>CM029598.1:63481391-64847410 GCA_017311375.1 Mytilus coruscus
AAAAAAGATTATTAGAAGACAAAAGAAGACAGACTGATTCATTATCCTTAACTTGTGTAAAGACTGGTTTAATAGATGTAAGTTATTTATATGATAATCTACTAATGTTTGATTCTGTAATAAATGTGTATTTAAGCTATGGTACACCGGTATTCTTATATATTGCAAATACATGAAATAGAAAATAACAGAAGACAAATAGCAAAATAAGAAAATAGAAAATAGAAAACAATCAGAAATAAAAAATATTGCCCCGAGATCATATGTAATAGGACTGCATACTTATATCAATATTGTGTTGTTTCACACACGGTGTTCATAGCCCTTAAGGTTTATTTCTGTTTGAAGAATCTGTCAGTCTAATCAATTGTTATTTTCATCAGAATGAAATGTGAAATCACGGAAGGGGGTACTTTGATTTATTTTTCATTCCTTTGATAAATAGTCCTTATATATAAATAAGAAGATGTGGTATGAGTGCCAATGATCGAGACAACTCTCCATCCAACGGTCACAATGTGTAAAAAGTTAACAATTATAGGTCAAAGTACGGCCTTCAACACGGAGCCTTGGCTCACACCGAACAGCAAGCTATAAAGGGCCCCAAAATGACTAGTGTAAAACAATTCTTATACTTACTTGTAAAGCATATAAAAATACGAACAGTTGTTTATAAAAAAAAAATCAACTGACCATGCACCTCTACATTAAACGTCATGGTAAAATTGGATTTGATGACACAAAAGTTCGATCATGCATTTCCTCCTCGGGCTGAAAATGGGGGGGGGGTTCACTTCGACACACTTGTGTGAGGGGTGAGCAGCTGAAAGATTCAATCTGATAAAAATTCAGATATATCGCAACACGCGAGCTCGTCATATGAGCATAACAAAATCAGAGATCTATATTTTGATTAGATTGTAAGGAATGAGTACCCCACCTTTTGATATATTTTGAATAACACAAATACATTATACATACCCTATCATAAATATTTTTGACACAAAATCATCTACCTAAAGCTTTCATGCTTACGCTATTGCATTGAGAGATAAATAGATTTGACAAATATATGATGCATTTACGACTAGTTTCGATCGCACTGAGAAAAAAAACATCTGAATAGTTTCTGATACTTATGATTCAATTAGCAATCATGTCATGTATTTTATCTTACTCACGGTAGGTATAGTGTCCGGCTGAAATCGTGTTTTTTCAAGTGATTTGATCGGGTTTTTTCGAGTGTGACTAAGTTTTTTCGAGTGAATATGATCAAAAATGTAAACAAACAGATTTCTTTTCTGGTAAGACGAAAAAAAAAAAAAAAAGATGCCAGAACCTTATATTTAACATCATAGAAGGTAAATTAGTATTTGTGATAAAATTATTATCAACTTTACATTATTTTGTTTTAAAAGTGTTTGATTTAGCCTTACAATGCTTTATTCTAAAATATATATATTAAAGCCATTTTTATACACATACGAATGCAAATGTCAACGGAAATGCTTACATGGAATCTATATATACATAGATATACAGACACTTTACAAAAATTCTTGTTTTTGCATTGAAAAGTACATTTTGGAGAGTAAATTCATTTTTATATGTCCATGTTTTTTCGAGTGCGTCCTTGTTTTATCGAGTGAAAAAAAATCTTATGGCTTAAAATGTAGGATGTCAGTGCATTTACGGTTAAAAACAATGAAAAAGTTCAAATAAAGTACTTTTCAAAGCACAGAACAATGCATTAAACCAGTTTGATAATGCTGTATTAACACGTACATTTCATAAAAGGCATCGTTCATTTGTATTCATATATTTTCATGAAAGTGTACCGATATGGATTTCATACAGTAAATATTTCGTGATGTATAAACAATCTCTATGTGAGCTCAGACATGTTAGATTGAGACGTACGTACACATAGTGCGTAAAGCCGGTAAATGTATGTTTTTTTAACAGAAAATACATCTTAAATGCTTCATTTTCTGTTTGTCTTGATGATAATATTATTCATCTTGGTGTAATCAGGGTTGTCCAGAATTTTACACCGGAGTGGAAAATTCATAAACCATAAGGCGTGGCCGAAAATTTTTATCCCCGGGTGTTTGTTTCTATCAGATATTGAAGTAATTATATTTGTGAGGTGAACGCATATTATATGAACATTTCGTTTTTTTTAAATTATTTCAAAAGGATCGGATTAAAGCTTACAGATTATTTATTTCGTTGTTTATTAAATACATTGGTTATTCATCCGCTCAGTAGCCAGTACTTCGGTACAGACATGATTTATAACACACCTTTCTAAAATTGTTAACCTCTAAGGGGGACTGGGGAATAGAAATATGGTCACTTAGGTCCTATTCCGACCCTTTCCAAAGTAGGGCTTCAGTTTGGCTGTTCGAGATGTTCAAGTACATAGCCACGTCAGGTCAGAATGATGCGTTTAGAGAGTGCCACACTCACTGCACGTTAAGAACCCTTGCAACAGTTCTTTGACGTAGGTGGCCTATTGCATGGCAAAATTTCTGTCCATATCCAATATACCCTAATTTTCAGTGGCAGCCGAGATTTCCCGAACTTCATCCCGAATATCCTCTGTTACAGAATTTATTGTTAATGGGTTCTCGTCTTGAACATGCAAGACATATTCAGTGCCACTTGACTTTAAACAGCCAACAATAAATCATTTAAAATTGTCCGTATATGAATTTAAAAGTTATAAAGAAACTAAGGTTTCAACTCTATCAGGCAAAGTTGACCTTGGATGGATTTGGCTATTTTTTTTGAGTCGTTTTGGTCTTTAAATGTTTCGGTTCTTATATATCCTTGGCTTTCAAATATTCTTCTATGAGCGAACGTTGTGGGTGAACGTAACTCCAGAAAAGAGCTTTGGACGCATAAAATTTATAAAGTGTTGTTTTCATTTTTTTATTAGATATTTCATTCAATTCAAATGTTCAATGATTGTAATATTTTTTTGGGGGGTGAGGCCTCTTTTAGTAGAATATTTGGGTTTAAATTGAATTTTTCAAATTTTTTACTGCTTTTCCTTGGTTTTCATGCTCTGATGTTTTTTCGTCACTGTACTATATATATATATATCAATCATAAAGTAGTATTGACGGTATAGACAGGTTTTTCCGATTATCTGCCTTAGTTTGTGACGCGACTCCTAGGCGTCGTCGTAGTAAACTATGATCGCCATTACAACTGTGAAAAAATATAAACAAGATATAGATCTAAATGCCCTGACCGCATATAATTAAATGTAAACACAAGAATATGAAGTCGTACTTGACCTCGGCAAAATTATATGTGCTATAAATAATAAAGTAATTAGATAAGGATTCTAAGTGTATTGCAGGTCAGGTGTCGTGTCCTTAAATATAACTGTATTTGATATGTTACACGCGGGACATACTAAATTTTATACGAATACTAATCCCAGGTTACTTGTCGATTATAATCATTTGGCAATCATAATATTAATAATTATAACGCATACATAAATAAAAAATAAATAGTCTTGACCGGTCGAATGTGATATATCAGAAAAACCAGGTACAATTTTATCAAATCATAGAAATTTCTGTGGTCAGACCTATAGTGAGACAGTCCTAAAATTTAACAATCCACTAATCCGACGTTCCTACAGAGACGAGAGTTTTGTGCTTTTTGCTTGACTTACGTATAATGCTAAAAATTGAGTGACATCTTCATATTACTTTGGTGTCCGCATGAATTGCGCTATATATGCTATCGATGCGTCGGGCCATATGTAGGTATAACTTTGCGATTAGAGTATGGGCTTGAGAAGTTTTGAAATTTCACGGCCCATGTATTCCTAAAGTTATTATGTGTTCGATTCCAATTTCTTTTGCAGAAAATTACTCGACATACAACTATTATAGTATGTATAGTATATAACATCATGATCCAGCCCGTGCTTAATATAAATGAATGACATTAAACCACCAAAGACTCTAACATGTAATTTCAAAGCGATGATTAGTTATGTTTTAGAAGCGTCATTTAGTGTTTTGCCAACTCCCCTCCCAACCACTCCAAAACAGAGGTCTCGTAGATTTTCATCCTTAATCCGTATGAGACTCTTATATAAGTCTCCGATGTATATAATACAGTGAAATACAGTATTACAGTATAACATTAGGGGTGTATATCGGACCGTAGGACTACTGAACTGTCGGAAATTCGGGTTGTCGGATTATAGCTACGCTTTCGTAGGTTCTAGTAAACTATTTGATTACCAAGAGTTAGACCTTTGAAAATCCTTTCTAATGAATAAAATTTTAGAATTCATGCACAGAATAATCTACTGAGGAAAGTTCAAATCAACAGAACAGTGGCGGATCCAGATCTTTTATAAGGGGGCTCTGACTGACCTAAAGGGGGCGCTCCAGTCATGCTTCAGTGATTCCCTATATAATCAACCAAATTTTTCCCACACAAAGGGGCCCCAGCCCCCTTGGATCCGCCTATGACAGAAGTAACTGTATACGTCTTATAAAGAAAAAAAAAGTGAATATATACTTTAAGCACACAGGCCTACATATATATATATATATATATATAACCTTTAAGTTTTTCAGCAAGAATGTTAACCTCATCAGTACGATCGAGCAACAGCTGATCTGCAATATCGTAGTTGAAAATTAAATTTGTGTAGTAATTCCACTAAAGTTAAGAAAACTTAGTTACATAAGTATACAATAAGGCGTCACTGTCATTCATAATATTTCTTAAGCGGATGACGAGGTCCCCCTTATTTAATTTTGAACTCCTTACTCCTCTGTTAACAATATTTTTGTTGGAGTTAATATTGTCGGAATGTCTGTCCATTTTGCAGCATAAAGATACTATAGAAGTCGTCATGAATGAAAAAAGTTCGTCTCTTCACACTGGGTTGATTTGCTTGCAGTTATAACTACATGTAGCCGCTGGGTTGGTTATTAGCTTCATTTATGGTTAATTCAGACATTTTACCGCTTCCACTACAAAAGTTTGGGGGCACGCGCCATCCCCCCTTTTTTCAGAATCCTGGATCCGCATCTGATGTCGCGGTGGATCTTCTATACAAAAGAGACAGATGCACTGTAGTCATCGGATTAATTTTATAGATTAATTTAAGTTTTAACAGTCGTTTTACAACGTGTAAACATTCGTCGGCCAGTGTTATTTTACTTTCATAACAAGTTTTATTTAAAAAAACGGATTGTGTGCAGTGGCGCATCATCCAAAAAAAAATGTCGGACCATACAAAAACCTGTTTATGCACAGTTTTTTTTTATGTTTATACGGCTTTGATCCACTCAGGTTTGTTGGCTCATCTGAAGGCATCACATAAGACGTATATGGAATCAAATGAGGGCAGTCATTGTGCAACTCGTTGTGTAATTCGCATATTGATTTTTTCCACACCTGAAATTGTTTTACGATTATTTTTACAACTATTAACTGCACAAGAAATGCTTTTATGTTTTTTGTAACTTTCGGCAGCATCCATAGTAAAATAAATCAGAAAATGAAAGAAATACAAATGTAAACAGAAAATCGATAATGTTTTGATCAATACACGTGCGTTATTTTTCACGGTTGTAATGGCGGATCGGTCACGTGAGAGGTTAATGGATGCGCCCATGTTTTCTAGGTCAATTACAGATAAACCCGTCTATAAACAAAGGTAGCATGACATGAAATTGAAAAGATTATGAGTCCCTCTCCTCGGTTCTAAAGACCGTTTAAAAAGGACCCAGTGATTTCTTATATATATCCTAATACTGCAAGGTTATGGTTATGGTAATATGTTTTCAGAACAGAAAGTTATCATTAAATTGAAAAGGGTTAAATTTGATCAACATAGTATTATGTTTTTGTGACTTATTAAGAATTAATAAAATTGTCCTTCGCTAAATAACAGTTTCAAACTGGAAAAGTCAGTTATTAAGCTAAATATTGTTTTCTTTCTTATTCATATTATCTTACAAAAACCCGGACGTTTTAGATGTTGCTCTCGAAAAAACACAGATAATATAAAACACTGAATTATGAGTGATTACACGGGAATTGTGCGTCGTTTGTGCTCAAAACATGTATAGCATTCAGAAAGATGAACACCCACGAATGCAACTATTATATTCGCGAAATAGCAGTAAATCGATCTGATCGCATGTAATATCACTCGAAAAAACCTGATCTACACTCGAAAAAGTGGACCGATTCACTCGAAAAAATACGATCTCAGCCGGACACTATACCTACCGTGTTACATTCTCGACTTTATATCATATTTCATGAAAATTGAAAAAAAGTTATTCTTGCGGCTCACTACTCATTTCATAGTTAGTTAAACCCCCTCCAATCACACACACACACACACACACACACCAATAACCACACTCCACCTCCCACACAAACACCCACGCACCCATCCATACACCCACAAACAAACAATGTCTTACCATTTGTCCCAAGTTGCACATCACATTTCCCCATCTGAAATTTTTTTTATACTATGATAATCTCTTTCAAATGTTTACAGATTAACTCCTTTGAAGACGTATTACATTTGTTGTTTTTATGCATGGTGCCTATCGGAAATTAAAAGGAGCAATTAAAGAGGATGTCCAACTTATTGTCATGTTGAAACTGAATGGGAATTTATAATTTTATTTTATTAACAATAACACATGAAGTGAAAAGAAATTAAAAAAAAAAACGGAATGTTCTTGAGATGGTATAGATTTAGATTTATTTTATTTAAAGTGCATCCTGATACAATATACATAATATAACACCACAATTACAGTTCAATACATCAGCAATAGAATACTATATCAGTCAGCCTTTAGAGGCTTATGAAACACTAACAATATTCATACAAGCATATAAACATACAAAGAAAATATAAACTATAAATTAATCTTTCTGAAATCTGAGGTTATTATAATTTGTTAAAACAACTTATGTTTTTTTTGTTGTTGTTGTCATTGTTCTATTATGTCATTGCATAAGTGGTAGTTTTTAATGTAAAAATGCGGAATTTTCATTTAAAAGTAGAATGGTATGTGACGTCTACGTATACATATACTGGGTATATTTAAGTGTTGTTATTTGATCTCGATGAATGGTTCTATTTTCCTCAGAGATGACAAAATGAGGTCAAACTCAAATGTCGCCCTTTTATATATCAACCAATTCAATTACTGAAACTAAGCATGACAGTTACCTTTCTTTGTCAATAGTTAATATTTCGGAACAACTGACAGAGAATTCAAAATGGCCATCAACAGGATCAAATAGGCATCAATGGCGATAAAAACTTGCATGAAAACTTCATAGGAATTCGACTTATTTTCAAGAACAGATGAAATGAATCAAATGATGTAGGGATACTCATTATAAGCTATTTACTAAATATTGTTATCGTGGTTTTCAAGATTGACAATTTATGCATTTTACCCTCATGTTAAACATTTAGCCATGATAGCCATGTTTGTTAACTGACTGGAATAAAAAAAACACAAACTTTATACAAGATACACTAACAATTATTCAACCCACGTTTGATAATTTCAGAGAAGAAGATAATTAAAAAGTTTACAATGGACGACAAGTGATGTAAATAGCTCAGCAGCAAGGAAATAAAAAAAGAAATAGTAAAAAAAAAACAGTATTATTCTATAAAACAAACAAACATTCTGAATAAAACTTCATTTTTATATATATGGTAAGTTAATAGAAAAACAAATTTCACCATATACGGTGTACGCCTTCGCCGATTTCGGAAGTGTCATTTTTTGATCCAAATTTTGTTCTCTTCAGAAATCGTTGTATCCTTTATATAATCAACTTATATTATCTCCAAAAGGGTAAGGTCGTTACAATTCGACATTGCATTTAGGGCAAAACAGAATGTATTGCCAATCTACACAAAATTCCTACTTCACAGATGTTGAAAATGCGATCACCAATGTAAAAGATAGGCGAAAGATACAAAAGGGACATTCAAACCCAAAAGTCGAAAATAAACTGACAACGCCATAGCTAAAAAAGATAAAGACCAACAGACACACAACAGTTACGGTACACAAAACACAACATAGAAAACTAAAGATTGAGCAACACGAACACCAAAGAACAAAATGGAGGCTTTTTAGAATAGAAATCTGTCAGCTCGACGATCAATGGAGAGTTAAGTTATGTGTTAAGGTGAGTTAATCTTATTAGACCTGCTTATACTGACCAGTGATGTCACTCATCATTACATTTCTATTTTTGATGTCAATTGGAAACCATATTCGTCCAATCAAAATTGATTCCAAACAAAATAAAGGACGTCTGCATTTGAAACAACAACTATATACGCAGCAGTTGACATACGCAGGTAGAACTTGACAACAAACATGCCTAATTACACCAATTTTTAGAAATGATAAAAAAAAATTTGTTATGAATCAAACACGACACAAAGGAAGTCTTCTACTATACCTGTACATGATTCTACTGTCAGTCTGACATTGAACTCAACCCTGGTCCCAGTGGCTCAACATCAAACACCACCATATACCCATATGGGCATGTGACAAACCTGTTAATTGGGTTGACAGAGAGATAGTCTGTGACACCTGTAAGCAGTGGTATGGTGCCCATTGTCAGTCGTTAGAAACAAAATACTACATAGAACATGTCAATAATTCGGCTATTACATGGGACTGCTTTATGTGCGGAAGCCAGAATTATTCTACATTCTGTTTCTCACTGGTCTTCAGTACGCCAAACCACTTCAGTGTACTCTCAGATACAACATTTGATAAACCTGTTCCATCTAGAAATTTAAAACCAGTACATTCATCCACACAAGATAACTTCAAAAAGCATAAATCAAAAGAACAAAACACCTTACGGATGCTCAACGTCACCTTTCAATCAATCAAAACCAAACAAGGCAAACTGCACAACCTGCTTGACAGTACAAAACCTAATATCATCTTTGGAACAGAAACTTGGTTGGACTCCAGTATAAAAGACAGCAAGATCTGTCCTTCCAGGTTATCACATTTTTAGAATCGAGAGGAATTTGATTGAAGAAGGTGTCTTTATTGCCATACGGGACGACTTCATCAGTTCATCCGTACCAGAATTACATAGTGATTGCGAAATAGTATGGTGTAAACTGAAACCACAAAGCAATCTAGCTAACATCATATTACAATCCTTAAACATCTAACGAGGGAGGAGGATACATGCAATTCGAACACAGCATAGACAAAGCTACCAGTATGAAAAACTCATTCATAGTAGCAGCAGGAGATTTTAACTTACTTCGCTCTGATTGGTGAAGCCGAACACCCAACATGTGAATATTCACCATAGAATTCACTGATATATATACTAGACGATCAGGGCCTAGCAAAACTAGTTGAAGGAACATGAGGAACACAAATCTTAGACCTTATACCTACAAACTACCCAGAAAATTTTAGGAGAACTGAGATTATACCAGGACTATCTGATCATGACATTGCATATACAGAGAACAATAATAACAGCAAAGATCCACCAAAAACCAAGAGAGATACTACTCTTCAAACAGGCAAAATGGGAAAATGTAGAAGAGGACTTTCAGAATGTACAAGCTAAGATCGCATTATTATTTACGGAAAATGCAAACGCTGAAGTCATATGGGAACTCTCCTATAAAACAACTGAAGACAGATCAAGAAGAAATATTTCACAGAAAACAGCTTGCACTAAAATGGGTGCCCATGGATTACCACAGATATACGTCGACTTATTAGGAAGAAAGACAGAGCATAAAAGGAAGAAGAAATCAAATAACACAAGAGACAACTCAAAGTACAAAGAAATCAAACGTGAAGCACAGAAACAGATATGCAAGGGCATAATGGAGGTATATAGAAGACATAGTCACACCAAGTAATGAAAACGATGAAAATCAACGCTTCTAGCCACATATTAAACACAAGAAATCCGATGGAAATTCATTTGATTAAGTCAATAAATATAATCAGCAATTCAAATGTGCATTTCTGGTAAAAATGAATTCACCAGCTCGGAATATAAACAGGGACGAACAATGAATGGAAACTTTGCAATAGCGACAGACATAATCATCACAGAAAATTGAAACAAAAAGCTACTATTATCCCTAAATCCACATAAAATAGCAAGCTAAGACAGCTTAACACCTAGAGTACTAAAAGAGACGACATTACAAGTAGCACCAATCCTAACAATGATATATAAAATATCATATGAAACTGGAATAGTACCATCGATATGAAAAACAGCAAACGTATGTCATGTTTTTAAGAAAGGCAAACGATTCTAAGCTATCAATTACAGACCTCTATTTCTGACCTGCATTTGCTGCGAAATTATGGAGCCTACAGTCATCAGCCACATAAAGAATCATGCATAACATTCTCAACAAAATGCAGCATGAGTTTAGGAAACATTTGTCATCACACGATTAGACACAATTAGTGGAGTTCATCGACTATATCACGAGGAACCTTGACAATGGACAACAAACAGCCTGCCTCATCATGGATTTCTAGAAGGCCTTCGACAAAGTAAACTACTGTCTTTTAATCCAGAAACTTTATCATTATGGTATCAAAGGAAAACATATGCTTGAAAAAAGGCTTTCTTTCTGATAGAACGCAGCGCGTTGTCATAGAAGGGGAGAAGTCTGAAATCAAAAATGTAAAATCCGGAGTTCCACAGGGATCAGAACTGGGACTAATGCTCTCCCTTTTCTATCAATGACATACCAAACAACATTTTATCAACACTGAGGCTATTTGCAGATGACACTATTGCACACTTAACTTTCTTATCAAAAGGTCTGCAATACTATACTAATGTATGCCATGTATATGTTTGCATTTTTGTTTATGCTTTTTCTATGATGAGGGCCTCAGGGAAGATTAGTTATATAGCTAACTGTGTAACCCTCTTAAAATAAAGTATTGTTGTTGTTGTTGTTGATGCAAGAAGATCTCAACAAGCTAGGCACGTGGGAAGAAAAATGGAAGATGCAGTTCCATCCCATTGAAATGTGTGGTTCTGCCAATTACAAAAAAGAAGGAACCAATGCACAAAAATTACATTCTCCATGGACATAACGTAGAGCATGTATCATTTGCCAAATATTTTAGAGTCACCATAACATCTGATCTAAAGTGGGGTGCTCATATAAACAACATATGTCAGAAAGCTAACAGGACAATATGATTCCTTAAACGAAACTTGAATATAGCAAACAGTGAGATCAAGAAAAAGGCATATACATCATATACATATATATGAATATGCAAGTTCAGTATGGGATCCTTACCTACAAAAAGACAATCATGAGTTAGAAATGATACAAAAAAGGTCAGCAACGTATGTAACAAACAGGTACCACAACATATAATCAGTTGAAACTCTGCTACAACAAACACAATGGCCAACCACTAGAGGAGAGAAGAAACGTTAGGCTGACCCTCCTAAACAGAATTTCAAACGAGAAAGTTAAGATTGATGTTGGTGACAAACTTCTACCACCAGAAAGATTATCAAGACATACAAACGTTCACTCTATTCTCCAAATACCATTTTGCGAGTCCAGCATCAGGAAAGAGTCCTTCTACCCAAGAACGATAAGAGATTGGAACAACTTTCCCACCTCGGTGACCGCTGCAGAAAGTTTTGACTCGTCCAAGAGACTACTGAATGCTCAATAAATATCCTAATGTTTTTATTTGCACCATGTATAAACGTTTTGTACAGCTAGCCCAAATTTTAAATTTTCTTTGCGAGCGCACACTTAATAGTGATAGGATAGTCAACCTCATGACGGTGGTCACTTAGTGGTATGAATAGAAGTAGAAGTGTCCTTTTTTGAGTGGTTGTTAATATACAAGTACCATTTTCATATCCTCGGAACATTAAAAAGTTCTTGGTCTAACATGACATGATAATAAAGATGGATGACCTACCATATAATTTTACACACGACCCTATACTGGTCATTTTTATAAAAATTTGTGGATTTTTATTTATGAATCACTTAACTCTTTATTTTCAAAATCACTAAAAAAAATTATTAGCAACAGCAACAACAAAACACGTAAAGAAGAATGTGAAGTGTGCAATATTGAAAGAAATGAAGAAAAAATTGTACTTGGAGATAAGACATTCACTTTCAAAGACAACAGTCACGGATGTAAACCTTGTTTATGGACTACACTGTGGAAAATGTGACCACTATGTCTATGTAGGAGAAACATAAAGATCCCTCAATCAAAGAATCAAAGAACACCTAGCAGATATAACCCTTAACAGGAAAAAGCGGTAGCTGAACACTTTAACCAGAAAGAAGAAAGACCATGTTAAAGAGGACATGACAGTTCAAGTTCTTCAACAAATTTACGAAAAATCTGCCAATTATAGAAGATATATTAAGCACAGTGGATGCAAAAACTAAATACAATTAGGCCATTTGGGGTATTCATTAAAAAAGAATGACTTTAATTATCTAATTTAGTACACTTTGACTTTCATTCATAAAAGATATTGTATGACGTCATGCTATTGTGACGTCATAACATTACCAAGGAACTAAATCTATAACATCTTAATGATTGTGAAAGTAAAATGTCTACCATGTAGTTAAGAAGGATAATAAAGAAACTGAAGATAGCCAATGGCCGAAACGTCTTACAAAATGGTTTATTTACTACAATTTTTTTTTTCAGCCAAAAATGAGCTACCGGAAAACAAACCGTATTATAAGTTTTTCAATAATATCTATTGTACGAAAGATAGAGCAAAACAGTCCAATAGAGATATAAAATCACAAGTAGTTAAAACTATCTGAGATGAGTATATAAAATGAAGTCCCTTAATTTGCTTTCATACTTAAAAATGGAAAAAAATATATAGCCTTTTTACAAGACTGTAATGAGGTCAAGGGATAAAGCATTTCATTATATGCTCTTCTAAAATACTTCTTTTTCTAATATCTAGATTTTAATAAATTAGACCGTTGTTATTGTTTTTTTTCCATATTTTGTTATGTCGGGGTTTTGTATAGCTGAATACATGTAACGGGTTTAGCTCATTGTTGAAGGCCATATGGTGACCCATAGTTGCTTTTAAAAATCCAAGTCACTAAAGCCCTGTTAGATAGTTGTCCCATTGCCAATCCTACCACATCTTCTTATTTTATATAATACTTGTATTCTGCCTCTATCGAATTATTTGAGAAAATGAAGAAATAGATTTTTTTTTATCCTCCGAAAATGATACTCAATGTTTATCTCGATATGTATAAAATGTTTATATTTGGCAATTATATAATGAAACTACAATATGTCTTAACTGTTAATGCAAAAATTAGATTAAACTTTTAAAAAGTTATCCAATGTCCCCCGTAGTTCCACATATTTTATCTGTTTTAACTTTATCAATTATTACTAAAAATGTTTTTAGTTCTTAAATTTTTTTTGTTTATGCATAAAATCCTACAAAACTTAGACATGGAATTGCTTACAATATCATTTTTCTTAAAATTTTATTTATAAGGGGCATAACTCCTGTAAAAACAATTCGTTAGCACTCTTTCAAAACATTGCTGGTATAAACCTTTGATACAAATCTCATAAAAATATGACACAAAAAGGTGTATTTCGATATCCCTTGTCCAGCATTGGTCCGGGATAACAAACACATTTCCCAGTACAACACGTATTACCAACTGCTAGGTGTGTTGCCTAGCCTAGAGAGACCAGGGTTTCATAACCCGGTAACGTTCAATGGCAAACATTACATGCATATCAGAGCGAAAACATGTTATGTGATATGAGTATGAACACTGTTTTGTACTAGACTGACACACTTTGCCAGTTTTTTTAACATGTCATTCTAAAGTTAACTCTACAGGATAACATGTAAATGGCTTAACTTATCAGACATATCATTATTATTCTGAGCCGTCCAGTCTTTACTCTAGTCACTTATTAATGCTGGGTGCTTAGCAGAGAAGCAGCAAGTATCATTTTTCAAGTCTCTGGTTTGACATGGCCCAAAATCCAACCCATAACCTTCCTCGACTGAGGCTAACACGCCTCTACCATATCACTGAGGCAGTTCATGTACAATGTACATACAAATATATATATATACGTGAATGTATAAAAGAAGAAGAGGAATGCATTATCTATAAGTCGATCTGTGCAATTTTGCCATATAATAGGATCCTATTTTATGGAAATTTGCTTTTTTGAAAATAGGTACAAAATAATGTGAATTTAAAAAGATACTGGGTATACATCAATTTATGGCGAGACAGCAACAATTTGACACAAATAACCAAATGACATCTGCATGTACATTTGCACTGGAAAATAAGGTGGGTATTATGATAGCTAGGTGCAACAAACTTTTACATGTCTTACTATGGATTATACCTTCACATGACTACCAAACACAATATAAAAAACTCAGTCTGCAAGCTATACATGTACATCATGTCATGTAAAGCACTTATTGCATCTTGGAAATTGTAAACTGTAAATCACTTATACTGCTGAACATTCTTTTTTGCATTTCTAGAGTTGGTCATGTAAAGTCATTCCATTACTGGGTGGTAAACAAGTATTGATGCAGTGTCCAATTAGCACATAAATAAAATAACAACATGCAGCATGGAATACTGAAAACTCGTTGTTTTGTTTATCGATCTTATTTTGTATCATTAATTATCAAATAATATAGCATCTATTTTCTAAGTTAAATAAATGTAGTTAACAATAGATCTTTTTATACGACCTGTCAGCAAAATCAAATGATTTTAACATGCGATTATTACAGTCAAATTAATATATAGATCGAAAGATCATGATCTTGAATAAAATATGACAAAGTAACATGATATTCTTATTTGGCTATCATGTTTTGCATAAGATACCTTTTTTTGTTTCCCCTTACTTGATGGCGTAACCACTCCAAGCAGGGGAATATAACTAAGGTGAAAGGAAAGCAATTATTATACCTGGGAAGATCTCATTTGAACCTCTCCGTGTTTGATAATACTGAATGGGAAAATATCAGAGATGTTTGAAAAATAGTTTGTGTCTTGCTATGGTTGAAATGTATTGACGCAAGTATGACAATAAGTTATAACATGAACATCTATACAATTGAACTCTAATTCTGTTAATAAACGGTTAATACACACATTTATTGACATAGAGGTATTAACCAAAACCTTGTCCTGCCTTAGTTTCTAAGCCTTATAATAAAAAGTAGATATTTTTCTGACATTGACATAATATTGTAGATATAACACGTAACAGTGTAAATTTGCACCCTCACTACCAGCACAAAAAAGGAACGGAAATCTTATAGGGTTTCTTAGAGATAATATATTTAAACAATTCATAATCTTATCATTAGTGATTCAACAGTATCAATATTATACTGTTTCAGATGAAAAAAGTAAAATTTACGTCGACTTTTAAAAATGAGCAATCAGAATATGTCACAATCAATTTATTTTAAAAAGCATAACAAGCACTGACTATTGTCAAATAGTTCTAAAAATGTAAAGAAATTCAACAAAACATCAGTAATTCGAGTTTTACGCATGTCTGCAATTTAGGTACTCCTCATCACAGAAATTAGGATCGTCAATTCTTGTGTGGATGACTTCAATGATTTCAATAAGCAAAAGGAACGCATAAATAACATTCAAAATGAGCTCAATTAAGCTAGCAATACAAACAATACACTAAATGATAGCTTAGCCTGTGTTAAAGTGGAACTTAAAAGAATGAAACTTAAACAAGTAAATCTAGGAAGGTAAAACTCAAATGCCACTTAAACGATGAGCTCAGCTGATAGTTAAAAAAGAAGACTCAATATTATTACTAATAACAACACAACGGTTATTTCAAAATGCGAAACTAGAATCAGTAAAATATCGATTCTGGCAAATGAATTCAAAAACCCGTTTTAAATCTGAAGCAGCAAGCATCACAGACATTAGTGATATCCTCTCATGACAACTGAAATTTGTAGTTTGAAAAAGTAGGATAATTCTGTTAAGTGATCAAGTAACGGACGTAAATTCCGCTGAAGAAGATTGTCAGATCAAAGTTAATTCATCTATGACATCCACAAGTGATTTTATGTAGTTGTTAATTTCGAGAAAACCTCTCATGCGAGTAAACGTGAAGTAATGACTTATGGAGCAGCCGCAGTTCAGACGGTTGATAAACATGTATCTGTTTTAACACTAGATTTTCTGATAAGGCCTGAATCACATAACGCGGCAACGGCAAGTCCGATGTTATCTGTACACGACCGAGTACTACTACATGTATCTTATGAGACATTACCTGAAATGAAACAATATGAAGTGAGTAACATGTCGACTGTACCAAAGAAAATTGTGGAATCAACAAACTTTCATAAAATCCTACAAAAAAGTGTTTTAGTTCATTTTCCGAGATCAGTATGTTACCCCAAAAACCTCGGCATTAAGAGGTTTCTCTCGAAAAAGTAGACGTGTTAGTCGATTTTATATCGGCGGGATCGATAAATCTTGTGCTTCTAAAGATACTATGCAATTTTTTTTCGGAGCGGAATTTTTAAGATACTTCAATAGGCCATCAAAACGTTCTGTCACCGCTCAAATCAGTATTGAAGCAGATGATCGTCATCTGATAATTCATCCAGAATTTTGACCCGAAGGTATTATCATGAAATCTGGGTTACCATGGCATCAATTTGACGGTTAACATTCTATAAACCCTTATATAATTGCCGATGGTAAAGAAAACCTTAATTTACTATGTTGGAACTGTAGAGGTGTTTTTTCGTGAACCTTATTTAGCTAAGTGTCTTAGGGTGTATAACGTAACACTCTGTGCTTTATTTGAACATTGGCTACGTACTTATCATATTTGGATTCTAAAAAACTCTAAAGAACTTCTGGATAATTTTAAATCTCGGTCTTTCTCTGACATTTATTCTATCAAAACTTTTGATTTTTTTAACCCTGTATACAACCATTCCCCATGTGAAATTGAAAAATCGTCTAAAAGAAATAATCCACAATGCTTTTCAATATAGAAATGGTAGCATACGCTATAAATTTATTACTTTGGGATACCATACGGCATATTTTGTTAATGGTGAACAAAAAGGTAAAACATGCTATACAGAGGAACAAGTGATCAGTCTTATTGACAACATATTCGTTGAATTTTGAGGTAGACTTTTTCAAAAATTGTCGGCATTCCTATGGGAACGAACTGTGCGCATCTCCTTGCCGGCCTCTTCTTATTTCATATGAGTCGGAGTTCTTTCCGACACTTGTCAAAAACAAGAAGATCAAAGAAGCCAGATCATTTAATTTCACATTCAGATATATTGATGATGTTCTTTCCACTTACAATCCAAACTTTTCTGATTGGGTTCCATAAATATATCCTCCAAAACTAAGTTAAAGATACAGACACGGCTTTTTCTGCCTCATTTTTAGACTTATACCTCAAATTTGACATAAGCGGTCATCTCAGTACCAGAATCTATGACAAACGAGACGATTTTAATTTTGATATTATCAATATCCCCCACCTAAGTAGCAACTCAATCGGTATTCAAGAGCCTGCAGCTGCTACCGAGACTTTATAAAACGTCACCAGTGTCTGAGCAGAAAGTTGATGAACCAGGGTTATGTCATAGAACGTCTCGTCCTTTTTCTAAAAAAAAAATTCATCGGAAGATACCAAGACCTTGTTGATAAATATTCCGTATCAACTTCACAAATAATACATGATGGTCTTGAAGTATAGATTCTAGGTACTGACGTTGTTTATAATCTTTAAAAGTACGTGTTATAGTGTTCTTTTATTTGTCTTTGTAAATTAATTACCTTTACTGTTTAGTCCATTTTTGGTAATATCCTTTTGGGGTGGCTTGGTACTTATGCATCCCGCCAATGTGTTGTTGTACTGTGGTCATTTTTTGTATTCTTGTCTTTCATTTTTGCCTATGTGCTTTGTCTATATGCCATTTTGTTTTTCTTGTTTGACATACTTGTTTGTTTTATAGTGATTAAGATTATAACACAATGTTGACTGTTGTACCCCTATTTTTGACATTTTTACCTAGTATGTCTGTTCGTTTTGTTCACACATTGTTGTCAATATAATGGATTTTAAGCGACTGTCATACAAGTGAGAGGTTTAGCTAGCTATAAAACCAGGTTTAATCCACCATTTTCTACATAAGGAAATGCCTGTACCAAGTCAGGAATATGACAGTTGTTTTCCATTCGTTTGATGTGTTTGAGCTTTTGATTTTGCCATTTGATAAGGGACTTTCCGATTTGAATTTTCCTTGGAGTTCGGTATTTTTGTTATTTTACTTTTTGCATGCTCTTGCTTTGATTGATTATAATTATATCTCCATTGCAAAAGGGACTGATGAACGTAACCCTGGATTGCTTACCTGAAAAGGATGATTATTTTTAGTAGAAAAACTATTCCATACTACTGTTTATATGTAATCCGCTAAATCGATGACTAGCACAATCCTTTTAAATATCAGGAAGTTAAGAATGTAAACAAAAAAGATGTTAAATGCACCAGTTATACTGTTGTATTGGAAATTCATTGTCTGAAAAGAGAAAACTATTCTGATTAATCTATTTTAATGGTTTGCAAAGTGTCTCATATATGACACTTGCCCAACCCACACTCACTGTCACAATGTCGTTTTCAAAATATACGCGCTGATCGAAAACGCAATAGATCAACGATGGCTGCCTGTATAATTCATTGTTCTTCAAAGTCATGTAAATTTAAATACCAACAAATCGATTTATTCAAATCCTCAAACTGATTGGTTCACTCGATCGCATATATATTTTGAAAATAACATGCAAAAGCAATTTAACGATGTTGAAAAGCGTCATGGCACTAAGACTGATCCATTTTATACTGCTCAGATACTTAAATGTATGTGCGTTGTCCAATTTTAATAAACAGTCTTTCAGCGTTGTTGGAAACACCGATTTTGTAAAAAGCATAACAACATTGCGGTTCGAATACGTGTCTTCAGTTGTAGGCTGTGCGAGTTTGTGCATGACGGAAGGATCTTGCTGCACTGCAAGTCGCGATCGAATGTCAGGGATATGTTATTTGGATTCGTGTTGCTATCCAACCAAGGAATCATCGGTGGTGGGGAAATTCATTAGAAAAAGAACAATGAATGGTAAAATATAATATCAAAATTGTTAAGTTAGTAAGTAAGTAAATAAGTTAGTACTAAGTAAATTTAGATAAGAGTAAGCACATATATACATAACAAAAAGTAACATGAGCTATAATGAGCTATTACAACCGAATTACTGAATTATCAATTGTGTTTTTGTTTTGAAGTACATTTTGTATTTTTTATTTTAACATGTTTAAGGTTTATCATAACCTTTTAGCAAATATGGCTGTATTTACACCACAAATTTCACTCCAGACAAACCTATTCACCTGGAAAAGTTTAATAGCATGACTGGACCTAGATAGATAAAATTTTAATGCATTTTAAGTTTCAGAATATTAAAAACTTAACTGGATTTTGCTATTCATTTTTTTTTTCATTCTTGCAAAATTGACTAAGTTGGGAAAGAGGTTTGAAAAGCTCCCTTCGAATAATAAATGATGTAAGTTGTATTGATTTAAATGGGCAATAGATAAAAAATAGACATCTGCAAACATCAGGTGATTTAAAATGTGTAACTAAGTGGAATGTATCCTCAGAACTATCCGTGAAACTGAGATGTTAGTTTATTTTACTATTTTCTGCAGACTGGAAAAAATGCACATCCAAATCCATGTAAGTTTTTATTTACTGAAACATAAACTACATATAACTTTTATATATCTAGGTCCAGCCATGCCTTAAAACTTTCCTAGATGCATCGGTTTGTCTATACTCAAAGTAGATTTGTATGTGTAAACACCGCCATATTTTTCAATTCATTTTGATGAACCTTAATTTGTCCAACATATTGGCTGTAATTGATATTTTTTAAAGTAAAAAAATGAATATCACATTCGCGTTGACTGTAATTTTGATTTCACACTGTGTTTGATTCTAACGACTAATGATGCGTCTTTTGTAAACGAAACGCGCGACTGGCGTACCAGATTATAAACCTGGTATATTGACGAGTTTTCATGTACTATCATTGAATAGATATCATTATTTAGAGACTAGGTTGTAAGTTCCTGAAGAACCATTCACCCAGAAGTCAATGTTCTGGCATAAGTCACGAACTATTACGCATGTTTCTACAAATATTCAGTGGGTAATATTTTAAATTTAAAAAAGTCTTAGATTGTATATTCCTGGGATATGTTGACCGTTATTTTGTATAGACACTTGTTTTTAGAGACGGTATGTTGCCATCTATATGTCTTTTAGTAATTTTTGTCGTTTAGTTGCTGTCTCATTGACGAATACTTAAACTCTCCTGTTATTCATGTTCAATGGTGTAGGTTACTATATCTAAGCACTTTTTAGGTTTAATCAGTTTTAGGCATCCCCGACATTTCTGCTCTGGGCGTTCCTTTATAAAGATAAATGTTAAATTTGCATTGATTGCTGCAGAAAAGTTTTATCTGGATTCAATTTTGCTAGGACGATTTCATTGCTGAGGGCATTGTCCACTTGTTCGGTGTAACATCATTGGCAATGATTACATTACATTGTAATTAAAACTAAAGTGTGATTGCCAATGATGCTATACCTCAGAAACCAAAAGACGGGCCTGTATGCAACCAACCATTGGTCGCTGTATTGCACTCAGCAATTACTAAATTCCATACCGTATTGGAATACACAGGCATGACAAAAGATATGAAGCATTTATGACGAAAAAACCAACTGCCTGGTACAAGCTAAAACAATAAACAAAAATAAGGTAGACAGCAATAAAAACTATCACATTACATCCCATTACATTTTTATGGCTCCGCCAACTTAGGTCGGGACCTTATACTGTTACCCTTATCCGTCATTTCGTCATTCCATCATTCTGTCATTCCGTTCAATCTGATTAAAATTCTGATCCATATTAACTCACGTGCTCGTATAGGAGTATAGTGAAATCAGAGAACTATATTTTAATTAGATTGTGGCGAAATGTACATCGTCCTAATTAAAATATAGTTCTCTGATTTCGCTATACTCCTATACGAACTCGCGCGCTCGTATAGGAGTATAGCGAAATCAGAGAACTATATTTCAATTAGATTGTGGCGAAATGTACATCGTCCTAACCTTTGAAATGCATCAATGAATAGCCAATTGAAAAGTGGCAATATCGTCTCATGATGCTGGATAAGCCAATCAAATTAACGCATTTTTCGTATCACTTTTTCTAATCACACTCCTAGCAGTGTGATACGAGAAATATCTCTTCATACGAGAAATAGATATAGGCCACAGCCATATGAGGAACTAGTATACATTAACGAACAAACGTATCATTCTGCATTTTACATGAACAAGTTTAGAAAAATATTTAGACTTTATTTAAAGAAACAAGATTATGACACATCTTCAATCTCAGTTTGTAAAGTGTTCCATATTAGAGATCCAGGAAACATAAATAACTTCATACACAAATGTTTTGGCTTTCGAAAATATTCGTAATTACTAAACTACAGTTTTGATTGTCAACGAAATGAATATTTTCTTGTAAATAGTAATATCATGTAAAAACACGTATAGTCGTTTTTTCAAAATATAACCAATTCCAACTGTTAAGGAGAGAGGCGAAAGATACCAAAAGGGTTTTCAAACTCATGAGTCGAAAATAAACTGTCAACGCCATGACAAAATAATGATTAGAACTTTCTATTTCACTTACATAACGTTTCCAGAATGATCATAACAAAAGATGCGTAATTTATATTTCTAGCGTTGTCTAGAAATTTCCGTTTGAGTATTTAAATGCAGACCCAAAAGTTAGTTGAATATAGAGATTTAGAAATAGACATAGATAGACTTAGACATCGATAGACATCAACATTCTCAACAGTTGGATTGACACTTTTATTTACAAACTACATCATACTAGATTGTGACCAATTGGATATAATATTCTGTGGATTCCCGTGAAGATTTCCGGATAAAGAAAAGATAAAAGATTGGACTCATATTTTGACAGTTAAGTTGACATTTCTTTTTGTGTAATACTTTTTGTAAACTAGGGTATAATAAATCTTGTTAAATTTTATTATTGATTTGTGTCTTTTGTTGGCTACAATTAAAAGGCGATTTTCTGGCATAACAGAAATTGGGGGCTCAAGTCCGGGATAACGTTAATATCTTATTTAAAAAAAAAAAAAAATTGTTTCAGTATTTTTATTTAAGCTAGCCAACAAAATTCTACAAAATGGCATTTGATGCCGGTAAATTTTTGAAAACGCCAGACCTGGAGGGGTTTGATAATTTAAAGAAAGAGGAATTAGTGTTGCTTGCTAAACATCTGAAATTAGACTTTAGAGTATCTATGAGAAAACAAATTATAAAAAATTTGGTAATAGACAAATTAGTTGACGCAGAAATTTTAGGTGAAGAGGCTCTTGATCTTAAGGTCGAAAATGTTGACGCTATCAAATTAAAACAGCTTGAATTAGAACATGAACTCAAAATAAAACAATTGGAAAAAGAAGAAAGACAAGCAGAACTTCAAATGAAGGAACGGTTAGAGATGGAGAAGATGAAAGAAAAAGAAAAAGAAGATGACTTTAAATTAAAACAGGCAGAACTTGAAATGAGAGAAAGGTTAGAGATTGAAAAAATGAAAATTGAAATGGCAAAAGAAGAAAGCAACACTAAATTCCAGTCAAAATCAGAACATCTTAATTTTGATGCAGCAAAAAACATACGTTTGGTTCCCAGATTTTGTGAAAAAACAGTCGATAAATATTTTCCACAGTTTGAGAAAATTGCTCATAATTTGAAATGGCCGAAGCCTTTTTGGACTACAATGCTGCAAAGTGTTTTTGAGGGCAAGGCCGCTGAAATTTACTCAGCACTTTCATCAGAAAATAGTTCTGATTATGACAAGGTTAAAAAGGAAGTTTTGAAAGCCTATGAGCTAGTGCCAGAAGCATATAGACAGAAATTTAGGTCTTATAAAAAGTTTGATTCACAAACCTATGTTGAATTTGCTAGGGAAAAAGAAGATCTATTTGATAAATGGCTTACGTCAAAGAAAATAGATAACAATTTTAAGAACCTAAGACAACTGATGTTATTAGAAGAGTTCAAGCAATGTGTTCATTTAGACTTGAAAACACATTTAGATGACAAAACTGCTGAGACATTACAAGATGCAGCTGTTATTTCCGATAATTATACCCTTTCACATAAAAGAAGTTTCAAAGGTCAAAATTTTAATACTTCGAGTGGAAATTACAAGAATCAAAGCACTGAGCGTATTGATAGTAAGCCTGTTGCACAGAATAAGAGCCAGTCTAGTTATAATATGTCTAGTCCAAAATTTGATACTTTTGAGAAGAAGTCACTGACTTGTGCTTATTGTAAGAAGAATGGTCACCTGATGGCTGATTGTTTTAGACTCCAGAAGAAGAATGAAAGAGATAATAAGCCCAAGACCAGTGCTTGTACGACACCCCGTGTTGCCAATATCTTGGAATGTCCTGCGAGTCAGGCTTTTAAGTCCAGTTTTTGTGATTACATGGAGGATTATAAACCTTTTATGTCTGATGGGTTTGTTTTATTGTTGATAATACTACTCCTCAGCCTATTAAGATTTTACGGGACACTGGAGCTTCTCAGTCTTTATTGTAAGAAGGTGTGTTGCCTTTGTCCGAGGAGACTTCTGTTGGTGCCTCCGTTTTGTTACAAGGTGTGGAGTTAGGTTGTATAGATGTTCCCTCCATCGTATTTATCTGAATTCAGATTTGATAACTGGACCAGTTGTTGTGGGTGTTCGTCCTAATCTCCCTGTTGAGGGTGTTTCATTATTGCTAGGAAATGATCTAGCTAGGAACAAAGTGGTTGCTGAACCAATTGTTACCATTGAACCAGTGGTGGATGTTAAATCACCTGAAGATGATGCTGAACTGTATCCAGCTTGTGTCGTTACTAGGGCGATGGCTAGAAAACAACAAAATGAGGATTTGCAAGAAGACCAGTTTGATTACATGGACCTTTCTGACACCTTTCTAGCCAACAATGAAGGTCCCGGTAGCTCAGAGAAGGCCATAATAAGACCACCTAGCATTAGCAAGAATGTAATTATGCCATGGCCAGACGTAAACAGCCATTCATTAGACCGAAGGAAATTTGTTGAAGAACAAAGTAAAGACCCTGAGGTTCTTCAGCTCTGCAAGAGGGCTCAACCACAGGAGGAAGCAGACAAAGTGGCCGAATGCTATTACCATCAAGACGGTATTTTAATGAGAAAGAGGAGGCCCCCTGATGCTACTCCAGAGGAGGAATGGAGAGTGGTATACCAAGTGGTGGTGCCTAAAGTCTATAGGCAAGATATTATTGGTCTTGCCCATGACACCCCCTTGGCTGGACACTTAGGCATAAGGAAGACTTGCCTTAAGATCTTGCAGCATTTCTACTGGCCAAGACTAAGAAGTGATGTCGCAGAATACTGTAAATCATGCCATATATGCCAGGTTGTTGGTAAGCCTAACCAGAAAATACCACCAGCACCACTTCTGCCTATTCCAGCCTTTGAAGAACCTTTCAGCCGAGTACTCATTGATTGCGTTGGACCTTTACCGAAGACGAAGACCGGAAATGCGTATTTATTGACAATCATGTGTACCTCCACTCGCTTTCCTGAGGCTATTCCGTTAAGGAATATCAAGACACCTACTATTGTCAAAGCTCTGATCAAATTTTTCACGCTAGTAGGACTTCCAAAGTCTATACAGTCCGACCAGGGTTCAAATTTCATGTCAGGTTTATTTCAGCAAGTCGTGTACCAGTTAGGGATTGCTCAGTATAGGTCAAGTGCTTATCATCCCGAATCACAAGGTGCCTTAGAACGTTTTCATCAAACATTGAAGAACATGATTAGAACTTTTGTCTTCAATTTGACAGGGATTGGGATGATGGTGTTCACTTTTACTTTTGCGGTCCGAGAGGCTGTTCAAGAATCCTTGGTTTTAGTCCCTTTGAGTTGGTATTTGGTCATACTGTAAGGGGACCTTTAAAATTGATAAAGGAAAAGTGGCTTACTGAACACACTGACTTGAATCTTCTAGAATATGTATCTAGATTTAAAGAAAAATTGTATACTGCTTGTCAAATTGCTCAGAACAATTTAAAACTGTTCAGAATAAGATGAAAATATGGTATGATAAAGATGCCAGGGACAGAGTTTTTGAGCCAGGTGATAAGGTACTTGTATTTTGCCAGTCCCTGGACATCCATTACAAGCTAAATATTGTGGTCCTTATACCATTGAGAGTAAAATCAATGATTTGAATTATATTGTAAAAACACCAGGTCGGCGTAAACAAAATAGAGTATGTCACATTAATATGTTAAAACCATATTTTGAGCGTACTAATGAAGGTGAGAGTAAACCAGTTGCCACTTTAGCCATGGTTAAATTGGAGAACAATCATGACAAACCAGATATAATTGAACCTCCTTTTAGTTCTAAAACTATGGAAGAGACAGTTAGATTGAAAAATTTAGAAATTTTGTCAAATTTAGAATCAAAACTTGCTCATCTGTCTTTTGATCGTAGAGAAAAATTAAAAGCCTTGGTATTTTCTTTTAAAATCTTTTCCAGATGTGCCAAACAAAACCACTGCTGTTTGTCATGATGTCGATGTTGGTGATGCTTCTCCAATTAAGCAACATCCTTACCGGCTCAATCCACTCAAACTTGAATTTATGAGAAAAGAAATTAAATATATGCTTGACAATGATATTATTGAGCCGAGTAACAGCGAATGGAGCTCTCCTTGTCTGCTTGTGCCCAAACCAGATAAAACCTTTCGTTTCGTAACTGATTTCAGAAAAGTGAATTCTGTTTCAAAATCTGATTCCTATCCGATTCCCAGGATAGACGATTGCATTGATAATATTGGGCAAGCAAATTTGTGAGGAAATTTGATTTATTGAAAGGTTACTGGCAAGTCCCATTGACACGGAGAGCTCGAGAAATATCAGCTTTTGTCACACCAGATGGCTTATTTCAATATACTGTAATGCCGTTTGGCATGAAAAGTGCTCCAGCTACATTTCAAAGAATGATCAATAATGTTATAAAAGATTTAGACTGTTGTTATGCTTATATTGATGATCTTATTGTATGTAGTGATAGCTGGGAAGAGCATTTAACACATTTATATGATACTTTTGATAGATTGTCACAATCAAATTTGACTGTAAATCTTGGTAAAAGTGAATTTTGCCAGGCCACTGTTGATTATTTAGGGCATACAGTTGGCCAAGGTCAAGTGAAACCTATTATGGCTAAAGTGGACGCAATTACTAAATTTCCTCCTCCTACAAATAAAAACAACTTATGAGATATTTAGGCATGATTGGATTTTACAGAAAATTTTGTTCAAATTTTGCTACTGTTGTTCAACCATTAACTCATCTTTTACGGAAAGATTCTAAATTCATCTGGAGTGAAAATTGTCAAAATGCTTTTGAAAATAGCAAAACACTTTTAATTAATAATCCAGTTCTTATCACTCCAGACTTTGAAAACAATTTAAACTTGCCGTTGATGCAAGCGATGTAGGAGTTGGAGCTGTTTTATATCAGGAAACAGATGATAATGTTGAAAAACCTATATCATATTTTCTAAGAAATTAGATAAACATCAGAAAAATTATTCAACTATTGAAAAGAGTGTTTTGCACTGTTGTCTGCACTTCAACATTTTGATGTATATTTAAATCCACTGTCCATCCTATTCTTGTTTATACTGATCATAATCCTCTCACCTTCATACATAAAATGAGAAACAAGAACCAGAGATTGACTAGGTGGAGTTTATTGTTACAGGAATATGATGTTATTGTAAAACATATTAAAGGTAAAGATAATGTAATAGCAGATGCTTTATCTAGAACTTATTAAAACACTGTGTATATACTGTGTATTTTTGAAAATACTTACTATATATTACTATGTATTTTTGTACATATTATTCATGAAAAGTTTTTGTTACACTCAAACTTTTTTTTAAGGGGGGAGGTGTTATGATATTGTAACTATCATATTATTTTAGTTGGCCTAATTTGTTTTGTGTGGCCTATTGTATACATTGTGTTACAACTATGCAGTTTAGAATTCACTGGAACAATCACTGATACTCATGGAATGATTAGAACTTTCTATTTCACTTACAATAAGGAAAAAGATCAAAAGACAAACAGCAGTACACAAAACACAACATTGAAAGCTAAAGACTGAGCAACTTAAACAATGAAGTAGAATTATGAATATTTTTTGTTATTGGCATTTCTATGGGAACCAACTTTGCCCCTCTTCTTGTCGACTTGTTCTTTTATTCATACGAGACAGACCTCTTTGGCAAAACTTTTAGGATTTTTTGGTCCTCAATGCTCTTCAACTTCGTACTTTATTTGGCCTTTTTAACTTTTTTTGATTCGAGCGTCACTGATGAGTCTTTTGTAGACGAAACGCGCGACTGGCGTAAATACAAAATTTCAATCCTGGTATCTATGATGAGTTAATTGACAGGAGCTTCTCAGAAAAGCGAAAAGAATCGAAGCTATCTTATCCTTTAACTTAACGTTCCGCTATATAAATAATGTCCTCCCACCAAATAATTCAAAGTTTGGTGACTATGTTGAACGAATCTATCCTATTGAGCTTGAAATAAACGATACCACGAATACAACTGTCGGCTGCATATCTTGACTAACATCTAAATATTTACAATGATGGTCGGTTGATAACAAAACTTAACGACAAAGGGCTGATCTCAGCTTTCCAATTGGAAGCCGTTCATTTATGTGTAGCAACATTTCAGCAGCGCCTGCATATGGATATACATCTTCAAGTTGATACGATACTCTAGAGCTTGCGTTTTTATCATGATGTCCTTGGTAGAAGGTAACTATTGAACTAAGGTTTCCATTTGGTAAAGTTGAAGTCATCTTTTCGAACGTTTTACGGACGCCATCACGAGGTGATTGACGGTAAAGAAATATCTATGTCACATATATATGAACTCGGTTATGTTCCAACTGTCGTAACTGAGATCACCCTTAGTTTTGTTTAAAAGGGTTAGTGTTGTTCTTGCTTTTGTTTTTAAGGTTGCACTTTGTGCTTTCTAATTTTTCAATATCTGTTTTGTTTCTACTGGTAACATATCTATCCTTTGTCATAAAAACGTGTTTCAATTTCAAATTATCAGATTCGGTCAAGTTTTAGGGTAAGATAATTATAACTGACCGTTGGTTAACGAATTTGTTGTAGTCTTAGTGTTAGATATACACTCATCATATATACCAGGATAAGAGACAATTAGAAATCCGCTATTGTGCGCTTCCTTATCACTTGATAAAACGTGACTTTTTGCCTTTATATTAGTTTGTGCTTCGTACCATAATGATTCAAGACTTTTCAAACTTATTTCTATAGTTTTGTTCCTACGTGCAGTTTCACCACTGGTCTAGGTTAGAGGAGGGTTGAGCGGTCACAAACATATGTCATAATGTCCGAAAGCTGTAGCTCAGCGGTTCTAGTTGTCACTGTCAGTCACATTTATTTTCTTTATTGTTTTGTCAATGATCAGTCTGTTGGTTTTCCCGTTTTAATTCTTTTACATTGTGTCATTTTAGGGCCTTTAAAACGACTATATGGTATGGGCTTTTGCATTGTTAAAGCCATACTGTGAACTATAATTGAATACATCCATGTCAGTTGGACTCTGAAAGTTGTCTCATTGGCAATTATACCATTTTTCCTTATTTTTATATAAGTAAAGTCATCTGCATACATATCAAGTTGTAAATCGTATGAATGATAGAGGTCCAAAACAATAACCTTGATACAAGGCATTTTGTTTAATTGCTTTCGTATCAGACATAGACGTATTGACCTTAACTTGTTGTATTCGTTCAAACAGGTATGAGTGAAGTCGATCTAATGTTCAATTCGAAACATTACAATATTCCTGTTACCTCAACAAATTGTGTTTTTTAACCAGATCAAAAGCTTTCTTCAAATATATAATGAATTACATTGCTATCTCCATTATCTACTTGATAACAATTTATTTATAAGTTTTAGCAAGTACAGTGTTGCACGAATGTGTAGATCTGAAACCTGACTGCGAATAAATATGTATTGAATTGATAAGCAATACGCCTTTCAATGTCTGGGCAAAACTGCTATAGATCTATAATAATCAGAATTAGACATGTCACATTTTTTGGCATTGGACATAGTCAATCATTATAACATATAGCGTTACCAACTATAACTTTGGAAATTTTCCTAAAATGTGCTTAATAGGCATACATGATATTGATCGATGAGAGCATAACTATCTACATTAACTTCAATAATATGGTATACATCTGTAATATAAATATGGTCGTTAATATGTGCATACTTGTCTGTTACTTTTGTATGTTTAAAAAGCCATGGATATTAATACAATCTTTTGATTTATGATTATCGACAAATGTATTAACTTCACGGCAATACTTAATATTCAAATCTCCTTAAAATATTATCTCCTTATTTCTTTATACTAGATTTTTTCTATTTCAATTTTAAAGGAACTAATTAATCTCATAATGAACTAAATAATCTCATAATGAACTAGATGGACGATAAAAATAAAAAAACCTTTTATACAAAATTTGTGTTCTGGAATGTCATTGTAATCCATATAGACTCAATACCACAGATTTCAATGTTAATTTTTCTCTCGTGACAAACACCATTGAATGATAACACTATGTAAATTCTCAAACGATAATTAGACACATTTTACAAATCTAAGATTTCAAAGAAACAGACATATTGCTTTATTAAAATATCACCTCTCTATGAACATATTATACCTTAACACAATGAGAGCCACTTTCAATAAAAAGGAGAGACTATGGATGAAATCAAATAACATACACAACTGTTTACGGTTATATATATATTTTTTTTCTTTTCAATTAGATTTCAGATCAGATATTTCGGATATCAAATAACAATTTTTCATCAATAAAAACCTGCATTTATTATATGAACTATTCATTTGAGATGACAAACAGTTGGAAAGAACGATGTACTGGACAGATGTAGGGACTTCATTTAAGAATAGCCTGCTATCTTTGATAAGTTTTTTTTTAATTATGCAAACATGTTATCACATATAATATTGTGTCTACTATGATTAGCTTGGGGGTATGTTACCCTTTATATTACACGCTGTATTTTAACATGATATTGTAGTTAGTATGTTGCAAAACATCTTCATTTACAAAAATGAAATCTCAACAGTATTGCGTGAAACCAAACAATGGAAATATGAAATAATCAATTCTTTTTATGAATACAAAAATTATTATTTTCATTCTGAATAATTGTTGATAAATTATACAGTAAACAAAACAGTAACATGCACAAATCAATAATTCGCGGGGACTTTGTTAAAATATTGGAGCAAACATCGAAACAAGCTTCGATGTAACCGCACTAAACAGCAGAAGATTTCCACATTTAAACATTGAACGTTGGTTATATATTTAAATGAAATGACAAGTCCTAAATGGATACAATTCTGTATTTTTTTTAGTTTGTTCTTATGCTGCGCTGTTATACCATTGTTTAAATAATAAATTTGAGACAACAGTAGTTTATCGATGTTATAATCTCTTAAATCGATTCTTAATATACAAAGGTAAAAAAAAAAAAAAAAAAAAAACTTGAGGGAATCGTTATATGACACAGTCGGTACGTTTACAAATCAGCGACTTTTCTGCTATCATAACAGCTGAGACCGTATAAAATATGTTGCTAAATGTGTTATCCAAAGGCCTGAAATATCGTTATCTAAATCCATCAAATGGAAACACACATCAAAATACTGATGGGTTCAGCCGAGGATTATGCCAGGCAATGGGTTAAGTGCAAGAAAGAAGACGTAGATACTCTTTCCGAATGGATTAAGGCTGTGAGATCGTTGACACAAATCAGAATTAAAAAAAAAAAAAAAAAAGAATGGGTCTATGAATACTCATGCTACATTTATCTTTACAGACCCAAATGTTGCAAAACATCTGTCCAACCTCCACGACAAATATGTTGGTGTCCCTGTAAATAAAGCACCAAACAAAATCGTTTTTGTGTGTAAATCACATTTCATAAACTGCTTAATAGATGAATTAGGTATTGACAATTCACTTTGGAACTCAACATATACCCCCACGACACATATCAAGGAGGAAATCCTGGATAATCATAGGTCTTTACTGTGTTCCTTTGGAATTTCAACCAAAGATGAAGAACTGGATCTTCCTTCACTGTATTGGATACCTAAACTACATAAGTGTCCTTACAAACAACGTTATATTGCTGGGTCTTCCAAGCGCTAAACGAAACCTCTTTCCAAATTATTAACATCAATTTTATCGCAAATCAAAGACGGGCTTCGACGTTATTGTGAAACTACCTTTCTAGAGGTGGCGTGAATCAGATGTGGATACTTAAAATTCCAAAAATCTTTTAGAGTACATACAATCTAAGACTCTTTCATCTTGCAATAGTATTAAAACATTTGACTTTTCTACACTTTACACAAATATTCCCCATTCCAAACTAAAAGACAAATTGAAAGAGTTGGTCCCGCTTCGTTTCATGAAAAAGAATGGCCAACGTGGATACACGTATCTTGTCCTAAGGAGGGATAAATCGTACTTTGTTACAAATCATTCTGATTCCAACAAAAAAATTCTCTGAAACACACATTATCAAGATGCTTGATTTCTTGATTGACAACATATTTGTTATGTTGGGAGGACATGTTTTTCAGCAAGCAATCGGCAATCCAATGGAAGCTAACTGTGCTCCTCTTCATGCCGACTTGTTCCTTTATTCATATGAGGCTGACGTCATACAAGAACTTCTTAGGAAAAAAGAAAAGAAGTTAGCAGTATCCTTTAACCTCACTTTCTGCTCTATAGATGATGTTCTCTCACTAAATAATTCAAAATTTGGTGACTATGTTGAACGAATCTATCCCATCGAACTTGAGATAAAGGATACAACAGATACAGATAAGTCTGCCTCTTATCTTGACTTACATCTAGAAATTGACAATGAGGGTCGGTTGAAAACAAAACTTTACGACAAAAGAGATGATTTCAGCTTCCCAATTGTGTACTTTCCATTTCTATGTAGCCACATTCAAGCAGCGCCTGCATACGGAGTATATATCTCCAAGTTGATACGATATTCCAGGCCTTGTACTTCCTATCATGATTTCCTTGATAGAGGGTTGCTGCTCACAAGGAAGCTACTAAACCAAGAGTTCCAAGTGGTGAAGTTGAAATAATCCCTTCGTAAATTTTACGGACGCCATCACGAGTTGGTTGACCGTTATGAAATATCTGTTTCACAGATGACGACGGATATGTTCCAATTGCCGTTACTTCAATCCCGTCCCCTTTTCCCGAATGTGACCTACCAAATTAGACTTATCATTGGGTTTGTATCACATGAGCTACACGACGAGTGGCACATGTGAAGCAGGATCTGCTTACCCTTCCGGAGCAATTGAGATCACCCCCAGCTTTTGGTGGGGTTTGTGCAAGTGGGTTCGTGTAGCTCAGTCTTTTAGTTTTTTGTTGTGTTTTGTGTACTGTTGTTTGTCTGTTTGTCTGTTTGTCTTTTTCTTTTTTAGCAATGGCTTTGTCAGTTTATTTTCATCTTATGAGCATGAATGTCCCTTTGGTATCTTTCGCCTCCCCTTTGCTAGTTAGTTGAGACACTGACATTTCGTACTGGTCAACTTATTTGTAAGACCTCAAACTTACACAGTGTCGATTTCAGTCGTTCTTCCTTATAAACCTGGTATACTTATTGTTGTGCAAGGAGCATGACTTTGTTAATGATGATGTCCGTATGATATCATATAGTTGGCATGAAATTAACGTATCAATTGAGATATGTAAACACCATACGACGGGGCAGAGGGTATTTAAATACTAATAAATTGGCAGTCGACCATTGGAAACATATGAGGCGGACCTTCTAGTGTCGGTAGAATCCTTAACTTCAAGATCACTGGATTAACTGAAATACATTAATATGTATAAGAAATAAGAAGGTGATTGCCAATGAGACTATAATCCACCAGAGAGCAAATGACGTAAATGTAAGCAACTATAGGTCATCGTACGTCGTTCAACAACGAATAATACCCATACGGTATAATGTTGATCAGCTATAAAAGGCCTGGGCATGACACAATGTGAAATATTTTATTCGAAAAAAAAAAAACAACGGCCTCATTTATGGAAAAAAACAATAAACGAAAGCACGTTGATTATGTGGCAGGGTTAAGCATATTAGCGAGCGCTCAATCCTAATGGTTTATTTGTAAGTTCAAATTGGCTTTAAACATGCTCTCAGTAACTGCGAGTACTTTTAGATGGATACTTTAAGTCTTCATCGTTTAGTTTGTTGGTTTTTGTGAAAAACAAATTGGGAGATACACATAGATATAGGAAGATGTGATATGAGTGCCAATGAGACAACTCTCCATCCAAGTAACAATTTATAAAAGTAAACCATTATAAGTCAAGGTACGGCCTTCAACACGGAGCATTGGCTCACACCGAACAGCAAGCTATAAATAGCCCCAAAAATTACTAGTGTTAAACCATTCAAACGGGAAAACCAACGGTCTAATCTATATAAATCGACACTGTTGAATGAGGCCAAAGAAGAATAACAGAATAATCGTCAAAATTAGAAAAATGTCTTTTGTGTCCTCAACTTTTGTATGGAGTCCCCGTTGATAAACTGAAATATCCAAATCTAGAAAAGAACAATTATTGTTGTTTTTAATAGATTTATTTTGAACTGAGTTCCCATATCTTGACTTACATCTAGAAATTGACAATGAGGGTCGGTTGAAAACAAAACTTTACGACAAAAGAGATGATTTCAGCTTCCCAATTGTGTACTTTCCATTTCTATGTAGCCACATTCAAGCAGCGCCTGCATACGGAATATATATCTCCAAGTCGATACGATATTCCAGGCCCTGTATTTCCTATCCTGATTTCCTTGATAGAGGGTTGCTGCTCACAAGGAAGCTACTAAACCAAGAGTTCCTAGTGATGAAGATGAAATCATCCTTTCTTAAATTTTACGGACGCCATCACGAGTTTGTTGACCGTTATGAAATATCTGTTTCATAGATGACGACGGATATGTTCAAATTGTTTTTACTACAATCCCGTCCCTTTTTCCCGAATATCACCTACCGAATTAGATTTATCATCGGGTTTGTTATTACATGAGCTACACGACGGGTGGCACATGTGGAGCAGGATCTGCTTACCCTTCCGGAGCACCTGAGGTCATCCCCAGTTTTTGGTGGGCTTTGTGCAAGTGGGTTCGTGTAGCTTAGTCTTTTAGTTTTCTTTGTTGTGTTTTGTGTAATGTTGTTTGTCTGTTTGTCTTCTTCTTTTTTAGCAATGGCGTTGTCAGTTTATTTTCATCTTATGAGCATGAATGTCTCTTTGGTATCTTTCGCCTCCCCTTTGCTAGTAAATTGAGACACTGACATTTCGTACTGGTCAACTAATTTGTAAGACCTCAAACTTACGTATAGTCGATTTCAGTCGTACTTCCTTATAAACCTGGTATACTTATTGTTGTGCAAGGAGCACGACTTTGTTAATGATGATGTCCGTATGATATCATATAATTAGCATGAAATTAACGTATCAATTGAGATGTAAACACCGTACGACGGGGCAGAGGGTATTTAAATACTAATAAATTGGCAGTCGACCATTGGAAACATATGAGGCGGACCTTCTAGTTTCGGTAGAATCCTTAACTTCAAGATCACTGGATTAACTGAAATACATTAATATGTATAAGAAATAAGAAGGTGATTGCCAATGAGACTATAATCCACCAGAGAGCAAATGACGTAGATGTATTAAAGCAACTATAGGTCATCGTACGTCGATCAACAACGAATAATACCCATACGGTATAATGTTGATCAGCTATAAAAGGCCTGGGCATGACACAGTGTGAAATATTTTATTCGAAAAACCAACGGCCTCATTTATGGCAAAACAATAAACGAAAGCACGTTGATTATGTGGCAGGGTTAAGCATATTAGCGAGCGCTCAATCCTAATGGTTTATTTGTGAGTTCAAATTGGCTTTCAACATGCTCTCAGTAACTGCGAGTGCTTTTAGATGGATACTTTAAGTCTTCATCGTTTCGTTTGTTGGTTTTTGTGAAAAACAAATTGGGAGATACACACACTGTTAAATGAGGCCAAAGAAGAATAACAGAATAATCGTCAAAGCAGCGCCTGCATACGGAGTATATATCTCCAAGTTGATACGATATTCCAGGCCCTGTATTTCCTATCCTGATTTCCTTGATGGAGGGTTGCTGCTCACAAGGAAGCTACTAAACCAAGAGTTCCAAGTGATGAAGTTGAAATCATCCTTTCTTAAATTTTACGGACGCCATCACGAGTTGGTTGACCGTTATGGAATACCTGTTTCACAGATGACGACGGATATGTTCAAATTGTTGTTACTACAATCCCGTCCCTTTTTCCCGAATACCACCTTGTTATTACATGAGCTACACGACGGGTGGCACACGTGGAGCAGAATCTGCTTACCCTTCCGGAGCACCTGAGATCACCCCCAGTTTTTGGTGGGGTTCGTGTGGCTAAGTCTGGTTTTCTTTGTTGTGTTTTGTGTACTGTTGTTTGTCTGTTTGTCTGTTGGTCTTTTTCTTTTTTAGCAATGGCGCTGTCAGTTTATTTTCGACTCATGATTATGAATGTCCCTTTGGTATCTTTCACTTCCCCTTTGCTAGTAAGTTGAGACACTCACATTTCGTTTTGGTCAACAAATTAATATTTGTCTTTTCACAAAAATCAACAAACTAAATGATGAAGACTTAAAGTACCCATCTAAAAGCACTCGCAGTTACTGAAAGCATGTTTAAAGCCAATTTGAACTTAGAGTATTGGAAGCAATAACATTACCAAGAAAGTGATAATTGTTTACTTTTTTTATCTGCAATAACAAAGTCTATTTAAATATTTGGAATAAATAATTGGGCTTTGATTCTTTTTATCTTTTTTTTTACTTCATAAGTATCAGATTCAATTTTACCTAAAGACTGCAGTGAATTACCAGTTGGAAGTGCCAATGGAGTATATAAAATCTATCCTGGCTATGGATTAGAAGTGAACGTATATTGCGAGATGGAATCTGACTGTCATGGATGGACGGTAGGTTTGAAGCTTGATTTTCTTAAATGTTTTATTTAGACTTTTAAGAAATGCCTTTTATTATCAAACAAAGTACTTAACATGGTTCTTTCTGCTCCATTGCGTGTTATCTTCTCACATAAATGTTTTACTTTGCTACGCCATATTTTCTCTAACAGATTCAAATATATAAGCGATCACTCACACCCTATATTATAGTTTGAACGTATGCGGTTATGTTGATTGGCAGACTGAATCATTGGAAATATTTTTTTTCTCATAAAATCAAAAACCGCAAGGATTACTGCTGTCACGTTTGGTCCAATTGGCAGATTTTTTTAAAGAATTAGCCGACGACGATGGACGACAGACGCCAAGTGATGACAATAAATCACATTGAACCTTTTAGTCAAGTGAGTCAAACAACTAGATTGACTAGAATTTTGTTGATGATTATCCTCTGTCAGTCATGAACAGTTTTTGTTATTTTTGAAAATTAATTGCAGATCGTAAATAATCTCTGTTGTGTTTCATAACTACTTTTCTCGACTCTGATGGATTGAGAGCTTTACCATGTTTACATATTGTATATTACAAAAACTGAAAAATAACAAAATATAGTGCAAACAAAGAATATCAAATACATATTCAAGCCAATGTTACTCATAGTTCGAGCTTAACTTGTTTGTCGTTCAATTTTGTTTTAAATATTACTTTATTTGTTATTCATTCATAAGTCAACATTGGTCCATCTAAAATTTGTTTAAAAGCTATTCAATGAATACGTTTAGCTGTGTAAGAATAACATTCTGACTAAAGATGAACACATATGGTTTAACAGAGAGATAAAATAGATTTCAAAAACAAAAACACTGTAACGTAACATTTTCTACAATTACAAATATTTCGAAATCAATTCCATCTTTTGATTAGCAGAACCGTTTGTACAATAAAACCAGTGGCTGTTATCAAGACTGTACAAAAGTACAAACAAAGGACTGGTACTTGTTTTGTAGAAAAAAAACGGTATCAAAATTCAAATCAATGCGCTTTTAATTGACTGATATGTTGAGGTCTTAACGCAGTTTGCATAATTTTTTCGCATTGTGATATGTAATACCTTGTAAGTTTCATAACATTTTATATCAAATCTAGAACAAAGAATGAATATTACCACAAAACTTGTGTATAATCATTCAATGACAATTAAGTGCAACTCAATATACATCTTCTAAGCACCTAAACTAAAAGAAAAAAATTGAAGTACATTTTCTTAAAAAATTCATATCATACTGGTTACAATCTTTTAAACATGCCGAATGAACTGCGAAACACGGAATCTATTATTTGTTATTCATTCATAAGTCAACATTGGTCCATCTAAAATTTGTTGAAAAGCTATTCAATGAATACGTTTAGCTGTGTAAGAATAACATTCTGACTAAAGATGAACACATATGGTTTAGCAGAGAGATACAATAGATTTCAAAAACAAAAACACTGTAATGTAACATTTTCTACAATTACAAATATTTCGAAATCAATTCCATCTTTTGATTAGCAGAACAGTTTATACAATAAAACCAGTGGCTGTTATCAAGACTGTACAAAAGTACAAACAAAGGACTGGTACTTGTTTTGTAGAAAAAAAACGGTATCAAAATTCAAATCAATGCGATTTTAATTGACTAATATGTTGAGGTCGTTTGCATAATTTTTTTGCATTGTGATATGTAATACCTTGTAAGTTTCATAAGATTTTATTTCAAATCTAGAACAAAGAATGAATATTACCACAAAACTTGTATATAATCATTCAATGACAATTAAGTGTAACTCAATATACATCATTTAAGCACCTAAACTAAAAGAAAAAAATTGAAGTACATTTTCTTAAAAAATTCATATCATACTGGTTACAATCTTTTAAACATGCCGAGAGAACTGCGAAACACGGAATCTGTGAATGCTTCAAGGAAAAACATTAAAACTTATTTATTCAGACAGGCTTTTCCACATAATTAATAATCGGTCGGTATTAGACTTTTATTCGATCTTAGTATATATTTTAATGTATCATACTTACTTTTTATTGCATTTTAATTTCCTTTACACTTTTTATTTTTAGACATTTCTCATACTTACTTATTTTTATTGCATTTTATCTCCTTTACTCTTTTTATTTTTGGACATAAAGCTATTAGTCCAATTTCTAAATTGAAGCTCTTCTGTTGATTTTTTTTCATATTTTTCAAAATTTATTTATATCTTAAAATTATTTTTGATGAATAATTTTAATTTTCATATATTGAGTTGTATTTTTACGGTTTCTATTTTGATTCTATTGTAACATAGAATAGATTTTTTTAATTTTTTATATATATATATGTATCACAGATCGAATTTATTCGTTCATAGTGTGTTAATTTACGTTTTTGATTGAGTTAAGCCTTCCAATTGATGTTTTATCGTGTGTTTTTGTATGTTGTTATGTTATACTATTGTTTCAGAAAGGGAGAAGGTTTGGTACCATTAAAACGTTTAATCCCGCTGCAAATGTTTGCACCTGTCCTAAGTGAGGAATCTGATGTACAGTAGTTGTCGTTTGTTTATGTAATTTATACGTGTTTCTCGTTTCTCGTTTTTTATATAGACTAGACCGTTGGTTTTACCGTTTGAATGGTTTTACACTAGTACTTTTGGGGCCCTTTATAGCTTGTTGTTCGGTGTGAGCCAAGGCTCCGTGTTGAAGGCCGTACATTGACCTATAATGGTTTACTTTTATAAAGTGTTATCTTCCTATATCTATGTACTTGTATCGTTGTTTTTTATGCATTGTAAAGCGCTTAGAGTAAATGTTTATTTGGATAAGCGCTATATAAGCACTGTAAATAATAATAATAATAATAATAACATTTGTCATCAAAAACATTTAAATATTCGGTAAAGGCAGAAACCTTGATATATTTGACGAGATGACAAGATTGTATATTTTACAGGTATTTTCTAAGTTAGGCATAAAATTGAAGAATGCTTGAACTTTAAGGCAATTTATAAAATGCCTAACCTTGACAAGTTTTATATAAAATGACTTACAATACTAAGTTATTTTGTAAAATGCTTGATATTTTTTATGCAATATTCAACAAATTACCTTTTTAGGGTCAGGAATTTGAGTTTGAAATAAAAAATGTAACGATTAAGTAAAACTAAGTTGATTTTTCCAATACCAGCAGGGAAAGTTTATATGTCTATATATATATTTAGTAGTCATTGAACTATGTTAATCTTTTCATGAGGGCAGAATGCCAAATTGTTCTTACAATAGATTCCCCTACCTAGCTTGGGTCTTACTGTCGAATAGACGAAATATATATTCATATACCCCAGTCAGCCCTTGGGATAAAAAATATTTTGAGATAAAATTTCATGTATTGACAGATCACTATCCATGACGCCAAAAAATTGCTTATCTTCATCTTCACTGCCTCATGATATTATTGCGTCTTTACAATCAGATAAAGTTCGATCTTTAGTGCTACTTACACTCTCTGTTAGTCAAAAGATGTAAATTAACCTAATCATGCCTAAGTTAATTTGGATCTTTTGGGAACACAGTAAATAGAAGAAGATATTCATGTGTGTGCGGTTTGAGAAAAGCCCATGTTTTCTAACGCTAAAGTGTTTTATCAGAAAAGGTTTTGACAGAGCTGAATGTGTGATGGTAAGGGTTTCAGCAAATGTAGCTGTAGTGCTAATGGAAAGACCAGATTTTACACCAAACGATGGTTTTGCCAAAACAAAACGGGACATATTTGTAAAAGTTTCTGCCATCAAAATATTACATGAAATAACAAAAAATGTCAGTGTTTGTGGAATTTGCAAATAATTAAGTAAAATTAGTTTTTAATTGTTAAAACTCTTAACATGCCTGTAGTTGAATTCAGTCAGGATTAATGAATAAACTGCTCTGTTGTTCATAACACTTTCAGTAGCTCAGTTTTTATGAACATTTCTTTCTATGTAATTGTTACAGACATTTTATAATTTTTAGAAAATGCCTGTAAAAGAGAGGCGAAAGATACCGAAGGGCATTCAAACTTATAAGTTCAAAATAAACAGACAGCGCCTTGGCAAAAAAAAAAAAAAAAAAAGAATAGGGCAAACACACAAACAACAGTATACAAAACAAAACATAGAAAACCAAAGATTGAGCAACACGTAAAAACACGAAAAAGTAAAATAACAAAAATATCGAACTCCAATGAAAATTCAAAACGGAAAATCCCTTATCAAATGACAAAATAAAAAGATCAAACGAAAGGAAAACAACTGTCATATTCCTGACTTGGTACGAAACATATACTAAGAGCATTATTTGAAAAAAATAATCTCCCTTTTCGATATTTATATTTTGAAGGTCATTTCACATTTTATATATATGCTAGGAAATGTAGATAAGATGGAAAGAAGACGATAGTTCAATTACTCCGGGAAGAAAAAATTCTATCACCTACAAAAGTCATCATATTAATTTGTTTGGAAAATTAATAAATGATATAATGCCACAAAATGGACGACACAAGTACACTCCAATGGAACTCATTTTTAAAATGGTCTATATGAAATTAATTTGTATCAAAAAAGTTATTACAAACCTCAGAATAAATTGAAATACTTAGCTAATTTTCTATAAGGTGGCACTACCAATGATATCAAAAGGATAAATTGTTTTATATACTACAATAAGTGATGACATACATGTTCTGCATGATTGATTAATATACAATCTACAAAAATTAATGCAAATAGTTTGAATAAATAAAAAATATATTCAAAGGCTTTATAACAAGGACCGTCTGAATATAACTGTAGAACTCACTTTAGTGGGTTTTTTTTATCGATAATTAGAAAAATGCGTCCAAAGAATTATATAAAGGTCTAAAACTTAATTACTTTCTTATTACGCAAAGAAAATCAAAATATATTTTGATAAATAAAAATGTAATATTTTAGCTGCGTCAATTATTTAAAGTTACTGTTTTATTTTCATTTATTTGATAAAAGAAGATATGTCAATGGTTTGACAAGAATGCCAAAAACATCAATACAAATTAATTAAAGTTATTTCATCGGAAGTTTTGCACATCAATATTCGAGTTTCATTTATGAAGTATTCAGATGCATTATTCTCTCATACAATGGTAGACGGGATAAATAGTCTGTCGATGTACGTCAGAGAGAGGTTTATACTATACAAAGAGGTCTCATTCATATGGTACATAACTGTTCTTTCGCAACGAATTTAGCGATTTATTCCGTTTTATTGGTTACTATAATAAAAACGAGTTTAACCCCGGCCTGCTACAATCTATATGTGCCTGCTCCAAGTCAACAGCCTGCAATTCATTGGCTGTTGTTGGTGCTGTTTGTAATATTTGGATTTCGTTTATTGATTTTCTTGAATCAGCCCGTTGGTTTTTTTTTCGTTTTAACTGTTGCACATTTTGTCATGTCCGGCCTTTTATAGCTGACTATACAGTATGGGTTTTACTCATTGTTGAAGGCCGTACGGTGACCAATGGTTGCTTAAATCATCCTTATTTGGACTCTAATTGGCAATCATATCATATCTCCTTATTTCATAGCAATTCCGTTGATGGAATCGTATAAAATCATGGTAGTAGGCCATCAGTAAACGGACAGTAAAGTGTACAGTAAATATTCGATTTGCATAACTTCAGACAACCGTGGTTCATAAATAATTGTAATATTATCCAAAACAATTTTTCACACTTTTTTAAACTTCTTTTTCATTGAACAAAAATGACTTTATTGACTATGCACTCCGCTTTGTCTTTATCGCATGTTAAGGTAAAACACTGAAATAATTGATAACTAAAAGATCTCATTGACACTGCATTATTTATTTTGAAAAATGTCACGACAACAAGTTTAACTTCAATATCAATTATTGAAATTTCATTTTAAAAAAATTGTACTTTTTTCTTTAAATTATAATTTGTACAAAACTGCTATAACTGGCGCATGCTTGGTACTGGATTAAACAAATTCTACTATACACTGCTAATAAAATTATATCATTAAGGTAAACGATCAAAGCATCGTCGGTGCTGTAAAGCAGTCAATGTTGCTTGAATCCCCATGCATGCATAATGTCATTTCTTTACAAATAGTTTATTCATAGCAGTTGTTGGAAGGTCTCTAGTTTAAAAGAATTGAAATGGATAAACATGCGACTTGAATATAATTTCTCTCAATTTTGTAGATATTATTATAGCAGATTTTATTGTATGTTCTTTTATTAACCTTTCGTTGAACCACTGGTTGAGGTTTTTAGAAAGACGAGTTATTAAGAGATATGAAATTGTTACATTTTCGCATGCTTTTAAGACTCATTGCGATGTAAAGACCTTTCAATTGCCGAAGACTGTGTGGTGACATATGAATATATTTCAGTTAAATATGTCGTTTGGTTGACGTTTCATTGGTGATTATTCCATATCTCCTTTTATTCATGTAATCAGAAAATTGTTTGATTTGAATTTTGTTTTTAATCTCATTTCATGTAAAATTTGCAATGCTGCTTATTCCTTTAAAATATGTCAGTGAACAGTTTACTCCAGCTGATTAATGATCTGAATATTCTATAATTTACTGCTATCTACCTTATTATCCATCAGATATCAGCTGACAAAGTAAACAACTAATTTTGCATCTTTTAAATTAATGATTTGGATGAATTTATTAGGCGTTCACTCTCTATCCCGTAAAATAAGAGAAACAAAACATTATTGCCATGAATGAATGTACGATGCAGTAATGGAAAAGTATTTTGCCAATATTCAAATCTCATAAATCGTTTAAGAAGAAAACTCAAGGTAATACAAAAACTTAGGAATTCCATGAACTCCAAAAGGAGCGAGACCGGTGCGAGGACAGGGTATTTTACCGATATTCTAATCTCATAAATCGATTAAGAAGAAAAATCAAGGTAATACAAACACTTAGTGAATTCCATGAACTCCAAAAGGAGCGAGACCGGTGCGAGGACACTGAGTCAAAATGTCACAATTGGTAATATAATACATTCGGTAAAATTACAGATTAGACTCCTATTCTGGTATCTAAAGATCTAAGATTGCAAAAGCTTGTCGATAGTGAATTGAGACACAGACATAGCGTATCATATCGTATCGGTCAATTATTTCGTGATGCTGACCATTAATCTTATGTAGAGTCGATTTCAGTCGTTCTTCCTCTTAACTCTGTTGGGACAGTTTTTATGTGAGGAGAACAACCCTGCTAATGAAGTCCGTATAGTCTAGACATGCACGAGCGTAAGTTATCAATTGAGATACGTAAACGCCTTGCGATGATGCAGAAGTTACTGTTGAGAAATTGGAAGTTAGTGATTGGAAAGTTGAAATCATCAAGTTTGTCATAGACTCTTATTTGAAGTATAAACATTCTAAATATTCTTGTTTTATTCTCTCCCTCGTTTAACTCATTTTTTCTGTAAACTAACATTAATTTGAAACAGAAAATAGGTTTGAGCGTTTGCTGCAAAATCGCATTTGATATACCAAGCAACATAATGTAAAGAATCCACTGACTGAGGCTGAACCCCGCCAAATAACATGGGTGATATCAAATGCTCTAGAATGGTAAGAAAAAAATACTTTGATATAGGACACAAATTTTGCTTGATGTACAACTACCTGACAGTTAAAAATAATGTAGAAACTGGCCTAAAAAAATAAAAAAGAGACTAATAGACAATTACTATTAATACCAATATTGATATTTGTGCTAGGTTGTTCAACGACGACTTGATGGAAGCACAGACTTCAATGTGGAATGGGCAAATTACAGGGCAGGATTCGGTGAACTCAACAGGGAGTACTGGATAGGTGAGTTTGAACAAGAAATTGTATATTTATAAAGAACGGAAACGCGGAGCGGTAGTCTATATCTGTTTCGGACGGAAGTATGATATATAATATAAACAATCATAACGGAGGTCCATTTCCTGTTATATTTATCGGTCATCTAAATTCACTCGGTCAACTTGCTTGAGAAGATATAAAGGAGGATAAAAACCAAATCAAGTATAAGCTACTCTCCAGTGTAAAAGGTAAGGACTTACGTATCACTTTAATGCATTTTCGACCTATGTTTGCAATAATTATGTAATAAAAAGTCTTATTAAAATAGACCTCGGTCGTCAAATTTGCGAGAGTTTCATCCGGATTACAAAAACAAAAAATATAGTGTTTTGAATTTTTCTAAAGGGTCGATAACCATGAAAGGCAAAAAGATAGTTGATATTATTATAATGCTGACCTGAAACCTTATTCTAGAACTTTGACTCTTTTTTATGTTTCTGTTTAAATTTCTGAATTCTACGATTTTCCAACATTTCAATATGGAATTTCATTATTCTGTCAAAACGTGTCTTTCAATCTTGCAGTGTAATACGAATTTTTAAAATGTTGAAAAGTGGAAAATTACAAAGTGCCAAAATGTGATATTCTTCATTTAGAAGGAATATTTTCCCACAGTTTGGTCTAAATTACGAATGTTTAATGTTTATGGTATACATGGTATATTGTAAATAATTTTATTTCGAAACATGCTGAAAATTTTAAGTAGTGCGTAAAAATATACAACCGCACACTATATTCTGGTAAAGGTTAAATAACTAATTGAACTAGACATGTCAATGAAATACAATTCAAAAGCTTATTTTTTTTATAACATGGTGTTGATTTTATGATAATGGTGATAAAACGAATTTTCTATGATTTTTCAAAATCCCATATTTAAAAATAACATTAATGCCATTTTGTTCAGTCAAGATCCATACCGACGAAGTCTAAAAATAGAGACAAAATATATATATAATTGACTTCCCCTTTGAGGTTGAATGAACCATTTTATACACGGTTTAATTCATTAAAAAAAAATTCAAATACACTTTTAATACTTAATCGTTATTTGATATTGCAGTTAATGTCATAAGTATGCATCGCCGCAAATTACCATAAGAAAGCAAAACAGATCCTTTCTTGTTTTTCTCTCGCCAACCAGTAAAGTCTACACAGACCACTTGTTATATCTAAAGGTTAATTTTGCCTGCATTTGACAATTTGAAGTAACGACTCAAATCTCACCAGGAGGTACACTAATCTTTTCTTAGTCAGATACATGTCACAAACAATCACTGTTGAAAAGGAAAAGTAGGATATGATACCAGATCTTATAAAAACTAATTACACAAAAATTGAGCAGATTTTAAATAGATGTTACAGAAATATTGCATTCTCCTTAGCTGATTTAGAAGCGACACTTAATATAAATATTTAATCCAGATTTCAGATGTTTTCCATATGGGCTAAAGAGTTACTTTGCTTTTCATAAAAGATTGGAAAAGTTGAAGAGGAGAAAAGATCCGTTCTAAAACTTTCATTTGCCAACAAAGGTCTCGATGCCATCAACTTTGGCAATATCCTTCATCATTCACCAGTTCACTCGAAAATACCTCCCTATTTTACATCTCAGTCTGTACCAATCATTTCCTATACCTAAATGTATACCAAACCAATTTCAACTAAAATTTTCAATTTCAAACGCGTGTTGCAGGATATCAATATGAACGACTTCAAGTCTAAACCTCCTGATTACACCCGTGCTAGTTTCCCATTCATATATAATGGCCACGTTAATACTGATTACCTTAACATTGTTAATAACACTTCTTTGCGAAATGTGTTATCCAAAGGCCTGAAAATCATGAGCCTAAATTCATCAGTTGGAAACACAACTTTAAAATACTGATGGGTTCAGTCGAAGATTATGCCAGGCAATGGATTAAACGCGAGAAAGAAGACCTATGTACTCTTTCTGAATGGAAAAGGCCTTGAGGTCGTTGATACAAATCAGAATTGAAAAACTAAAAGGGTCTTTAAATACCCTTGCTACATCAATCTTTAAAGACCCAAATGTTGCAAAACGCCTGTCCTAATTCCTTGTCAAATATGTTGTTGTCCCCGCCGCAGATAAAGCCCAAAACAACATTGTTTTGTGTGTAAATCACATTACATAAACTGCTTGATAAATAAATTAGGTATTGACAATCCACTTGGAAACTCAACATATACCCCACGACACTAACCAAGGAGGAAATCCTAGATATTACTAGGTATGTTCTATGTTCTTTTGGAATTTTAACCATAGATGAGGAACTGGATCTTCCTTCACTGTATTGGATACCTAAACTACATAAGTGTCCTTATAAAAAAAGTTATATTGCTGGGTCTTTGAGGTGCTCAAAGACACCTCTTGCTAAATTATTAACATCAATTTTATCAGCAGCAATCAAAACCAGGCTTCAAAATTATTGTGAAATTACATATTCTAGAGGTGGCGTGAATCAGGTGTGGATACTAAAAAAAATCCAAAGATCTTTTAGAGTACATGCAATCTTAGATTCTTCCATCTTGCAATAGTATTAAAACATTTGACCTCTCTACACTTTACACAAGTATTCTCCATTCCAAACTTGAAGACAAATTGAAAATGTTGGTCCTGCTTTTTTTCATAAAAAAGAATGGCCAACGTAGAAACAAGTATCTTGTCTTAGTTAAGGATAAATCGTACTTTGTAAAAAATCACTCTGATGCCAACAAAAAATTCTCTGAAACTGATATTATCAAGATGCTTGAATTCTTGATTGGCAACGTATTTATTACGTTTGGAGGACGTGTTTTTCAAAAAACAACCGGCATTCCATGCGAACCAACTGTGCTCCTCTTGTCGACTTGTTCCTTTATTCATATGAGGCTGACTTCATCATGTTCATACAGGAACTTCTTAGGAAGAAAGAAAAGAAGTTAGCATTACCATTTAACTTCATTTTCCACTATATAGATGATGTTCTCTCACTATATACGTCCACTTACAAAATTGTTGAATATCTTGAACGCATCTATCCCTTCGAACTTGAGATGAAGGATATAACACAACAGATACAGTTAAGTCTGCCTCATATCTTGACTTACTATGTATTTATTTTCAGGTATCACAGATCGAATTTATTCGTTCATAGTGTGTTAATTTACGTTTTTGATTGAGTTAAGCCTTCCAATTGATGTTTTATCGTGTGTTTTTCTATGTTGTGATGTTATACTATTGTTTCAGAAAAAGGGAGAAGGTTTGGTACCATTAAAACGTTTAATCCCGCTGCAAATGTTTGCACCTGTCCTAAGTGAGGAATCTGATGTACAGTAGTTGTCGTTTGTTTATGTAATTTATACGTGTTTCTCGTTTCTCGTTTTTTATATAGACTAGACCGTTGGTTTTACCGTTTGAATGGTTTTACACTAGTACTTTTGGGGCCCTTTATAGCTTGTTGTTCGGTGTGAGCCAAGGCTCCGTGTTGAAGGCCGTACATTGACCTATAATGGTTTACTTTTATAAATTGTTATTTGGATGGAGAGTTGTCTCATTGGCACTCACACCACATCTTCCTATATCTATTTACATCAAGAAATTGACAATGAAGGTCGGTTAAAACTTTACGACAAAAGAGATGATATCATTTTCTCAATTGTGAACCTTCCATTTCTATTTAGCAACATACCAGCAGCGCCTGCATACGGAGTATATATCTCCTAGTTGATACGATATTCCAGGCCTTGTATTTCCTATCATGATTTCCCTGATAAAGTGTTGCTGCTCACAAGGAAGCTATTAAACCAAGAGTTACAAAAGTAAAGTTGAAATCATCTCTTCGTAAATTTTACGGACGCCATCACGAGTTGGTTAATCGTTATGGAATATCTGTTTCACAGATGACGACGGATATGTTCCAATTGTCGTTACTACAATCCCGTCCCCTTTTCCTCAAATGTGAACTACCGAATTAGACTTGTCACTGGATTTGTACTTAAATGAGCAACTGACGGGTGCCACATGTAGAGCAGGACCTGTTTATCCTTTCGGAGCACCTGAGATTACCCCCAGTTTTTGGTGGGGTTCGTGTTGCTCAGTCTTTAATTTTCGGTGTTGTGTTTTGTGTACTGTTGTTTGTCTGTTTATTTTTTTATTTTTTAGCCATGACGTTATCATATAAAAAAGAAGATGTGGTATGATTGCCAATGAGACAACTGTCCACAAGAGACCAAAATGACACAGAAATTAACAACTATAGGTCACCGTACGGCCTTCAACAATAAGCAAAGCCCATACCGCATAGTCAGCTATAAAAGGCCCCGAAATGACAATGTAAAACAATTCAAACGAGAAAACTAACGGCCTTATTTATGTACAAAAATGAACGAAAAACAAATATGTAACACATAAACAAACGACAACCACTGAGTTACAGGCTCCTGACTTGGGACAGGCACATACATACATAATGTGGCGGGGTTAAACATGTTAGCGGGATCCCAACCCTCCCCCTAACCTGGGACAGTGATATAACAGTACAACATAAGAACGAACTATAAAAATCAGTTGAAAAGGCTTAACTCATCAGATGGACAAAAATACAAGTGGACGTGGCAGGGTACTTGTACATCCCAACAACAAAAGACACTAGGAACAGATCTGAGAGTACTCGCAGTTATCTGACAGCTAGTTCAAAGCCACTAACAACTAATAAAAAATCATGCATCTAAGACTAAATTATCAATCCGTACACATCCAACATCCAATGGATTTAGTGTAAAGACGTCATAAACAGTCAGAGAAAAACATGACCTTGTGCAATGCCAAGATACAGGTATCGACAGATTGTAGATCCATGAATGTGTATATGTATATAACATACTAGTAATATTTAGTTTGCTTTTAATTTACTGATAACAAAATCAATATTTATACCAATAAAACAATATTCAATGATCTTATTACAGTGTTGAATTGGTAACCTTTTAGAATAAGTTTATTTAAAGGAGCGATAAGTTTACAAGGATCATTTCTAAATTTCCGGGCACGGTTAACAACATTTCCGTAAAAATGAGGATGTGCTGTCCCGTTTGAAATAAGTTTTCTACAGGTACAACCAAACTTCAAAACCAAATCTTTATATCTATGGAAAAACTTAGTAAAGGTTTTAAGTAATTTATGGTAACGATATCCCTGGTTTAATAATTTACCAGTAATACATAGATTACGTGAAATCAAAAACGTCACAACAGACACGGGCATAGCGAAAGAGCTGTGAAATATAAACACCGTAAGATGGTGCCAAAGGAACATCACCATCTAAAAATGGAAAATTAACAATAGGGAACGAAAAATCGTCCCTTTTGTCGTAAATTTTAGTGTGGAGTTTTCCGTTTAAAACAGAAATATCTAAATCTAGGAAAGGACAGTTATTACCGTTTAAATTTGATTTATTTAAAGTAAGTTCCTTGGGGTAAATTTCAGCAGTATATTGAGAAAATTCTTGATTATTTAACGAAAAAATATCATCAAGATAACGGTAAGTGTTGTTGAATTTATCAATTAAATGCAATTTCGACGGGTCTTTACTGAGTTTAGTCATAAACTGTGATTCGTAACAGTACAAAAACAAGTCTGCTATTAAAGGGGCACAATTAGTGCCCATAGGGATACCTACAACCTGTCGATAAACTTTGTTGCCGAAACGTACATAAATATTATCAAGGAGAAAATTAACAGCTTCAGTCATCTCATCACACCTCCAGTAAGTATATCTAGCATATTTACCTTTCTCATTAGAGAAGAAGGCTTTAAATGAGTTGCAGCAAATATATTTGCATTCAGCTTTACCAAACGACCATTTAATTAAATAGGAAAACTTTTGTTTGATAAGATAGTGTGGGAGTGTAGTGTAAAGAGTAGAAAAATCAAAACTGTCAACAGAATCAAAAGGACCATCAAAAGCATGTTATTTATCTAAAACATCCAAACAATGTTTTACACTCCAAAAATAGTTTATACCACTATGTTCATATATTTTATTACAATAGTTTATGATAAGCTCTTTAATAGTAGTTAATGAACTTGTTGAAAGCACTGAAAGATTAGTTGTAGAACACTTACTAGAGGCCGAGATGAAACGATATTTAAATGGTTTTTTGTGTAGTTTAGGTAGCCAATACATAGTAGGGACCTTCAAATGTTCAGAAGAAGCCTTAAGCTTTGATGTGGTTGTGATATGTTTGTTTACTATATGACTCTCCGTGGAGCGGATGGATCAGTTCATTTTAGACTTATGAGTTTGAATGTCCTTTTTGTATCTTTCGCCTATCTTTTATACAGAAAGATATTTATAAAACCAACAAATTCATATTTTACAATGTACATCATTTGCTATTTTCCTATTACTAACACCTTTTTTCCTTTTTTTAATTTTCATATTTAAACATAGAGGGAACAAGACCACATGGGTTTATTAGATTGACAATGACTGTCTGTCAGTGGACTCCAACAGTTGAGAGTGCTTCGTTTTATCTTAGCTGTGGTTAAAGCTGGACTATGTCACTGGGACGAACAATTTCAGCCTTGATTATCAAACTTTATATCTAATTGATTGATGCGCAGCCATACCTACTACATACACTTGAACATTACTGGTAATCATATTTTAGCATCACCAGTATGATAATCTTGAACAATATTTCATCTGTGGTATAAAGCACAGTTTCAACAACTAGTCACATGTATCAAGTTAAGAATGTTGTTATATTCAAACAGGATTACAACAGATACACTATATATTCTTTTTCAACCGGATAACATTTGATACTAGAGCCTCTTCATTTCAACATGGACCCCCGAAGTATGTTGTGATTCTGTTTCTAATGTGGACATTATTTTTCCTACCATTCTAGCAGATCATGTAGGATATACCATTTTAGCAGACTGGCTACAAATGCAGCAGTTCAAGTCGTGCTCAAAGAATTAAGAAGTATTGAGATCCGAACCAATTGTAACCAATTTGTGACGTTGCTAGTTCAAGCTACTTGAATCCTAAGAATCTGACAACACACACCTTTAGACAGACTTCTTTACCTTTTAAAACCTGTCAAAACCAAGAAACAAGAGAATTATATTATGTCTTAGCTAAACAAGGTGTGTTTGTTCTTTTCCCAAATGTATATTTATCTATTTAAACAATTCGGTTTAATTTCTCTATTAGCTTTGAAAAATTTACTGTTGGAACTGAAAGTGTTAATTATTGTGAATAACAGTGAATTAATTTATATATACATGCTTATTAAACTACTATTTACACACACAATGTGTTTTTACTTTCCAAGACTGCAATATACATGTACAAAATGTACATACAATAATCAATACCGTAGGAAAGTTACCTCCAGAAGTCAAACAGTACATAATAGCTGTGAACTTTGAACTTTTGACAAAAACATCAGTTAATTATATTTTTGAATTGTACAACACAACACAATTTTCATGGGGAAAAATATATACCCTAATTGAAATTTTGCCACTCAGAAGGCTATATCATCCTTTTAGTGTATATTATACCGCTAATAAAGTTCGATAACTGGTTTCAGACTAAATAGCCACGTTCGACAACTAATGCAAGATAAATAATTAGACAGTTAGTGCTACGTGGTGTAATCAACACATCGCCGAAACAAAGATTCATCTTGCAATTCTCTTTGAAGTCGGCCGTGTTTCCATTCCTTTTAAGGGCATCCAATACAGTTTCAAGGGATTTAACTCTTGGCGCGACGTTGAGCATTTGAATTCCCTAAACAACGTCACTTTCAGCGTGACGTCATGCGTGTGATTATCCGTATTGGAAAAAAGTCTAATGAAATCATACAAAAATACACACATATCACTGTGCCTGCTGTTCCTCATCTTGAAGTTTCTGTGTGGTCTTCAACAATGAAATCTCAAGACAACTGATCCCTTTGGAGTTAACAGTATGCATGCCAATTATCATGTCTATTATCATTCATACCAGATCGAATTTTGATTTAGATCCGATTTTCTGACAGGCCGTCAGTCTCACATCGAACAGAAAAATAGTTGTACAGCGCATATAAGTTACAAGCAAACAAAAAGCCAAAATCAATTTGTGTCAATGATCTTAAAAATTTCATATCAAAAGATCAGATAGCACAAAAATCCAGTTTTAACTATTGTAATCCCTTTGTATAAAAAAAACCCAAACTACTCTTCCAAAGAAGTAGATTTCCTCACGAAACATTATATTCTATTTATATATGTCAAATATGAGAGGACGGGCCAATAATGGTATCGCAATTATGGTTTATTCCCGATTGTCCCGCTTTTTAAAATATAGAGTTCTGATTGTCCCACTTGAAAAGTTCTGATTGTCCAAAATTATTTTTATATTTTAAATGTTCTTAAATAAACAATGTAATTTTTGTTTGTTTTGCAATACCAAATTAAAATAAATTATTGCATAAGCATACTAGTAGTTGATATCAATTTTATAAATGTAAATATGAATTGTTGAATAAATCATCGATAAAAATGCCTTTTGATTAAACAATATAACATTTATGTAATAAACGATATCTACAATGTTAGGTTATTTATAAATCAAATATCAATACCACATGGACGCAATTTTGTCGTCTTTTCATTTTATGATCGCTCAGACTGAAAGGTCTAGAGACTGATTAATTAAAAAAAAAAAAAAAAACATTTACAATCACAATGTTACAGAAGCTTAAGCTATTGTGTTACCTAATAACTAGAATTGACATCATCAATCAAATAGAATAGAGAGCAAGGGTTCAAACTATATTCTCACTTAAGGAAATAAGATAAATGTGGCCCAGTAATGTCATCAGTGTCTTCTGAACATATACTGATGAACTGATTGCTGTTAAACGTCCAGTGGCAAGTTGAATGACTGACCGGTCTTTGTTTTAGTCCAAATTGCAGCATGCTTTGAGGAGAAGCAACATATTCCAACTTTCCATTCTTTGCTTTGACCCGGCCTGGGGTCAATTTCTTTTTATTGTATAAAGTTAGACCAGATATCTATACAATCAACATATCTGCGCATTATTTCTATGTTTGTGATTTCTAATTCAAGGATTTTCTTATAAATATTTAGAAATTTAGTTTTCCCAGTTTTTGTTCATTTTTAACTGAATGCTTTCTTGAACAATTTTATGACCAGACTTGTTCTATGAAATATGTTTTATTTCTTTGTTTTATAAATATATTTATTATCAGATAAAACCTTTCAATTTAAGAACAAATCCTGAAACTTTGTAACATGTAAAATTATGTACTACAATTTATGTTATAAGAGTCCATTTAATCTTTTATAAGTTAAAATGTATCTATTTATATTTTGTAATTGTTATTTATTTGGACAGTATTCTTTTTTTTAAATATCACAAAACAACAGAAAATATGTAAATACCATCTTTTCTCCATGTTTATTTCAAATATTTTATAAGTTACATTGATCAATTACCTGTAATTACCTGCTACACACTTTAAAACAAATTAAACACTATCAAAACAGTTCCCAATTGTCCCACATTTAAACTTCCCAATTGTCCCACAAACATCTTCCCGATTGTCCCACAAAATATCATTACTTTTTACCTGTAATTTCAGGATGGGACAATCGGGAAGACACCGCAATGGTTATTACGGGGAGAAAGTATGCCAATATAATAGTACAAAACCAAAAGTGGTAGGGTCAGTTTTCTATAAATCTATTACACAGTGAAGGCCATTTTTCAAAGTCTTTAAATCTGTCCAAAACATCACAGCTATACTTTGAGTAATAAATGTACAGAAAAGAACGAATGATAAAAGAAATACAGGAATAAATTTAAAGGAAAAGCACTTAACTCTATACTATAGGTATAAAATATAAAAAAAAAAAACACTAGTAAAAGCCTATGATAATGCTGTAAAATATTCGTAACGCCTTCCAAAAGGAATGATAATGTAAGTTTAGAAAAATGAATAGAGATTTGAATTCCCCTTAATATAAATATAAGTATAAAGCTTTTATCATTGTGAAGAAAGAAAAAAAAAACAAACAACGTTATAAGCTTGTAATACATTGATTTTTAAATCTTGTTTGAATGATCTTAAAGTTTCTTCATACGTAACTACTGATAAATGTTTTAAGACATTTATTTCTCGTATTGCTTCTTATTCTCAATTATTAAAACAATAGCAAAACTAATTCTAGAACAGAACAGTTAGTACACAATGTAGTTTATAATAATCGTGAAACGACAAGGTATGCCGGAAAGTACAAGAGAGGTATTCACATGTATGGTATAAAAATAAGAAGATGTGGTATAATTGCCAATGAGACACCTCTCCACAAGAAACCAAATGACATAGACGTTAACAATTATAGGTCACCGTACGGCCTTCAACAACGAGCAAAACCCATACCGCATAGTCAGCTATAAAAGGCCCCGAAATGACAAATGTAAAACAATTCAAACGATAAAACCAACGGCCTGATTTATGTAAAAAAACAATGAACGAAATACAAATATGATATACAGCAACAAACGACAACCACTCAATTACAGGCTCCTGACTTGGGACAGGTACATTCAGAATGTGGCGGGGTTAAACATGTTAGCGGGCGCCCAACCCTCCCCCTAACCTGGGACATCGGTGTAACAGTACAACATATGAACAAACTATAAAAATCAGTTGATATAAGGGCTTAACTCGTCAGATCACAAAAACACAGATGAGAAAATGAGAAAAACGACATTATAAGAACCGTTCGATTTCCGCATATCAAAGTTAAAAAAATCGTACTTTGAGTTTTTTATTCGTGATACATTAATTGGCATTTCCGAAAATAGTATTATTATTTTAAGGTAGCTCGAAATAAGCAATAAATATATACACCTGAAAACTGACGACGATAACCTTGCAGGGAAAATTAGCGGGATATGTCGAAATTGTCAGCCATCAACGTCGTGCATTTTCTCGCGAACGTTGAGGTTACTAAAGGGAACAGAATTTTTGGAATTTATTGCGATTACTCGGATTTATCTCCGGATCTAGCACGGTGACATATATTTTTTATTTGCTACTTTGAGAAAGCATGACAAAAGACAATTAATGTAGAAAAATTAGAAAAACGACATTATAAGAACTGCTCGATTTCCGCATTTCAAAGTTCGTACCTTGAGCTTTTTATTCGTGATTTTAAGGTTGGCTAGAATATAAACTAATTATTCGTATGTGTATTTATTTTTCCATTATCTTCAATTATCACAGCTTCAAAATGAATCCAATCTTATTAATTTTGACGAAGAATTATACCTTCTCTAAAAATTTCAGCCTCAATTTTCTCGCACGGTGACGTATGTTTTATTTAGTGATTTTTTTTTTATAATTAGTCCAGGCCTACAACATATTTCAAAATTATAAAAATAGCAATACAACGTGAAACTGTATCAGATGCCATTAGATATACAATTTCTTGGTTTGAATTTTATACATTGAAGGAATGAAAATGAAATCTTTTCCGGATTTTTTTTACTCTTTGTCTTAGGATTTCTGTCTCTATATGAAGACATATTTATTTCATATAATGTATAGATTTAAATTGTAAAATAATGCTTTTATTTATTCTTCAAGGAAACGACAACCTGCACGTTATATCTTCTTCAAAGGATTACTTGCTGAGATTTGATCTGGAGGATTTTAATGGCGATACAACCTACGCTGAGTACTCAACATTTAGAATAGGAAATGAGGCATCTAATTATATACTAACCATTGGCGGATACAGTGGCACTGCTGGTAAAAAAAATTTAACCACAAACCTAAAAAATATCAATAATAAACCTGAAGGTAGGATACAGTCCTCGCGATAAAACTGAAATTGAGAAATCAACTTTAGATTTTTATGTAGTGTATGTAGACTGATGTTTGTCTTTTCGTGTTTTTTGTTTTATTTTGCCAAGATTTAGTCAGTATCTCTTCGGCTTCAGAGTTTTAATTGTCCTTTTGATATCTTCTAACTTTTTTCTTAATATTCCCAGATATCAAGAACATAGGTAAAAATATCGAATGCTATCTCAAACTTAGTTCATTAATGGAAACTTTGTATAAATGTCTAAATAACCCAGTTTAACATCTTGTCTTCTCATTGATAGTTAAAGAGTTAAGGGCGGTACGAATAAGACGTTGATTATTGTCCTGTTTCTTTTGGTGATTTTGTTTTAATTTCATACCGTTATAGAGAGTACATCCAAGTATCTTTCCTCTTACAACTGTATTAAAACATCTGACGTTTCTACCCTTTACATGAATATCTCCATTCCACACTAAAAGACAAATTAAAAGACTTGGTCCTGCTGTGTTTCATTAACAAGAATGGGCATCATAGATGCAAGTCTCTTGTCTTAAGGAGGGAAAAGTCACTCAGATAAAAAAAAACATTCTCTGAAACCTCAACTACACAAAAAACCAGTAAAATATCGTTTCATCTCGGCCTCTAGTAAGTGTTCCACAACTAACCTTTCAGTGCTTTTAACTAATTCCTTAACTACTATCAGAGAACTTATCATTAACATTTGTAATAAAACATATGAAAATAGTAGAATTAACTATTTTTGGAGTGTAAAAATTCTTGGATGTTTTAGATAAATTACTTGCTTTTGATGGTCCTTATGATTCTGTTGACAGTTTCGACTTTTCAACTCTACACTACACTTCCAAACAATCTTATCAAACAAAAGTGTTCCTACTTGATTAAATGATCGTTTGGTAAATCTGAATGCAAATATATTTGCTCACCTCATTTAAAGCCTTTTCTCTAATGAGAAAGTTAAATATGCAAGATATATTTACTGGAGGTGTGATGAGATGATTGAAGCTGTTAATTTTCTCCTTGATAATATTTATTTACGTTTCGGCAATAAAGTTTATCGACAGGTTGTAGGTATTTCTATGGGCACCAATTGCGCCCCTTTAATAGCAGCCTTGTTCTTGTACTGTCATGCATCACAGTTTATGACCAAACTCAGTTAAGACCCGTCTAAATTGCATTTAATTGATAAATTCAACAACACTTACCGCTATCTTGATGATATTTTCTCGTTAAATAATCAAGAATTTTCTAAATATACTTCCGAAATTTACTCAAAAGAACTTACTTTTAATAAATCAAATATAAACGGTAATAACTGTCCTTTCCTTTCCTAGATTTAGATTTAGATTTTTTTATTTTTGGTGTTTTAACGCCACTTTTAAGCACCGCTTTTGGGCTATTTCGTGGCGGCCAGTTTTTATTGGTGGAGGAAGCCGGAGTGCTCGGAGAAAACCTCCAACCTTCGATAGGAAAACTGACAATCCTAGTCAATAAAGATTGGAGTCGAGTGCACCCGCAGGAGCGGGGTTCGAACTCACAACCTCAGTGTTGACTGGCTAGTGATTACAGTAGTAACTACTTAGACCACTCGGCCATCGAGGGCCATCCTAGATTTAGATTTAGATATATCACTTTTACATGGTAAACTCTAACCTAAAATTTACGACAAAAGGGACGATTTTTCGTTCCTTATTGTTAAAGTTCCTTTTTTAGACGGTGATGTTCCTTTGGCACCATCTTACGGTGTTTATATATCACAACTCGTTCGCTATACCCGTGTCTGTTGTGACGTTTTGGATTTCAATGAACGTAATCTATGTATTACTGGTAAATCATTAAGTCAGGGATTTCGTTACCACAAACTACTTAAAACCTTTACTAAATTCTTCCATAGATATAAAGATTTGGTTTTGAAGTTTGGTTGTACCTGTAGAAAACGTATTTCAAACAAGATAGCAATCCTAATTTTCATGGTGAAGTTATTTACCGAGCCTGGAAATTAAGTTACGACCAGGGGAAACTTATCGATCATTTAAATAAACTTATTCTAAAAGGTTACCAATTCAACACTTTAATTATCTAGATCTTTGAAATTTGTTTTATTGGTATGAATTAGGGATGTCAACTCGGTGAAGATAAACTAATCGAGTACTCGCTCGGTCAAGCATTTTATATTTACAAAATGGAAACATAAAATTATATCCATTTTATGTATTGTGGGTCGTTGCATTATAAACGTTAAACCCTCAACATTATTACTTAGGACTAGATAATAGTCCAAGGAATTTTATATCATAATTAATAGTTCATTTACTACATGAACTGGTTATGTAAGCTGACAATAATCTAATCAAGTAATTAATTAATATCTATAGAAAAATGATAACTCAAACAACAGTAACCGTAAAAAATACATTTAATGATCACCAAAGGGGTGATGATTAGAACTTAATCCTTTTCCGAGGGTCAACACAGCGTGCAACGAATTTGTTCTTATTGAAAAATATCATCTTGTATACTTTTTCTGGGACGAGGCTATTTCTCATCTTTGTTAGGTAACTAACAGTCCTGCTGAAGAAAATATATACTCTTACGGTAGAGAAGTGGAGGAATAATTAAGATCAGCCAAAGGTGTAAGCCTTGGAAACATGCTCTTGTTCATATATCCTACCTCTCTTTGGAGGAATTTTAAATGACATTTAAACACAAACATTTGAATCGAATTTTAAGTTTTATTAATTTTGATTAATATTTAATTTCCCGGGAGGCGCTCTCAAAAAATTTTTTTTTGTTGTTTTAGCTTAAGAAAGCAAGAAAGCAACAACATTCTTACAGGAAACCGATTAGTCGAGTATCATTTTGGTAATCGATACTCGGTACTACCAAGCGATACTCGAGTACTCGAGTACTCGTTGACATCCCTAGTATTAATATTGATTTTGTTATCAGTAAATTAAAATCAAACTAAATATTATTTTTATATACATATGCACATGCATGACTCTTCTATTTGTCTATATCTGTATCTTGGTATTGCACATAGTCATGTTTTTCTCTGACTGTTAATGACGTCTTTACACTAAATCTATTGGATGTTGGATGTGTACGGATTGATATTTTAGTCTTGGATGCATGATTTGTTTTTATTAGTTGTTGTTGGCTTTGAACTAGCTGTCAGTAACTGCGAGTACTCTCATATCTGTACTTAGTGTCTTTTGTTGTGGTGATGTATAAGTACCCTGCCAAGTCCACTCTGTGTTTTTGTTATATGTATTTCTATTTGTATCCATCTGATGAGTTAAGCCCTTTTCAACTGATTTTTATAGTTTGTTCTTATGTTGTACTGTAACAACACTGTCACAGGTTATGGGGGAGGGTTGGCGCCTTCAAACTAGTTTAACCCCCCACATTCTATATGTGCCTGTCCCAATTCAAGAACCTGTAATTGAGTGGTTGTCGTTTTTTGCTGTTTTTCATATTTGTTTTTCGTTTATTATTTTGCATAGTTTGGTCATATGTTGTGCTGTTACATCACTGCCCCATGTTATGGGAGGGTTTGGCGCCAATGAACTAGTTTAACACCGCCACATGCTGTATGTGCCTGTCTCAAATCAGGAGTCTGTAAGTCAGTGGTTGTCGTTTGTTGCTGTGTATCATATTTGTTATTGTTCATTATTTTGTACATAAATTAGGTCGTTAGATTTCTCGTTTGAATTATTTTACATTTGTAATTTCGGGGACTTTTGTAGCTGACTATGCGGTATGGGTTTGCTCATTGTTAAAGGCCGTACCCCTATAAGTGTTAATTTCTGTGTCATTTGGTCTCGTGTGGAGAGTTGTCTCATTGGCAATCATACCATATCTTCTTATTTTTATATGATCAAGATGCTAGATTTCTTGATTGACAACATATTTGCTACGTTTGGAGGACGTTTTTCCAATAAACAATCGGCACTCACATGGGAACCAGCTGCGCTCCTCATCTTGCCGACTTGTTCCTTTAATCACACGAGGCTGACTTCATACATGAGCTTCTTATGAATAATGAAAAAAAGCTAGCTTATTAAGCCTTGTATAGCCTTTAACTTCATGTTCTGTTTTTGGATGATGTCCTCTCACTATATAATTCAAAGTATGGTGACTATGTTGAACGCATCTATCCAATCGAACTTAAAATAAAGGATACAACAGATACATTTAAGTCTGACTCTAATCCAGCTTCCCAATTGTAAACTTTCCTTTTCTATTTATCAAAATTCCGAAAGAGCCTGCATATGAAGTATATACCGTCCAGTTGATCAATATTCGAGAGCTTTTATTGGTAGAGGGTTTGCCACTTTCAAGCTATTCAACCAAGAGTTCCAAGTGACGAAGTTGAAATCATCCCTTCGAAAAACATTTTCAGACGCCATCACCAATTGGTTTTCCATTATGGAATATCTGTTTCCCAGATGACGACGGATAGGTTCCAGTTGTCGTAACCATCATCCCGTCTTCTTTTCCTTTAATATGACCTACCGAATTAGAATTATCACCGGGTTTATACTTACATGAGCAGCACGACGAGTGAATCATGTGAAATTAGATCTGCTTACTCTACCGGAGTACCTGAAATCAACCCTGGTTTTGGTAGGGCTACTGTTGCTTTGGCTTTAGTTTTCTATGTTGTGTTTTGTGTACTGTTGTTTTTCTTTTCGTCGTTTTTCGTGTTTTGCCATGGTAATGTAAGTTTCGTTTCGACTTTGAGTCTGAATATCCGTTTGATATCGTTCACCTTTCTTTTATAGAGAGTAAACGTCTTTTCTGGTTTTATTGCACTTTCTTGTTGGTCCGCGGATCAAAATTTAAGAAAAACATTAAAATGTGCATTATCTGACTGATATACCGTCAAAATTATTATTTTCCGCAAAAATTTGCTGGCATTTGTATCGCCTTTTACCGATCAAATTCAAGTGGGATATTCTTGTCTATTGCGATAAGGTATAACCCCACTCATCGGCTTAATTAAAAAGAAATAAATCTCATCTACATATAAAAGTTAGTAATCACTATCCATTATAAAAAATGTCACTGTTAATGCATGAAGCAAGAAGCAGGAATTGCTGTAGTGTATGAAATATACAAGTCCTTTGGTAAGTAATTTATACAAATAATTCAGAATAATTGTTTTCCCCTTTTGTCTGGGATACTATTGGTTTGTTCAAAACTTAAAAATCAAGATAAAAGATTCCATGACTGGAGCGCCCCCTTTATCAAAGTTCTGGATCCGCCACTGATCCTGGCTGTTTCTGCATAAGACAGACCTATCGTTCTGAAGTAAATAACTCAATATAGGTATATAAAATAAGTAGATGTGGTATGATTGCCAATGAGGCAACTATCCACCAGGAGCCAAATGACGTAAAGGTAATTAACTATTATAGGTCACATTGACACATTAAATCGATACAAATCACACACACAAAAAACATCTTACAAAAACATTAAAGACACAAAGTACCGATTTGAGAGTACTCAAAGATAGTTCAAAGCCAATAACAACTAATAGAAAATCATATGTATCCAAGACAAAATATCAATCAGTACACATTCAATAGATTTAGTGTAAAGATGTGATAGACTGTCTAGGATATTACGACTTTGTGTAATGCTAAAATATAAGATTCGATAGGATGTAGAACTGCAAGTGTTTATAACTGTATAGCAATGCATATTAAGTTATGTTTTATTTAACTGTAAAAAAAAAAAAAAAATGTTAACACCAATAAAAACAATATTCAAAGATCTTATTACAATGATAAATTAATAACCTTTTAGAATCAATTTATTCAAATAATCAATAAATATAAATAAGAAGATGTGGTATGAGTGCCAATGAGGCAACTCTTCATCTAAGTCACAATGTATAAAAAGTTAACAATTATAGGTCAAAGTAGCTTAAGATTTGTCGTACCGGTAGAACCAGTGGACGAGCACAGGTGAAGATCGGGAAACCAGGCTTGTTTGGGCCAAGCTGCAGCAATAAGAATGTTCAGCCCTGGACCGTACAACTTATGATGTATTATTTCCTTAGTAATAAGTATTTCATAGATACAGCCAATCTTTTAAACCAAATATTTGTATCTATAACAAATTTTAGTAAGGGTTTTAAGTAATTTGTGGTAACGAAATCCTTGTCTGTTTAATTTACCAGTGTAACGTAAATTATATTCATTGAAATCTGTTACTTAACTACAGACACGGGTATAGTGAACGAGTGAGGATATATATTCACATTCACCGTAAGATAGAGCCAAAGGAACATCGCAGTCGAAAAAGGGAAGTAACAATAGGGAACGAAAATGCGTCGCTCTGTCGTTAATTTTAATATAGTGTTTCGCTTGTGAAACTGATATATCTAAATCTAAATCTAGGAAAGGGCGATTTATATTGTGAATATTACATTTAATTGAAGTAAGTTAATCCCTTGGGTATCTTTTGGCAGTATATTCTTGATTATTTAACAAAAACAAATCATCAATTTAACGGTCGTCTTCGCTAGCCTAGGGTTACGATCCGGTCCCCTACTCTTCACCCTTGACACATTAAGGGCTTACGATACAGTTTTGATCCCACGGTGATTTTTTTTACGAAAATTTGCTAAATTTAGAGATAAATGAGGTCGAAATTTTGGACATTTACATAAAATTTCGGTTTATTGGACATTTCTATCCTTTGAACAGACATAATCTTTCAATCAGTTTAATTGAGGTCTGGAGCTGGCATGTCAGTAACTGCTAGTAGTCCTTTGTTAATTTATGTATGATTGTCCTTTTGCTTATAGTTTCTTTTGTTATCTATTCTGACATCGGAATCGGACTTCTTTTAAACTGAGTTTTACTGTGCGTATTGCTGTGTGTTTATTTATTCTACATTGACTAGAGGTATAGGGGGAGGGTTGAGATATCACAAAACATGTTTAACTCCGCCGCATTTTTGCGCCTGTCCCAAGTCAGGAGCCTCTGGCCTTTGTTAGTCTTGTAAGTTTTTTTAAATTTTAGTTCATTTATACATGTATGTTTTGGAGTTTAGTGTGACGTCCGTTTTCATTGAACTAGAACACATTTTAGTTTAGGGGCCAGCTGAAGCCCGACATCTTGTGCGGGATTTTCTCGCTGTATTGAAGACCGATTGGTGGCCTTCAGCTGTTTTCTGCTCTTTGGTCGGGTTGTTTGACACATTCCCCATTTCCATTCTCAATTTTATACTTAACTTTTGTATTTCAAAAGATTAATACATGCGGATTTTTGTAAAAAGATTTGGAATATCTGCGTTACAAAAGTAGGATCTTAACTCGTGTAACAATTCTTTGTAAATATTTCATTTTTACTAAATTTTCTTGATTTTAGAAAAAAACGGCATTTTTTGCTGTATATTTATCTAATTTCAAAAAAAAAAAAAAAATACATTGGTGACTTCTTCATAAAAATTGGAACAAATATTCTTAAAACAGTATCAAGTCAAATGCCATTTTAAAAAGAGGAGTCCATGTACTCGTTTTCAAGCTAATGATTAAAATCACTCGCAAAATGCATCTTTTCCCGATATGTCGCAGTTTGACGTCGCCAAAAATAAAATTTTACGTTAGCAACGTCATTATCTCCCCTGTAACTGTATCGTATGCCCTCACGGACTCACGTGGTAATGATTTATATTGGTCGCAGTTCTAACTGGCTGCATCCAATCAAAAAGCGCAATTATGTTGATCACGTGTAAATGTAGAAAATATCAAAAAATAATAACCATGTACCGATTGTGCAACTTGTCTTTAACCCCAAACATAGGACGATATTTAGTGACACTTTTGAAACTTAATAAACTAATTAAAGTTCTTGGGTATGTTCCTCGTGCAAATGCTGGAATGTCAACGTATATTTGCGATTACTGCTTCGTGAAATTTGTAAACATCGGAAACAACCATTTTAACACCTACACACTAAAGAGAGTTCAAGTGCTGCCATTGGATAAGAATGATGTAGTCGGAGTGGGCGTGACTTCGATCTGTTGCTAGATGGCGCAACGCTGTATACACCAATCCTATATTAATCTACCAAGATTGAAGAGTAGGGCTTAGATCTTAACACTTGGCTAGCGATGATGGGTAACAGTAGTTGTTAAATTTATCAATTAAACGAAATTGAAACGGATTTTACTGCGTTTGGCCAAAAACTGATTCATATCAATACAGGAACAAATCTGCTATTGAAAAGGAGCAATTGGTATCATACGTATACGTACAACCTGTCGATAAACTTTACTGCCGAAACGCACATAGATGTTGTCAATGAGAGGAAATGAACATCTAATTACACTTCCAATAAGTATCTATTATATCTACTTTTTCGTTACAATGGAACGTTTTATATTAGTTGCAGCAAATAAATTAATTATGCAAACATTTTTCAAATGACCATCTAACTGAGTATGAAAACTGTTGTTTAATAAGATTGTGTGGAAGTTAAGTGTAGAAAGTCGACAATTTGGAACTGTCAACCGAATTGAAAGGAATTAATTTCATTCTTTTCATATGCTTTATTACAGAAATTATGATGATTGCTTCGAAAGTAGTAAGGGAGCTAGATAAAAGCCCTGAAAAGTCAGTAGTAGAATACATACTAGAGGCCGAAATAAAACGATAGTTGACGGGTTGTTGGTGTAATTTACTATTTTACTGTCTGTGGAGCGCACAGACCTGAATGTAGGATGTGAAATATCATTCTTAAGAATGTCCGTTCAGTATTTACGTCATGCCTCCACCAAATTGTTGTCTACTTTGTCGGCTGGTACAAACACAATCTTTACAATTGGATGAAAGAGCATCTTTAATGGCCTAAGACAGTGTTTCCAATTTATTATAGATAAAGGACGATATTTTGATCCTTGGACTTGAAAGATGTTGAGGTCCCCTGTAATAACATGGCAATAGGGATCCTATCTAAAATTCGATGTTTCACAGTCTCATGTTGTAGAAGAGAGACAAAAGTTACCAAAGGAAATTCAAATTCATGAGTCGAAAATGAAATGACAACGTCATGGCAAAATAAATGGAAAAAGGCCAAAAGACAAACAACAGTACACAAAACACAACATAGAAAACTAAAGACTGAGCTACACGAACCCAACCAAAACACGGTGGGTGAATTGTAGGAGCATTATTTTCTATACTGACGACTGAGGTAACTGTCTTTTGATTAAAAAGTACTCGTTTACTGGGTTTTCTGTATGCATTTGAAATAATGGGTTATCAAAAATGGATCTTTAACGTTTTTAATGGTAAAGTAATTAAATATAATAGATAAGTTGATAAAATAAAAAATCTGTAAGTTTATTCAGTGTTAAGAAAATCCCTGTCTATATAGATGATCGGGAACAGCCTTTGCCGACAAGGAGCTGTAATTAGCTGTAATTAAAAGCGTTCATTGATAGAGTGGGCTGAAAAATAAATGTGTATCACACTCCTTGAAAATATCATGTAACTTACTAGTTGGTATTTGTTTCTGATATCTTCATATACCATAACGTGTTGCTTGTGTTAATTTAATATTGATTACAAACATGTATCTCTGAAATCGTTTGTTCATTTTTTAAGACCGAGGAGCTTCACGGTGGGCTGCTGTGAAATTAAGGAACTTTGAGGATTTTAAAACGTTTTAGTATTAACGTTACCATGACCTTACATACATATATTTATATATTTTAGCCTAATGAATGATCGTAGTACATTAAAAGCTATGCAATACCACTTTTAGATATATTGCCATTACTGCAATTTAAATCAACCTTCAACAGTTAATCTTCTTACTTGCAGTGATATCTAGAAGACTAAATGAGACCTGCATGCCAAAGAAAAGAAAGGAAATACTTTGTCATTTGAAGATACTGTATATGTACTTTTTTTCGCGAGTACATATTTTCGCGTATTTTGTATAGCCGACATATTCGCGTGTACTTAATTTCACGGTATTACCGGAATTGGAAAAATATAAATAACGGTCTGTTTACTAGGAAATGAATATGAGTTTATATTCAGGATAGTTGTTACCCTTCACGGATTATAATGATTAATAGTGTGAAAGAGAAAACTTTGAAGTGTCGATGAATTAAATCGGGGATGGCAGAAGTATGTGTTCAAAAATAAACTTGGACATTTGAAGCCAAATTTTTCAGTTTATAAAACTGTTCACTTGTTATTTTGTCTGCAATTGATAATTGATTTAATTATAGTTATTATTATCATAAAATATTTAAATTTTCTTAAATCAAGTCTATATTTGTTTACCAATAATAATACAAGCCAGAGTTCCTGTTTACAAAATTGACAAATTATTCGATCAATGCAATCATCAAAAATGTCGTTTGTTTAAATGGAGATGATTATCCGATTAAGTTATTAATTACACAATAAAACTGTCATACCAGCGAGGGAGATTTATAGCAAATTCACGCATATGGAACCAAATTAAAAATATACATTCCATTATGTTGTATACCTTATTTTAACACTGTTTGGTTAATTAGGAGACGTGTATGTATAAATAAGTTTAGTGCTGGGTTATAAATTGCAGGTGATTCCATGGTTGGTATCTATAGCCTCGATGGTTTTCCTTTTACAACTAAGGATAAAGACAATGGTCCAGGTACATCAAACTGTGCCGACAACACCAGAATGGGAGCATGGTGGTTCCGAGACTGCGCACGCGTCAATCCGAATGGACTTTATAAGCCACCCGGAAGTAACGGAGTTGATTGCATCTACTGGAGAGAATGGCAGGACCTTGCTGCATTGAAAGCAGTGACAATGAAAATACGACCACTTTCTACCAATTTATAAACATTTGTTTGTTATATGTCAGTGTTGTAATACTTAAGTCTTTACGTCGGGCCTTTTATAACAGTTTTTGTTAGAGTTCTTTTACTGCTTTGCCTATTATTTCCTATTCCGTAATTGTGATCCTTATTCATTGTTACAACCTCCGGTCTTTTTTATTTTTCCTATACCCTATTTAATTATCATGATTTTACGTAATGGAAAGAAAATTATTAACAACACAACTTCTAGGATATCCACGTGCTTAAACAAACGTATTTGTAATGCCTCTACAGCCAGATTGTTTATCAAAAATGCACGTGGATATCCACAAATTTTCCCGTGCAATGCCAAAAAGTGACTAACCTGTTTTAGATTAACTTCACAAAATACTGTAAGGTCAACAGTGAACGGGAGAGCTTTTTCGCTCATTTACATAAGCATAATCACAATCTAAAATTTATAAAATTCCAACCACTTGAAACTGTTCAGAAACAACCAGGAGAATCACACAAGCAATTTGAAAAATCACGTGAAGTTCGCGAATTATTTTGGATAAAAAGACTTCAAACAGCTTATCCTCTCGGTCTTAATGACAAAATATTAATACAGGGAACATAACTAAAACTTCAGCTGTAAGTGTACAAAAGGGGATTCTAAATGAGAATGTCTAATACAGCAGATATTTACACAGGTTGTTAATTGCAAATCTGCAGTATTCAAGTCTTTTTTAAGTCAGCTTTAAGAATGTTATTTGAATTTAGATTATAGATATCGGATAGGAGAAGTTTAATACATCCTCTTAATTCTCATTCTCCTTCCCTTTTTACATCAAATCCTGGATCAGTGCCTGTATATATACAAGTAGTGCTTATTGGTGAACCTGGAATCTTTATCTATCAGAACAAAACTGAACGTATGAGTTTGAATTGATATTATTTCTGATTTATGTCCATTGATTTATTAATATTAAATGATTACAAATTGTCCACTCCTTTTCCATTCCCCACACATGCATGCACATGGAAAAACTTATGTAATGTTCAGTACTCTAAGATATCATTTCAATTAATAAATAATGATTGTGTTTGTTCTTCCTCCCTTTCACCATGCAAAAGAAGGCAACTACAAATACAGTATTCAAATCGATGTCATTAATATTGTCGATAAACGACTTAGAAATAAAAGGTCTCATGCAAACGCAAAACCGTAATCAACGTATTAAACATCGTTTAAATTATACACTTGCTGATCTGTTATCTGTAATAAAAAATAATGGCAGACATCAAGTATTATGCAAACTGGGTCAAATACCAATAAGTAAATTATTTGCTATTTTTCTGGAGTGTGATAAAATTTCTTTTTAGCCCAATGTATGAATACACCCGTATTATCACAGCCTTTTGTCATCATAGGCTATTTCCTAGTATCGATAAACCTGAAAATCATAAACGGCATTTTCTTAAATTAAAATATATAAATAGAGATATTGATTTTATTAACTTATCTAGTATATTCAATGACTCTACCATCCAAAGCCAAATACCTCCATATTTTGATAATATAGAGCCACCTATTATTTCGTATTCTTATATAAAAAAAAACCAGCAGAAGTTTGATTTTTTATTATACGTCAGTTACATCAGACGTCAATATAGAAAATAATGATCCTTCCACTTGAGACTGTGAAACATCTAGTTTTAGATATGTTCCCTATGGTCATGTCCTTACAGAAGACCTCAACATCGTCGAAGACCGTAAGGTCATAACTTTTCTTAAGAAAGGACCGAAATATCGTCCTCCATCTAAAATAGATTGGAAACAGTGTCGTGAGGTCATTAAAGACGCTCTGTCTGTCTACTGTAAAAATTGGTGTAAACGTGAAAAATCTGATAAAAAATCTCTAGACAGTTATTTGAATAAAATTATGAATACTGTTAATATTCGTATATCTCATTTTGAAAACAATTCTGAAATTAGTAATAGGGTCCATGATATTCCCATTTCTAGAATAAAAAATAAACTCCTAGTACTCGCAAAGCGGTTTGTGTTCGTACCGGCAGAAAAAGCAGCAAACAATGAAGTGGTGGTGTGACGCATATACTATACGGAAGTTCTCCAAAACGAAATTACAAATTCATCTACATTCAGGTCCGTACGCTCCACAGAGAGTCAAATTGTAAACAAGCATATCACTGCCACTACCCAGCTTAAAGCCTCTTCCGAACATTTGAAAGTCCCTACTATGTACTGGTTACCTAAATTGCACAAAAAACCATCTAAATTCCGTTTCATCTCCGCATTTAGTAAGTGTTCTACTACCAATCTATCAGTACTTCTAACTACCTCCCTTGTCACTATCAAATAACTTATTAACTTTTGTAATAAAGCTTATGAAAATAATGGTGTTAATTATTTTTGGAGTGTTAAAAATTCTTTACAAGTTTTAGATAAAATACATGCTTTTGATGGTCCTTTTAATTCTATTGACAGTTATGATTTTTCTACTCTATACTACACTTCCACACAATCTTATCAAGAAAAGTTTTCATATTTAATTAAATGGTCTTTTGAAAATCTCATTACAAATTTATTTGCTGTAACTCGTTTAATGCCTTTTTCTGTAACGAAAAGGAAAGTATGCTAGATACACTTACTGGAAATGTGAAGATATGATTGAAGCTTTAAATTTTCTCCTGGACAACATATATGTATGTTTCGGCGATAAAGTGTATCGACAAGTAGTAGGTATTCCTATGGTCACTAACTGCGCCCCTTTAATAGCAGATTTATTCTTGTATTGCTATGAATCTCAGTTTATGACCAAACTCAGTAAAGACACGTCATTGTTATATTTGGTTGATACATTCAACAATACCTTCCGTTATCTAGATGATATTTTTTCGTTAAATAATCCAGAGTTCTCTAAATATACTACCACAATGTACTCAAAAGCACTTACTTTAACTAAATCTAACATAAACAGCAGTAGTTGTCCTTCTCTAGATTTGGACATTTCAATCTCTTAAGGAAAACTCCATACTAAAATTTACGACAAAAGAGACGACTTTTCATTCCTATTGTTAATTTTCCTTTTTTAGACGGCGATGTTCCTTTGGCTCCATCATACGGTGTTTATATATCCCAACTCGTTCGTTATGCCCGTGTGTGTAGTGATGTCATAGATTTTAACGAACGTAATCAATGCATCACTGGTAATTTATTAAGTCAGGGATTTCGTTACCATAAATTACGTAAAACTTTTACTAAATTCTTTCATAGATACAAAGATTTGATTAGTAAATTTGGCTGTACCTGTAGAAAACTGATTAAAAACGGTATTTCACATTCTAAATTTTACGGTAATATTGTACTTAAAGCGCGGAAATCACTATGTGATCCGTGTAAACTCATCGAACCTTTAAACAAACTTATTAGTAAAGGTTATCTTACCAATGTTGTAATTAGATCTTTGAATATAGTTTACATTGTCACTAATATCGATTTTGTCATCAGCAAATTAAAACATAACTTAATTTGTATTCTTTTCAAACGGGATGTATAAAGGCACACCCGCGTTCATTTTGATCTATAAAGAGGTTAACTCCTAACTAGCCTACTGCCTGTCGATACATTTATTTTTGGCATTGCACAAGTCAAGTCTTCTTTGACTGTCCATGAAGTTAAAATACTAAATCCCTGAGATGTGTTTTAGTTGATTTTAGTCTCTGATGCATGATTTTTTATTATTAATTGTTTTTGTCTTTTAACTAGCTGTCAGTAACTGTCAGTAACTGTCAGTAACTGCGAGTACTCTCAAATCGTACTTTCTTGTTGATGTTGTCGTTTGGGTGTTGTGTTTGACGTTGCCATAAAAGCGGGAGGTTTGGCATGCCACAAAACCAGGTTCAACCCACCATTTTTTCAAAAAATGTCCTGTACCAAGTCAGGAAAATGGCCATTGTTCGTTTCTGTGTGTGTTACATTTTAATGTTGTGTTTTTGTTGTGTCGTTGTTCTCCTCTTATATTTGATGCGTTTCCCTCAGTTTTAGTTTGTAACCCGGATTTGTTTTTATCTCTATCGATTTATGAGTTTCGAACAGCGATATACTACTGTTGCCTTTATTTATGACCTGCTGATATTAATTGTAATGCTTTTTTGTTATTTAATGTTATTCAGGGTTATATCTGGTCTATATACCAGCTTTGATAAGTGTTTGGTATTACTATAAATTTTCACTTCTTCGTACTATGAACATCAAAATTATTTATTTTGTAAAAATATTTCCTTTCTCTATTTGAACTGTACACGTATACCTAACAACAAAATTATTTTTATTTACCTGTGTTTAAAGTAATTGCAAATGGCTGATATTTTTGTTCAAGTATATTGTTTTTCTTAAATTGTTTAACATTTCACAGCGGTATAACATGTTACTTTAATTATTCTTCCCTTAGTTTATTTATTTTGTATTTGCATTGTATCATAGATCAAATTTATTTGTTCAGTGTACGTTCACTGGTGTTAATATGTCTTTTGATTGAGTTAAGCCATTTCAATTGATATTTTATAGTGTGTTTTTCTATGTTGTGATGTTACACTATTGTTTCAGATAAGGTGAATGTTTGGTACCATTAAAACGTTTAAACCCACTGTAATTGTTTGCACCTGTCCTAAGTCAGGAATCTTATGTTCAGTAGTTGTCGTTTGTTGATGTGGTTCATAAGTGTTTCTCGTTTTTTATATAGATTAGACCGTTGGTTTTCCCGTTTGAATGATTTTACACTAGTAATTTTTGGGGCCCTTTATAGCTTGCTGTTCGGTGTGAGCCAAGGCTCCGTGTTGAAGACCGTACTTTGACATATAATGGTTTACTTTTATAAATTTTGACTTAGATGGAGAGTTGTCTCATTGGCACTCATACCACATCTTCTTATATCTATGGTAAATCTTGACCAAGAGGAAACATTTAAACATTTTGATCTCTTGATTCTATTGTCTAATAATGCTGTTCTTATAGTATTTTAACAAAACGTTTATCGATTAATTTCAGAAAATACATCATTTGGAGCAGATTTTTACAGGGATGGATTTCTCATTTCCTGATCACTATTGTGTCACAGCTACTTTCATCAACGTACTGTTTTATAAATGCTTGTTATTCATTAAACTTTACTCAATTGATTTAAGTTGTCTTAAGAATAAAAGAGGTAGCAAGATACACTAAAACATAATTATAAGACTGTGTTTTTTTTTATTATTTTGAAGAAGAAAAAAATTTAAAATTTCCTATTAAATGATATTGCTGGCATACAGTACAAGAAAAATATATATAATCCACAAATGATATCCTCACAATTGTATTAAAAGCATAATTTTTCAGACGCACAGTGTCCGTTCATAGTTTTTGTAGTATGAATTTGTTTCACGTTCATAGACACAAATACTTTTTAAATCTTCTGGAAATTTAAGGAAAATAGGAAGATTCACCAGCTAGTTTTGTCTTTCTACATTAAATGAGTTTGTAGGTCGATATCCCAAATTAGTTGTCATTGTGCATATACCACACGGATAATAGTTATAAGCAATGGATCGATGCCACTGCTGGTGGAATTTTTCTCCCTGAGGGTATCACCAGCCCAGTAGTCAGCACTTCTGTGTTGACACGAATTATCATTGATATGGTCATAATTATAAATTAACTGTTTACAAAACTTTAAAATTTTCGAAATACTAAGGATTTTCTACATCATATATAGATTACCTTATCTGTATTTGGCAAAACTTTTAAGAATTTCGGGTCCTAAATGCTCTTCAACTTCGAACTTTATTTGGACTTTTTAACTTTTTTTATTCGAGCGTCACTGATGAGTCTTTTGTAGACGAAACGCGCGTCTGACGTACAACATTTCAATCCTGACATCTATGATGAGTTTATTCACATATTATATTCATATTAAATGAAACTCTTAAAGATAATGATGATGGATGGATGCGTAACGTCCAGCGGCAAATTAATATGCATATTCAGGACGAGAACATGTTGACTGGTTTAAGTCATACTTGTTTGAACGAAGTCAAGTTAAGGTCAATAACGTCATGTCTAATACTAAATGCATAAAAACTGGTGTACCACAAGGCTCTATCCTTGGCCCTCTGTTATTTATTTTATATATCAATGATTTACCACTGAAAATAGAAAATTCATTAATAGATCTATATGCAGATGATTCTACATTACATAGTAAAGGTAATAATGTACTTCAGTTAACTGCTAACCTTCAAAATGATATTCATGTAATTGAAAACTGGTGTTCGCAAAATTGTATGAAACTAAATGCCAAAAAGTGTAAATCAATGATTATTGGTTCAAAACAGAGGCTTTATTCAACTGGGAACAGTTTAGATATCAAAATTTCAGATGAAGAAATAGAGAATGTAGATTGTGAAAAACTTCTCGGTTTATATATCGACAAAAACCTAAATTGGAATGAGCAAATAGATAAAATGTCATGTACAATATCAAATAGAATCAATTTATTACAAAAGATAAGAAAATATTTACCTATGCATATACGTATTATTTATTTTAATGCTTATATTCTGCCATTGTTTGATTATTGTTGCAATATATGGGGAAGTTGCTATGAAAGTAGAATAAATAAACTTAATAAGTTATTAAAGAAATCTGCTAGGGTTATAGTAGAAGCTGACATAATGACATCATCCAGTTTGTTGTTTAATAGTTTAAACTGGTTAAATGTGGAAAACGCATTCAATATCAAAAGGCAATACTTGTATTTAAATCATTAAATGATATGGTTCCTAACTATTTGCAAGAAAACTTTCATTTTATTGGTAATCAGAATTATAATTTACGTTCGGCTGATGAAAACTATTAAATCTTCCGAAACCAAAACAAACTTTTAAAGAAAACATTTACATATTCAGGTTCTCAAATATGGAACAGTTTACCAAATGAAATAAAAATGAGTAATACACTTGTATCTTTTAAAACAAAATGTTACAAATTTTCATCAATTGTGCAAATTAATATGCTTTTTCATTATTATCTAGATACAATTGTATATTGTATATAATATATCATTATAATATTGTATGTACTTATAAATATGTTATTATTATTTTGAGGACTCTCAGGAAGATTAGTTTTAACTAATGGGATTATCCTCTTGAAATAAAGATTATTTATTTATTTATTTATTTAACGTTATATGAATATCAACCCTGCTTTGTACTAGACCGACACGTAAGCCGGATTTTTGACGTGCTAGTTCGCAAGATAATATTCCGCAAGAAGACATGTCACCTTACCCGGACACATTATTCTTACTCCGAGCCGACCAGTCTTTGCTCTTACACCTTAATGCCGCGTGCTTAGAGGAGAAGCAGCAAATACCAATTTTAAAGTCTTTGGTTTGACCCGGCCAGGGAACGAACCCACGACCTCCCACACTCGAGGCGAAACACGCTACCACGAGACCACAGATGCGGTTTAAGGATTATGTATCCTTTTGTTGTTTCAATGCCAAACATATGGAAATTATGGTTACGACAACTAGAACATATCCGTCGTCATCTATGAAACAGATATTCCATAACGGTTATACAACTCGTGATGGCGTTTTGGAATTTTGGAAGGGCTGCGTTCAGCTTTAGCACAAGGAAGCTATTGAACCAAATGTTCATGTGGTAAAGCTGAAGTCTCTTTTCGAAAGTTTATCGGACGCCATCATTGTGATATCACCGAAAGAGACTTGTTACCGTGTTTGTACTTTTCTTCAGCAACATGACGGGTAACATAATTATGTGGATCAGGACTTACATACCCTTCTGGGGTCTGAGATTCTAATAACCCCAAACTATAATAATCAGTTGAAAAGGGCTTAACCCATCGGATCGATACAATATACGATATATACCTATATGCAGTCATTTCCTTTCAGAACGACATGTCATTCTTTTGAAGAAACAACCTGGACGATACTTAGTTTCAATGAAATGTTCTTCAAGGCATAAAATAATGACCTGCGTCAGGTAATTATTTTCCATGATTAAAATACAAACTACAGAGTACTTAAACATTTAATTCGTGTGTTGTTGCCAATCGGGGTTTTACTGTACAATTTTCTATCTTAAACATTTTTTTAAAGTTTAGACAGAAACAATTCTTTCCTCTGTTTATTAAGCCGAAATAAATACCATTTACTCTATCAAATAACAAAATATTCATATTTTCTTCTTCTTCTTCTTCTTCTTCTTCTTCTTCTTCTTCTTCTTCTTCCGATAAGGAGTTGACCTCATACTTGAGTGATTTACTAACTCCGCTCGGTAAAACAGGAGGCTTCTCCATTGAATAAAAGTAAATATTAACCAAATAATTAAACTATTTACACTGTTCAAATTGTCAAGCTGTTGTCTAGTTAGGCTGCATCTGGTCCAGGGCATACTGGCTCATCTGGCCCCTGAACTCTTCAAGTGTTGGTGCAGCTGCTACTGTGTCTGGCAGTAGGTTCTCGTCTCTTATAGAGCGCGGGAAAAAGGAGTTGTTGTAAACTTCCTTTGTTGCTCTGATCTGTCTAATTCTATGGCCACCCCTTGTTCTGTTGTCCCAAGGTGTGAAGTAGATAGCTGGTTGTATCTTCACTAGTTGGTTCTGGATCTTATAGCAAAGGACGAGTCGCTGGTTCATTCGTCTTTGCTGTAAAGTATCCCACTGGAGTTGGTCTAATAGTCCAGTGACACAGCCTGAGGAAGTGTCGGTGTACTGGTTGTATACAAAACATGCCGCTTTGCGCTGTACCCGTTCGAGGTCTTTGTTCAAAGTGGTTTGATGGGGAAAAAGGGGGGGTGGGGCCCACACTGGCAGCGTACTCCATCGATGGTCTGATCAGTGCACAATAGGCTGTGTTTTTGACAGATGGCTTGCAACGGCCAAGGTTCCTGTGGAAAAAAACCGATGGTCCTGGTTGCTTTTCCGGTGGTGTTATTAATGCGTTTATTCCACTGTAGGTCTTGACTAATGTAAACTCCAAGGTATTTTCCGCTATCAACAACTTCTAGTTGGTGTCCGTGTAAGGTATAAGTTGTTTGCAGGGTGTGACGCTTGTTAGAAATCCTCATGACAGTGCATTTTTCTGGATGAAAACACATCTGCCACTTGTGTTCTCATTCTTCTAGGGCAGTGAGGTCTCTCTAGAGAGTTGATGCATCATCTGGATTTCTAATTTTCCTGTAGACCAGTCTATCGTCCGCAAACAATTTTACATCTGAAGATGTACAATCTGGCATGTCGTTGATATATGTAAGTAATAGAAGAGGACCTAAGACTGTCCCTTGTGGAACTCCAGATAGAACATTTAAAGGAGTAGATGTATGTCCTAGGACAACTGATTCTGCTGCTCAGGAAGTCCTTTATCCAGATTAATTGTGTTCCTTTCACCCCATAATGTGCCATCTTCAAGAGCAAGCGTTGGTGTGGTATCTTGTCCAAGGCTTTTGAAAAATCCAGTAGAATGATGTCTGTCTGGTGCCCCTGGTCCATGTTTTTTGCAATCTGGTTTAGTGTTACAACTAATTGGGTCTCACAGGATCGACGACTTCTGAAGCCATGTTGCTTGTCACATAGGATGTGCTGTCGATCAAAGTGATCCATTACTGTGCTGTGTATGACGTGTTCTAATAGTTTGCATGATAAATATGTCAATGAGACAGGCCTGTAATTTGAGGGTTGGTGTTTCTCTCTTTTCTTGTAGATTGGCACCATGTTCAATTTGCGCCATTCATCTGGTATCTTACCCTGGTCCAGGGAAAGCTGAAACACCCGGTAAGATAAGGAGCTAGTGATTCTGCTGCCTGTTTAAGGATATTAGCTGGAACTTAATCTGGGCCTGTCGCTTTGAATGGTCGGAGTCCCTTTAAGAGTTTGTACACGCCTCTTTCATGAATGATGATATTGTCCATGATTGGATGTGAACTAGTACCTAGGCCAGGTAACGTACTGGTGTCTTCTTGGGTGTACACTGACTGGAATTGTTGGTTCAGTATAGATGCCTTAGTATCTGTGTCACTATGGAGGCAGCCATCTTTTGACTTCAAGGTCACAATCTGGGATGCATCTTGTTTCTGGCTCTTTACGTATGACCAGAATTTCTTAGGGTTTTTCCCCAAGTCCCTGCTTACGACATCTTCCATGTAAGAACTGGTTGCTTGCCTAGAATCCTTCTGTAGTTGTGCTTTCAGAGTTTTATATCTCCTCTTGTCACACGTTTTACCACTGCTTTTGGTCAAGGTATAAGCCCTCTGCTTTTTGTTACTTAATCTGAGTTCATCCATGGATGAGAATGTTTGTTATAATTTCTATAAGGAAACAGCCACGTTCTTTAAAGAAGGGGTTTATATAATAGTATTTGATCCTATTTCTCAATTTTGGAAAAAAGAAATTGTGTTGCCAGGAAGAAGAGAAAAAAACAATTATTCGGAAAATTTCGTTGAAAAAATAATCTGCTTTTCCGTGATAAAAATGTCGTGAAACAAGAGCAAAAATATAGCACTCCCTTTATATAGCTTAATTGATAAATTACTATACAATATAAAAATAAGGAGATGTGATATGATTGCCAATTAGACAACTATTCACCAAAGTTCAAATGAAGTGGATGTAAGTAATTATAGGCAACCGTATGGCCTTCAACAATGAGAAACCCATAACGCATAGTCGGCTATAAAAGGCCCTGACATTAAAAATATGAAACAATTCAATTGAGAAAACTAACGGCCTAATTTAAACAAAACAATTTACGAAAAACAAATAGGACATGCATGAATTAACTACAACCACTGAACTATGCAAAGTGACTTGTATTTTTCATCTCACAATTCATTTGCTTCTTACGTTATACAATTACTGTAACATTTATATTGTAACTGGAAAGTGATTTTTAACATTTATATCCATAGATTAATAAGAGAGTTTTATTTCACATTAAAAATTAGGCGTAGGGCGTGTTTATACCTTAACACTTAAGAAATGAATTTCCCACTTCAAGATGATCAGTAAAATAGGATACAATTCCTAAAATATTTCCAGAAAATAATATTTTTTGACGGTATATAAATCAGATAATGCAGATTTCAGGGTTTTTATTATCGTATATCGTATTATCCTAAGTCGTAGTCTATGACTTAAACAGAGCAAAAGGTTTGGAAATATTTTACATCTTTTCGTATTTAACTGATTAATGGACTTAGTTTCTGGGACTATTATATTTTATTGTACTTCATGTCAAAATGCCAAATTTTGATTAGTTAATACAAGGGAGATCATTTACTCTATCCCATTTCAAATATTCCATTACCCTTCCTCACGGCTGTCAGTCGGTAGATCGAGAAAAATGATCGTGAAAGAATAAGTAACGGTGATGCTGTATAGGATCGTGAAGGAAATCTTATCCAGATTCTTCAACAAACTTTTCTTTATTTATCCATTAAAGACGAACCATCTCTTCTGATACAAAGCTAACATCTTTTACTTCCTGTCCGTCGCTCGTTAGTATGCCAAAATAAGTTGCTGCATTTTTGACATATGTTGTCTTCGGCAGGTTCGAACGTTGTCCAAATTTATCCCAGAAGCTTGAAAAGAAAAGAAAAAAGATTAACATCAAAAATTTAAAAAGAATTATATTATCAAATATCAATTAAAAATATATGAATATATAAAGCGTGGCTATCTGTACCAAAATTTGGTTTTAATGTCTGTCTTTCTTTAAATTTATAATTTTTTAGCAGAAAGATATAATATACTTTACCTATTTAATATTAATTTTGCAAGTTGTCGTAAACCTGGATTCTCTTTAATGTTTTTCTCTTCCAGCCTTCCTTTTCGAAATAGTTCTTTATATATGTGTGTTTATCACACACCACTCGGGCCAACCACTTGCCTCTTGTTTAATCTTCAACGTATTCTGTGAAGATTCCACCTTCTTTGGTATCAGGATTGTATTGTGATACTTCGTCAAAATGCCAAACTTCATAGAGTTCTGTTATTAAATATCCTTTTGATAAAGCTTTTTTTATTTCATCGGTTACCTAAGTTCCGACTATTGCTCTTTCCTCATCAGTATGCTTACATTCGTCAGTAAAGTTGTTTTTCATACATGTATGACACAATCCAAACAAAAGTTTTCCATTGCATTTTAATGGCAAAACTGGTAGAAACAATCCTCTGGGTGGAACAATTTTACATTTGATTAGCCCCTCATATCTATCAGTGTCCTCAAAATTTTCTGTGATTATTTTGGGGTGACCCAAAGGGATTTTCCCAGTTTTGTTAATAAACGGATATAATGATGTTACATCATAATAATCAATTGGCATCTCATTTGGCTTCTTTGTAGATTGTAAATGCCTCAGTTCGACCTCCATAAAAGGCGTCTCGTGGTTCCAAGGGATCTTTAAGACACAGATTTTGAATAAAATTCCTCATCGGTTCGTTACTCCGTAATTCATTATCAAACTGACATTCCCAAATCGATATATACTTGTAACCATCTTTTTCAAGATAGTTCCTCTTATCCATTGTTCGCTGGAAAAGATCCGCCATGGTGTTACCAGTTACAGGATTTACGGTAGATTTTCCAAAGCATCTTTGACACCCGTGCCAAAAACAACCCTGAAATTCATATACTTCTCGTTCACCCTTTTCTGTTTCCCTACATCCATCTACTAGAAACGGACCAATCTGTTTCTCGCTTCCATTTCCTGCATGCATAATGTCGATAGTATCTTTTATTGACAGATATTTTTACCATTTCAAAGCTTTGATGGACTGCTTATGTTCACACCTGTATCCATTAGGTGGTATCATACCGATACTTTGATACTTCTAGAAATTTATCCTGAAAACCAAGTTACAAGCTGATGCTATCGTGATGCAGCTTTCGAAGGGTTCGATTCCATCTAAATCTAAACTCTAAACAACCTTTTCGTAAAATATCGACATCAGATCTACAATATTTCAACAGTTCTTCTTTGAGGTTGAACGATTCGTTTTTATGTTCTTCATACCACTTCATAAATGAGGATCTTTTGTAGCTTGTCATTCCATCTGGATTGTAGAACTTCAAATCAGGAAGATTTGGTAGATTTTTGTGTTGGTTTTCTTGAGTATTGAACAAGTGCAGGAAAATCCCCAACCATTTCCTTTAGACCAAATGTTTTAGGAAATTTATCTAATGCCATTGGTAGAAAATTAATTTAATCAATAAATCTTATATTGCACTGTGGAACGTCGATTGACATAAACTTGAACCCTGTAACAATTACCTCTGGCAATATAGCATTTTTGTAAAGATATTGCAAGATAGGATAGCTATCGTAACTTTTAAAGTTGTGACACAATACTTTTAACCCGGCATTTTGCTCCGAAAACAACCAGCGACAAAAGTCGTCTCTTGAAGATTCTCCACTAAATATATGTTCATGTTTTCCACATGAATCGCAAAAACTGGTCTTGTCAACGTTTGTGTTTGGTTGATGCTGGTATAGACGACCAATGGTCTGCAGATCTCATGGATATGGTGAAATTTTAAAAAATATAACGATAATTTCTCTTACGTTTTGGTCGTAATTGATGCTTTTTCCAAATACATATGGCTGCGAAAATTGAAGAACAAACAGGGCGAATCCGTTGCTTTGGCATTTAAAGACATTTTGAAAGAGGGTCGTAAACCGAACCAAATAAGAACCGATAAAGGCCAAGAGTTCAGATCAAGAAATGTACAACACGTTTTTCAATCCGAGGGAATTAAACATTTTATGCCTTAAACGAGGTGAAAGCAGCTATTTCAGAAAGAGCAATAAAACCAGGATATATCGTTACTTTGCATATAAACAATCTTAAAAATACATAGACAAATTACAAGAATATGCTGAAGGCTATAATAAGACTGTACATAGAACCATATATATGCCACCGAATGAGGTGTCTAAACAAAATGAAGAAAGCGTACATCTAGCTACATACTTTGCACGGAAGTCTTCAAAGAAAATGCCAAAACATTTGAGATTCAGATTTAAAATAGAAACTCATGTTCGAATAACATATCTTAAAAATGTTTTTACTCGGGAATATGACGAAAAATGGACAGGAGAGATATTTACAATATCCGGCAGATTTTGAAGAAACTATGTCTCAATTTATCGCCTCCAGGATTACAACGGAAAAGAAATAGTTGGGACCTTTTACCAGAGTGAAGTCCAGAAGGTTACCATGAAAGATGATGATTTATGGAAAATCGAAAAGATTGTCAAAACCAGAGGAAAAGGACCTAACAAACAATATTTTGTGAAATGGCTTTATTGGCCAGATAGATTTTCATCATGGGTTAACACCCGCGATTTACAAGACTTGTAAATACTGTATTACTAGTTTAATAAAATATGTTTGTTCACGAAAAGGTTTTGTTGTTTTTGTATTTGAGATATTTGATAGTACAAACAATTTATATAATAAATCTTACCTTAAGCAATAAATTGTCCAAGCTATTCCATTCACTGATTCCCCTTGTATGTCGTCGTTAATTGCACGTTTAAATGTGGCGCAAAAATAAGCAGGCATGTGCATTTAATTGATTGCATGGAATTCAAATAATTTAGCAATACGATTTCAAGTATGCTTGAAATATTTTCTTTTCAAACTGGTTATTACAAAGGCTGCTGGTGTATTTAACTAGACATAATTAAGTATTCACAGAGATAATAATCTGTTCACTGGCTTCTATCCATAGCAACTACTCAATTTAAAATCATGACCTTTGATGTTAATCATGACATGACCCGCTTATTATATGGGTGATTAAGGACATCTGTTTTTAGAAGCTGCAGTTGTGGGATAAATATCTACTTTAGTTTTGCCTAAAGAATATACGACGAATTTTTAAATGTTAATTAGAAAGAATTGCCGGGTTTTTGTTTTAATAAATTTTAGGATTTAAAATTGAATTATTCAGAAAGGATGATCTAAATTGAATAACGGTAGGTTAATTCGTAAAAAAATAAAATTCAGATATAATTCAAATTTAAAAAAGGATCTAATTATTTATCAATTAAATACGAAACTTAAAACAAGATACACATAGACAATTCAAAAAAAGGTGCGATCAATTTATAAGCTTAGATAAATCTATTACTTAACTAATATTTAACGTTTGATTATATAAATCAAATCAAATCAAATCAAATATTTTATTATAGTCTCACCTCTCTACATGTACAATACAAACATGAATGCAATATCTACAGCATGTTTTAATTAAAAGTACAAAACAATCTTAAAAACATTCGAGAGCCACTCTCAAAAGAGTTATGAGAGACTTTTACATCAAAAAGGACAAATCGATAAAAATAAAAAATACTTTTCTTTTATCTATATAAAACATTCTTCCTTTGAATTAAAATATCATGGCAGATTTTGGCAGAATAAAAACACAAATTTTCATTTGTAAATAAGAATATAAATTTTTCATTATCAATTAAGTCTAAAAAACCACTATTAAAAGAAACTGCTCTAGTAAAAAGCTCTTGTCTTGCATGTGAATATAAAGGGCATTTGAGTAAAACATGTTTCTCATCTTCAATATATGTAATACGATTTGACTTCTCCGTCACAAAGCTTCAGGCCAGGTGACGACAATTAACAATTAAAATCGTGTTGACAGCTGCAAGGACAGATGTTTTCATAATCAAATGTGAAACAAATCATTTGAATCTTTATCTTCAATCTATAACACGACAAACATTGAATTAAAAGATAACTACCAATAATATTAATTTAAACATAATTTAATTCAACGGATCATTAAATCTGTACATGTTTATATTTTCTCTTAATTATGGTATGAAACTCTTCTTTCAAAATCATAAATATCAAATCCACGATAATTATCTTAAAGCAAACACGCCAAAAAGGTAGAGTGAAAACAAGTCATAATACATTGACCTATAATGGTTTACTTTTATAAATTGTTATTTGGATGGAGAGTTGTCTCATTGGCACTCACACCACATCTTCCTATATCTATAAACAATGTACTAGTTAGGCTAATTACAATTTAAATTTACACTAATTCCGCTAACTAACATTTGAAAACTGCATAGCTCAATTTTGGCGCTTCAGCTGCATATCATACTTCATTACATAGCACTATTGCGTACATCACATCATCACGTCTTTATTTACTAATAAAATGTCTATGCAAATATTACATATTAATCATCTAACAGAATACAGTATTACATTAAACTTATAATATGCATTATTACATAATAGTCAATTACCAATATACATTATTACGCAATTAGTCAAATAGCAATATGCATTACCCATATTAAACACAATAAGCAATTAGCATATGCTTTAATACGTAAAAAAAAAAAAAAAAAAAAAAAAAACGCGGGAAAAATGGTCTATACGTATGAGGTTGACTACTGCTTGATGCACATATATCGAATCACGTCAAGTCATACGATTAGAATAGAACATAAAACTAGTAGTAATGCTACACAGAGTCAGTACCGAGAATCTATACTCAAGACAATCCTGTATTATTTGTTTAAATAGTCACAGAATATTTATCTATTAGGTCTTGGTACTTTCCAAAGGACGAGACGTTCTTCCACAAATCCCTGACTCATTAACTTTTAGGTCAGACTCTGATGACGTTTTATAAACTCTGAATAACAGCTGCAAGCTCCTGAAAATCGTATGAGTTGATAAATGTATACTCCATACACGGATGTTGGTAAATTGCGGCTAAGGTTGACAATGTCTTTTCGAGGGTAACAATCTGCTCTATCACCCTCTCAGCTATGTGTTATCTATATAATGTTCCAGGTTGTTTGCAGTTAACATTAAGATACAGTCTAAGGTTAAAGTTTTTCACATATAATTATTTTGTCACACCTTCATAAGATTTTATAAAACTTGGACAGAAACATTTTTATGATCAAAAGAGCAAAATTTATAAAAAAAAAAAAAAAATTCATCACATCGTCGTTGTGTTGTCCGGCGTCCGTTAATTTTACAACTAATCATCACCTCTGAAACTACTGGTTCAAATTCATTTTTGTCCATTATCATTCTTGTGGTATCAAGTTTGAAAAATGTGTCTTGGATAATTCCGCCGGCAAAACACACATGGTCGCCAAGGCTAAAAATAAAACGTAGGGGTAAAACAAGTATTGTCTATTATTTGAAAAACGTGTAGATAGGAGAAATATGACAGGGTAAACATGTTAAGAATGCCAAAAACTTTATACAGTCTATTTCGACAAAACTTCTGTTAGGAGTAATTGTTACTGCCATTTGATGACGATTTTACCATTGTTTGTGTATTTCTTGTTAACTATAATCATATATAGATATATAGCCATAGAGAAAATATGGGAATTAGATATCATAAGCAAGACAAGACCTACAAATGATTCAACACTGCCGAAATTATCTGTCGACTCCTTACTAGAGTGCTTGCCCTTAAATTACGATTGTTTTACCCTTTTGTTGAGTTTTTGTCTATTATCTTGGAAACTGTATATTTTGAAAACATTATATAAAAATGATCAGAAGCGCAACGGCAGTTTACTCGTTCTATCAGTTATTTCCCTAGCATGATGATTTTTACTGTTATTACTATTTTGGGGTAAACTATAACCCGACTAATCCAGTCGTTATATTCCGACTAACTGTCAATCGCTACAATAACGAGAGGACACCATAACCGTAGAGGGCGATATTCCAGTTAGTCATGTTAGTTGAACTACAGAAAACAAAGAAAACAAGTAAATAAGAAAAATTAATGGACAAGAATGTAAAAAGCACAAATAATCTGCAAGGTAAGATGTTTGAGCAAAAACTAAAGTAGACAGAGATAAACTATAAACAGAAAACTAAATAGCAATACAAGATCAAACAGTGACGGATCCAAAGGGGGTTCGGGGTTTGAATCCCCCCTTTTTGACGATCAATGTTTTTGAATGGGGATATATGGTTGGAACCCCTCTTTTAAAAATGGCTGGATCCGCCCCTGTCAACAAATAGGCCGGAGATTTTAGTTATGAATTATATTTTACAATGTTGGAAAAAGGCCGTTTTTGAAGATATATCCATTTTGCAGTTAGCATTTACACAATGTTACACAGTTGTGGTTAAAATTTATCAGACATCAATGACTTTATCAATGAAGTTTTTTTTATGTTTAAAAGATCATGGTTTGAAGCAAAATTTTAAAAATAAAAACTTTTTTTTCTTCATTTGTAAGTAATTTACTGATAGACTTTTAGATTCCTTACAACTTTGTTAATCCTTCATGGAATGTTATTAAACCTGGACAGAAGATTCTTCGAATTCATGAGAAATAGCATCTGCGAGATTCATATTTAAATTTTTCCGTGTTTTACTAATAAATGAACTATTTTTTGGCAATCAACAATTGAACAGATAGCAGCAATCACAGGCGTGTGACAATCCCTGACAATCCCTGTGTTCACGTCCTCGACCTATCCTTATTCGATTTATTAATTCATTTGAGGTGTTGTTGAATAAAAAAATATTTTTGGTTATTAGACCTCTCTTATGTACCGGAAGTTGTATTAAAATAACGCGCCAAAAAAACCAAAACAGTCATAAAGACATAATGCAATCAAATCTAAAGAAATTTGTAAAAAGTATCATTAGTTCATCTGATTTGAGGTAATGTAAGATAGCATAGAGTATATTCACAATCATAATTGTCGTTTGATTAAATGCCTGACCAATATACATCATTCATAATCATATTTCAAGATTCTGTCATCTGATCCCTTTGGCTTTGAACTACATATACATCGCTTTTGGGAAATTATTTCCGTGTCCGGCTGGATTTTGAATTCTTATTTGACCGCTCTGAGCAAAGTCGCTCCGGACACAAAATTCCAAAAGAAATTACCCTTTAAGCATTTACATATATATATAAAATGAAGAAAAGAAATTTTTGGAGTACAATGCAAAACCACAAATTTAGCTTGTATAGATTGGAAAAAATGTTTCATACTGAACTTATTTAATAGTTTTAGTACGGTCAAGAAAGACAACTTGTACTTAAAAATAGGAGATAACTCAAATTTTCTTTTAAAGGGATTTCCAAGGAACATTGATTTTTGCACACCAACTATTGTACATCAATAATTGCATATCGGATCACAACGCCAAAGGAATGCCTCTAAACTATTCTACAGTACGGTTTCTGAATGTTTCTGATTTGATTTCCAAGCTTATTCCCAATAGTCATGATAGTATAATAAAATGTAATAATAATAGGAAACCGAGTGGGCTTTCCAGAAAAAATTAATCCATTTTTTATTTACTGTTTTTGTGACAGGAAACCAAACTTTATTTTTTTTGTTTTGCACAATTTATTTCAAAAGACATAATTGAAGTCTATTACCATGGTTACTGGTGTTACCTACCTTATGTTTATATTTACAAACTATATTTTCAATGTTAAATGAAATTTTTTGTATATACGTGACAGGCCATAAGAAACCGAAAGCAATTTTTGTTTTATTACAAAATCTGTTTGAAATGCTCTGAAAAGTAAATTTGTTCTTGATAATGTTTCTTTAATTGTACCTTATAAATTTAAGACTGTTTTTGATAATTTTCTTCCAATCGACAATGAAAACTATGAGAAATTGAAACATGGGCACTTTATGATGTCACAATAATAATAATTTTTGGGTACCGTTTTGTATCTACTGATTTTGACTACCAACATGACCAATGTATTTAATTCTCTTGCTTTTTGCTGTTATTCTTATACACTTTTATATGTAGCACATGTATACCTTCTAACCTTCAGAAACCCAACTCAGTGTGCTAGCTAGCTTTGTAACACAATTGCATGGTTTGCGCTTTGTGCTTATGTGTCACTAACCAGTAAATTCAAGCACTGTAAAAACAGGGAGTTCTAGCTACATTGTAAGTGCTACTTATCTTATATAATGTACTTTTCTATAAGGACTGTTCAAGAAGTGAATGTATGGGGGTGTAGGAAGGCACTTTCTCAGCTTTCACTTTTAATTCATTTTGAAAGATGCAAGGCATTTTAAATTTCTAAATTTTATTGGAAACAAACAAAAAGCGGAATCCAACAAACATTTTAATATTTGGATTATCAAATATGTGAGTGATATTTTATCCACAGTATAAATGGTATCTTGTAATGTCCACCCACATAAATTTGCATGTGTTATGCGTATGTACAAGGTATCATAGATGACAAAAGTAGTAAACAACAAATAATTAGAAATGAAAACTTTAATAGAACTATTTTTTTCACATTTTAAAAGGACTGTAGTATTAACATGATTAAGGTGGTGTCCTGTAGATGTAGGTTCAAATCTTGTAAGTATGGACAACAGAGAAAACTTTAAATACCATATTACGACACAGGGCTCGACATTACCGTTTGTCCGATTGTCCGGGACAAGTGGACACAGGCGTCGGGCAAGTAGATTCACCTTACTACTTGTCCGATGAGACAAGTGAAAAATCGATGTCAGATTTAAAATAGATCACATTCAAGACTTATACATTCCCCAAAAATTGATTGATTCTTTTATTGATCATACAAAATGAAATAAATATTCATTGATTGAACGTATTTGAACATGCTGGCAGACACTGATCAGGGGAATATAAGTAAGGGGGAAGAAACCAATGTTAATGCTTCTTCTTAGTAAAAGCCTCCTTGAATTAGGAGCACCTCCGTGTGGAGTTTTACCTTAACTTTAAAATTTTAAATTAAAGTATATTTCATTTGATTTTGCTTTTATGCATAACAATACATTAAAAGAGGTTTTAATTAATAAGATCTATATATTAAAATAATAAGTTAAGATGTAAAAATTAAATAAAATCTAAAAAGGCAGATTTTCTCAGTGAATTTTTTATGTACTTATGATCATGTATCAATATATAAAATTCAAAATAAAATTATAGAAGCTTGTTTTGCCACCATCAATGAATTAAAAAGGTTTAATTATATACAAAGTGGCCAGGTGTATTTACATTCTTGGTTTAACCCATACCACTACTACAGAATGAATACATGTAGGTCCATAGGAGAACCTAGTGATCATTTGGGAAGTGATGATCAATGATTTCAAGATGAATGATCGACACATGATACTGACTTTGAGTCAGAGAACTCAGTCTTGCAAATAATTTTTCAGTCTGAAATAATAAAATGAATTTGATGTGGTATTCTTTAATTATTTACAAACAAATTCATATAACATAACAAAAGTCTTCTTCATTAGGTACAATCAAGGATTTGTATAGTAAGATTAACTATTCTAAGACTATTCTTTTAGAGTAAGACTATACAAATCCTTGGTACAATCAAAGCTCAAGTGTTATTAGTGCATATCATTTATATGTAAGATTTTCAATTATGAATTCGGACAAGTGAGTAAAGAGTTCGGACAAGTTGATTTTCTTGCAACTTGTCCGAAGGGACAAGTTAGAAAAAATGATAATGTAGAGGCCTGCGACAGTTTGAATTCAAAGTGATGAAACATGAACAAATAAACAGCTATGCAGATCTCTGCATTACACAACTGCAGTATGTTGATATGGAAACCTTTACACATATTATTAATATTACAGTTAGAACACAATAATATAATTGACAAACTGAAATACTTGTCTTTATAATAATATACTAGACACAATAAATTTCATATTGACAAATGAAATAGAAGATATGTGTTTATAGTATACATGGTATAGGCCCCAACTTATTATATAACAGCAAGTTAAGTGACCCACCTGAGATAAAACCAATTATGCTGTAGCTGCATACCAAATTTCAGAACATATACTATATGTTTATATTGTTCAAATCATAACTGAGAATACAATTAAACTATACCCATGATAACAGTTGTTTCAATTTATGTTTTCTATATCCATTTATAGTTATTTTTTTCCTCTTGGGCCAAATATAAATGAATGTGTGGTTCCAGTTACCCTACCTACCCAACTAAAGAATGAGTGAATGAATGAATTTTATATAAAAAGGGAAGAGAAAGTATCGTATAGCAATAAAATTTCAATTGTTTCTTTGTCATGTCTATGAAATTCATTGTTTCATGGTACTCAATGAATTAGTCCCAGTTGCTTCTTTATATCAAAATGATATATATTTTAACAAAAGTTAAGCTACTTTAATCAGTATATTGAAACAATGCATTTTCAAAAGAATACATTTAGTAAGAAGTTCTAACAATTAGTCAGTTAATGCGTTTGATATCGTAGTTTTCTCTTTTGAGATAATTTTTCTGTCAACTGTACCATTTGTGCATCTGTAGTCATTATCGTAAAATGCGGATTTTTATCGTATCTGGCCCGGTTCAGATCCGTAGTTTACACAAATATTTCAATGTCGGTCGAAGGAAAATTTACGAAAATAAACAATGTTTGACAAGAGATTGGGAATGCATATGAAGCTTTTAATGCATTAAAGGGATGAAACATTATCTAAAGCCAATTATGATCACTTTCTAATAAGTATCAAACTTATTTAGCTCAAAATCGAAATGTTTTATATACGGTCTTGATTGACAAGTAGTACGGAAGGAAAGAGAGTAATTTTTGAAAGTAGTAAAACATACTACCAAACCTCTTTTCTATAGAGATAAATCGTTTGTATCTTTGAATTATCATTATGCAAACGTAGATTTCAATTGTTTTATGATTTTCTGATTACATTTTCTGCATGTCGAAATTTGCGATTGGACCACGTGGTATAAGTCATGTCACAAGTGTCAGCTTGGGGTATTCGTATCAAACATTTATCACCCAAAAGGCAATTAACACCTATTTAATCACTCTAAATTGTCTCTAGTGTCCGACTTGCAGGGATTACAATTAAAGGTGATATAATTTTATGATCACAAGCGGTAATTAGATGAAAGTTCAAAATTTCGGACATGGTTTTACGATAGAGACAAGAAAAATAGCATCCTCAAAATAATTATAGCGTCATGAAATTATAATAGCATCACGGGAAAAAAATATAGCGTCGCGGCACCGCGACGCTAAAACGGCCTGGGGAGAACACTGATATAGGTGGTCATAAAAAGAAAACCAAAATTAGAGATACATACATAATTTACTACTGTGCTGTACAGGTAGAATTGTTTACCCCTGTTTGAGGTGTCGAATATAGTGTCCTTTAAGTATGAAGACAAGATTCCATATACAAAACACACTATTTGCGGGTGTATAGAAATTTATTGCAATCCTATAATTGTTAACACCCATCCATTACAACTGCAGGCAAGTTACAGGAACCATGGATTACAGAAACAACTGAAGATCTCATATACCAAAAAAAGAAAGGCCTAATTTATTTAACTAAATTTTTTTCCAAATTTGTTACCACAACTACATAAATCTGATTAAAAAAAAAAAATCTAGAAAGTACAAATGTAGTAATGGGGCTCATTTTTCTAAAGGTCATGAATCATAAGTTTGGTCGTAACTTCTTATCTTTTGATACAAGTTATGACCAATCTTAAGTCATAATTCCTTTGATAAAACAGAATCCTAGTTCCTTTTGAGCAAAAGCAACAACAGTAAAAAGCTTATTTTACCTGTCAATGTTATTTCATGCAATGTTTATGACAAATTTGATATACATGTAGGTGAACATATTTTCAAAACAAAATTTTATTTTTAAGCTGAAAAGAAAAATGTTTTGATATGTCCCTTGCAAGCAGTGAACCAGCACTACTTACCAGAAGGGAAATAACACTTTTTGAAATCAATATGCACCAAAGCAGGAAAAGCTTTGAAACTGACACATACATGTAAAACTCAACTGGATACCCTATTGACGGTTTCCATGTATTGATTTATTACTGGCATACTTTTGCATTTAGATTTGCATCTCTGGTTAAAATCAGTCTTAAGTGTAACAGTATTGTTATAAAACTCCTAAATATGTGTTTTTTTTGAAAAATTAAGGGCAAGTTATTTAGAAAATTTCCACGTTTTCTTTGTTGATACAAGATAACATGATCATTGTATCTAGATCATCAAGTCATGCATGGTAAAAGTTTTCTTCTCCTTTGAAAACTATTGCATTTCTGAAAGGTGTTTGCAGAACATGATTAAAATTTTCAACAACAAAAAATCATGACAAAGTTACCAACCTTGTACATTCAAAGTGTAATCAGGTAATAGTATAACAACATGTACATTTTTTAAAATTATCTTTATTTACTTGAAATATCAAGTGCTTAAGCAAAAGCAATGCAAATGGGCATCGGCAGAATGATGAGAAACGTATTTTTGATTGAATTTTCCATAGACTCTTTCAATCGTTATCCGGAAACAAAGTGTGTTATAACGTCCTCAAATCTGAAATCAATTTTGTCAATTCATGGGTATTTATTTTCACTCAAGATTGTATGTTGCACAATGCAGGGAGGAAAAATGATAGACCTCCAGTTCAATCTCTGAAAATTGTATGTCCCTTTTTTTAACAATATGAAAAAAGTCTACAGAATATGTTTGCTACTAATAGTACTATCCCGTTGGAAACAAAAACGATGTTTCGACATAATGTTTCATATACCCAGCCGTAAGCACTTGATCACATGTTAGTCACATGTTTCACTTATGACTGGAAATAAATTGGACTGGACGACAAAAACAAGACTTTTGTTTAGTTTTAGGGTAATGTAACGCATAACAATTACGTCATTTTCTAACTTAATTTACACGAAGAACAAAACAAGAATGTAAAGATTTATTGCTTTACCTGTTTAAACATCTCGCAAGAGTTCATGTTTGCATATTGTTTTTAACCGGATTTTCGAAAAAAATCGGTTATTGATTTGGGGATGTATGGCGGGCGGGCGGGCGGCTGCCAAACAGTGTCCGTTCATTAACACGAAAACGCTTTGACAAAGTCTTTTCAAATTTAGATATGTTGTTTCCTGTAACTAAATAAAGGTTAAGTTCAATTTTCATGATTTAAGCTGTTCTCGTTGTTGAGTTGTAGACCTTTCAGTAGCAAAAGTGATTCTTATTATATGATTTTGAGTTATTTCCCTTTGAACAGAAATGGTGTAATTAATAAGTAATTTCTATGTTAGTTGGTCTCTTGTTTTTATTTTGAGTTATTTCCCTTTGAACAGCAATGTTGTAAATTATAAGTCTATCAATGATAATATCTGTTCAATTGATTTTAGTCAGGAGTTGTCAAAAATATCTTTACAACTATTTTTTTTAAAGTTGTGTGTTTTGAAGGTAGATGTCACAGTTGTTATGTGGTATTTTTCTTTTTGTTGTGTGTGTGTTAATGTTTAATTTTTACTTGATCCTGTTTGAGGGTCCAGATTTGCAAAAATTTTTACTTGATCCTGTTTGGGGGCCCAGATTAAAAATTAAAATATCATTTTCATTAGATAATAAAACTACACACAATTTGTATAATAGATTTTTACAATTAACTAAATATACACATTTGTACATGTATCATGTGTATTTGGATTAGGACAATATATTTTCTATTAATTTATAATATTCATGCAATAATTTCCACCTTTTATCAAGATAACAAACATGTGATAATTATCAACTAACAAAATTATAATTGGAGTGACAGATTTATTTTTGATTTTGGGCCCAGTTTTCAAGTTGGTCCAGTCAGTGTCCAAATTGAATATATATAGGGTTCTTTCAAATGCTTAATCTAAACCTGTATCTAAATTTTGGATTTTTGGGCCCAGTTTTCAAGTTGGTCCAAATCAGGGTCCAAAATTAAACTTTGTTTGATTTCAACAAAAATTGAATTTATGAGGTTCTTTGAAATGCTGAATCTAACCATGTATTTAGAGATTTTGGATTTTGGGCTCCTTTATCAAAATGGTCCACATTGAGGTCCAAAGGATCCTAAATTAAACTTTTGTTTGATTTCATCAAAAATTGAATTCTTGGGGTTCTTTGATATGCTGATTCTAACAATGTACTTGGATTTTGGATATTGGACCATAATAGGTAAATGTCCAATTTCAAATTTTTCAGTTCTTTGACCACATTCATTTTGTATCACAAACCTATGCTGTGTCAAATATTCAATCACAATCCAAATTCAGAGCTGTTTTTATACGCCCGTTTACGGGACGTATTATGGTATACCGTTGTCCGTCGTCAACATGTCGGATATTAACCAATTTGCATAAAACTTTGGTGAATTGTTTATATTTATTGACGTGAGCTCCCTTTCGTTTTTTAGATTTTATGTTTCTGAGTTATGGGGTTTATTCATTAAAAAAAGGGGGATTTTCCAGTTTTCAGACAATAACTCAAGAATGCTTTCACCAACTTGCAAGAAATTTTAGTTAATTGTTTATATCTATTGACATGAGATCCCTTTTGAATTTTATAAATTTTAGATTTTACGTTTCTGAGTTATTGGGTTTTATTCATTAAAAAAAGGGGGATTTTCCAGTTTTCGGACAATAACTCAAAAATTCTTTCAGCAGTTCTAATGAAACTTTGATGAATTGTTGATATCTATTTATGTAAGATCCCTTTAGAATTTTATAAATTTTAGATTTTACATTTCCGAGTTATGGGGTTTTATTCATTAAAAAAGGGGGGATTTTCCAGTTTTCAGACAATAACTCAAAAATGCTTTCAGCAATTCTAAGAAACTTTGGTGAATTGATTATATCTATTGATATAAGCTCCCTTTAGAATTTTATAAATTTTATTTGTTTATAGTCTGACAACAGATTTACTAAGTATTGCGCAACAGCATAGTGTATTGCACAACAGCAAGAAATCTTTAATTGAATATAAATTCAATTCATATAACCAATTTCAAGTTCTTTGACTACATTTATTCAGAAACCTATAATATGTCAAATATTTAATTACAATCCAAATTCAGACCTGTATCAAGCTTGAAGATTGTGTCCATTTTTGCCCCAACTGTTCAGGGTTGGACCTCTGTGGGCGTATCCAGCTGCGCTCAGCGAAGCAGTTTATTAGCTTAAACATTGTGTCCATACTTGCTCAACTGTTCAGGGTTTGATCTCTGCAGGTTTGCTGTCACTCTGACAGCCTCTTGTTATGAATACAATCACAAATCAGCAGATTATACCATCTAAAGATTACAGGCATTTTAAGATGGTGTAACAACTTCTCTCACCCAAAATTTATCACTTTTCTATCGTTATTGGAAACGATTCAAATACCAAATTATTGTCCATATGTAAAGATAATAAGGTAAAAATAATAAAACAGAATTAACACCTTTATGTTATTGTTTCGATAACAATGATGTCCTACTGATTTTATGGCATCATACTGATACTTATATTCCTTAGCTGAAACCAATCGATTGTATGTTGTGTTATAATTTTAAATATTAATAAAGGTAAATATAGAAAAGCACTTTTGACACATCAAATTTATTAAGTGATATTGTCAATCTTATACACATTGAGTATATTCCTCAAAATTATATACTTTGATATCTATCAATGAAAGCAGTATAACACCACATAAGATAAAGTCTTGGGGTAATATCTATCGGTTCTCGGGTCAATATTCAGTTCTTGGGAGTTCTACGGAAATGGTGGTACCGCCCTCAGTCATGGTCTATTGGCTTTGAAACTTTTGCTTACATAACATGTATTAGTTTGTGATGATCATGAGGTCAGTTTAAGGGGAACCACTCGTGGTAGGTCAATGATATTAGGTATGCAGATGCATAAGCATTGACACATCTCATTTCCATTGAGATTATGTGGCTCTGCCCCCTCAGACATGGTCTATTGACTTTGAATGTTTTGCATAGGTTACATGTTCATGTTGTTAAAGTTTGTGATTAAACCAGTTTAATAGGAACCACTAATGTTAAGTCAATGATAGAATTAACATTTGCAAGTCTTCTTTTTCATGGAGATCATTTGACCCCATGCAGCCACCCCCTATCAGGGTTCATTGACTTTGAAATTTTTACATTGTTTACAAGTTAAAATTTGTGTTTAGGTTAGTTTTAAGGTAACCACTTATGATAAGTCAATGGTATTTGGTATGCAATTTTATAAGCATTGGCATTTCAAATTTCCATGGAGGTTATTTGATCCTGCACCTTGAGTCATGGTTCATTGACTTTTAATGTTTTGCATAGTTTACAGGTTTAAATATTGCTATTTGGATTCAATATTTGCAGTTTACTATCAATATTACTAAAATGCGAGAGATATCTTTGTGTCAACAGTAAATTTACCATTATATATGATTTTTAGCTCATCTGGCCTAAAGGACCAGATGTGAGCTATTGCCATCACTTGGCATCCTTTGTTGTCGTCGTCATAAACTTTTTCAAAGATCTTCTTCTCTGATATTCCTAAACCATTTTCATCTAAACTTTGGGTAAATGATCCTTGTGGTATCTAGTTTAAAGTTTATGTTTTTTATTCCGATTTTAATCCCTTAAGACTAAGTAACAAAAGGCAATCATGGTAATCAGTTGGGCACCATATAAATAATGATTGACATAAAAACGATATTAAACTTGACTTTTGATACAAATTCGATGTACTGACGTAAACTGTTAAATTGCAGTGCATCATTCAAAATGTGCAACATTAGTGTACTATTATCTGCCTTAGAATGTTTATTTGTGTAGAAATACGTTGTCAAAATCTTTACTTTCGTTATTTAGAAGGCACATTTTCTCATACTGGATGTTGATTTTACAATGATAAAACATGGACCAGAGACGGATACGTAAAATCCGTGTACGTTGACAAAGCAGGATTGAGTTTAAGTAGCTCTTTTCACATTATTTCTTCAAGAAAATACTTGAAATGAATGTGTTTACTAGTTCAAACAACATTGTTATTACAATTTTTCGCTTACAACCTTTATAAAGGAGTGGGTTCGGTAAGGGCGGATTTTGGCCTCAAAATTCAGGTTCATCTGATGAAAGATTTTGGACACTTTAATTTAAACACTTAAGTGTCTACTTCAGTCGATTCAATCAGTTTATTTGAAAGATTTGAACTGATTTAGTCATTAAAGATGCTCTAATCCAAGCTTAAATATGAAAAATCTATCAAATATGCCATAATATGTCACTTTTCAGATGGTTTTTGTCAAAAATGAAAGTGGCCACATCCGTGTTCATTCTCAACCTTTATATATGTTATGTATTATCATCAAATACAACTTACATTTAAATATTAAGAATTAAGACAAATGCTGCCACTTCCATTTCAGACAGAAACTGTCAAAAAATTAACCAAAATGCTAAAATTTCGAAGATTTCAGTAATTTAGCATGACTTAATGATGCTAGAACCTGATACATGTGCATTGTATTGTAAAAAAACAGCCCATATTTATGTAACAGAAGTATTCTTCTTTCCAATAAATAGATAAAGATTTACATTTTAACAATTTTGTAAAACTGCTATATTTTGGTGCCAAAAAGGGGTCTTACTGGGCCTCTCCTTTCTACCTTTTTAAATTTTTCATCAAATCATATTTATATACATATTTTTGATAATCTAAATCTTTTTGACTGACTTAATAAGATACAAATCGCTGAAATTTATGAAAATATCTTCAAATAGACCGAGGGGCCTCGGTGGCCAAGTGGTCTAAGTAGTTACTACTGTAATCACTAGCCAGTCAACACTGAGGTTGTGAGTTCGAACCCGCTCGTGCGGGTGCACTCGACTCAATCTTAATTGACTAGGATTGTCAGTTTTCCTATCGAAGGTCGGTGGTTTTCTCCGGGCACTCCGGCTTCCTTCACCAATAAAACTGGCCGCCACGAAATAGCCCAAAAGCGGTGCTTAAAAGTGGCGTTAAAACACCAAAATCAAAAATCAAAATCAAATAGACCGATCAGTGTCCTGTACATATTAGTTAACAGTTAAATTTCAACTGTCTGACAACTAATTAACCTTGATTGTAATGAGAGGGTATTTAAGTAGGCTTTGTTGTGATAGTACTTATTCACCAAGTCACTTTTATGACCGGAAATGTTTGGCTGTTCAAGGCAAAAGGTCAGATTAAAAAGATCGCAAATACTTCAATTATTTTGTGAATTATGTTAAAATGGCAAACCCACGTAAAATGTCCGTTTCAGGATTGGCACAACAAGTCATAAATATAAGATTGGTAAAGTTCAGAGAATACAACCGTTTTGGAAGCTCTGCAACAGGGCCATATTGCTTTTAAGGCCTGGAGGAGAACACTAGAATTGCTTCTATCACAATGATCAGGCTTCTTTTATGTATCCCTGGGCCTGCCAATAATTGTATTTCAGAATGAGGTTGCATAATGGTTCTGCAAGTGGTACGTTTGTAGTTCTATAAGTTTTGAAATTGGACCCACAAACACACAATTTTCATGCCCATTGGGACTTTTTGTACTCATTTAGCAAAATTATTTGTATAGTGGTTATATCTGTCTGCCTGATTGATTCAAGTGAATAGGCCAGATTACAATTTAATTTTCCTAATGAAACCTTTATTTGTATTAACAGTGTGTTGACAAAACGTCAGGTGAGAGATGCCTATAGTCAGCATGTTGGAAGGAAACTGGAAAGCACAGAAAAATTGACCATCAACAAACTTGTATACAAATATTTGGATGAACTTAGCCAGGTAAACAATGATATTTAAAAACAGAAGATTGATAAACTAATTGTTATAGTTATTTCCAGTACATACATGTGAACCTCCCGACGGGAGTACAATAATCCCGTTTTCAGGGGTCACCTCCCGTCCTCCCGTTAAGGAGAAAAAAATCCCGTGTATGAAATATTTCATGAATGAAAATTTTAAGCTTCCATTTACTACCGTACGGGTGTCATTGACACCTGTGTTAAATTTTACCTGTAAATCAAAGAAGATGTATAATTATATGGCTTCACTTGACAGCTTGGGTGTCAAACATACTGGTAATCAACGATGTTTACCTCTGGCTAACTGCCGTTGTGTAATAAAAATGTGTATTGAAAAATAAATTTTGGTTACTTCCCTTTGATTTATCCTGTTTTAACTTATTTTTCTTTTAAAAATGTAAATTGAAAAAAGAATATAAATGAATAATATTTTAATCAAATAATCATAAAAGGATGGTAATTAAATGAATTAAAAATTTTTGAGACAAATAAAAAAATATAAATTTATAAATTATTTTAGGAATCTAGACTTCTTTTCAAGGATTAAATTGAAATTTATATAGTAAGTCTGACCTAAGTTCTGGAAATTTACATTAGTTTAAACATTTAGACTGAACAAAACTCCCTTAATGATAAAAAAAAAAAACTGAACAAAATTCCTTGTGAAATATAATTCATACCAGACCCTGACATTGAAATATGATTAAATAATACTTGTCAGTACAGTAGATTATCAGTGATTCAGCTAATTCAAGCAAAATATTTTACACTGTTTGAGTCTTAAGCTTTCTAGAAATATGACTATCATAATACTATTGTTATTGTTTGTTATTTTTTTAATTAATTTATCATGTTATAAATATACATGTATAGCATATTTCTTTTTTATTTGTCTATACAGTTACCAATGATAAGGAGATGGAGACAAGAATACAAATCTATACACAAAGAAAAGGTCATAATGATTTATTTGCCATGTTTGCAAGCAGTGAACAATCAATTATCAAAAACAAAACAAAACAAGAAACAGATTCTTCTCAATATTTTTTTTTAATAATGTGACATCATTCAAATAGAAAGGCAACAAGGGTACTATAAACATATTACATTCTGATGGAAATTTATAAGAAAACACTTTAAAAGACAATTTCTACATCATAGGGTTACATTTACGACAAAATTTATGTCGATAAAAAACCTCCTGATCTGAGTCCAATCTCCTGACCAAAATTTCCAAATCTCCTGATCTGAGTTTCACAGTCCATCACATGTATGCCAGTAGAAAAATTTCATGTCAATCCTGGACAAAAAAAATAATTTGAATACATGTTATAACTGAAGAAGGTTATAATCATGACAATCTTAGTTGATGACCTGTCGGATGAAAGGCATGATTTTGTTTATCGCCAATCGAAAAGAGGGTTTCAGATACATCAATTATAGAGAGACATACTTAATAATATACAGAGCTCTAGATAAGAATTTATACAAATTGGGGATTTTACCAACAATTTTGTATGTAAGTGGGTGAAGTACATGTATTTTTAGCTCACCTGACCCAAAGGGTCAAGTGAGCTTTTCTCATCACTTGGCGTCCATCGTCCGTTTTTGTCGTTGTCGTTAACTTTTACAAAAATCTTCTCCTCTGAAACCACTGGCCCAAATTAAACCAAACTTTGCCTAAATCATCCTTATGGTATCTAGTTTAAAAAATGTATCTGATGACCCTGCCCACCAACCAAGATGGCCACCATGGCTAAAATAGAACATGGGTAAAATGCAGTTTTTGGCTTATATCTCTGAAACTAAAGCATTTAGAGCAAATCTGATATGGGGTAAAAGTTACTCAAGGTCAAGATCTATCTGCCCTGAAATTTTCAGACAAATCAGACAACCCGTTGTTGGGTTGCTGCCCCTGAATTGGTAATTTTAAGGACATTTTGCAGTTTTTGGTTATTATCTTGAATATTAGAATTGGCCCCTTAACAGTCAGGGATATAACTCTATAGGGTTATTACAGAAAAATAACATACATTTGTTATTGTGGACTGAAAAATCAAAGAACTGTGATAACATATGTATGTTACATGTTTCAAAGGGACAATATACATCATTAGTTTAGTTAAAATGTATACAAGTTCTATTGATATTACTATTGTCTTTATATATACTTAACTATAGAAAGATATAACAGTTCATAGTTACCATGGTAAATCAAAAATGTATTAATTTAATTAAAAATTAGTTATCAAGGCTATGCATTTAGCCTTGTTCATTGATTTCATGGTAAATCAAAATGTATTAATTTAATTAAAAAAGTCTCAAGAGTTCCTAGAGCCCACTATAAATTAAAATATTTTTGATCTATCATACAAATAACAAACATATGTTATTACAGATTTAGAAAATTTAGGGAATAAAGAGTAGATAACTCATGAAAGTATCTGTAATAACACACGCAAGTTATTTTCTGTAATAACCCTATAGAGTTATATCTCTGACTGCTTAAGGAGTTATTGCCCTTTAAAGTCAATTTTTCACAATTTTTGTAAAATTTTGTAATCTTTTACAAAAATCTTCTCCTGAAATAACTGGGCCAAGTTAAACCATACTTGGCCTAAATCATCCTTAGGGTATTTAGTTTTAAAAATATATCAGATGACCCCGCCCACCTACCAAGATGGCCACCGTGGTTAAAAATTGAACATAGAGGTAGAATGCAGTTTTTGGCTTATATCTCGGAAATCAAAGCATTTAAAGCAAGTCTAATGGGGTTAAAATATGTTCATCAGGTCAACATGACCAAAATTGTCAATTGACCCCTTAAAAAGTTCTTGCCCTTTAGAGTAAATTTTTCACTATTTTTCGTAAATTTTTTTAATATTATACAAAACTCTTCTCCTCTTAATCTACTTGGCCAAATGGAATTAAACTTAGCCACAATTATTGTTAGAGTATCTTGATTGAAAAATGTATCCGATGACCCTGCCCTACAACCAACATGGTCCCCATTGGTAAAAATAGACCATAGGGGTTTACTATAGAAGTCTATGGGAAAAATGTAAAAAAACAATTTCATATGGTCACAACTTGAAACTAATCTAAATAATGATAAGGGGTCTTCAGTAACTATTGTAAGACTACAATGGCATGAATGGGATGACATGATTTTTTTTTCCAGGGGGTACAATTTTTTCAGGGGAGGGGGGGTGCTAATAATTTCTCCTTGATATGTTCCATTTTCAGAATTATTCAGTGTTTTTTTTTCTATAAACCATTATTATATCTTTTTTTTCAGCATGCTTATATTGGGTGAATGCCCCCAGACCCCGTGCGTTAGACGGGGTCAGGGGAACCCCTGCCCAATTTTTTTTGAAGGGTGTTCCATAAAAACATTTAAAGGCATTTTCAGCATTATACAGGCCCTGGGTGAAAAAATTTTGGATGCCGAGGAAAGAAAATTTTTTATTTTTTTGTTAATTATCTTGAATATCATTATAGATTGAGATATACTGTAAACAGCAAAAATATCAAGCAAAGAAAGATCTACAAATAAGTTAACATGACCAATTGGCAATTGACAACTTATTGGAGTTATTGTCCTTTAAAGTTATTTACGTTTTCATCATTTTTGCTTATTTTTAAACAAGTCCAAGAAGATAAAGAAAAACTAAACAGAAAAAATGATCAGCAATACAAGATTACAAAAAAAAAGATATTTTTGCAATGAATCTATTCTAGTCTACAATGTTGGAGAGTATATATATACTATATGTAAAATGACTGAATAATAGCCAACGATAAATCTTACGGGGCGATGGATCATATAATTATGATACAGTACACTACAAAATATAATATATAACCAGTCTAAAAGGGTACAACATCACCAAAAAATAACAATAAAATGAACAAATGTAACTATAAATATTTCGGAAAACAGATATCCTTCATCCATGTCATCAGTTTGATCACGATGTAAAATGAATCTTATCAATCTATTCTGATAATAAAACTTTAGCAATCTTGAATTCTATACAAAAGAACAATTTTACCAGAACATCATAGAGACGCTAGTACAATTCTAAAATTTCCAAACACGGCGCAACAATATACCTAAAATAAAAATAGTAATAATTTGCGATATGAGCTAGCACAACTTAAAATTCCAAAGGTGACGACAGTTAAGATGTTACAACAACTGCGTGGAAATACATTCCCAATAAACAGCACTGACCGATCTAAGCTTGTATAATATTTCAAATTTGACAACGGTAGAGTAATTAAAACAGAGGCTGCGTATTTAAACAACCCAAATATATAGCAGTTTGATAAGAAAAATAATTGAATGTGACTGTATTTTTACATCCATCCCAAATGAGTAGACTAACCCTGTAATTAAAACTAGTATAATCAAAAATTCCTTAAAAATGTAGGAGTCTAGTTCAGAAGCCAGAGTTACTGGAAACAAGTGATGGCAGGAAAATAAGTGATGGCAGGAAAAAGAGTGATGGTAGGGAAAATGAGTGAAACATTCTATGTTTTTTCATTTATGACCTCTGTGGAAACTGTCCTTAGCTTTCTTATCCAAAACCTTTCCCGAGCAAGTCTGTCGGCTCTTGACCAACCCTCGTTGTGGTCTATGATTATGATGGTTAGGTTTTTATACGACCGCAAAAAAATTTTGTGGTCGTATATTGGTATGACGTCGTCGTCGTCGTCCGAAGACGCATTGGTTTTCGCACTCTAACTTTAGTTTAAGTGAATGGATCTCTATGAAATTTTACCATAAGGTTCAATATCACAAAAGGAAGGTTGGGATTGATTTTGGGGTTATGGTACCAACAGTTAAGGAATTAGGGGCCAAAAGGGCCAAAAATAAGCATTTTGTAACTTGAGACATTTGTGTGTTAGTGTATGGATCTCTCTGACTTTGTACCACAAGGTTCCATATCACAAAGGAATGCTGGGATTGATTTTTGGGGTAATTGCCTCAAAATTTTAGGAATTAGGGCCAAAAAGGGGCAAAAACAGGCATTTTCTAGTTTCATGACAATAACTTGTGTGTAAATGTATGGATCTTTCTGAAATTGTACTACAAGGTTCCATATCACAAAGGAAAGCTGGAATTGAGTTTGGGGATAATTGCCTGAAACGTTTAGGAATTAGGGGCCAAAAGGGCCAAAATAAGCATTTTCTAGTTTCAGACAATAACTTGTGTTCAAGTGTATGGATCTCTCTGAAATTGTACTGCAAGGTACCATACTTCAAAGGGAAGGCTGGGATTGAGTTTGGGGTGATGAATCATAAGGGGTTCAAAAATTTGGGGGATTTTTTTTTTTTTTTTTTCTTTTTTCTTTAAAATTTTCCATTTTAAGTTGGTTATTTCTGATTTATATTTAAAAGCAAATAATAATGATATGGCAGGAGATACACACCAAACAGGATGTGTAAATTATCATATAATAAGTATTGTGCAATAGCAAGAAATTTTCAATTGCACAGTATTGCGCAATAGCAAGAAATCTTCAATTGCACAGTATTGCGCAATAGCAAGAAATATCCAATAGCACAATATTGCATAATAGCAAGAAATTGCCAATTGTACAGTATTGCACAATAGCAAGAAATATTCAATTGCACAGTATTGCGCAATTGCAAGCAATATTCAATTGCACAGTATTGTGCAAAGAAGATACTTTGTATAAATTGCTTATTTCTTGACCAATTTCAATGGGGTTTTATTCTTGAACTCTTGGGGTTCTTTAATATGCTGAATCTAACTGTGTATTAAGTTTTTGGATTTTGGGCCCCGTTTTAAATTGGTCCACATTGAGGTCCAAAGGGTCCAAAATTAAACTTTGTTTGATTTCATCAAAATTGAATTATTGGGGTTCTTTGATATGCGAATCTAACTGTGTATTTAGATTCTTAATTTTTGGTCCCGTTTTCAAATTGGTCTACATTAAGGTCCAAAGGGTCCAAAATTAAACTTAGTTTGATTTTAACAAAATTGAATTCTTAGGGTTCTTTGATATGCTGAATCTAAACATGTATTTAGATTTTGATAATGGGCCCAGTTTTCAAGTTGGTCCAAATCGGGTCCAAAATTAAACTTTGTTTGATTTCAACAAAATTGAATATATGGGGTTTTTGATATGCTGAATCTAACCATATATTTAGATTTTTGATTTTGGGCCCGTTATCAACTTTGTCCACATTGAGGTCAAAAGGGTCCAAAATTAAACTTTGTTTGATTTCATCAAAATTGAATTATTGGGGTTCTTTGATATGCCAAATCTAACGTGTATTTAGATTCTTAATTTTTGGTCCCGTTTTCAAATTGGTCTACATTAAGGTCCAAAGGGTCCAAAATTAAACTTAGTTTGATTTTAACAAAATTGAATTCTTAGGGTTCTTTGATATGCTGAATCTAAACATGTATTTAGATTTTTGATTATGGGCCCAGTTTTCAAGTTGGTCCAAATCGGGTCCAAATTAAACTTTGTTTGATTTCAACAAAATTGAATATATGGGGTTCTTTGATATGCGAATCTAACTGTGTATTTAGATTCTTAATTTTTGGTCCCGTTTTCAAATTGGTCTACATTAAGGTCCAAAGGGTCCAAAATTAAACTTAGTTTGATTTTAACAAAATTGAATTCTTAGGGTTCTTTGATATGCTGAATCTAAACATGTATTTAGATTTTTGATAATGGGCCCAGTTTTCAAGTTGGTCCAAATCAGGGTCCAAAATTAAACTTTGTTTGATTTCAACAAAAATTGAATATATGGGGTTTTTGATATGCTGAATCTAACCATATATTTAGATTTTTGATTTTGGGCCCGTTATCAACTTTGTCCACATTGAGGTCAAAAGGGTCCAAAATTAAACTTTGTTTGATTTCATCAAAAATTGAATTATTGGGGTTCTTTGATATGCCAAATCTAACCGTGTATTTAGATTCTTAATTTTTGGTCCCGTTTTCAAATTGGTCTACATTAAGGTCCAAAGGGTCCAAAATTAAACTTAGTTTGATTTTAACAAAAATTGAATTCTTAGGGTTCTTTGATATGCTGAATCTAAACATGTATTTAGATTTTTGATTATGGGCCCAGTTTTCAAGTTGGTCCAAATCGGGGTCCAAATTAAACTTTGTTTGATTTCAACAAAATTGAATATATGGGGTTCTTTGATATGCCGAATCTAACTGTGTATTTAGATTCTTAATTTTTGGTCCGTTTTCAAATTGGTCTACATTAAGGTCCAAAGGGTCCAAAATTAAACTTAGTTTGATTTTAACAAAATTGAATTCTTAGGGTTCTTTGATATGCTGAATCTAAACATGTATTTAGATTTTTGATAATGGGCCCAGTTTTCAAGTTGGTCCAAATCGGGTCCAAAATTAAACTTTGTTTGATTTCAACAAAAATTGAATATATGGGGTTCTTTGATATGCTGAATCTAACCATATATTTAGATTTTTGATTTTGGGCCCCGTTATCAACTATGTCCACATTCGGTCAAAAGGGTCCAAAATTAAACTTTTTGTTTGATTTCATCAAAAATTGAATTATTGGGGTTCTTTGATATGCCAAATCTAACCGTGTATTTAGATTCTTAATTTTTGGTCCCGTTTTCAAATTGGTCTACATTAAGGTCCAAAGGGTCCAAAATTAAACTTAGTTTGATTTTAACAAAAATTGAATTCTTAGGGTTCTTTGATATGCTGAATCTAAACATGTATTTAGATTTTTGATTATGGGCCCAGTTTTCAAGTTGGTCCAAATCGGGTCCAAATTAAACTTTGTTTGATTTCAACAAAAATTGAATATATGGGGTTCTTTGATATGCTGAATCTAACCATGTATTTAGATTTTTGTTTTTTTGGGCCCCGTTATCAACTTTGTCCACATTGAGGTCAAAAGGGTCCAAAATTAAACTTTGTTTGATTTCATCAAAAATTGAATTATTGGGGTTCTTTGATATGCCGAATCTAACCGTGTATTTAGATTCTTAATTTTTGGTCCCGTTTTCAAATTGGTCTACATTAAGGTCCAAAGGGTCCAAAATTAAACTTAGTTTGAGTTTAACAAAAATTGAATTCTTAGGGTTCTTTGATATGCTGAATCTAAACATGTATTTAGATTTATGATAATGGGCCCAGTTTTCAAGTTGGTCCAAATCGGGGTCCAAAATTAAACTTTGTTTGATTTTAACAAAAATTGAATATATGGGGTTCTTTGATATGCTGAATCTAACTATGTATTTAGATTTTTGATTTTTGGGCCCTGTTATAATTTTTGTCCACATTGAGGTCAAAAGGGTCCAAAATTAAACTTTTGTTTGATTTCATCAAAAATTGAACTCTTGGGGTTCTTTGATATGCTGAATCTAACCATGTATTTAGATTTTGGATATTGGATCATAATAGGTGAATGTTCAATTTAAAATTTTTAAGTTCTTAGACCACATTCATTCTGTGTCAGAAACCTATGCTGTGTCAAATATTTAATCACAATCCAAATTCAGAGCTGTATCAAGCTTGAATGTTGTGTCCATACTTGCCCCAACTATTCAGGGTTCGACCTCTGCGGTCGTATCAAGCTGCGCCCTGCGGAGCATTTTATTGAGATCAGCTTGGGCGTGCCCAGGTGATCTCAAATGACGACTTACAGGGAGGTCGGGCTTGCAGGTGTAGTCACTTCGATGACCATTCATGCGTTTGTTGAATGGCTGTTCTGTCTCGCCAACATACTGCATGCCACATCGACACTCAAGAAGGTATACAACATTTTGGGTTTTGCAAGTTACATTACAAAATATAGTGTACACAGACCCAGTGGAGTGGCAAGTAAATGTTTGAGTATTAAGTATTTGTTGGCAAGTCAGACATCGTCTGTTACCACACGAATTGCACCATCCTGCAGTTGAACCGCTTTTATAAGAGGAGACGTAAGCCCTCTCAAATAAGTCTTTCAGACTTGCTGGTCTTTAAAAAGCTAAGACAGGAGGATTGGGAAAGATCTTGGATAATTTTGGGTGCTTGGCAATTATTTGCCAATTAGCACGGATCAAACGTGAAAGGTTAGTAAAGGCAGGATTGTATGTTAAAACAAACGGAACTATTTTACTGCGACTCTTCTGTTTGTACTGTAACAGGTCATTGCGGCTGTTATTGTTGGGACGTGCAAACCCCTTATCTATGTCCCATTTTTTATAACCTCGTTTGGTCAAAATTTCCATGAACCCTCTTCCTCCAGAAACCCTCCTTTTCACTTTAGATGTCACCTCATTATATACCAACATACCTCATGATGACGGAATACAATCTTGTAAAGAATTTGGGACTCGCACAACACTTTAGAACCACCTACCGAATGTTTAGTCTAGTTGCTTACTCTGGTTCTGAAATGCAACAATTTCACCTTTAATGGTTAACATTACGTACAGATAAACAGGACAGTGATTGGCACAAAAATGGCACCGTCTTACGCCAGTATTTTCATGGGCAAATTAGAGAAACAAATTATTTCAACATCTTTATCCAAACCTCTGTCTTGGTTCTGTTTCATTGATGATGTTGATATGAAATGGATTGAATCCCAACAAAAATTGGATAATTTTATCAGACATGCAAACAACGCCCACCAGTCAATTAAATTTACATAGGAAATTTCCGACTCTAAAATATCTTTCTTAGACACTACTACATCTATAAAGGACGGTGTCATAACAACAGACCTCTACTGTAAACCTACAGATAAACATCAGTACCTTTCTCCCCAAAGTTGTCACCCCAAACACTGTACAAAAAGTATCCCGTACAGTCAAGCTCTCAGAATAGGGAAAATTTGCTCCTCTGAGGAGGCTGTCACTAAACGGTTACAGGAACTCCACGGATTTTTGACCAAACGAGGTTATAAAAAATGGGACATAAATAAGGGGTTTGCACGTGCCAACAGTAACAGCCGCAATGACCTGTTACAGTACAAACAGAAGAGTCGCAGTAAAATAGTTCCGTTTGTTTTAACATACAATCCTGCCTTTACTAACCTTTCACGTTTGATCCGTGCTGATTGGCAAATTATTGCTAAGCACCCAAAAATATCCATTGCCAAGCGCCCAAAATTATCCAAGATCTTTCCCAATCCTCCTGTCTTAGCTTTTTAAAGACCAGCAAGTCTGAAAGACTTATTTGTGAGAGCTGACGTCTCCTCTAATAAAAGCGGTTCAACTGCAGGATGATGCAAGTCGTGTGGTAACAGACGATGTCTGACTTGCCAACAAATACTTAATACTCAAACATTTACTTGCCACTCCACTGGGTCTGTGTACACTATATGTTTTGTAATGTAACTTGCAAAACCCAAAATGTTGTATACCTTCTTGAGTGTCGATGTGGCATGCGGTATGTTGGCTAGACAGAACAGCCATTCAACAAACGCATGAATGGTCATCGAAGTGACTACACCTGCAAGCCTGACCTCCCCGTAAGTTGTCATTTGAGATCACCTGGGCACGCCCAAGCTGATCTCAAAAACCTAACCATCACAATCATAGACCACATGGTGAACCAGGTAGGTCAATGATATTTGGTATGCAGTTATATTAGCATTGGCTTATCTCATTTCCATGGAGATTATTTGGCCTTGCCCCCTCAGACATGGTCTGTTGACATTTAACTTTTGCTTAGTTTACATGTATTAGTTTGTGATTAGGTCTAGTTTAAGGGGAACCACTAGTGGTAGGTCAATGATATATGGTATGCAGTTGTATAAGCATTAGCATATTTCATTTCCATAGAGAATATTTGGTCCTTACCCCTCAGTGATGGTCTATTGACTTTGAAATTTTTGCTTGGTTTACATGCATTAGTTTGTGATTAGATCAGTCTAAAATGAAAAACTAATGTTAAGTCAATGATATTTGGTATGCAAAAGTCTCATTTCCATGGAGATTATATAGCCCCACCCCCTCATCATGGTTCATTGACTGAACTTTTACATCGTTTACAAGTTAATCATTTCAGTGTTTGTGTTTAGGTTTGTTTAAAGGGAACGACTTATAATAAGTCAATGGTATTTGGTATGCAGTTGTATTAGTATTGGCACATCTCATGAGTCTTTCCATGGAGATTGTTCAGCTCTTTACCTTCAGTCATGGTTCATTCACTTTGAATTTATACATTACTCACATGTTAAAAGTATTGCTATTTTAATTTCAACATTTGCATTATCGAAATAACAAAAAGGCGAGACATATCTCTGTGTTTACAGTTTATTCAATCCTTGATTTGACAAACAGATTGGGTTTTTTGCATGATCTCTCAATTACACAGCTTTTCTGGAGCTCTGATTATGGTATGCAGTTCCCAATCTGACCTACATCCACACACGTCCTTTTAGCACGATTAGAGAATGCTTTTATGGAATATTTGAGTTAGTGAAAGAAATCTCCCTTTTTATTGGAAAATATTTTTTTATTTGTGATTCCAGAGACAGAGGACATGTAAATGGACTTTAAACTGTCAGATTAAATAATTTTTTTCACATTTATAGAGCTCAAACTTGAGTAGACTCTGATCTATTCACTTTAAACTTAACATTGTTGTTATATTTATATTAGGATGGTAAAAGTAAGCTATTATCAACTGAGTTCATTTCAGAGTTTAGAGAATTTATCTTTTTTTATTCAAGGCAATTTTCCCAAGTCTCTAACTAGCTTGAAAATGCATGAGTAATTTACTTTAAACTTTACACTGATGTCAGGAGTGATGAGTGTACGCTCACTTTTGATTGTGGAAAATATCTAGTTTGCTTATCCAGACATGCCGCTGTGGGGGGACTTCAACTGTCTAATTAATACTGCAAATTATATTGCCATCAGGGCACATGTAAATACTGGGTCAAGTTTTCTACAGGGCAGTTTTACTGACCCATGATTTAATACCTTTTACAATATTCCATTTTATTCTTGCATCAATTTCAGAATGCATAGGACTTTAACATTTTAAGCTATCTTATGATCCTGATGCAACTAAATTTATTAATTAGTGTGTATTTTTATTCATTTAACAAGATTGATAACAAATTAAAAATAGAAAGCAAAGATAAGTCCCATAAAAAAGTATATCAGAAAAAAACATAAGGTAGATAGGTTATTTCCATTTTGTCCCCCGCGTAACGCGTTGCAGGGGACATAGAAATACCAGGCGTCTCTCCGTCCAGTCTTGTTAGCGCTCTCATGGGAACAATTCTTGCCAGATTTTTATAAAACTTACACTATAAGTTAATATCAGCAATATCTTGGACAGTTTTTTAAAATGGTGGGCGATCGACTTTTTTTAAAAGAGTTATGCCCCTTAGAAATATTAAATTTATGGAAAATGGCCTCGTTAGCGCTCTCATGGGTACAATTCTTGCAAGATTTTTATAAAACTTTTACTATAGGTTAATATCAGTAATATCTCGGACAGGAGACATTGGAACTCTGTTCGTTTTAATTTTTTTTTTTCGTTTTATTTTTTGCGACATGATTTTGAGTCGTGCGGTCCATATTGTCGAAGGCTGAGTTTACCCGTATTTTCAATAATTGGATTATTTCCCTTGGTTATTAGTTGGAACAAAATGGCGGCAAAGTGTTTATTTCATCACACAAGTTTCTTAAAAACAGCTGTCATATTCATATTGAGAACATTGGGATGTATCAGGCAATTGGTTAAATTTATTGGCAACTCTAACTTAGTTTTGACACGAGTTCAGCTAATTTTTCACTTTCAGCAAAGTAAAATGACTAGGCGTGTGCATTTAAATTAGGGTCGGTCTGGTAACGATAAACAGACATTTTTTTTTTGGCCTAAGCATAGATTCATTACTTTAACCAGTGTATAATGGAATATATTGTACCCTTTAATGTTATATATATAGATGTCTATCACATGCCTACCGAAAAGCCAAGTGAGCTTTTCTCATCATTTGGCATCCGTCATCTGTTGTCGTTGACTTTCATAAAATTTTTCTCCTCTGAAACTATTAGGCTATATTTAACCAAACTTGGCCATAATCATTAATGGGGTAGCTAGTTAAAAGAATGTGTCCCATGACCCCACCTGCCAACCAAACATGACTAACAAGGCCTAAATTAGAACATAGGGGTAAAATGCAAGTTTTGTCTATTAATTTGAAAACTGCTGTAAATAGAGAATAAGGAGTTATTGCCCTTAAATGTAAAATTTTACCATTTTTTTTCATATTTGTCTATTATTTTGAAAACTATAATAGATAGAGAGAAAAACTTTAATTGGGAGAAATTAAAAGCAAGACAGGTTCTACAAATAAGTCGGCATGACTTTAATTGTCAGACAACTCCTTATTGGAGTTATTGCCCTTTAATGTCTATTTTTTACCAATTTTTTGCTTTTTTGCCTATTATTTTACAAATTTCTTCTCCTCTGAAATCATTGGACCAAATTTAGCTAAACTTGGCCACAACCATTATTGGGGTATTTAGTTTAAAAAGAAATTTGTCTGATGACCAACATGGCCGACATGGCTAAAAATGGATCAGTGGGGTGAAATGCAAGTTTTTTCTATTTTCTTGAAAACCACTATGAAAAGAGAAAATCTGACAGGAGCTAAAATGTTCAGAATGTTGAGATCTACCTACTGAATATTTACATTGTCAGACGACTTTTTATAGGAGTTATTGCCCTTAAATGTAAAACATTACCAACTTTTTTCATTTTTGTCTATTACTTTGAAAACTGTAATATTGATGGATACAGAGAAATTTTTTGAGTAAAAATGGTGAGCAAGACTAGATCTACAAATAAGTTAACATGGCTGAAATCAGCAGATGACTCCTGATTGGAGTTATTGCTCTTCAATGACAATTTTTAGCATTGTTTTTTTGCATTTTTGCCTCATAGCTTAAAAACTATAATAGATAGAAACTTTAAATTGCAAAAATGATCAGCAAGACAACATCTACAAATGTGCCATCATGGCTGAAGTCTTAAGTCGACTCATTAGTGGAGTTGTTTTTACCATTGTTTGGAGTTTTTATGCGCCAATTTACAGGACGTATTATGGTATACCGTTGTCTGTCTGTCCTTCATCAATATGTTGGACAATAACTCTTAAACGCTTCGACCAATTTGCCTGAAACTTTGGTGAATTGTTTATATCTATTGACATGAGCTCCCTTTTGATTAGATTTTACATTTCCTAGTTGTGGGATTTTATTCATAAAAAGGGGTTTTTTTCTAATTTTCAGACAATAACTCAAAAGTGCTTTGAGCACTTTTCATGAAACTTTGATGACTGGTTTATATCTATTGAAATAACCTCCATTTAGTTTGTAAAAAATTTCTGATATGACATTGAGGAGTTGTGGAACTTTATCTTTGAAAAAGCGACAGGCTTATCATGCGCTCATAGTGCAGCTCTTTATTGCCTATTATCTTGAAAAGTATAATAGATGACAAATGTAGAAAGAACATTAAAAAGCAAAAATGATCAGTAGGACAAGACCAACGAATATGTCAACATGATTGAAATTATCATTTAACTCTTTATAGAGTTATTGTCCTTTCATGATTTTTACCAAAAAGTGGCTATTGTTGAAGATGCAGGTGAGCGACACAGACTCTTTAGATCCTCCAGTTTGTTTTATAAAAGAAGGTATCAGAGGTATAAGTAAAAGGTATAAGAGATATCAGTGTAAGGTAATAAGAGGTATATAGTTCTGAAAGTTTGTCAGTTGTTGATTCCCTTTGATAATTTATAGTAGGGAACATTAATTGTAATCATGCTAATCAATAGGCAACAAAAGAGGATCTTGTAGCTTGTGATGTAGATCTTGTAATCATATTTTAGACTCTCATATTAATCATAAAAATAAGAAGATGGTATATAATTGCCAATGAGACATTTACTTTCCACAAGACCAATGACATAGAAGTTAACATAATCAGCACAGTTTTTTGTTTTCCATATGTTTCTGAAGTGTTTGATTTTTTTTTTTGGTGTCACAACTCAGTCTATTATTATCCATGCAGAAAAGTAACTTCTATTTATTAAGGTTCGATTTCAAACTTTTCCTTTGATGACTATTGTACTGTCAAAATTGTAAATCACGGTTTATGTAAAGAAGAAAACTTTGTTTGATATATATAAAGACAAATCTAATCTTCAACTTGAAATTTTAGAAGACTGATATAAAATAAGGAGATATTGTATGATTGCCAATGAGACAACTACCCGACAGTCCAACAATGAGCAAAACACTTACTGATTAGTCATGATCAGCTTTGAAAGACCCTGACATGAAAAAATGAGAAACAATTCAAATGAAAAAGGCAATTGCCTAATTTATGACAAAATGATATAAATGAAAACAGAAATAACAGACAGCAACCAACGACAACCACTGAAGTACAGGCTCCTGATAATGGACTTGCACATACAGATTGTGGTGGGGTTTAACATGTTTGTGAGTGCTCAACCCTCACTCTGATATGAGAAAATTGTGTGATCTGGATTTTATATTACAGTGTCTTTGATTCTTTTAATTAGATTTTCTAAACAAGCTAGGACTACGGTAATCTGATTGATTAGTCAAAGTATGTGTTAATAACCCAATCCTTCTCTGATTAGCCAAAATGATTGAAATGCCTATTTATAGTAAAAAAAGTAAGGAAAATACCTGAAGTTGATGGGACTCAACTTATGTTCAACTACCTCGAATGTGTGTTGACCAAAAAATTAAACCTAATACTGGAAGGAAGAATGACATAACTGACAGAATTTCAGATAGAAGGGCCACGGACCAGAAAACATTATGACAAGTCAAATTATACATGTTACTGTAGGCTAACATACATGTAAGAATCGAAATCAGAATATGAAAACAGGTATGTTTAGATAAATCAATAACTTGTTACTTAATCAGTAATTTTTCCTATAAATACAAGTTACAAGGATTTCTTATAGTTTTCATACATGTCATATATATTTCAGAGTAGCTCTTTCTCTGATGGAAACTCTTTGAATTCTTCTGTTACTTTGGCCAACAAAGAAAATGAAAAGGAAGTGGAAAGAGAAGAACAAATGGCATCTCCATGTAGTAAAGTCATTACACCAAAGAAAACCAAAAATGATGTAACTCCATCTAAAGTACTTAAATCTCAAAAGAAATCTCCCCAAAAAATTGTGACTCCACCTAAAATGGTAAAGAAGGGTAGTCCTCTGAAGAAAACACCACAAATGAAAACAGATTTAAGCACAGAAAAAACTGTATCTTGTAATAAGTCAAGTCAAAAAATGATTACTGACAACTTGAAGAAAAAGGAATTGGTAAGTTCACCAAAAAGGCCAGATGACAAACCTCTTTGTGACAAAAGTTCTGCTGATAGTAAAAGCTGTGAAAAAGGAAATGTGACTATTAGTCCTGGAGGAACTAAACGTTTTAGTGCTAATCAGGTGCTTGATGCTGTTCTAAATTTGGATGTTAATGAAAGTAGTGAGGAAGAAATAGAAATCAGTGATGCAGAAAGTGAAGAGGAATGTAGTAAATCTGAAACAGAACTACAGTCTTCCCCAGGGAAAAAGTTCAGCCATATGGTAACCAATTCTGACGATGAAAAGGACTGGAAACCATTTGCTGATGAGTCCCTGACAAAAAGGAGAATTAATCTTGGAAAGAGAAGAAATGTCATTGAAAGTGACTCTGATGATGATGAAGCTGAAAATATAATAAATGACAGGACATATGACAGTGATGTTGGCAAGGAAGAAGAGAAGATGGAAATACTTAAAAGAAAGAATAATGACATTAGAGAAAAAAGAAGAAAAATAAATAAAAAACAAATATCCAAAGAAGAAAAAGTTTTATAAAAATCAAAAAGACAGGAAAAAGTAATGGGACTTTGAGAAAAAGAAAGAGTTTTAATATGGATAGTGGATCTGAGTCAGAACAACATGAGAAAGACACAGATATAGATGAAAGGAAAAAAAGAAAAGTAATGGAAAGTTTTGAAAGTGAGTCAGAGAGTGATTTGAATGATACAAGAAATGTAGAGGAATCTAATACTAAACATGAACAAAAGCATGAAATACAGAAAAAGACAAAAGGAAATAAAAGAAAAATAATTTGAACAGCGAGAGTTCTGAAGATATCGACAGTGACAATGATTTAGAGGAGAAAAGGAAAGAAAAACCAAATTTGATCAACAGTAAAAAACAAAATAAAAAGAAGTCTATTTCTAAAAACAAAGAATTGTCAAAGGTCAAAATCAAACAAGAAAAGAAAAGACAGAAGATTGTGGAGGATTCAGAGGACGAAATGTTGATTAATATCTCTAAAAAGAAAACTAACAGCATGTCACGTGATGTAGAAAGAATGAGCAATGAAGAACCATCAAGTTCAGAGGATGAAATGTTGATCAATATTTCTAAAAAGAAAACTAACAGCATGTCAAGTCGTGCAGAAAAAATGAACAATGAAAAAGGGGATTCTTTTAAAGATTCAAAGAGAAGAAAATCAAGCACTGATATTTCAAAATCTGTGAATCGGTCTAAGACTTCAGTTCTTGATGAGGAAACCTCTGGTTCTGATGAGGAACTACCTTTAGCAAGCATTAAAAAGGTAGGCATACATGTTAAGGTAAGATTGTATGTCAGAAATGCCTGTTGTAGATGGTTGTGGGTATGCCCATCATGCAAGATAAACTAATATGCATGATGTACTTCCTGTGTTGAGATTCATTCTTTATAGCTATATATATTATAGATTACACCAATGTATCAAGTGGGATGCAATACTTAAACCTTTAAGAGTTCCAAATGGTGAAGTTGAAATCATCCCTTCGTAAATTTTACGGACACCATCACAAGTTGGTTGACCGTTATGGAATATCCGTTTCACAGATGATAGCGGATATGTTCCTAATGTCGTAACTACAATCCCATTCCCTTTCTACGAATGTAACCTACCGAATTAGACTATTTACCGGGTTTGTACTAACATGAGCAACACGACAGGTGCCACATGTGGAGCAGGATCTGCTTACCCCTCCAGAGCACCTGAGATCACCCCCAGTTTTTGGTGGGGTTCCTGTTGCTTAGTCTTTAGTTTTCTATGTTGTGTTTAGTGTACTATTGTTTGTCTGTTTGTCTTTTTCTTTTTTAGCCATGGTGTTGTCAGTTTATTTTTCGATTTATGAGTTTGAATGTCCCTCTGGTATCTTTTGCCCCTCTTTCACTTTCTTTGATGATATTTTTTTTAAATTATACAAATATATATACTGTGGATTCTTATAATTTCATGGATGCCAATTTTTGTGGATAGAAGAAAATTGTATTTTCATTGGATACTTGATTTCATGGTTTTGCAAAAGTTGACATAGATATAAGAAGATGTGGTATGAGTGCCAATGAGACAACTCTCCATCCAAGTCAAAATTTATAAAAGTAAACCATACATGTATGATGTACATGTACAAGCCTATAAGAAATTCTTACTTTGTTGATCATTTGAATTACTGGGTTACCTTCACCTGTGAAAATCACGAAAATTGGTACCCAACAATTAATAATAAATCCACAGCATTTGAAAATAAAAGTACTGAGCAGGCAGAGAATAAAGAAATGCTGCTATTAATAAATAAATGTTATTATAGACTGAAAATATAATTTTGAAAAGATTCTGTATCTCCTTTCAGGATCCAGCTGTAGTGACACATACATTTTCTTTTATTTACCATTGGTGTCTGTCTAATAACTTGATAGATATCAACCAACTTGCACAGATTATTTTTATATCAGGACACTAGGATGTGATTTTTGGAGTTTCCCCAGACCAAACTATGGAGTAAGCAATTTCTGCTTACATTGTACATGTACATTCAAATTAGTTTGATTATCCACAACACCTTACAACTGGTTTGACAGAATTCCACAAAACTTGCACATATTCTTTTACTGTACATGGATTTGTGCACCTGCTATTTAAATTCTTGGTCTGAGTGATTTTTGGGATTCCATTACAAAAACATGGCTATTTCTGCTAGTATTATTTAGAGCAGGTGACACAAGTATTCTTTGGACCTATGATGAGTTTATTTGGAAAACATATATATTAATGTTTTAAAAACTATGAAATGTTAAAACCCAAATTGCTGCATTTAAATTCTTTTTAATCTGGGCCATCTGATGCAAGCTCTTTAATCCGATTTAAATACTTTACATTTGTTTTCATACATCATGTACATGTAGCTCTACACAAAGTTCATCTCAACATTTGCAAGAAAAGGAGTAGGGCCACGAAGGGTAAAACGGCCCTGTCTCAGAAATTGGTGAAATTGCTGCAGAATGATCACTAACTAGGGTAGTTTATAAAATGATAACAATTAGACTTGTAACTGTGTTTGTATAATTTTCCAGAGCGTCAGAAAAGACCATGGTAAAATCCTATTTTAACAATTTATGCATAACGTCAAAATTGTTTTCCTTAACGTTCTTATACTGATATAATCATTTTACCACAAGAATTATTTTACAACGTATTTCTTGAATCTCGTACAAATCTCTTGTTCTTTTTATATATATTAACAGAAATTTACTAATATACAGATTAAAGTGGCAAACAAGCGCTTCAATTACATTTTGTATATAAACTCGTTTTCTGCATTGATATTCACGAAATAGAAATTGCAGACAAACAAAATTCTATAGCATAGATTAAATTCAAAGTCATAAATGATTTTCAAACATATTAAAGCATGATAGTCTTCTATTTGGCAGAAGGAATTTTGATTGAAAGCTGTAAAATATCTTGGCGGCGGAGTACAGTCAATGAAAATCTTTAAAAAATGTTTCAATAGTTGTCTCATTGGTAATTATGCCATCACATCTCTTACATTAATATGAAAAGAAAAGCCGTGATTCGATGAAACACAAAAAGTTTATTTGCTGGTAAATAAGTGAAGGATGAAAATGATTCGTATAGACAATACATATCATTCTGTATATACTAATCATATAACACATAATATACAAATGTACCACACGTGCACTCATAAACACCACTCTCTATCTGAAGGATTACCTGCTTACTCTCAAATCAGCATTCAGAATAAAAAAATTGTATGAACGATAGTTTCATTTAATACTGCCAATTTTCACACACACACCCACACACCCACACACACACACACACAATTAAATCTTTTGCATGTTTTAATTAATAACGTGTTGAAAGAACAAACACTTTTGTTATTTTATTATTAGTGTTCTCATTCAGTTTTACATTGAAATCATTTTACAGCTTTAAAATTGTCATTTTTCTTACTTATTTTTCTTCTTATTACATGTATTACCTTACCTGAAAGTGGACAAATATCCTGGTAATCAACATACAACAGCTATTTTATCTTGAAAAGTGCGAAAGTGCGAGAGTACTTTGTTTTATATCTATCATTTGGTCAAATTAAAAAGAATCTTGTCTCCAGTCCATCCGTATGAAAATAAGAAGATTTGATATAATTGCCCAGAAACTAATAGAATATAAGTTGTCTTATGTAATTAACTAAAGTGTTGATTGTAAGGATATAACTTATATTAACGTATATGTAAGCTGTGTCCATTTAAGTAATGTATTATTAAAAAACATTACAATATAATCAAATAGCTTTCAACATGTTCAAATAGAAGAGGAATACTGAGATAAAGGTCAATGAGACAGAGACCTAACAAGAATAAATGCAATATTCTATTCTTCAACGACACTCTGATCACTGTCACTTTCGTCTATGGCATGTGGGATAAATGCTGCATCTTCAAGAGAAGCACCCCAATTCTGAACTCCATATGAGATGTCCGATTATGTCTTGCATACCCAAGATACCAGAGTATAGAGGCAATATCGACATACACCTACTACACGTGCTCCTGCTCTGCATTTACAGTACCATGCGGTAATTTCAGCAGACGTGTATTCTATCCACAAGATGTATGACTTTGAAAAAACATGACGGCTTTGAAGTTTCACACGTATTAGATGTTCATCTTCTTGATGAACGAGATTTTGGCAATTTCCCTCTAAGTGCTCTTGAATATAGCTAGTGCTCAGTTTTATTTGATATACCCCACATGTTATATTTCTTAGATCTTCTTCACCAATGCAAGACGTGGAAAATCATCCAAAGTATTATCTGGCTCTTTCCATAGTTTTCCGCCTTTCAAAATTTTCTTCTTCCACCCTCTGTTTCAGTGTGTTAATTTTTTTCGACAGATATAGCATTTTAGCAGCCAATACTTCTTCATTATCACATCCTATTAAATAAGAAAATTTGAATTATAATACTAGTAATAGTGACACTAATTTTCTATTCAAATATAAAAAAATATGTGGTGTGATTGCCAATGGGACAACTATTTACAAGAGACCAAATGACACAGAAATTAACAACTATAAGTCACCGTACGGCCTTCAACAATGAGCAAAGCACATATCGCAAAATCAACCATAAAAGGCCCCAAAATTACAAGATTTTAAAGATTGCTTGTTTTCTTAATATGAATAGTTAGGGACTTTTCGCTAGGAAAAGTGATTAATACTTTTTAGAGAAGGGGATTTTTAAGTACATGTTCTTAAAATACATAACTTTTGTGAATTGAGAGGAAAATGAAGGCTCACACTGTGTGAATTTCCTATTGAAAAATGTTCTATGTTCTTAACAATATTTCAAATTCGTTTTGATCATATTATGATTTGTTTTGCCGTTCATTAAACTGTTACCCTTTATATATACTTATCACAGTTACCCATACGAGCTATCATAGTGAGTATGATTACCTGGAGACAACGGCGTAAATATTTATTTGATATTCCACATACAATGCAAACATAATCTCCGATGTATGGAACTTGCTTGTTTGGTAAAACATGGCTCAGATACTTCCACCTCTTGATTCTCGCATTAGCAGACTCTACTACCCAACGGACCTAAAATGAGAAAATAGTAATTTAAACATATGTTGTGTTTGAAATTCATAATTGGTTGAAATTAAAACTCTGTATGGCTATGTACTGTATGTTACAAACATAGCCGTTTTCTGAACAGTAACAGCAATACATGTGCGAATATAAAACATTTATGGAAGGGTGCTACTTTTTTGGTTGTTATTGGTTTGTTTAATTGATGTATATGGAAGAAATCCTTTTATAGGTGAAAACAAAATTATGCAGTCCTATAAGTGACTTTTCTTTATTTTTATTAGTGGCACAATATTCATAGTTAACAGTAAATATGTGTACATGTAAGTTTGGTGTGCTTGCATTTAATAAAGAACATTTTCTGTGGAGCAATATAAATATCTTAACTGAATGATGATACTAAAGTGACGCAGTTTCAAATTTTGTTTTATAAATTATAATGTCTTAAACAGTATTTTGGCCCTAGGGGTACAAACCTTAGTAACTAATCTACTTGCATTGGCTTCATCTGTTGTCATCTGTTTTTGGCCTTTCGATAAAAAGCTTGGCATCTGTGCTTTAATCCCTAAATCATCAAGAAGCTCCAATGAGTCCCTGAATCCTCTGTCAACTACAAATATATCATTGTCTTGTACCCATTCTTTGATATCTTCTACATTCGTGTTAAACATATGTTTGAGGATTGCTGCATCATTATTTTTGGAGTCGGCCAAGTATGGTCCCAGAACAGTCACAAAGTATCCTGTAGTAGTAACAACTACCATTGGTTTAACAAGAGGTCGTCCCTTGTGTAAACTATATGACCGTCTTTGAAAATGAAAATTTCCGCTTTTCTGAATATAGATGTAGGTGCCATCAAGCACTAATATAGCCTGTGTGTTTGTTCCATCCCCAAATAAAGTCTGAGCTAGTGGTCTTGTGTGCTGATTAACGACATCGTCATGGCTGATGTGTTTAAAACCCAAATTTTCCGGTATGAAATTTTTACTAAAGCTTGTCTGACACATGAAATGGCTCGGCGAGACTTGATCTTGATATGTTGAAAATGGTAGATAGCACTTTATTTGAAATTCGGATTTTAATTTGAGAAGGAAAATTCAAGAGAGGTTCTGGTGCTTCGTGTAGGTGTATTTCTTACTAAATCTTTAATGTAGGAATTGAGATCATTGAAATTGTCCTTATTTATTCCGTTAAATTAATAAAGTCAGAGTCAGATAACACTTTATCTGTATCAAAGTCAATTCTTGATTGTTCATTTTGTATGGCGTGGATCTTAACTTCTTCAAAAGATCCATAATGGAAGATCTGTTAAGGAGGACATTATCATTTGTACAGTTTATTTTACTTATTGCATCTTCTGTAAAATTATCATCCATCAAATGTCCCGGACAACAGCGACATCCTGCAGGAATTATAACCTCTTTTTAAGAAAAGTAGAAAATCCTACTTGCGATGGAACAACAATTAGCTTTGGTCCAGGCTTTTGCATATGAAACAGTATGAATGGCTTTTTGATGTTGAAGGTATTGAAAGAGATACTGATGGTGGACTAGATAACACAGTAGATCTACGTTTTGCTGGTGGAACATAATCTTCATCGTCAGATAATCTATGTTGTACAACAGATGAATGTTTGGTTTCCTGAACATAGTATTTATGTTTACAAGTATTGCATATTTTATCTTCTTGTTTTGGTGTTATTAAAAATTCTTATTCAAATACATTGCTACAGATTTATTGATTGATCTTCTTTCATGTGGTTTAGTCCTTTTATTGCATAGAACATAAGGGTAATACTTTGGACCACTTCCAGGCATTCTGAAGTGAAATAAAAATGAATTGTAATACACGAACAACGAATGCAGCCCAGAACAGGATATTTGATGCATGTGATAATGAACAACAGCTCAACAATATAAAACAGAGCAACAAATTAACATCTTATTTTCAGTTATAGTGTAAAAACCACGTGTTCAGGAATAGAACTTGAACAGACAATGTAATAAAATATCTAGTTTTCAGTCCTAACTCACTGACCACTACACTACAAACAGTATGTTTTAGATTATATCATATTTGATAATTATGTAGGTGGACTGAATATGCAGGTATCTTACCTTATTTATTTCTATAACACATCAGAAAGGCAAATTCTATATAAAAAAATTTGTTGAATAACACTTACTTTAAAATTCAAATTCCAAATAGAAACGTTTCAAAGTAATGTTATCAATTAATCATTAAATCTAGAAAAAATATCAGTGGATCTATTCAAACAATTGCAATCACAGGAATAAAAGTAAACATATGTTACATTAGCAGTGATTAGGTTTTAGGATATTATACAAAAAATAATTAAAAAAACTTTAAAAAATTTTGGGAGACGAACCCACTCTATCAATGTCACGGCATCTTCAATATTAACGCTAACCATTACACCACGTTGCCAACAATTCTAATTAACGAAAACAAGTGGTATATAAAGTTATAGATTGGAACCTCTGTAGCTAGTCGTCTGCATTTGTTTGAATTTTTCTTTTTTTCTTTTTAACTTGTGTAAAGATTGATTACTGCTTTTCCCGTGAATAATAATGATGTTTTAAAAGACGGTTTTCGTAGCATAACTTCGGCTTTAATTTAAAGCTGCCCTATTTTTTTACAAAGCAAGGCCGACGGAGGTTAATAATAACATTACAAAATAACCTTTTTATGTGTTATAACGTTGAAATAAACTCTAAAATAAATTACAAATTAATAATTATTTTTATTTTCCACTAATTTGTCATGTGTTTCAATAAAAACCGTTGTAAGCAAGGAAAAAAACTCCGTCGGCAGTTGACGACTGAAGCTACGGAAAATACAAAGACTTTTTATTTTGTTTGTTTTTTTATCTGTAAATTAATTTTGACTTACCTTAATACGTATTCCTCAAGAAAAGCATACTTCAGTTGCAAGAAAAGAGTCACATAATGGTGTACAGTATATGTCAGGAAAATAAAAATTAGAATGTATTTGAATTATTCCTAATGTTTTATAAATAATCTTACAGCAATTTTCCTTATAATATATTTTAATTTTGCTTTTTAGAAAGCTAAGATTCAAATGAAAAAAATAAGTTAAATATTATATTTAAGATAGCAGATATGAAATTTTCTTTAATTACATTTACATTTTGATTTCCAATTTAAAAAACATACGATGAATTAAAATTTTGGGATAATTGGTAATTAAATGAAATACTTTTGTAAGCTTCAAACTTATTTTACCATTTTTAAGTTTAACAATTTTGTAAAATTTTGCAAAGATTTAAAAATAAATAATAGAACTTAAGGATAAATAGGAACAAAGAAAATATCAAATCCAAATAAGTTATTTGGTTATGATTTAAGAATTTTCATTTAGAAAATTATTTAAAAATCATAAAAAACCGAAATGATCATAATAATAAAATAAAGTTTTCCAATGAATTTATTAGGAATAAAAAGGAAATTCAAATGTCTACAATTGGAAGACTTAATTTAAGGTCCATTAAAACCTGAAGTTTAAAAATTTTGGAATTAGTAACGTGTTTATTAATTTAAGTTAAAAAAATTTAGTAAGAAAAAATTTTTAATGCAAAAATTGCTGTAAATTTATTCTATTAAACATTATGAATTAATTTATAAATGTTTTGATTCCAAGGATGTAATTAATTTGTTATGAAGATAATTAAAACTGAAAAATTATGAAATTACTGAAAACTGACATGTCCAACTTTTTCATAATAAATAGGAAAATTTGAAAATAAAATTTAATTTTGGGAAAAATCCTTTTATGTTAATATAATTTCAAAGTAAATAAAGAAATTTCAAAGAATTTTATAACAAAGCGGTGCATATAACCATTTCATTAATTGGTATTTTAAAATTCTAATTAAAATTGAACTTTTGGAATTTAATTAAATATTATTCTGGGTACAAAACTTTTTAAAAAATATGAGAAGAGACTTATTATAACCGTTATAATCCAAAATCACTTCTTATAAATGTAACTTTATTTATTACTAATAAAATGTTTTTTTTTTTTCTTGAATTAATTTTCTAAAGGAACAAAAATAAGCAAATTCAAATTTTACATCAAATTTCTAATGCTTGATCTATATTAATTTTCTTTTTTCATTTTAAATTTAAATTTTGGCCTTTACTTAAATATTAAAAATTTAATTTGTTTAAATTTGATTGTATGTAAGATCTAAATAACCAATTTTTAAACCCATGTTTTCATATTTAGTTTTAAATTGGGTTTTGGCTTTTAGTTTAAACTTAAAGAAGAACTTTAATTATTAACAAAAGTATGGAATAGCACAAATTTCATAATTAAATATGATTTAAATTTTACTTGTTTTTCTAGGAGATTTTAAGTCAACTTATAAATGTTTCATTGGAAATATCATTAATATCTTAATCAAAATTTTTATGAATTAGTTTGTTTTCTTGTTTCCGTTAAATGTAAGTTTCTATGAAAAGTGCTATTGTACTTAAGGTTTAAAACATGTTTGTTGTGTTTGAAAATAAAATTTTTGTAAAAATTAATAAGAAAATCTTAAATACTTCAAATATTTTCATTTAAATTGTGCATTTTAATTTTAATGTTCTAATTTTAAAATTTATATTTTGAAATTTTTTATATAAATTCTTAACAATTTAATATTTATAATTTTTTTAACCAATTGGAAATTTCATGTTAAAACAAAAAATGATTCTGAATTGAAGTTTAGAAATTTAAATGAAAAATTTTACAAATTATATAAGTTTTTTAAATATCAAATTTCAATTGGGTTCGTTTAAACATTATAATGATAATTTGAATCTTTTTTAAATAGCAAGTAATTATATAATATTAATTCTTATAATTTTCAAAAATTTATAAAACTGTTGGCCATATCCTTAACCATTAAATGAAATTAATGTTTTATTGGTTATTTAAATTTTTTTGTTATAAGTTTATTTAAACTTTTACAAATTTAAATTGTTTTAAGCTTAAGAAAATTTTACTACCTAAATGTTCAAGAAATTTGATGTTACCTAGTTTTCTTACTTTGCAAATTTTTTAATGATTCTTATCTTGCATTTATTTAAAATTGCAATTTTTAAAGTCTTTAATTTAAATTTTTTGTGCCTACCAACAATTGTAACTAAAGGTTTACCATCTTTATTTGGCCGTCTTAAGTATTTTTATTCCAAAAAATTAAGATTTTTAAATACCTTTTTTTCTTCTAAATATTTTTTTACTATTATTAAATTTTGTTTTTCTAACAATGTTCATTTAAACTTGATGTAACCTTAACCCTTTGTCTACTTAATTTCTATGAATTATTTTATTTTAAGGTATAAAATTTTCTTAAGCTGTTTGAAAAATGTTCTTCCTTTAATTTCGTTTAAAGATTCCTTATTTTTTTACAAGTCTTTTAATTAAAATTTTTTATAAAATATTTGATGGAATTAAAAATTTTGAATTATATAAATATGAACATTGTAAAAAGAATGGCTTTATACAATACAATATTGAAATTTTGGTTTTCTTTAATGTCTTCTTAAACTTTTTTCTTTCCGTTCTATTAATATTTCTATTTATAAAGTTTTATTTGAAATTATCTTTTGGTATAATGTTTAAAATGAATTTATTTTATTAAGTTTACTATTTTTAATCAAAATGTAATTTGTTTTTGTTTATTAATGTTTTCTCTTCCCTTAACCTTTTTGGCACTAAGTTTTTGTTTGTTTCCTAAATTTTCTTTTGGCTTTTAATGTTTTTTGCAATTATGTTTTTTCTTTATTCTTGTCTTTGTCTTACTTAATTTCTTGTCCAATTTGCTTTCTTTATTCAGTCTTATCACTTTTCTCATTTTTCCTTTCTTGTCTTACCATTCTTGCTTTAAAAATTTAAGTTAACAATTCTTCTAAATTAAATTTTGGTTCACTAATGTTTTTTATTTTTTAATAATTTTTTTGTTAATTTTCTTTCTATTTTTATTGATGTCCTTATCCTTAAAGTTTTGTTGACAATTTTGTCTGATAACCGCTTTGGTACATGTATTTTCCTTTTGGATTAATGTTTAACCTGTTTTTAACCTGTTTTAACTTGCTTATTTTGTTTTTTACTACATTAATGATAAATTTTATAGAATTATTAAAAATTTTAGAAATTATAATAATTAAAAATCTTAAAATGACTAGTCAGATTTTTACTTTTTCCCATTTTTTATTTACTTAATGGTTAAGTTTTAAAATTCAAATAATGTTTTTAACAAATAATACAAATGATGTTTTAAATTAATTATATGAATTGATTAGGAAATTATTAAATGGGTTATGAATTAATATTTCTGTATTAATTTCCTACAATCTCTGTTTAAACAGTAGGAAAAGGTAACTCAATTTATAAATTCAATTTGGATTCTTATACGTAATTTTTTCAAAATTAAAATAAAATATTCTTGACCTATAATTTATAATTAAAATTTTAAGAATTCTTATGATTTGATACATTTATAATTCTCTATGGTAAGTAACAATAATAACAACAGAAAACAACGTTCCCAATTCAACATTCGTTTAAAACTGATAAGAAGGCTAAAATTTTTTAAAGGAGACATTGTCAATTTTGATTGGTAGAATATTATGATATAAAATTTTAAATATAATTAACTTTATTAATAAAATATTTAAATTTCCAAAATAAAGATTTCTAGTTTAAAGTCATTTTATTCAAAGTAATGTAATAACTATTAAATTTTGGTATAAAAATTAAATTGTTTAGGCAAAAAATAAATTGTTATAATTTTAATCATAATTAAAAATTTATCTCAAAAATTTTAAATCAAATTTGATTTATAATGTCAAAGCAATATCATATTAATCATAATGTAACTAAGAATATCTCTTTGTTTCAGAATTAAATTATAACACCAAAGTACTAGGAATAAAACAAAAATGAAAGAAACAAACAGAACTCAAAGGCAAATAAAACAAAAAGACCTTAAAGCTACCCTTTATAAATTATAAACTGTGTTAATAAACTAACGTCATTTACAGGTCAATGATTCCCAATGGTAGGATTATTTGTAAGCAAAATAAATTCAAATTGGTCAATCTTATGAATCATCCATTGCAAATGTAAAATAAAAGGTTGAAAATAATTTAAAGAAATGAAAAATCTATGAAAAATTATAACCCAACAAAGTTAATACAAAAGGAAAGAAAGGAATAATAATGGAAAAGGAACTTAAACATTGAAAATGGGTAAAACTCATTTTTTAATTGTAAGAAATAACTTTTATGGACGGAATTTTAACCAGTTTTAAGGTTCCAAAATGAACAATTTATAAATTGGTAATTAATTAACATTTAGGTTAAAATACAATTGCCTTTGTTGTAACTTTGTAAGTGAATTTTTCTAAATTATGTCGCAAGTCGTTAAATTCATTGGAATCAAAACAATGGGAAATTTTTTTTTAAGTGAAAATTGGAAAAATTTTAAAATAAAGCATTTTATAATTTGGATTAATTTGTTCAAATGGTATTAGTCTAAAAATTGGGGTAAGTTCCGATCCAAAATTGGAAATATTATGGAACTCAAATTTCAAAAAGTTTAAATTGAATGGAGATTTAATTTTAAAAAATTTTTAATAGGTTTTTTCATTTTGAAATTCATGCAAATAAGGTGAGTTTGGATTTTAATTGTAACATCCAATAAAAAATGGGTTATGAGTTAGAAACCATTGGGTTTGGAAATAAATTTTATAACAATTTTGTTTAAGAAATTAACTTGTGTCCAAAAGTTTAAAAAATTTTGAATCTTAAATTTAAATTGGTAAACAAAAAAGGGATAATTTGGGGTAGTTACATTTTGGAATTCAAAGGCCAAAAAAAGTTTTAGTTTTTCCAAATTTGGTAAAGGATGCTTTCTTTTTCCACAAGGTTCCTAAAAAAAATTGTTGATTTGGGGATGCTATTAAATTTAAAAAAATTTTAGGGCCAAAAAAAATTTGTTTATTAAATTTTTAAGGTTTTTTAAATTGTACTACCAAGGAATTATGATGAAGAAAAGTTTAAATTGGGCCAATAGAATTTCAAAAGTTCAGAAAATTTGTTTTTATTTGAATTTTATTTTGAAACCTTTTTGGGATTTCGTATAATTGGTCAATTTAAAATTTGAATTACCATTAAAAAAAATTTTTATTCTTAATTATTTTTAAGTATGCTGTTTATATGAAAAATTAAAATTAAGTTTTTAGCGATTTTTGTCTAACATGTTGAATTTCCATCAGGTCGAATAAATTTTGCAAAATTTATTTTTTAATGCTATCAGGCCCAAAGATTTAATTTTATATTTCAAAATGCTTGAGTTTTCAAATTCCAATAATTTAGGTTGAATAATTAATTGAAACATTTGATAAATTAGATTTTAATTTAGGAAATTTTTATTTTTGAAAAATTATTATTAATTCGAGAAACAGTTTCCAATCAAAGGTACAATTCTTGCCAGAATTTTATAAAACTTATACTATAGGTTAATATCAGCAATATCTCGGACAAGTTATATAATGGTGGCCGATCGACTTTTTTTAAAAGAGTTATGCCCCTTGGAAATATTAAATTTATGGAAAATGGCCTCATTAGCGCTCTCACAGGTACAATTCTTGCCAGATTTTTATAAAACTTATACTATAGGTTAATACCAGCAATATCTCGGACAAGTGCTATAATGGTGGCCGATCGAATTTTTTTAAAAGAGTTATGCCCCTTGGAAATATTAAATTTATGGAAAATTGCCTCAATAGCGCTTTCACGGATACAATTCTTGCCAGATTTTTATAAAACTTATACTATAGGTTAATATCAGCGACATCTTGGACAATTTTTTATTGGTGGCTGATTGACTTTTTTAAGAGTTATGCCCCTTGGAAATATTAGATTTATGGAAAATGGCCTCGTTAGCGCTCTCACAGGTACAATTCTTGCTAGATTTTTATAAAACTTATACTATAGGTTAATATCAGCAATAGCTCGGACAAGTTTTATAATGGTGGCTGATTGACTATTTTTAAAAGAGTTATGCCCCTTGGATATATTAAATTTATGGAAAATGGCCTCGTTAGGGCTCTCACGGGTACAATTCTTGCCAGATTTTTATAAGACTTATACTATAGGTTAATATCAGCAATATCTCGGACATGTTCTATAATGGTGAACAATTGCTTTTTTAAAAATAGTTATGCCCTTTGGAAATATTAAATTTATGGAAAATGGACTAGTTAATGCTCTTACAGGTACAATTCTTGCCAGATTTTTATAAAACTTATACGATAGGTTAATATCAGCAATATCTTAGACAAATTCTTTAATGGTTGCTGATCGACTTTTTTAAAAGAGTTATGCCCCTTGGAAATATTAAATTTATGGAAAATGGCCTAGTTAATGCTACAATAAAAAGTGTTTTATTTAGTTATTGTACCTTGGATAGATAAAATATGTGCAACGCGGGGGACATTGGAACTCTGTTCTTTTATTTAGCCATGGTATTATGACCCCACTTACCATGGAAAATTGATCCCAATCCCATCAGATTTTAAAATTTCAATTATGTTAGCATTTTAACTACTTGTACCATTATAATATGTTCCAATTAATATTTGGAATAAAAAACAATGTCTATTTTCCATGGGATTTAACATACCATATGACACTGGTTAAAAAGCTGACAATAAGAAAAAATATGAATATAATACAAATATTATGCTCAAACTTTCTTCAATGAATTCGAAAGACAAGTTGAATAAACACAATAAAGAGTGAACAGAATCTTGTTTATTTATAGCTTTATGAATAAGAAGATGTGGTATGAGTGCCAATAAGACAACTCTCCATCCAAGTCACAATGTATAAAAAGTTAACAATAATCTACTTTCTACTTCCTTGTTTATATTTCGTTGAATGAATTGCTTGCAATGGCACTTTTCTTTTGATGATTCAACACCACCAGGTTCCTTGTTTTCTGACTGAATATAAACATAAAAACGAGATGATTATTGTAACCAGTGTTTGCTTACAGAACCCACATGGAAAAGGCAATAGCCAAGGTCGACAGACATGTAATTCATCCAACGGGAGTCAAAATTTTCCAATTTTTAAGCCCTCTTCCATTCCTCCCATTGATAATTAAAAATCTTCCCCTTTTTGAAAAATTTTCCCTCAAAAAATTTGTCAAGTCTCCATTTTCTGTTATACCATTGATGTCAGTCTCTCACTGTAACCTCCATTTTGTGTCAATGAGGTGAGCAACATAATTATCCAAGATCTTTGATTTTTATGCCCCATTTATGGGCATTATGTTTTTCGGTCTGTGCGTCTGTTCGTTCGTCTGTTCGTTCGTTCATTCGTCCGTCTGTCCCGCTTCAGGTTAAAGTTTTTCAGGTTCAAGTTTTTGGTCAAGGTAGTTTTTGATGAAGTTGAAGTCCAATCAACTTGAAACTTAGTACACATGTTCCCTATGATATGATCTTTATAATTTTAATGCTAAATTAGAGTTTTGACCCCAATTTCAAGGTCCACTGAACATAGAAAATGATAGTGCAAGTGGGGCATCCATGTACTATGGACACATTCTTGTTACTAGTAAAATCAAAGAAGTTGGATAATTATGTGACAACACTTGACAGCTAGGGTGTCTAACATACTATTAATTAGCATCTTTTACCTCAGGCTAAATACCGTTAAGTAATAAATGATCTGTGTATTTGAAACACTTGATAGAAATTTTGAGTTACTTCCCTTGTTTTGTAAATTGTTAAAAGATATAAATGAAATACAAATTAAAGGGAGAATTATGTAGAATGGTAATTAAATGATTTAAACTTTGTAAAGACAAATAAGAAAATATTATATTGAAAATTATTTAAGTGAATTTTATGACATTGTCATTTTGTTTGATTTTTCTTATATACAAATACTGGTTGACAGATAACATGAAGCAATAAGCATATAGTGTACATTTATAGTCTCCTGGTATCTTGCTCCTGTTGTGAGCAAACTGTTATTTTCAAATTACTGTTTAAATAACAGTTCAATATGGGGTCCTTATCACATTCTGTGTTTTGGTCATGTCGATTTCATTCACATGATTTTGAAGAAAAAAAACTACACTTCTAAGTTTAATGTTAAATTGCAGGATAAATATAAAATTTATTTGTACTCGCTATGAAACAAGAGAAAAGCTCTGCAAGTCTCTCTTTCCCTCTCTTTTGCTTCCTTTCAATGCTTAAATTGAAAGTTATTAGTTATTTATCTGCATTCTGAAGGATTCTGTGACCATGCAATATAAATAAGAAGATGTGGTATGAGTGCCACTGAGACAACTTTCCATAGTCTGACTAAACTATGAAATTCACACTTTAGAAGACATATGGCATATATACATTTATTTAGTATGGGTACAGACTTTAAAAAAATGAGGAAAACACAGAGAAAGACAGAAAAGAATACCTGTAAAACAAATCATATACAAATATTGAACAGATATATCATGATAAGGAGGGGTATTTGCGAAAATACCAGTCGAGAGAATGTTAAATTTCGCGAGCCGTAAGGCGAGGGAAATTCATTCTCAAGATTGGTATTTTTCGCAAATACCCTCAAGAACTATATCTGTTTAATTACCGAATGTTAACGCTCAAAACGCACTGATGATCGTGACGTTACAAGTGTCCAGTCGGATAGAGTATTTTGAACAGATATATCATGTTAAGGAGGGGTATTTGCGAAAAATACTAGTTGAGAGAATGTTAAATTTCGCGAGCCGTAAGGCGAGGGAAATTCATTCTCAAGACTGGTATTTTTTGCAAATACCCCTCAAGAACATGCTATATCTGTTTAATTACACCGAATGTTAACGTTCAAAAACGCATTGATGATCGTGACGTTACAAGCGTCCAGTCGGATAGAGTATTTTTGGCAAATACCACGGCAGAGAGGGTAAAAAGGCATATCCTTTTGCATATACCACAAGCGGCGTTAAAAATGAACGATATTCATTTGATAACAGTAAATTGGTGAAAAATACACTGGCTATCAACCAATCAAAACCCAGGATTCTTACATAAGGTGTAATTATATGGCAAATACCACGGAAGAGAGAGTAAAAAAGGCATATCCTTTTTGCCTATACCCCGGCGGCATTAAGAAATGAACGATATTCATTTGATAACAGTAAATTGGTGAAAAATACACTGGCTATCAACCAATCAAAACCCAGGATTCTTACATAAGGTGTAATTAAGAAGCTAATTACAAGGTATCTACACCCCAAGGGTGACTGGGGAATAGAAGTATGGTCACCATTGGTCTTCCTCCGACAGGCGGTAAAACCCTCGTCAAAGTGGGGTGTCAATTTGTCTGTGCGGGATGTTCAAATTTGCAGCCACGTCCGGTCAGAATGGGGACGTTAAATCCGATGCCTCGAGTAAAGGAGAGTGCTACGCTCTTTGCACGTTAGGAACCCTTGCAACAACTCTTTGAGGGGTCCGTAGGTGACCTGTTCACTACAAACCAGTAAAAGTCTGAAATGGCCTATATCTGTACTCGACTGGACTGATTTTTACTCGACCAGTCTGAATTGGTCTGAATTTTACTCGACATTACTCGACCCCAGTCTTAACCATACATGACTGTACTGATTTGTACTTGACCCTTATCTTTGTCATTGAAAATAGTCTGAACTATTACTCGACCAGTCTGAAACAGTCTTAACCCATTCTCGACCTGTACTCGACCTATTTTTTTCAGTGTAAACCATACTCGACCAAAGGTCTGAACAATACTCGACCAGTCTGAACCATACTTGACCAAATAACCTCTACTTTTTCTAAATTTTAACTGTTAAAATAGATTTCTTTTTAACTGAAATGACAACAGCCACAGTAAAATAAAGATATATTATAAAAACAGATTTTTACATTCTTGCATGATTCTCAGATTTATCGAATAGAGATAGTTAAATCAAATTATCTTATATAATAATTAAATTATATTAATTTTAAAGTTTTAGATTTTGTTAAAAAAGTATTTTCTTTTACCTAAAAACTACACCTATACTGAGGGTAATTAAACCTTATTAAGGTGCCTCTCGTTTGGCATGTGTTTTTTTTAAATTAATTTTCCTAAACTCCTAAATAAAAACTACATAGGTTTCATGGTTACATACAAAATATGTACAATAGTTATTTAATTATCTTTTAATGAGGTAACAACAGCCAACAAAATCACTGAAATTGTTTAACCTTATTTTAGAAATTATCTATTATCTATTATTATAATTTGGGATATATTATATACAATATATATCAAAAAGGGATAGAAATTAAAGAAATTTATAAAATTGTTCTTCTGATTAGTGGTGAAGTATAAAGTAATACCTCCTGCTTGGGGCAAACTCATGAAAAAGATCACACCTGGTCAGAGAGTATTAAATTCTAAATAACATTCATTCAAAATTGCAACATCCTGTGAAACTTAAATCGCAAGGCCTTTTGAATTCACTAGATAAGTAATACACGAGTTTAAGAAAAATAGGGCTTTCTTTCTACCTGTAAAACACATGTACTGAGTTAACTAAACCTTTTTGAAGTGCTTCTTGTATGTCATGTCTTTAATTTTGACAAAAAATATTTAAATTTAATTGAAATAAATTTTTACTGTAACTTTGGAAGTTCTATTATCATGATTATATTAAATTCTTGGTTTAACAAAACAAAGGTGTCATTTTTTAAATTTATTAAGTTGCTTTATATGCTATTTTATATATATTTTAATAAAAAAATGTTCACTGCATTATTAACTAAACTCAACTGACACCATAAATCTATACAAGGCTTAAGTTAATGGTGAAAATTGTCCAGTAACCATAAAATATATAAGAAACATCCAAAAATTTTGAATAACATAGAAAATATTAGTCACAATTTAGTTTTGAGATTATTTGATCAGCTTGTTTTATTTTTATTTTAAAGGTGATATATATGTATGTATATAAGTGTTGATGAATATGGGTATGAAGTTATATTATGTTTATTGTGAAATTTTGGTTTCAATGCTATATTGAATACATTTTTAATTTCAAATTGTTGTTCAAATTTCTAGCCAGGGAAAATAGCTGTTGTTAAAAACAGTTCCTAAATTGATGAAATACAATAGATAGATACAAAAAATAGGTCTAGGTTGATTAAGACTTGGTAGAGTATGGTTCAGACTAGGTCAAGTATGGTTCAGACTAGGTCAAGTATAGTTCAGACTAGGTCGAGCATGGTTCAGACTAGGTCGAGCATGGTTCAGACACGTATAAAATGGTTAAGTACTGGTCGAGTACAAGTTCAGACTGTTAAGTATGGTTCAGACTACAGTCGAGTAATATCAAGTAAATTTCAGACCAATTCAGACTGGTCGAGTAAAAATCAGTACAGTCGAGTACAGATATAGGCCATTTCAGACTTTTACTTGTTTGGAGTGGTTGCTAGGCTAAATTTCTGTCCCTATCTAATATACCCTCATTTCCCGTGGCAGTCTAAATTTCTCCAACCTCAATCCCAAACGCCTCTATTACAGAACCTACCTATTGTATTTATTGTTAATTTGTTCTCGTCCTGAATATGCATGAAATATTTGCCACTGGATGTTAAGCAACCAACAATCAATTAATCAATCTATACAAGGTATCTACCCAGTACACATATATTATATCTGGCTGAAGAAAGCTTCAAAACCTTGAAAAATCAAACAAAGACTCTAAATCAATGTGTGAATACAATTGATGCCACTGAGAGTGCAGGGAAATTAAATTCATAAAATCAGGATTGATCCAATTTCATTCATTTATGTAAAATAATTCAATATGAAGAAAGAAACGAAAACAAAAGCTAAGGCATATAAAACATAAAGTTCATATTCAATATCATAACCTTAAAGGTGAAAAGAATATAAGATAATCAGTTCCAGTACACACTAATTTGTGGAACAGCAAAAAAAACTTCTAGTTTAATAAGTTTATTTTACAATTACAGTAATATGATACTTCAAATTAAAGAAAAGATGAATATGTTTTAGATACATTTGTACTTGAATGGCTAAGTTTTACTACAAAAATGTGTACAGAGACTTTCTTTAAAAAAAAAATCCATTTTGATCTCAGAAATGTACTGCTTTTTGAATAATATTGTCTTCTTGTAAACTTATTTGACAATAGTTTTTCCTTATGCTATGACCTTAACCATGACACCTTTAGTTAGAAATCAGGAAATCACAGTGCAAGTGCAAAGGGTAAAAAACACAAAGAAAGAAAGGTAAACAATCGGAAAAATTTAGTATTAACAGCTATTAATCTTAGTATTAACAGCTATAAATCTTAGTATTAACAGCTATAAATCTTAGTATTAACAGCTATAAATCTTAGTATTAACAGCTATTAATCTTAGTATTAACAGCTATAAATCTTTGAAAAACACCTAATCAATTAACAACTGTCATGACAAAGTTGGATAAACAAATTGGAACGCATGGAAAATATAAAAAAAAACAAAACTTAATATTGCCCTATCGTCTTACTTATTTCTCTACATGCTTCTGTGTTGATTGTTCATCAAGGTCAAGATTTTATAAACATCAACAAAACTTGAAAGTTAATAAGTAGCTAAACTTTTCATTCAACAATCACCAAATGAAATATTTTTTGTCAATTATACCTTTTGGATTTGAGGTAAATGTAAACTGAAATACACACATGACTAAATTTAGTATAAAGCATGGATTGGTTAAATGATTTCCTTAACATAAAATATATCAGAAACTGGTCTTGTTAAAAAAAAGACCTTAAACTGACATTTTCAAGCACTATGCTTTTATGCTCAGAATGAGCTAGAATGCGGGATTTTGCATCTAATTTGATAAAAACAAAAATTAAAAGGCTTTAAAATTATATTGGGTCCTTCAAATAGAACGGAGGGGAAAAATGACCTGGTAAATATTTGGTGTAATGCTAATTCAACCATATATTCAGCTTATTGCTTTTGTACGTTATACTAGTATGTGAGCTGTGTTGGATAGAAATAGACCTTATGCAAGTGCACGTATACATGAACATGTATAAGACTTTGATCAATTTTGGAACATTCATATACCAAATAAAAGATGAATTTTGGTCTGTTTTGTAGATTTTCTCATCACAGCTCAATTTTCAAACAGTTACAGACTTTCCATAGAGATTTTTTCAACCTGAAATAGGTGAACAGATGTATTGATATTCATTTGCATAAGGTCGATTTCTGTCCAACGCAACTCATGTATATAACACATGCAACATTTTTTGACATTGCAGGTGACCTCTGATGAGGATAGTGAGAGTAGTTCAGAAGAGGAAAGGAAACCAGTCAAAAGTACAGGAAAGAAGAAAATATCAAAGGTTCACTGTATTAATAGTGTAGAGATTACCAGATATAGAAAGCTTTGACCTGTTAAAAACATACATGAGACCCAATGAGGTCACTATATAATATTAACTATGGATGGAAGTTCAAGACTATTTTGTATGATGGAAATGTAAGAGAAATTCTAAAATTTCTCCTATTGAAGGTTACCCTGTTTTCAAGTGCCTTACCTAGGTACCATGTATGTGTTAATGGAACAGCCCATATGCAAGTTATATCAATAACACACATTTTGTAACAGTAACAGATTGTTTGATAGAAAATTAAAGAAAACGGTTTTTAAAACTCTATTTACAGTAAAATGAATGAACTTTTTAAGGATTTTTTATCCATAGAGCAAAGAATGGGTATTTGAACTTCTCATGTTTAACTTGTATAAGATCTTATTTTTATAAGATAGAATTTATTCCAATTTGGTTATTTGTTTTAATGATATATTGTTCATTATAGAAATCAACTGATAAAACAACTCCTGAGCAAGAAAATAAATATGTGAAAACACTGAAAAGTCTGTGTTCCCAATGTGGTAAAAACCCAGCATTTCATCTGAGGGGATTAAATACAAACAGAGAGAAAATTGAAAAGCTGAAGTCAATCCTGCGAGATCTTGGAATGAAAGGTATGAACTAACAGCCTTGATAAGATGATTAGAAATAGTGGAATGTAATCTCAGAACAGTGATATTGAAATTTCACATTTTTTAGCTCACCTGGCCCAAAGGGCAAGTGTGATTTTATGCCATCACTTGGCATCCATTGTCCATTGATTTTTAAAGATCATCGCCTATAAAAATGCTGGCCAAATTCTACCAAACTTGGCCACAATCATTATTGGGATATTAAGTTTAATAATTGTGTCCGGTGACTGCCTGTCAACAGACATGACTGACATGGCTAAAATTAGAACGTGGGGGTAAAATGCAAGTTAAGTGTATTATCTTGAAAACCGCTATGAAATGTTCTGAAAGTTGAGATCTACCTACTGTCTGTTTACATCAAAACTGTCAGACTACTTATAGGAATTGTTGGCCTAAATGACGAATTTTATCATTTTTTTCTTCATTTTTGCCTTTGTTCTTGTAAACTTTAATAGATACAGAGAAACTTTAAATTGAAAAAAATGATCAGCAAGACAAGATCTACAAATAAATCAATATTGCTGGATTTGGCAGTTGACTCCTGATTGGAGTTAATGATCTTTATTTTACAATTTTTACTATTTTTTTGTGCTTTTGCCTAATATCTTAAAAACTATACTAGATGGATAAAAACTTTTAAAAGCAAAAATAATCAGTTAGATGAAGAACTTAAAATAAATCAACATGTTTGAAATCGTCAGTCAACTCCTTATTGGTGTTATTTCCATTTTATTATGATTTTAACCAATTTTTGATGTTTTTTGCCTAATATGTTAAAAACTATGAATAGATAGAAACTTTGAAAAGGAAAAATGATCAGCAAGACAATATCTACAAATAAATCAAATTGGCCATAACCATCAGTCTCCTACTTAATGGCGTTATTGATCTTTAATGACATTTTTTGTCTTTTTTGGGCATTTTGGTCAAAAACTTATAAAAGATTGGGAGAAACAGCAAACAGAAAAAATGATCATCAATACGAAATCAACAAAAAAAAGAGATTTTTGTTATGAATTATGTTCTAGTCTACAATGTTGGAGATTGTCCAATGTTGAAGATGCACATAGACCTAGCTAAGTGAGCGACACAAGCTCTTAAGAGCCTTTAGGGTTCAAGCAAACACTGAGGTTGGAACTTGTGTGTTGGACAAAGTCAGTAACGAAAGTAACTTACATTTATGTAAACAAAAAAGATCGGATCAGCAAAAAAACAGTCTTTCATTATGCATTCACAATATGTTTGCATTGTAAATTGGATTCTTAGGTTACATGATCAGTCAGGACAGGATTTCAAGTGACACAGTAAAGAAAATTGAATTTCATGGAAATCTTATCAATTTGATTGATCTTGAGGCATTCATTAAACTTGATGATTGATAAAGATATGTTTAGGTTTAATTTACATTGTAGGTAAACCCAGTAAGGAACAGGTCCCAATGGTTTTATTGAGAAAGGAAGCAGCTGAACTGGATTGTGACAATATAATCGGTAAAGAAAAAGGTGATTATGATATGTGTTTGGAAAGTGCACACTCACCATTTCACATAAGTAAAAGATGTAGAGTATATATGTGAATAAGTCTATAACCTAAGAAAATAACCAAAAGGCATTTGGCACTCAACATACAGTCAGCAATAGACAATAGTCAATACATCTATACAATTTATTAATGTGTATATAATTTGCAAGTATGTCTTAATAATATGTTTAAACAATATGTCAGTATTTCTATACAATATGCCAGTACTTCTATACAAATTGTCAATATTTTTATACAATATGTCTAGAGTGAGAGACCCATATTCGCCGCATAATTCGTTCATTTCCACTAACATCCGACTTACATATGAATATTTGGAACTTTTTATGAAGGTTTCAGAAATTTAACTATATGAAAAAAATGTTTGACAAAGAAATTATATTCAAAACATTGGTTAATTGTTCTAAAAACGAACGCAAACTCAAGAGGAATTCAAGTTGTTCGTGTACTATGGGGGACACATTTTCGCCGCAATGTATGATATGATTGACCATCCTCATTATCCTGGTATATTATAAAAACGAATGTTTGCAATTACATGAATTAGCTTGAGAGATCATTCCTATACGATTTTTCTCACAAATATTTATTTTAAGACTGCGCATGATTGCCATATAAATCTTACATAATTGCCAAAATTATTTAAAAACACCTGCGTATTTCTCAATATGTGCGAATAACCTTGGAAATTGGGTAAAGAGAAATATCAACAGTTGTAACATTACAAACAGCATTTACCATCTATTTAGGCAAGTACTGGGTAAAGGCACACAAATTTTACAGAAAAAAATAGCAAAACGGCGAAAATGTGTCCAAGGCGAATATGCGCCACCCACTCTACCAGTATTTCTGTACAATGAGGCAATATTTTTATACAAAATGTCAGTAATTCTATACACTATGTCAGTTTGTTCATAATCTATGTCAATATCTTTATACACTATGTGAATATGGCTACACACTGTCAGTGTGCCCATGCACTATGTCAGTATTGTGAAGACATTCAATATAGTGTCTCATTGCATTGTCATTTGAATAAATTTTAGAGACCAGTTTAATGTATGTTGTTTTATGTAGCGCAAGTTGAAACATTTGAAGAATAAGTTAAAACATAGATTAATTTACCCTGTTTCAAAAAAGATTTACTTCTAAATATTTTTTCATATTTGAAAACAATTAGTGACAACTTTTGAATTTTCTAAAAATGTTCTTTTTGATACAAGATGTATCATGTTATGAAAAAGTGTTTAGAAATAAAACAAATACATTCAAGCAGTATTACTACACTCCAAACTACATGAACTAATTGCTTATAAAATGTCACTGTGATAAAATTTCATGTAAAAGTCAATTCTTGAAAAAAAATAGCGTTCCTGATAACCTCTTGTTAAATATTGTTCCAGCTTTCTCATGAAAGAGAAAGCCAATTCCTTTAATAGGACATTTTTATTACACTGAGCGTGCTTCATAATAATAACATTTCACTTAATCAAGGGGCTGCAGTTTAAAAACAATGAAAAAGATGAGTTTGGAAAAAAAAATTGGTATTGGGAAAAGGCAAAGCCTATTTTATATGAACAGTAAAAAAACGTATTGGTCCTTATAATGCACAAAGACAAGTGATGAACACTGTCTTGTCTTGTGCCTTACCTTAATGTTTTCTTGTCTTGTGCCTTACCTTAATGTTTTCTTGTCTTGTGTCTTACCTTAATGTTTTCTTGTCTTTGTGGATTACCTAAATGTTTTCTTATCTTGTGCCTTACCTTAATGATTTCTTGTCTTGTGTCTTACCTTAATGTTTTCTTGTCTTTGTGGCTTACCTTAATGTTTTCTTATCTTGTGCCTTACCTTAATGATTTCTTGTCTTGTGTCTTACCTTAATGTTTTCTAGTCTTTGTGGCTTACCTTAATGTTTTCTTGTCTTGTGCCTTACCTTAATGTTTTCTTGTCTTTGTGGCTTACCTTAATGTTTTCTTGTCTTGTGCCTTACCTTAATGTTTTTTTGTCTTTGTGTCTAACACCTTAATGTTTTCTTGTCTTGTGCCTTACCTTAATGATTTCTTGTCTTGTGTCTTACCTTAATGTTTTCTTGTCTTGTGCCTTACCTTAATGTTTTCTTGTCTTTGTGGCTTACCTTAATGTTTTCTTGTCTTGTGCCTTACCTTAATGTTTTCTTGTCTTTGTGGCTTACCTTAATGTTTTCTTGTCTTTGTGTCTCACCTTAATGTTTTCTTATCTTGTGTCTTACCTTAATGTTTTTTTATCTGAAGAATTTAATGTTGATAACAGATCTTTGATAGATTCTGTTTGATTTATTCACAGTTGTTAGACATTATATGATTTAGACCTTGACATATTGTATAGACACCTGTCTTTTGTACACAGTTGACCTCTAGATGTCTTTAGGTTATGTTGGGTTACTGTCACATTAATGTACACCCTACATCTTCTTTTCATCATATCCAGTCAATATATATATATTTATATAGTCTTATTTGAAAGAAATTTACAAATCTAAGTCCTGTTTTGAGCTGCATCACACATGAACTATAACAAGGAGAGTGAATGATATTTTATCTTATTATTTATTAATTTTGACTTCATATATTTGAATGTTATTTTCATGTATAATGGGGTGGTAAATGTGTTTAAGTTCTAAAGAAAATTTGTTACATGTACTTGACAAACTTTGGCAGGACAACAATTGTGTATGCTGTCCTTAAGCACACTTGTACTAGGGAAATATATTATGGGGTTCCTGAACTGCATTTTATGAAAACTTGTCAATTTTCTGAAGATGTCTTTGAGACCAGATACCCAACTCTGGCTTTCTGTTTCCTGACAACAAAGCTGTAGCAAGGCAAAGGAATCACTTTTTTCATATTGCCTTATCGTCTGTATTACTCTATAAATCCTTGAAAAGGCTTGAAAGATTTCAATCAAACTTGCACAAATTCTTCTAGAAATGAAAAAAATGTTTGAGCAGCTGATTTTAGTTTTTATTATGATTTTAAGCTATTACTATTATGTAACTTTGTTTTTTTTCTAATTCTTTTTAGTGATAGGTCAACGTAATGCCAGAAGTAAATACAACAGAAAACCACAGCCTGTTGCTCCACATGTATCTCCTGTCAAATTCAGTCGTATAAAAGACCTGATTGAAAGTGAAGAGTCTGATTAAATATTTGTTTTAAGACATACTTGATGAAGATTGTGCTATTTGATGTAAAAGATATAACATTTTGTCACGGAGAATGGACTTTTAATGAAATATAAAAAAATTTATTGAAATATACTGAGTTCTAAACTTTTATTCTTTTCCACAAAGGATTTAAAGGTTGTTCACCTAAGCGTGTAGAAGTAGTTTGGGCTATTTTCAAATGGTACATTGTGTTTGAATGGAAAGTATCCTCAAATGTAAATTGTTGTAGAATTAACTATAAATTTAGATTGTTTGGCAGTTTAACCATATAATCTAGAATTGTGGGCATATATATTGGATTATTATACCCCCTTCCTGTCATCATCTCCTTCCATCCATAACACATTTACATAGCATTTTTCTCCGACAGCAAATTGAAAAATTCAGATCTTGTTGATGTCTTATAGCAATTTTCATATGTGTAAGCTATACTGTCTGACACATTATTAGATCCTTTACTAATCTACTCTCTGTTTGCCAAGAAATTCTTATTGCATTCTTATCAGCACCTACAAATTATAACCTCCTCATATTGAGTACAAAAAAAAAAAGTGAAATAACAAAAAAAAAAACGAACTCCAAGCGAAATTCAAAACAGAAAGTCCTTTATAAAATGGCAAAATCAAAAGCTCAAACACATCTATAAACGAATGGAAAACAACTGTCATATTCCTGACTTGGTACAGGCATTTCCTTATGTAGGAAATGGTGGATTAAACCTGGTTTTATAGCCAGCTAAACCTCTCACTTGTATGACAGTCTCATAGCATTCCATCATATTGACGGCAATGTGGTAGCAAAATAAACAGACATAATAGGTAAAAACGTCAAAAATTGGGGTACAGCAGTCAACATTGTAATATAACATTAATCGCTATAAAAACAAATAACTGCTTCAACAAAGAAATACAAAATGGCATATAGACAAAGTACATAAGCAAAAATGAAAGACAAGAACTCAAAATTGACTTTAGCACAATGGTGGTATGTATAAGTACCGATCAACGTCATAAGTATATAATCAATAATGGATAAACAGTAAAGGTAACTAATATACAAGGACAAAAAGGGGAACTTTAACACGTAATTAAGATGATAAACAACGTCAGTACCTAGAATTTATACTTCAAGAACATGTATTATTTGTGAAGTTGATACGGAATATTCATCAACAAGGTCTTGGTATCTTCCGATGAACTTTTTTAGAAACAGGACGAGACGTTCTTTGACCTTGGCTCATCAACTTTCTGCTCAGACACTGGTGACGTTTTATAAAGTCTGAGTAGCAGTTGCAAGCTCTTGAATACCGAATGAGTTGGGAAATGTATATCCCATATGCAGGTGAAGTTAGTATATTGCTGCTAAGGTGGGGAAAATTTATACTTTCAAAATTAAAATCGTCTCGCTTGTCATAGATTCTGGTATTGAGATGACCACTCATGTCAAATTCGAGGTATAAGTCTAAAAATGAGGCAGAGGAAGCTGTGTCTGTTGTTTCTTTAATTCTAGTTCTGGAAAAATATTAATGGAACCCAATCAGAAAAGTTTGGATTGTTAATGGAAAGAATATTATCAATATATCTGAATGTGAAATTAAATCATCTGGCTTCTTTGGTTTTCTTATTTTTGACAATTGTCTGAAGGAACTCCGACTCATGAAAACAAGGAGAGTCGCACAGTTCGTTCCCATAGGAATGCCAACAACTTGCTCAAAAAGTCTACCTCCAAACTCAACAAATATGTTGTTAATGAGAAACTCCAGCATACTGATCAATTGTTCCTCTGTGTAGCATTTTTTACCTTTTTATACGACCACAAAAAATTTTGCGGTCGTATATTGGTATGACGTTGGCTTCGTCGTCGTCGTCCGAAGACACATTGGTTTTCGCACAATAACTTTAATTTAAGTGAATGGATCTCTATGAAATTTTACCATAAGGTTCAATACCACAAAAGGAAAATTGGGATTGATTTTGGGGGTTATGGTACCAACAGTTAAGGAATTAGGGGCCAAAACTAAGCATTTTTGTAACTTCCAGACAATAACTTGTGTGTTAGTGTATGGATCTCTCTAACATTGTTCCACAAGGTTCCATACCACAAAGAGAATGCTGGGATTGATTTTGGGGGTAATTGCCTCTAAATTTTAGGAATTAGGGGCAAAAAACAAGCATTTTTCTAGTTTCATGACAATAACTTGTGTGTAAGTGTACTGATCTTTCTGAAATTGTACTACAAGGTTCCATATCACAAAGGGAAAGCTGGGTTTGAGTTTGGGGGTAATTGCCCAAAACGTTTAGGAAAAAGGGGCCAAAATAAGCATTTTTGAAAATGACGCTATCAGCGGCATGTTTTCGATACCATTGACCAGAACTTGCGGAAGTCGATTATATTTCCGCCTACCGCACTCGGTTTCATATTTACTATTTTACACAAACTGTACAGTGATCGTTTCGTTCCGGAACTATTTACATACTAACTGGAATCTGCTTGTATTACGCTACACTCGAACAAAGTGTTGTAGTCGGACGGAAACCAGTTTACATACTTTATTTTATTAACAAAAAATCTTGACCTGTCCATAGAAAGGCTTGTATAGTCCGCGGTTTTATTCTCCAAAATTGGACCTTCAGAGGGTGCGGATTATAGAGTACAATAAGCAAGAAATAAGAGAACAAGTTCAATTTCGCGGCGAGGTGGTTGTTTACGTTCCGCCATCTTTGTTATTGATATTGTAGAGGGCGCTCTCATCATTTTTCAAACTAATAATTTTAACTCATCCATATTAATAAGTTATTTCTATTCAATATCAAATAAATACTGATAAATATAAAAACTAAACCTTTCATTACAAATTTCTCGTTTCTTTTCAATGCATTGGTTGAAATAAACTGGTATCTGCTTGATTGAACCGATACAAACATAGTAAAAGACAACCGTAAACCAGCTTAGAATTTGTAAACTACAAAACGTAATCGGTTATTGTTCATTCCGTTTTGGTGTTTCATACAGACTAATATGGTTTGTATTAGCTAAGACCCTTCAAACATTAATGTGATAGGTATATTAAAGACTGTTTTACAAAAGGATGGAACTGTTTTACTTTCAAAGTCGTATTATAGTGATATCTGTCATGTACGGATTTCGACTCTCACCGGTTAATTTCTTCTTTTACACGTCCGTTTAAACTTCCTGTTTAAACATACACAAGTTTCTAAATTGTTTTTTAAGTGAATTAAACTTATTTTAACAATCATGAAGCGTTCTAGAATCATTTACAAGCAGTTTCAGCTTCCGTTTGATGATGGAAAACAGGTTTTCCCAAGAAAATACCGCTTACGATCGCACAGGATTTGAAATTACCTTTTCTAACAGTAACAAAAAGTTTTTTTACCTAAAATTTCGTGGAGAGAAGGGGGTTTGGACTATGTACATTGTACCAGTGCGAACTATACAAGTCTTTCTACGGTATTTATTTGTCCAAAAAAAACAGTCAGTAGTCAATGGATACTGTAGATCATTCAGGTAGTCTTGACCTATTCATTTGTACTAAAAAAACAGCCAGTTGTCATCTTCACTTCACACACACACATATACGAATATCAATTATATGCTTACGATACATGTTGCAATGTTAAACTAATTACGGTATGTGACTTACATAAAAATATCCCAATATTAGAGACAGTGGCGTCATTTTTCCTCAGAGCTTTCAGCTCTTTGATTCTAGTTTCAGACAATAACTTGTGTTCAAGTGTATGGATCTCTGAAATTGTACTGCAAGGTACAATACCACAAAGGAAGGCTGGGATTGATTTTGGGGTAAGCTTGAATGTTGTGTCCATACTTGCCCCAACTGTTCAGGGTTTGACCTCTGCGGTCGTATCAAGCTGCGCCCAGCGGAGCATTTTATTGTTCACTATTAACAAAATAAGCCGTATGGTATCCCAAAGCAATAAATGTATAGCGTATGCTGCCATTTTTATATTGAAAAGCATTGTGGATTATTTCTTTTAGACGATTTTTCAATTTCACATGGGGAATGGTGGTATACAGGGTTGAAAAATCAAAAGTTTTGATAGAATTAATTTCAGAGAAAGATCTAGATTTTAAATTATCAAGAAGTTCTTTGGAGTTTTTTTTAGAATCCACATACTAGTATGGTTAATACCATTACGCGAGTAAACAGTTTCACAGTGTTTCTGAAGACCCTCTTTCATTGTGGCCAGAATTTTTGTCAATCTAATGGACAATTCCTTTGTAGAACATGCAGATGAGCCAGCGATGTACCGTTGTTTGTAAGGAATTTTGTGAAGCTTAGGTATCCAATACAAACAAGGTAAGTCCTCAGATTTGCTGTTCAATGTAATGTTCATTGAAGCCATGAAGGACTTATGATTCGCCAAAATCTCATCCTTGTCAAAAAATGTTTTTGTATGTGGGATAAACTGAGTGCTCATTTATTCCTAATTCATTTACAAGACACTCATGGTAGTACGATTTACATACAAAAACAATATTACTTGAAGCTTTGTCCGCAGGAACAACAACATATTTATCGTGAAGAGATGATAGACATTTCACAGCTTCTTTGTCTCTGAAAATGACTGATCGATCATTCACACAGTTTTTCAACTTATGAATTCGACGTTTTATCAGAGACCTGATTGTTTTTACCCATTCTGACAATGTGCCCAGTTAAACTTCCTCTCGTTTAGCCCATGCTCTGGTGTGGTCCTCAGTGGAATCCATAATTATTTTGGAGTTATGTTTCCAATTGATGTGTTGGGGTTCTCTGAACTTAGGACCATGATATATCACCTTTCGGAGATGTTCATGTTGAATTATGTTTAAATCCCCAGTAATAACATGACCAGAGGGGCTGTAAATATAAGCTTTAAGGCAAGTGGGAGCAGTCACATGTCGGAGGTTTTTTTTTGGTATTTTTCTAAATTAAGATCCTGTAATGCTTGCTTATAGTTGAATACTTTAGGTGCAATGGTTTTGGTGTAACTGTAGGATACAATAGGAACAGACTGATTTTCAAAAAATAAAATGGAATTTTAAATGTTACCTCTTTGTGATGAAGAACGTTGCTGATGTTGATAGCATCAATTCCTTTATAAGAAAACTGAATAGGAAGGAATTTCCTCTTTTCATCATGTAAAGGTATCTTACTGGTTTAAAAAGACGAAAAAGAGCTACATCACAAATTATACTGACCAGTCTGTCTATTGGCGAAAATGTATCTATGCATCCCTTGTCAAGTGCATAATCTCTCAAACATTTTAGAAAATTAACAGGCAGTGAAAAAAGAATAGTTCTAATGTAATGTAACCCTAGCGGATGATGAAGATGTGAAAGAATGCTATCAAAGCTCCCAGAGAGCAATCTTGATTGGGAAGGCTTTTTAACATTGGGCCGTTGATAATGTTTTTGCCCATGAATACGCATGGGTCTTGACGTAGTATTAAATAAACTCATTTATCGTACAATATTTGTAAGCCTAACTATGTGTACTTATCTTCTTTCTGTTGTTTGCTGACACACTTTGGTAGATGTAAATTTAGCACATACTTACAACTTCTCGTCAAATCAAATTGCTTGAATTTGCCTTCTAATTTTCATAGTACATACTTTTTCCGTGTACTAAGTAACTACGCATGAATGATCACAAGGGTAAGATTTCATTGTATCGTAATCAAGATATTAAAATAAATAAAATAAATAATTTATTTTATTAAAGTGTCACATACTTGTCTACAGATTTTATACAGATTATATAATATACATTGCACAATAATAAAATAAGACAAATACCCAGCCTAGATAGGCTTATGGGACACTATATATACAAATATATATATCTATTTAACAAATACAAATTGAAAACATAGTAAAATGTTAAAATGTTTAAAATTATCCGGATTTTTCACATCAAAAAAAAATAAATGGTTTAAAAACATATCTTTTAAAAATAGAAATGACAAAATTAAGTATGACGTAAAAAATAAATGATATCTGATAAAGGAATATATTTTAAAGAGGTTATATAAACAGATTGCGAAGAATAAAATGAAGTAATCTTGTTGTTTTATTAAAACCTCTCAGTAAAAAAGTAAATAAATAGAACATGAATGAAATGAAGTAAAAAATAAATAAATTAAATTAAATTAAATGTAACTTTGACTTTTCCGGAAATATACAATCATGAATTAAAAAATAAATAAATTTAAACGTAACTTTAACTTTAACGGAAATATACATTCAAGAGTGTAGATTGCTTTTCAGTGCGCGACGTCTTCTTATCATATTATGCACCAAGATAGATAACTCGTATTGTAATTCAGCATTCTTAATTAAAAATACAAATTGATTAAAATCTGACCTTGTACAAAAAGAATTATCCATGACCGTAGCTCTGTTAAACAAATTAAACCTTAAGTCACTGTAAATTTCACAATTAATCAAAAGTGTATCTCATCTTTTACAGCATTATTACAAAATGGACAAATTCTTTCTTCTAACGGTATTGGTGGTTTTGTATAACGACCCGTCTCGACAGACAGAGGTAAAGTTCCACATCTAAGTTTACATAAATTACTTCGTAAGTGGCGTGGCATTGCGTTAATAACATAGTGTTCAGGTTGAAGGTCCTTCTTGTAACGTCTATATAATCTCAACTTGTTTCCATTCACATTCGAATTGTCATTCCAAAGTTTGGTAAACCACAACTGTTCATCTAGTATTCGTAATTTACTTTTAATCACTTTAAAAAATAGTTCTTTGCTAATTCCGGGCTGCATTAAATGTTCTACAGACATGTTGCGAAATAACTTAATCACATTAAAGTTCCAGGATCTACGTTTTCGTTTCGAGCATAAATGTATCTTATAGAAAGTACGAGAATTATCTGAATTTTCAAGTTTATAAAAGAATCTCAAAACTTCCAGTCTTTGTTTAGCATGACATGACAGCCATCCTAAATCACCCTGTACTGCAGTATTGCTAGTCAATTTAGTCACTCCCAGGAATATTTTACTAGCCCTGTTTTGAACGTTATTAATGAGTCTATGTTCAGTGGGTCCCCATATCGATGCACCATATAACAATATTGGTTGTACCAAACTTTCATACAGTTTTGCGAACACTTGATAAGTCATACCACCATAAGCGTAAAATTTCACAGTCAAACAGCTCAAAGCTCGGCTGGCAGATTTAGAGAGTTCTTTGACGGCTTTATTCCATGTTACATGTTCACTGAACCAAATACCTAAATATTTGTATGAATCTACATATACTAAACTATGACTTCCACAGAAAAAATTGAAAGTAGAACGTTCAACAGAGCTAGGCTTAAAATGTATGACATTTGATTTACTACAATTCATACTTAATCTCCATTTATGGCACCATGCATTAACACAATCAAGCATACATTGTAAACTAGCCTCACTTGGACCTAGTAAAACGATATCGTCTGCATATAGTAAGATACTTACATTTATACTATCAATATCAATACCCTTATTTCTGTAGCTAAATCATTAATATATAGAGCAAATAGCGTCGGAGAAATTAAACACCCTTGTTTCACACCACATGAAACCGGAAACATTGACGTAAAGACGTTGTTAACACGTACAGAACATGTTGTGTTTTCATACAAAGATTTAACAGCATTTAAGATTTTTCCGTTAACACCAAACGTTTGTAATTTAAACCATAAACAGTCCCGATTCACATTGTCGAACGCCTTCTTCAAGTCAATAAAGCAGGCAAAGGTTGAAAGACGTGACAATTTACGGTCATTGATGATAGAGTACAGACTATATATTTGATCTAGGCAGCTTCGCTTTCTACGAAATCCACATTGTTCATCAACCAATACGCCCGAATCTTCAATCCAATCTCCAAATCTAGAATTAAGAATGTCACAGTAAACTTTACATGGCACTGACAAAAGTGTTATCCCACGATATGACAAAGGAAGCCGAACGTCTGTACTATTTGGTTTCACTATTGGATTTATAATTCCTTGTTTCCACTCAAGTGGCGAAACACCGTTTTCAAAACAAAAATTTATAATCTTTTGTAACATATCGATACAGGTTTTGTTTTTTAGAACTTCTGCTGGGATATTGTCTATGCCAGCTGCCTTTCTTAATTTTAATCTGCTCACCGCTTTCTCAACTTCACAACGAGTGATGGGTTCGTTCAAACAAGATGTATCAACCAGTTCCGGGTCTGATGAAATTTCCCCTTCTTTATTCTGTCTAGGTGACATTCATCATATAACATGCTGTCAGTTTGATCGTTGAACAATGTTTGATAGTCCGTTTTCCACTTTTGTAATACACATTCTTTGTCCGTAATAACTTCGCCAGTATCATCAATAACCTCCCACGGTATTTGATCCCGCCTGTCATTCGAAATTCCAATTTTGCCAATTTGTTTCCAAAATCTCGAGAGTTCGGTTTTTCAAGTTCAGTCAGCAAATCCATTTGAAGTGTATTTTGATAAGTTCGTTTTGCTTTCCGTAAATGTTTGTCAAAATCGTTTCGGGCAATACAATACTCTTGTTTTAATTTACGTTTAATGTTTGTGTGGTCACTACATTTAAGCCATAACTTTTCCTTTTTGCTTGCTGCGTCCCACTTCTGTTGTAGTAAGTCACTCCAATAAGGCTTTAAGAAAGTCTTTGCCTTACTTTGCATCGATTTACATTCATATTTGGTAGGACTGGTTACAGTTAGGCCGGCTAGATCCATTTCGTTCATTAAAAAGTTAGTGAAGGCCCCATATGCTTCGTTGATACATCTATTTGATGAAAGTTCATTTTCAATGCGGTTGACAGTTTCGCTGATTCTTTTAACACAATCTTCCGAGTTCAAGAATTCTGTTGTTAACTTTGACGTATCATATCTTTTATTTCCCTTGAATTGTGTTTCAAATGCTGGTTCATCATTCGGACCTTCGTTCATAACAGCTAATTTCCATTCAAGAATCGAATGATCCGGTGTTTTATCGGGCACGTCCATGTTGTATCGGTCAATCAGGTCGGATATCGTATTCACTTTAAAATCGCTCACTGAAGGTATAGATTCATGCGGTACCACTACATAATCCACAACTGACTTTCCTTTCTTTGAAACGCATGTATAATTGTTTTCGTTTCCTATACGGCCGTTCAAAACACAAAAATTACTATCGACTAAGAAATCCACAAACAAATCTCCATAGTGATTCTCGGTTTTATCGATTACCTCACGAGAAGGGATGCGATCAACACCTTCAATGAAGTCAGTATTATATCCGATACGCGAGTTGAAGTCGCCAGATATACACACAGTACCTTCATTTTGATACTTATAAACCTGATAGAGAAGGTCGGCAAAAAAGGTTTCCGGGTCACACCATCTTGAAGAACCTTCCGGTGGTAAATAACAGACACACAAACAGAAACATAAAGTTGATCCCTTTTCTTGTAATTTAATCCACAGAATATCCTCTTTTGAACAATCTAGCAAGGTCACATCAAAAAATTTATACACGCTATCTTTGATAAGAAAACATACACCGCCTGAGCCTCTCTTAGCATTGCAATGCAACACCGAACGGTTTTTCCCTACAAATCTATATCCAGGTACGCTTATGGTATCAGAATTTCTTAAGAATGTTTCACATAAAGCTATAACATCATAATCGCCACATAGAAGAACGCTTTTCCTAAACGCTGAATTATCATTGTCATATATAGACCACACATTTACATTCCAAGAACTCAGATGTAGAAATTCCTAGTTTCCGTCGGTTCCGTCACGGTGATTACGTACGATTTTAGAACCAACCACTCTATATTTATCGGACTTTCCAATTTCTTTGAGAATCGTGCGGAGATTATTTTGCTGAGAGCGTACCTCCCACGGGATATCGTTTTCTATATAAACGCTGCTGAATGATTTATTTCCTTTAATTTGGATTTTGCCTTCATTATCGACTTTTGTCTTCTAAAGAGTGTACTTTTGCAATAATCAATCCAGATTTTGAATCACGGGACACTTTGCGCTCAGCCTTTAAAAACTTGATATTCGACAGTTTTAAGCAATCTCTTATTAACGAATTTACTTTGTTTAATGTAAATTGTGGATTATTCTCTTCGTTTATGCCATGGGGCAAACCTTTAATGACAATATTTTGTTTCTTTTCATCATTTACTGACGGTTGTTTAACTACTGAGGCGTACGATTGTTCCATACTGTTAACTTTTCCCTCCAGCACATTAACTTGATCTTTAAAGCTAGATAGTTTACCGTTAATCTCCTTCTTTGCCTGACTGACTTCATGTTTCACCTTTTGTTCTATGAGCTGTGCTAAGTCTTTAGACATGTTCTTTTCCAAAGTATCAATGCGTTCTGTTAGTGAAATATGCATAGTATTCATACTTTGTGTCAGACTGTATACTAAATGTTTTAAATCACTCATATCTGTATTACTACAAACTTTAGTAGCTATAGAATTACTATCGTCTGATCTCAACTTTTTGAAACTGTCTTTATTAGAAGAATCTGAGTCAAGTGGTCTCTTCAGACTAGCACCCTTATTAAAGTTACTTACGAGCTCTGAAGTATTCGCTGCAGTATGAATTTCTGCTGTGGCAACTTTGTTGATTTTTGGTGTCATAACGGACTCAACATAGGACTCTGCGGACTCTGTACACAATGGATCGAACTCAATAATGGATAATCCTTCCATATTTTGGTATATTTAGGTGCAGAATGTATCAGTAATCACAAATATCACAGATGAAAACAAAATTGTTCACTTAAATCCAAGCAAACTTGAAAATATATACGAATTTTATCAGTACAAAAATATACGACTATTCAAATCAGCGCATGCGTATATCTAAACGATTGTTTATTAAAACAAAAATTGCCACTGGCTATTTTGAAATAAAATGCTGTGTTCCAAATTAAATTAAATAGTTTGTAATTAGTTTTCACATTGATTTTTAAATATCATGCTATTAAAATCTTTGGATATAAAAAATGTTTTTGACGATTGCAAGTTTTTTTTTTTCATTTAAATAAAGAGTAACAAATACGGTTCTTTATACCTTGATTAGAGTACAACGCCATCTTAAAATTGTTATAATTTATCATCCATGCAATTACTTAAAGTGTGTATTATGAAAACTATGAAGGGAAATTAAGGCGAACTAGATCTATTTCGTCATGAATTGATTGATTGATTGATTATTGGTTCAGTGGCAAATATTTCATGCATGTTCAGGACGATGTCATGAATTGAAAAAAACGTGATAATGTCTGAAGAGAATGTGCCACCTATATATACATATATGTCCTGATAGATCTTTTTAGTTTTTACTTTGAAATAATAAAAAAATACATCCTAGTATCTTTGATCTATGGGTAGTTGCTATTTAATGACTATCCACTAGACTATCTATGGGGACATACCAGGTGCGGATCCAGCCATTTTTAAAAGAGGGGTTCTAACCCAGGATAAAGGGGGAGGGTTCCAACCATATGTCCCTATTCAAAACCATCGATAGTCCAAAAAGGGGTGTTTCTAATCCCCCCCTTGGATCCGCCACTGCATACTATCTATATGTTTCAAATTTATTATAGCTTTAGTTTTACTCTGAAATTGAAAAATTGATAAGACATGCAAAGCCTCAACTGCAATTTAATTATTGCCTGCTTTTAGTCAATTTATTTTGTCATCTTACCATTTAAAGAAGTACATGTATAATAAAATACCGCTTTATATCAATAAACATACTTACACCAGCAGCTACCATCTTTTCATTCTGGAGTCAAGGGCCTTTTGAAACCACATATTTTACAATGATACTAGTGATTAGATTTACAAAACTTCGTTAATGAGCACCGTTTTACAAACACCTGTGATACAATTAAAAACCAATTGTTCAGAGAACAATTGAATGTCTTTCCACTCGTAAAGATCTATTTTGATATGAAAATAATAAAATTCGTTTGAACATGTCATTTCCAGCATCAAGTGATAGCTTTTTGTACGCTGATTCCAAAAATATGAGGTTTATATAAAAAAAAATAAATAAGGGAGATAATTTGTTACTTCCGGTTTGAAAAAAATTACTTCCGGTATTATTTGAATGTTTACTTGACACTGATTCCAAAAATATATGGTTCTATATACTTTTGTATTAAATAAATACAAAAAATAGCTACTTCCGGTTTACATAAGGTCACTTCCGGTTGGCTTTCTAAGGTCAAGTGGCTTGCAACCTAATACAATAAGTCCCATGGCTTTATCATATATACATATGAGGTAACAGCAAAGGTCATAATCTAGAACATCAAAATAACATATGACCTTGAGCTCAATTTCAAAGTCGTAAACCAAGGACCTCAAATCAAAAGACCCTAGGTCTTAATTATATATGGTTAATGAGTTATATCACCATAAGAGTATTTTCAAATACAATAGGGGAGAAAACTCTAATTTAATGTTAGCGTACCCTTTAAACCAAAATGTATGTGTTACGACATGTCGCAACTAACAATTTAATAAAATATGTTGTCAATATCTTATACGGTTTTTGAAAAGAAGTGAAAATAAGCCAAAATCAAAATTTATAATATGACCTTGACCTTTGACCTTGATCTTATTTTATTTTTTTTGGACCAAGGACCTCAAATCAAAAGACCCTAGGTCTCTATCACTTATGGTTTACCAGTTTCACATAGATATAGGAAGATGTGGTGTGAGTGCCAATGAGACAACTCTCCATCCAAATAACAATTTATAAAAGTAAACCATTATAGGTCAATGTACGGCATGCATATCACTTATATCAAATGCATAAGGGGAAATAACTCTCATATGGAATCGCATTACGGCTTCGGTCAAAATTAAAATCCTAATCCTGAAGATGTAACGAGCAATTTGGTAAAATAAATTTGTCATAATCTTTTACGGTTGCGAAGGAGTAGTGGCCACAAGAAAAACAGTGTTTGGGGAAATAACTCTTACAATGTAAAGTATTTGGTTACGCAGTTGTCAGTTTTAAAAGCGTATAAACTATACGATATCATATTCCAAATATCTAAGCGACATCTTTTGAAACATCAATACTACGCAAGAAAAAAATTAGGCGGAAGAAAAAAAAAATAATAATTAAAAACCAATTGTTCAGAGAACAATTGAAGGTCTTTCCACCCATAAAGATCTATTTTGATATGAAAATATTAAAATTTGGTTTAAAATGTCATTTCCAGCGTCAAATGATAGCTTATTGTACGCTGATTCCAAAAATATATGGTTTCTATACAATTTATTTTAAATAAGGGAAATAATTTGTCACTTCCGGTTTGAAAAATGTTACTTCCGGTATAATTTGAATGTTTACTTGACACTGATTCCAAAAATATATGGTTCTATATGCTTTTTTATTAAATAAGTACAAAAAATAGCTACTTCTGGTTTACACAAGGTCACTTCCGGTTGGATTTTCCAAGGTCAAATGGCTTGCAACCTAATGCAAAAAGTCCCATGGCTTTATCATGTATACATATGAAGTAAAAGCAAAGGTCAAAATCTAGAACGTCAAATTTACCTATGACCTTGAGCTCAATTTCAAGGTCATTAACCAAGGACCTCAAATCAAAAGACCCTAGGTCTTAATTAAATATGGTTAATGAGTTATATCACCATACGCGTATTTTTAAATACAAGAGGGGAGAAAACTCTAATTTAATGTTAGCACACCCTTTAAACCATAATGTATGTGTTACGACATGTCGCAACTAACAATTTAGTAATAATATGTTGTCGATATCTTATACGGTTTTTGAAAAGAAGTGAAAATAAGCTAAAATCAAAATTTAGAATATGACCTTGACCTTTGACCTTGACCAAATTTTCTTTTTTTTGGACCAAGAACCTCAAATCAAAAGACCCTAGGTCTCTATCACTTATGGTTTACCAGTTAGAAATGCATATCACTTATAGCAAATGCATAAGGGGAAATAACTCTCATATGGAGTCTTCGGAAAGCTTCGATCCAAGTAAATATCCTAATCCTGAAGATGTAACGAGCAATTTGGTAAAATAAATTTGTCGTAATCTTTTACGGTTGGGAAGGAGTAGTGGTCACAAGAAAAACAGTGTTTGGGGAGATAACTCTTACAACGTAGAGTGTTCGGTTTAGCAGTTGTCAATTTTTAAAGCGTATAAAGTATACAATATCATATTCCAAATATCTAAGCGATATCTTATGAAACAACAATACTACGCAAGAAGAAAAATTAGGCGGAAGAAAAAAAAAATAATAATAATAATCAGAACAAAATCAATAGGTCTTTCCACGGAAAGGTGGAAAGACCTAATAATAATAATAATAATAATAATCAGAACAAAAGCAATAGGTCTTTCCACGGAAAAGTGGAAAGACCTAATTAAGTAGTCAGCCAAAATAAACTATCAATAGACCACTTAAAAGATTACTCGAGTTGAAAATATGTGCTAAATTGGATAGTCTATGAAAAGGTATATACTATGAAATTAAGAGCTCGGGGCAAGCCCCTCGCTCTAAATTTCATAGTATATACCTTTTCATAGACTAACCTAGACGTATTTCCTTTCAATAAAATGAGTGGTGTATACATTATGGTGAGCAGTAGCTCACGCACAACGTATATGTAAGAGAATGATAATCCCTTTCTTCATTATTAAGTACGAGCGTTAGCGAGTACTTATCATGAAGTAAGGGATTATAATTCTCTTACAAACTTAGAATATTGTAAAGTGCTCAAGGCTCAAATGATCTATTCACGAATTGGTTTCATTGTCAGTGCAATGTTTATAATTGATGCATGACTTCCTTTTTAGGCATGTCACTTATGGATTAGTTTTAGTGATGTAAGGACTTTCTTATCATTTGGGAAATATTTTTTTTTAAATGCGTTATAGATATTACGTGACACAACAGTACAAAGAAAAGGTAGGAATTGTACATGTTTCCTGATTGTGAGGATGAATGTAAATCATGTAATATTTTAGTGACGAATTATTCTTTTTTTTATTTACAGTGTAAATCAATTAATACATTTGAGTTACAACTAAATTTTATTTCACAGCCAATATTTTGGTCCGGCTTTTTACATCAAATACTATTTCATTATGTCAGGGAAATGTTCAAAATAATGCCTTTAAAAGTTTTTAATATGTTCAAAATTAAATTCCTGTTGTTTTTCTTTTTTAATCGGAATATTGGAAATAACTATTCTTCCCAGCCGCCGATCAAGTAATCAAAGTTTTGGAAAGCTAAAGATTTAGGTTATTTCTTATCTGAAAGATATTTTTTTTTTTTGCATTGCTTTGATATAGTTTAATTATTTAGTAATTTGAAGTTATTAATATTTTCATAATAAAATTCACAGTACCAATTTTACTGCACCAGTAAACTTCAACTTATTTTGAGATTTTTGTTTATTTCACAATACCACTTTTAGTCAGTTTCAATCACTGTGTGATAAATCCTTTCAATCTGATAAATGTACTTCGGGGCAGTTGTAACTCATTTATAGAAACTCTTTGTTTTGAATTGTAAATAGACCCAAATAATAGGATAATCCCTTACTAAGAACATGATTTACATTCATTCTTCACAAGTAAGAGGCATCCAATCCTACAATTTCATTGGTCGAGAGCACTTTGCTATATTCTAAATCGTGTTATGTTTATTTTCTTTTTATTCTTTTTGAAAACTAAATTTTGTTACATTTAGACCAATTATGTTGTGATGTGTTGTTTGAAATGTTTTGGATTTGTTTTGTGCATGTAGGTATGTTGCATGGTTTAAACTGGAATATTTGACACCATCTTTTGAAAAAAAAAAATCGTTTGTCTTTCCAGAGTTACAGGACACAAATCATATGATTTAAGTCAACTTTGCACATGTTGCACACTTACTTGGGTAAAGTCAGATCAATTGACTTGCAACTTGACAATTATGTTGCAAGTGATAAGATAAGCTACCTTTCAAACCTGACAGTTTTCCACTTCGTCACTCCAATGTTATGGTAATTTAACCATCAGATTTGAGTAAATTTTCACACGTTGCTTTCTAACTTAAATATGCTTGGATCAATTGAATTTACTTTAAACTACATTTGTTGTTAGTATCCATTGGTAAAAGTAAGGTTTCTTTCCATTTTGAACATTTGAACAATTTTGGATTTGCTTTTCCAGAGATGTGGAACTTTAACTCTCAAATTTAAAAGCCCTGTAAAAGTATTTTAGCTTATACTTGGAACAAATTCAATATGCAAACATCTTTTTTCGCACTCGTTATTTTATATTGCAGTTGTGATTTATAAAAACCAGTCTTTAAAATTTAGTATTACAGATGTGTGGTTACTTAGGTCGCTGTGGAACTTTACTGTAGACAGCAAAATATTTAAACTTGGTTAAAATAGGGATTTAACATTGACACATGCTGAAACTTCCATATTGGAATTCATTCTGAAATTATGAAGATTACACGAGGTAAGAAATTTGTTGTTAATTTCATAATACTCTTACTCAGAATTGCTATGGCTGATAAAGTATTTTTGAAGAAAGTACAAAACATGAAACACATTATACCATTGTCCATAAAGGTACCTAAAAAGTCCCATTAAAATTTACAATGCAGCCACAACAAAACAACTTCAGTTGGGAGATTTAAATATTAATTTGGTTCTGGCAATCTATTGTAATCTTTTTACAGCGACAAATTGTCTCCCTTATATAACAGTTGAATGATTATGATTTTGAAGTTCTCTAAAATTTTCTTATGCATATTACATTATAAACAAGTGAAATTTATTCCTAACAAAGTGGACATAATTAATAACCATTGTATGGTGTTTTTTTAAACGGACACTGGAACATGATAAAGTGTATTTGATAATTTTCTTTAGCTCTCTTTCCTCGCAGACCTAGATAACCTAAAATGTGACCCTTGTCTGAATAATCCATTGTCTCACATATTTAGTAAAACTTGGAGAAAAAACATTTAGACATTACTCATTTTTGTCGAGCCTGCAACATTTATGTCGCGAAAACGAGACACAGCGACCCTAGATTCCACTGTAGGCGTCGGAGTTAACAGTTAGATTCAGTCTGTGGTAAAACTTTTTTTAATAAATCAATAACTTTGTCAAACCTTCATGGAATGTTATGGAATTTGGACAGAAGCTTGTTTATGACCAAAATACAGTATTCAGAGCAAAATTTTAGAAGTATTTATTTTCTTTTTTGTGTATTTTACTGATAAATGGATTTTCAGTCATCAATAACTTTGTCAAACCTATGGAATTTTATGAAATTTGGACAGAAGCTTGTTAACGACCAAAGTACAGTTTCCAGAGCAAAATCTTGAAAATATCTATTTTCATTTTCATTTTTCTTTATTTTACAGATGGACTTAGTTTTTTTTACAGTTAACAAGTAGACACAGTCTGGGTTAAAGTTTATTACACATCAATTACTTTGTCAAACCTTCATAGAATTTTATGAAACTTTGGCAGAAGCTTTTTTATGATTAAAACTTTAGAAAATAGTTTTTCATTTTTTAGTATTTTTCTGATAGATAGTATTTTACAGACAGTCTGGGATTACATTTTTTGACATGATGAATTTTCAAACCGTCATGGATTGTTATGAAATTTGGACAGAAGCTTATCTTCAAGACCAAGAAATAGTTGAAATAACACTTGGTGATTTGACAGTGAATGCTGATTAATGTGGGTCATTAACTATATCTTCAATCAGTGTGTTTTCATTTCCCGCATTTATGAATACTGACAAATTTCAAAGTTAAAATATGGACTGATGATGGATTTGAATATGAGTTATTGTTCTTTGGATACGATTGTTTTAGATTTCATGACATTAAAAATAACTGGATGTATTTTATATTTAAATAAAATTTATTTAACTTATTGAAGATGTGGAAGAAGTTGTGCCAAATACAGCTAAGACCACGTATGCCGGGTGGTAGAAAACCCTTAGTGTTTCGTATGATTAAGATTTTTCATAAGCAGAAAATTTATAGAATGAATGACCTTTTCAATTATATTCCATGATGTTTCATGTCAACACCAGGTGCTGACTACTAGGATAGTGATTGTATATTTTTTTAAAGAAAGTTCATATCATAAAGAAAGTATCTTATCAAATTTATGTCACAATAACTTTATGGTAAGCTACCTTAAACTTTAACCCTGAAGTGGGTGGACGGAAGAACTTACGGGCACACAGACCGAAAGCTGTATTGCCTTATAAATGCGTCCTACTAACTAAGGCAGGGTATATATGAAGCAAATTCTGTTTTACATCAAAGTTATTTTCACCCAGGCGGTTAATAAGAAGGTTCTGATCAATTCCACTGTTGATAAACTTTTCTTTCTTGATGATATCGTCTGCTAGGGATATTAACTTGTAAAAACAAAATTTTCAGCAAATCTTTAGAACATTAAGAAATAATGATAATAAGGAGAGGCTAAGACACGTTAATAGATGTCCTATAATGTGTAGTTTGCGAGATGAATTTTTTTTTAAATTGATGATTTTGATTTTGAAAATAGCATCTAACTGTTTAGCCTGTATTTTTGTAATGGATATGTTTTGTGTGTTTTTGTCCTGTTTTACTGGAAGGTTTTGAAAATTTGTTTTGACGCAAAACAATTGACTAAACCGGACATTGCCCTTATAAAATGAAGAACTGGCCTTGCGGTCATAAAACTTTCGAGCACGATTTTTGAACTCAGACTCAGAAATCAACCAATCAAAATCCTGGATTTGGTGTTTCGAGCACAAATTTTGTACTCCGAGTACTGAGTAAAGTTTTATGACCGAGGGCCCTGGTATGATTTGTTTGAGTCTGACAAAAACATTACAACATTTAACTGAAACTGGTTCATATAAAGTGTTAAGTTAATTTGAATAAATATGATATTTTTATGTATTTCTTCTACTTTTTGTCTCGACTGCATCAAAAGGCAAACGCCGTCTTTTGCCTCATGTTCATGCTGTAGTTGTAATGTTTTTTTGATAATAAAGCATCTTCCTAAACAAATAATATTCACGACAAATAGCATGTGGATTGTTTGCGAGAAGCATATTATGCATCAATGTAATGGCATGTGAATTAACTCATCAAAGATACAATGCTTAAATTTGTGAACGGCAGACGCGTGTTTCGTCTACAAAAGACTCGTCAGTGACGCTCGAAAGAAGAAAGCACGTGTAAAACAATGTTTGTGGATGCTCAAACCTCCCTAACATGGGACACTGGTGTAACATTAAAACATAAGAATAACTTCTAAACATCAATTAGAAAGGGCTTGAATAATCAGATCAGCATCAAGCACACAAATTACAGAACAACAAAAAAACCAGACATCTAAGATTACTCGCAGTCACTAAAACCTAAATCAAAGCCATTTAATGACAACTAATAAATAATCATGTTTTCCCAGACTGAAATATCAAACAAAATGTTTAAAAAGGTCATAAACTGTCTGAGAAAAGGACGACCTTGTGCAATGCTGAAAATACATTGTATCGACAGGTGGATGTATGACCATAAATTTGTATAGTTCCAAACCAATACAAATATTTAGTTATATTGTTATTTATTAAAACAAAATCAATGTTAGTCACGAAAAAGACAATAATCAAAAATTTTACTAAAGTGGTAAATAGATAACCTAAAGAATAAGTTTATTGAAAGGATCAATAATTAAACATGGATTGTATACAAATTAACAGGCTCCATAAACAACATCACCGTAAACATTAGGGTTTAATATCACGTGTGTAATTAGGTTTGTACAGATACATAATTTTTAAAAAGTTTAACTCCTTATGGTATCTTATAGACTATATACTGTACGTGAAATATCCTAGCACTATCAATGATTTCCAAGTAAAGATTGAACTCTACACGTTTTGTTTCTATATATTCAATAAAGGTTTTGAAGGTACAACAATGAATGAAATGATTGCTTGATTCATTAGTTAGTAAAGTTAGAAGATTATACATCATATTCATGTTAAAACGGTTTGAATAGTGCAAAAATAGCTTTGCATCACAGTTTTCGTTGTTATGAAAAAAGTATAACCAAAATCCGAACTCTTAGACCAGAGAAAACGGTGGATGACAGCTTCTCATACGTTATAGATTCATAGTAGTATATTATATCTAATTAAACATATTTATATCTTATCAAGGTAAGAAGATATGATATGATTGCCAATGACGAAGCTACTAACTTTAGTTCACCGTATGCAAGCTATAAAAGGTGACATGAAAAAAGTAAACCAATTCAATCGAGAAAACTAGCGACCTGATTTATGTGCTAAACAAATATGATATTCAACATCAATGACAACTACTGAATTAGAGGCTCCTGACTTGAGACTGGCATATACAGAATGTGACGGGTTGACCATGGTTGGAGAGCCCAACTATCTAACCTGGAATAGTGATGATACAGCACAAAACACAAATAAGAACAAACTATAAAACAGTTGAAAAGGACTAAATTCATCAGACTGCTACAAAGCATAAAAATTAAGTTACAAAGCCCTAAACACACAAAGTGCAGATCAGAGAGTACACGCAGTTTCTGTAAGCTAGTTCAAATTCAATAACAATTAAAAAACCATGAATATACGAATAAAATATCAATCAATACACATCCAATTGATTTTGTGTAAAGAAGTCAGAAAAAGTCGGAAAAAACATGATCTTGTGTTATGCCAAAATATAGGTATCGAAAGTGCAAGACCGTAAATATTCATAGCTGTACAGCTATAGTGTTGTTCCGATGATCGGAATAGGTCGGAAATCAGTTGGTTGGGCTTGGCGATGTCGATAATCGATTGCTAAATAAAATATGAAAAGGAAACAAAAGATCAAACATGAACATATAAAAATCTGCAATGATATGGAATATATGCATTAGACATGTACAATGTGGCTGAATGTAAGATTTCATATAAAAAAGAGCGAGGTATAATGATGCGATTATAACCGATAGGCAGTGGTTGCTGTCAACCGATAGTAATAGATAATCGGTTGGTAATTTCAACCGATTATCTAACACTAGTACAGCAATAATATTTAATTTTGTTTTGATTTATTGATAACAAAATCAATATTAACACCGATAAAACAATATTAAAAGATTCAATGACAGTGTTGAATTGGTAACCTTTAGGAATACGTTTATTTTATTTAGGATCGAGGAGTTCATGAAGTTTACTCGAATATATCTAAATTTACGGGGTGGTTAAGTTGTTATAAATGTTTATACACGTTTCACTACTTATTGCGCAGAATAAATATTTAGTTTATAATATTGTCTGAATTTTCGTTTAAAAATTCCTAAGCTAATTTACATAATTTTTTATCAAAAGAATTAAAATAAATAAATAAATTTATTAAGTTAAATTTTACAATTTAAAATTATTAATTTAAAATAAATAAAATACCAAATATTAGAAATATATATAAAATTTATTTTTAAAATACAAATTGAAAATAAATTTAAATTTAAAATTACATTTTAATTCAAAATTAAAATAAAATTTAAAAAAAAAATAGAAACAAATTAATATATAAAAAAATAAATTATAAAAAAATAAATTTAAAAAAATTAAAATAAAATGAAATTTGTTTTTAAAATTTAAACTTAAAAAATAAATAAATAAAAAAAAAAAAAAAATAAATAATTAAATAAATACTTTTAAAATTCTAAAATAAATAAATAACATAATTAAATAAAAAAAATAAATAATTTTAAAGGAAATTCTTTTAGGAGGTTTTATCAATATTAAAATAATTAATTGAATTTAAATACATTTTGATTAAAATTTTTAAAATTTCTAGAAAACAATAATAAGCTCATGTAAATTAAATTAAATTAAATTTCAAATTAAAAAATTATTATTTAATTTTACAAATGACACTCTTAACAAATTAAAACCTAAGACTAAATTTTAATCACGTAATCTTTACTTAACCTTTTAAAATACATTCTTAAGTAGGCTTTTAACACCTTCTTGTACGTATTATAATTAATATTTAAATATTCGTAATTCCTTCATTTCCAAGTTTAAATAACCCTTTAATTGTTCCATTTATTTTTCCTTAATATTCTTAAAAACCCTTTAATTTCAAGTTATAAATTAAAACTAAGTTTCTACGTGTTCTTTCTTACAACTGTTCAAAAATACAAATTATCTATTTCTTTCTAAATTTTAAGATTTGTTTGATCAAGTCTCAAAAGACTAAAGTTTCCAATTTATAATTCGGAATGAATCATCCCTGTTAATAATTTAGTCTATAGGTGGATGCCTTTTGAATTTTAAATTTAACTGTTTGTAACCTTGAATCCAATACCAATAAGTTTGTAAACCACTTTCAACAGTTTCCGAATTTAGTAAGTTCATTTATTATTTAGTAATTCGCCAATCCTAAATTTTAAATTATTTGACAAATAACTTAAACTACCTTAATTTAAGAATTCTCAATTATACTTACTTTTACAAAATTAATAACTAAGATAACATTAAATTAAGAATTTGATAAAATCTAAAACTTATCCTTTTTAGCACATCATTAACCAACCAAAACACCTTCAGACTTTAAACGAATTGATCATAAATTTAACCTTTAAATTTTTATCACGTTAATTGTCAAATATTAAATTACAACAAATTTTAGTTAAAAACACCTTTTAACCTTTGAAACCGCATGAGTAAAGACAACGTTAAATTTCAGTCAAACAGCTTCTTTCCCATGAAAATTTCCGAATTTTCAATTAACGTTAAAATGTCAATTTAAACTTTACAGACCTGAAAAGTGAATCCCTAACAAAAAGCGAACGTTGACTTTGGTTTCCATTGATTTAAACCTTGTTTCACTAAGGGCACAACGTTTCAAAACAAAATTTATAATCTTTAATACGCTTTTTTTAATTCTCTGGAATTTAGCATTCCCATAAACTTTCAAATTGGTTTAAAAAGTGTTCCCATTCCGGGAGGAACCCTTATCGTCTAGTACATTATTATCATTTGTATTTGTTAACAAGTTTGTCGCACTTTTAAAACATTCTTTTCCTATAACCCAATATCATAAGGTATTGATCCCGCTGATTGAAATCCATTTGCCTTTTTTAAAATCTGGATCGTTTCAATTGCAAAACATTGAGGTTTTAAATGATAACTTTGTTTCCTTTTTCAAAATTTTCCTAATCTTTGTTTTAATTACGTTTAATTTTTGAAAACATACTTTGTTTTATTCGTTTAAACCTAATAAGCCCAAATTCTTTGTCGAAATTGCCATTCTTACTTAATTATAGATGGAAGTTATAACCATTCGTTAAAAATTAGGGGTTCTTGTTTACACATTAAATTTTTTAATGCGGTTCTTTCGTATCTTTTAAACAATCCACGTTAATTAAATTTTTGTTAACTTTAACCATATTCTTTTTTTGTTGTTGGTTTACATTTCAATACGGCTTTTAAACAGCTAATTTCCATTTAAATGAGATGGTGTTTAGGGCACGTCCTTTGTATGGAATGGTGGATACATTATTTTAAATTCCTCTTAAATGTTCATGCGGTCCCTAAACAAATCTTCCCTTTTAAAACCAGATTTTTTTGTTCCTATCGGTTAAACAAAATTTTTGATGTACAAAACCCTGTTTCTCGGTTTTAGTTCCAAAGGGAGCGATCCCTTAATGAAGTCTTTTATCCGTAAAGTGAACGATTCACGTCCTATTTGAATATTATAAAATAAAGGGGCAAAGGTTTCTACCCTCTTAAATTCTTAAATACAAACAAAAAAATAATTCCCTTGAATTATCCACAAATATTCTTTGCAAAAAGGTTTAATCAAATTTTCACGCATTTTTAAAAAACTCAGCCTGTTTTACCATTGCAATTGCAACCCGAATTTTCTACAAATCTATTCAGGTATTATGTTATTCCAAAATTTCCTCAAATCTCAAAGACGTTTAAAGCAATACAGCATTTAAATCCATTTTTTTATAATTAACCTATTTTCTCCTAGGGTCACATTTGCATACACTCTGATTTTAACCAACCTCTTATTCGTTATTTAGAAAGAACGTTTTAACTTTCAATTATTCCATCGTTTGTTCATTCTTGGATTTTCTTAAAGTACTCAATAAATCGATTTTTCAAAGAACTTTTCACTAACTTAATTGAATTCCAGACATTACTTCGTTAAATTAATTGAATTACTCTTTAGAACCATTTATGAAATTTATTTTTTTTTAATTCATTTTTAACTTGCAGATTGTTTCTTTTAACTTTACTAATTGTTTTCACTAGAATTGTTTGTTCACTTTCTATTTTTCATTTTTTGATATTTAATTTTAATAGTTTCCTTCTTTGTATGCAGTTTTAACCTTGTTCTAACTTTATTTTTAAATTTATTTCCGTTTCATTTGGGGAACTATTGCATATTTTCTTTGTCATATACGAGTTTTAATCACTTATTTAAATACTGTGAAATTTCCTCCAGACTTTAATGCTTTTAAACTGGATGTCTCTTAACCACCTTTATTGCTGATCTTTCCATGTCGGTCAAATTGATTTTCTTCCAAATATTCGGATTGTAGAAATGCAATTCAACTCCAATGATATTTAATTTAATTATCAATTAGATCAACAAATTATACAAATTTATATCAATAACTTAAATACGTCATTAAGTACGGTTTTAGATACAATTCATGGCATTTGAACTAAAATTTTGTTAAAAATTGAGGTTAAAAGGTTTGTAAATTTAAAATGGTGTAAAATCATTGAATTTAAAATCGTTAAATTTTTTAATAGAAAATGTTTTTCTTGAATTTAATCACATTAAAAAGTTATAATTCTTAACCTGATTAAATAAACCATTAAAAATTATAATAACCTTGCGAATAATAAAATTTTATGAAACTTGAGATTGATATGCGTCAATTTTATATTTAGTTGTCAATTAATATTTCCAGTTGAGATTATAATAACTATTAAGAAATTTTGTTTATAAATTAAATCATTCATATTTAATAAAAATTTCATTTAAGACATTAGTTATTTTATATAACTAAATTATTTAAAGCGATAGAAATTTTAAAATTTCCCATTCAAAAGGGTTCAAACTTGAAATTCAACATGATTCCAAATGTTTTAATTTTTCAAATTTATTTCAATTTTTTGAATTAGAAATGAAAATATAAGCTGAGACGCAATTATATTCCTGTTTTCAATTTATTTTTATTTACTTTAAAAATACTTTATATCTCTTAATCAATGGATTTTCTTTACTTTTCCCATTTGGATCATGCTTTAAAATTTTAAAAACGGTTAATAGGGACCGTTACATAGCCCTTTAAAAACCAATGGTCATTAACATTGTTCATAAGAATTTTATTTAAAATTATTTTGTTATTACTTCGTTTGCATTGGGAATTCAAACTTTAAGGAATTTTTTTCTTTTAAAATATTTATTATTAAAAGGTTGTATTAATTACTTAGGTCTTAATTTTCAATTTAATTTTCCTCGGACAACCTTTCAAAATTGTTCTAATTATTTTTTACAAAACCTAAAATCCCTTCTTTTCTAACATTGGATAAAAACATTTTGTCTAAAAAATTGAGGCTAATCAAATGTTAATTATAAAAAATAATTTCTTATAAATTCTAAGCTATACCCTTTTGTATGTTCAAATGATTTAAAAAATTAATAAGGAAAATCCTTTTAAAAATTTTAAACATTTGATTAATTTTGAACACTTTATTAAAAATTGAATCAACTTTTTAATAGAATTAAATACTTATAAAATATTTTTGGTGATAAATGACCGGCTTCCTAGGTTCAATGGTTCATAAGTAAATGTGGTCATGGCTTCATAAAACATAATAACAAAAATAATAAACCAATTATATATGACTGCAGGTAATTCAATGAATCAAGGAATAATCAAGATCCACAAATTTAAATTAATTAATCCATAAACTTTGGAAATTAATTTATGTAAAAACACTTTAAAATAGTCACAATGTGTTTTAAAATTAATTTTTAACGTTTAAAAATAAAATAACATCTATTTAAATAAACTGACCTTTGAAATAATTAAAGTTTTGGAAAGAAAAAATAAAAAATTTTAGGAAACAATTGGTTTACCAAATCTTTTAAGAAATATTAAAATTTGGTTTAAAGTCATTCCAGTCAAATACATTTTAATTAAAATATAGGTTTCTATACTTATTTAAATAAAATAATTTCACCCTTTAAAAGTTTTTATAATTTGAATTTCTAATTCCTGGTTCAAAATTTTTATAAGTTTAAATAAGCAATTCTTTTAAAAGGTCCTTTTGGTTTCCAAAGAAATGGTTGCAAAATCAAATTGGTTTACTATAATATAAGTAAAGCAAGGTTAAACAAAGTCAATTTACTTGACTATAATTATTAAAACCCTAAAAAAGGACCCTACTTAATTAAATATGGTTAAATAATATTACGAAAAAAGGAAAATTTAAAAATTTAGGAAACAAATTAAACTTTACCTAATGGTTCAATTGAAAATTTTTAAATCGTTTATAAGCTTCAAATGAATGATGACCTAATCAAATTTTATAATTTTTACTAAGACCAAATAAAGCCAGGTTCAACAAATGGTCCTTCCATAATGAATATTCCTTTAACAAGAAAATATTGGTCTAATCCTAAATATCCAATAAATTAACGCATTTGGTAAAATAAATTGTAATCTTTGGTTTAAGGGTATGGTCAAAAAAATTTGGGAAAATCACAAAGGGTTTTAGCGTTCAATTTAAAGTAAAAGTATAATACTATTCCAAATTTAGGATCTTATAAGGTGGCACGGTAGTATTTATATTCCGGAATTTAGGTTGCTCTTTTGTGTACCCTACTTAAGTCAATGTATCTGAACAGTGTGATTGGACAAAAAATACAGTATCTACTGAACATACTTTCCCAAACTGAGGGATGAATCAGGTGTAGAAAAATATGAAATAATTTTACATACAGGTGAAAATGATTTTTAAAATTTTGTATTCACTGCATGATAAAATATCTAAAGCACTAGTGGCCTTAGGTTTATAAAAATAGCAAAAAAAGTAAACGGTCATGATACATATTCAAATTCATTTCTGAATATTATAATGAAAGTACTTCAGTTTACTTTGTATGTAGAATTTTGGGCAGTGTTAGAAAGTGGTGAAAATTCTAAAAAGGCTATCATTATCCCTATGGGCCAGAAAATACTACCGTGCTACCTGTAGATTATGATGAAGAGAAGGACGCCGGCAGAAGACTGTCAACAATACTTTTTAATGTTGATTTAATTTGACAAACAAAATTCAGGGCATATGAATCAATGAAATAAAACAGGAAACTCACACAATTACTTTATTCATTATTGTCGATGAAGTCAACGGAAGCCCGCAATGAGAATGGGTTAATCTTTTGCTGACGGCAACTTTAAAATCTGCTCATTGTTACATGTTAAATGACAACTTATGAACTGAGAACTGTCAACAGATCAAGAAACTGGAGATTTTAGGTAAAGAATTACGACATCAAGCAAAGAAGTTCACATTTCATTTGGATAGTATGGTATGGTCATCATGAAGTTGTATATGGTGTTTTTAGTTTTATACTTACATTGTACTATAGGAGACCGGGCCATGACCCTCTTAGGTTAATGTTTGTTTTATGGTTATGGTAAATTTAGAGTTACGGTCAGGGTTAGTTTAGTTTTAATGGGAAAACCATTTGATATTTGGAGGGGGAGGATTTTTTGACGGATAAAACCAGAGACATATATACACACGCGCGATTTAACTTGGAGTTCGCTGACCACTTTGCCAATCTCTGTGCATATATTTCTCTGATAAAACTATTCATTTTGATCTGTTGCTTTGCATGCTTAATTTTTACTGTAGCAAATTTCATTTTTACTTTGTACACAATTTATTCCTGCATTTTGAGTTGAAGAGAATTAATTTTCCTCCTGTCTTGGGCACAATCATTTTATATCAGCTCATAACAAAAAGGAGGGGGGTCTTCCTATATGAAGGTATACCCAAAGCTACTTGTACAGCTGGAATGGGTAACTTTTTGAATATCAATTATATCAATGGGGTGCAAATTCCAGGAGGTAACATATGTATGGGTAAAAACTTATATGTCAATGGGTCATACATGTTCCTCTTCTGTTACGTCCTTATGGTGTCTGTAATATCTCATTGATAATAGCATGAAACACAGATTATTTTTATATGCCCGTTTACAGGACGTATTGAGGTATACCGTTGTCTCTTAGTTCGTCTGTCCGTCCGTCGTCAACATGTCGGACAATAATTCAAAACGCTTTGAACAATTTGCATGAAACTTTGGTGAATTGTTTATATCTATTGACGTTAGCTCCCTTTCAATTTTTACAAATATTAGATTCTACATTTCCTAGTTATTTATTCATATAAAGGGGGTGGTTTTTCCAGTTTTCCAACAATATCTTTAAAGTGCTTTGAGCAGTTTTCATGAAACTTTGGTGACTGATTTATATCTTAAAATAACCTCCGTTTTTTTTTTTTTTTTTTTTTTTTTTTTTATAAATTTCTGATATGACGTTGAGAAGTTATTGAACTTTATTCTTTGAAGAGGCAACGGTCGTATCATTGTTTATTATATAGATGATATATATAACAAAATTTAGCTAGCACTTGTTACCATGGTTGCAGAAGATGGCTAGGGGTCTATAGTATGCATAGCATATAAAATGGCATTTAGCAGATAGTAGAAATTAAAATTAATTAAGTAAACAAACAAAAAATCAAGAAAATAAACTTATTTGATTACCTGGCCGCCAACTTATATAGACATCAAAGTTAAACGGGTAAAAGTAGTTTGTGTACAACCTGTATTTATGTTAAATGTTCAAAATTTGGGCCTGTAGATTTCAGAATGTATTGGCCCCTCTGGCCGGTGCTTCGAAAAGTTAAGCGGAAAGACTGATTAAGATGTCTGTAAAAACTGTGTTTTGATCTTTTTATCTCATAATATGAATCACAGATCCCATCTGGTTAACATCTCATTGAAATCAGATTTCATGATAGCTGGGAATTATATATAAATTTTTGATTTTCTTATTACATATATACATGATGTATGAATGGGAGGTATTTTGCAGACCTCAATCGGACGTCTGTACACACATTTGTAGGTTGAGACCCCCCTGTGTACCAGCCAGGTCGGGTTATGGACAACTTTAGAATTCATACACTTCTCCATATATATTTCCCTTTTCACAAGGCTTATGTTGTTATATCACATTAAAAACTGATTGTCCGATAATCGTTGTAATTCATTCATAAACAAACAACTGGAGATTGCCGTGTATTTATTTTCAAAATCCTCTGTATAAATATTAAAAGTAAATACATGAAAATATAATAGCATAACAAACATTAGGGGGAGGGGGGTGTCTTTGGTCCTATGATATAAGATATTTATAAGTATGAAATCCAAACAATCAGAGTCATACTTCTACAAATAATACAAATGTCACTAAACAATACAAATATATATATGTAACATTTACCATGTTTACAAAAGTGAAAAATTGATTTAAAAATCTAAGTTTATTTGTTGTTTTTTTTTTTCTTCTTCTTTATTACTTTTCTTAAAAACTAGACAACATGCCTCTCCTCAAATTTACATACAAATTGTTATGTTTAGAGCAGTAAAAAGAAAAATGCTATGAGGGAACATAAGTTTCACAAAAGGCAAAGGAAATCTGACTTTTAATTTTAAGCCTCTTTTTCCTAACAAGCAACTGCCACATACAATATTTATGTATTATATACATGTACATGCGTTGTACATTTGGCAAGCAGAGCTAGTGAAAAAAGATTGTACGTTCCATTATTTTGTGTTAGAATATATATTTGAGAACCCTGATTGGTAAGGTAGTATTTGATGATTATTTTACAAAATTATACACGGATTTTTATTTTTAGATAATGGCAACAGTATGAAGTATTCCAAGAGTCTGATGCGGTTATTGTGTGTATGGAACAATTATTGTAAGGCACATACATGTCCGGCTGGTAAGTTTCATCAGACGATGACCGCATTTGCACAGTTCATTGGTCAATGTTAAAGTTTTTCTTATACTTTAAGCAATAGGTCAAGTTCAACTATATTTGGTGTATGAAATGATTTTAAGTCATACATGTCTATCTGGCAGGGTTCATCTGACATTGACCTCATTTTTTCATGGTTCGTTGGTCAATATTAAATTTTCATGGTTTTCTCTGTTTCTTGTATAATATAAGCAATAGCAAAACTATGTTAGGTGTATGTAATGATTGACCTCATTTTCATGGATTATTGATAATCATGTTGATTTTATGTGTCTCATTTTCATGGATTATTGATAATCATGTTGATTTTATGTGTCACATTGTACTAAAACTTTATCCATAGGACTATTGACATAAAATAATTCATGAATAGTAAAGCAGGCGAGACATTTCTTGTTGTATCTTATATGTTGCATTTAGAGAATTTTTGGTCAGAGTTTACAGGACTGACTAGTATTGTTGAGGACCAATTAATTTGAACAACATGAAAGAAATATGTAGAATGGTAGTATGAACACATGCTCAATACCAAAAAGAAGACATATCTATATTTCAAATTTATATATATTATAAAAGAGAGAAGGTATAGTACTAGATGAGCATTAACAGTTTCTAAAATATGTTCAGTTACTGTCAAATTTATGTGAAAGCTTGATTCATGCTAATTCCACTTGAAATGTTTCATGTGCAAGCTCCTTTCACCTTACTTTCACATGAAATTCATGGGTAGAAAATGTATCTGTGAATGTTAAATAATTCTTTCATACCAATCGCTTAGGATTTAAGTGCTTTAATTCAAGGCAAAAAAATGCTTTTTTATAATTAAACACACTTAGTGTCTACAAGAAGTGACGTTAAAGATGAAGAAAACCAAATTAGTAATAGTCTTAAATAGAAGGGTTCCTGTTTCTTGGACATTTAACAAACATTTCCTTGAATTCAAATTATGTATTTTAACTGGATTCTGCCTTACTACCCTAAAAATTACTTAGCTCTTCAATTAAGATCTACTGCTGTCAAAATTGTCATGCAATATTAAAACCACATGAAGAACAAAAAGAAACATTTCAACATTCAGGTTCTAATTGCATGCATTTTGAATAAAAATACCAATATTTGTATTGCTGGTTTCGTGTTTAAACTGATAGCCAGCTATCTGAAGTGCAAAGTAATCTAAAGCTTTATAATTGCATTTTTAGCTCACATGGTCCAAAGAGCCAAGTCAGCTTTTCTCATCACTTGGCGTCCGCGGTTGTCTGTTAACGTTTACAAAAATTTTCTCTGAAACTACTGGGCCAAATTTAGCCAAACTTGGCCATAATTATCATCAGGGTATATAATTAAAATAATATGTCTGATGACCCTGCCTGCTAACCAAGATGGCCGACATGTCTAAAAATAGAACATAGGGGTAAAATGCAAATTTTGTCTATTATTTTGAAATCCGTAATACATAGAGAAATTCTGACACTGCAAGAAATGTTCAGAAAGTTGAGCTCTACCAACTGTCTATATACGTCAAAACTGTCAGACGACTTCTTATAAGAGTTATTGCCCTTAAATGACTAATTTTATCTTTTGTTTTCATTTTTGCCTACTATCTTGAAAATTATAATAAATAAAGAGAACTTTTTACTGCAAATATGATCAGCAAGACAAGTTCTACAAATAAATTTTGCATAGTCGAAATCGTCAGTCGACTCGTTATCACAATAATTGCCCTTTGAAGACGATTTCTACCAATTGTCAGCGTTTTTGCCTGATATCTTATAAATTATAATAGAAAGATAGAATCTTAAATAAGCAAAAACGATCAGCAAGACACGATCTACAATTAGGATAATATGGAAGAAAGCGTCCCTTGACTCCCTGTTGGAGTGATTGTCCGTTAATGACGATTTTCACCATTGCTTTTTGCGTTTTGCCTTGCATGATAAATTAAAAAAAAAAACACTTTAAATCACAAAAATGATCAGCAAGTCTAGATCTACTAACTAGTCAAAGTTTGCTGATATAGTTAGTTAGTAAACTCACTCTATATAGGAGTGATTGTCCTTAAATGAAGAATTTTTTGAGCCAAAACTAGAAGAAAGAGAGAAACTAAAGAAAATAAATAATCAGCAATAAAAGATCAACAAAACAGAGCTTTTTGTCGTGAGTTCTATTTTCCTCAACAATGTTGTAGAGTGGCCTTTGTTGAAGAAGTTGAAACTCCAAAATTGATGTATTAGAATATAAAAATAAGGTGATGTGGTAATGACTGCCAATGAGATAACTATCCACAATTTCAATGAAGTTGATGTAAGCAATTAAAGGCAGCCGAAAGGCCTTCAACAATGAGAAAAACCCATACCGTATAGTCTGCTATAAAAGATATGCAAAATATGAAAGAATTCAATTGAGAAAACTAACGGCCTAAATTTAAACCAAATAAAAATGACAGACATCAACCAACGACGACCACTGAACTACAGGCTCATGACTTGGAACAGGCACATAAAGAAGGTGGTGGAGTTAAACAGTTTGTGAGCGCTCAACCCTCTTTTAGCCTGGGACAGTGGTGTTACAGCAGAACATTAGAACAACTAGTTGAAAAGATTTTTAACTCATCAGATCGATACAAAGCAGAAAAACATCTAACAAAAACACAGATCATACGTGGCAGGGTATTTATACATCACTAACAACAATAACTACATATGTATGGGTTTCGTGTCAACTTGGGTAATGTCTGCAGAAAGTACGTCATGGAATTTCACTGCAAAGGTTATCTGGTAATAAAAAAATGAAAACAATACATTATAACTTTCATGTGTTTAAAGAGCTTTTCTGGATTTACCTTCATCAGGAACGGTCAAAGACGAATATTTGAAAGCCAAGAATGTATAAGAACTTAAACGATTGAAGAACTATATGATCAAAAAGCCAAGTTGGAAATGGAAACTTGAGTCTGATCCATTTGTCCTTTAGAACAATAAAATATGTTAAAACTAAGGTTTACTTAGATAATGGGTAATATCCAGAAATTGATTAAACTAAGCCAAGATTTGTGTTATAAAAAGATCTTGAAATGTGTATTTTCTTTAAAATTCTTTGAATTTTTTACAAATTATCATGGTTTCAGAAGAAAGTGTTCTATCTATAGGAGAATCATGTGAACTGCATTACAGACTTAATTACAATTGAGTGGTCCAAAAAAGTATCTAGTCAAAAATAGTTATGACCCCGCATTGTTGCTTATACAGCAACAGTTTTGATATTGATGGCTGCATATATTTATATAATCTATAGTTTTAATTGTTGTATTATAAAAACAAGGAGATCTGGTATGATTGCCAACTATCAACCACAGAACAAGGATATTAGATATAACCATAATGTCTTAACGTTAGATGTCAGCAAAATCGGTTTCACCCCCTACATTTAAGTCGCATGTCATAGATGTCTAAGTGTAGTTATATATTTAGATTACTAAACAATATTATGATATTGTGCTGTACAGCTGGATAGTATTCCTTTTTCATATTTTTGTCAGAGCCATTCAGAGCTTATTGTATGGAGTGGACTGCTAAACATTGAGGGCAGTATGTTAGTTTTGTATTTGTTGCTTATGTGAATTTTGCTGTCTTCTTTACATTGCTCCTTTCCCGTTTTCACACACATCAACAATGGAAAAATCATAGCACATGGAAAGCTATAATAGTCTACTTTATAACTAGTGAAACTAATCCTAAGAAGAAAAAAAAAAACGTCCTGCTCTACGTCTAAACATTGAATAACACCATTTATGACCAGATGACAACGACAATCAAAAACTATAAGTCCTTGCTTTTAACAGGCACGAAAGGAATGTGGCCATATAGTTCATTAAAAGAATCTCCAATGCCTTAACGGGTTGAAATGAAAGAATTACAGCAATGGCGCTTTAAAACATAATACTTGTATTTATTCAAAACCATCTAATGATATTTGTGATAACTTAACAGAGAACTTTTCAATTAGGTCTTGAATATCACTATACTTTTCAATACTTGAAATGAATGAAATTTTCAGTACTTAAAAAAGACTGAAATTTTCAGAACTGAAAAACGACTGAAATTTACAGTACTTAAAAATTACTGAAATTTTCAGTATAGTAAAATGACTAAAGTTTTCAGTACTGAAAAATGATTGAAATATTCATTACTGAAAAATTACTGAAATTTTCAATACTGAAAATAACTTTTTCTCAGCATTCTGAAAACGTGCATATAATTAAATGTAGTGAAAAGATAGAGATAAGAAATGTACTGATTGGTTATATTCTTAATCAGTACTGTATATGCAGTGGCGTTAAATGTACATGTAAACGCTAGGTAAATTCCTGGTAGTGTATTATGAGAGAGTACACACTGCATGGCCACACCCTTGAATCTGTAAAATCCGCTAAATATCTAGGTTGTACCATCAGTTCAGACTTGAAATGGAACGAACACATCAGAATCATATGTAACAAAGCAAACAAGACCATTGAATTTCTGAAACGATACCGCAACATCAATAACACCACTATAAAGGAAACCGCATACAAATTCCTAGTTAGACCAACCTTGGAGTATGCCTGCACAGTCTGGGACCCTTTCCAACAGAACAACAAACATCGGCTGGAGATGGTACAAAGAAAAGCAGCAAGATACGTCACTAACAGATATCATAACACCTCATCTGTTAGTAACATGCTTACCCAACCCTTGAAGACCTGAGAAAAGCATCAAGGCTAACAATGATGTACAAACTTGCCAATGGGATGGTTAATGTTAAAACTGAAAACACCCTCACTCCACCAGACAGGCTATTCCGTAACTTAAACATCAATGGTTTCCAAGTACCATCGTGTAGAACAGAAGTGAGGAAAGAATTGTTCTATCGAAGAACAATAAGGGACTGGAACGCACTACCACTTACCGCCACCAGTGTAGGTATTCTTGAATGTTTCAAGACTCACCTACACGAGACAATCTAGACCATCGTCCAGGGTGCTTTTAACTTCACTGTACATTGTATATAGAATGTATAGCACAAATCTTCGCATTATTTTTCTAAAATATTTACATGCGCATCCAAAAGTGGCAAAATAATCAGTGTATTGATGGTGGCCGCTTAATGGTAGAAGTAGAAAGAAGTAGAAATACTTATTCTTCAATGGCTTTCAAATTTTAGACCTGGTGAAGGTAAATTTAGTCACGCATTTTGGCGCACCAAGTAATTTTCAAGTGTTGTTTCTAAATTTAAGAAGTTTTGCTTGCAGTATTAATCAACCACTTTTCAGATAGTTCAGCTTTCATTGTTTGCAATAGTTGATTACATCCAATGAACAATTCGAAATTAGACTATAAAACTTGCAGTTTCTGCTTCACCTTTGAACTGATTTATATCACATATTTCTTAATTGGACGTTGTTAAATTGAGAAACTAAAAAGAAACTAGGATCCAAACTCCATCAGGCGAGCTTAATGGTTTGGCTATGCATGAAGATACCCCTTTCTCATATAACTGCTCAAGAATTTGTACATCATTGGCTACACAATGTTGTATTTGCGATGTTCCTGGTTAAAGATAAATCAAGAAAAGCACTTCATGCGAAAAATATTTACCAAGTTATATTTAAGTGGAGAGCCCGAACAGCCCGAACAGCACTGACTTTACAATAATGGATATAAAATAGACAGAAAGAATTACTCACTTAGTTTATATCCAGTCTTTAACGACTCCTTTTGGATCAAAATGGCCGTTTAACAAATCCAAATTTAGCTACTAGCGACTGAGTCTCTTAAAATTGAATTTGAATATGAAACAGCTTTAACTTATATCTACAGTTTTTTTTTTATATAGCTAACAAATATTTTGTTTATCATGTTTAATTAGATTTTAAATGAGAAGGTATAATATGTTCAATTATCTTAAATATGTAACTCAAATGAATAAGACCCTCCATTCAGACGTTCGCTACAAATTAGATTATCGATTATCAGTAATGTTATATCTAAACTGTCTAAAACACCATATTTAGATCGTTGAAACAAGCAGGGACCACTCCCAACCTCCCTTCACTCAAACAAAAACAAAATGAGAAAGAAAGATAGCAACAACTAAAAACCAAACAAACAAACAACAACAAAAACAAAACATAACAGCTAAAATCTTGAGATTTTTTTTTCAATCATAATACGAAACTACTTACCTTTCTTGGAGTATATGAATTCTTCCCCAGTTTTGTTGGGTTTAAACTTTCGTTATTTTTGTGTAGCTGAGTGTTTTTGGACTGTTTTGTCTCTTTGTTTTTCACTTGGCTTATGTATTTTTTTCTTATTTTTCTTTGACTGACGTTTTGTTTTTTGATGGTCTACTTTGTATCTTCTTGAAAAGAGATTGTATACAATTTTGACTGTGTCGATAGAACAGTAATTACAGCCTTAGTTTAAGTACTATATCATAATAAATGAATATGGAATATTCTTGACATCAATCGAAACGGAACGAGACCAGGTGGAATGCTATGGTAATCATCTCTTTTTATGCATGCATCACAAATCACGCGGTAATAGAAGAATGTCATCTTTACTAATTTGATTTTTAACGATTTTCTTTTCCTGAATGTGACCTACCGATATATACTTATCGCCGGGTTTGTTCTTACATGAACAACACGACGGGTGCCACATTTGGAGCAGGATCTTCTTACTTTTCTGGAGCACCTGCTATTATCCCCATTCTTTACGAGGTTCATGATATTCAGGCGTTAGTTTTCTTCGTTGAGTTTTGTATATTGTTGTTTGACATTTCGTATTTCGTTTTTTTTTTTTTTGCTACGGTATTGTCAGTTTGTTTTTTGACTTATGAGTTTGGTGACGATTTAGTAAAATTTGTAGTCAAAATTGAGTTTTTGAGGCAAATGTAGAATCTTATATAATGAAATTTTAAGAAAAAGCCAGCAAAAGATATTTTGTATTTCATTTTTAGCTACTCGAACCTAAACAAGTCTAACTGTTGTTTAAAACATCTCTGTTTATTTTTTTGTATAATTTTCTTCAACCGACACTGATAACACAACTTATGTTCAACATAATCTTAGAAGTACTGGACTATGTCTGAGGAAAATCACCCAATTCAAGAAGAAGAAAACAAATCAAGTTTCATGACACCAGGAAGCAGACAAAATGATAGACTAAGTTCACTACATAAACTAGAGTTATGACATACAACATCAAATAAATAATATCGGTATCACATTAAAGTGTTAGAACTCTGAATGGAAAAGGTTGGATCACGTTATACAGTCATCTGTCCTCATTTTTCATTGTGACATCTTTAGAAGTGCCCTTTAATGAAACGAAAATAAAGAGAGATATATAATTGGAGATCAATACAATAAGGATAAAGATGTATGTTTCAGAGCAGAGAGGCATAGCGACACAACACCATCAAACACTGACCTAACATAATATTATCTTTTATAGTTCCATCGATATAATTATCTTTCATGTTCTTTAATTTGCACAAAGATGATGACATCATTAGGATTTTTATCGATATATTGACCAAATAATTAATCATTCCGGATTACCACGTTACTACACCACGAAAGATTCCTCAAAGTCATAAAGTGAAAATTAAACTGTCTACATGAGATCTATAGAAGATTAAGTCAGTGACAAACACATAATAACTGATGACAGCGACCATTTTAAGAGGTTTTGGGCTATAAATTCCGGCATCATTGCGAAACCGAATCGCTTATCGGTTCAGTATTGATAACAACCTAAACCAATTATAGCTACTATGACCAAAGATCGATCATGGACTTCTTGATGTCAAATAAAACATCAAAATAACAAATTTTACAACTCACATTATAGTGGCATAATGTCAACATTATAGTGTTAGATGGAAATTGGTAATAGTATTGTATACGATCATTGGAAGTGACTTTAATGTAATGTAGATTATTATTCTGCCGTGGTTAAAGTAATACGAAAAGAAAAGTGGAAAATTCGAAAGAAAGCTAAAACAGAAAGTCGATCGAAAAAAAACTCATTGAGAGAAAGCGTTAAATGAATAAACATCAAAAGCATTCCAAACCAAAGCCTGAATAAACGGGAAAATGGAATTTTCCGAATTGTTTTGATACAACATGTAGTGATTATTCTTAAATTCCTTAATCGTTTTGAACGGAAGACCTGTCTTACAAATCCTAACAATTTGCAAAGGAGTTCGGAGCAAATTACCTATGATGTGTAGAATAACCTTAATTGCGGTACGCTGAGACCAAAAGATTTAATGCTATTCATATAAAATTTGAAAAAAAAAAAACAAAATCAAGAGGGTCTAAATACTACTGTCAAAACTACCTTTCAATTTGCCTTCAGGAGATTTTGCCCTGCAACATCAGCTTCAGCACGGTTATCTAATTCGATTTCCATGCATTTGTTTCTGAAATAACTTTCATCAGGTATGCCTGTTTCTAAAGGTTTTGAAATAAGAATATAGAAAAACTACAGAGAGCACATACAACACCCAAAAAACTACATAAACAGAACACTACCGACCGTACAAGAACCTCATGGGTAATCAAGATCGTTAAAAACCCCACTCGTCTAACAGAACACACAAACCGTCTATGGTAAATGTTGCCTGATTGAAACCCAACATGATATTAATATATTCATATCCGTTAACAAGTTTAACGTTGTTCAAATTTTGGCTAAAAATCGATTATTGTTAACACCTTTCTAAAAAAGAGAGCCGTCGTGTTGCTTATGTAAGTACAAACCAGGTGATAAATCTAATTCGGTAGGTCACATTCGGGAAAAAGGACGGGATTGTGATTACGGCAGTTGGAACATGTATATGTATTCTAAATGTATTCATAAATTATGTGTGTCCCGAGTTGAATATGTTTCATATACTTTAATGACTTAGTTTTATCATAACACTTGTACTCTGACTTTCTTTTAAAAGAAAACCCTTTTCCTTATCAAAATCTTCAGAAATGTACGGCTGTTACATTATTGTCATCCTGTGCTCTCATTCGTTTATAGCTTTGCCGTATGCAGTGGCCTTGACAACGAGACCTCTGTTTAGTACTTTGGCAACCACACAGCGCAAGTGCAAGGAAAACCGTGATGAACAAACGGTAACAAAGCACGAAAGTTAATTAGCAGGCAATGTTTTCACGATGTAAAATATTATTTTGTCGATTAGATGTTATGGACTCGTAATAAATGTTAAAAATCGTGCATAGATGACGTAGTTTAGTATATATACATTCATTTCTTTAATAATTTCCGTAACATTATAATTTCAAAAACTCGTTTCATGTGACTTTAATGGATGTATAATATTTTTTTATATAATCATATGAAAAAAAATGTTTAACAATTTCTAAAAACACACATAGACGAGTAGAATAAGGTAGAGGCCGGAACTTTATGACATAACTGTCAATAATATATTTATTAGTACATCACATGGATGAACCGAAAACATGCTACTATTGTATTTTCCACGAAACACAATGTTTTACCTATAGAAATAAGACTATTAGTATTTTAATGAATTTTGTTATAACTAAATTTGATGTTAAATTTCAAATCTTAAACATGTAACAAAAATGCAATAAATATTTATTATTATTTCTATCATCAAAAGGTATATTCTATCAGATAATTATTGTTGCAGAATATTTGGAAGGCAATTTTCTTGTATTATCACTTTTCATTGATCAAAAGCAAAAATACATGATTAAACTACCGATTATAATCAATACATAAAACTAGTGAAGGTTTGAAACTTAAGCTAGGATCCGGTAATGAAAATAAAACGATCGTTGTGATTCGAATATTCTACCCTTACATCGCTCAAGTAACTGGTAATACTGTCTTAATGTCTTAATTGGTAACGCAAAATGTCATTTTTTGTAACATCGTAAAAGTTGCTGGATAACAACAAAAACAAATGGTTAACGTAACACTTATGAAAGGTCGAATTCAGTCGTTCAACCAAATAACTCTGATGGGGCATTTTTGCGATATCAACAATTCCCTGTTAAACGAGTTCGTTTAATGTGAATATGCACCTGCAAAACGTTCCAATCGAGATATGTAAACGCCATTCAATTGGACAGAGTTAGTTATCTAATTTGTTGGTTTTGATTGTATCCGTTTGAATTTTGTATGTTCGTGAAAATATTTAAAATAAGCAAACAATTTTCATATAAATGTCAGTTGAAGTTTAAAATATTATTTAAAATTCCAGAATTGATTGTTTCTTGATCGTGAAAATCACGATGGCATTCTGCAATTAAAGAATCAAATGATTTTCCTTCGCCCAACACGTACATGTATCTATAGAATAACATAACCATTTATCTGTGTGTATTGATTATATATTTATTCTGTGTGTTCATTTCTATTCATTATTAAAAATTTTGAAAAGTAAACAAAAAAACTTGCACGTTGACGATTGTTTCCTTAATTGCCAAAATTTGAATTGACCGAACACAGAATAACATATATATGTATGTCCGAGTAGGTGACTTATTTTTACAATAAGTCTCTGAATTTTTATTTTGTCGATCACCAGTATATAATATGATCGTTTATGAACCATCATTTTTTTATAATTCCATTTTCATATATATATTTCAGGAAAGCAAATGCCAATGCACTGCACATATACAAATATAATTGTATCGTTTAATGGGATACTGAAATATTTTCAAATGATTTTTTTAAATGTGCAATTGATTATTATTGGTGTGAACAACTATCGTCTTAACATGAAAACATGTATCAAAAATAGGTTTGATGGTAGATTTTTATAATTTCAATCCTTAAATAATTTTTATTCTACGAGTTTAAAATGAATTTTGATAGACATGGCCAAATAACTAATTACTTTTTACCTTACCTATTATAGATGCTCAATCAATATAGTCGCATTAGAAGATGACAAATAAAATGTAAAATAGATTATCTTTATTTTAAACATAAAATACTCGTTTTGTAGCCATAATGATAGTTTAGATGGATTTTATGGCATTTTATGAAAATTAGGAGATGTGGTGTAATGAACTTTGAGACAACTATCCTTTAAAGATCTGCAATTACCGAATTTTCTTCTTCAAATTTGTATATAAATTATTATTACTATTCAATCGAAGAAAAAGATAACATTAGCACAAACTTGCAAGATTAAAAAGAATTGATATTCAATAACACCTTTCAACTCTCTCAGGCAAAGCTGACCTTAGATGGATTTGGCTATTTTTTAGGTCCTATTTGATCATATAACTCTTCAAGTTTTTAGGTCCTTATAGCTCTTCATCTTTTAATGAGCGTTAGATTTTCAAATATTTTGGCCCCGAGCATCACTGAAGAGACATTGATTGTCAAAATGCGCATATGGTGCAGAAAAATTATTACCGTTTATGTTAGTATATACTAGAACACACCCGCGATAACGCGTGACTGAATTGAAGGATCTACGCCTTATTTTCAGTCTGGATATTTAGTATTCGTATTGTCATTTGACAAAGTCATGCTGATTGTAAGGCGCACAGTTTTCTTTGCTTTCAAAATCTTTCTGTTTGAACCCGTCCTGTTTTTCTTACTACAACCGGAAACTACTTGTAGATATATTTTTTGGGTCAAAGTGTCAATCCCTGTATAATGACGAAGTTCAGGTGTGATTATGATCCCTGTTTTTAGCAAATCCCAAATACACCGTTTGGTGGTTCGCCTGACAGAGGTGGAACGTACAGATTATGTAACAGGTAACAGGTACTATTGGGATCGGTATCGGAATCGACCCGGAACTTGTGAATTATTGATAATATTAATTAAGTGGAAAACAAAAGGGCCTGGAAAGTTGTAATTTTCAATCAACACCATTGTCCTATATTAGTTATATACAAAGTTGAATTCTTTGATTCGTGGTTTTTACGTCATGCCGGCTAACAAATTGGACCTCGTTATTTTAGTATTATAGATTAATGGCTTTCAAATATTTGGCTTTGAGCGTTCCTGGAGAAGGTAAATCCAGAAAAGCGCTGCGGACACATGCACTTTATAACGTGTTGTTTTCATTTTTTACCTTTAGTGTAAAATATTCACCAAACTTAATACCTGCTAAAAATATATATTTGAATTGTGTACTTTTATCATATAAGTTTTATTCTGCCTTTTTGAATTTCTAATGCTTTTCCAATCTGAACAAAGTGAAAGAGTAAATGGTTTATCAAATTAATGAACACGCCAAATTACATCCTCTGAGAAACGAAATATTTTCTACAACTCTTAAAATTTTGTAAGCCACAGCAATAGTTTCATTATAACATGTAAGTCACAATATTATATTTGTGATTTCAGGTGAGCTAAGACAGTTATAATCCTTGTAAGAAATACACATACATATAACTAGCATGTGCAAAGTTTATATTAAGGTATTTGAAAGCTTTTTCAAAACTCCCGAACGTTCCTGGTGTCCATTATTTCAGAATGATTTTTTTAATGAAATCATAATTATGCGTTATAACATTTAATCGGATAATAATTATTGAAGTTGCTATAATCAAGTTAATCGGAGATAATAATTGTATCAAATAGTATTAAAATTAATACCATGCTTTTATTCACACACAAATGCGACTGGATAAATATTACAATATGAAAAACGCGTGTTTGACATTTTGCAAAAGAGGGACGAAAGATACCAGAGGGACAGTCAAACTCATAGATCGAAAACAAACTGACAACGCCATGGCCAAAAATAAAAAGACAAACAGACAAATAATAGTACAGATGACACAACATAGAAAACTAAAGACTAAGCAACACGAACCCCACCAAAAACTGGGGGTGATCTCAGGTGTTCCGGAAGGGTAAGCAGATCCTGCTCCACATGTGGCACCCGTCGTGTTGCTTATGTTATTTCAAATCCGGTAAATAGTCTAATTCGGTAAGTCACATTCGTGAAAAGGGAAGGGTATTGTAGTTACGACATAAGGAACATATCCGATATCATCTGTGAAACGGTTATTCCATAACGGTCAACCAACTCGTGATGGCGTCCGTAAAATTTACGAAGGGATGATTTCAACTTCACCATTTGGAACTCTTGGTTTAATAGCTTCCTTGTGAGCAGCAATCCTCTATCAAGGAAATCATGATAGGAAACACAAGCCCGGGAATATCGTATCAATTGGGAGATATATACTCCGTATGCAGGCGCTGCTGGAATGTTGCTACATAGAAATGGAAAGTTCACAATTGGGAAGCTGAAATCATCTCTTTTGTCGTAAAGTTTTGTTTTCAACCGACCCTCATTGTCAATTTCTAGATGTAAGTCAAGATATGAGGCCGACTTAACTGTATCTGTAGTATCCTTTATCTCTAGTTCGATGGGATAGATTCGTTCAACATAGTCACCAAATTTTTTATTATTTAGTGAGAGAACATCATCTATATAGCGGAACGTAGAGTTAAAGGATATTGCTAACTTCTTATCTTTCTTCCTAAGAAGTTCCTGTATGAAGTCAGCCTCATTATAATAAAGAAACAAGTCGGCAAGAAGAGGAGCACAATTGGTTCCCATTGGAATTCCGACAGTCTGTTGAAAAACATGTCCTCCAAACGTAACAAATATGTTGTCAATCAAGAAATCAAGCATCTTGATAATGTCAGTTTCAGAGAATTCTTTGTTTGAATCAGAGTGATTCTTTACAAAGTAGGATTCATCCCTCCCCAAGACAAGATACTTGTATCTACGTTCGCCATTCTTTTTAATGAAACAAAGTAATACCAACTCTTTTGTTTGGAATGGGGAATATTTGTGTAAAGTGTAGAAAAGTCAAATGTTTTAATACTATTGCAAGATGAGAGAGTCTTAGATTGTATGTACTCTAAAAGATCTTTGGAATTTTTTAGTATCCACATCTGATTCACGCCACCTCTAGAATAGGCAGTTTCACAATAACTTTGGAGCCCGGCTTTGATTGCTGATAAAATAGATGTTAATAATTTAGAAAGAGGTTATGGATATTGAACTAATACATATTCATAATGTGCCTGTTAACGAATTAGATGAATTTTATCTAAGAATTACAGGATTTGTTAGAGGGCTTGTACAAAAAGTATATGAGTTGGTTAATTTTACTTCATTATTTTTACTTCAAAAGAAATATTGAATGCACATATAATGTGAAAGATGTTTTAAGTTATTGCGCAATTTCTTTCAAGCGATCCCCTTAGTTTTTATGTGTAACTAGTTACAATTTGTCTCTTCCTTGTTAATATTTGAACACCTAAAATAATGAATTATTTTGCAATTTAATATCTGATTTGACTTTTGATTGTTCATACCGAATTTCTTGTGAAACATTAGGTAATTTTATAGAGATTATATTTAAAACTTTTTCTGATTTGTATTTTACCGCCAATACACCCGCTAAATAGACACCAAGAACATAAAATTTGTGTCGAAGACAGAAAACACATAAGCAGACATAATATATTGTCGCAACGCAAATGCTTCTGTTATGAATGTATAAAAATCACCGCAAGATTAGTCTATGAACGACAGCCACACACAATAATTCTTTAATTACTCTTTTGGGATACAGCTGTAATGATAATAATATTTTTTATGTAATGTATATGAATTATAAACAAGACGTGTAACGGTTTGATTGTAGAAACATTGTTTAAATGCCTCGTAAATCAGCCAACTTAATATATGAAAAACCTGACCTTAACAAAAAAGATATGTTAAATGTAGTTTTTGTCATAAATAAAATGTGTACAAGGATACAAGAGTTTGGTAGATTTCGCTTAAAAACACTGGTCATAAAAGAGGAGGTATGGTACGAGTAATTTTTTTTGGCCCTGAAACTCAAAATTAGTTAAATTAAAAAACAATAAATTGTGGTAACGTCATTGAATACAAAAGTGAAGAAGATAACAAGTGTCATAAGTCGTAGAAAAAGATAACACCTCAGAAAGAGGAAAATATTTAATTCGGATAAAGAATATCTGACATATAGACATGCTAATTCCGATATGTCATTAACATATTGAAAATGAATTATTTGACTTCAAGATTTCAACTAACAAAGATATCTGTTATTCATTTATGTGAACAGACTTGATTGATAAAAGTGTGCAGTAATTTGCATTACCATATTGAAACTATTTTTTAAAAGTACACCCAGATTACATAAAAATGTTAACGAATTAATATGCCCTTACAAGATTTCTGAAAAAAAATGCTATTGTACTATTAATAAATTTATACCACATAGAGCAAAAATGATATTTATTACTTGTAACTTAACACATACAGCATCTCTTGCATCTAGTTATTATCACTACAGTATTCTTACACAGATCAACTGTTTCAATAACTTATATTTTGACTGATATTTAAAAAGCATGATAGTTGAATACTGTAGTACCGAAAGCAGATAAAGCCTTTAAAAATGCAGTAAATGTACTTGTTTTAACGAAATTGTTCGTCTATGTACCACTAGTCAGGTGGTATCGGAGAGATCGCTATAGTTGGGTTTTTTTTTATATAGCCTCAGATCGAAAATGAACAGAGATGACATCTTATGCTGTTTACCGACATGACACGTCCTTCTGTAATTCCGTCAGCAAGAAAAACCCTTATTTTTAGGCAATGTCTTTCTACTTTTATTCTTGTAGTCTTTGTGATGTCTCCAACTTGTTTTGGCAATATCAAATCCAACATCGATATATTCATTTAAAGAGGATACCTAACTTGTGAATAATAATACAATTTTGTTTGAAAGGAAAACACGATTATTATTTTAATGACAAAGGATAGACTGTGACTGCTCGAACAACACAGATCATAAAGAAAAATAATAATAAAAAAAAAAAAAAAAAAAAAATACAACACAGACAAATCCTGAAAACACAATAATATAATTGCTTAAAGTGATGGTGAACTTATGTGCTCATTAATTGTATTTGTTTACACTTTTACTGCCACTTTTTGATTCTAAAACATTCGCAATGATGGTAATTCAACATCAAGTTATATTGATGTTAATTTTTCTTGTTTATCAATACGACGGGATTTATTCATTACTTATAAAATATGGAAGTCTATAAAAACTGACAAACGTTATCAATCAACGGAAAAATTGAAAAACAACAGCCATATTCTTGCCTTGGTACAGGCAATTCCAAAGAAAATGGTGGGTTAATACTGGTTTTCTAGCTAGCTAAACCTCTCACTTGTATGACAGTTGTTTATAGTTTCGTGATATTGACAAAATCGGATGAGCAACCCAAACAGACGTAAAAGGTTAATGTGACAATAATTGGGATTCAGCAGCCAAAACTGTGTAAACATACATCACAGACATACATCACAACTGACTAAAAAATTCAAACAAACATACAAATAAATCTAACAACTACTCCAACAAAAAGTATTGTAGTAGGTAGTAATTTTGACAATGACGCCAACATAAAAAGTTTTTGAAACTGATTGCAAAATAGCGTCTATATTTGAAAGAATGAAACAGGAATTCTTCCTAAGTTTTAGTAAATGAAAAGGGACAATAGACTAACTTATCCTATGTGCATTTTCGTATATATGTGCAATATTAGATGAGCTAAAAGTTGTTACCCAAACAATAGGTAGTTAACAAAGCTTATCTTTATTTCATGATCCATCTTACAAATAAATCTGTATGTTGTATGTTGGGTTTTATTATTATTATTAACTTTATTTGACATGGTTTTCAAAAAATGTCTTTTTGAGATATTTTAATTTCAAACATTATTTTAGAATAGCAATTTTTACAAGGTTGATTCTATGCTTGGTCGAATAAACCACTGCTGAAACAGGACTTTCATAGTTCAAGACAAAAAAATATCATCTGTATTCCCATATATAAATACCATACCGTTCATATTCTGCAATATTAATTCCAAAGTTCAAACAAATTACCTGAAAGACAAGATTGTGTTATTACTACAAACAGTGTACACAATAAAACTTCGCAAATAATAGATCTAATGTTACTCTACAGTAATCAACGGGTAAATCTAATTAAATGTTTTAAACTAGAGTGTGAGTAAAGTAGTCTAGATTGAAAGATTATGATTTTTTAAAGCTTGATTTGTACGTCTTTTATGATGTATAATTGAACCATTCTCTGGAAATACAATTTACGGATTTGATGTTCTTCTCAAGGATAAATCTGACGTACAGCAATTAATAGTTCATATTTCAATTAGGAAGATACATACATCCCTTGAGACAAACCTTCTAGTTAAAGACAATATTACTACATACATTCCTTGAGATAAACCTTCTAGTTAGAGAAAATATTATTGCTTCTTGTGAATATCTTCATCTTATTTTGTTGGTGCTTTCATACTGAGTCATTACTTGCAGGACCCTACATAAACTTAAACGTAGAAGTGTTGTATATTATATATAAACGTTGCAGATTTTGGTCGCTAAACAATGCAAACTGTACCGTTTTGAGGGGAACAAATTATATCGTTATGAGGGGAACAAATTGTTTCGTTGTGAGGGGAACAAAGTGTATCGTTATGATTGGAACAAATTGTATCGTTATGAGGAGAAAAGTTGTATCATTATGAAGGGAACAAGTGGTATCATTATGATTTGCATAAATTGTATCGTTATGAGGGGGACAAATTGAATTATTAGGAGGGGAACAAAGAGTATCGTTATGAAGGGAACAAGTTGTATCGTCATGAGGGGAACAAAATTTAACATTATGTGGAGAACAAAATGTATCGTTATGAGGGGAACAAATGTATCTTTATGAGGGGAACAAAATGTATCGTGATGAGGGGTAACAAGTTGTAATGTGAGAAGGATCACCCTCGGCTTTTAGTGGGGTTCGTGTTGCTCAGTCTTTAGTGTTCTATGTTGTGTTTTATGTACTATTGTTTGTCTGTTTGTCTTTTTCTTTTTTAGCAATGTCGTTGTCAGTTTATTTTCGACTTATGGGTTTAAATGTCCCTTTGGTATCTTTCGCTTTTCTTTTTGGTACTGTGAATTTTAATGTTTCTATATCAACATGTAGCCAAATACATAAAATAATGGAATCTGAAGCGAGATAATGTATCACATATTTGTGCTTTATTTGTTTTCAAAACAAAACAGTCAACTCAAACACTCATGACTTTCTCTTTTCGATGAGACTACATGTACTTGTATTACCCATTTTAAGGACTTTTTTAGCCAAAAAAAAGAAGAAAAAAACTGTTACCGGTGGCAGAGATGCAAATCAATGCTTCAAAAAGATCAATCTTTAATCTTTCTGTGGAATTATCTTCGGCGAGATTTTTGCTTATGCACAAACAAGACACGCATGTATTTGCATTTCAGTAATCGACTGTTTTGAGAAAATTTGTCTTTAATCTAAAAGTTAACGAATATCTCGAAGCTCCATACTATAATCTAAATATAAAAACGTATATAAGATGCAAAAATTCCTTAATAATTCACCTGTTTTTAACTTAACTTTTAAAGCCCATAGAAACAGAATGATGAAAACAATTCAAATATACCAACTTGGCCATTTTTACCTTCTCGAATAAAGAGTTCCATTTCTTTTGTTTAATTTTAACTGGATATCCGCCTGTATAACACTAGTTTTAATGATATCGTTGCCTTACCTTTCATACAAATGCAAAAGAGTGGAACAATAGTAACTTAAATATATTATTGAAATGTATACGGACTTTGGAAAACATTTCAAACTTGAAGTGTAAATGCGTAAATGTATTTGATGGGTAGATTGTGGATAAATGTAATAGGTTAAAGATCAATTCAGATGCATAGTATATTTGATTTGGAAATTTAAAAAAAATCAAAATAAAATTTGTTGGAAAATAAAAATTAGATTAAAACCATTGTACCCTATTATTTCAAGGTGAACGTTAGATGCTATAGCTCTTAAAACTTAACTACAAATGAATCGTATTAATGACTCTCAAGAAAGACTACATTGCTAAGGTACTGTTGTTTTTTTAAAGGGTCAAAAACAGTTCATACAGGAGTTCTTACATATGTTTTTGGCAAAACGATTTAAATGTTATACTGATTTATTATGAACTAAGACATTCTGGCATACAACCGTCATTTGATATCTCCCGAAACGTTTAGTTTAGACTGCTTGACAAATGATACGGACACTTTTCTAAAATTGTTGACATTAGTCGTGTCTTTGATATCTCTTTGAAGTATTCTAAGTACCCAAATTTGGGTTTAATCCACTTTATCAACTCTTTGCTAACAAAAACGTATAGCATTAAATATTTATTATTTTGCTATCTTTAAAAGAATGTGAGTAATTGCCATAGAGATAATTCTACCCTAGGAAAGTTTTTTAAAATTCTGAACTGACTTCAGTTTTATCTTCATACAAATCATATGCAATTCTTATATGTTCATTTAATAATTGAACACCAAAAAATACTTGACAAAGAAAAAGCTATTCAGACATGCATTCAAAGCATGATTTCTTGATAATTTGAAAACTAAATTTACAATCAAATGCTTCTTCGTTGTCAGATTGTATATCAGGTTTAAAAAGTTGTAGAACGACTTCTGAAAAGTGTGAAAACTAATCGTAGTACTTGACATTTTAATCTATTTAAAGCTGAAGAAAAGTGAAATTAACAAATAGAAATGGACAAGACGTGTACATTTCATCAGGTTCTAGAGTGATGAAATGGAAACGGACAATGAAACAACACACAAGGTGACATCACTTAAAATTAACTTAATCAGTGAACTTTACGATAGTACAATACAATAAAATTTTAGTTTTTGTCAAGAATCATTCACTGCAACAATGATGTTTATTCTGATTAAAATTGTTAAAATGACTTCATTACACTCCCGTTTGTCGAAGGTCGACAGTTGTCTTGATCATGTCAGTTCTACGTCTAAATCACTTCTGTGTAAATATTAGGAAGACGCACATGCCAAGATAAGTGTTTAAACGAATTGAAGTTGTCTTTTGGTGTTGTTCGTTAAGCGCTAAGAAAAGAAAACTAAGAGATGAAGATATACAAACTACATTTTTATTATTATTGTGTTGTCTTGTCTAAAATAAATTTACCGCACATCTTTTATCTATGATATTCATGACAAAAATATTGACGTGATCTTTTTTGCTGGTTTTATTTTATTATTAAATAATTTTCAAAGATTTCCGTATTTTTTAATTTTTTTTTTTATCTGCCTGCAATTGGGTTGAAGAATTAATTTAGAAAGTTAAAGTAAATATTGTTAAGAGGTGCAAGTGTGTATTTTAGATTGTGATTGCCTGACTGACCTGAAAATTATATTATATTGACTTGAGAATTTAGACAATAATACATGGCCTTTACCATATCAACCTCCAGTATATATAGGACCATCGGATAGCACCTCGGCTTATATAAGAGTGTCGGGATGAGGAGGTCATATATTAATATGCTGATCATATACTTAACTTATATCAACCCGAGCCCGTGACGTCATGACGGGCTTAAAATATAGGGTAATTAGCCTGTGAATATGCAAACAACACTTAAAGACCAAACAGCCTATTGTTTGTGGGCATTAGTTCACGCAACTTGATTGCGACATATAAGTTTATGATGTTGTTTCCAACGCGGCATAAAAGCGGCAGATTAGAACATCCCATTTCGCGTATTTCATAGATTCCAATATGATGTACGCGTCAAAATACATTTTGTCAAGAATACTGGGATTGCGCTCCGCAAATAGCTATTGAAAATTAAACAAAAATTAACACCAAAGATACTACACTACCTGTTCCCTTAACATTAAGCGTTCAACTACAAATGTTCAATTTTTTTTACGTGTGTACACGGGTAAAATTTAATTGACAAACGCATAGAATTCGAACATTTGTGATTTTCACAATTAAGCTTTTAAAAGTTTAGGCCGATAAAAAATGGTTCCAGTAGTGTCGATCTTCTGGTAATAATCTTTACTTTTACTTATTCTCTGAATTGAGTCGTTTAACTAATCCCCGTAAAATATTGTGCGATCTTGTAATAGAGATCAATTTTATTGAGAGAGAGAGAGAAAGAGCAGGAAAAAAACTTTCTTTTTAAATCGGAAGCGGAGTAGAAAATGATTTCGAACAATTTTTCATTAAAATAGACGGTATTTCTGAAGGCTAATTTTGTGTGGCAACAAAATGGGATCTAGCATAAACGCGATCTCTTTTATTACGGGATATGGAAGTACGTGCATATTGTAGTTATTGTTGCAAATTGGAATATCGGTTTCAAACGTCTAATCTGCGATATTTACAAAAATTGTAAAAATGTGTACTACTACGACGTCAGAATTAGTGCTTTCACCTTAAAACAAAGGGTACACAAAGGGCTATCCTTCATAAAAATTATTTTGGAAGAAATCACTACATTTTATTATTATTGTCTTGTCTTGTCTAAAATAAATTTACCGCACATCTTTTATCTATGATATTCATGACAAAAATATTGACGTGATCTTTTTGCTGGTTTTATTTTATTATTAAATAATTTTCAAAGATTTCCGTATTTTTAATTATTTTTTTATCTGCCTGCAATTGGGTTGAAGAATTAATTTAGAAAGTTAAAGTAAATATTGTTAAGAGGTGCAAGTGTGTATTTTAGATTGTGATTGCCTGACTGACCTGAAAATTATATTATATTGACTTGAGAATTTAGACAATAATACATGGCCTTTACCATATCAACCTCCAGTATATATAGGACCATCGGATAGCACCTCGGCTTATATAAGAGTGTCGGGATGAGGAGGTCATATATTAATATGCTGATCATATACTTAACTTATATCAACCCGAGCCCGTGACGTCATGACGGGCTTAAAATATAGGGTAATTAGCCTGTGAATATGCAAACAACACTTAAAGACCAAACAGCCTATTGTTTGTGGGCATTAGTTCACGCAACTTGATTGCGACATATAAGTTTATGATGTTGTTTCCAACGCGGCATAAAAGCGGCAGATTAGAACATCCCATTTCGCGTATTTCATAGATTCCAATATGATGTACGCGTCAAAATACATTTTGTCAAGAATACTGGGATTGCGCTCCGCAAATAGCTATTGAAAATTAAACAAAAATTAACACCAAAGATACTACACTACCTGTTCCCTTAACATTAAGCGTTCAACTACAAATGTTCAATTTTTTTTACGTGTGTACACGGGTAAAATTTAATTGACAAACGCATAGAATTCGAACATTTGTGATTTTCACAATTAAGCTTTTAAAAGTTTAGGCCGATAAAAAATGGTTCCAGTAGTGTCGATCTTCTGGTAATAATCTTTACTTTTACTTATTCTCTGAATTGAGTCGTTTAACTAATCCCCGTAAAATATTGTGCGATCTTGTAATAGAGATCAATTTTATTGAGAGAGAGAGAGAAAGAGCAGGAAAAAAACTTTCTTTTTAAATCGGAAGCGGAGTAGAAAATGATTTCGAACAATTTTTCATTAAAATAGACGGTATTTCTGAAGGCTAATTTTGTGTGGCAACAAATGGGATCTAGCATAAACGCGATCTCTTTTATTACGGGATATGGAAGTACGTGCATATTGTAGTTATTGTTGCAAATTGGAATATCGGTTTCAAACGTCTAATCTGCGATATTTACAAAAATTGTAAAAATGTGTACTACTACGACGTCAGAATTAGTGCTTTCACCTTAAAACAAAGGGTACACAAAGGGCTATCCTTCATAAAAATTATTTTGGAAGAAATCACTGGTAGATATTTTCAAATACTGGAAAGGTTTTTCATTTTCACATATTATATTTGGCGGGAATAAAATAAATCATACTTTTTAAGATCAAAACATCAAGAATACTAAACTCTAAAATCTATTTTTGATAGATAAAAATCTACTGTTTAACGTGAAAAAAAAATTATACTTGTAGGTTCGATATTATTGGATTATTTGAAATGTTATATAAGAACCGAACAATGTTCATATTCGAAAAAAAAAAAAAAAAAAACACGAAACTGAGGTTGCTATAGCACAAAACGATCTAAATGTGTATCATCAAATGTTCACTTCATAGATAAGACAAACACATTATGCTTGATTTTACATTTGAATTGAATGAAATTAAACCGTGCATTACATAAAAAAAATTCGAATATGAATCTATTCAGATAAGATGAACCAGATAAAGATGATCCTGACGGCCTGAATGAACTCTCATTAACGCACTCTGTCCACATTTAATTATTACAGAATTCATAATACATTTCCATTTCAGCGCTTACAAAAAAGCGAATTAAATTTGTTTTAATTGTATGATCACGTTATCACAATTTAACAGGATCCAATAATTTCTTCACTTACACTAAAAAACTAATTGATTTCAAATGCCAATTGACAAATTATTGATTCCCGTTGAATTGATATTTTGACTTAAAAGAGGAACGACCAATTACTTCATTTGCACTATTCATCTATTGAATTTTAATTCTGATGACACAAGGAACAGTCTTACTATTGTACGTTCTTTTGAATAAGTATAATGAAGAAGAAAATTAGATTGCCATAGCTATAAACAAAAACTGCTGCTTCGGTAAAATCCTTATTTCCTTTTTGAGGCATTTTAGCAAATAGCTAGACAGAATCATATGAATGCAAATTATGTTTTTGTTATCAACTGTTCGTACATTATCTTAAAATAACCAAACTTTTATCAAATGTAACATTTGACATGGTATTTCAAAATTGATCAAGTCATTGTTATACGCTAATAAAAGATTAATCTAACATTTAATGGCAGAATTTTGGAACTCTCACTAACCATAGAATCAACCGCTGCACGATTTGTCTGTTTCAATCGTCCTTTTGCCATTTAGCGACTTTTTATTTTATTTTTCGCTAAGGAACACCTAGGTAGGAAAAACTGTATCAATGTCCATACAAAGCAAGAGGAACGAACATTGTGTAGTATGCGGGATAACACAATAATTTTTGATTCGTAAATACATTACACTTTAATTTCATTGTAAAAATGGGATTGGAAAATAGGTGATTACGCAATGATAATTCATAAACGCTTACGTACATCAAATCAATCATATGCTCTTACAATAAGGTTTGTAAAGGCAGAGGTGCAGGTTGTCCTACCTTTATTGTTGTTTCCTAATGCCAAAATATATAAAATTGGAGACACAGTTACCAGGCTAAAGCCAGCGAACTATTTACTGTTTTTATATCATCCGGAAAACTTCATTTAAGCCCATTTGTAATGCACAGCATTTTGAAATTATTTACAAGATTATGCGAATTGTATATATACAATTTAAATCAATGCAGACATTTTAGTGTATTTCATGAATTCAAATAAAAGTTTTGCATTTCTTAATTCAGGTTCTTTTTGAGGACGTCTGTACTATTTGTTCCAAGCTTCAATCTGAAATATCAATGACTAATCAATATATTGCTTTCAATAATTTCTTTAAACGTATATTTATATTTTTATAAATATTGTTGCAGTTTTAAAATAATCATTGGAAATCGCAAGATAAACCATAGACTATGTAATTATTAGGCTTTTTTAATCCTTTCATCTTCCATTTATAATTTAACATTTCTTCTATCATACCTGTAATTTAAGTCGTTTTCTTTCGGTGTCAATGAAAACATCAACTATATATGAAATTCACAAATTATATGATTGAAAATTAAGGTGAGTGGGAGTCATTAGTCAGTACATTCTGCAAATTAGAATATTGATTTTTGCTCTGTGTATTAGATTGTTGTGATAACTATTGTTCTGAGTGTACGTTTTCTTTTTCTTTTCCACAGATGTTTGTTAGAAATTTTTGGTATTCTGTTGTTCGACCTAAAATTTCGTTTTATCTAACTTTTTATGCTATCTATTTATCGTCGTTTTTCTTTTTATCCTTTCTTCGATGAATTCAACTTTTTCTTGAATTATTAATGTTAACAAGAGAACATTTATATACATCAATTCAATGAAATAGGTTGAAACAACCACTTATTCAGCAGGAATGTGCTTAACTGCGTTATAAATTTCCAACTGTGGAAACATTTTAACGCGACAGTTCAGTAAAATAGGTCAAAGGAACCACTTATAGAGTCATGCTGTCATACCAATGTCCAAGGTAAGGGAGGGTTGAACTTTAGTAAACATGTTAAACCCGTCACATTCTGTACGTGCTTGTCTCAAGTCATTAACTTGTAATTCAGTGGCTGTCGTTGGTTGCTGTCTATGATATTTTTTTTTTTTTTTTCGTTTATTGTTTTGTACATAAATCAATGTAGGCTGTTGGTTATTGTCCTTTGAATTATGTCCCATTTCACCATATTTGGGCCTTTTTTTTTTGCTTGCTCTACGGTGTAGGTTTTCTCATGTTGATGTCTGTACGGTGACCATGCGTTGCTTATATCTACGTCATTTAGTCTCCAGGTAATATTTTGAATTTGAAGCACAAATATGTGTTGTCCCGTAATTTTAAATTCGGCATTTCAAATATTGACGTAAAAGGCGAAGAAAACTGAATTAGTTATATGCTTAAAAGAACTTCATCAGTAATGGTTATGATGGTCGTAAGGTCTTTCGTACTTCAGACTTTTAAACCTTTCCTCTTCGATTTATATTAATGTTTCAGTTTGATATTAATCTGATACTCCGTCAACATTTTCCAATAAATACTTGTGTAACTATATCACTAGCCTTTTCGCTGTTTCTTGATGCTTGAGTGCTCTTGAAGGTAAATACAAAACAAATTTAACAAAAACGCTTTGGAAACTAATTTCACCTACATTTTAAGATATAGAGTTTTGGGGATAAATTTGGAAATCTATGCAGCAAACCTTAAACGGTTATGGCAGAAAATAACTTACTTTTAAATACGAGTTTTAAGCCTGGATTTGACAGATAAGTACAAAATGTGGCGGAGTTCAACATGACTGTAAGCGCTTAATTTCACCTAACTTGGGACAATGGTGTAACAGCCCACGATAGAGACAGTAAAAAATATTTAAAAAGGCTTGACTGACTTTGCAGATAAATACTCAGCACAATTAAAGAAGCTTAGAAAAGGGATAAGTAAGAACATATCTAAGAGAAATAGGTCAAATAAAAATAATAATAATCATGATTAATTCGTGAATCTGAAGCGTTCTTATGTAATTTTCTTCATCATGAACGTTTAACATAAAACATTTGAAAAGGGCTTGATTATAAACAACATATAATGAGTTCATAAAAAGCAAGGTCAAAAGGACTTATCAAGCAATTAAATACTATATATACTAGTAAAAACGTACAGCAAAAATACCGAACTCCAAGGCAAATTCAAAAAGGGGATGTCCATACAAACTGTCAAAATCAAACGCCATCAATTAACAGAACAAGTGAAAAATAACTGCTATATTCCTGGCGTGTAACCAAAACAAATATGAATTAAAATGATAATTCGGGAATTGAACGTTAATTGATCAACCAGAGAATATATTGTGTATTATCAATGATTTGGTTGCAGAGGAAGTAACTGTAGTTTTCTGAGTACAGAGTTAAAGTTATTGGGCCATAAACCCACAATACTGCATCAATAGTTTTCAATATGTATAAAATAAAATACAAAGATAAAATATATAAACAGCATTTACAGCATTCGATGTGTTACAAAATAGTTACTATATTTTCAGTTGCATTTATTTGTACAGTATATTTTCTATTTGTATTTTTCATTTTTTTTTTTATTTGTATGCTATATTTCTATATCTTATATTCAATGTTTTTTTTTCTAATTATCTAGAATATATCTAAAATGACATTTACTTTTGCATATCCACTGCATAATGTATACTCGGCAAAAAAAAACTGCACAGATCTGATTCAGTTTTAGCTCACATAACCCAAAGGGTCAAATGAACAATTTTCATCACTTGGCAACCGTCGTCATTCGTTAACTTTTACAAAAATTTCTCCTCTGAGACTACTGGACTAATTGAACTCAAACTGGACCAAATTTGAACATAGGGCTAAAATGCAGGAATAAGTCTATTATCTTAAAAACTGGTATAGAAAGGGAAAATCTACCTACTGTTTATTTTCTCCAAAAACTGTCAGACTACTTCTTTCCTTTTAATGCGTTTTGCCTATTATCTTTTTAAAAATTATAATATACAGATAGAAATGTAAATTGCAAAAATAATAAGCAAGACAAGATCTAGTAAGAATTCTAAACAATCGAAATTGCCAGTCGACTCCTTATAGGAGTTTTTGCCCTTAAATGACGATTTTTTCCAATTTTGTGTTTTTGCGTATTATCTTGAAAGCCATCAGAGATAGACATAAGATAACTGAGCTGGCATGTCAGTTAACTGCTAGTAGTCTGTTGTTATTTATGTATTATTGTCATTTTGTTTATTTTCTTTGTTACATCTTCTGACATCGGACTCGGACTTCTTTAACTGACTTTAATGTGCGTATTGTTATGCGTTTACTTTTCTACATTGGCTAGAGGTATAGGGGAGGTTGAGATCTCATAAACATGTTTAACCCCGCCGCATTTTGCGCCTGTCCCAAGTCAGGAGCCTCTGGCCTTGTTAGTCTTGTATTATTTCTACTTTTAGTTTCTTGTGTATAATTTGAGTTTAGTATGACGTCCATTATCACTGAACTAGTATATATATTTGTTTAGGGCCAGCTTAAGGACGCCTCCGGGTGGGAATTTCGCTGTATTGAAGACCTATTGGTGACCTTCTGTTGTTGTCTGTTCTGTGGTCGGGTTGTTGTCTCTTTGACACATTCCCATTTCCATTCTCAATTTTATAAACTTTAAATAACAAATATAATCAGTAAGACGTGATCTTCAAATAATTTAACATGGTCGAAATTATCAGTCAACTCCTTATAGGAGTTATTGCCCTTTGATGATGATTTTCCATTTTTGGCAGAAACTTTGATAGATTAAAAAATGTAAACATCGAAAGTAATCAGCAAGGTTAACCTTCAAATTGGTCAATATAATTTAATATTTTATCAATGAGCTTGAAATACAAAATGCCCGATAATTCAACGTTCCTCAAAACTAAATTCAAGCCGTCGGCAGAGAATTGGATTAATCAGGATCAGCTCAGTGTTTCCCTATGAGAGGTTGGCAACGCATCCCTTTTCAAGCCCAAGGACGATATATCCGGATGCTCCATATATGTAATTAAACAGTCACTACGACAACTACCGCTGCTGGTATCACAAGTTTATGGAGAATTTCCGCCCTGACAGTCCGCAGACGCGAAATTAGACGAAGAAGATCTTATATTAAATAGTTTCGACCCAGTTCATAGATATGCACGTGCTATTTGGTGTCTTACATTGGGGGTCTAGACTGACGAACTGGTGCCAAATTTGGTTCAGCGGCGAGATACATTTTCTTCTCCAAAGATGAGAGGGACGAACCCGCGTATACCGGATTCGCAAAAAGTATTAACCGAAATACCGAACTTTAAGGTAAATTAAAAAGGGGGAATTTCACAAAAGCAGACAAAGTCAAACGCTCGACTATATCAACCGACGGAACGAATGAGAAACATCTGTAATATTCCTTACGTGGTACAGGTATTTTCTGAAGAAAATGATGGATTAAACCAGGTTTTATAGGCAGCTTAACCTCCCACTTGTATGACAGTTGTTTATAGTTTCGTTTTATTGACAAAATTTGGTGAGCAACCCAAACAGAGATAGTTGGCTAACCTGACACCAGTAGCCAAAACTGTGTAAACATAAATTACAGACAAACAAACACAACTGACTTAAGAATTCAAACAAATATTCAAATAATTCTGACAAAGACGCCAACAAAAACGATTTTTGTAGTTGAAAGTACATACAGTACAGTAAAATATAGCTTCTTATAAACTTTCCCGATAAAGTACAAATTAAGTAAAATATAAATACAGCTAAGCGTTTCGTCTCACGCTGCGTTGGCAATAGAAATGTCGCGATGTGGACCGCAATTTTCTTCAACAGTAGAACAAACCATGTTTTTTTCAAAGGGAATTTAACAATTTTATAAGTTTTACTTTCAGATTCGAATGTTAACAAAAGTAAAATAACAAAAAAACAAAAAAAATTCCAAGGAAAATTCAAAACGGAAAGTCCCTTAACAGATGGTTCAAACACATCAAACGAATGGAAAACAACTCTCATAATCCTGACTTCGTACAGACATTGCCTTGTGTAGAAAATGGGGGATTAAACCTGGTTTAGTTAGCTAGCTAAACCTCTCATTTGTATGACAGTCGCATAAAATTTCAATTGACAATTGTCAAATCAAACAGACATAATAGGTAAAAAATATACATGTATATATTTTTTTTGAAGATCTGTAACTAAAAGAATTGAAAGCTGTGTTTTTGAAAATTTATACGAAATGAAAGCAAGTGACGATCACATTTTAGCCAGAAAGTGCTTGAGACAAAATGAGCAATCAACTGAATTACAACCACTGGATTTCAGGCTCGTGGCAAGTAAACCTAGAGATTTTATAATATCGAATGATGTATCATTAACCCAGCCAAAAATGACTTTTTTAATTTATTTTTTTTTGGCAAAGATTATACAGAGTGTTGGTATTTAAGTGAAAAATTTAATAAATATCGGATCGTCTAATTACGATATATCAAAACAAATAATTTTAGAATGGAACATTCAAATAAGTATTTTTGACTAAAAACATATTTTTGTCCGTTGGTCATGATGTGCCTCTTTTGGCTTTTAAGTTTTGATGGCTACCTTCTTGGTAACTTTCCCAGCAATATCATTGTGTGAAACGGCTCAAAGAATTTTAGTTCGATTACATTAAGAACTGCCTATTTAGGTAATCAACAATAGATTTATATTAAAGACCAAATTGTACTAGGCCATTTTAACTAAATGAAAATAAACATAGCAGAGACCAAATGTGAAAACATTAGCTTTTCCATTAATACCAAACATTGTTCGTTTCCTAACAATAGCATTGAATGAAAAAAGACATAAAATTGACTATATATGAAGTTATAAAACCATAAGCTTTTCTACCTACACCTTATTATTATTAGTTCCAACCAAACAAGACCTACAAGACATCGATATGAGGTAATTTAATGGTTAATTACCAGATCAGCGATGCTGAATATTTTTGGCCGCTCGTTGTAAATATATCGTACAAAAGGAAAGCAATTTTTAATCAGTGTTATATTCCATAATTCGCTGACACCGTAAATTGGAATTCAGTATCAAGAAATCCTTATATTGAAGGGTAAACAGAGATTTCTCTTTAGACCATAAATCATCGTTTCATGTTTCTTCTCTAAATTTATAAAAGATAAATAAAAACAGATCAAAGTCAACAATCATGTTTCTTAAAATGGAAATAATTACTTTGCATTATGAAATACTAGTACTTTAGCACATTTTTTGGGTACAGCATCTTATTTGTTTTAACATCAGACAAGATGATTTCCGCAGCTTCTAAATTGACACTTAAGCATCAAATCGACAGAAAAATATGAAATGTTATTTATACTACTCTTGTTGTGTGCGTTTAAAGCTTTTCCTTTCTACAAGTTGTAATGTCGTGCAATGAAAATAAATACATAAAATGGCAAAATATCTACTCTTCGACCTACATAACTAGTGATTAATTATCCATTATAAAGAAGGGGAATTAACTTGAAGGTGTATTTGATAAATCAATTTCCGAATATATATACAAAATTTGGAGAAACAAAGTAATCCTCATTAAAAACGGGGGAAGCGATACCAAACGGCAATAATTAACCATAATTACATTTTTGGTTGAGTGATTGTTTATCTTAAAGGCTACTTTCAGCACTCTTGGCTATATCGTGGCGGTCAGTGTTCGACCATTTTTTTTATTTGTGGAGGAAGCCTGACTACCTGGAGAGAACAACCAATCTTCTACAGGAAATCTGGCAATTCTAATCAATTCAATCGGAGTCAAACGCACCTGCCTTTTGCGGGGTTCGAACTCACAATCTGTGTGTTGACATGCTAGTGGTACTGTAGATGAACTACTCGGACAAGTCGGCCACCGAGGCCCCTTTTACTTGTTAAATTCGTGAGCTGGTAAGGAACTTTGCAAATTAAAGCGTGTATTATATATTTTTTACAAAAAACTTTTATTTCAACTATTTTGATGTTTCCATACATTGTGGACAGTCCCGTACTATAGTTCGAATGCTTATCTATTCTAGTGTGGCTTTATTTCCCTCCAAATGCTAGTCAAAATATTCATCGACAACAAAAGAGTTTGCCTTTTAAATGTAATACTTTGAAAATATATCATGAATTTTATTTGATATTACAATTTTTAATGTGTAAAATGGGCATAACGTTTTGTACATACATGTAGTAGTTCATGACGAATTATTTTATCTGTATAGTATAGTATCTTAAACGTCCAACAATTTGTTGAAAAGGAAGGAATACACTGTACTTTTTGCAAGATTCAGAACAAATTAATTTTATTTGAAATGTAGATATTTACCCTATCACAGTGTCTGTCTACCATATTTGTGTAAGTGTGACTTTTTTAGTCCTTAAAATTGTCCACAGCGTGAGATTCAGCTATGTCATGACGTACTAGTATTTAACACGAGTGTTTGACGTTATTATATCTAATGCATACATTTATTTTATTACAAAAACGCAGAAAAATTAGTAGAAGATCAAAGTATTGAAGTCTATACGACTTGCATATTACAAATTATACGACAAAATGTGAACCCGCAATTCCTTTGTTAAAAGGTATAACGGTCGATTGCAATCTAATATCTAAATTTTATTTTTCATATGAAACACATATGGTCTTCCATAATTTCTTTTCCCAATTTATAGGTCAGCAATTAATAATTCCTTTAGGAGCATCATTGAAAATGTCAAAATTACAATCGATTCAAGCTTAATGCACGCTCAAAGTATAACACTAGTTTGACGAGGAACAAGACGAACGTAAGACAGGCTCGATAAATGTACTACAGCATTACGAATTCATCTAAGAACAATCTGCTCAGCTAGGCAAAGGGTGTACAATAGTAAGCATACTGATGGCCCAGGACATCTAAGAAAATCTGCTCAGCTAGGCAAAGGGTATACAATTGTAAGCATACTGATAGCACAGGACGTTCTTTGTACGTTTTAACATCAAATGTTTCTAATAAAACAACAATAAAAACTTGTTTATTTGATGTATCGTTTATTTCAAACTATCTCATGATGTCCTTTTTTTCCTTATATTATTAATATTATCCATGCAAAATCAGTGTTTCTTATTTACTAACATATTTATTTTTTTACATTGCACAAGGACATGCTTTTCCCTGATTGCCAGTGAAGTTTACCTACTGAATTCGTTTGAGGTTTACTGATGAAGATTTAAGTTAGAGAAAGTATGATTTTATTTATTAGTTAAAATTGAGACGTACATTAGCTTTTAGTAACTGTGAGTAATTTATTTTCTTTGTCTTTATGTTAGTTTTTTGTGTTTCGTTCAGATATGGTGATACCCGTGCTAAACCTGTCACAGGTTTGTGCCTGTCTAGAGCAAAGAGGCTGGCTTGTATTGCAAAAGCTGATGCCTGCCATAATTATGTTCTGTAAAAATGGTATTAGCTTAAATCAGGAAGTCAAAGGCAAAGGGTGTACAATTGTAAGCATACTGTAACAGTTTTCTATGTTATAGTGTTTCATTTGTTTTTTCCGGTGCTTTTATAGCTTACCCTAAGGTATGGACTTTACTTATGTTTGAAGGACGTACAGTGGTCCTTAGTTGTTAACATCTTAGTACTCTCGGTCGATTGGTGGAAAGTTGGTCTCTTTTCCTTAGTATCGTTCAAGTCAATGCATCAATGAAATTTTACTATACTATTTACTTTTTAAACTACAATAAATCTTTGTCAGACAACTCTTTCGTTAATGAAGAAAATACGATTGATCTATTTATTCATAAATGTGTAAATGACAACTCGGGAAAATTAGTGACGTTGTGTTTTGGTTACGTGGTGACCCCCTGCGGATCTGTAGGGAGTCAGTAGATTTATTTGGGTATCATGACGTCACTTCAACTATAAATGGTGACACATGTATACATGTTGAAAAGAAATGATTAATATACAGTTTTAATTGATGTCGTTATACATATAAAAGAAATATTTGTTTAGTTACGCATGTTAACAAAACTTACAAAACTGTGACAACTCTTTACCATTTACACCCTGTGATACACAATAGCATAGTTCCAAATGCCGCTTAGGGAGGAACAGAAATACGTTGCCGCAAAATTTACAGATCTTACATTGTTTGCAAAATTTCAGCCGTAGAATATGTTAATTATGGTGTAAGCACTGAATAACCCTTGGTTATTCAACGAAAAAACAACACGTTATAAATTTAATGCGTCCGAAGCGCTTTTCTGGAATTATCTTCATTAGGAACGCTCAAAGCCGAATATTTAAAAGCCAAGGATGTACATAAGAACCGAAACAGTTGAAGAGCTATATGACTAAAAGTACATAAAAAAATAGCCAACTCCGTCTAAGGTCAACTTTGCCTGAGGGAGTTGAAACCTCAGTTTCTTTATAATTTCAAAATTTATAAACGGACTATTTTAGAAATGTTTGTTGTAAATCATGTCAGCACCGAATTACTGACTACTGAGCTGATGATACCCTCGGGGACTAATAGTCTACCAACAGAGGTATCGACCCAGTGCTGGAAAAATGTAAACAACACGTCATAAATTTAATGCGGACCGAAATCGTCGTTCGTAAAGTTTTCATGCATTTATATGTACATAATAAAATTATAATGACATGACTGCACGGTAAGTATCATTATTCTTTACATTGACGGTTGAGAATAACATTTACCACACAAGAGTTGGTTTCAGCTTTCTAATTGTGAACTTTCCATTTCTATGTAACAGCATTCCGGTAGCCCAGCATATGGAGAATATATCTCCAATTTGATCACATACTCTAGATCTGGCGTTTTCAATAATCATTTCCTTGATAAAGGGTTGCTGTTTAGTAAGCTATTGAACCAAGGGTTACAGTGGTCCTCAACTACTGAATTTTGATTGCCCTGTTGATATCGTTGCCACAATTTAATGTCAGACAGAACAGTTGATCTACAAGGTATACCACCTTCATGCCTCATTAAACATGTAATGTTTTACAACCCGCTGTTCGCTTTTGGGAGATCGTTTTAAATGGAGTGAAGAACGCTATAGCAACGTATACAGGACGTATGTCTTCTGAAAGTATTATATGAAACATGAAACATATAACCTTAGTTGAGTTGCAAAACGCCTACGTATAATACAGAACTCTTGTTTGATAAGATAAGTCATTCAGAAAAAAATTAATTGTATGTCTATGATGAAAATATGTTTTGTAAGTGAAGCGTATAAAAGTAATTATATGGATTATGATTATTTTCATATTGAAATATAAATACATCAGTATTGTTTTTACTGAGCATATACACCGACTATTGAATTTATTATTAGTGTATATGTTATTGTGAGAATGTTAGGATTAACCTGCCATAAAAATGAAAACAACACGTTAGGATTAACCTGCCATGTTGCAAAGAGTGACATCTAAATTAAAGCACCAGAAGAGACAGAGTATAGTGCTATTCATATTTTAGTAAAATACGGTTATTTGTAGTACCTCGAATAAAGTCAAATCCTGTGTACACGTGGAATACCTTATGTTCATTTTTATTTTCTGATATACATAAACTGTGTATATTGGTTATCTAACTTCAATGTGAAACTTTCTCAGTGATGATAATAACTATATATCAAGATTTCCATAAATAAATAATTTTCGGGACATCAATTTTTATCGCACCCCATGTAAATTAGTGACGTTGTGATTAGTTTAACACCGTCACGTGGTGACTCCCTATTTATCCGTAGGGGGTCAGTAGATTTCATAGGGGTATAATGACGTCATGTCTATCATTAATGGTGATGTCATTTGTTAATGTTATTGTATTTCATTATTTAGTTTTGTACAAAACTTGGAAAAGTCCCATGTGCGATAAATTCTTTATACTGTTCATTACTAACCCCCTATGGATTTTACAAACCCCCTGTGGATCCGTAGGGGAAGGGACAGTAGCAAACCATATAACTAATAATAGGAGCAAAGAAAGCTAAATACGACTGAAAGAAGAAGCAGATCTATGGAGAGTATCAGATGAAAACTGTAACCTTAGTTCAGTTGCAAAATGTCTTAATTATTAACTTTAAAAAATCTTGTTTGTGTTTGTATCTATGTAATACTTAATCACCCCTGTAATATATGAAGCATCAAAAGGATTTAAGAATAAAACTTTATTGTGCAACTTCAGTAGAGAACTAGACCTGACAACGAAATAATGATGAACAAACATTACGCAAAAACATTAAGAAAACTTTTAAATTGACTAATTTCATCAAGAAACAATGTCAACTTAGCTTATTGTGTGAAATTTCACAATAACTTGTACCATAGTGCAGACATTGTATTGACTGCAATACGACGACGAAAGCCCTAGAGGAAGGTACTGACATAATTAAAACAGAAACACGCTCGTCAGATGCCTTCTATTATTAATATACAGCTAATGATAAGTTTTCCCTTAGGACTCTAGTTATGAGAAAGCTAGAAAATGTTCTATTCATGCTTATTGCTAGCTTAATTAACAAATTATGAATATATCTGTTTTATAAAAGGTCTATTTAAACGTGCAATAGCGTGGTATATTATATGCAGACAATTATTGGAAATATCGGAAGGATGCAAAGTTGAATGCCTCTACATCTTGACCGGTTAATAATACTTAAACACGTCTTGAATTACAAATACGATGAGACATATTCTTATAAACAATATGCGTTTTCAGATCTCTGAATTGACTGAAGTTGACAACATTGAAATACAAGTGAAACCAGACGACCATGGAGGACATTGTCATTTATATCAATGTGTTTTAAAACTACTGATAGTTCTTATTAAATCAATTTTTATTTGAATAGTCTTAGATTAGTCGTGTACATAGGATTTCTGAGCATTCGTTGTAGTAGTTTCAATACTTCCTTGGTCATTATAGGCGAACGCAATCTTTCTAAAATGAGATTTCATATTCTGTTTAAACTATATTTATATACATAGTTATACATGTCGTCGTGTTAATCTTAAAATGATGTTTTCCCCATTTTTCTAACTGTTGGGAAATTGAATATGAAGTTTAAAAATGAAATATCATAACTTTTGGCTGAGACATAAAAAGTTATATAGGAATCGAATTTATATCCAATTTACTTACATGATGAGTAATTCTTTGTTCGATTGTTTTGTTTTAATAGACAAGCAACTTAAATAAATAAAGCATCCTCTTTTTTTTGAGATTTGTACAACACTTCACTACGAACAATGGTGTTTTCGAAATTTATCCGTATATTTCTATTGAAGATACACCATTGATTGTTTTAACTGTGTAATATCCCAAATTCTGGACCATGCAACCAATTTAGGCATAGAACTACTAAGATGCTTTTGATAACAATTATTTCACAGCAAAACCACTAGAAAAATAGTGACGATACAATACTACATTTTTTTTTAGAACTAACTAGATAAATCAGCTATTATATTTCAGTGGGAGTGTGGAGGTAGTTCTGACAAAAAATCGTAGAGTGTAGAAATCTCGTATTATAGTTGTATAGGTAGATCTACTTTTTCACTTGGATATCAAATATATATTATTAGGTTTAAAACCCCACTTTCATATGAAATTCTTAATGTAGATAACAAGTAACTAAATTACACAATTTTTTTTGAATATAGATCTGGTACATTTGAATAAGCACAAGTACTGTTTACTTGTGTTTACACTCATATCAATAGACCACTTTCGAGTTGTGTCCTTCACTGTCAATTATGCGCGCCTTTTTTCGTCATTTACCAGACAGAGGGGACCGCCTGTATCCCTGAACTATTAAAGTTCATCATGCGTCTTCGTGGTCGTCATTATGCAGGATAAACTAGAAATAATGTTTTTTCCGTAGTTACTTAATCACAATTCCCTAATGACAGCAGTGCTGATTATCAGTTATAACAATTTAATAATTCGTGCAATATAGCATCATATTTTTTCAACCGCTCGCTCAAAATGGGAAGGAAGTGACGATGCCCCTAAACGAACGAATGATGTTCATTAAAAAGTTTTTGACGGAAATGCAACGAACTCGAAAGTGGCCTATTCATATGAATCATGCATTTCCATTGTTTCATAATATTCTGTTAATCATCAACAATAGTGAAAGGGCATTATTTATTGTGACATGATATAAAGTTAGCATTCGTCTGCCTAAGTAAACAGATAAGCCAGCTTGAAATTTAAGACGGCGTTCAATTCTGATATTTCCTATATTCAAGAAAAATGTACGATGGAGGAAATGGTAGGTTTCTAAAAATTAAACTTGAAAATAATGTGTCGCTTACTTCTTGCATGCAATTGGGTGGGTTATTTTTTTTTGTCCGAAGGAACGTCTCAAAAGACTGAAAAGGATTCCCCAGTAATAATGTTATGGATTTGAACACCGAAGACCGGGTGGATTAAACGCCAACTGCGATATTTTGAAATTAATTTTAACATAAAATAAGTTACCACATTGATAAAGATTCATATCTTACTTCATGTAATATTGGAAAAGCACAGTGATGACTGAATTACCATATCAGCCTATTTCCGGTTTGCTCCCCGACAGAATAATCACAAAATGCTTATTTTATCAGCTCTGCTTCGCAGTTGAGAAATCTGATATTATATTGACAAATATTGTAAACTTCATGCTGTTCTGTCATTGTCTCCTTTGTTTATGATCTTCATGCTTTGTTGACACTCATTATAGCATGTTGTGATATTTGATTTTACCTATTAATACATGCATGCACTAACTATCTTGAGCTTACGGAAGAATGCACAGTAATAGTGATTGATAGATTGTGCCTCGCATGGTTTAAATGACGTCACAAAATATTATATGAAGCTATAGTCGATCTTATTACTATCAGCTTTCGTGCACATTCATATATCTAGTTATGATGATAGTTCTGTTCAGTAAAGGTATTAACAATAGTCTGAAATTTTATACAAGGTGCTATGCTACATTGACTGAGCCTCCAAGGCCCTATCCTATATGGCTTTTCTGTTCACCAAACGAATGTGCTACAGGACTCAACCTCCAAGGCCCTATCCTATATGGCTTTTCTGTTCACCAAACGAATGTGCTACACGACTCAACCTCCAAGGCCCTATCCTATATGGCTTTTCTGTTCACCAAACGAATGTGCTACACGACTCAACCTCCAAGGCCCTATCCTATATGGCTTTTCTGTTCACCAAACGAATGTGCTACAGGACTCAACCTCCAAGGCCCTATCCTATATGGCTTTTCTGTTCACCAAACGAATGTGCTACACGACTCAACCTCCAAGGCCCTATCCTATAAGACCTTTCTGTTCACCAAAGGATGTTACAAATAAACGATTTAGAAAAACTATAGATAATTATAATTTGTCGTACTCTTCTAAACAGAACTTAAGGTAGATAGTAAAGGGGGGAGTCTAAATTAAAATCGATGGATTTTTTTAATAATGCTTTTGACAAAAATATTAAAGCGTATGGATGATGGAGCTTTTTTCACGCTACATGTTGAGCAAAATTGTCAGATTTTGTATAGATTATGCATTGAAAACCCAATTTTGTATGATAAAAAGAAAACTAAACGATAGAATTTTAAGATAAAATATGTTTTCAGAAAAGACAAATTTTCTTACTACATGATAAAATAGGTAAATTCTTAACACATTCCTTTATAAAAGTTACTTTATCTGAGTTATCTCCCCTTATATGGTAAAGTTAAAAATTGAATGAAACAAAAATATTTTTTTTTTGTAAAACACAGTCATAAATATATGAAATACAATGTACCGTATTAATATGAAAAGTCTTACAAATGAATTACATTGTACTCTCAAAATTTCCATATTGTATTACTAATAGATATCTAAACCGATTGTTTTCTAATATTGTATAATCCAAGGTGGAGGAAGACATCCGAGCTACCTTACGCTTTTATAGTTTTTGCTGTGACATCAAACTTTCGAGTTCAGAATATATAAGTATTTATTTTCGTAGGAAAGCACTTTGCATGTTAATTATTTCATGAAAGTATCCCCAGAAGCCTTTTGCTTTTCAAAATTAATTTATTGTTGTGGTGAAATCAGTTTGCCGGTTTATTTCACTAGATTTAACTCATAAGTCAATTATATAACCCTTATTCGTACCAAATGTGTGAACTATAGACATGTATTAATACTCTAACCATAATACTAGCCAAATGTATGAACTATAAACACTTTATACTCTTACTTTTATACGTACCAAATGTATAAACTATAGACCCGTGTATACTCTTACCTTTTACGTACCAAATGCATAAACTATAGATATGTGTTTATACTCTAAACCTTATACGTATTGAATGTATAAACTATAGACACGTGTATACTCTTACCTTTATACGCACCAAATGTATCAACTATAGATACGTGTTTATACTCTAAACCTCATACGTACTAAATGTATAAAATATATACACGTGTATACTCTAAACCTTATACGTATCATAGGTATAAAATTTAGACACGTGTTTATACTCTAAACCTTATATATAACAAATGTATAAACTATAAACACGTGTTTATTCTCTAACCCTAATACGTACTAAATGTGTAAACTGTAGACACGTGTTTATACTCTAAACCTTATACGTATGAAATGTATAAATATAAACACGTATTTATACTCTTACCGCTTCACGTATCAAATGTATAAACTTTAGACATGTATAAATATTCTAACCATAATACGAACCAAAGGAATAAACTATAAACACGTGTATATAATATAAACCTTATACGTTCCAAATGTATAAACTATATACATATGTTTATACTCTAACCATTTAACACACAAAATGTATAAACGAAAGGTATGTATTACTACTCTAACCCTTATACGTACCAAATGTCTAAACTGTAGACACGTGTTAATAATCTAAACCTAATACGTACCAGATGTATCAACTAAAACACGTGTTTATACTCTTACCCTAATACATACCGAATGTATAAACTCTCAACACGTGTTTATACTTTAACCCTTATTTGTACCACACATATAAACTATAAACACTTATGTCTTAACTATACACACGTGTTAATACTCTAACCCTTATCCGTACCAAATTTGTAAACTATAGGCACGTATAATAATCTAACCCTTATACGTACCAATTGTATATAACTATTAACCAGTATACATACCAAATGTATAAACTATAGGTATGCAACATAAACTATAAATACGTGTTAATACTCTCATCCTTATACGTACCAACTGTATAAACTATACGCACGTTTAAAACTCTAACCATTATACGTACCAAATGTGTCTATTATTGGCACGATTAATACTCTTACCCTTATACGTACCCATTGTATAAACTATAAACACGTGTTTATACTCTAACCCTTATACATACCAAGGGATAAACTATAGACACGTCTAATACTATTAAGCTTAAACATACCAATTATATAAATTATAAATACGTGTTAATACTCTAACCCTCATACGTACCAATTGTATTAACTAAAGGCACGTTTAATACTCTAACCCTTATTCGTATCAAATGTATAAACTATACACATTCTAAATAAAAATGAAATATTGTACAATTGTCAAGCCGTAATCATAAAAGAAAAAACAATAAAGGAACTGAAAAATAAAGTATGTTATATACAACAGGGTACACTTAAGGAAAACCAAGACGTAAATTCACTTGCGTTCTGGTGCTCTGGGAGGATAAGCAGTTGCATCAACCGCCCTGTTCCTCGCGATTTTCTCTACGATCCAATCCTTGTCTGATTAAAGGTTGTGGTACCATATGAAGATTGGTAAGTTATATGTGTATAGCTATTACCTTTTGTTCAATGTGAATATTTTGACACAATTTATTACTTATTCAAATTTTAACGCCCATACATTTTATTTTTAATGCGATTTTATTTAAATTAAGTTTGCCTAAAAATATCAATCATCTGATCAAATTAAATTAGTAGATGTTTCATTCTTTTGGTCTTTTTTTTTCATTATAAAGACTGCCTTTTCTAGGCATCATTTGCATTTTATATATGCATAAAATGAAGTCAAACATAATCTTATGAAAACAAACTTTGAAGATTATAATTAATTTTTTGAAAGGAAGTGAATAGTCAAACAATTAAGAACGGCGTTTTATGTATGTTATTATGATTGCCTGTTCATGTTAGTGTAAAAGAGGCTTCATAAGTAGGAGACATACCGACAAAACCGTGGCTGAAAAAATAAAACGACTAAAAAGATAAACAAAAATCTATAAAATATATATGAAAACAGAAATATAGAGTAAACGTCCACGAGACAGTGACACAAACAATATAAAAACCATATGTCATGTCGATGCTAACCAATTTCGGTCTTCAACAACACATACAGTATGTTTAGCTTCAAATATTATGATTAAGTCTACAAAATATGAATATATCAAAGAGTGAACTGACATATATTCTGTCAAAAAGCATATAGATAACACTTTTTCAATTACTTTTTGTCATTCCTTACTTGGTACAGTCACATGAATATGGCAAAATGCCGGTCATTTTTCACTACTCAAACCTCCTTCGCCGCCTAACCAATGGAATGAAAAAAGTACACGAAAAAATCAACCAATTGTAAACTGACAATATCAAATCCGTTTGAAAAACGCTTACGTCTATAAAACTGGAATAATAGTGTACTGGAATTCGGAAAAAAAAACATGTTCTTATATCAAATTACTGAATGCCAAAAATTAAATTCTAAATATGTTTAAAAAGTAAATGAAGTTGAAGCCACAGGCCCAGTATAAAGCAAGGTTGATTTATCATGTGACATCAAAACCCGTCTTTAAATATGCAAGCAATATTTATTGCGATTTTAAATAGCCATTTTACATGTAAAAACTCATGAATAATGAGAATCGACTAATTTTTAAAATAAATAAGAAGATAAAATAAAAGTTCCTTAAGGAATCATCAAATCATCAAATGTTAATAGGTATATCACAGAATGAATACAGATTTTGAAAATGGTTTTTCTGGCAAGTAAAATTTCTAATTTTCAGAGAAAGAAAACTAAAGTACAATCTCCCTGTAATAGTGTGTGATGCAGGAGATTACATAGAATGTAATTTGTTGAATTGCTCAAGGCAATTCTCATAAAAATTACTCCTTAACTAATTAATAACTTTGATTAAATAAATTCAATTTACAGCGTGATAAAGAAAAGCTGGCGGGTATGTCGTTCTGAAATAGAAATTATTTCTAAACGTTATCGAATGAGACACGAAAATTACGTTTTATACACTTGTCTGTAGTATAACCAAATTTATTGGAGGAAGATGATATTCGCCCACACGTTGAGCCAGATTATTTCAATGTACTAGTTAACACTGCAGGGAGACCGGTCATCGCATTCTTCTAACGCCGAGTCGATCAGTCTTAGCTCTAAATTCTTAGTGCTGCGAGAATATACATCATATAGTATTGTTTTAATTTGTTTGTGTTTTTTGGTATTTTGTGATATAACAGAAGATTTTTTTTTCTGGTTTAATTCTTATATACACTATTGTGTTTTTATGTACGCTATTGTGTTTTATGTCTCCCAATGATCGCTGTTATTGAAGAGACATTAGACTCAAAAACGAGTTTATTGGTGCGTTTTGTGGATTGGTATTTCAACACAAAGTCGGTATTCCAATAAGTACTAAATATGCACCCCTACTGGTCGAATGGTTATTGTACTCATATGAAGCAGAATTTATACAGAACCTTCTCAAAGACTAAAAGAAAAAGCAACTTGCAATGTCCTTCCACTTCACTATCATATATTGACACTCAATAACTCACATTTCAGAGTGTGCTTGCAATTGCATCTCGTATATCTCAGGAAACCTTAGATAGGGATAAACCTAAAACTAGAAAGTCTTCTTCATATCTTGATCTTATCCTCGATATTGACATAGATGGACGTCTTCCAGCTAAACTCTATGACAAACGTGTTAAGTACTAAATATGCACCCTACTGGTCGAATGGTTATTGTACTCATATGAAGCAGAATTAATACAGAACCTTCTCAAAGACTAAAAGAAAAAGCAACTTGCAATGTCCTTTCACTTCACTATCATCTATTGACACTCAATAACTCACATTTCAGAGTTTGCTTGCAATTGCATCTCGTATATCTCAGGAAACTTGAGATAGGGATAAACCTAAAACTAGAAAGTCTTCTTCATATCTTGATCTTATCCTCGATATTGACATAGATGGACGTCTTCCAGCTAAACTCTATGACAAACGTGATGATTTCAACTTTCCAATTGCCAACTTCCCATTTCTCAGCAGTAAAAGAGAGGCGAAAGATAGCAAAGGGATATTAAACTCATAAGTCGAAAACAAACTGACAATGCCATGGTAAAAAAAAGACAAAACGACAGACACAAGTGCACAAACACAACATAGAAAACTGACAACTGAGCTATACGAACCCCACTAAAACCGAGGGTGATATCAGATGCTTCGGAAGGGTAAGCATATGCTGATCCACGTGTGGCACCCGTGGTGTTGCTCATGTAAGTACAAACCCGGTTGTAAGTCTAATTCGGTATGTCGCCTTCGAGTAAAGAGGACGGGAATTTAGTTACAACAATTGACACATATCCGTCGTCATCTGTGATACAGATGTTTCATAATAGTCAACCAACTCGTGATGGCGTCGTAAAATTTTCGAAGGGATGATTTCGACTTCATCACTTGGAATGCTTAGTTCAATAGCTTCCTTGTAAGCGGCGACCTTCTTTCAAACGACTACGCAAGCTCGTGAATATCGTATCTACTGCGAGATATATACTCCATGTGCAGGCAGGGCTGGAATTTTTCTACTTATAAATGGAAAGTTCACAATTGGAAAGCTAAAATCATCTCTTTTGTCGTAAAATTTCGTTTTCAACCAACCCTCATTGTCAATACCTAGATGTTAGTCTAGATATCAGTTGTATCCTTTATTTCAAATTCGATGGGATAGATGTGTTCGTCAATATGGTCACCAAATTTTGAACTATTTAGTTAGAGTACATCATCTTTATAGCGGAACGTAAAGTTAAATGATAATTTTAGCTTCTTTTCATTATTCCTAAGAAACTTCTGTATAAAGTCAGCCTTTTTTTAATAAAGGAACAAGTCGAAAAGAAGAGGACAGTTGGTTCCTACAAGAATGCTGATTGTTTATTGAAAAACATGTTATCCATACGTAACACATGTGCTGTCATTCAAGAAATCAAGCATCTTGATAATGTCAGTCTTATAGAATTTTTTGTTTGAATCAGAGTGATTTTTACAGAAAACGAGTTATACCTCCCTCCAGTAACATACCTTCTGACACATCGTTTATAAATCTAAACTACGTCATGCTCAAGCATTTTTACACTATACGGACTTCATTATCAGGGGTGTGCTTCTTGTACAACGACTGTTACAACAGAGTAATGAGGAAAAACGACTGAAATCGACACTGCACAAGTTTTATGGCCACCATCACGAATTGGTTAACCGATATGACGTGTCCCTGCCTCAACTAACTGCAAAAAGTTTTCGAGGTCTCACATGTACCAGAATAGTCTATCTGTAATCTTATAATTTACCGATTGTGATATATTCCCGGTCGTGCCATTTTAATTCAATGTGGATTGGCATTTCGACCGATGCACGCATAGCAGGATATGTTAACATAGCTTCCGACACATCCGGTTTAACTCCATCTGGTGTTAATTCGATCCCTACTTTTTTGTTTGTTGCCTTGTTTCATATTTTGTTAATCGATTTCTGAGATTTTAACATCGGTAAATTTTGTCTTATTTTTTTAGTAACATGTGTATATGCCTGTTTCAGAACAGGGGTATCAAAAGTACTTGTTATTGCCTCTAGGGGACTTTTGGCAAATGGCCTTAGATATTAATTCGTTTCTGTTGAACATAATTGTTCTTAACATTTCCTCAGTGGGGCTAAGTATAGAATGTCATCCGAAGTTTACACTTGACTAAAACGGTACGTTAACTCATAATGTCTGGGTTTTTTTTGTTTTTTTGTTTTGTTTTTTTTTTGTTAGCGTGTATTGATGGGTTTTCGTTTCACCACATTTTTTTTTAATTCGTAATATGAATTATCACTATTTTATCAGAGGTTGTCGAAATTTTCATCTTAATATTTTTCCCATTCAAATATGTTTCCGATTGTACTTTGAGAATCGATAATTTTACAAACTGCATATTTGTTAGGAATATAAGGAAACGTAAGGTTTACCTCAATGGAACAGCAACACAACAACGCACACAAGTAAAAAAATAAAACAAATGACATCTAGGAGTCTGATCAATTGTTTTCTAGTTGTCACATTGTCGAACCAAGCGCAATCCTTGTAAATGACCGTCTACATTTATAATTCATGAAATTGTATTTTGTCCAGTAATCGTATTTTTCAAACTTTTGATTTTGTCCTGCTTATGAGTGATTTTTAGATTACCATGACTTAAAGGTGTAAATCACAGCAGCCATAAATAGACTCAATATTGAATAAAATCTTGATCAAATTCTAGCGACGAATACTCTTGAAGTAAATTTAAAAAAAAATCAAATTTGTCTTTTGTTTTGTATGTTGTGTTTTGTGTACTGTTGTTTGTCTTTTAGTCGTTTTTCGTTTTTTTTGTCATGGCATTGTCAATTTGTTTTCGATTTTCGAGCTTGAATATCCCTTTGGTATCTTTCGCCTCTCTTTTACAATCCCTGTCGATTTGAATTGCGTTTGAAAGAGAGCCCTTGATACTATTTTCAACGGGATATTTGAAGGGTGCAAATAATTAATCGGATGTCTGTTCAGAATTATATTCATAAAGCCTTATTTCCCTCCAATATTTATGTCTGTGGCACGTCCGTTATATTGATATTCCTTATCAAGCGATATATATAATTACTAATTAATCTTATATCATTCCTGCAAAACAAAATTAAAATGAGCTTATCCATAAAACATTTATAATCAAAATATGTGGTTATTGCTTCTAACTGCTGAGTTCTATGGGTAATAAGAAAATGGAATAGCCAGCAATGAAGTAAATGTTCTGTCATTTGCAGATTATTTGTCCTTTAGATGTCAGATAGTCATTACATCAATAACACATTAAAATTGGTTAGAATAAAGCTTGTTTACTTCTATTCCGATTTACCTTTAAAACGTATATCTTGGCAATCATAGGACATTTACACATAATTCATCACGTGTTTAGGTCTTTTACACCTTTGCTTTTAACTGTTTAGGTTTTAGGGTTCATGATGTTTGGAAAGCACTTCGAACGCACTAAATTCATAATGTTATTTTCAATTACATCCAAGTTTTGTTAACGATAGATTAACTGGTCATTTTAGCACAGTTATCCAAGAAACAAATTTGTTGCACTGTAACTGCGACTGTCAATTTTCATATCTAGATAAGTATAGTTGGTGTGTTGCCAAATTAGTGGCACCGGTATTTTGAATTTTGAATACTAGTACATCATTGATAACTTATAGCTGAGATATATAATTATTTGATATTTATTGATTTATTGTCAGCTTTATTCAAGCAATGAATTGGTTCTTTATGACTTTTTGGCAGTATATATATAAATAACATATCCTATAGTAAATAGTAAAAACTGTGAAAGGCAGTCATCAGTAAATACCTGTATACCCATTTACTTTCCTCTTTGAATAAAAATGATGAGGTAGATGTTTTCTGTCTTAACGACACTCCAAAGTTGTGAGGGTCAAAAAATATCAGCGAAGTGTACGATGGCAATTCTTAAGAATGATTAATTAAAATGTTTCAATGTCCAAGTCAAAGAATAATTGGGAAGAAATTAAGTTGCTCAGTTTTTTCTAGCAAGTATAAGATTTTAAGAATACTATAGTCAACACATAATCCTCCCAAAAACATTTGAAAGAGGAAAGTGTCGTTCTAAAGCAAACGGAAGTTCAAACGTAATAAAAACCTTATTAACAATATTCCCCCAAAAAAAATACTGCACACAATTAGAAGATGTAAACTGCTAAACTCTACAAATGATTTATGGTGATTTCAAATAGGTTTATCATATGAATAAAGTTGAACACATTTGGAGCGAGGTAGAAGTTTGCATTGTTTTTGTTTCAGATTTTTGAGACAATCTTGTTAGTTTCATTTTTTATTATTTTCCCATTCGGTCATTTCTGTTATCCCTTTTAAGTATTCTGTTTAGGCTGCTCAAACATTACAATGAACAACTGTTTTATAAATTTGCTTTTTCAATTTGGGTAAGACAAAACGAGATTTGTCAATTTCCTATTGTATGATATCTTATCTCTGACTTGACTTATCATCAGGTTTAATCATAAGAAACACAACGAGTGTCAAATGTAGAGGAAGAAATGCCAAACCTTCAGGAGCACTCGCGTTCACACCCATCCTTATTAATCGAGTTTATGTAACGTAACTTTTGAACCCTTGTTCAATTTTTTTTTTCTAGGAAATAATGCTTGTCCATTATTTTAATACTATCCTATGACTTTTCATATTTTAGAAAAAAATGAAAGGATGGCAAATTTAAACCAATTGTAATGACTTTTTGTAACTAAACGATTTTTTCAGCAAGAACGATAATGCTACATTGCAATTGTATATTTTACACAAATTCCTACATCGAAGGTCGGTTAAATCCAATAAAACTAATGTGGATTGAAAGATAAACTGAAAATGTGCCTGTGAGAAATTCGTTTACATTATGTATATAGTAGAATGTTAATTAAATGTAATCAAGTGAAATCTGTCCTCTGGTATCATTTCACTGAATGTTACTCTAAGAAGCTTACCTTGATGTCTTTCATTATAAGTTGATCTGAAGAAACTAATTCATTTATGACATATTTTTACTTGTCTGCTTTCAAGGGAATCACACTAAAAACTGATAGAAAACATAAAATGCTGAACAACGTTTTTTACATATTTATTTATTATAAGAAACAGTGAAAAAAAGTGAAATAAAATAATTGATATGAATACAAAAAAATGAAAACTATATATCAACTGAACAGAAATTTAAACACATTACCTTCATAAAACGCGTCTAGACAGAAACAAATAGATAATTCAACAATAGACAGTGTATACCATATGTCAAACTTTAAATCGTCTAGTCTAGATAGGTTTCGAATTATTATCAAAGAGACAACGAACTGAGAACATGCAGGAACACCAAACGAAAAGATAAAATAATTAGTTAGCCATTTAGAATTGTTTAATGAGGTTTTTCATTTAAGGCTGGATTAAACCATTTCAATAGTACTTACCATCTCATGTTTTTTTTAAAGAGTATAATATTAAAAGATATATAGAGAATAAAATTTACACACGCGAATATGCTTTTGAAATAATATTTTACTGAACACATTTCTAAAAGGCGGAAATAAATTAACGACGCTCAAACATTAGTAGAAAAAAAATCGACGTTAAGACAAACAAACCAACAATACCCTACATATAAAACTAAAGTTTATACAACACGAACTCCTATAAAACCCGGATGTAAAGTCATGTGATGTAAGTTCCATTCTTTTCATTCCTGAATACAACTGTTAGTAGTACCAAAGCATATTGTAACTCGGTGTGATAATACGGAATTTTGCGAATAAATTAAAAAAGATAGATATACCGTCAAGTGTCTTCAAAATGTAGATCGGGACACAAAATTTCGACGATCTATTTTGATCATTAAGATAGAAAGCCTTAAACACATGTACATGGGTATTTCAAATAATGCAGATCAATTTGTTGTCCAGTTAAAGGACTTTTAGTTGTATCATTTTTTTTTTTTTTTTGCATATTAGAAAAGGCCATTAACAACAAGAATAATTGTAAGTGTTTGTTATTTGTTACTTTATTTGTATCTTCTTACGTGTGATTAATTTACTCAAAGGTGTTAATATATTAAGTCTCTATGAAATATCACATAAAGTGAAATTTCAAATACGTCTTTTATCTAGTGATGATAATGACGTCGCTGAAAAGGTGATATTTTGTTAAATAAAAGTTAAATAAAAGTAATTACGTATTATGAAAATAATAAAATGTTATCTATATCTATAGAAATTAGTATATTATGTTTATTATATCAGCACCTGCAATTTTTTCTATTTTTTCTATTTTTATTGTTACAGTAATTGATATTAATATGTTTCAATACAATTAGATTCTTAACTTATAAGTATCTTTATATTTTACAAGGATTATTTCTGTAAATCGATCGTCTGAAATAATAGTACAGAATTCTACATAGTATCAATTTGTTACCAGAAAAATCGGGCTTTTCCAATGGCTCTCATGAAGGGACACGTGTTCTCCTGCTGTTGTGGCTGTTTTTAAATTTACCGTTAGATTGTTAGGTTTTTAGTAATATTTAGTAATTAATAAGCTAAGTGAAAAATACAAAATCGCAGGATATCATACAGACAAATAGAATAATAAAAATAAACAGCAGTCACCACATATACCTCAACCCGTGCACTGATTTATTTAATGACTCTGATGTAGTTGCGCTCGACTCCAATCTTAATTGACAAGGATTGTCAGTTTTTCTGTCGATGGTCGGTGCTTCTCTCCGGGCACTCCAGCTTCCTCCACTAATAAAAACTGACCGCCACGAAATAGCTATTAGTGCTGAAAGTCGCGCTTAACATCAATCAATCAATAATGACTCTGAATTTTGAGCAGTGTCTGTCTTTTGTTTATGGTGAGATTGGTTTGTGGCTACAACAGTTGAAATTTTGTTTATGGTGAGATTGGTTTGTGGCTACAACAGTTGAAATTTTTGTTTAATTAATGATTGGTAAAAATAGTTAAATATTCAACTTCCGTTTTGCAGTCATTTTCTTATTTAATTTGTTAAAAAAAATATTTCTAGCTATAAATTATGTGAAACTAAACTTATATTATTGTATCAATAAAAATGTCATCACATATGTCGAATATGCATGTATTGTTACAGTTCCAATGTAAATGATGGAAATGCATGCAGTCACGCTCGATGTTAAAAGATATTGAAGTACAGTCACGCTCGATGTTAAAAGATCTTGAAGTATAATACCAGTAAACAAAACAGTTACGAGCATTGAAACCAAAACGAACTATAATAGTACAGCCTAAATCATTAGTCACATAGTTCATGAAAAAAGTTAATAACAAAAATACTGAACTCCAAGGAAAATTCAAAACGGAAATTCCCTCATCAAATGGCAAAATCGAAAGCTCAAACACATCAAACAAATGGAATACAACTGTCATTTTCCTGACTTGGTACAGGCATTTTCTTATGTAGAAAATGGTGAATAGCGACAAATACTTGACAGCATGAGACGCTTACCCTGTCGACCCACTCCAAAAATCCCGACAAGGAGAGATACCGACAAGAAACCGGGTGCGTCGACAGGGTAAGCGTCTCCTGCTGTCACGGATTTGCCATTATTCATAATTTATGAGACTAACGTCACTAACGTTACATATTGTTTACGTAACGCCTTGGTACACGTAACATTGCATCGTGCTTAACAAGTCACTACAAATCAATACAATTTATGTGAAACAAGCGCCTTTTCAATCAAACCGAAATACTGACCACAACCTTCACGATAACTGCTATGCATGCTTCGACCGTCATGCGAATCCACATTCAGCCAAATTCCAAAATAAGTAATAGAACGCAATTGCCAAATTTACAGATCAGACGACTATACTGGTATATTAAGGTCCAATATCGCGATTACATGTCGATAGTGTATTGAAGCAGACACATCGTACCGGTCAACCAATTTGTGATGGTAACCGTTAAACTTGTGTAGGGTCGATTTAAGTCGTTCTTTCCATACCACTGAAGGGGCAGATTTTGTGTAAGGCGCAAATATGAGACCTTTTTACTTTTTTACTTTTGGTGTTTTACATTTTTGTGTGTCATTTTAAAGTATTTTCTTTGTGTAATTATAGGATAATGTATTGTTTACTTGTTTTCTGTTATTGGATATAATCGAACAACGGTTTGACGTAGACGACAATGAAAAATGAGCTAACAGCAGACGTGCATTAACCACCAGTAAACATGTCGAGGTCATAATGCTTCTGCGACGATGTACAAGCAGTCTTATAATCTAGCAATGCTGATGGTATTAAACTGTTTAAAACTGTGCGTCAATAGAATAGATAGATTGAAAGTACTGGTACTACAATATTCAACACTAAATTTTTTATTGTAATATGATCTAAAAAGTATCGAAAAATGTTTTAAATATTTCTTTTGTACTCAAAAGACTAATTGATGAATGTAATGGTTCTACTACATTTGTTAAGTCATTGCGTCTAATATTGTTGGGGAATTGTAGTTTTTTCCTTATATATGCCAAATGTTATATTCAGTTATTGGTCAAACTGTACTCTTAAAAGCATTTTTCCTGTTGGTATTTGGCAGTGGAAAATGATACTCTGTATCAATTTATAGCATCAAATCCCTGCAAGCACTCGTCTAACGAAGACAATGAAACAGTGCTTGTATGCTTTCACCATAAATGACTAAGAACGATGCAGTTAGATGTGTAGAGAATAGCGGGGTTACAAGTAACTGTCATACAAGCGGGAGGTTTAGCTAGCTATAAAACTCAATGGGAAAATGAAGAAAAAAAAGGACAAACAGACAAACAACAGTACACAAAACACAAAACAGAAAATAAGACTGAGCAACACAAACCCCACCAAAAACCCGGGGATGAGCTTAGGTGCTCCGGAACGGTAAGCAGATCCTGCTCCACATGCGAAACCCGTCGTATTACTCCTACACAATAAGTTTATAAGTTATATCAAGTGACAAGGCATTACAAATAGTGGAATGGTAATTGACTCCTATCTAAGCCTGTGACATCTCCAAATTGATAAACCATCCGTAAAGTAAATGTTCTAATTATAGAAATAAGAAGATGTGGTATGATTGCCAATGAGACAACTCTCCGAAAGAGACCAAAGACATAGAAGTTAACAACTATAGGTCACCGTACGGCCTTCAACAATGAGCAAAACCCATGTCGCATAGTCAGCTATAAAAGGCCCCGAAATGACACATGTAAAACAATTCAAACGAAACTAACGGCCTGATTTATGTTCATAATAATGAACGAAAAACAAATATGATATACAGCAACAAACGACAACCACTGAATTACAGGCTCCTGACTTGGGACAGGCACATACAGAATACCCTGAAATTTGATCGACTGTGAAAGCAGATCCTGCTCCACATGTGGTACCCGCCGTGTTGTTCATGCAAGTACAAACCCACCATTTCCTTCGGAAAATGCCTGTACCAAGTCGGGAATATGGCAGTTGTTTTCACTTGTTCCGTTGATTGATAGCGTGTGATTTTGTCAGTTTTTATGAACTTTCCCAGTTTGAATTTGCCTTGGAGTTCGGTATTAAGGCTAAACTTTTTAAACATGTTTATGAACACTCATAAGCGTGTTAGGGCATCATACACTTATCTCAACGTAAGATTTGAGAAGTGGGGTTTTTTTTTTTTTTATTTATTTATATTTATTTCTGTAATAAAATTGTATACAGTAAGCTTCATATCAGTGAATAAACATATTCTTAAACAAATAAGATTTGTATTGCAAATCTATGGAAGTCGCTGTTAAATTTGTCAACAACGTGTTTAGATGTAGGGCGATTATGTATGTGGTATGAAATTTATATATTGTTGAATAAAATGTCAAATTATGGTTGTACAGTTACGCACAATACGAAACGATAAAAAAGGTAAAAGTTTTCCCTACACTTAAAGGATTTAGTTCCAACCAAAAGAAGTTTATGGTTAATTCATTCATGAAAAAATCACTATTTGCACATGCATAAAAACAAAAGCATACTAGATACAGCGTTTTGATTGATGTTCTTCCTCTCAAATTAAACAAGCAACCAAAACTCTTATATCCACTACAAGTTCAAGACGAGCCAGTTGTAAGTAGAATTCTTTGACAGATATTAATTGGGCTACATCTGTGCGCTGTGCGCAGTGAAAATATCATCAAATTTGAAGTTTTATCTGGTGTTCATAGAAACCTAACAATTTGTGTCATTAATTTTGTTTTACAAATTAGACTTTAATTGAATTATTTCCAGATGGTACATAACATTTAAATCATATCTCCGAAAAAAAACCGTTATTCGTAGCTAATACTATTGTTCATAAAAGTTTAAAATCACAATATGAGAAAACATAATCAAAAGATAACTATAATTTTATATCGATCTGATGAGTTAAGCCTTTTTAACTGATTTTTATAGTTAATTCTTATGTAATGCTGTTACACCACTGTCCCAGGTTAAGGGGAGTGTTGAGGGCTCACAAACATATTTAACGCCGCCACATTCTTTATGTACCTGTCCCGAGTCAGGAACCAGTAGTTCAGTGGTTGTCATTGGTACAAGTCTGTCATATTTGTTTTTCGTAAATTGTTTTGTTATAAATTAGGCCGTTAGTTTTCTCAATTGACTTGTATCGTATTTTTCATATCGGGCCCTTTTATAGCCGACTATACGGTAAGGGTTATTTTCATTGTTGAAGGCCGTACGATTGCCCATAATTGCTAACATCCACTTTATTTGAACTTTGGTGGATAGTTGTCTCATTGGCAATCATACTACATCTTTTTCTTTTATATACCGTCAAGAGGGTTCAAATTAAAAATCGTAATCATAATTATCTGCACAATTATATCATCTTAGTTTGATGACTAAAAGAATATCAACTGATTTGTAAAAACCCATCAAAGATACCAGGCTTATAAATTGGAGCACAAAACAAGCGTTTCGTCTTCATAAAACTCATTTGTGACGCTCGAATTAAAACAGTAGGAACACCAAATAAAATTACGAAATTAAAACAACAAGAAAAACAGAGAGTTCCTAAAAGTTCTGTCAAAAACGGCTATGTCAATCTATGCACTGGGGTTGAAACCTACGTGTTTTGAATAATTCAATATTTTACAAACAGTAAATTTACAAAGATACCAAAGGGTATTCAAACAATAGACATACTGACCCGCCATGGCATATAACGAAAACGATCAGACGAAAATCAACAAAACACAACACAGAGAACTAAAGACTCGGCAACATGAACTCCCCTAAAATCCGGGATGATGTCAGACGCTCCGTAATGGTAAGCAGATCTTGCTCAACATGTGGCACCCGTCGTGTTGCTAATGTAAGTACAAATTAGGTGATAAGTCTAATTCGAACATATCCTTCGCGAAACAGATATTCTGTAACAATAAACCAACTTGTGATTGCGTCTGTAAAATTTTAGAAGGGATGACTACAACTCCACCTTTTGGGACCCTTGGTTTAAAAGCTTCTTTGTAAGCAGCAATCATCTATCAAGGAAATCATGATAGGAAATGCAAGCCCTGGAATATTGTGTCAACTGGGAGATATAGACTCCATAAGCTGCTGAAATGATGCTATATAGAAATGGAAAGTTAAAAACTAGGAAGCTAAAATCATCTCTTTTGTCGTAAAGTTTTGTTTTCAACCGACCATGTAAGACAAGATACGAGACAGGCTTAACAGTATCTGTTTCAAGTTCGATGGGATAGATATGTTCAAGATAGTCACCAAATTTGAATGATTTAGTGAGAAGACATCGTCTGTATAGCAAAACATTAAGTAAAATGATATGCCGGTTTTTTCATTCTTCCTAGTAAGAAGCTTCTATGTGAAAATCTGCCTCATATGAATAAAGGGATACGTCAGCAAGTCGCCTCCGGTTGCGGGATTTTCTCGCTGCGTTGTCTTTTTGTCATGTTTGAAATGGGGAACACCTGTGTAAAGGGTAGACTATCCAAAATGGACATTTCAACCCAATGATTAAATATGCCATGCTTATGCTTTAGTACGGCAGACGTGCACTTCGTATACACAAGACTCAATAATGGCTCAAATCAAAAAACAGTTGGAAGGTGAAATCAAATATGGAGTCGATGAGCATCATAACCATGTATATATTTAATTAATAAAGGTCAGTCCCATCGAAACAGGAGTATTTGCTGTATAAAAATGTAAATAGCAGAACTTAAAGTTGACAAGTAATTATTGATCTTTTTTGTTTTTGTTATTTTGTTTATCTATTTTTTATTTAAACTACTAACGTAGGATTTTAATCACTGAGAGTATTCTTCAATGATGGACTTTTGTTTTTAGTCTTTAGAATAGTATATATAGTCGTTTTATGCTAACCAATAAGCAGTGTTATTCCAAACACATCTTTTTATTTTTACATTGCAACCCTGACGTCGGTTAAAAGTAATAATGACGTCCATAAAAAGGTGATACCTACGTTTTTGTAAGTAATATGGTATGATGAATAGACACTTAAATGTCATAAAATACCGAATTAAAATTTCATAACAATGACCAAAAAGAAAATCAAGAGAACAAAACATGTTTTCCAATTTTCACTATCGCCTGAAAGACATTTATTTTGAAATGGATTTCTCCCCGAGGATATCACCAGCCTAGTAGTCAACACCTCTGTGTTGATATGAACTATCATTGATATGGTCACAATTATAAATAAACTGTTTACAAACCTTTGAATTTTCAAAATACTAAGGGTTTTCTACCTCAGAAATAGATTACCTTAGTTGTTTTGACAAAACTTTTAGGAATTTTTGCTCTTCAACTTCGTACTTTATTTGGCCTTTTAAACTGTTTTTTTATTCGAGCGTCACTGATGAGTCTTTTGAAGACGAAACGCGCGTCTGGCGTACAAAATTTCAATCGTGGTATCTATGATGAGTTAATTTACAACCACTTGGTCGATGCCATTGCTGGTGGAGTTTTTAACCCAGAGAGTATCACCAGCCCAGTAGTCATCACTTCTGTGTCCAGTGGGTTGACATGAATTATCATTGATTTGGACATAATTATAAATTAACTGTTTACAAAACTTTGAATTTTCAAAATACTAAGGTTTTCTACCCCAAAAATAAATTACCTTGGCTGTATTTGGCAAAACTTTAAGGAATTTTGGGTCCTCGATGCTCTTCAGCTTCGTACTTTATTTGGCCTCTTAAACTTTTTTGATTCCAGCATCACTGATGAGTTTTATGTAGACGAAACGCGCGTCTGGCGTACAAAATTTCAATCCTGGTATCTGTGATGAGTTAATTTGTAACCACTGGGTCGATGCCACTGTTGGCGGAGTTTTTTTCCCAGAGGGTATCACCAGCACAGTAGTCAGCACTTCTGTGTTGACTTGAATTATCTTTGATTTGGTCATAATTATGAATTAACTGTTTACAAAACTTGAATTTTCAAAATACTAAGGCTTTTCTACCTCAAAAATAGATTACCTTAGCTGCATTTGGGCAAAACTTTTAGGAACTCTGGGTCCTCAATGCTCTTCAACTTCTTACTCTTTTTGGCCTTTTTAACTTTTTTATTCGAGCGTCACTGATGAGTCTTTTGTAGAGCAAACGCGTATCTGGCGTACAAATAAACTCATCAATAGATACCAAGATTAAGATTTTGTACGCCAGACAAAATTTCAATCTTGGTATCTATGATGAGTTTATTTATATTTGATTCCTTTTCCAATAACAATTTTCTAGATTAAAATATGCATCACTGTGACAAATATACAGGAAACAGTTGACAAATTTTAAGGAGATTACAAAAACAAAATCAAAAGACAACAACGATGCATAAAAGCTAACCATACAAGAGTTACTATTTCAAATTTTAGTATCAAATTTATACTAAAAGAGAGGCAGAAGATACCAAGATGACATTCAAAACTCATCAGACGAAGAGAAACTGACAATGCAATGGCAACATACGAAAAACAAAGAAAAGACGAGCATGTCCACTTCATAGAAAACTCCAGATTGTGCAACCCGAACCTCATAAACACATCAGGGTGAACTAAAAATTACTACAAATAAAACAAAAATTGTTAGTATCCTGTTGCAATGTCAACAGAATGACAGAGGAGAGTATACTATAAAGTCCGTTTTTTTTTATTCGAACTATCATGAAGTACTATAAATTTATCAAATAACATTCTGCAGATGTTCAGCCTCGGTCACACCTTACCGGATAGCACGAACGGACGCCTAACGGATGAAAATAAAAGTTGTCCGTTGACAAAATTGTTATCCGTTAGGAGTCCGTTGATGTACTGACCGAATAAAACGGACCTGTAACGAATGCATAACGGACACACACCGGATATGCAACGTACGAGAAACGGAAACGTACCGGACAGAACGGATGTCGAACGTACATCCAACGGACGAGTACCGCATAAAACGGACACCTAACGGAAGCGTACCGGATAAAACGGATGAACAAGATATACGGAAAAATTAAAGGCGACAATAATAATACATGTAATTCGCATAAATATTCAAAACGTTTCTGTGTAACTGGTTTTGGTTTGTTCTTTAAAATGCCGCCAAAGGGCAGTGTCTGGCCTGAATAAGAGCTGCTTGATTGTGAAGACGTGCCCTTACTCTAAGATCGATTATGAATAATAAGAATTCATGAACCTTAAAAAATCTGACATACCAATAATTGGCGAAATTTTCAGTTGGCATTTATCCGTTTCAGATCCGTTCATCATCCGTTTTATCCGTTATAAGACCGGTAAACGTCCGTTTCTCATTCGTTCAACATCCGTTTTATCCGTTAAACGTCCGGTAGAAGTCCGTTGGTGAATTTATCTTCCAGACCTCAAACGGATGTATAACGGACACGTAACGGACACAAAACGGAAACGAAACGGACGAGTATCGTACAAAACGGACGCCTACCGGACGTTCAATGGACATTTCATCCGTTGGACGTCCGTTCAAAGTTTTGAACATGCTCAAAAATTTCCACCGGACAGAACGGACGTCGACGGATAAAACGTACGCTAAACGGACATGCAACGGATATGGATGGACGTCTAATGGATAAGAACGGACGCCTAACGGACATGAACGGGTTGAAAAAAAGTTATCCGTTAGGCATCCGTTCGAGCTATCCGTTAAGGTGTGACCGTGGCTTTAGTCTCTCCAATATCAATTATAATATTTTTGGATTTTGTATAACATATTTCCTTAGAAACTTCAAACTACTTCCATGTAAATTAAAACCACAAAACCGATGAAGTAACCACATGTTCATGTCTTCAAATCATATATAGATTTGGGTCTTCGATCAATATACCTACGTTCCAGTGCTTTTTACATATTAGTTTAAAATCAAAACTTCAGATATAGATGTTTCATTATTTCGAGTTAATTGATCAATCAGAAAATCTTTTTAGTAAAAAAAAGCATTAACAAATCAAGACTGTTTCCATTTTAAAGATTGCATTGATCTCAAAATTTTCAAAACTTTCTTTAAAATTAAATTATAAAAACAAAAGAACAAAAGAAAAAAAAAATACAGAACAAAACAAATAATGAATGTACATATTTCTATTCTTCTCAAAAGTTGTTGACTAATATTTTCATATTGAATTCCTCCTTATCATACGTTATTGAAATCGAGATGTCTTTAAACTAGTAATCCTAATTGCTCACTTGACTGCAATGTAACCCTGTGCACTCCAGTTCTAGATCACCATGTCATATATTTAAAAAGATATTAATTGGTTTTTTATGCTTCTCAGCAATAACGAGAATAGAAACTATATAACGTTTGCTTTTTAATCTCTATACATAATTTTTCATTTCTGCAAGAATACAAATTAAATACATCTAGCGAAATGCATCTATTCTCAAACGCCGAAGATCGCTTAGAACTTTTGTGACAATGTAATGCAAGATTAATTAAAATAAAATATCTTTTTAAAGAAAGTGAATATACAATAAATATGTGGAAACTTTCAGGAAATTGTATCGAAGGTTATCGATTTTTATTGATAAAAGAAAGTAAGACTTAATCGTTATGAAAGCATAGGTATAGTTTGTGTTCCCTTAATATTCATTAATACTAGTCGTATTGCATGGTATAAAAACATGACCATTGTAAACCGATGTCTTTTTTCAATATCTCTTTTGAAACAAATCATTCAAAAAATGAATAAATAAATAAATGAGTACAGAATCAGGTCAGACGGCATTGACAAAGATTCTCTTGTGGTGATAATTTAATTTGAAAATATATATGAAATTTACAATTCAGACGCAATATAATTTCCCATTTCATTATTGGTGTGAAGTTTAATAAATTTAAATTAAATCTTGGGAAATAACGATTTACATTTTTTAGTAGTTATAATTAAATATTCATTTCTTTTATATTTTAATTTAACGTGTCTATATATCACAAATATTATGCGATATATATCACGTCAATGGTATATAATTAGTTACATAGTGTGCTAGTGATCTAATACGATTTATATGGAATTTACTGACCCCGTATATATCGTATTAGGTCACTAGCACACTGTGTAACGAAGTTATCTTACCGACTATCTTAACATGTGGAATTCAGACTAGTGGCCTATTAAAGTGATCAAGTCTTCAATATCAACAACCTACTTTCATTGGTCTATACAAAAACAAATACCAACAATAACAACTTGTTAGCCTATAATGTGTTTTCTGTTTATTTATTTTCAATCGTTTATCATCAGTTTCTCCATCTGTAGTCTGGGCGATACTCTTCAGATTTTTCTTCAACGTAATGTTGTTTTTATAAAGGGACGTACGTAACACTGCTACTAGTCGTGTATTCAAATACTAACCCAATATCAAAATATGCAGGATTTCCACGTGTTCGCTTTTACCCAATGATATTCCTAGAAATGTATAGGAGGTACGATTAATATATATCTAAACTAATAGTTACAAATATATGTATAAATGAAGTTCGCTACTCCGTTTCAAAATAACAACCTTTCTAAAAGTCTGTCATAAATTGAAAGTACATAAATAACAAAACTAAAAAAGCTTTTGAGATATAAGCCATGGATCATAAGGCGGTAAACTGAATCTATCTAAACTTTTAATACATTAAACAATGGTACTATTTTTTCTTTCAAAAACTAGGAAAAAATAACAAGGACTTTATAAGATTTTGAAAAATAGCTTTTAAACTATATGTATTAAAATCATAAAAGAAATATAGGTGTAAGCGAGCAAAATTTTTAATTGCACTAAATTGATAAAACCAGAGGGTTCTGAATTCTGACAAAAAGTCAAAAACAAGAACAGCGATACATCTGTTCTTTCAATGTCCATAAAATTCGACGAATTCATAGACTCTGTATAAATAAAGATTGTACCAAAAGGATTTCCCAGAATAATGTCATCTTCGATATCTACGGAGGGCTTAGATTGTCACTTTTCAGCAAAAATTGTTAAAATTTCAGGACAAAGGGCACAGGGCAATGGTGAGAGCCCCCTGATCTCTCATTCTGCCTTATATTAAGCAGACAGTTAGTTAATACGTAGATACAAACGTGACTAAAAGAAATTTGGATACACTTCCTGTATTCTATGTTTACGGAGGGACCAAAGTGCCAGTTGGATATTCAAAATATATAGCGAAAACCTACCTGAGACCGCTTAAATGACGATGAGACCCCTGTTCTTTCAATGTCCATAAAATTCGACGAAACCATAGACTCTGTATAAATAAAGATTGTATCAAAAGGATTTCCCAGAATAATGTCATCTTCGATATCTACGGAGAGCTTAGATTGTCACTTTTCAGCAAAAATTGTCAAAATTTCAGGACAAAGGGCACAGGGCAATGGTGAGAGCCACCTGATCTCTCAATCTGCCTAATATTAAGCAGACAGTTAGTTAATAGGTAGATACAAACGTGACTAAAAGGAATTTGGGTACACTTCCTGTCTTCTATGTTTACGGAGGGCCCAAAGTGCCAGTTGGATATTCAAAATATATAGCGAAAACCTACCTGAGACCGCTTAAATGACGGTGAGACCCCCCTGTTCTTTCAATGTCCATAAAATTCGACGAATTCATAGACTCTGTATAAATAAAGATTGTATCAAAAGGATTTCCCAGAATAATGTCATCTTCGATATCTACGGAGGGCTTAGATTGTCACTTTTCAGCAAAAATTGTCAAAATTTCAGGACAAAGGGCACAGGGCAATGGTGAGAGCCACCTGATCTCTCAATCTGCCTAATATTAAGCAGACAGTTAGTTAATAGTTAGATACAAACGTGACTAAAAGGAATTTGGGTACACTTCCTGTCTTTTATGTTTACGGAGGCCCAAAGTGCCAGTTGGATATTCAAAATATATAGCGAAAACCTACCTGAGACCGCTTAAATGACGGTGAGACCCCTGTTCTTTCAATGTCCATAAAATTCGACGAATTCATAGACTCTGTATAAATAAAGATTGTATCAAAAGGATTTCCCAGAATAATGTCATCTTCGATATCTACGGATGGCTTAGATTGTCACTTTACAGCTAAAAATTGTCAAAATTTCAGGACAAAGGGCACAGGGCAATGGTGAGAGCCCCCTGATCTCTCAATCTGCCTAATATTAAGCAGACAGTTAGTTAATAGGCAGATACAAACGTGACTAAAAGGAATTTGGGTACACTTCCTGTCTTCTATGTTTACGGAAGGCCCAAAGTGCCAGTTGGATATTCAAAATATATAGCGAAAACCTACCTGAGACCGCTTAAATGACGGTGAGACCCCCCTGTTCTTTCAATGTCCATAAAATTCGACGAATTCATAGACTCTGTATAAATAAAGATTGTATCAAAAGGATTTCCCAGAATAATGTCATCTTCGATATCTACGGAGGGCTTAGATTGTCACTTTTCAGCAAAAATTGTCAAAATTTCAGGACAAAGGGCACAGGGCAATGGTGAGAGCCACCTGATCTCTCAATCTGCATAAAATTAAGCAGCCCTCCGTAGATATCGAAGATGACATTATTCTGGGAAATCCTTCTAATACAACCTTTACATATACAGAGTCTATGATTAAGTTGAATTTTATGGACATTGAAAGACCAGGAGATCTCACCTCATTTAAGCGGTCTCAGGTAGGTTTTCACTATATATTTTGAATATCCAACTGGCACTTTGGCGCTCCGTAAACATGAAAGACAGGAAGTGTACCCAAATTCCTTTTAGTCACGTTTGTATCTACCTATTAACTAAATGTCTGCTTAATATTAGAAAGATTGAGAGATCAGGGGATCTCACCATTGCCCTGTGCCCTTTGTCTAAAAATTTGACAATTTTAGCTGAAAAGTGACAATCTAAGCCTCCGTAGATATCGAAGATGACATTATTCTGGGAAATCCTTCTAATACAACCTTTACATATACAGAGTCTATGATTGTTGAATTTTATGGACATTGAAAGACCAGGAGATCTCACCTCATTTAAGCGGTCTCAGGTAGGTTTTCACTATATATTTCTCTTTGGCCTTTCCATAAATATTTCTATTTATATTTCTAAATGTTTCTAGAGTTATAGGTTTTTCTTTTGTTTTAAGAAATATCATATATAAAAGTACATATTTGAAGTTGTTTTATTGATAAAATCTATAATACATAAAGACAAATATGCAACTTAGAAAAGGGTTTATATTCGAGGACAACGAGAATTTACGACAGCTTGAAGAGGTCATTAAACGATTTCCTACGTATCTTATCAGTCCTCTTAACTATGAAAATCGTGCTTTTAATGTTATCAAGTATTTAATTTTTATGATTTTCAAATAAATTTTGAACTTCACATACATACATCCTTAAACATATATTTGTCTAGACAACAGGAAATAATAATTCCCATTTAAAAGACAAGAAAGTTGTGTTCCATAAGGAAATGAAAATTATATATGGGTCATATTGCATTTCACTTTTAAAAAGCTTTTTTTCAACAAATTATTTTCAATTGATTTCTAGAAGCTTAAGTTAAGGAATAATGGAGAAACTAAAACAGAATTTAGCCGTATACTTTTTTACTGTCAAACACATAATGTACACAAAATAGTAGTGATATTTATGAATAGATATTTTACAGGCAATAAATACACAATATAACTTGATTGAATTTTTTTTTTTTTTTTTTTTATTTTCACAAGCATGTGAAAAAGGCATAACATATGTTAGTTTTACGTCTCTATCACTTATTGTATGTAATATAGGAATTGCCAGGGATGTCACAGATAGAACAGGAACTGATGATCATTCAAGAGTAAATGTTTCTCCTGAAAAATATTTTCACGACTATTTTGCGTTCGTTTTTTCCTTTAACTAAGGTGCTGTATGTCAGTCTTCAGATTGTTGTTTCTTATTGTGCCATTTGATTTTTCTTCTTCATTTTACATCTTTACTCTGCATCTGCCAGTCTATTTTAATATCATATTTTTGCTTATTATTGTATTTCTATGTTTATCATATATATGGCTAGGGTTGACAAGTAGTTTTACCTAGCATGCCGTCAGTGGTTTCGCTTTACTACATTTTAATGAGTATGTTTCCAGGAGAGAATTTTGTATTGATGGCAGAATAATTCACAACTTTTTCGGACTCACGGGATGTATAGCTGTACATATCATGCAGACATATGTTTATTGTTGAAGACCGAGTGCTGACTTCTTGGAGTCTTTTATTATTTTGTTTTCTGTCGTGGGGCTTTTATATCTAAGTTTGCCGTATACAAAAATACCTTCTTTTATTCAGTATACGACTATTGATTATTTTGAGTTTACTCAAGTTTGATGGTACCAAAGTTATCATATACATGTGCATAAACTCTTCCTTTGGTACCATGATTACAATGTCGTGTACGCCAGACGCGCGTTTCGTCTACAAAAGACTCATCAGTGACGTTTGAAAGACAAGTGATCAACTTTACTTGTTAAGAAATTTGGTTAACGTTGATATTTAAGCCTTGAGCATCACTGAAGAGACATTTATTAAAGAAAATCCATATCTGGTGCAGTTAAATTGAAACAGTCATTGTTATAATGACTATCAAGATAACTCCGTTTACTTTGTATGCATGCTTTCAAAGCATGATCATGACGTAGTACAGGTCAACACGTGTAGTTTTAGTTCATTAAAACATTCTGCCTCAATAATTTTCGTCCCACACAGGTTTTAGCTAAATTTTAAAAACGCGCTTCCCATCAAAGAAATGAAAAGCAATGTAATATAACTTAATGGTCACGGAAACTCTTATCTCACAATCGGGATACTTGTTGTTGTCTGAGGAAAGCATGTCTTCATGTTTACCATGATATTATGTCATTAATTCTCTTCGCTTGTGAACCTTGAACAATTCTGAACTCATCAACTTTCATCAACTATAAAGAAAGATGCATTAGGATTAAGTAATTACTTTGTCATAAAATTGACTTTTCTGGGCATAAAATTACGGGTTAATTGATGCTTTTATAAATGACTATCTCCTTAATTAAACAAAATCAAACCGGATATTGATCCCATCTTGATTCGTTCGGTGATGTTAAATTTAAACGCAACAATAAACTAGCGTTTCTAAATTAAGCTTCAAATTTAATCCGATATATGATACTGAAACGTTTATACCTTTCAACAAATATTCAAACAGATTTCATTATGAATCTAATGCGATGTTGGGTTCATGCCAAAATTAAAAATAGCATTTACTAGATGGCCACAAACAGTCTTCAACCAAAGACATGGTCTTTATAAATTTGTTGCAATTTTTATTTTATTAAAGCACAACATGTTACTTCGTACGTAACTGTTCGTGTACTGCTCTCGGAACAAGATGAAGGAAGCGAAACATTACAAAAAGTGAGATGCAAAAACATCATCAGTGAATAGATAAGCGTATGATGTGGTTTAAACTTATACAAGCCCTCTTAACCCAAAGCGCACAATTTAAAAAGTGTTCCTGGCACAAAAAAAAAAAACAAAGGGCCTAAACAGAACAGCAGAAAAACGTGATTTTAAAGTATGGTCGGACCATATGAGTTTATACTCGTTTGGATATTAGCGAGCTGGACCATATGAGTATTTAGACCATATAAGTATTTTTTTTCGAATAAATTATGATTTCCTTTGCAGGAACACACAGCTCGTTCTCCGAAACAAAATCGGCACAAATTACATACTGAAATCCCTTATCTTTTACATGTTGTCTATTAAAATATTAGTGCATCTTTTATCTTGGCTTCGCTAGAGTCAATTTAAAGCGCTTTTATCCTGTCGACTTTTTCGTGCGTAAGTGAAACAACCGGCGTTTGGGGGATGGACATTTTTCTTCTTTCCTCGGTATGAAGATTATTTTTGATTTTTTTTAGTTCTTCTAATTTCTACTTATTTTCACTTAATTGATGTGTTTTTGGTCATATTCATACGATCTTACAATAACAGTAGTTTATACATATTCATGCATAGTTACTTGGTACACAGGAAAAGTATGTACTATGAAAATTAGAAGACATATTCAAGCAATATGATTGGACGAGAAATTGTAAGTATTTGCTAAATAAGAATATAGGGAATCAAAAGAAAATAAGAGGGTGCGATGCCCCAAGTACGTGCGAGTTAAACAGTAACTGTAGACTTCTTGTTTAACGGTTCATTTAAATATTTTTGGAGTTATATTCCAAAGTCACCATAATGTGTTTTGTAAGGAAAAATTGATAACGACCATGTAAACATGCTTTAACTATAATCTTAATTTGTGAGTAAAATTCACTTTATTTTATGAATCATGTAACAATAATTACCATCTTTTTCTGCTTTTTTAGTTCCTTTATTTATAAACTATTGATTTATAACAGTCTTTTTATGTAGTTCTCGTCTGTTTATGTAGTTCATGCGTGTTTTTCGTTTCTCGTTTTTATATAGATTAGACCGTTGGTTTTCCCGTTTGAATGGTTTTACACTAGTAATTTTTTGGGGCCCTTTATAGCTTGCTGTTCGGTGCGAGCCAGTGCTCCGTGTTGAAGGCCGTACCTTGACCTATAATGGTTTACATTTATAAATTGTTACTTGGATGGAGAGTTGTCTCATTGGCACTCATACCACATCTTCCTATATCTATTTTAAAAAAAGCTTGTTAGTTTGAAACAGAGTAGCGAACATCCTTAACATTCACGTTATACTATTTCGTATATTTGCAGAACGTTCACAAAAATGCATAAAATATGTCCAATGAAGGATATGAACAAAGAAGGTTACAAAGGTGCATCAGAATTAGAAGTCAAGGAAGATAAGTTATAAAATGGCAAAAAGCTTATAGATGAAAGACCAACATAAGTCCATAAAAAGCCATACAGAAAATATGTGACCAATACGAAACCCACCAAAAAGCTTTGGGTGAAGTTAGGTTCTGCGAAAAGATTAGAAGACGGGAGAGATAAGACACATGAAAGTACAAATATTGTAAACAAATCGTTCCTTCCTTGGACAAACCAATGAACTTATGACAATCGTAATTTCAATTATTTCCTAATACTTCTATTGAAATCAGGTCTAAAAATCAATCAATTAGGAATTTTCACTTAAAACCCATGTATTTTTTTTTCACCTAGTCTACCGACCGTGCAAGACCCTCATGAGTAGTCAAGGTCGTTAAACCCCCACCCCAGCGTCGTCGACCTAGTCTATTGTCCGTGATGTTAATTAAATATATATGATCAGTGTATATAAAGTGCGAATCCAGTTAGTTCATTTTCACTGTTGTATGCGAGTATGTCTATTGTAGAATAAAGGATGATGGGAAAAACTGCGTTTGTTTACATTTGAATGTATGTTTTAACAGAATTTCATTAGAATATAACATTTTAATGTATAATAACAGGATTAAAGTCCAAAAAGGTGTTATTTAACCAGCAGAATCCATAATATTGATTACTGAATGCGATTCATTTTAACTATAGATGCGATGAATTATCACTGTAAGTGCAATCATTTCTGATGTGGAATTTTTGGAAGTGCGATGAATTTTCATTGTCGTTTTATATGATTATTCGACATACAACAACTGAAAATAGTTTTTAAATGACTTTAATATTGATGATATTTACAATTTGAAATGCAAGCTAGTCGTAGATGCTTACTTGAATATACACGGGTATAACCACGTTCATATCATGAATATTCAAATATTGTTGGTGAGTTTGCTATTAGCTTGTCATGGATCCGAAAATTTACTGGAGCAGAACATCCATGAATATAACGTTTTTCTATGACGAATTTTCTTTGAAAAGTTTTATAACTCGCTTAAAAAAGCTTAGAACATTTGTCACGCCGTGTCATACATATTTCTACCGTATTGATAGGCTTTTGCACAACGAACAGTACAAGAATGTACAACGAACGGTACTAAAGAAAGGAAACAAACTACAAAGAGAATGAATCGTACAGTGTCAAAATTCTGAGGTCAGTTTTTCAAGTAAATGTTTTCAAATAAAATTAAAACAACGGGTTTCTCATTCGTATTATGTATTTTAACAACAACAAACAAAGCACAAAATACACGGTCGCATTTAGTGAAAGAGCCAACCAACTATGCTCTATTTGTAGTTTAATCAAGTTTGAGTTACACATAGTGTTTGTTTCGCGATGTTTACAAGTAATTCACAGACCTGTCGATTTAAAATAGTCATATGGTGTTCATGTAATATAAATGATATACAATGCTGCCAGGAGCAGTAAACTTTGTTTTCATAAACATTGAATACTTACCTAAACAGTTAGTCAATTAGTCTTTGGTGTAAATATAAGAACGGTACATCTACCAACATTGCTTCGCGATGTAGCGATTAGCGTCCGGAATCAACTGTACGGCGGTTATAACCACGTTATACCCCGTGGAATAGAACCATTTAAACATGGAACAATAAACTGTTTTCAATATTTCTTTGTATTCTCACAATTGCGTATTGGCTTATTTGTAACACCGACTTATAAGAAATTCAAGCATATTTAAGGTGACTCGACTGTTGCTCGAATTTTCTTTACTGTATAAGATTTATACACAATGGCATGATCAATACCAATTATCCAGTCATCCAAGCGTCAATTGTTTGTGCAAGATGAAAACGTCTCCACTCATTCAATCGTGAAATGAAGATCGTTTTGTGAATGCTCTTTGTTATCTCAAATGCATCCATTAGAGCTATTTTCCTAACGCTTGTAGTTTAAAGGTTTGGTTGGCTTGCTTGCTTTGTTTGTATAAACGTTTGCTCAATCTTAATTACAATGCTTAGGCAACATTTACACAATCAAGGCCAACCACACCTTTTAACTACAAGCATTAGGAAATTAGCTCTAATGACGTTTAATTTATTAGTATGCGATGTAGATTTAGACCGAAACAGAAACTTTGCTTTTCCGGTGACGTGGATTGGCTTAACTGTCCAAGATATATGTATTTAATGATGACGTATCATAGGAAAGAATAAATTTTATCCTACATATAGATCAGGACAAATTATTTGAGAAAATAGAATTGACTATATTAGCAATAAATACCATGTTTAAGGAATTTATTGATATATTACCTCAGACTTTCACCCACTAAGTATGCATATATAATCAATCCTTCTGACTTCATAAATTTTGTTAGAGAGTCGGCTGAATTAAGACTTTATATAATAAAAATTAATTAATTTCCTTCTGTGAAAATGCATCGCATATACAATAGAAATGAATCGCCCTACAGTGAAAATGAAAGTCTAGTATCATTATTCGACAGTAAACATGAATCGCATAACGAAAACAGCATAGTGGAATTTGATTCAATATCAACAAGCTGAATAACAAAACCGGTTTTAAGTTAAACAACATTAATATTTATGTTAAAAGGTACATTTTTCTGCAAATGAAACTTAACTGTTACTTTTAAATCTCTTGCATGCTCTGTTCGTGAACTATTCTTAATATTTATCTATTTGTGTATCAATTTTACACCTGGATGGCTGTAGGCGCGATGAAAACCCGTCCGCATCTCATACCTATATCATGAATTTATAAAAACAGTACACATTATATATTGTTTCTTATTTTATTAAAAAATCTTGAATTTGTCGTCTGTTTATTTATCATTCTACAACAGAAATTCATCACGAATACAGTAAAAATGACATTTTAGGATTCGCACATTACATACACTGTATGATAGTAAAAAAAAAATCAAAAGCTTGAGGGATTGAGTTTACGGAAATTTAGGAAAGAAAATTTCTTTCTTTTTGCCCTTTGAATAAAATTTCGATAACTTTCTTTCGTGATTTTATGCAATAATTTCCCTGTATGCATCCAAGTCTAAGTCGGCTGATTGGAAGGAAGGGGGAGGGGCAGGGTTTTCTCTGATTAAGTTAAATTAAAATAAATGAAGGTGGTTTCACTTTTAGATTATAGATAAATATTACTGCAAGTGATGGTACATCGCAATAATTTGCACAGACATATTTTATACACAGAACGTTTGATTAAAAGACAGAAAAAAATGTGTTTGTTGTATCGAAGTTAAAATAACTTCATTCATTGAAGGTTATAAATAATACATGTCCCTTCATAATGTTAAACTGTAATAATTTATTTTACAAAATGATATGGTTACACATAAGCACCGTACTTAATATACAATATTCGGACAATGCCAGAAAAACTTTTTGTATGAGGCTTAAAAAATGGGGAAGGGTGAGGTTTACCGAAATCTTCAACAATTTCGTGCCGAAAAGAAGTAAAAAAAAAAAAATAAGAAGATGTGGTATGATTACCAATGAGACAACTCTCCACAAGAGACCAAATGACACAGAAATGTTTATAGTTAAAACTATAGGTCACCGTACGGCCTTCAACAATGAACAAAGCCCATACCGCATATTCAGCTATAAAAAGCCCCAAAATGACAAATGCAAAACAATTCAAACGAGAAAACTAACGGCCTAATTTAAGTACAAAATAATGAACAAAAAACAAATATGTTACACAGCTACAAACGACCACTGAATTACAGGCTCCTGACCTGGGACTGGCACATACAGAATGTGGCGGGGTTAAAAAGTTTATTTTTTTCTGACATTGATTTGATATTGTATTATATTGAAGCTAAAATTAACTAAAATCATATAGCTATAGAAATTGAAACAAAAAAGTTAAACTTATTCTCCATGCCTAAACGAACCCCAGATTGTGCACAAAAGAGACATGACATGGAGTCGATATTACACGAATTCAGATATCGCTTTGTTACTAAATTTGGTAGATAAAGACAATATGAAGTGATCTAGCAGCAATATAATAAACAATGCCTCATAGTTTGAAGAAATCTGTTATGAGGATTTTCAGACACAGGGAATATGTATATTTAATTTCTTTTATGGCCTTAGTTTCCTATGAATATCGGGCGGCTGATTTGTTCTGACATAAACTGAACAACCAAAACAAACACGCTACCAATATTAATTTATATATAGTTAAATAAAGAAATTCATTTGCTATACCTTTTAAATTAACAACTGCATTTTTAAATCAAGAGCACAACCAATACCAATATTGTTTAATAAAAAAAACAAAGTATCTTACAAAAAGTTAAAATAAATGTTTTGAAAATTTTAGACACACTTGGAATTTTAAATAAGAAAATTTTTTGACTTCTATAGTCTTATTTCTGTAAAACTTACATAGTGAACAATGTTAAACATCTTATTAATTTTTACTATCGGAATTTAAAAACTGTAATGCCGTTGTGAAGTTAAAGTTTTCAACCAAAGATTTATTTTCAGCAAGTAGTTAAGATAAATCCACCGAAAAAAAAAAATTATTTAACATTCAAAATAACAGAAAATGAGTGGGTGATTTTCCTATGTTGTTCAGTATGATTACTGTGTACTCTTATATACTGCTGTTTTTCTAAGGTTAATGAAAGTTCATGCAGTTTATTTCTTCAACAGACATTATTTGCTTATTACTGCCAAGGAGTGAATGCATTTGAATAGTTAATCACCCAAAAGAGGAATTTGATTGGTTCATGTAATTAGTTAAACACACTTAGCGAAAAATCTTTTGAAAACATGAATGAATTCAGGTTTTTATAGCTTACAAAACCCGTTGATCAACACATGAAAACAATAAAAGTCATAGAACTGTTATTTTAGAATATAGTTAGTCTATACAAAGCCGACAGTAAAAATATAGCTTAAGTCACGGAACTACAATGTTCAGTGAACACAGATATTTACCATAATCTTAATTCCTTGTTATAGCACAGCTTATAAAAAATGCCTCAACGCAGCAATTCTTACTTCCTGGATTGAGCGTTAGTGTTATAATTCTTTTTCTGTTAAGTTAACTCATATCGGGATGCAGTTTGATAGGGAAGTGTCTCGGCATCGTAGAAAATATTATTCATTGGTGAGAGAAAGACCTCTGTTAATGTTGTCAATGAGCTCGCATGTGTAATGATAATATTTACAACTTTTAAAGATCGCTGATAGGAAAGTTCATTTTGCACAAAATTATTCACAAAAGAACTTCTAGAAATCTATGTTTCCTGTTGGTGTTTATAATGCTTACAATTTAAGACAAGTTGGTTGCTAGAGTGTGCACCGCGTTCTCACAATCTCAGCCAGGAACAAAGATCTGTACAAAAGGTCGTCAAATCTTAAAAAAAGACAATGTCGTCTCATGATTTCAGTTCCATGGTTGTATTTTATCAAATAAAAGCTAAAGAGACAAAAGAGTGTTCCTCTTATGTACATTACTGTCCAAAGAATTGAAGTTTCTTGTAAATTGAAAAACAAAGTACATAGTCGACGGAAATGAACCTCCCAGACAAAGGATCCCTGACAAAGGACTCCTTTATAAAGTTCTCTCAGACAAAAGACCCCGGACAAAGGACTACCCTTATCGAGTTCCCCCATACAAAAGACCCCGACCTAAGGACTCCCTTATTAAATCCTTTAGACAAAAGGACACCAGACAAAAGACTCCCTTATCAGGTTCCCCCCAAACAAAAGATCCCGGACAAAAGACTCCCTTATCAAGTTCTCTCAGATAAAAGACCCCGGACAAAGGACTCCTTATCAAATTCCCCCGGACAAAAGACCCCGGACAAAGGACTACCTTATCAGTTCACCCAAACAAAAGACCACGGACAAAGCATCTGGGGTATAATTATAATTCATGTTTTCATATTGAAGAACTTAGCAAAATACAGGCAACAACAGACATATTGAAGGAGAACGCTCCAAACTCTGCATAGACGAGCTGAAAATGTCCGGCCTATACATTTTTTCCTATTATATTGCAGTTCTATTTTACACGCCATAAGCTTATTGATTTATCATACAAATGGATCATTTTCAAAATTTTGAAAAATATTGTAATGTAGCTTTAATCCTCTTTTTAAAATAAAAACGAATGTAATATATACAGAGATTTTACTATATGTTTATTAAAATCAAGTCAGCTCGTATAGAGTTGTTGTCGATTGTCAATTAATATTTCATATTTTATGTTCATATCATAATTAGATTGAGTAATAGTTTCGATCGGCAATTAAGCAATTCCTTTGGGGGTATATCAAAAGCCATTTGGACTTTTTAATAACATTGTCAAATTTATAAAAAATGAATTAACAGAACATTTATAGTAATACTACTGAGAAAGCTTTTCAAAAACGTTTTTATTAAAACGTTCTCATGGGAAGCACTCTATATGTTGAAGAACAAAATAAATTTCAAAACCGCCTCTGGCATTCACAGCCAAGCTTCGGTTTAATTTTTAATTTTTATAAATGTCAATAATTTCTAAACTGACATTAACGTTTCTGATGCACGTATAACATAACAAACAGACATGAATAATAAAGTGTTGATATTGAAAACATGCAAGTCTTTATTTTGTTGTGTAAATGCTGATATAAGCAAAAAGGTACATTTTAAAAGGTTTTTGGTATATATAATCATATAGGTATAAAGTTCATCAAACAAAAATGTAATAAATAAATCGTATCTATATTGTATTTTTGTTCGATAGACTTTATAAATACGGCGATTGGAATAAAGTCTGACTATTTTTTTAAATGGTAATTGATTAAAACAGTTCTGTTTTATAAGGGAGCCTTTCAAACAAATTTACCACCATCAAGAGCAAGTAAATATCTAAACACTTTGTAAATCTCTAGATCGAAAAAACGGGATGGATTTTTTTAAGAATGAGTTTACAAAAATGTTTAAGAGGGCAAAACATTTAGATACCCGTTATAACAAAAGACAACCCCTGACGATTGTTTGATAAGAACATGTGGTTAGGTCACGCTAGTTTTTTTAGACCCTCTGCTCTTTTTATCTCGATCAATGGAAGAACAAAGGATAAAAAGAAGAACGTAAAAAAAGAAATCATTTCAGTTAAAAAAGCTAACCGTAATAACGGTATGATATTTGAAACGAGTTTCTGGTAACTATATTGTTAATGAAATTATTGAACCAATGCATGCATATATACTAAACTAAGTCATCTTTGCACGTAGTTTTTACATTTATTACGACTCCATAATGTATTATCGACAAAAAATATTTAATTCTGTGATTTTTGATTGAAAACTTTAGCTGTTAATTAACTTTCGGGTTTTGTTACTGAAGTGTATTATTTGTTAATTAAACTTTGTCATAAAAATTGTTACATGCTTTGGTGTATTGAAAATTATCTGTCAGAGTCGATTAATACTAGTATCTTACTTCCAAGTATGGTAACGTTTTCTTTCGCTACGGATTTTCCCTCACACTTGCGCTGTGTGGTTGCCGAATTTTTAATGATAGGTCATGGTTAAGAGTATGGGAACACTTATTCAGTAGCAGTACATTTCTGAATATTTTGATAAAATAAATGATTTTCTTTTAAAAGAACTTCAAAGTCTATGTACAACTGTTTTATAGTAAACTTGGCCATTTAAGTATAAAAAAACATATTCCACCTTTTTGTTAAATTTGAAGTATCATTATATAAATAATACATAGCTGAGAGGGTGATAGAGCAGATTGTTACCCCTAGATTGACAATGTCTTTTCGAGAGGTAAAAATCTGCTCTATCACCCTCTCAGATAAGTGTTATGTAATTTATTATACTGAATGTTCTGTTGTTATTGTGTATTCAATTTTAAATTCAAAGTAATAAACTATGTACATAACAATCATCCGCATTTAATAAAGCACACACTTGATCAAGCGTCTTCGTGAAGGGTTATAGAGTATTTGCCATGGGATAGATATAAATAACACATAGCTGAGAGGGTGATAGAGCAGATTGCTCCCCCGAGAAAACATTGTTAACGGCGGCGAAGCCAAGGTTGACAATGCCTTTTCGAGGGGTAACAATCTGCTCTATCACCCTTTTAGCTATGTGTTATTTACTTTATTATACCGAATGTTCTCTGTTATTTACTGCCTGTTAAATGTCACGTCTTGTAAACTAGTCATACCTGTTTAGTAAAGCGCACAAATGATCAAGCGTCTCCGTGAAGGGTAATAGAGTATTTTCCATGGGATAGAGTAAATTGTCTACCCTGTATTAGCCAATCAGAATCCCGCATTTTGACATGAAGTATAATAAAGTAAATTGTCTTCCTCGTATTAACTAATCAAAATCTGGCATTTTGACATGAAGTATAATAAATCACTTTAACAAATTAAAATAATCTGTTGATATGAAACCATGTCGTCCTCCACTTTGATATTTCAGCTGATTTATACAGCGACAGCATAAACAGTGAAGGAACACACTATCTTGTGTTGTGTAGAATTTAAAAAGAAAATGTTAAGTCTTATTTAAAGCTATAGATGAGCAAATTCTTGGTAATTCTAAACAATCCCTGACGCAATGTTTGAACCATTATTACAATCATCATATTTATCAATAAGTTTACTATATAAACAAAAATAAGAAGAAAATACAAAACAAAATGTGAAGATTCTTTCTATACCTAATTGCTTAATTGATATTAAAACCGTAAAAGGTTGGTGTAAAATACCACATTTTATTAGGTTCCTGCAGGTGGAAACGTGTAGCCAAATCCATCAAAGGTGATATGATAAGATTATAAGATGAAATTGTGAGCAAAGAATTGAACTGAGTTTTCCTAGTGATCTATGAAACCATTGTTTTTAAATATGATAGATTAGAAATGGGCAATAACAAAGAAATTGGGAGAAGATACTAAGTGGGCAATAACAAAGAAATTGGGAGAAGATACTAAATGGGCAATAACAAAGAAATTGGGAGAAGATACTAAGATAACTATACCACACCTTCTTATTTTTGTAAATGGGCAATAACAAATCATAAATCGAAAAATTAAACCACACACAACAAAAAGAAAGACGACTTAAAGAAAACAACAGTCCGTCATACACTACATAGAAGTCCAAGGATTGAGCAAAACCGCGGTGACTCAAGTCAGTAGTTTAGCTTCACTAGTGATACCTGTCGTGTTGCTTACGTTAAAGTCCGTTAAAAGACATTCCAGGTGATTACGTATCATTCAGTTGAAGAGGATTCGGGAATCTTTCCCTAACCCATGAAGGGTTTATCACTTTTGATTGATTAATTAATGTATTGGTGTTTAACGCCACTTTTAGCGCTACTATGATTGGCTGCTTCCTGACGACCAGTTTTATTTTAGCTGAGGAAGCCGGAGTGCCCGGACATATGCATCAGCCTTCGGCAGGAAAACTGACAAGCATAGTCAAATAAGATTGGAAAGGAACACAACTGCTATGTGCGAACTCACCACCTCATTGTTCACAGGCTAGTGAAACAATGGTTGAACTACTTAGACTACTCGGCCACCGAGGCCCTTTTGTCACTTATGGTTTTGACTATGGGAGTGAAAAATATTTAAGGAAAAGTGGTCATTGTTCGATTTAACTGTTGCAGAATAGTATTATATTAAATTGAACAATTGAACTCTTCTTTTCTATATAAAACTTTAAAATGAAAGAGGCCTGAATGAATTCAAATTGGAATACTAAAGTTAAAACTGTTGTCATCAAATTTATAAAAATGAATTTCCTTCTTTTTAATGTTTGATTAATTTTAATTTGTCATAGGGATATCCTTGCTTTTGTAAATTTTTTTAACTCTACTAAAACACTGACAAATTTGAAAAATATCAACAAACTTATGTAATTTTTAGAAATATTCTGTAGGCTTTTTGTACATTGTCTGAAATCCTTAAAATCGTTTTCGCTAAAACTGCAAAACAAATATAATTATTATATAAATGTTGGTATTTAGAACATTTAAATCCTTTACTGCATTTGGCTCTTTTCGTTATAGTATAATTAAAATAGTAAATATAGAATTATAATAAGTTTTCAATGAATAAATCAAATACTCTTTAATGCAGAAATCATATAAACATGTACAAAAACGCATCTTACTAAATAAATTTTCTGTTTACAATCGACCTCATACATGTATATGAGTTGCATGCGACAGATCTAAGCGGAAAATGAAGTGCAACGTTAATTTAATGCAAAACGGCCGCGTATAAGAATCATAACTCGAATGAATTACAACAGCGGAGTTAAAAAAAAAGACGAAAATTGCTTGTTTTTTGCAATAACGATAAATTCAACTTCAGAATAATTGTAAATGTACAATGATTGATTTAAAGAAAACAAGTATTAATTATATATCTGTTTATTTTCCTAACACCATTTGTCTTCCAATTCAGCATTGATAAATAATCTTATATACTATTTGAACAGACCGCTGTATGACATGTTTGTTCTGTAGTAATTGAAATATTACAAAATGTATCAAAAGAAGAAGTTTTATTTTTGAAACTAATCAACAAATTTGTTTTAGCCAGTGGGTGGGTTTGTTTCAATGTAAACTTACCGGTTGTTTGTATATCATTATTGTCTAGAAGTCCTATAGAAAGGCGTCAAATAAAGCAACTTCTGTGCTCTGTCCAATATTTGATGTCCAATTAACTGGCGGAGATATTAGCCTTTGACAAAAGGTGCAATAAACAATTCCAATTTATTGAATATTGGCAATTTAGAATAAATATTTGTACCCGTACTAATATAAAGCAATTATTAACAAATCTAATCCGCCTGTAACTTATTATTTATAGTCTGTAGTATCAATTTAATCAGATTTGTAAGAATATAAATATTGGACGATGTAATCCAGTGTCAATATATATTGTTTATGTCAATAGTATTATTATTGTCAGTTTACTCGCTACATAATACGACCAATTGGCTATTCGGAAAAATGTCATAAAGAATATCGCTTTCTTTCTCTGAAATGTAAGCTTGTTTTTTTTTTTTTTTTAATGTTCTCTATGTTTTTCACACAAGAAATCTTATCAGACTAATTTTCCTGATAGTATACAAGAACAACAACAACTTCTTTGCTCTAGATATACTAGTTATGTCACAACCAGTCATATGATATCGTGAAAAGTTTGAAGATATCAAAATTGATTCAAAGTCATTAGATCAAAGAAAGGTTACAACAAGAAGAAATTAAAAGAAAAAACAAAATATTCAACCTGAAAATAACAAGACAGAAAAAGACACTTAAAGCCGTGACTGAAACCAGGTTATCCTAAAAGAAAAATATTTCATATTACAAGTGTCGACTTCGTTGGGTATATCCTGATAAATTGAAAAAGTAAAATCCTTAATAATAAAGTCAAAGAAATGACGATCGAGATTTCGACTCATTTTTTACGACGAAGCACATCCTACGGCGTGTACTTTTCACAAGTTGTGCGGTTTGTTTTAATTTGTTGTAATGAAGCTGACTTTAATTAACATTACCTTACATTAACACAGTACATTTTGCAGGGTTACAAGTTTCACCGACATGACGGCTAACTGAAACTGAACCATTCAATGACCACAATCTTGCTTTAACACAGAAGGGATTTTAGAGGGTTACAAGTTTAGCAGTCTTATCTGTTAATATAATGTTTCTTGTAAAAGAAAAAAAATGAAACGAAGTCTATGTGTTTTCCTTGCTTTAAAGTGACTTACAATTTCTAAAATGTAGTGAATACAAGATGTTAAGTAAGAGATAATAATATAATAATATAATGATAATAGTAATAATAATAATAATAATAATAAATTCTTTATTTAAAGAGGGTAACTCAATTAGAACTAGTCTAATTTTCATTGAGGCTCTCAAACAAATTCATGTATATAGTTTACATTCATACATCAAAATACAACAAAACAACAAGAAAAATGATTGCAACAATGTTTCTTGAATAATTTTTATTGTGAAGGGTAAAACATGCCACACCTTGGTTGCAGAATAATGAAAAGCTCTTTTATATAAAAATTAGTATTTGGTCTATTATAACTATATAAACTATAACAACTTAATAAACTTTATAAGGTACAACGTATCGCATGTCACTTGTATCAACCGTAACTTTTAATTATCAATTGTAAACTAAATAAAACACAAGGGAAACGGCAACATTAACATTTTAAGCAAAACGTTTGAGAAGACCAAAAGTCGAGTTCGATTTATAGTATTATAGATGTATATTGTACACGGTTGAATTTCCAATCATGAAATATATCATTGCCTTTTATTCTTATAGTAAATATACCAAGCAGACTCTGTTACCATTTCAGGCAATTTTTCAGTTTTATAAAGAAGATCAAAAGATCAAAAGCTACCGCTTAATCCAGAATAGAAAAGCTGAAAATCTTCCGTATATGCTGGAATAATTATTTAAGTCGAAGACAGAACTCGTTTTTGAAAGAGCTAAATGTAACTTTGATATAATGTTCAATACAAGCAACGTGTAAATCCTTCAAATTGACAATGACTATAAACCATGTATCTAAAACAAATTAAATTATTTATTCCGTGTGAAAATTCTTTAAAATATAACAGTTAGATCAATGTTTATCCTTCGTTGCTCAGAAATAAGCATTACTCTATAATCAAAGTGTAACAAAATGGCAATTGTAATGTTATTACCTAAGATCACAAGAAAATGAGCAAAGAAAGCATGCTTAAACAGCAGGTTATCCGATTTTTCAATGTATTTCTTGAACTAAGTAGAACATATTCACGATTGATTTGATTTTAACAATATATTTAGAACGATCCCAGTGCTAATATTCCAACTAAGATGCATGTTATTTCAATGTACTTTCGTCGTGCTAATTTCATGGCTTAGTACATGTCATCGTATATATTGTATAGAAGATCTAATATAGAGATAGAACGTGTAAAATCTCAAGACATCTAGAGTCCATCGTAAGGGTTTCAGAGATGAAAAGGCAATGTGCATATGTAAAAATGAGGAACGGGAGTTACAAGACAACAATCCAACGACAAAAATGCAAAATTTTATCAGGATGATAACATACAGTCTTCCCAAAAAAGCAAGAATCTGTAAAATTTGTCAAGCTTTAAATTCTTCCGAGCCTTGAAAAGTTCTTAATGAATTTAATTGAGACTATCGATGATCTGCCATCAGCACCCAATGCCCTTGTACCCTCTTTACATACACGGATTTTTCTTACGAGTCCTTACGGATCTCAAACCCGTGGTCAATCGCAAGCTTCCGGAAATTACTCGGTGGTATCCGTAAATCACTCGTCATAACTCGCAACAACTCGCACACACTTTAATGGATTCGTGAAAGGAGAGGCAAATTTTTTGACTTGTCAAAAATAGACTTACGATTGTCCACAAATTGATTTTTTCCGTAAAAAAACTCGCAAAAATCCGTAAGTATCGTAAACCGCTCGCAACAACACGTCACCATCCGTAAACTGCTCGCAAGAATCTGTAAATTACTCGTAACAATTTTACTTTACGGTTTGTTACGGTTAAATTACGATTTGTTTATGGATTATTTACGGATTATTACGAGTGCTTACGTGTTGTTTACGATTTCGGGTCGTGTTACGGTGGCTTTATGGATTAATACAAATAATTTCGAGCACTTTACATGTAGTTACGAGTATTTTACAAATATATACGTATACTTTACGTATTCTTACGTATTGTTTACAATTTTGGGAAAGGTATAAAAGCTGCAAAATCGTAAGGACTCGTAAGTTCTCGTAACTAACTCGTAACTATTCGTAACAACATGTAAACAGGTCGTAACTAACACGTAAAAGCTTCGATGAATAGTAACATTCCGTATTATACTTGTAACAATCCGTAAAAAGCTCGTAGAAAGCCCTACGTTGCTCGTAGTTATCCGTGCCGTAAAAACATCGTAATAACGCATTATAATTCGTAATAAGCCGTAAATAGCTTGTAATAATTCGTAACAACTCTTAAATCGATCGTAAAAGTTGTCAAATCGTGAGGATCTGTAAATTTCGGTGATCCGTAAGGACTCGTAAAAAAATAAAGGTCAAAGAAATTAAGAAAGGACTGTAGACAACCATCCATTTTCTCAAGAAAACAGATTATTCTGCACATACACTAACGTTAATATTCAATTTGATCAAGTTATGTCGCCATTACGAAGTTTATCTACGATCTGATATGGATTTAGACTGAAAAGAACAAGACTTGAAAACCCTCTTTTCTTACGTAGGCGTGCAAATTAAAAGCATTTTACTAAACGCTTTTTGTTATTATTTTGACTCGCACAGAATTTGACTTATTTACTCGTTTTGACTACTAGGCAATTCTAAAGTTTGTTAGTAAAATTACTTGTTTCATTGCTTTTGATTTGTGTCGCATGCATGTTGTCCACTGGCATTCGATTGTGTTTATCTTTAATGTAAACCGTATGCGAATCTTAAAATTGAAACTGGAAACTGGGAATGTGTCAAAGAAACAACAACCCGACAAAAGAGCAGAAAACAGCCCAAGGCCACCAATGGGTCTTCAACACAGCGAGAAAATCCCTCACCCGGAGGCGGGCTTTAGCTGGCCCCTAAACAAAAATGTATACTAGGTCAGCGAAAATGGACGTCACACTAAACTCCGAAACATAAATGAACCAAAATTAAAAAAACATACAAGAATAACAAAGGCTAGAGGTTCCTGACTTGGGACAGTCGCAAAAATGCGGCGGAGTTAAACATTTTTTTTTTTTTTATCTCAACCCCACCCTTATACCTCTAGCTAATGTAGAATAAACAAACACACAGCAATACGCACAGTTAAACTCAGTTTAAAAGAGGTCCGAGTTCGATGTAAGAAAAGGTAACAGAAGAAACTAAGCAAACTGACAATGATCCTAATAATCTACTTTTGTTGTCCGTGAAATTTTCTTTAAATAAGATTGTTTCTGGACAGGGTTATGTCCTTATTTTGATAATCACCGTTATATAACCTTTTGCGCAGATGCGGAGTTATGCAGATACTCATCAATCTATCAAGCAATCTTATCTGTTACTACAAAGAAGGGGAACAGATGAAAACAACACTTTATTAATTTCATGCGTCCAAGGCCTTTTTTATGAATTTGACAACATCAGGAACGCTAAAGGTCGAATAATTGAAAGTCAGGGATGTTTAAGAACCCAAACAGTTGAAGAGCTATATTACCCTCCAAAAAAAGGGAACTATTCATTTCAACATCTGTAAATCGGTTCCCTCAAGACATTTACGGACAAAAAGGTAATAATTTCACCAGCTAATTAAAGACATTACTTGCGTTACATTTTAAAGAACATGCATCTAAAGCTGGAAATATTTTGATCCGTATTTTCGCGAATTCTAATGTATTTTTCAGACAGTATAACGTTCATTATTTTTTCCTGGAAAATGATTTTTAAATTGTGTTCAATAGAAAAAAAACACACACACACACACACACACACTCAGATTCTCAAATTTGTTATATTATACATGACCAAGATGTCAATTTAGAACATTTTGTCGTTCTGAATATCATCACCAAATTTCTTTAATTGCTACCACAGGGACGATATCATATTTACTTTCAGTGACTGAGCTTTTCCTTTAATGGTTAATCCAGATGTGTGCTTGAACTACAAGGCATTCGGCATATTTGATTTTGATTAATTACTACGAGGTACATACTTCAGACGGATGACTGTAAGTTCCGGTTGATATAATCCGTCAAATACAGATTCGGTATGTGCGGGATTTGTTATAATACTATGTCTTTACTTGTTAATTTTTTTGTCGATGAATTAGAGTAGTATTCATAAGAAAACCTAATGTTTTAACCTCCTCATACAAATCATTGGTATGTGGCTTCTCTTGTATACTTTTAAATTCAAAAATTTAGATTTTATGAAACCAGGAAAAGTACTTCGAAAGCAGAAAAATTATGTATGCTTGAATAAAACTTACAACAACGATATGAATGTTAATGGGTTGATGGTCTCTGATGGTATCATTCACCCAGTATTCTGTATGTTGGTACTGGCATGGTGCATAATTGAATTTACAAATTGATAAATTCTTACTTGATCAATTTGCGATTCTTTGTATAAATATCTATCAATTCACTAAAACTGATCCTTAGACGCTGCTGCTAATGTTTAAGTTGTTTTTGTTGTCGCTCCAAGTGTATTTTACTTTGGCTTTCCTGTTGAAAATTGACCAAGAAAATTACTCTCAGAACCAACTACATTAGGTATGGTACCTTTGGGTCTACTACCACTAAGCATGGCTGCATACCATAATAATAAAGATTTGCACGATAATTAAAAAATAGAACCGGTGACTCACGACGCCGTAAAGCAAGAACTTGATAGAAATGATATAAATAAACTCATCATAGATAATAAAGTTATTAATATAATAGGTGTTTCCATTGGTATGCTCTTTTTGTTTATATATTCGTAAATTCAAATCTGTAGATTATATACACGATTTCAAATCATTAAGTATGAAAATCCCATATGAAATCAAAAGGGAATTCGAACCGATAAAAACTTGACACTTCCTTATCCATGTTAAACATTATTGTCTTCAAGCAAAGCTTTCACGTCAAGTCTAGAAAAGTATCAAAAGCGACTATGTAACAAAGTAAATTAAGATCTGCAATTCCAGGAGACAGCAGACGACAGATATAACACAAAATAGACAATGAGACGTGCTAACAGTTAAGAAACGAACACCAACGCTTTTAAAGTCGTGCATTCGATCATTTGCATAGATATATTATTTATCTCAAATTTGACTATATGTACAAAAGTCATTAACTTTTATTAGTAATCTGTTAGACATTGGATTTATTTCGCTGTTAATGAAAGACTTTTATCATTCACCTACATGTTGATATAAATATACTAAACGTATATTTACCCTTTAAAACTAAAAGACTTACTTTGAATAAATTGCGAAAGAGAGTCTATTAAATTGTGCATCACTATCTTTCACAGATAGAATTTTCAAACGATTCTTCCATTCATTATTAGGAAACCTACGGAAGCCCATAGGAGACATAAAAAAATAATATTATATCGTTATCTCAATATATATATCGTTATTTCGATATAATTAAATCGTTATCTCGATATAATTCATTTCGTTATATCGATATATTTATTTCATTATCTCGATATAATTATATCGTTATCTCGATATTTATATCGTTACTTCGATATATTTATTTCGTTATCTCGATATAATTATATCGTTATATCGATATTTTGTTTATCTTGAGAGGGTTAGGGTTAGGGTTAGGGTTAGGGGAAAGCGGTGACAAAGTAACCAAATACCATTCCCGTCCGACTGGTTAGGGGAAAGCGGTAAATGATAATTTGTTTGCGGTAACGTGTCCCTTTTTTGCGGTAATTGGCCATTCCGTTTATTATATTTTCGGGAATGCGGTATAATGGTATCTGTTTTGGTCCAATATTTTTTCGGGCCTCTTTTGATGTTGAGTTTGTTTCATGTTTTTGGACCATTTTGAGCATTTTAAGCGATGTTTCACGTTACACTTGTTTTTCTGTTGATTACTTGATTCAGTCTTGTAAACCCTTCCGGAGCACATGAGGTCGCCCCAGTTTTTCCAGGTCTGTGTTTCTCATTTGTTTTTAGTTTTCAATGTTATATGTTGTTGTTTGTCCTTGTGTGTCTTATTTTGGATAGCGCTCCGGTTGTCAACACTTTTCTGGGTTCACCTTTATCAGGTACGATCATACACACAAGAATTGAAATCCATGGATGTATAACTACATACACACTGACTAGACTTTTTGCTGATGATACGTCGCTGGGATATTCCACCGCAAGCATTACAGACTTAGAGGAAGTAGTTAATCATTATATTAAACAAACTCAATGATTGGTCAAAAAATTGGTTAATGTCCTTTAACCCAGATAAAACGGAAATAATGATTTGCTCAAATACTAAGATTCCAAGTAATTTAAGTTTTTCTTTCAATGGAAGATCAATATCTAACACACCAAGTCATAAACACTTAGGTGTAACTCTCTCACAGGACGCAAAGTGGAATGAGCACGTAGAAAATATTTCCAAAAATATTACAAAGCATTTAGGAGTCTTAAGAAAATTAAAATTTAAGATGAAAAGACAGAACTTAGAAAAAATGTATCTGGTATATATTCGTCCTATATTTGAGTATGCTTGCGAAGTGTGGGACAATTGTGGTATTTGCTATTCAAACAAATTACAAAACTTCAACTGCAAGCTGTGAGGATTGTAACAGGACTGCCAATCTTTACTAAAACTGAATATTTATATTTAGAGACTGGCTGGGAACCCCTTCACAGTAGGAGGCACAGAAGAAAACTCCAATTATTTTATAAGATGTACAATGGTCTCGCTCCACAATATTTATGTGATTTAATTCCCCCAACTATACAAAGTACAACTGTTTATCCACTGCGTAATGGCAATGACTTAATAGTCCCCTTTTGTCGACTCTCCTTAACAAATTCTGAATTTATTCCCTCGTCCATCAGAGAATGGAACAAACTCGATAATTCTATCCGTGCACTTGATACCCTATCTAAGTTCAAACGCTATTTGTTGAATAATACATACGAAGCAAAGACTGTACAAAAGCATTTTATGTATGGTCCGCGGAAATTGAGTGTAATTTTAACACAGCTGCGATGTTCAGCCTCATTTCTAAATAACGACCTATTTGAATCAAATATAATACAAAGTCCAAATTGTGCTTGTGGCGCTCCGCGTGAGGATTCATTTCATTTCTTCTTTAATTGCAATAAATACGCCGATATAAGGAACAATCTATTAATCAACATTCATCGTTTACAAGTGACAATAAATCTACAGTTGCTGACTGAGGGTAGCCAAACTTTAACATACGAGGAAAACTGTATGTAAAAAGTCTTTAAATATATAAAAAAAATCAAAAATATTCCTTGTAGTATAATCAAATAAGATATGAATGAACAAAAACACCGTGTCCACAGAATTTCATTTATTTATTTTTTTTTTTTTTTATATTTGTATTTTTCCTATTTTTCTTTTTTTTTCTTTCTTTTCTTTCTTTTTTCTTTTCTCAATTCTCTATCCTTTTCCTTGTTAATTGTGTTAGGCTTTTTTTCTTTCTTTTTCTTCTCTTACTGTGCCTCATTTTACTATTACCTTTAATATATATCCACTGAACTGTGCATGCTCTGTATATTTGTTATTGTAATATTATGTAAAGGAGAAGACTTCATAAGTTGGTTTTGTATCTATGAGCAAATAAAATCGTTATAAACTAAACTACATACACACACGAAGAGCTATAATACCATCAAAATGTGCATACAAAATAAATATTTGTATTTTGTATTTAATTTAATATTTTTACGCTTTGGCTTTTGACAGGGATGTGAACATATAAGTCGGCTGCTAGTCCTGGTTTTTTTTTATCGGGTATCATACGTTCATTGTACACATATATGGAACTTTGGGGCTTCAAAGCTCTTCAACTTCGTACTTCATTTGGCCTTTTTAACTTTTTTGTAGACGAAAAAACACAACTGAAACCTGGTATCTATGATGCGTTAATGTTTTCCAAATGCTTTATTCAGTACGAGTCGTAGAATAAAGAGAAATGGGAAATTATCAACGAAACAGCAAACACAATGCAGACACCAACTGACACGTAACTAAAGGTTAACATAATTGTTAGGGAATATATACAGTTTATAGAAAGGTTGTAAAGAAATTTATCATACGACATAACAATTGACCATCACTGACAATATTATTGGCTTCGACATGTGCATACAGTATCATAGGAAATCTATGAGATAGAATTTTAAAATAAAATATGATAATATAGGTTTTATAATATACTTTAAGAAAATAGTCAGAAAAAATGGTGTCATCGAATTTGTTTTCTTACTAAAAGTCAAAAATGAAAATTTCTCACTATCATTCCAGTTTAAAAATTTTTACTTTAAGGAAAAAGTAAAATAACAAAAATACCGAAATCCAAGGGAAATTCAAAACGGAAAGTCCCTTATCAAATGGCAAAATTAAAAGTTCAAACACATTAAACGAATGGAAAACAACTGTCATATTCCTGACTTGGTACAGGCATTACCTAATGTAGAAAATGGTGGATTAAACCTAGTTTTACAGCTAGCTAAACCTCCTTATCTCCCCTGATATGGCTAAGTTGAAACTTGAATCGTACAAAACACATATGTAGTATTTGTTAAAACAGTCTAAATAATGCAATACATCACTTATTATTTTTTTTTATTTTTTTAATTGTCTAACACATTAATTGCCAATCTGTCTAAATATTTGCAGATTTAAGCAAAGAACTAGACCGATTGTGTAATGCTATTTTATAATCCAAGATGTCGGTATACAGTTTATCTACCTTAAATCTCAACCTTATCCCCTTTTTGCCTATTTGATTGTTCGATGTGTGTCCTGGTCTTGTATTGCCCTATGGATTTTATCATTTCCGTTTTGTTTTGTACTGTATCGTGCATATGTAAATATACAACTTGCAGTTTTATACGATATATTATAAAGTCTTTCCGCTTGATGACTGTGTAAAGCTAATTTAAATAAAAAGTATGTTAAATTGAAGGCCTAAGGATATTTCTATACCTAACTCACATCATTGCATAAATAATAAAAATTCACAGCTATCTGCCATCGATTTTTGAGAGTTTCATGTCGCTTTTGTACAAGACAGTGTTAACATTATGTCATGGTTTACGTGTTATGGAGTAAAACCATTTATTCAAATCGCTAAGTTTGCTTCTTTAGTGTTTTATAATCTTTTTCCTTTTGTTTTGATATACTTGGAGCTTTGTTACAACATAATGCATTTCTAAGAGCTTTCTTGATCGAAATGTTAAACTAAAATTGAAAACTGTTGGATTCTTTTAGAAAACAGAAGTACGCATAACATATTTTATTACTTTTAATACTTTTTTTAAAACCTATTTCGATTTTGGAACATATTTTTTCCTTTCTTTTCCTTTATTCGAAAGCTACTATTTCGTCTATTACTATACCAACATAAAATGAGACAAGGTTTTCAAGAAACAACTAACACTATGGAAGCGTATTAGGGACTTTTCTTTTAAACAATTAATAAAAGGAGAACTAACGGCTGTAAATAACATTAAGCGGAAAAAAATCTTCTCAGACGGCAAACACTACAGGCTTTTTGCTTTGAACAAGCCATACATAATTGATATGTTTGTGAGCGGTCACCCTTCTAACCTTGGACAGTATATGACAGCAAAACAATAAAATAAATTGTAAAAAGCAATAGAAAATGGACTAAATGAATATGTACTTATCACACACAAAGTTGACAAAAGCAATAGAAAATGGACTAAATGAATATGTACTTATCACACACAAAGTTGACAAAAGCAATAGAAAATGGACTAAATGAATATGTACTTATCACACACAAAGTTGGCAAAAGCAATAGAAAATGGACTAAATGAATATGTACTTATCACTCACAAAGTTGACAAAAGCAATAGAAAATGGACTAAATGAATATGTACTTATCACTCACAAAGTTGACAAAAGCAATAGAAAATGGACTAAATGAATATGTACTTATCACACACAAAGTTGACAAAAGCAATAGAAAATGGACTAAATGAATATGTACTTATCACACACAAAGTTGACAAAAGCAATAGAAAATGGACTAAATAAATATGTACTTATCACACACAAAGTTGACAAAAGCAATAGAAAATGGACTAAATGAATATGTACTTATCACACACAAAGTTGACAAAAGCAATAGAAAATGGACTAAATGAATATGTACTTATCACACACAAAGTTGACAAAAGCAATAGAAAATGGACTAAATGAATATGTACTTATCACACACAAAGTTGACAAAAGCAATAGAAAATGGACTAAATAAATATGTACTTATCACACACAAAGTTGACAAAAGCAATAGAAAATGGACTAAATAAATATGTACTTATCACACACAAAGTTGACAAAAGCAATAGAAAATGGACTAAATGAATATGTACTTATCACACACAAAGTTGACAAAAGCAATAGAAAATGGACTAAATAAATATGTACTTATCACACACAAAGTTGACAAAAGCAATAGAAAATGGACTAAATGAATATGTACTTATCACACACAAAGTTGACAAAAGACACAAATCACCGTTCTTCAGGTACAAAGTACTTCTGAAAATTATCTTGTTTTTTCCTAAATGTTTTCAATATCTGTTTTGTTCTTTATGTGGGAACTATATTTTCTATAATTTGAAATTGTATATCGTTTTCAGTTTTTATTTCAGTAAAGGTGACAAATTTCAGATACCAAGGAAGTAATGATAGAGAAATATTGTAATGTCGAAATTATATATAATATGCAAGGAATATTACATAGAAAAATCTGCACAAAAAGCAATAAAAAACCTAACGAACTTTGATTATGAAATAAGGTAACAATTGTTATTTCTAAATGACTATAGATTTCGAAGTGACGATTCTTCTATAACTATACTAATAGTATACCATGAATCAGTTTTCAAAACTAAAATTAATTTACATACAACAATTAACACTAGAATGTTGATAATAATAAATCTACGCAACTTTAATGCATACATTCATATATTTTTCATGAAATATTGTATTTCTTTTGTTCTCTTCCTTCATAGTTGCTATTTAACAATAATCAGCTGGCTTAAGTATCAATTTTATATAATTTCAGTCATTGAAGCATAAACAGACTTTCTCGCTTCAAACGCATTTTACTACATTTTATAGCGATGTAAATTACAGAAAGAACGTGACAATTCATTTTAAATGGCAAACGCTTGTACATGCTTATGTTTAGCATAAATATCAAGTATATTTGTGATAAAAGGCAGGGCTACCCGTTAATTGGTAGTCAACAGTTTGAGTATTGGTTAGCGTAGGTTTAAAAGGTATGAGAATAAATCGATGTCACAGAACACAATCCTGTTTTTATTCACTATCTATTTTCTTCTAGAACTGTTGACAGTAGAAATATCAAAGAGCACACCTTTGATTGGATGATAAAGTTTCAACTCTTTAAAAAAAAAAAAGGATGAAGAAGGAAAATGTATCATTTGCCACCTGAGAGTGATTCCGGAAACATCATAACGAAAGAAGTTAAAATCATACAGATGGATGTTAAATGACTTTTTGATACCTTTCGACGAAATCTAGATAATAATGCCAACACAACCAGTCTACAGCTTTAGGACAAGGCTGCGGATGTTTACAGAGTACATATCATCATCCGTTTCATATTTATCATGCATAGCACAAGCTGGTTGTTTTGATGGTTGCAAAATAGATATTATTTTTCTACTCTACAATATTGGTGATGCTCTTCTTGATGCAATACTTCGTCCAAATATACCTCAGATCGTTTGTTCTTCGATGTTCCCTGATTACCATGGGAAATGTCATCACATCGAAGAACATAGCGATATAGAAGATATTGTCCAGAAAGAGGCAACAACTTACTTGATACTTCACAAGCTCCTTACAAACTGTCCAGCATTAGTACTAGGCATGTTTTGCGGCGCATGGAGTGACAAATATGGCCGAAAACTTCCATTTGTGATGCCTAGTACAGGAACTATATTTGCTGTCTTATTTTACATGGGAGCAAACATGTCCGCTAGTGGTGCTTTGCCGACTTTTCTAATCGGATCAGTGGTTCATGGGTGCTTCGGAAAAACTGCAATGATTACAATGGCCGCCAACAGTTATGTAACGGATATTACAGACGCTGAAAAAAGAACAAAGAAGTTAGGATTTTTAGCTGCTATGCAGTTTATAGGTATGTGTTTCGGTTCTTTACTAGGTGGTGTATTAATCGACACTACATCAATTCTGATAACATACTTGATGGTTTCTGTACTTAATATACTAGTCGTCATTCTAGCTCTAGGTATTCTCAAAGAAACAATTCAACCCATTGATGAAGGCGATTGCTTGCCATGCAGTTCATTTTGTCAACTCAGCAATGTCACGGATTCTATAAAGGTGCTTACAAAGGAACGAGAAGGCAACAAAAGAAAAGGTATAATTGCCTTATTCGCCGTTCTACTGCTTCATCAGACCTGCAGAACTGGTCTGACCGACGTGACATTACTTTACACTGAACGGTCCCCTCTTAGCTGGCCAACATCATGGTTTGGATATTTATCTGCTTTAGATAATGCTTCTATGGGTGTGGTGTTACTAGTATTTCTACCTGTCTTCTCCAACTACCTGAAGTTAAATGACGCAACTATAAGCATGATTGGAATGTTATGTGCATCGATTCGATTTTTGATCTTGGCATGGAGTGAAGAATCCTGGATGGTATGGGTTGCTGTGATTGTTGGGTCACTTGCTGGAATAATTAACTCTCCCGTCCGTTCACTTCTAAGTAAACTGGTCCATGAAAATGAAATTGGAAAGATGTTTTCCATCTTAGGAACCGGTGAAACGATAGCAAAATTTACCGCGGTCGTCTTTACATCAATATATGGTTATACCCTAAATATTTTCGCGGGAATGCCTTTCGTAATAGCGGCCATATTGTATACTGTGATGATTCTTTTAGTACTCTTAATGCATGTCAAATTCAAATCTGACCGTTGTGAGGATTTCGAGCCTAAGGCAGATATGAACGGTAGTGCAAAACAAGAAACGTCATCCGATAATACACAAGAGGTTAGATTAGAAATGAATAATATAGGAAACCATTCGGATGAATGTCCTAATTATCAGACAAATCATGCGAATCATCATCTGAATCATTTGGGAAACCATTCGGAACATTTTGGACCTCATAGTAAGTGAGTTTTAATAGGATGTTACTCACATGTGATCTCGTATTACATACTTTAAAATTTATTGTACAGCTTTAAATACTTAAATACTATTTTTGTGTACTACAGTTGATTTTGAATACAATTATTTTTGATTTTTTCAAGTTTATTGTGTTTTTTTTTTCTTTGTATATGGCATTAGAGATTAACAAAATGTTACTAAAAATTAACCAAAGAAAACAAAAACACGAAGCCATATTACCAAATAGATCCACAAGCAATCATGAAAAAATGGAAACCAAAGATACCAAAAATATGAAGTATTTTTAATTACACGATAATATAAAATGCTTATGTTTTAGAGGATTAGAACCATAAAAAAATTTTTGTTGAAATTTTCAATCGCAATAGATTGCTCCTGCCTGCCTGCAGGCCTGTCAACATTTCGATCCTTGATAATTTTTTTAATCGAAATAAGAACCCAAAGCTTTCAACCGCTGCGTTTAAAGATGTAAAATGCACAATTTTTCTGTGAGTCAATAATTGTAACAATTCTCTTAAGAACAAAATTATAATTATGAAGAATTATTTATTTATATTTATCGATCTAGTATAGGTTGTAAAACAAATTTATAATTAAATATCGACAGACAACATAATATAAATAATATAAAGTACTGATCAGTACCGGAGGTAAAAGGTAGAAGATAAAAACATATATCGGCATAGAAGAATAAAAGGCCATACGCGTGAAAGAAGGGGGATCGTGTCTGTGGATAGTGACTGAAAAAAACGTAATCTTTGTGTGAAGAGCAGGTATATGGAAGATTAGTAATAGATTTTTTTTTCATTAAGTCTGCATCCTGAGTTTTTCCTTTATTTTATCGAGTTACCCCAATCTCTTGAAATACATACACCAACAACGTTTACTATGAAATGATTGCTCACTAGATAATTCTTTAGCAATATTTCGTAATGGAAAAATCATGCACATGCCTTGTCATATTTTCATACATCCAACTTTGATGAAATAATTTTGCGTTTTTCAAAACAAGTTATATTCAGTTTCAACTTATATGTATAGATGTTAAATGTTTTTTTTTTTTTTTTTTTTTTTATTTTACGGAATCGGAGCTTGAAGTGTTTTCTCTTCGGAATCTAACAATCTACGTATTTCTTCTCTTCGGAATCTAACAATCTACGTATTTCTTCTCTTCGGAATCTAACAATCTACGTATTTCTTCTCTGCGGAATCTACGTATTTCTTCTCTTCGGAATCTAACAATCTACGTATTTCTTCTCTTTAGAATCTAACAATATTCGTATTTCTTCTCATTTATAAGTTTAAAGTTGCACATTCTGCGACTTTTGATTTGAAAATGAAATTCCGATTATATATTCTTTATTGATATACAAATTGAAAGCAAATATACAAATTTTCAAATTAAATAGTATGTCTTGAAGCCAAAGAACAAGGCCCTTCAGTTACAAGCTAATATTGTTATAAAAACTATTTATCGAAAATTTCAAAAAAGACAATATTTCAAATTAATTCTCCAATATTAAACATGTAATTCTACAATAAAAAAACCGGATTAAAAATCCAAAAAATAGAATATAACCCAAAAAATACGATTATATAGACAAATAATTAAAGCGATCTCTTGATCAAAACACATGTATGAGTCGGGCGTACAAAACAATAATAATGGTATCTTTACTGAGTTTGTAACTCTCTCTCATTTTCTTTGAATATTTTCTTACACATAGATACTTTATTGTTCAAGCTCAAGTATCCCTGTGTTACCTTGTCAGGGTTTTGTCTGTTCTTCAACGTTTGTATTAGGTTTCGGACTTTCAATTATTTTGGATGAGAAACTGGTGCAAAAAGATTGATACCATTAATGTAATTGTGAACTATATTCTCAATACCCAGGACAACACCTAGAAATTGAGTAGAATATAACAAAAAATTACTATGAACATACATTTTCATGTATCATTCTATCCAGCTTTTTAAATAAAATTTAAAAAAAAACAAAGAGTTTTAGAAATTATTTAATTTTCATTCGTAACCCTTCTTAGTTTTATAATAGGAAAGAAAGGATATGGGGTATCTTTGATCCATAACACAAAATCAGTATGTGCACAGCAAAAACACATCTAAAAGAAATGGCATATGTCTGAAGGAGATGAGTTTCAAAATAAAAAAGATTATACCGATAAAAATGCGCATGTCTGAGGGAGATATTTAAAAAAAAAAAAAAAAAAAAATGTTTACCATGTTTACTTTAAGAACTTATGTATGCTTTGATTATTTACGTAAGACCTCACAACACTATATATTGCAAGTAGCAAAGTGATGATAAGACGTTTACGAACAAAGACAATAGTTGGCGACCGACTTATCCTTTGTAATTAGTTTGAAGTTCCTATATTAGCTTATAGACTAACTATTGACCAAGTTTAACGCCAATCTCATTATAGCGGTTATAGACGGTACCAAAGTGTTCAGCAATTTACACAGTCATTCTTGGACAAAATTATGTATATTTAACAATGTAAAGAACAAAAGCATTTTTATTTTGAGACATATTGTAATTTTCTAACATGAGTTTACATAACAAACATACGGTATCTTGGTTTGGTTTCAGATTAAAAAATTATTTCCAGCAGTCTAGATAAAATTCTCACCTTTACCAAATCCCCTTTTTAATTTGTTCTTAACCACTTGTATTGAATTCGACTCTAACATATAATTCCTAATTTGGAACGAAACAATAAAACTAGCACATTGCTCTTCAACTTCGTACTTTAATTTGCCTTTTTTTTTAAACTTTTTTTATTCTAGGGTCACTGATGAGTCTTTGGTGCACAATTTTGATCCTGGTATCTATGATGAGTTTATTGAATTGTTCAAAGGCTTTGAACCTCGATATCAATATTATCTGTATTTTTTTTTTTTTTTTTTTTAGACATAAGATATTTTTAAAATATTAACATGCTTTCCAGTTTTTATGCGAAAGTTTATTTATTACTTTTAATGCGATAGCCGTAAAATCAAAAGTCATGACATCAGTTTGATCTTGTTTAGTATTATCCTCCTTGTTCGAGAGAAAATAATCAGGACCTTATTTCAATCACATCGCTCAAACAAAATACTCATTAAAACCGTCAGATCGGACAGGTGATTCTTCAGGAAATAAAAATGTAAAACTTCAAGGATACAAATCTACAGTGTTCTAAGTCTTGACAAATCTTATTATATTTCTTTAGTTTGGAAGAAAATAAAAGTTAGCACTAAGTTCCCTTTCATTGAATTAGATCGGATCACAGTAGATTTCGTTTTCTCTTATTTTTTTTTACTTGCATCATCAATTTAGAATCATTATGTGAATTTCGCGTCAATTAAACTATATAACTTTGCGGTTGAGATATCTGATCTTAAGTTTCATAAACTGTCATGGCAATGTGTTTATGTCAATACCTGTAAATTGATATTTTTCTTTGATATTTACAGTAACTGATCAACAAGGTTAAGTTTCGAATCAGACACACTGCAATAAATCAATATAAAGTAACGTTTTCCGTTCATTTTGTTTGTAGATTGTTATTTAAAAAGAACATTTTTTTTTCTTAAATTCAGGATTAATAAAAGACTAGTCACAATTAATTCAAGAATTCGAATTGTATTCCTTTGATTTCAATGCAGACTCCGCGTATTAACATTTTAGATCCATGCAAACTATCTTATACTGAAATATGTTTCAAAAACGTTTTAATTTATGTCTGTCTCTATCATGTCTATGTACCGCTGCTAATGGAATCTTTGTCATTAGCGGTACCCTATCGTTCACATTAAAAATATTAATTTGATTGGTACAGGCATGATTTAGAGTAAAATTTCAGAATTGAAATTTCATTATTGTACTAAAACGAAGTGTATAACTTAAAAGTTCTTTTTAGCAAAGCAGACATTCGACAAGTTTTGTATGTTCTGTTTAGGTTCTTTCTGATTTTCTAACAACCTAATATCACATTTGCTTCCCAAATATTTTGTCTTGTGCATATCGAATGAAGGTTATTCAAGAAACAAAAGCATGTGTCATGCACGCATAAAACGGTAGCATACGTTTGTATATCTTCAGTTTAAGTACTGATGCAAATGTAAGCCTCACTTTTATGTCTTTTATAACCATAAAGATTTAAAACAAATGAATGATATGCGACTTACGTAAACCATGTCACAAGGCTATAAAATACTTGTAATATACACAAAGGGAATGATTGATTATTTGATGTAACGCCACTTTAGTTTTTATAGTGGAGGAAGCCGGAGTGCCTGGAGAGACACAGAAGGAAACGAACATAACTGTATATAATTCAAATGTAAATGTGAATTAGGTCGACCATTGTTATGGAAGTATGTTCTATATATTTGATTGATTAACTGTTGTTTGCTTAAGTCCAGTGGTTAGTTCTTGTATATTCAGAACTATAGACCAAATTAAAAATAAATCCAATAGGTAGGTTCTTCACAGTGGATCGACCGGTGTAAAGGAGGAAACTTCGCATGTCACTGGAAAACAGACGGTTGAATTTAACGCCCTCCCAACCGGACATGGCTGAGTCTTTATATATCCCGCACAGACAAACGAGCCCCCTCTTATCATGAGTTTTAACAGTCGGGGTACAGGGATTACCATATTTCCAGGCCCAAGTCAATCCTTGGGAAACAGCACTTATTGATCTTGTTTAATTTTATCCTACTTCGAGAAAAAATAATTGTTTCAAAATTAAGACAATAAATGGGAGACTATAGTGTCTTTAAATGGACGTTTCTGTACTTGCACTTATATATATCTGAGATGCTTTGACCCTGAGACTCGATGTTTCAAATTAAGCGATAAACTTTAGACTTTGTTCTATTTTACTATTAAATGCTCATCACTGATGCTCATCGTCTTATTCACTGGTTTTAATACTATTTCATAAATCTACGTTTTTCTGTAATTCACAATTGATTGTATTCCATGTGTGCACTTTAAGGTTCTAATCATATCATGGCTTATTACGAAACAAACGTTCGATAGGGTGGTAAAGGGTTATTTTCGTGCAACGTGTTTTGCCATTTTTATTTCACGTGCAGCCGTGAAAAATGTTCGTTATTCACCGTGTTTCGTGAAATCGGTAAAAAGATCAACGTGCAAAAAAAATTCAATTGTTCGTTCATCGTGAAATGGCAATTTTATTTCGCGTTCTTCCGTGCAGATACCCCCCACCCCTTTTACGCCCCTCGTTCAACTTATAACGCCAAAAACTTCAATTTGAGATTTAAGTGCATCTATCCAAAACAAGAACAAAGAGGACATTCCTTAACCAAATTCAAAACTATAATGGAGGCAAAGAAAGCTACATTGTTTCTCATGTTAAACATAATACATTATGGTTAGAGAAGTCTTTTGATGCCAAATTTTACAAAACCATGTAAAAATGGCACAATTCTCTTCACCAGCAATCTGTAGAGTCGAATTAAATTAAGATTTTATGGAAATATGAAAAAATTGATTATACTGTTTTTAAGGATATCAAATAAAATCTTTATTATCAAATTCGGATGATTTTAACAAATTTCTGTTCATTGATCCTGCGAGTGAAACAATTATTAAATTTTCATCAAGAACTTTAAATAAATGACACCCTTCGTTCTTCCTTTCTCAATAAGCAAGAGTTATTAAAGTTTTCTGAATTTCATGAACAAATTTATGGACCTCCCCCTTTTCAAAATTTAACTTGGAGTTCGGTTTGAATACTTTCTTTTTTCCAAATTAAAAATAAGAAAAAGAATCGAGTAGGTCTAAGAATAACAACTTGTTTCAATTTTTTTTCAAAAAATTATTATACGTTTATTGATAATATTGAAATTTTTATATTAATAATATATTAGCATTTACTTTATATAGATTGCTTATATTTTTAGTCTTTCTCATCGTTTCAATTACTGAGTCTGTTTAGATTTTCCTCTAAAGCTATGCAATTAACACATGTGTATTATCAATAGATGCCTGGTGATGCCAAAGATAGAGTTAGTAAGGAACAATCTTTAATCAATTTGTTTAATTTTGTAGTAAACAGTTTAGCTAATTATAAATATGTGCAATTTCTATATTTAGCTAGTCGTTTTACTACTAAATTGAACAAACTGATTTTAAAGATCAATTGTCCCATAAAACAAGTAATGAGTAGTTACATATTTTAGTACTTTCAAATTGCTTTTTCTGCGTTATAAAAGCTTTTATTTCTTTCAAAATTTACAGAACATGAAAATATGTTAATTGACAATTTGTTTTCGTCCTGAAAATGCATGAAATATTTGTCACTGGAAGTTAAATTAACAACAATCAAGCAACCAATCAATATGATGTAAACATCTTCAATATCATCAGTAGGACCTTTACAGAAGACATGCATATCAATTGACATAGCTGATTATTAATATAGAATAAGAGATTTTCATAACCATGACGCAAGCGCTGAATTGATCATAATCTTTTGACGCGTTCTCAATGTTAATGAATTATCTCTAAGAACTGTTGTCTAAAGGCCATATAAATACACATTACTTACAATTAAACTTTGTAACTACATAACTACACATTGACATCGTCAAAACCGTTGTAATATTTATTTTAAGTGATCGAATGAACGACCTGTTTTTCATAGTGGTGTGAAGTTTGTTTAAAAAAAAAGCTTTTCAGCAAGTCGCCCTGAATATGACAGTTTTCAATTTCTGACAGATGTAAGCCAGATGAGAAATTATTATTTACACAAGTATACAAAAGAAATCGAATCGGGATGCTTGAAGATTACAAAAAAACATTTAGAAAGATATTTTTTGAAAGGATGACAATTACAGAACAAAACAAAGAATACAGATTGAACATATGTTTTTTTTTTGAATTCAAATGCAAATGATATATTTCTGATTTTAGATAACTTGATTTCGTCATTTGTCCTAGTTATCTTCCGCCCACCTGGTTTCTTGTATATCAAAAATCCAAATAAGGATAGAAGCAAACACTAACATAACATTTCCATATTCAATTTAGCAAGTCATGATGGTAGTCTTGTGAACTCTATTCTTTAATGGAACTTTTGCTATTCAGCTACAGTGTTTATTGGGACAATAAATATTTTATTAGCTTTAGTAGTGTATTTTCTAAATTGATCGTAAAGAGACTAGTAGATGAGGTGTTGCATAGTTCTGACTTCTAGTTACTGCTAAATAACACCCTTGTCACTCTAGGATGTTGTAAAATGTATTTTTTACGATTTATTGCCCCTTAACAACATATTATTTCCGATATATCTGTATATATTTCTTCGTCATCTTTATAAGAAAATTGCTTGTTCCTTCTTCATGGTAACGTGCGCGTGATTATTTTCATTCTTTCTATTTTTTTTTTTTTTTTTTTTTTTTTGGTGCTTTATCTTAGAAGAGAAGACTGAAATTTTGTTTATACCTTTCATGGAATGCGTTGAGACTTTATTTTTTTTTATTGAAGCTTATATATAGTATATAAATTCATCATAGATACCAGGCTTAAAATTGAGTACGCCAGACGCGTGTTTCGTCTACAAAAAAACTCATCTGTGATGCTCGAATCAAAAAAGTTTGGAAGGCCAAATAAAGTACGAAGTTAAAGAGCATTAAAGACCCAAATTCCGAGAGATTTTACCAATAAGACCACTTTCGACTGAAACTATCGACTAAAAACGTCAAAATACACTGCATACATTTTTTTAGTTTTTTTAAATTCAGCTTAGACTTATTTTATGCGAATGTTAATGAAAGTGACAATTTATTATCAAGATTTTGGTTAGTTTGGTCAAGCAATAAGAACATCGTTCATATTTCTGAACGACTAGACCAATATAAAATCCGAAGAGGACTTAATTCTAAACATATTTTTTGTTGTATTTACATGTCTTAAAGAAATTGAAGCACTGGGAAAGATATTCATTTCAATAAAGGAATGTCGAAAAATGTCACACTCAGACATCTTCCTATCCTCTTTTGATCCGATATATTTCACTACAAATATGTACATGAATTATTTCGTGCATTACATTCGCGTTATTCGAAATGCAAAACTAGTTATATATTTGTGATTATGATTAATCGTACTTCTAAAATCAATAGAAATGTCTCGTCGTTGAACTTATTTAAGGTGGCTCGGGTGTCTCCCTCCATCTTGGATTTTCAAGTAGCAGATAACAGTTGGTCTAAATCTTTGATGAAATGTTCAATTTTTGAGAGTAGTATGTAATTTATGTGTAAGACTTTTGATGTAAATATGGAAAATTATGTGTTTTATCATACTTACGGCTGTAATTTCTAAAAAACACCATATTTGTGTTTGATTCATTTTTTTTTTTTTTCAACTTTGCCAAATAAGGGGAGATAACTCAGATAGTAAAGGAGATAATTCAGATAAAGTAATTTTTATAATAGAAAGTGTTGTGAATTTACCTATTTTAATATATAGCAAGAAAACAAGTTCGGTGACCCCATTTTTTCTTTTTCTTATCTGAAAGCATGTTATAAGAGCTATCTTCTCACATTTTATCTTAAAATTTTATCATGTAGTTTTCTTTTTGTCACACAAAATTGGGTTTTCCATGCATGATCTATACAAAATCTGACAATTTTTAACAACCTGTAGCGTGAAAAAAGTCCGGTGACCCATACTTTTTATTATATTTTTGAAAAAAGCATGATAAAAACTTCATTTTGACAAATTATTAAAAAATTCTATGGATTCTAATTAAGACACCCCAGCCACCTTAATTCAACATGTTAGTCCTTTTATTTCTTCTTTAATTGCTATATTTTCCCATTTGATGTTTTTGCCATCCTCAACCTCTCAAAATTTCATGTCACGTGAGAAGACTTACAATTTAGTACATCGAAAGTGCGTTTCGCTTACATCAGACCCACCAGTGAAACTCGAATCAAAACATTTAAGAGCATTGAAAACCAAAATGCCAAAAAAGGGACTATTTTAACCCCCAAAACATATTTGGTCTTTTTTTTTTGGAATCTCGGTAAGATTTTCTACCCTTAGACATAGATTGACTTGGCGGGTGTTTAGGATGATTGTAACATTTTATGGACAGTAAATATGCGGAAAATTACTACATCAGTTATATTCCATGTCAACAAAGAAGTGCTGACTACTGGGTTGGTGATACCCTCGGAGAAGTAACGTATAAAAGCAACCCAAGATTACAAAATTAATTGTCACCGCTCTGCCCGTGCACCTTATTAATCAACACTATTTTTTTCGCACTGTTCGTGAACTTCATGCATGCAAACAATTATGCTTGTAAACAAATTGCAAATTTTATTCATTCTAACCCCGACCCTGTGTGTGTCTGTATAAAGTCAGGCTATCTGGACCAAATGTTACGGAAAATATAAAAATTAAAAAAAAATTAATATGTATTGCTCATATTGTTTATTGGTGATTAACTGCTGTTAGGTTCTGAAATCTAGTAGTTACAGACTTGTTATAATGAATACAGTAAACATCTATAAAATATTAACGTTATCAAATCCAAAATCGACTTTATACCTTCAAGCTCCAGCCATAGCATTCAAATATGTCTAGTGGGACCATTGCATTTAGTTTAAATATCAACAATGACATCATTTTGTCTTGTTAGCATTGAAATTTAAACCGATTTCAGAATTTTGATAGCTTTATTGATGTGCAAATTACTAACACGATCTATTTAAACACACGTGATTTATTTATATATGAAGTCTATCAAAATACATGTAAATTATTTATATCTCATTTTTTTAGTAAATATTTTATCAAATGCTATACATTTATATGAAGGGGTATTAGATGTAAAATTCATGTTCACCGATTCGACTCAAATTCTCATATTTTATTTATAACATGCGAAATTAAACGTCTATCCAAATTACAAAAAGTCCTAAAGAAACAATTTACAATGAGTATACTCGTTATATTGAATCAACATTTCGTGTGGTTTTTTAGACTAGACGCCATATAATTAACCATCGAGAAAATCTTTGGTGAGAGTTCCGTAAGTCATATGACCTGAAGTAAACATAAATATAAATATAAATGCACACACAAGTACGTGGGGTCGTATGATGACGATTTGTCTAGGTCTGTTTGATTTCATGTTATTATTAAAAAAAAGAAGTAAATTGTCGTTTTACCTGTATTCTGTTGATTTTTTTATACTAATAACTGTACCCATCCGTAGGTAAGGGTCAAATTGAAGTTCGCATGAATACGATGAGTTGAATTATTGACTTGCTAGCCAATAATATATCAGTCATGTTTTTGAGCTTATTTTGACAAAATTGAACTAAACTGACTCCTCTTGTAGACGAAACGCGCGTGTGGCGCAAATACAAAATTTCAATCCTGGTATCTATGATGAGTTTACTCTTAACAAAATATTATTTCACAATAGACAACTTTCGAGTTCGATGCATTTCCGTCAAAAACTTTGGTTTTAGTGAACATCATTCGTGCGTTAAGGGGCATCGTCACTTCCGTTCCAATGTTGAGCGAGTGGTTGAAAAACTATGATGCTATATTGCAAGAATTATTCGGCAAATTGAATTCTCATAATTGACAATCAGCACTGCTGTCATTAGGGAATTGTGATTAAGTACCTACAGAACAAACATTATTTCTAGTTTATCCTGTGCAATGACGATCACTAAGACGCTTGATGAACGTTAATAGTGCAGGGTTACAGGCGATCCCCTGTATCTGGTAAATGACGTCATAAAGGCGCGCATAATTGACGAGTTTTTTCCGGTGAAGGACAAACTCGAAAGTGGTCTATTCCGCTTTTATAAATTTTTGAAACAAGCTAAATCATATCTTGATTTTTTTGTCAATTTCGAAGCTAATGCCCCATTATTGAAGCATGATAAATTACAGATTCGGTCACATTCATTGATACAATAGCTATTTACAAAGTACTGAAAGTATTCAACAGCATGAATTTACTGTTACATCTATTTTGAAGTAAAGAGACATACATACCAAGTAACACATTTGCAAAATAAGGATTAGTTTGACCGCGCCATTCAGGCAATTGGTTGACATATGTGTACAAAAATGTACATATACGAACTAATATGTAGACTTTATGTTTACGAACTCTGTTGATTTAGTGCTCATAAACATTTTGTTTTGTATTTGTTTTGTTTTCTAAACTATTTTTCGAGCGTATCCAATAAAGGTTCCAGAAGCACAATGAAATCATTGGTTCTGCATAAAAACTCCGTTCTGAAACTACTGCAAGATCTTCATTAATAACTGTAGAGTATCGTAACGTACGGATCGGAGTTGGGACTGCCTTGGAGTTTGGGTTGGAACCGCGGCTGACGATTAACAGTCCCCGCAGTATAATCCGACCAGTAGTCCGAGTTCTGTATTGATATTTTTGATACTATTCACCTCAACTACATGTATACATATTCAGTTTATGAACTATATAATTGCACTAAAACTAAGATTGTAACTCCCTGATGAGGCGAAATTGACCTATCATTTTTATTCTTTTGGTTTTAATACTTATAAACAGTTATTGTAGATGACTCCCAAAACTTTTGATGATGAACGAAATTGATGAAGCTAGGATATTATAAAACGCAGGTCGTGTATATTGTAATCTGTTAAATTGTTAATTTTGCCAAAGGCAATTATCTAATCTCTCCTTTTGTAGACTCTCCTTAACAAATTCTTCATTTATTCCATCGTCTATCAGATAATAAAAAAAACTTGATAATTATGTCCGTATTCTTGATACCCTATCAAAAAGTTCGTTTTTTTTTTATTAAAACATACGAAATAAAGACTGTATATGGTCCGCGGAAATTGAATATAAACTTAAAACAGTTGCGCTGTTAAGACTCATTTCTAAATTACTGCTTATTGAAATCAATATAATACAGTCAGAATTGTGTTTCTCCCACGCCATTCCATTAGGATGCATTTCATTTCTTTTTCGATTGTAATATTATAAATACACCGATATTTGGAACGTTCATCGTTTGTAAGTGACAACTAATCTCGAGTTTCACACTGAGAGTAGCCAAAGTTTAACAAAAGAGGAAAACTGTGAACTAACAGCCTTTAAAAACTGTGATCTCCTGATACTGTTTGTATCAACTGTAAACTCATGTCCATTTAAAGGTTTAAAACTTTAAGTATTTTTTCTTTAAACGAGCATGCTTTTCAAATGACCGTATTTCTATGAAGGTTATATTTTCAAAACTATTTTACGTGATTTTTTTTCTATATCAAATACTATAAAAATAAGGAAATATGGTATGATTGCCAATGAGACATCTATCCATCAAAGTTTAAACGAAGTGGATGTAAGCAATTATAGGCAACCGTACGGCCTTCAACAACGAGAAAACCTAAACAGTATAGTCGGCTATAAAAGGCCCCGACATAAAAAATATGAAACAATTCAATTGAGAAAACTAACGTCCTAATTTATAACAAAACAATCCATGAAAAACAAAGATGCACCTGTCCTAAGTCAGGAATCTGATGTTCAGTAGTTGTCGTTTGTTGATGTGGTTCATTAGTGTTTCTCGTTTCTCGTTTTTTATATAGATTAGACCGTTGGTTTTCCCGTTTGAATGGTTTTGCACTAGTAATTTTTGGGCCCTTTATAGCTTACTGTTCGGTGTGAGCCAAGGCTCCGTGTTGAAGACCGTACTTTGACCTATAATGGTTAACATTTTGACTTGGATGGAGAGTTGTCTCATTGGTACCGCATCTTCTTATATCTATGACAGACATGAACCTACGACAACCACTGAACTACAGGCTCTTGACTTGGTACAGATACATATTGAATGTGGCGGGGTAGTATTAATATAGATAAATTTTATCAATTTAAGACATTATTTGTCGCATGTTATTTCCTTATCGCAAAAATAAGTAATATTTGTAATTATTTGTTATAGAATCTCCCGAACCATTGTTCCTTTAACCGATCAAGCTATTTCAGCAACACAATTGATATATCTACATCTTTATTGCTTTCGTTTACTATATTTATCTCATTTATGAAAAGCAACATTTTTTCTAAGATCCTTTTATTAGATTTTAGAAGATAGGATGATTGGAATGAGAATAAAAACCTCTTTAATTTCCCTTTTTTCCTGCAAAAGTACAACATATAGAAAACTCTTCTTTTCCATATAAGAAACAACTGTTGGTTAATTTCTTTAAATTTAACACCTTTCCACATCTTATGTGTCTAGTAAAAACATGTTTATCAAATTAACAGTGTTGCTATTTGTGTTGTTTTCGACATCTTTAACACGAATGGTAAATTACTACTAATAAAATCTGCTTTAGGCTTGTGACATTAATTAGTTGAGTATACAGATTAACAATAATGAAATCAAGGTTAACGTATCCGAAAGTGGGCAAACTCAGCCTAAATCAGTAGGAAGATTAGATTGATTGCTTGATTGTTGTTTGCTTAACGTCCAGTGGCAAATATTTAGTCGACTCGATAGGCAGGAAATTTTATATGCCTATGGAAAATAAGGGCATATTGGATAGGAACGGAAATTTAGCCCTGCGACAGGTCACATACGGACCCATGAAAGAGTTGTCCTTAACGAGTAAAGAGCGGTACACGTGGCGTCGGACTTAACGTCCCCATTGTCCGAACGTGGCTGCGAAATTATACATCCCGCACAGCCAAAAACGGACGCCCCACTTAGGTAAGGGTTTTACTGCCAGTCGGAAGAAGACCAAGACATGGCCATATTTCTAAACCCGAGTGACCCTCAGGGATACGCGATTATAGAACAATAATTACTGTGATAGAAAAGAAAACTTTCGGAATTTCGCATGCACTTACACAATTAAGAACCATTAGCTGTACCGCAAGTGCGCAATCCACTATATACACATAGAAACATTATAACTGATTCAGTGTCTTTGACATATGACTTGCGGCGAGATAAGTAAAGAAGTGAACAAGTATTATGACAAACGTCTGAATAATCAAGTTGTATAAGTAAGTATGATACATGTTAATTTTGTTAAAAAAATTGGCAAGTATTACAGCAAAATATATTTGATATACTCTTAATTATTACTGACATTACAAGGCGTTTAATACTTGCAGAAACAGACCTGGTCTTCCAACAGAATTTCGGCAAAAGGCGATTGAGCGTCCATAAGGTTTTTACACTCACATTTCTGTAGTAGGGAGGGAGTGAATGTCAATTTGTTTAAGACAATAAGAACATCATTTTAAATTGGTAAACCTGTAAAGTAAATCACTGCTCCATTACTTACATCGCCTGCACTGTTTTTTAGCACTGTTTTGTTCCTTACATAACCATCATATGTAGAAACTCTATGACAAAGGTTTGTTTAAATATAAATGGGAGTAATAAAAACTGGGTTTTTTTAAAGTATTTACCATAGTTTATAAGTAAATTAGTTGATAGACGTAGAGACTTGAAAAAATGTTGGATAAATAGACCCATTGCACATTTCATGGCATTTCGTCTGAAAATCTATAAAATATCAACCACAAAAATGGTTTCCGTTTAAGAGTTGTATTTTTTTTTATCTTGTTTAATTGGGAAGAGTACTAATAGGGCGTAAAGATAAGTTACATATTTTTCTCTAGAACATTTTCAAAATTTACCGGAATACGATTGAGCTTTGAGAAATTTCATGCGCGTGAAAAAATAATGCGTATACAATTTGGAAAAAAAGTGAAGTTGAATGAATATCTTTTTATAAAAACTACCGAAAGATTGCACTATAGGAGTATTTGTGAGGTATGATAAGTATTTGTAGGATATTACTAAACATAAAACGAGAATAACATCGTAATAGTTAACTTAATCGACGCCGAAAATAACTGAGCTGATATAACTACATATAAAAAATGGCTGCCAGACTAACTGTGGACTTAAAGGCTACCAAGACTAACAGTGGAATTAAAGGCTCCCATTTATTAAGTTACATATGAGAAATTACTAATGAAATTGATGTTAGACTACTACATAATTACTATATTAGACTACTTGAGTGAAATTTAAGATACTCGTTATAAATGATCTGTCAATAAAGTTTTGATGGATCTGACGTGAGAAAATTCAAAGGAAAACTGAAATCACCATGAATGGGTTTCCTATGTACAAAATGCATAATGTAATTGAAATTAAAGCCCTATTAAAATGAACAAGAATTTCTCCTTTGAGAGAAGCTATCCAACCAATGATAGTCCTTCCTACGAAAGCCCTTGAACATAAGATATATGTTAGATTAATTGGTTTTGTCCTAATAATAGCATTAAAAATTAATAAAATCAAAGAATCTTTAACAGCTGTCGTTTTAAGTTTCAATTCCATGAAACTTTACCGTGAATATCAATTTTCATTCAGTTTATTAAACGCACAGTACGACAGTATTTTTTGGTATTTTCATGAAACAAGAACATTTTAATACAAAACGCTCAAGCATGAGTTTTCTCTCTTTACAAACCCCAGGGTTACACTTAATCCATTATGACAAATGAATAATTTATAGAAGTCCCCAAAATCGATTAACTTTCAATCGATTCCGATTTATTGTTAGTAAACTTTGCCATAGAAAAATATTGTAACAATAAATTTTCTCTCTGAGGCAAAATTCTATACATATTCCATCAAAATTCGATAAAATATCGAAACTGCAGTAAAATGCAAGGTGATATTGACAATAAAACTGACATCAGTAAAGTTGTCACACAGAATGTTATCGCAATTGACACTCATTAATTAATCATGTTTCAATTGTACTTAGCAGGGAAACGGATGTAAAGTACCTTCATGACCAGCCGTCAATACCGTAAGAATGGTGTGTTTCAAAAGGCACCGCAAGGAAACTCCATACTCAACAGAACTTAAAGTCTTGAAAAATATCCTATAGTATGTATGTTGTATTAACGGTACTATTCGGAGTGTTCGATCATCTGTACAATTTTATATAGTTTTTATTAATATGTTTAAATATTTCATGGCAATGATCTTCAGGGAAGTTTAATATGTACGTTCTTTCAATGACGGCGGGACATAATTTAAGAATGTGCAAGGAGATGTTAGAAGACTTATTTCGTCTTTTTTTTTTTTTAGATCCACAATATGGAGGTTTATTATTAACCTTTTAAGTGAAAGGCCAGGAAGCGAAATCATCGTCTTATACTCAATAGTCGTTTTTGAGATCTTAAATGACATTGTTTTACTTTCACAGCGTTCAATATGAACGTTGAATTTTACATTTTCATAGTGATAGCAATCACAGGCGCTTGGTGAATGACTCCCCATTTTTGAAAATTCATTTAAAGTAAAATGTCTTAATTTAATGCCACTTTCGGTTATACATATCAACTCAAGTTTTAAAGTACAAATGTATATGCAACCTTGGATTTCAAATTTGAAATCTTTTGGTTTGAACGTTCCCGATGAAGGAAAATCAGACCCAAATTAACAAAGTGATATATATATTTTCTAACAGTAGGTTGGTACCGCTGCTGATGAACTGCTAGTCCTCCATGTTATCATCAGCTCTGTAGGCTTCAATACTGACATGATTTAAAATAGGGCTTTTTAAATGCTCTGTTAACATAGGTTGATAGGTTTCAAACGATATAAATACATTAAAATAAATAAAAAAGGAAAAAAGAAAAACTTATTTACATTAGTCACCATGAATCTGCTATGGCGAGCAAAGATACATTCGAAGCTAAATGAAGGACAAACTAAACTCTGTGTACAGTTTGGACAATTTTACATCTTTACAGCACATGCCTAAAAGGAAATCTGCACGGAATCCGGATCTTAAAATAATTCATAGAGCAATTCTGCAAAACTAACATTGACAATGAATTGTATTGCCGGTTTGTTGTCTAGTCGACATTTTTTCAAATCTTTTCTGAATTAAAATTCCAGCTTAACAAAGATTGTCGGTTAGGGTTAGGTTTAGGGTTATGTATACATGTTGTTACATTTTTTTTTATTTTTCAGGTAAGATGTTCACAGTAATGGCAATTAACTAAATAATGTCCGTATTCACTTTATTTGCATAATATGAGGAAGGCGCTACCTTAAATGCCAGCTTTCTACCAAGACTATGTCCTACATATTGATTGATTGTTGGTTTGCTTAACGTCCAGTGGCAAATATTTCATGCATGTTCAGGACGAATGTCCTACATATAGTTTTTGTCTAAAATAAAATAATAAGTTCAGATGGAAAATGTTTAGGGAACGATCATTGAACTTCAAAAGGCATGCAGGAGGGGGGTATGGTATTTTTCTAGTCCAAATAATTATGATGAAAGGCTATTATATATTTTTTTTCTTTGACGCGTGTCAGGAAGGCGTCAAAGCAAAAATTTAAAATAGCCTTCCTAGACGTCATAATTATTTGGACTAGTATTTTTCTTAAAAAAATATTCTGATTCCCAAATTGATGAAAAAAAAAAATATTCTGTTCAAGCAGAGGACAAAAAAAAATATTCTGAATCCAGATTTTCCCCATACCTTCTAGTGTTATATTTTGACTAAATAATTTTCGTTGAAGCGCTTCGCGTGTAAAAAATCTGACTCAAACAAATAACCATACCTCCCCCTTTGAAGCTAAATGGTTGCTCCCTTATTGTTTTCTGCTGAAAATGAATTTATTGGTGATTTATATAAATGACAATGCTTACATTCATTATCTTGTGTTATTTTCATATCTATTTTTCTTTCTTTGCAAATTTTACAAAATTAAAAACAATAAGACATTTGTTTAATTTCAAAACTATGAATACTGTTATACAATCCATAACTTTATTAAATTAATTTTTTGTTGATTTTCATGAAAAGGTGGAGGATTTGGAATATCTTTTTCATCAATATTTAAAAGTTGTAGCTGTTTTTTTTTTTTTTTTTTTTTAATTTTGTATTGCAAACAACGCTTTCTGGTTTGTTGAATTATTTTTACTTTCTAAATTAGCTAGCGCTGGATGTTTATATTGTATTCCCAGTTTCCTGCATCTCATATATATGTGACCAGCAAGAGGATCATTCTGGTTGTTAAAAGAAGAGTTTGAATTTACAGTGAGCCTGTATAGAATAATGTTTTGATCAGGTTTTTCATTTTCATCTAAGCATGAGGAACCGTAAATAGGATTGTTAAGTTGATAATCTAAAGATTTTGCTTTTTTCTAGGATGCTATTTAAAATTTGAGGGGAGAACATGCATTGCTCAGCATAAATGTATTCCTGATCATCTTCTGTTTGTGGGTTTCTACATCAATTTCATGTACTGATTCAGAGTCAGTTTTATGTCATTTCTTGCATTTGTTTTATTAGCTTACTTTTCAAGTTTTTATACGACGGCAAAATGTAATTGAGAATGGAAATAGGGAATATGTCAAAAATTTGCTTTGGAGTAATGCTATCATGTCGCTGTTGTTGTCCAAAGACACATTTGGTTTCCGGACACTAACTTTAGTTTTTGTGAATGGATCTCTATGACAATGTATGAAATTGTACCAGAAGGTTCAAAACACAAAAGGAAGGTTAGAATTGATTTTGGGGGTTATGGTACCAATAGTTTAGGAGTCAGTGGTCAAAAACAACATTTTTGGGTTGTTTTTTCCATAATTTTTTTACATTGATTATTTCACATTTATATATAAATGCAAGAAATACTGATATGGCAGGAGATATACACAAAACAGAGTGTGTAAATTATTTTATCGGTAATTTGTGCATTTTTCCTTTGATGTGTACTCCTTGATATAATGTCGACGTCAATATCAGTGAACTGGTCATGATAAAGAAAATATATTAGGTCAGTTCGCAGTTGACATGCGCGAGTGCACCGCAAAAGGATCTTCTTTCCCTTTAATTCACAAAATTGCGCATGATTTTTTTTCGCAGAAACGCACGAGTAATTTCGTGAATGAAACACTTGTCATTGTTTGAAACTTTCAATCATAAAAAGTTAGTTAAGTCTTTTTGAACGATTCATTGATTGTGTGAAAATTTTAACAGAAAATGTACAATAAACCTGATAAAATTGCGTTATCTGCAGAATTGTTGATAGCTTTCCTTACTATTCACAAGGACATATAACTAACATATCGTCCATGCTATTCCGATCTGAGTTTTTATTCATACATAGTCTGGCATGGCTGGTGCTGTTCCAAGTTGTCTTCTTTTTCTGCATGTTTCTTGAGAAGTATTTGTTTGACCTGGGACCTTATTCACAAAGCATCCGTAATGTTACCGCACCCGTAAACGTTGCGGAATGGTTGCGGAATTGAAAATTTTGTATTCACAAAAGCTGCGGAATCGGGCACTTGTGTAAATTTTAAATCATTTTACGAAAATATTTGTTTCAGGATAAAAAATAACTGCAGTTTATAAGTTTTAACAAGTTTTACTTTTACTCCAGTCTATTTCTTTACAATCATTGTTATGAAAGTGGGTACTTTGTGAGATTCTCTAAAAATATAAAAATAAGAAGCTGTGGTATGATTGCCAATGAGACAACTCTCCACAACAGATTAAATGACACAGAAATTAACAACTATAGGTCACCGTACGGCCTTCAACAATGAGCAAAGCCCATACCACATAGTCAGCTTTAAAAGGCACCGAAATGACAAATGTAAAACTATCCAAAGAGAAAACTAACGGCCTGATTTCTGTACAAAATAATGAACGAAAAACAAATATGATATACAGCAACAAACGACAACCACTAAATTACATGCTTCTGACCTTGGACAGACACATACAGAATGTGGCGGGGTTAAACATGTTAGCGGGCGCCCAACCCTTCCCCTAACCTGGGACAGTGGTGTAACAGTACAAAATATGGACAAACTATAAAAATCAGTTGAAAAGGGCTTAACTCATCAGATAGATACAAAGCAAAAACAAGTAACAAAAATACTGAGTGGACGTGGCAGGGTACTTATACATCCCCACAACAAAAAGACAATACGTACCGATATGAGAATACTCGCAGTTACTGAAGGCTAGTTCAAAGCCAATAACAACTAATAAAAAAAAAATCATGTATCTAAGACTAAAATATCAATCAGTACACATCCAACATCCAATGGATTTAGTGTAAAGACGTCATAAACAGTCAGAGAAAAACATGACCTTGTGCAATGCCAAGATACAGGTATCGACAGATTGTAGAGCCTCTCTATGGAGCGCACGGACTTAAGTGTAGAAGAATTTAAAATCTCATTCTTAAGAACGTTCGTGTAGTATTTACGGCACACCACCACCACATTGTTGGCTGCTTTGTCGGCCGGTACAAACACAAACCGCTTTTAAAGTACTTGAAGTTTGATTCTTATTCTAGAAATAGGCGTATTATGTACTCTTTCATTTATTTTTGAATTATTTTCAAAATATAATATTCGAATATCCACAACATTCATACATTTATTTAAATAAGAATCAAGAGATTTTTTATCAGATTTTCCCGTTTACATCAATTTTTACAATACGACGAAAGAGCGTAATTTCATAAAAAGTTAAATAGAATTATCATTTACTAAAACGCTTGATAGTTGTTCAAGTGATAGTATTCAGCAAACAACCTTAGTTACGAATACATTTTGAACCCGCTTTTTTTACGTTCCTGGACAATCATTTTTTTCGGTCTTTTATTCTATGATATAGAGCTTACAGATACCAACATTTTTTTCTCAAATCAAATGTTGCTTTTTGTATCAATTTTTAAAGACAGACAAACTATATTTTTCACTTCCCTTCTGAAACAAATGATGTTTTTCTCAAGAAATTTAGTCGCTTAATCTGTGGCTGTAAATTACCTCTCTAAATGTCAACATTTTAAAGATAAGTCTCTTTTGAAATATTCTCTCACTTCTATGCGTTCTGTCAGGGGATATTCTTTTTCTTCGTAGTGTGTTGTTTTGAAAATAGCGCATAGCTGAGAGGGTGACAGAGCAGATTGTCACCCCAAGAAAAGATTGTCATCCGAGTTATTACAAAAACAACAAAAGTGAAGCAAGATGTTTTTCTAAGTTAAAAGTCTATGAAAAAGGTCTGAGAACGAAACGTAGAACTTGAACATTGTCTTGAACAACTTCTTAAACTATGTAAATTCAATTCATAGTCATTTAAATTATAATTGTTTACTTTATATCCAAGCAACACAAGTTAACTAATAAAAAGATGACAGACTATGTACGGTGAAAAACGGAATACAAAACATTACACAAAAGCTACGGGAATTTCATTTAAAACCGGGTGTGAACTTAGTTGTTCCTGTAAATTAAGTAATTATCAGATTTCATGTGACCCATTTACTCAGTATACGCCTCCCAAAAAAAAAAAAAAAAGATATTCCTATTTCGATTTATTTTCTCCGAATTTACGTTTTTTAACCATATATATATCGGTGAAGCATGCAGATTTTGTAGTGTAAATTCTTCAGGGTTTAAGCGGAGTTCGTTTCTTGAATTGACCAAAAAGGGGAGAGCAAATCGCATATTTACATATAACTATGTTATAGTCCTCACCGCGATCAGCTTTCGCTATGTTATTGAATCTGATACAGTCTGTTACCCAGTATTATGTCTTCATGTGGACTGTTACCTTGTGAACTAGCACATTAACAATCCGCTTCAGCGTGTCGGTCTAGTACAAAGCAGGGTTGGTATACATATTACATTAACAAGTTCTCATCCTGAATATGCATTTAATTTGCTACTGGACGTAAAGTAGCTTTCCACCATCATCAATCATCGTCATCATCAAATATTTCCTGTGTTGGGGGTGTAGGCAAACGGTAAACCATCGGCCATTAGAAAGTGTTTCCACTTCTGATTTGAAACTATATGTACAATTTATTCTCATTAAGGTCAAGATCAAATCTGTAATCATCGTTTTCATCGGAATTCATGCAATACAAATTCAAATTGCATGTTCTTTTGAAAAGATAAAATTTTAAACTGTCATTTTACAAAAAGCTGCTGAACGGAAGATACAAAAATCGCTGAGAATGTCGAATCAGTATAACTAAGCTCTAGAAAAAGAGAAGAGTTTGGGAAGATGAGACATGTTTAATGTAGTTTACAACAGTTACTGATGAACTATCATTGAGTACCGATGAAGTCGACGATGGAGACAGTCTTGACTTTGCTTTAAGATGTCAACTATTTATTTCATCATTGAATACTTCAAGCAAGTGCCACGATGAGAAACAGCAATACAGATCTTTATCTATGCATATCCATTCCCATCTTTCAGGAGCCTCGGTGGCAGGGTGGTCTGAGTAGTTCATCTACAGTATCATTAGCCCTGTCAACACTAAGGTTGTGAGTTCGAAACCCGCATTTGACAGGTGCATTCGACTCAGAGATTGCCAGTTTTCCTGCCGAAGGTCGGTGGTTCTCTCCAGGCACCAGCTTTCTCCATCAATAAAAACTGATATAGCAAAGAGTGCTGAAACACCAACAACCAGTCAATCAATCAATCCTATCATTTCACGATTTTTTTTATTCTGGTGGTACATCAACTGTTCTCAAATCCAAAGTGTGATTAGTTCTTTATATAACATATCATAAATGGTTTTTTGTTAAACTTCGGCTGAACATGTTTCACGCATACTTTAAGTGATTGGACCATGAGGATTGACAGGAAACTTTGCTTTATATCAAATCACCTACGGATCACCCGAACATGCTAATTTTAAGATGGTGGCATTATGCAAGTACGTCACCAAATGGAAGGAAAGACGAGAACAAATGTATTTCTAAAATTTAAAATAACAAGACAATTTAGTACAGAAATTCCACTTGTGATATCACTTTGATGTTATTTAAAAATATGCAGAAAATTGTTACCTAAAAAACTAGACAAACCACGTCACATAGTCATGTGCCTGTCCCGAGAGGTTGTCTTATGTCATATCTGAATGTATTTTGCTATATTGAAAATTTGGTGTTGATGACAGACCCGGTATCGTTTATGTATACTAAATAATAAATTTTCTAGACTCTGGCCTACTTAGAGCTTGCCATATTGTATAGATAATTGACTACTGTTGAAGACTGTGTATTGCTCTCTACATTAAATTTAGACGTCAAAAGTATTGCGGAAACGTTCCATAAATTACGGTACATTTACGGACGCTAAATGTGAATACGACGTAAACGTTGCGAAGTATATGCGGAATAAATCCGCAAACCATCCGTAAACTTTCCGCAACTGAAAATTTTACGGAACCTTCGTGAATAAGGTCCCTGGTCAGTCACTTTAAAGTGTTACAATTCATATTTAGACGCAACATATACAAAGTGACCAAAAAGGTACCGCTTTCACATGCATGACATGAGAGAATCTAGAAAAAAATTAAATGTACACATTTTCAACATTTTTGTGGGACTATCATATAAAATTAAGGAGATATGTAGTTGGAGACTGCTGCTGAATAGAAATGTTCAGGCTCACCTGATACCTGTTTTCAAATTAGTCCATATTAAAGTTTGAAGGGTCAAAATTAAAATATGTTTGATTTCAACTGACATAAAATTTTTGGTGTTTTTTATATGCTAAATCTACATTTGCGGTTGGATCAGGCAGTGCTTGGCGAAGCATTTTATTGCTTTTTGGTTTGTACTTTTTTTTTATTTTGGTCATGAAAATTAATTTGTAGTTGTGAAGTTTCTAAGATGAGGGTACCCAAATTGCCTCTATTTTGACAGCTTTTTTTCACCAACGTTTTTTTATGAATCAGACAATAGTTTCCATTCTGTGCTTATTTTGTAGACGTATCCTTGTTTACTATATAGTTACACCAATTTAATTTTGAATCCATATAGAGTCATTGAAAAATGGGTTTGAACTGACCTCTAAACGATCCTTGATTCTGTAATGAGGTCAGTACCCAAATTCCATACATCATTACATGTTTAATTTCTCATCCTTAAAAATCAGATAATAGATGTTTTGTTTTATTTCTTCAAATATTTCGAACAATTTGACATTATACCATGCTTACTATTATTTTTTTAAGAAATGGATGCCTGTAACAAATTTAATTTGCTAATTTTTTAAAAGATGATAATTAGATAACTTCGCATGGTGACGACACGGACGTTTTCGTAGATTTACTTTTTCCCGGGAATGCTTCATCTGTTGATATATTCTCAATGTGAACGATTTGTTTATATTTAAATATATTAACCTATGTTGAAAGACGTGTATAATGTCAAATCATAACTATACAAATTGTTTAGTCTCAAAGAAAACTTGTAAGATTTCCCCAGCTGTTTTTGTTAAATAGGTGCAAATTGGGAACTCGGTGCAATTTGGGTACTGTGACGTTATAGCCATAAGTGTTTATTGCTTTAATAGGTTGAAATGTGCACCTGATAAAAGTATTCGGTAGAGTAAAAATGTTATGATCAGGTTTAAACTGATGCATAAAATATACAGGCGACTGAAGGAGGCAATTATTTATATTGCATCCAAATAATGTGTCGGCAGCTTGAATTTCAAAGGATGTAGCCCACATACTTCCAAGTAACATGCTCTATACCTATCATTGTATCAAAAGTCATGGTATTATCATGGGTTATCATAACTCCATCTTCCCATAAAATCCAATTTTGGACAATATGGGAGCTACCTAAATGTATCACTCAGACAAGTCTCCTTTTACAGCTGTTTTATGATTAAACTTAGAGAGTGAAAAAAAAAAAACAGTTTCCATCTCTTGGGACTGTATAAGGTAGATATGTGTTATAATTAATGACAATATTTGTTGAGAGTTTGTCAACGGAAGTACAGTCTACAGAATTTGAAGATTGTAAATTTGAATCTGTTTCTGTATCTGTTATATAACTTCTGCCAATGTAGGCACACCTCTTCCGAGTAGTGTATTTAACAACATAAATAAAAATATCTTCCATCAATATCTTCCACCAGAATATATTTTTTTTGTTTAAAACTTTTGTTAATAGAAAATGAAAGGATATGGAGTAAATGTACATGGGACAAAATTGCACACAATACATAGAAAACATAGAAAATAATCAATGAACAGGGCTTTTATTCCTGTTCTTCATCTTGAGTTTTGAATTTCGCCTGCATTTGTCTGTGAGCTACAGGAATAACCATGATCACATTCAACAGTATAACCAACTTCATTATCACTGTAACTTGATATGGGGAATTCTGTAGCAGATGAATAATAGTAGTCATGGTGAACCAGATGCAGAGTCCAGAGCACCGGATTTTACTACCTCCGGCTACGTTTCTGAAATTCTCCCGAAATTTATTGCTTGCAGAGGGTTTTTCTGTGTTCCCATAGCTGGACGGAACTTTTACACTACAAATGTTATCAATGATTATGATATTGTGACTTTTAAATGAAGTACCTGTGGTTATCTAGGAAATTTGTCACTGATAATGGAAAGATGAAGCAGACAATGAAACACGGCGTAAGATGTTTTGTCCAAACTTCGGTTATTTCCGTGGTATAATAAAATTTAAATAAGCTACACAAGTTACTAAAATTTCTAAATTCTTGTTTTTGTAAATAAAATAAAAATTCATGTCGTATTTAACATCGAATTTATTCCGTTTTGTCCCGTTTTTTCAAGATCTCGATTAAACGAGAATCTGGCAGCCATTAAAAATATAAGGGTTAAACTAATGTCATGACAATGTCCTGACGGATATTCCAATGCTAATTTCGTTTTCATTATTGGAAGAATTTACTTTATTGTTGGAACCAAGCAAGAATACAATATTTATTTAATAAATAAAAGGGGGAAAAAAAAAGAAAAAAAATATTTTTTAAGAGGTAGAAAACTTGACCTGATCAACTTCGAAAAAAATTTAAAAAAACGAGAGTGACGAAACTTTTTAGATTGATCATGTAGAGAGAGTTATCGTTCTTTATTCCAATTCGATGCTTCTACCATAAGTGCCAGCTAAAGCTGGCATATTACGACGTCTGTAAATTGTTCACTATATAAATATGACTTATTGCGCGAGTTTTCATGAACAAAATAGATTTGGACTAAAACTAACACATGAACCTACAATTTAACACTTTTTAAAAACTTTTTTCAGAGTAGACCTCTTCATCTAGGTAAGTCACAAACTATGTTATGGCAGAATTAACCAATAGAACCCATCGTCCTCCTCCAAAAAAGATATACTGCGATTATTTTTTGTTTTCAACCAAAATTCTTTTTCATACTTTTGAACAAAATTCTGTAAATGATTTATATTGTGTGATAGTAACAATTCAATAATCATTACCTTTAAAATAAAATTCAAATTCAAAATTTTATCGTAATTTTGTATTTGAATTCACTTAAAATTATCAGTACGGTGGAACACAGTCGACATATCACCGCTGTAGGAAAGAGGAAATCACTCCCTGTAGATTCTGTACCACAATTAACAAAAAAAAAAAAAGGCCATTAGAAAACAACATTTCCTTTGACGTATACTAATAAACTAGGCCAGTTTTGCTTTTACATTTTTGCAATGTGTTATCTCAATTAACATACATCACCAATAATGTCCCACAAAGAATAACAGTTTTCAACCAACATTAGTTTTAATACATTTTATGGCTCTTTACCTAATCATTTGTAACAGTCCTAGAAATAATATCAACTTCTTTTATGATATATCATCACTGTGAATGTCATTCATATTTTGTCTACTATAGTAAAACTTGTCAGACCATGAATAAGATACGGACGTGGTCACCATTAATTAGTAAATGCCCTTCTCGTATTCCCGGGGGAAAAGTATTTTTGAAAGGAAATCTTAAGATTAAGAGGACATCGAGTGTTAGGCTGCCATTTATAATAGACAGCTAACCCTCAAACGTATTTATGAACAATTGATCAAATCCAAGCTGTAAGATGGATGGCGTCTGTAACTGTTTTTAGTTCATTATATTATTTAGTCTGGAACAAATTGTACAAGTATCTTAGCGAGTAAATTTTGACCTTGCTTTCGAAACTACACGCCGTTGTTTATCTTTTAAGATTTAGTGGTCATCATGTTGGTAGCTGCAGTGTCCATATATTTATTACGTGTTTTATTTTTACGATATATGGTCTATATAAACGAAGGGTATGTTTGCGTAAAACAATTTTAACCCTATCAGATTCTGTGTCAGGGTATCTGGACCATATAAAATAAGAAAATGTGGTATGATTGCCAATTAGACAACTATCCACCAAAGTTCAAAAGAAGTGGATGTAAGCAATTATAGGCTTCAACAATGAGAAAAACCTACCCATATAGTCGGCTGTGAAAGGCCCCAACATGAAAAATATGAAACAATCCAATTGAGAAAACTAACGGCCTAATTTATAACAAAACAATTTACGAAAAACAAAAACGACAACCGCTGAACTACAGGCTTTTGACTTGGGACAGGCACACATAGAATGTGGCGGGGTGAAACATGTTTGAAGGCGCCAACCCTCCCCTAATCTGGGACAGTGGTGTAACAGTACAACATAAAATAAACTATAAAAATCAGTTGAAAAGGGCTTAACTCATCAGATCGATACAAAGCAGAAAAACTTATAACATAGACCGGACGTGGCAGGGTATTTATAATCCCTAAAAACAAAAAAGACACAAAGTACAAATCTGAGAGTACTCGCAGTTACTGGCAGCTATTCTAAAACCAATAACAACTAATAAAAAATCATGTATATAAGACATGCGTTGTTTGTTGTTTGTTGTTTGTTGTTGTTTGTCTTTGATTTTACATTTTTTTGTTTAGATGAAACTTAGGTTCTAAGTTGGCGTGGTCTGTTGTGATGTAAAGTAGTTTTGTTTTTATTGCTGTTATCGTTTTTTTTATGTTTTATCCAAATACATGTAGATAATGAATTACATAACTAGCATACTAGTTCAAACATCTTAATGAAAAAAGAAAGTTGGTATTGTTCTGTTTTATTAAGATTTTTATTGAATATATTATAAAACAAATACACCTGAAAACAAAAGTAGTGGATGATGAGTGTTTTTATCAGATTGGTTTAACGAATGGCATCTAAATCTTGTCTAACCAATGATACAAACATTTTGTCAACAATGCAACACGTCATGCAGTTTAAATCTTATAAACTAGTATTATTGGGCAAACGAGGATGGCAAAACATACTGACAACTTAAAAAAAAATGTAATGTAAAATGCCAGTTCTTTAACTACAATATATTCTGTTCTTTGGTTTTCGAGTTTTGTCAAATTCGCTTATAAAGTTGAATAATGTAACCAATTATACGCTCGAATGTTTGAATCAATGGTACATTTATCAATAAAACTGTCAAAATAAAAAAGGAAAATACGAGGTTTATACAGGCTCAGTTAATTACATGCAGATGATAAAAGGATTGCCGTTTTTTAAAACAAATTTCAGAAAAATTAAATTAAAGAATTGTTATTCAATTTCGATGTATTTTGGTACTAGATGAGTTTTCGTCCTCATAAACTAAAACTGGTTAGTCAACATGTTTGATACATTGTAACGCCACAATTGAAAATTGCTTCAAAACATCAATTATTCATATTAACAATACATAATTATAATATCAATTACGTTTTCAAATAACCGTTTGCATGAAGTACACGTAGAATGTGTAAAAATGCGTAGATTTATTGGGTGGGCGTAGCTAAAAGTTCGTAAATCTTCTGTTGTATTCAAACAGATAGGTTGTTAAAGTTTTCATGCAAATTGCAAACATATGTCAGATTCAAATGATGTGTCTTTCATGCAATAAAAGACTAGTATTTGTATGGACTATAAAATTGATGTATGAAAGTGATCCTTAAATTTTCTTCAGTGAACAGTATAAATTAAATTACTTACTATATTCAACTTTTCTCTGTTTTTTTAACATGCAAGTATTCGATTTTCTCGTTTTTCTAAAAATGACGTTTGAAGAATTGCTAGAAATATTAAAGAAAGTCCTCTTTCAAGAAATAGCTGTAAAACACGTTCTTTTTAAAATTTATTAGATTCATGCTTAATGGCTTATTTCACGCGGAAAAGGACGACGACACCAACGCGGAAGATTACACAAGACGTCGAAAATGACCCATATGTGTCACTACTTATACACATAAAGCTGGTCGATGTCGGGCAACATACTGATTCTTTTGACTATTACTGTTCAATTTCAAACTACTCCTTTTTGCATAGTTGACCTAAAATGATTTTTTTAGATTAATTTGTTTTTATAAGCCTTCTGTTACAGTATGAATTAAAGGATAGAAGGTTTATTAAGGCTTGACTGTGTAGACCTGACTATAATATAAAAGTAACTAAAACGACGGGAGAAATGAAACTTGTATCGTATGTTTACTTATGATATTTCGGATGAAGACATTTCCTATCGACTTTTTTTTAACGAAACAATTAGGTTTTACAATAAATCCTTTTTATTCGGTATTTCACATTTATTCATTAATAAAATATAGCAACGTCACGTGTTTATGTAGATAATAAGTGTCATCCTATAACAACTAATAAAATACGGTTACCTTTTTTTATAAATACAGCAAAATAAACTAATTTAACCCCACCACATTCTATATGTGCCTGTCTAAAGTCAGGAGCCTGTTATTCAGTGGTTGTCGTTTGTTGCTGTATATCATATTTGTTTTTCGTTCATTATTTTGTACATAAATTAGGCCGTTAGTTTTCTTGTTTGAATTGTTTTACATTTGTCATTTCGGGGCCTTTTATAGCTGACTAAGCTGTATGGGTTTGTTCATTGTTGAAGACCTTACGGTGACCTATACACTACAAAAGTCAAAAGTCTGAAAAGACCAGTTTTTGTCTGAATTTGCATGAATTTTACTCGACATTCTTAATTTGTCTAAATAATTTTAAAAATTCTTGACATAGTATGAATTTGTCTAAGAAGGTTCTTGATTTTTCTTGACATGTGTCTTGACAGTATGAACATTGTCTTAAAATTTCTCGACACTTCCTGTATCATCTGATAAGAGTCTGGATTAGTCTCGACCAATTCTTGACTGTCTTAAATTTGTCTCGATCTGTCTTGACATATTCTTGACATTCTAAATAATGTCTGAATATGTCTCGACACATTCTTGACAGTCTTAAATGTCTTGACACAATCTCAACAGTATAAATTTGGCCTGAAATGTGAACAGACTTATTCTGCACTGTTTATGACATTCTATTGCTGTTATTTACTCCTTTTTATTATGGCTAAACTAAACTTTGAAGAATCAAGGATCAATTTGGTATAGTAAGATACCCTTTTGGTGCAACTAAGTTGGAATACCCTGAATAATTCCCCATGTAGTTTAATTTTGATTTATTTTAATTAAACATTCAATTAATTGTTTTCACTTGGAATATAAGTCAAAGTTACTAACAAACAGCATTTAGATTTTTGCCGTTCGCAAAACTGCCAGTCAAATTTGCTTTACTAAAATAGGTGTCTTATAGGCAGTTTTAAAATGTGACCATATGTCTCTTTTGGACCCCACAATTCATCTTTTGGGTTCATGTGGATAAAAAAGAGAGAGGGGAGGCTTTTGTTTAGGTCAAAGAATTTGTTCCCATCTTGATTCAAAACCTTATTCATTTTTAGAACAACCCAAAAACATTTTTTATTCAAAATAACTCCTTCCTGAAAAGAAAACGAATGTTTAGAACGATATTGTGCATGTCTGTTTGAGATCCATTTCATAATACCAATGATTTCTAAAGAAATCATTGATGGAACCCATTATAAATACATTTTTTATTATTCCTGGAGTAGATAATAATTTTCTTTTAATATTTGGGAATTATTCAATTTGTTTTTATTTAAAATAATTAACTTCATAATTTTGATGAAAAAATCCATTTTAATTCAATTTTTTTCATCAAAATGATGATTTTCATTTTCATCTATCAACAAACTTTTAAATTGTAGTGGCATGTTCGGTCAACTGATAAGTTTTATGGCTGATTACAGGTAAAGCAGTAATTTCTATTTGACTGTACTCTTGGGTGTGGAATACCTTAATTTTATAGGAACATCCTGTCCATGTGTAATACTTAATATATATATATTCCAACAGATGACATTACACAAATTTTTCTTCTGTTAAATGAATGATTTGTATATCATCATAATTTGCTATTTATATAAATCACATTTTGGTATAATAATTATTTACCATATCAACATTGAATATTATGAATGTAGAATGAAATATGTCTACAGTCATGACAGTATGATTGGTTTTAATCATTTAATTTATAAGATTTGGGAATCAAAATTTGTAATTATTTAAAACCCACATTCAAATTGTTTTATATTAACACACCCTCATTTGAATTATTTTATACTTTAGATTTCATAGCCATATTTGCATTTGTAAAAATATTTATATACCCAAATTTTCAATTATTTTACATGCCCAACTTTTATTTTTGTTGTAAGAAGTATAACTTGGAACAACAGTATATCATATAAAGAGAAATAAAGATTAAAGTTATATCATGAATATTGGTCATGATTTGTAAAACTCAGAACTGTCAAGTAAATTTAAGACACAATTCAAAATGTTTAGAATGTGTCAAGCCATACTGAGAAAAATAAGAATGTCGAGAATATGTCGAGAAATATCAAGACAGTATTCAAATGTCAAGAATTTGTCAAGAAATTTTAAGACCATATTCAGAATGTCGAGAATATGTCGAGTAAATTTCATACAAATTTAATATAAATGAGAATTTGTCAAGAAAAATTAAGACACGAGTCATACTTTTGGAGAATGTCGAGTAAAGTTCATGCAAATCAAGACAAAACTGGTCTTTTCAGACTTTTACACTTTTGTAGTGATAGCTGTTAAATTCTATGTCATTTGATATCTGGTGGAGAATTGTCTCATTGGCAATTATAACAGATCTTCTTATTTTTATAATATTGATCTTTCAGAAATAACGAACTGATATTACATGAAGCGTTCAAATTTGTTACGTGCAATCATAATTTCTTCCGATAAATACAAGTTAAGAAAGAAGAATACAAATAAAAAAAAAAAAAAAAAAAAAAAAAGACTTCTGCTCAAAACGATGTCATTGTTAGTCTGAATACATGTTTGTCTCAGGAATAAAAAGTGATGCCTTGGCATCTCTTGTATATTTCATTGATCCTAAGTAATTAAAGCGTCTCGTTTTTCACTCTATTCAATTATCTTCTATAGACATCAAGTTGTGTTTCATAGTAACACTTATAAATATTTATATTCAACAGCAAGTTCTGTCCGATGGCTTCAAAACATATGTTTAAATCATAATGGTATCACTCTGGCGTTCAAAGGATATATGATTGAAAATTAATATTACAGTACTAATTAAATTGAATAGGAGAGAAGGATTCATATAAGTTTTTTTTGTTTCGGAATCTTAATGTTTCTGTTGTATATTTGTCATTTGTTCCTTACGAAAAATTAAATAATGTTTAAATTGCATAATATATCTTCTGTTCTATTTCAATAGCTTGCGTTTTCGCGTTTTCGCCCTATAGAATATGAAAGGCGAAAACGCGAAATGGCCTTAACCGGCCACCATATTGATCAGTAAATTGTTTTCTCGTTTTATGATTTGACGTGACGAAGGTAATTGTCTCCGTCCGTCCGAAACACAAAAATAATGATAAACCGTTTGACAGAAATCTTTCAAACTTGACTATTTGCCGTCGTTTTCTTTTGACCGTGCTGTATCGTCAGTTTGATTTTATCATTCTTTTTTAAGTATTTTAGCAATAACTTACATTGTAAGGCAACTATTCTGAGTCCGTTTCACAGAAAGCGCTCATACTTGTTAAAAAATTGTTTGCCATCATGTGGACTTTAATCTTTTGTTTACTATTTTACCACAATGCTACCATGTGAACGCAAATCCTATGAGACCGTTCAACAGACAGCTTTCGTAATTGGCAGGATTGTTCGCCATCATGAGAAGTTAAACATATTGTACATTGAAACTGGAAACTTTTTGAAAATTTTGAATCTTTTTATTTCACTAAAGGACTTATATGAGGCTTGTACAAACAAACAATATAAACAAACACAATGAAGAACAGCAATAAAAGCGCTGTTCCTTTGCTTTTTGTATGTTGTTTTGCTGTGCATGTACTGATTTTGTGTCATGGATGGATAACCCATATCCTTTGTTTTTCTATTACAATGCATGAACAAAATTAAAACATGCACATATACAGGAAGATAAATATCACTTATATATAGACATTATAACTTTACAGGTGGACAACAAGAGTGAATTTATCGTTACTGTTTATTAACTCATAGAAACTAACAACATTTTTTACTTTACATATCTTTGCAGTTAAACACTTTTGTCTCTCAACATTGAAAAGGGTACAGTTAAATATGTAATGAGATTCATCACCCAATTCTTCTTTGTTGCATAAATCGCAAATTCTTTCTGACCTATCTATATTAAATCAAGTACTGAAGAACTGAACATCAGATGACCGCAAATTCTGGTGGATTGTCTCAGAAAAAAAATCATATCTCTATACCTGAAAGTTAGGTGAAGGTACATAGATATATTTTTTTCTGAGACAAGTTCCTGTGTGGATGATGAATAAATGACAGGGAATTTAACCTCACCGTAATAATTATTATATTGTAGAGATATAATCATTTGTTATCAGTATAATCTGGTTTGTTGCTATATATCATATTAATATCTGTATAACAGTTATATATATAGCAGATCATCTCTCGAGATATTCTTCCGCATGCGTTAACACAAATTTTCGGTATTCATGATTTGTTACTGATATATATATTTCTCACGACAAACATTTGCATATCATTTATCTATGTTCTTAACAAATATTTTCATGAGTGTTCATTGAAGAAATGAATTTATAACAAGCGGATAAGGAATGTTATTTTGCACTCGATAATGTCCGCGTATTTATACGAAATACATTCGATTATCAGTCAAAAGCGCAAGGAAATTTCTGCGGCAACATAACACCAGTATGACCTCTCAAGGTCACATCCGATGTAAAAAATCTACCACATTCAATAATGATCTATAAAATTGAGAATGGAAATGGGGAATATGTCAAAGAGACAACAACCCGACTAAACAGCAGACAACAGCCGAAGGCCACCAATGGGTCTCCAACGCAACGAGAAAATCCCGCACCCGGAGGTGGTCTTCAGCTGGCCCCTAAATAAAATTGTGTACTAGTTCAGTGAAAATGGACGTCACACTAAACTCCAAAACATATAAATGAACTAAAATTAAAAAACATACAAGACTAACAAAGGCCAGAGGCTCCTGACTTGGGACAGGCGCAAAAATGCGGCGGGGTTAAACATGTTTTGTGAGATCTCAACCCTTCCCCTATACTTCTAGCCAATGTAGAATAAAGAAACACATAGCAATACGCACAGTAAAACTCAGTTTAAAAGAAGTCCGAGTCCGATGTCAGAATAGGTAACAAAAGAAACTAAGCAAAATGACAATGATACATACATTAAGGTAGATCATAGGTATATATTTCCTCAGATAGAATTTTTTTATACTTTGCCAAAATAAAGATTTTTCTATGCTTTTTCCAAAAGTATAATAAAAAGTATGGGTCACCGTGCTATTTTTCAAGTTACGGGTCGTACAAAATTGCCAAAATTTGTTTAGATTGTTCATGAAAAAACACATTTTTGTGCATAAAAAGAAATCTATGAGATAGAATTTTGAAATAAAATATGAGAAGATAGGTTTTATAATATGCTTAAGGAAAATAAAAAGAAAAAATGGTGTCACCGAACTTGTTTTCTTGCTACAAGTAAAAAATTAAAATTTCCCTATCAGTCCAGTATAATTTTTTTACTAAAAGAGTTATCTCCCCTTAAATGGCCAAGTTGAAAAAATGATTCTAAAAACACCAATATTTGGTATTTATTTAAACATTTTGAATAATGCAATAAATCAACAAGTTTTTTTTTCATCAAATAAACCGCCTAACCTATAAATTGCCTATCTGTCTCCAAATTTGCAGATTTGGGCAAAGATCTAGACCGATTGTGTACTGGGATTGTACAATCCAAGATGGCGGTATACCATGAATCTACCTTAACAAAGGACTACTAGCAGTTACTGACATGCCAGCTCCAGACCACAATTAAACTGATTGAAAGATTATGTCTTCATCATATGAAAATCAAGTACAATCCCCCCGTTAGGGGTTTAGTATCATACAATCATAAGATATATGAGAAGAACATAACCCGTATCATGCCAACAACTGGTTTTAGAATTATATGTCTTCATCATATGAAAATCAAGTACAATCCCCCCTTAGGGGTTTAGTATCATACAATCATAAGATATATGAGAAGAACATAACCCGTATCATGCCAACAACTGGTTTTAGAATAATACAAAGCCGATACAAAGACCCTATGAGTGAATCAATATTAATACCAAAATATGCAATCCTTAATGACCTGACAACAGTATCGTAACTATATCCTTTCCGAATAAGTCTGTTTAAAGGTTTGGTTAGCTTTTGAGGTGAATGCCGACATTTTTGTGCTTTGTAAAGAATATTACCATAAAATATTGGATGTGAAATACCTGAACGTATAAGATGTCTACACGTTGATTTATATTTACGAATGATGTCCTTGTACCGATGATAACATTTAGTAAATGTTTTGACTAGTTTGTGATATCGAAAACCCTGGTGTAATAATTTTTCAGTAATACAGAGATTTCTTTCGTTGAAATCAAATACGTTGTTACAAACACGAGCGAATTGAACAAGTTGAGATATATAAACACCATAAGATGGTGACAAGGGAACGTCACCATCTAAAAATGGATAATTAACAATAGGGAATGAAAAATCATCTCTTTTATCATAAATTTTGGTATTAAGCTTCCCGTTAAAGATATAGATATTAAGATCCAAGAAAGGGCAGTGTTCATTGTTAGTATTAGCTTTATTTAAAGTCAGTTCGACAGGATAAATCTCTTTAGTGTAGATACTGAAGTCGTCATTATTGAGAGCCAATATATCATCTAAATATCTAAAAGTGTTATTAAATTTTTGAATCAGATGTTGTTTCGATGGGTCTTTGCTGATTTTAGTCATAAACTGTAACTCATAACAATACAGAAACAGGTCCGCAATAAGTGGTGCACAGTTAGTCCCCATTGGAATTCCGACAACCTGACGATATACGGAATCTCCATAGCGAACAAAAATGTTATCTAGTAAAAATTCAACTGAGGGCAGTTATAGTATCAAAGCAGGTCCAATTGACATAGTTCTTTTGTTTGTTGTTACTAAAAAATGATCTAAAAGAGTTTGAACATATATATTCGCATTCCGACTTTTTAAATGCCCATTTAATCAGGTGTGTGAATTTTTCTTAATAAGATTATGAGGCAAAGTGGTATATAGGGTAGAAAATCAAAACTTTGAACAGATTCGAAATCACCAATATAAGCATGCAATTTATCAAGTACTTCCAACGAATTTTTGACACTCCAAAAGTAATTAATTCCACTATTTTCAAAAGCCTTATTTGAACAATTTATTACCAGGTTTTTGATTGTACCAAGTGTACTAGTAAGTAGAATAGATAGTTTAGTAGTGGAACAATGGCTTGAAGACGAAATAAATCTATATTTGTAAGGAGTTTTGTGCAGCTTCGGAAGCCAGTACATAGTTGGAACTTTCATTGTATTTGGTTCTGCTTGTAAAGAGGTAGCTAAAAGTTTATGTTTGTTACAGATTTCATTTTCCGAAAATGGAGTCAGCTGGAATGTTGGTGAATTCGTGATTTCCTTTTGTAGATCCTCAATGTAAAACTATCGCCTCTCAGTTTACATAAATTGTGTCTTAAATCAAAAGGTAATACAGTTAAATAATTTTCCATACCAAATTCAGACTTATACATTTGTAATTTAAACATTTAGATGAATGGAATATTTTAGTCTTCCAATCGTTAACAAACAAATAATGGTAATACTATTTCACATTTTTAGTTAAATTACAATACTTTCCCACAAATTGATTATTCCAAGCATCAACATATCCACAATCAAGTAAAATATCTTTTACATAATTTAACCTTTTAGAATGATAAACGTCACCACAGTCAAGTCTATACAGCATTTCATACAGTGCATATGAATTTTTTCTTTTTTATCCGTTACAATACGTTTCCAAAAACCTACCATTCTTGCATTAATGCAAACAGACATAGGTACTCTACCAAGTTCACCAAATACAATGCAATTAGGTGTACATTTTTTAACTTTCATAATATATTTACAAAATTCTAAACGCAGAGATTCAACTATATTATTTTTTCATACCCCAAACCTAAGCACCATATAACAGATTAGGTGCGAGCCATATCATCAAACAATTCTGTAAAATATCTATTCGTAAGCACAATTTTCTTCCTTTTCGTGATACATAAAAAAACTTTTCTGGTTTGGTGCACAAGTCTTAACTTATTACTATGATAGGTATCCTTTCTAGAAAATATTATGCCAAAGATATTGGAATTCGTCAATAACAGATAAAAGTGCATTATTGTACATAAAATGATCATTTTCAGTCTGTCTACCCTTGGGAAATATAAAAATATTAGTTGTAGCTGTATTTACTTAAAGTGTACATGTTTCACAATATTAATACATAGCATTCAAGGCAGATTGCAATTCAGCAGCAGATTCAGCTAAAAAGACATTGTCGTCAGCATATAATTATCAATTATTAACTTTTGACGAGGTCAATACGTTATATATCGACCTGTTCAGATTATATTGACCGAAGACGAAGTCCAAGGTTCAATTTAATATAACAGGATCATATATAACGTATTGACTGAGTGAAAGTCCTTAATTTATATATTACATTCCAGTAAATAGTGGATTATGGAAATGGACCTCATTGTCCTTTCTGTGTATTTTACATTGTATTTTGCAAGATTTGTAATATTGACCATCAATAATTATATAAAAAGAAACATGGAGTCCATTTTCTTTATATCCTTTGCATCACGTGATCGAAATAACCAATGAAAATAGTACACCATTTGACAGAAAGCTCTCTTAATTGGCAGGTTTGTTTGCCATCGTATATTTTTGGCCATATTATACGCTCATTTTTATTTGACAAATTTTATAGGAGTTATGGGACTGTTACCATATTTTGCCTTTCGTGCCACAATGACACATTGATACCACGTTTATACAGCGGCGGGGACATTTTGCTAATTCTTAGCAATTATTTTTTTTATAATTTTTTTTAACTACCTTTGGGTAATGAATTCCGACCCCGCGAACATTGGAAATAACAGTTTCCTCTAAAACATCACTAAAACATCATTCCAAATCATGTAATTTTTCCGTATTCAACAATGTCCTACACGCACCAAACAAAATGGGCTATGAAACACTGTTGAAATAGCCTAAATTTGAAACTAAGATCATAAAAAGAAGGGATTGTTTGATTTGACCAAATTTATAGGAGTTATGGGACTTTTACCATATTTTACGTTTCGTGCCACAATGACACATTGATTTCTCGTTTATACAGCGGCGGGAGACATTTTGTTAATTCGTAGCAATTATTTTTTTATCATTTTTTTTTTAAATTCTTTTAACTACCTTGGGGTAATGAATTCCGACCACGAACATTGGAAATAACAGTTTCTACTAAAACAGCACTAAAACATCATTCCAAATCATGTAAGTTTTTCTGTATTCAATAATGTCCTACACGCACCAAACAAAATTATGCTATGAAACACTGTTGAAATAGCCTATAGTTGAAACTTAGATCATAAAAAGAAGAGATAGATGTTTCCTTCTATCAAAAATGAACAAAGTTATATCAGAATAATGACATTTCTTTATAATTCTCCTTATTTTGTAGACCAATTTGTTGTCATTAAGCCTTTTTTACGTTAATATTGTAAACACTCGATCGTTTCCTTTTAATAAAAGGTCCAATTCAGATATACATTATACTAATGGCACTTTATAAAATAGCGTAATCATTTCCGGTGGTGAGAAGGCACGACACTTTTCAGTGAATCGATTCTTTCAAATTAAAATTAGCACAAAGAGGAAAACGGTAAACTGCTCATGGGCTGGTGTTAATTAATGAAACTAAATCTATAACCGAAAGTCACCAGTGGATATTAATACTAAGAACATTTAAACATTTTAGAAATTTCTTGTATCTCTTCATTCAAAGGGGTGTTTAAGAAAGTGTAAGAGAAAAATCTTCAAAGATCGGATTATTTTTTCTCTGATTCCATACTCCCATATCCTCTTTTCAAATTAAGATCAATGATTTTATCAATACCAGAACAGAAACAAGTGCCAAAAGGCGGAAACATATCTCGGGGACTAATAATTCTAGGTCCCCAAACCTACGATATCGGCCAAGTGGTAGTGACTTGAAGTTAAGAGTAAGAATAACATGTTGTCAAAGTCTTTCTATAATTGGTTAATAGATATCATACAATTATATTCTTTTCAACTGAGATGTAAAACGCAAATCCGGATGGCCTTTATAAATAAATGTTCTCAGTCTAGGTTAGTCTATGAAAAGGTATATACTATGAAATTTAGAGCGAGGGGCTTGCCCCGAGCTCTTGATTTCATAATATATACCTTTTTATAGACTATCCAATTTAGCACATACTTACAACTTTTCGTCCAATCAAATTGCTTGAATTTGCCTTCTAATTTTCATAGTACACACTTTTTCCGTGTACTAAGTAACTACGCATGAATGACCACAAGGATAAGATTTCATTGTATCGTAATCAAGAAATTAAAACAAAAATTGCCACTGGCTATTTTGAAATAAAATGCTGTGTTCCAAATTAAATTAAATAGTTTGTAATTAGTTTTCACATTGATTTTTAAATATCCTGCTATTAAAATCTTTGGATCTAAATAATGTTTTTGACGATTGCAAGTTTCTTTCATTTAAATAATAAGTAAGGAGTAACAAATATGGTTCTTTATGCATTGATTAGAGTACAACGCCATCTTAAAATATCATTCATGCAATTACTTTGTACACAAAAAAGTGTGTACTGTGAAACCTTGTGAAGGGAAATTTAGGCAACTTGATCTCTTTCGTCGTGAATTGATTGATTGATTATTGGTTGCTTAATGTCCAGTGGCATATATCTCGAGCATCTTCAGGACGATGTCATGAATTGAAAAACCGTGATAATGTCTGAAGAGAATGTGCCACCTATATATGTATATATATATACATGTTCTGATAAATCTTTTAGTTTTACTTTGAAATAAAAAAAAAAAAAAAAACATAAACCCTTGTATCTTTGATCTATTGGCTTTTTAATGACTATCCGCTAGACTATCTATGGGGACATACCAAGGGCGGATCCAGTCATTTTAAAGGGAGTTCAACCCAGGATAAAAGGGGGTTCAACCATATGTCCTCATTCAAAAGTATTGATCGTCCAAAAAAGGGGGTTTTCCAACCCCCGAAAACAACCCCCCCCCTTTGGATCCGCCACTGCATACTATCTATATGTTTTAAATGTATTATAGCTTTTGTTTTACTGTGAAATTGAAAAATGTTTTCAAGACATGTAAAGCTTCCACTGCAATTTAATTATCGCTTGCTTTTGGTCAATTTATCTGTCATCTTACCATGTAAAGAAGTACATGTATAGTAAACCACCGCTTTATATCAATAAACATACTTACACCAGCAGCTACCATCTTTTCATTCTGGAGTCAAGGGCCTTTTGAAATCACATATTTTACAATGCTACTAGTGAGTAGATTTACAAAACTTCGTTAATGAGCTCCGGTTTACAAACACCTGTGATACAAGTAGTCAGCCAAAATAAACTATCAATAGACCAATTAAAAGATTACTGGAGTTGTAAATATGTGCTAAATTGGATAGTCTATGAAAAGGTATATACTATGAAATTAAGAGCTCGGGGCAAGCCCCCCGCTCTAAATTTCATAGTATATACCTTTTCATAGACTAACCTAGACATAATGTTATACCAATCGACGATGACAGTTCTATGTAAAATATAATACTACGTATATGTGATTTTATAGTCAGATATTTCATTCAAGAACAATTTATTGCAATGCTTATCTTTATCCCTAAAGGAATTGATTGGTCTATTCACCAATCATAGATGTGTTGGTTCTTAAACAGGTCGAGAACACTATCTGTTACAGACACGCATGTGTACTGCATGGGACTTGGAAACTAGCTACTAAGTCATCTACAGCCAACAAGCCCATGTTATGACGTCTACATGTGACTATACGATTGATGGTGTTTTTCTGCGATTTTTGATGAGTAGTCGATGCAAATATGCAACCTTACGTAATGTTTCAACAAAATGTATGTCCATATTTACAAGTAAAATGTGTATTGCCATATACACTATAGATATACCAATCTTGTGACAAGTAACCATACACAATACGTACACAAAGAAAAGTTAAACGCATAATCTTATCTATCATTTGCCTTGTCAAGCGTCCTTAGTCCATATTTAATGACTTTTTATGTAGGACCCCAATTGATTTACTTGAGATGGGATTACAAATTAATATAACTTTTCTTTGTGTTTAGTAGAATTAATGCAAAGAGTGGTTGTCATTTGAATTTAGTGCAAAACTGCAAAATCTACCGAAATAGCCTCATTTTGAGATCGTGTCTATAAAATTAAGAGATAACCACCGTCTTTTTTCAAAACAACATTTGCTACAAAATGTATTTTATACAGATATTTATGTGTGTAATGAATATTGATTTGTATAAAACATTGGTTCATATCTTATTTGTCCAAAAAATACGTGTAAAATGCAAATGTATGGTCAAATCAGCCGTCATAGTGAAATCACAACTGACATTTTGACACGAACGTGTCAAGATTGTATTGACCTGTTCATTAAAGAATTGAATGCTTATTTTAAAAAAATTACGAAATGAAAGCAAGTGACCTTCACATTTTGCATGAAGCACGAATGTGATCGTTACGTACTTTCGTTTGCATGAATTTACAAAAACGCAACATTTGAATCTGAACGTAAATCTTTAGATACAAAACATTGACAGAAATTTTCGAATTAATAGATAAAAAGTAGTGTCAATTCACATAAAATTAATTATACTTCAACTAGCTGCAATTTGCATGATCAGATGTAAAAAAAACAAAACAAAACACATGTCGTTTACACAGGAATCGGTATCGTTTGTTTATGAAAATATGTATTTCTTCATATTCAATCATTGCTGCAATGATCATAATAGACAGAAAACAGAAATCCAAATAGTACCTGGAAAGCCGGTAGAAGGTACGATGAACATCTTTAAAACGGCGAAATGAATCTGATGAAAAGGTAACATGTTACTCATAGCAAATAAAATAGATAACTATAGTCACAATAAACAATCATGACGTACCATCGTTTTGAATACTAGTAATGTAATTATCCGTAAGGAATTAGAAATTCAAAATAAGAGGCTGTGGACAATAGCTAATGGGACAACTATCAGTCAAATGATGTGGATGTAAGCATTTTTTAGTTACCGTACGGCCTTAAATGTGCAAAACCCATACGTTATAGACAGTTTTAAAGGACCCCGATATACTAGTAAGGAGAAAATCAACGGACTGCTTTATAATAAAACAACAAACAAAAAACAAATAAGACAGAATGCAATCAACAAAAGCCGCTAAACTACAGGCTCCTAACTTTAGACAGACACATACAGATATGGCGGAGTTACAACTAACTGCTCAACCATACCCTAACCTTGCACAGTAGTGCAATCTATAAAATCCGTTTGAAATGGCTTTACTCATCAGCACATAAATTGACTAATAAAAGACAAAAGACACATAGAACCGACCTAAGGGTCTCTGTACTATATTATCTTTTTTGACAGACTTTGAAAATTAGAAAAAATATCTGGAACATGTTGGGCATTATTGCAAAATAAACGACTGATATGATGGCGCATTTTTTATTTGTTTTCTTGTACAGTTTGACATATATATAATTATCTATGACTCTACATATTTCATCATAGCAATAACGTTAGTTCCTCATTTGAGATTAAAAGAAAGGCCGACACATCTTTAGATATTTTAGAGCGTACATTCAACTGAACATTAGCAGGTTAACCAGTCTTGATTAAGGCTTAAATTTTTAGATTAATATCATTTCAGTTTGATAAAATTAAATCATTTAAAATTCCATTGAAAAAAACAGCTGGAAACAGAACTTTGGGCATATAGATTTAATCAATTATGATTAATCTATTTCTTATATTTATTTCGTACTAAAACATTTTTAAAGGATTTCACTTTAAACAATGACAATTTATTGCCTTAATTCTAATGTTCTTTTGTTGCAATAATCTTATTTATTTTTCGACAGATGCAATAGAACATTTAATTAAAATTGGCTTTTCTGCATCATGCTAATAATTTAATTATTGTACGTGTTAAGACAAATATCTGGCTATAATTAAATTAAGAGAAGAAAATGGAATACTCAACGATTGACACTATCGAGTAATTGTATTCTTTGTTTGTGTTCATGTTCTGTCACATGCTATATATATATATCGTGTTGTGACAATAAACACTTGAATTTGAATATAAAGTAATATTTTGTGGGCATGCCAAAGCCTGGAGTAAAGAGTTCGGTCTTCAGAGAATATGAACATAGTACGATTAATGTTATATTTCATATTCTGAAAAAAATAATTACAGAAAGTAGTTCAAGAATACAAAAATATAATGCATTATGACATGATATATATTCTTAGTAAATCATTTTATACGTCACAATTGGAAAACTTTCCGTCAAATAAATTCTCATCTTGACCTTGTTGATAAATATTCCGTATCAACTTCACAAATATTACAATTCTAGGTACTGACGTTGTTTATCATCTTGATAACGTGTTATAGTGTTCTTTGTATATTCTTAATCTTTACTGTTTAGTCCGTTTTTGGTAATATACTTTTGGCGTGGCTCGGTTTTTATACATCCCGCCATCGTGTTATTGTGCTATGGTAATTTTTGTATTCTTGTCTTCCATTTTTGCTCATGTACTTTGTCTATAGAGTGTCTATATGGCATTTTTGTTTTCTTTGTTGAAATAGTTATTTGTTTTTATAGTGATTGAGATAATAACACAATGTTGACTGTTGTACCCCGATTTTTGACATTTTTACCTATTATGTCTGTTTGTTTGGCTCACACATTGTTGTAAATATAATGGAAGTCTATGCGATTGTTATACAAGTGAGAGGCTTAGCTAGCTATAAAACCAGGTTAAATCCACCATTTTCTACATAAGGAAATGCCTGTACCAAGTCAGGAATATGACAGTTGTTTTCCATTCGTTTGATGTTTTTGAGTTTTTGATTTTGCCATTTGATAAAGAACATTCCGTTTTGAATTTTCCTTGGAGTTCGGTATTTTTGTTATTTTCCTTTTTGAATATAGAAATATGCATAATTATGTTATACATTATTTTCATAGCCAAATCGGATTGGCTGAAATCTCATACTTCCCATCTACATGAAATTTACTTTTTGTGGCGATAATGCAAGAAAGTGACTGATCTAACTATACAGAAAGCATTCACTTGGTATGGTGTATTTTTTGTTAACGCCACCAAGTCAGATTTGTGTAGCCCATAACGGGGAAAGTATCACACTCTACCTTTTTAAGAACGAATGCATAATGTATAATGTGGTGTTCATAGATGGTCTAGCTTCTGAAGATTCAAATGGCTTTTGACTGTAAAAAAAATTCTAAAGATAAGATTGAAAATGTCATTCAAAGGCATATGAATTTAAACAAAAGAAAATGCATGTAAATTTGCAAAGTTCTGAATCATCCGGAGTATCGACAAGCAGTAATTACATTTTGCAGAAACTAAAAAGATCTACCATAAATTCAAAATACTTCAAAAGAATAAAAAAAACACACACCATTAACTAATCTGATTTGGAACTGCCACATTTACATGTAGCAAGGCCTACCTGTACTTTTTTACTTGAGACAAATCATATCATTCATAAAGTTATAACTGTTTTTACTTAAGATAAATCACATAAAGTAACGTGTATCATTCGGTTTCCTAGTCTTTTTTTTTTTAAATCAATAGTGTTCAAACGCAGCTCGAGTTTAAACAGAGCGTAGACCAGATAAGAAAATATTGCCATTGAGAATAAATTCAATTTTAAGTTGACTATAATTGCTATTTGATATTAGTTTAATGTCACAGTGACCTGTTTCATCTGAATATTTTATGAATTAAATTTATTAAATTTATCAATGCGCAATTGAGAACAGACGATTTTACGATTGTACAATTGAATAAAAAACTTCAGAAAAGGATGAAAACATTGTTGTAGTTATTGAAGAGATAATTTTAGCAAGAAAAACGTGAAGGACTAGACATTAGCTTTAACTGCATATAACATACCAAAGAATTACAAATAAACTTCTGCACCCACTCGACGAAAAACGTATCCACATATATATATTGTCTTCATGGATGATGTGACTTTATTTTCTTCATATAGCCTGGTAATATGTCGATTATTTTTACATTGGGAAAATCGAACATTAAACAAGCCTAGGGAGTATAAACAAAAATTATCTATTACTCGAATAATACAAAGAGATGTTGAATACATTCCTAAACATGATGTACATCTTTAACATTGTTGTAAAAAAGGAGGAAGATACCAAGGGACATTCAAAAACTCATTAACTGAGATAAACTGACAACGTCATGGCAAAAAATCGAAAAACGACGAATATACAAACTAAACAATACACACATGAAACGAATCTAAGGACCCAAGCATTGAAATGTTGCACTCATCTGGTATGTGTATTCATTATAATAGTCGCATTAAACAACTTATCTACCGAAAATAATAACCAGCGTACCAGAAATAGTTTTCAGTTGCCACATACAGAGCAGTATCAAATGTGAAGAGTTATAATATGAAAATATGACATTCCATTTATAAATACATGTTTGCTACAAGAAATTTAATGATGCAGCATGTTGCAAAATTATTAGAAAATCTATTTCATCAACAAGAAAAAATCCTGTAGGTTAAATAATACGTGTGAACTATCTTTGTCTCACATTTATAGTATTTTGGTGATAAAGCACACTGAAAGAGCTAACCTTGAGCACAAAATACGAGATTGAAAAGATAAAAAAAAACCTCAAATACTTATATAATGACAAGATGTGTTTGTTGGTGAAAAACAACAATAGTTTATTTCTACTTCATTTTCCTGAATTTACGCAGGAATACGAGAAAAGGCAATTACTGTATGTTTTTATATTCTTTTAAACTTATTTATTTAGGGGTGAAGATCCGAAATATGGGTAAACGGAGATTGTCGCACATAACGTTCACTTGACCTTAATTTCAAACCAAAATATCAAAGAGCTTTCTACCGTCATACTCCAAACAAAGGATGTTTCACATAAAAGAGTTCTTAAAAGGAATGATCGCTCCAGTGGACGAAACCGTATAGAAGTGCAGTACAGCTAGTCCGATAGTTATTTTCTAAACGTTTGCATAAAATAATTCTACTAATTCAAATAAGTTTCATTCTAGATTTTGCTGTGAACTTTGTTATGAAAATTAAATGAAATTTTTTGGTCATCGTATTTAAAGGACGGCATTGGATCATCACAGCGCAGCTATCCTTTTACCATGCAGACCTTGCGGTCATAAAAATTTCGAGTCATAATTAACCCTATCTAAATAATGGATTTTGATGTTTCGAGCACAAATTTTGTACTACGAATACTGAGTTAAGTTTTAAGACCGAGAGCCTGAAGTGTATGGGAGAATTGTGATATGATATTGACTTCTTGTTTACGAAAATATCATATTTTATTAAGAAAATTAAACTATTAACAAAAAATCTCAAAACGTCCGTCCCTTCATGATGGGCGAAGGAACAAGAACATGATAATGAAAGCCTGCATATTTTGTTGTTTAACTCACCACTTATTTTCCTGGCTTGGACTTCATAAATTATTTGGCAGTCAACATATCTGGGTATGTGACATATGTTATACCAACGTTATTGTTGTTTATTTGACCTGTTGATACTAATTGTAATGCTTTTTTTGTTATTTAATGTTATTCAGGGTTATATCTGGTCTATATACCAGCTTTGATAAGTGTTTGGTAATACTATAAATTTTCACTTCTTCGTACTATGAACATCACAATTATTTATTTTGTAAAAATATTTCCGTTCTCTATTTGAACTGTACACGTATACCTAACAACAAAATTATTTTCATTTACCTGTGTTTAAAGTAATTGCAAATGGCTGATATTTTTGTTCAAGTGTATTGTTTTTCTTAAATTGTTTAACATTTCACAGCGGTATAACATGTTACTTTAATTATTCCTCCCTTAGTTTATTTATTTTGTATTTACATTGTATCATAGATCAACTTTATTTGTTTAGTGTATGTTCACTGGTGTTAATATGTCTTCTGATTGAGTTAAGCCATTTCAATTGATATTTTATAGTGTGTTTTTCTATGTTGTGATGTTACACTATTGTTTCAGATAAGGGTGAAGGTTTTGTACCATTAAAACGTTAAAACCCGCTGCAATTGATTGCACCCGTCCTAAGTCAGGAATCTGATGTTCAGTAGTTGTCGTTTGTTGATGTGGTTCATAAGTGTTTCTCGTTTCTCGTTTTTCATATAGATGAGACCGTTGGTTTTTCCGTTTGAATGGTTTTACACTAGTAATTTTTGGGGCCCTTTATAGCTTACTGTTCGGTGTGAGCCAAGGCTCCGTGTTGAAGACCGTACTTTGACCTATAATGGTTTACTTTTATGAATTTTGACTTGGATGGAGAGTTGTCTCATTGGCACTCATACTACATCTTCTTTTATCTAATTATTAAAGTGAACATTTCAAAGGATTCAAAATTATCATATGGAACACACGTACAGACAAAGTTGTGAAGAGATTCAACAATACAATGCATTACAGTCATAAAACTTTGAGTACGATTTTCGTACCCAGACTCACAAATCAACCTATAGAATACTGGATTTGGTGTTTCGAACACATATCTGTACTGAGTAAAGTTTTATGGGTCAACGGTCAGGGCTTTTGTACGGAGAAACATCGACCAGTGCCCACGCAAGACCAATGGACTATGTTTTAAGACTCTTGTTAGACCACAAATGGAAGATGTCGGCACGCACTTCCTATTATATTCACAGCTTATACATTACATATCGAAGAAGCAGCTAACTTTGTCAATGATGACTACCATCGAATGACCAGCAGTACAAACCTAATGCAACAACTACAGTTACAAATCTAACAAAAATATCGAGCAGCAAATAAAGTATTGTGCGTTACCAAATTGTCAACCATCTGGTAGCTGTACTAGCAATCTACTAAATTTCAGCAGCAACAACAAAAAAAATGACATAACTAATATACTTTTATCCATTTGCAAGAACGCAGAGGTACTAGCATTCGTTCTTTCTTAGCATCACTCGATTATGTAACAGCCTACCAAGAAGAAGAATAAACCTTAGCGTTTGTGTGACTTACAGTTGAACAGTGGTGCCTTTTTTTCTTTCAGGCCAAAACTGAACGTTAAAAAAACTGTCGATACTGCAAACTACGCCAATTTATCACGGAAAACGACAGAATAAATAAAACTGATACGACCGGATCGTGTACATATCGCACGAAAACGACTATGACTGGACAAGTTCTTAGTTCTCAACTACAATGGACGAAGGAATGTAAATTGAATTTTCATAAGCCAATACAATAGGACAATTGTTTTCAATACAATCAATGGGGTATAATGGCATAACATGTGAAAATGAAAATGTATCACTCTAATCTATGACAACAAAATGTATCACTGGAACATATAAAAACTAATTAATAAAATAGTTCCGACATTCTGAATACAGAGATGATAGTCTGAATTGAATTATTCGGGACTTCTGATTTTAACCAAAAAGTATCAGAATAACCAAACGCACTTCCAATACTCCACGTTGTACGGTATACTCACAGGAAACAATGAGATCAATAGCATATCTTTTTTTCATTAAAATGAATTTTTCGTTATACCATGATCCCCATAGACTTTTATGGATGATTAAAGAACACATTGGAATTTTTAAGAAACACTAGTATTTAATTTCGATGTGCAAAAAGATTCACACTGCATAAATCTTGTTGTGTGTTATTTTTTCTGAGTTATCGGACATTGGCAAGTATATGTACAAAAGAGATGTGTCGTCTACTTAATATGCAATACTTAGCTTTGCAAGACATTGATTATGAACTTGTGAAAGGTGAGAGGTTTGACGAAAAAATGACAGCACAGCAAATTCTAGTACAATACTCCCTAGTATTTGAATTTAGTAAGTTATGATAAAATACAATTCTTTTCATTATAATTGATGATAGGATGAGATTTGGCGAATCATGAGTCCTTCATAGCTTCAATGAACATTACATTGAACAACAAATCAGAGGACTTACCTTGTTTGTATTGGATACCTAAGCTTCACAAAATTCCGTACAAACAACGGTACATTGCCGGCTCATCTGAATGTTCCACCAAAGAATTGTCCATTAGATTGACTAAAATACTGTCCGCAGTGAAAGAGGGTCTTCAGAAATACTGTGAAACTGTTTACTCGCGTAGTTGTATTAATCATATGTGGATTCTAAATAAAATTCTAAAGAACTTCTGGATAATTTTAAATCTCGTTCTTTTTCTGAAATTAGTTCTATCAAAACTTTGGATTTTCTACCCTGTATACCACCATTCCCCATGTGAAATTGAAAAATCGCCTAAAAGAAATAATCCACAATGCCTTTCAACATAAAAAAGGTAGCATACGCTATAAATTTATTACTTTGGGATACCATAAGGCATATTTTGTTAATAGCGAACAAAAGGGTAAAACATGCTACACAGGTGAACAAGTGATCAGTATGCTGGAGTTTCTTATTTCAACGTTTTTGTTGAATTTGGAGGTAGACTTTTTCAACAAATTGTCGGCATTCCTATGGGAACGAACTGTGCGCCTCTCCTTGTCGACCTCTTCTTATTTTCATATGAACCGGAGTTCCTTCAGACACTTGTCAAAACAAGAAGATCAAAGAAGCCAGATTATTTAATTTCTCTTCCAGATATATTGATGATGTTCTTTCCATTAACAATCCGAACTTTTCTGATTGGGTTCAATTAATATATCCCCCCGAACTAGAAATTAAAGAAACAACAGACACGGCTTCCTCCGCCTCATTTTTAGACTTATACCTCGAATTTGACATACACAGTCATCTCAGTACCAGAATCTATGACAAACGAGAAGATTTTAATTTTAAAATTATCAATTTCCCCCACCTTAGTAGCAATATACCAACTTCACCTGCATATGGGATATACATTTCCCAACTTATTCGGTATGCAAGAGCTTGCAGCTCCTACTCAGACTTTGTAAAACGTCACCAGTGTCTGAGCAGAAAGTTGATGAACCAGGGGTATGTCAAAGAATGTCTCGTCCTTTTTCTAAAAAGGTTCATCGGAAGGTACCAAGACCTTGTTGATAAATATTCCGTATCAACTTCACAAATAATACATGATGGTCTTGAAGTATAGATTCTGCGTACTGACGCTGTTTATCATCTTAATAACGTGTTAAAGTGTTCTTTTATTTGTCTTTATTAATATTACTTTTACTGTTTGGTTTGTTTTTGGTGATATACATTTGACGTGGCTCTGTACTTATGCATCCCGTCATTATGTTGTTTGTATTATTTTTCATTTTTACTTGTGTGCTTTGTCCGTGTGACTTTTTATGTTTCTTTGATGCATATGACGTGTCTCTGTACTTTAAACAACCCGCCATTGTGTTATTGTTCTATTATAATTTTTGCATACTTTGAACGACAAAATTATTTTATATCTCTACCTGTGTGACGTTTACATTCTGACGTGAAACACGCGATTCTAAGCCAGAGTTAATGTTAAAATTACAATTCGGTCCCAGTGCTTAAAATCCCTCGATCCTTTATGGGCATACATAAATGAAATACAAAAATAAGTAAGCAATGAACGAGGTTGTTAAATGTGATGCTTTTTTATGCTTCTTTGTTAAATATTTGTTTGTTTTTGTTGTATTTAAGATTGTGACACGGTGTTGACTGCTATGCCCCTATTTTGACATTTTTACCTATTATGTCTGTTTGTTTTATTGACGCATCGTTGTCAATATAATGGAATTTGATGCGATTGTCATACAAGTGAGAGGTTTAGCGCTATAAAACCAGGTTCAATCCACCATTTTTTACATAAGAAAATGCCTGTACCAAGTCAGGAATATGACAGTTGTTGTCCATTCGTTTGAAGTGTTTGTGCTTTTGATTTTGCCATTTGATTAGGGACTTTCCGTTTTGAATTTTCCTTGGAGTTCAGTATTTTTTTGTGATTTAACTTTTTATCACCAATACCAAAACATTTTCAGGCATGTAAAATGGGAAACATAGATTGTTTCGAACAAGTAAGTCACAGTTTGCAGAATTGTTTGTAATAGTTAATTCAGAAAGATAAATCGTGTCTATGGCTAGACAAATCCGCTATGTTTATATGATGGTGACTATGTATACATGAAAAAATGAACTAAAAGTACCTACACACAAGTTTAAGTTAACGTTAGCCTTTCCATATATTGTTGAACAGGTTAATAGTTCACCTGTATATCCTTGTGTGATCCTTAAAACCTAATCTATACGTTCGAAACTACCAACTCTTATTCATTAACGTATGTATGTACGTAGATCCCTCCGTTAATCGGAGCACCCCTCGAGAGCTGCGATGGCACAGTGGAATACGTGTACACTCCCAATTGGGATTAATGGAGATGTGTCACTAACGTATTTACAACAATATTTACTGGACAATCCCCAACCCAACACACAGGTAGTGCTATGACACCGGGAAAAGTCAGTTATTATGGTGAAGGAAACTCGGAGATAACCACCGGGCTGCTTATCGGGAACAGACAAACCGAAGAGATATCAGCAGATTGATTTCCAAATAACATTTAATTTTGTCTGAATGAAAAGTCATGTCGTTATTGCGCATCCGGATGTTTTAGTAACATAAACAGTTATACTTAAAAAATTGTTTTCGTCAGTTGAAACAGATAGGAATTACCCTCAAATGCTATCTAGCTCTAAAAGTTTGGGAAGCATGCTTTTGAATCTATCTCTTAATTAGTTCATGTATACATGTAATTTGTTGTGTGTGTTTGCAATTTGACAACATAATCTTATGAAGTATAGTAAGTTCGTAAGACTGATCTCAAATCTTCGTCGTGATATATTTCGTATTCACACTCTGTTGTTACCATTTTATATAGTTAAATTAAATGTTCGTTCTATTTTATGGAATAGTGGAATAGTACATGTATGTGCAGTAATGATACACAGTACGCGGTAACTTATTGAATTTACCGTTTTATTTAGCTGTTTTTCTCATGATTTGAAATCTTTAGAATCACCAGAGAAGTTGCATCTGACTAATATCTACCTTGTAGGATTAACAGAATATATACTTGAGACACGAACTAAAGACATAATATATATTTACAAGTTTAATCTCGTGAGGAGATCAAATTCCGTTTGTGTATGGATTATTGTGGCGGTATTGATGGATGACGATATAATTATAGATTATCTTTAGTCATCTCAACGAGATAGATTTTCTCGCTTGAGCCGGTACGGCGAAAGTGAGAAAAGCAATCGAGTTGAGATGACCAATGATAATCTGTTTATCGCTATTTTACCTACGACGACGTTGTTAATTTCATTGACAACGGCAAGTGCACCCTTAGTTTCTGGCGATAATTTTTCATATCACTCTACTGTGCTGAGAAAGGAAATTATCAGTCAGTAAGATCAAAGGAAAATTTCGTAAAATAGCGATAATAAAAGTTTTTGGCACAATTTGATATATAATTGAAGGTTTTTTTTTTCAGAAAAGGAAAACAGGTTCCCTCTACATTTTGCATAAGACTCAGAAAATATGATTGTCACTTCAAAATATTTTTTTTCTAAAAAGTCACGGCATTCAAAACGTATATATCCTCAGATCTCATATACATGTTAGAAATAACATTTTGAACTTTAAAAACAAAACTTCTGCAGAAATTTTCTAGTATAATTCAACTTAAATTGAATTATGCGTCAAATGATAGGCCTGGTATCTTTAATGAGTTTTAAAAACCACTGGGTCGATGCCACTGCTGCTGAACTTTTCGTCTCCGATGGTATCACTAGCCTTATAGCCATCACTACATAGATTGCCTTTAGTGTATTGGCCACAATTGTTTTGAATTTTCGATTTTAAATGCTCTTCAACGTCGTAATTGATTTGACCTTCCAACTGTATTGATTCGAGTGCCACTGGTGAGTCTTATGTAGACGATACGATCACGTGGATATGATCACGTGGATACGATCGTCTGGCGAATCTTTGATGAGCTTTATACGTCATATCGCTGAAATTTGTTTAATAAAGATGTCAAAGTAAATAGCTTGTAAAATATTTATCAAATTTCTAGAACTATTAAAATGACATGAATATCATGATAAGAAAACAATTCATTGTTACACATTTCGATCAATAATTCATATTTACAATATGTATAATGACATTTAATTTTGTAAATCGATAAAAGTTTGATATTTTAAAACATAACCGTTTGCACATAGAACACGAACAGTGTGGTGTCTTTCAGTCAACAACAAAATCGGCATTTGTATGAATTGAACACCTTCTGTAAATACATGCATAAATATATTTGTTGTCATGTTAAAATATATTTCTTTTTAAGACATCATTAGATAAATGGCATCAATTGCCAGATTCTGTTTTCAACATTTTATATGTATTTTTATTTTCCTAATTATATCAATTATATCAATGTTTATGCCCCAGTGACGAAAAGTCATGGGTCTATTTTTTTTACCCTGCCTGTTTCTCCGTCCCTCCTTCATTCGATGTATTTAAAAAATTATAGAAGAATGACTATTTTTTCAATCATTTTGTAAGAGTTTTTATGTAATGATATTTTATAGTTCCGTTGTAAGAAGAACCGCACATTATTATTGTTATCTCCTTTTTTATTGCTGCATCTTTATTCTTTATTTGTAATTCTCTTTTCTCTCATACACGCCCCAACATCTTGATAATAATACTTGTATATTACAGTTAAGAAATGTGTATCAAGTATATTAAATACGTGCGTGTTTCGACTGGCATATGCAATAGACTGAAAAATTCTTAATTCCTACTGCTATTTGGAGCCTGACAAAACAATTAAGAATATTATTTATATAAATGTTAAAATGTCGAGAGATCCTGAAATCAGTGATGTTGAACAGTCATTATCTCTTATTTATTTGTATACATTTCCTGTGGGGTTATAGAAAAAATTGATTTGTTGAAAGTCCGACTTCCGGTCAATCAAGACGTATAACTAGAGAACAGAAGAATTGAAATGTACAGACCATCCATCGTTTGTGGTAATGTGGGTTTTTAGACATCTATCCACCAGAGACCAATTTGTTTGAAATTTCATTGAAAACCAAATGATTTGTTCGAGAAGAGAAGTGAAATAAATAGTTGTTTCCAGTGAAAATAAGTGGAAAAATAAATACAAATTGAGTATCCCAAAAAAATCTTGTTATTGTAATTTATTGAAAAAAACTTTTAAAACGTTTTTTACTCAAGTCGAAAAATTGTTAGTCATAAGAAACATACCATGTCCGCCACACACACAAAAGAGGTGTGGTTGTTTCCTAACCCGGAACCATGCATGTAAGGAGATTAATATGCAGTGATTAAAAGCGTGGATGAAAAATGAAATAAAATAAAATAAAATAAATAAAATCTTGAAGCGGTATTGTCAATCGTTTGCTCTTATAATTGTTTCTATTCATTAAAAGAGCTAACCAAAGCAGCTTTTGTATAAGTTTAAAGGTTTTTCCCTTGTCATTGTCTCTTTGAAGGTTCGGTATTTCACAACTTTGTGAATTTCACATTACTTCATAATTTATAACTTGAATAAAAACTGTGTGAGAGATGAAATAATTTCTCACACACAATCTTATTAAGTATTTCAAAGGAATAAACATTTGAAATAGTTTCCCATATCGAAAATTTTAATAAATATCTACAAATTAGCACATGTTATTTAATTGCCAATGAGACAAATTTAACCTCCAGAGAAAAGAGGCGGGAGAGGTCAAGGAAAGGTCGTCAATGATTCAGCATAACAACTTAAGCTAATTTAAGGTCTATCCGTAGATTAGATGTAAAAAGTTCATACGAAACAATGAACTTAATTCACGTCATAGGATTAATATACTCCTCAAAAGAAGCAGGTGTCATTAAAATTGCCCCTAAAATTGCACATTTAGCTATATAGATAAAATGCACGTATGTGCGTCTAGAGACATTGCTCAACCAAACTATAAAAATAACCAAAAAGACGTTCAGAGGGTAACACACACGACATCAACAATAGACAAGTGTCTATACAATACTAATTTCTATATCGTATCGCGTCTTTAAAAATTAAATTTAACAAATCAAATCATATATATGCTATTAGAACTCAAAAACATTGAGATATGACATACGACATGTACTAACAAGGTTTCTGACTTGGACCAGTTGGAACAGATACATAAAAAATGTGGCGGGGTTGAACCATTTTTCAAGCCTTTCAAAAGTTATAGCATAACATAATGTGTCATGTGCATTAAGAAAAGTCACTTGCGATGCCACTCTGTTATAATTAACATTAAGAAATTTACATTTTTTACCTAAAATGGCCATTTTGCTCATAGAATATGGCAAAATAAGATAAGATCTTACTCCAAGATTTGCTTTTTTCAAACATATACATTTTGATAAAAGACGTCTTGTGTCATAAGATCTTTGGAGTGAAAAAGCATCTCGGGGCCTTTTAAAGCTTACTATGCGGTATGGTTTACTCATTTTTGAATGCCGTATGGTGACCTATAATTCTTATCTTCTACGTCATTTGGTTTCTGGTGGAGAGTTGTCTCATTGGCAATCATACCGCATCTTCTTATTTTTATATTAACAAAAATACCGAACTCCAAGGTAAATTCAAAAAGAGGAAGTCCATAAAAAGTGACAAAATCAAACGTATCAACCAACGGAACGAATTTAAAACAACTATCATATTCCGACATGGTTTTGGCATTTTACGAAGAAAATGGTGGATAAAGCGTTGACTTATATCGCATTTATAGTGACAATATCTCAAAAATGCTTTGATCGCGATTTTCTATCGATAACGTATCAATTTAAGAACTGGATGCTGATTTAATGAATTTTAATCAAATTCCGTCCTTCATGCAAAATGTGAAGTTCACTTGCTTTCATTTCGTAATCATTTGTAAAACAAAACCTTTTGATTCTATAATATTTACAGTCGGTGATTTTGCCATACGTTACAAATTTCTATAAACACACCTAAAAAATATAGAGTTATTAGCTCCGTCCGCCTAATGAATCAACACTTCTTTTTTTACATAAAATGAAAACAAGATATTACGAATTTCATGCGTGCGAAGTGCCTTTCTCGATTTATCTTCATCAGTGTCGCCCAAAACCGAATATTTGAAAGCCAAGGGTGTATACGAACCGAAACAGTCGAAGAGATATATGACCAAACGAGGACCTAAAATAGCCATATAATTGTTATAACTACTCATGGAGATTTTAGCAAAATTGAAAATTTTCTCCATAAAATAATAAAATTTGCATATTTTGACACATATTTGTTAACGGGAAATATTGAGTACATGCATGAACCATGAAAGGTGTTGTACTCATAGACAAACATGGTTGTAAATTATATAATTGGTACCTGCATGTGCTCTTTATTTGCCTGTCTCAAACTGGCTATCTGAAAGGTTACTTAAATCTATATATCGGAAAGGAGAAGTAGTCATTTTAATAATTATGTAAATAAAAAGTTTTAATTTGAGTCAAAAATTAGATCAAATACGACTCTTGTCGTATGTGCTGTTCTTTTTATCTCTAAACAGCAGAAATGGAACTCAAGCTGTTGAGAAAACAACAGCCAGCAGAACCGCATGTACTGCCTCAATCAACAGAGACTACTCGGCCAATAAGGATATTAGATGTAGCAATCTGCAAAAGCAAATTTGTGTCTCTGAGCAGGATTTGATATCATGCAGGCGGACGTTCCACGATGTCATTTTCAACCGTTGTGAAAAATCTATAAAACAGCAAATTGTAAAAACATTATTGGATATATCGTTTAAGACTAGACTGTATAAATGACAACATTATCTAAAGAAACTTATAAAGGATATATAACAAAGAAAGAGGGAAATTAATAATCGGAAAGTCATTTTAATAATTATGTGAACAGAAAAATTCAAAATTAATAAATAGAAGAGAAATCTCTTACCATTCATATTAGACAACAAGAATGCACACGTTGTCGTTCTATATAGATATAGATATAACAAATACGCCTCAAATTTTTCATTTGATCAGATATGTCTATTATATTTGATTGCGTTAATGTTTATTAAACTGAAATAACATATAATGAATATTGTGCGTCCGAAGCGTTTTTTTTTAGATTTACCTTCATCGGGAAATCTCAAAACAAAAATTTGAAAAAAAAAAAAAAAAGAAAGTAGAAGGCAGTAATTGCAAACAAATAAAAGTTTTAGATTTATGTAAACACCTAATGTGGCGTTTTAAAAACATTAATCATAACTGAAAACATTATTTTAGAAGTTCTGTTGAACTCTTTATGATAACGTACAGTATGAATTTCTGTCTGAAATTACCAATGAAAGTGGAAATCGATTCCGGGATCACTTTTCACGGTTTGCATCGTGATAATTGAGAAAAATACATGACTTATTTAGATATACAAATTATATGGCAGCACCATTTATTTTACACTATGGAAAGTGTCGACTATAAATATCATAATAAATGTAACCAGTTTCTAACATCCAATCCTAGATTTTCTCTTCAAGGTTTCGTTCGATTTATTCAATTAAAGTTAAAATTATGCTTAAAAATTTAAGAAATAGACACAAATTAGGAAATTTATAATTAGAATAATGCAAATAATAAATAACTTTCCTATTTCTAAGAAACGGTGATGATGTATATTACACAGCTGTATAATGCGTCTTAATGCTGAAATTTAAAACAGTGTTGACATTGCATGTTGATTGGTTTTAATTTATAGCATTTGTTTCTTGTCGTTGTGGTTCTATCAGTTTTCTGACAGATAAAATGGAATATTTAATTAAAAACGGATAATTTCCATCAAACTAATGGTATAATAGGTTTACTGTATTAAGACAAATATCTTATCATTACGATATTAGAAGATAGAAAATTTGCAGTTGACACTCTTCAACAATATTCAATTAGAATAAATAGGGTTCTGTACGTCTTTAGGGAATACTTAGTCAATGTATTTATTGCTAATATAGCACGCTCTATATGAATAATATGGAATGCTACATTGTGCTATAGACACCATCGCAGAAAATGTGTTTCTTCTATTTGAATATAGGCTCTGTGATAGGAATATAATGCGTAAACGCTTTTGAAAGGACAACCTTACAAAGCAAATTAAAAAATCATTTTGATGCCACTATTCGGTCATTAACAACTGACGAGCCCTAACATTGTAGGACAAACTGTAGCTTGTTTCTAATTTAGGTGAATTGCGTATTAAGCATAGAAAACTAGATATCAAACTATAGCTATGATTTTCAGTAGTAGAAAAACATGAAGAGCTAATCATCAGAGCTGAAAAGAATTGAAAAAAGCAACGAAACCTCTTCAAAACAACCCATTGTAACTACAAATTGTAATTCATGAGAGATCTTAGAACACTTATACAACATGCAGTCATTCGGATACAAATTATATAGCAAATAAGCATATCATAACAAACTAAGGATTGTCACAAAGAAATGCCCCCACGCCAATGTCTTTGAATATTTTTCAGGTTTTTGTCGTTTCAACTTAAAAAAAAATATATGAATTTATTAAGAAATTTTGGAAATAATTACCATTTCATGGCCCTTTTATTAAAGGAAAAACTAAGTTCAAAATAGCTGAATTCGCCTCTTGTGTCATGGTGTGATGTGTTTGTCTATGAAAATATCTGTTCTACAAACCGTAAATTTGTTGAACGGGAGGAGCAAGCCTCTATACAACTTCCACTCAGTGACGTCATACCGTACAATAACTTCCATTTCTCGGTAGTTACAATATGGGAAGTTATTACATGTAGTTCCACCAAAAGTGCTTTCCATTGACGAAGACGAAGTAATGTGCCACATGTAGAAATTTTTTCGATTTAATCTTTATTGTGAACAACGGTACTCCATCTGCCTTTTTTTTTTAATAAACAATATTAAACGCACACACATCTGTTTGAAAACATGCATTTTCAAACTTGACATTGGTCATCCATTTTGTCCACATTGAATTAGAAAAGCAATGTTTGAACGGTTCTCAATCTATACGTTTGTGAGTGACAGCAAAGATTGACAGTCTCGAGTAGGAATAATGTGTTTCCGTCGGAGAGGGTGCATGGTGCGTGGCGATATATCTTCTTACACACTTTTGCCTTAATTGTTAACAACTGCACATTAAAAATTCTGATCAGGAGACCAGTTTATTAAAAAAGCATGCTTACAATCAAATTTCACATAAACAAGCTCTCGGCATGAACATAAACGGCTTTTACATTTTGCGCAAAAATACACCCATCTCTCCTAAACTTAGTAGAAATGTTTCAATCGAATATTGATTGATTGATTGGTTACACGCATGCATGCTTGCTTTTTTGCTTGCTTGCTTGCTTGATTGTTTGATTGATATATGTGTATCAATTTGTGTCCCAGAAAATACAAGGCGCAATGATTTGCCAACAACGGCATAATTTATAATTTAACAAGCTCTCTGATTCAAAAAGAAAGACAAGAAGGAAATTCTCTTGTAAGTTTATTGTGGCAAAGGAAATCACTTGCACGAGTTTAATGAAAACCCAATCAGGAGCCTCTGGCCTTTGTTAGTCTTGTATGTTTTTTAATTTTAGTTCATTTATATGTTTTGGAGTTTAGTGTGACGTCCATTTTCACTGAACTAGTACACAATTTTATTTAGGGGCCAGCTGAGGACCACCTCCGGGTGCGGATTTTCTCGCTGCGTTGAAGACCCATTGGTGGCCTTCGGTTGTTGTCTGCTCTTTGGTCGGGTTGTTGTCTCTTTGACATATTCCCCATTTCCATTCTCAATTTTACACAACGCAGAAAGAAACATTACCAAAAGCAATGGTGGCTGCAAGCGCTAAGGTCTTTATTTCTAGTTTGCTTGACACATTCTTATATATAACTGATTAAAATTTACAGGTCCTCAATTTATTTCAGTTCGAACATGGCTATATACGTATTTAGACTTACCGCATAAGCAAACAGGTCATTTAATTAACATCTCATCAAACAGTTTACCTAAGGTAACAATGAAAAAATCGAATATATGTATGTACAGTATTTAAATTACATATTTCAGGCAAAACTTTACTGTCCTCACTTGCAACGACTGTTTGATGAAGGTAAAGGATAAGTTATAACTTCAGGTTTAGATATAGGGTTGATAAAACATTTGTTTAATTATTTTTAACGAAACTGTTAAGAAGTTCGTTCGAATAGTTTGCCCTGTTCATGTTTTGTGTTCTGTCATGTTATCAAACAGTTCAACAATGTACAGATGTGGCCTCGATAGACATTAAGCGAAGAAGGCCACTATCATGGAGTAAATTTCTATGACTTTATTTCATAATTATTCAATACTGTTTTATTTTGTTACAATTTTTTTCTTAAATCCATATGTCGAAATCTGCTTGAAGTTTAAAGAGTCAATGTCATTTTGATTTGAATGATTAAGCTGAGTAGTTGTGAGTAGTCCAAATTAAGACTTAAGATCAGATGTCAAATTCATATTAATTAGTGTCATTTTATATTCGAACAATTCAACATTTGTTATAAAAAGGGATTTTAGAAAGTGTAGGCAGTAAGGATTTCCTAACGATGGAAAACGGACCCTTAGTTAAACATGTCAGGCATACCGACCACGTTGAACGATATGTCAAATACATAATACATCTGACGATGAATTGAGTATGGAAACTTCCACACAATTACCAGATGTTATAGCAGCAGTCATTTCTCTCGTTGAGAGTCAAACCGCCGATTGGACTCTAACCAAACGGAATGGTAAATACTCTATCACGATAAAATGGCGTCAAATCGAAAGACAGAAAATTGTGACGAAAAAGAGGTCATCAAAAGCACGTCAAGATAGAAATGACCGTCGACGACAAGCCTTCCTCTCTCGTAAACAACAACAACAGTCAGGAGACCCGACCTTAAACACCGAGGAGCTGGAAACAACCGCACCACCTCCAAATGACGAGATCTTGGAAATACCTCCGATCACCACTGATATGGAAACAGGTAGACAAGTCACGTCTATAGACAGCAACCAATCAGCAAACCAGAACTCGGCTGATGAAACTTTGATCGACATACCGACACTTATAAAGGAAACAAGGAAGACTACGGAAGTAGATCCCGCCCGAAAGGGTGCCGAGGGTCGATCAATAAAAGAACCAGAAAAAGATACCGATAAAAAAAAGAAAGAAAAAGAAACAACTTGAAGCCTGCAGTTATACCAGAGGGTTAAAAGTAAAGAAAATCTGCCTAGATTTACCTCAAGAGATGTACGTTTTATATATTGCCGACAACAACTTGTATCTCCTAATAAGAAGCGATACACTACTTTTGGACAACTTTATCTGCAGAGATCAGAAGTTAGATACGTATAACTACATCAAGAGAAGTTTTGACACCTGGTTAAGACGTTCGAAATAATAAGAACTTTCTGTATAGCTTAGAAAGAATGAAAGACATAGAAGCCATTAGAAAACAACTGAAACTCAATTTTTATAAATAAAGGATGAAATAAGCCCAAAGTCAAAATTGTTATACCTGTGCGAAAAGAGGCGAGATATGCTCAAAAGCCTTCCCTTGCCCCTAGAAAAAAAAAATATGGCGAACGCCAGTGTTTCGGAACCGTAACCTCTCACTACTCAGTTAAACATGTCAGGTAGCTGAATCGATATGACAACGAGTAATGAGCCATGCTCACCTCCACTATTGACTGGAGATATTTTTACCATCTTACACTTGCTTGAGCATCAAACCGCCGACTGGGATCTCTCAGCACGGAAAGGAAATTACAAACTCGTAATAAGATGGAAGAAATCCAAAAATGTGGAGCATGTCGAGACACCAACCACAACAACAAAGACTCGGAAAAGGTCATCAAAAGCCAGGGCTGACAGAAACAAACGCCGCCTTGAAGCATTCATAGCTAGGAAATCCAGGCCATCGATTAATGAGATAGGAAATACCGCTCATCAAGAAGACCTAGATAATGACCCCGACGCCATTGACACTATCAACACCAGTGAGCTGGTAGAGACTACCACTCAACAACCGGAAGTAACTTTCCTCGCAGACAAAAATCTACCAGTACGAAACCTAAAGATCCCGCCTGCTTAACAGGTGCCGAGGGTCGACTTACGACCACTGCAGGATTGGAAAACAACAAAGCCACCACGAAAACCAAGACCCAGGGTATATAAAGTAACTCTCGACTTACCTCAGAAGACCTATATTTTTTAGGTGAAAAAGGAAGAAAAATTCGTACTAGTCTATTCAGATCAACTCGCTCCCTACAAACTAGTCGAGAAGAAAAACGATCCAGTCTTCTACAGAGAAATTATGAGGAGTCACGAACACTGGCTAGATGTTGGAGACAGAAAGAACTTCCTGTTTACAGAAGAGAGAAAGAAAGACATTGAAGTAGTTGCAAAGAAATTTAGATTAAAGTTAATAGAATAAAGGCAATAATTAGCCCAAACCCCCCAGTAAATACCTGTTGTTATCTGTTGTGTTAACAACCCACCGCTTTTCGTGTCCCGAAAAAAAAATACGGACCCCGTATTGCTACAATTGAAGACTTTCCAGCGGACTTTGCTTTTGTTATTATTTCATGGACTTCCATATGTAACTTTGTTTTATGTAATTTTATGGATTCATTTTGGATTCAGCAATAGAACGTTTAAAGTACAACTTGTGTATTGGTTATTCATTCAAATCTACCGCTAGTTCCCCGTGTTGTAAATTACTACACGTCGCCATCCTAACCGGTGCTAAAGATGTCTTAAACCTGTAGTGAGCCTTTGACTAACACTCCATGTTGAAATTCTTTAATGTCTTTGATATGTAGAGCAGCAATAAAGGCGTTGTTCCTTAAAGTTTGCTTTTGATTTTGTCAAACGTGAAATGTCATCAGTGAATTACTATATCCTTTTTCTGTTATTTACATTATCATATTACACATTATAATTTCTGTGTATTGCTGGAATGCATACAATAGTATCCACTGTACATAAACAAATACTATTCCTATGTGTCTTTTGACTTATGGCAGCGAATTTGTTGCACAGTCTCAGTTTAAGGTTTTGGTTACTGAATGGTAAGTAGCCTGGTTTAAAATCGGTTTATTAGTAATGAAACAAATCAAACGTTTTGGTGTGTGGTTTGTTTAGCTGTCAAACCAAAGGGATTCGTTTAGCGAACATATATATTTTTTAGTAATTTTATTTGATTTTCATATTTCCTGTCTATTTGTATTGAATTATTTACGTAGACACCAAGTTTTGTGTGATTATTCCGCATCCGTATTCTAAAAATCCTAAAATATTTAAATAATGTAAGTTCCCCTAAGGGAACACCTATTTAATTTTCGGAAAGGGGGAGATAGAAATGAATAACATGACAGGGTTAGAACTGAAAATAAATAGCCTTGCATAAGACAGGATCATAAAATGAATATCCTGCATCACAAAATGCAGGAATCAATCGTGTATAAAAGTGCAAATAAATTTTCGCGCAGCAAAAAATAAGCATGGATAGCAACAAATGAAACTGAATAGTCGACCCGAAAAATATCCTCCTAACATGCTTTTTTTTCTCAAATGATTGATTTATAGTCGTTTCTATATCTAAAGAAAAAAAATCTGTTCAGACAGAACAGTTCATTTGTCCAGGAAAAAGTCAAGTGTAAACTAGTACTGTCAAGCAAATTGCCATCAGTTCATTTGTAATATGCACGATTTGAGTTTAAAACAAATAATGCGATCTTAATTAATTCGCACTGATTGTATTTTGAATTTATCGAATCAGAGATGTAGGCGAAAGAGAGATAACTCAATTGAGATTGAGATTTAATTGGTATAATAGTATGATGTTTATATATCTCTACCATAGGGACTGGACTACAGGTCGGGAGTCGGTTTTAAAAAAAACTTATGACTTAGACTGATCGTAAGTATACTGAATTGCGCATGACCTAGATAATTAGCCCGTTAATCGTCTACGTGCATTAATGAATAATTTATTATTCATAAAATTGAGAATGGAAATGGGAATGTGTCAAAGAGACAACAACCCGACCATAGAACAGACAACAGCAGAAGGTCACCAACAGGTCTTCAATGCAGCGAGAAATTCCTGCACCCGGAGGCGTCCTTCAGCTGGCCCCTAAACAAATATATATACTAGTTCAGTGATAATGAACGCCATACTAAACTCAAAATTGTACACAAAAACTAAAATTAAAAATAATACAAGACTAACAAAGGCTAGAGGCTCCTGACTTGGGACAGGCGCAAAATGCAGCGGGGTTAAACATGTTTATGAGATCTCATGTTGCTTTTTGTTGCTTTAGACTAGTATTGATGTATTTCTGCTGCAGCATGATTTTTTTTTTTTTATTTTAAGTTTTTTGACACATCTTTCCAGAAATTGGGTAATCAATGTAGGGTGAAATAAATTTTTTCTTTGAAATTTCTAGGTCACGAAGTATATGTTATAGTTCAAAACTTTTTTATTTGATTTTTATAAAATTTATTTATTTGAATAGTTACCATATTTTCGTTTAAATTTTTATAACTTTTAAAGAGGTAAATCATATAGATAAATACTCTAAGTTACTTCATTTTGAATTTGCTGCAAAATTTTATTGCGTGCTATCTGTGAGATTCTAATTTTGTATTGCATGTTATTATATCTTTGACTGTTTTATGTTATGTTTATCTTTTAATATTCGGTCAAAAGCTCTTGGACATTTATCAAAATGTTAATGTGTGTGAAAATAACAAACCTTGGAGTAAGATCTTATCCCATTTTGTCATATTCTATTAGCAAAATGGCCATTTTAGGTCAACAATATAAATTTCTACATGTTAATGATAACAACTTGGCGTCGCAAGTGATTTGTCTTAATGCACATGCCACATTATGTTATTCTATAACTTTTGAAATGCTTGACAAATAGTTCAACCCAGCCACATTCATATGTATCTGTTCCAACTGTTCCAAGTCAGAAACCATGTTAATACATATCGTATGTCATATCTCAATGTTTTTGAGTTCTAAATTTACCTTTAAAAAAAATGGTACGATATATCAGTCAGGATTCTACTTCGTCAAAATTATCTCCCATTACGCCACCTAATTTTTATAATCGTAAAATGGAAGCTATTGTAGTGATGACACGCTGTCAACTTATATTAGCTCTTGAAAACCGATAAATGTATCCACATAGCATCATTACGATCCTTATATGCCAGTTGTATTTTAAAAGACAAATGTATCTACAGCTATGGGGCATCATTTAAAGTACTTTTATGCATTTGGTCAACTTAAAACTTTTGTCTGATCGGTTGTCTCTGGTAGGAGTAACGTCACAGTAACCAAATTGCTCCGGTACCCAAATTGCACCCATTTAGCAAAAATAGCAGCAGAACTCTTACAAGTTTTCTTAAAAAAATAAACAATCTGTATTTTTATGATTTGACATTTTGCACGGCTTAATAGATATAAATACATTTGAATATACATAAATCGTTCACAGTATATATCAATAAATTAAGCATTCACTGGAAAAAGTAAATCTACAGAAACGTTGCCAAGCGACGTCCACAAAGAGACAACTTTTAAAAATGGGCAATTAAAATATATTACAGGCATCCATTTCTTAAAAAAATAATCATATAGTAAGCATGGGCTATTGTCAAAATGTTCTAAATATTTAGAGAAATAAAACAAAACATAAGTTATTCGATTTTTACGGAAGTGAATTTAAGCATGGATGCAATTTTGGTACTGCTCTACAAAGCAGTGCATAATGTCAAATCATAAAATACAAATTGTTTAGTCTCTAGGTTAGTAGGAAAACTTGTAAGATTTCCTCTGCTCATGATTTTGCTCTATATGTGCAATTTGGGTACCGTGACGTTACACACATAGAGATCTGACCACCAAGTTTTAAACGTTTACGCGTACCACAATATAATAATTCATTTCATTAACGCTAAGATAAATGAATGTGTGGTTCATCGAACATTTCTGTTCAGTCCCGTCACCAATACAAATAAAAACAAGTATTATTTTTTTTAAATGCACGTAGACGATTAACGGGCTAATTATCTGACCTGTAGCCACGTCCCTATTCTTCTGAACACCACATTACGGATAAGATCATGTTATTTGATAAACTAAACTTGTAACATCTCATGGAATATCGTTTGAAAAAGGCATCTATTGCTATGTGTTTCTTTATCATCTACATTGGCTAGAGGTATAGGGAGGGTTGAGATCTCCGAGTCACAAAACATGTATAACCCCGCCGCATTTTGCGCCTGTCCCAAGTCAGGAGCCTCTGGCCTTTGTTAGTCTTGTATGTTTTTTAATTTTAGTTCATTTATATGTTTTGGAGTTTAGTGTGACGTCCATTTTCACTGAACTAGCACACAATTTTATTTAGGGGCCAGCTGAGGACCACCTCTGGGTGCAGGATTTTCTCGCTGCGTTGAAGACCCATTGGTGGCCTTCGGCTGTTGTCTGCTCTTTGGTCGGGTTGTTGTCTCTTTGACATATTCCCCATTTCCATTCTCAATTTTATCTACAATCAGAATGAAGGTCCCGGAAGAACGTACGTGTTTTAGGACAAACGGTGATAATGTTGTTTTCCTTCCCCTAACAATTATTATCCCCTTCTGTTTTTCGAAAATAAGATGCGATCCCAGGTTTCAGATGAGTCGCATTCAAGTGATTCGATGTCTGATGAGGACAGTTTGAAATCGATTCGTGATTTTTGTAAGATACATAAACCTGACAGAAAATCTCTAAACAGTTGCAGAGGTTCAAAACATTTTTTACCTGAAAGAACTTCAGACTGGAAATTAACACATGCAAAACTCCTTCATGTTTTCTACAAGAGTGATTACCTTCAAAATCCGAAAGATGTTTTACAAATGATGCAAATGTTACATGAACTTGATGAAAAACAAAAACAATATGTGTCTAGTCTACAGAATTTTTTAAAGTTTGATTCAAATTTGGACGAATTTTGTCACAGGCCAGTGTTGGTAAAAGAGAAGCTTGACAGATTAATAGCAAAACGTCATAGTTCAAATGAACTTCAGCCTCACAAGTAAGGCCAAAATATATGTGAAGCCTTCATACATTAAGTGCTAGTTATTTTACGGAATATAACACTCAGTTAACATGGTTAAGGGTATAACTCTATAGGGTTATTAGAGAAAATAACATACATTTGTTATTGTGGACTAAAAATCAAAGAACTGTGATAACATATGTATGTTACATGTTTCAAAGGACCAATATTATACATCATTTGTTTTGTTAAAATGTATACAAGTTCTATTGATATTATTATTGTCTTTATGTATACTAAACTATAGAAAGATATAACAGTTCATAGTTTGCCAATCATGCATAGATCACCTATGTTATTACAGAAAAATATGCCTGTAATAACTAAAGGGTGTTATTACAGCTTCTCTACATCACTTCAAAGCCTTTGCTTAGACATACATCATTATGATCATGCTTAATCATGTTAATCACAATGTATTTTAATTTATTGTAAGAAATAATGATCAGAGCATGTAATGAGGTTCTCGCAACCTTTCCAGTAATTCCCAAGTGTCTCATATAATAAGTTACATGCTTTTAATAACTAAGCCTTGTTATTACAGCTAAGTTTATCCCTTAAAAGCCTTGTCTCATTGATTTACCATGGTTGATGAAAATGAATTTATTTAAAACGAAAAACTTAGTTATCAAGGCTGTGTATGTATTTAGTTTCTGCACAAAATTTCAAGAATTCCCAAGTGCCCACTTAAAATTTAAATATTTATGATTTATTTAACAAATAACAAACATATGTTACTACAGATTTAGAAAATTTAAGGAATAAAGAGTAGACAACTCATGAAAGTATCTGTAATAACACATGCAAGATATTTTCTCTAATAACCCTACAGAGTTATATCCTGACTGACACTTCAACATAATTACATTACATTTATGTTTCATAATCATTTGAATCTGTAATTTTGATAGGCTGATCACAATTGCGAGGCACTACAATATCATGTGCTTTCTGTGACAATGTTAAAAATGCATAGAAAACAAAAATATTGATATAACCTGAGACTGTCCCAGATATACATGATATAACTCTTTATTTCATGGTTGAGGCATAAAAATATACTGGTTGTGGATGAACGATACATGGTATATATGTACATGTCAATTGATCCAAAACACATCGCCATTCTGACCATTAATTTGGAGGTCTCCTTCCTGTTCTGACAGTTCCTTTTATGTCATTTGTAATCAACCACTTGTAGTTTTCTCATTTGAATTGTTTCATATTTTTCATGTCAGGACCAAATGGTATGGGTTTTTATCATTGTTGAAGGCCGTACGGGTGCCTATAAGGCTATAATTGCTTACATCCACTTCATATGAACTTTGGTGGATAGTTGTCACATTGCAATCATACCACATCTCCTTATTTTTATATAGAAGTTTTATTTGAAAATTCATAAATCTTTTTAAATTCTTTTGAAAGAAATTAAATATTCTAGAGCAAGGTTTTATATTGCTTTGTCTCAAATTGGTAAGTTTTTCTAAATCAGGGGTGTCATAAAGTTGTGATGTAATGTCCCCACACGTGCATCTTCCCACGGCACATTGAATTTACAGAAAATCAGCATTTCCCTATCATAATCTGTTAATAGGCTTAAACAAAATGGAGTTATTACAAGTAATAAGTAAAGTAAAGATATTTGTCTGTTGATGTCAGCAGTCAGTTGATTTTACGCAACACTTCAGTTATTGAATAAAATGGCAGGTGATGGTAATTATTTGGTCCATGACCAGTAATGTTAAGAATAGAATGTCCTTAATTTTTATAATTTTGTAGGGTTGTAAAACCATTGGTCGTACACACGCTTTAGAATAAAGTTCTTCCACGCTTCGTACAAAATGTGCTGCAATAATAATATGGAATATTGTATGGTTGCCACTGAGACAACTGTAGGTGATAAAAGGGTCACCATGTAGCTTACAACAACGAGCAAAACTCATATAGTATAGTCAACTACACATGTATAATCATGATAATCATGATAATCATGATAATAGACCCAGATATGGAAAATGTTTAACAAAATCACACAAGAAAACCAATGGTCTCACTCACAACAGCGGCCTAATTTATGACAAAACAGTAAAGGAAAACAAATATGACAGACAGCAACAAATAACAACCACTAAATTACAAATTCCTGACTTGGGACACATGTCATGCACATACATGTTACGTCAGGAGTAATATGTACCTATACAATTGATTTTTAGTATACATGTGTGTACAGATAGATTATATTAGACATGATGGAGGTAGAGTTATTATGGTTATATCCCACTGCCAGACCCTAGGACATTGATTCAGATTTTTACTTCTCGACATGCTCAAGTAAAAAGTAAGATTTTCTTCTTTTTTCATTTGTTTTTTTAAATTCTTCTGGACTACATTACTGTAAATGAGTGTTAAGTTGACTATCAATAATCATGTTAATACAATTTTCCTATTCATAAAAGTATAATTTCATAAGCCATGAAAATGTCATTTGTCTGTTATCATGGTTATCTTCAAAACTGTTCATTTAAAAGCCTCCAGGAACTATTTTAGAAGGCCTTGTGCAGTTACTTTAAATGAATCCATTATTAAGTCAACTCAGACTGTCTGTAAAGTCATCTCGGACCGTCAATAAAATCAACTCGGACCGCTTTTAATGACAACTCAGATAAAGTATTAAACATGTTAAAAGTCAGTGTTCAAATGTTCATGTACATTGAATGTATCCACCAGAGACCAAATAATGGAGATGTAAATTAGCAAAGTTCTACACATGTTCAACAATCATGACAATGAGCAAAACCCATACTGCATAGCAAGCTATATATATGTATAATATAGGCACAGACATAAAAAAAAAAGTAAAACAATTCTCACTACAAAGTTTTTGAGAAAAAGGTTAAATTGAAATTAAAAATATTAGCAAACTAGAAAAAATTGGAAAGGCCTGTTTTGTCCTCCCATAAACTTGAGAATTTTATGGGTTTCAAAAAAATTTTTGTATAATTAAACATTTGTTAAATTTTGGAAAAGAAACATAAAGAATGACAAAATGAATGAAGCAGTATTAGACATGTTTGTGAACACTCAACCTTCCCCTAACCTGGGACAGTGATGTAACTGCACAGCATAAAAAACAAACTGTTAATATTATATCAATTGGAAATAGCTTCACTCATCATTGCTCATCCATTTGTCATCAGATTGGTATAAAGCACAGAAAACAACTAACAACAATGACCATAATAGATTGAGCATAACATGCATAACGACAAATGATATAATGTGGCAATCTAAGACTCACAGTTACTGAAGGAATTACAACTAATAAATAAATCATTATGAAAAATAAGATGTACTTGTGGTATGATTGTGTATGAGACAACTTTCCACCAGATACCAAATGATGCAGCTGGGATGGCAAAAACTTGGCCTTATGATCATGACATTTATGAGTATTGCCCAGTGAGAAATGGGCAAAATGAAATACTTGCCTGAATCTTTAAGAGGATTTTGTGATTGATAACAAATTATACAAAGCATATATACAAGATATATAAATTGTTAAAAAGATCTAATATTTTAAGTTAAGTTCGCTCTATACATTGATAGTGTTGGGTGCCACTTGAAGTTACAAGTTAAATTGTTGAAAATATAAACAAACAATAATCAATCATCAAGTGTTGGAGGATAAGGGTTGGTTAAACCAAAGATTTTGACATTCCAATTTACTGCTTCTTCAATCATATCTGGATCTAGCTTGAATTCGCATACTAATGTTGGTATATTTGTTTTATATGCACACGGTATGATCTGTGTTTTTTCTCTAGTGAAGTATCTGTCAGCACATTGAAAGGTGATAGGTTCATCACTGCATTGTATAGACTGCTTGATAAAATTCAGAAACAGAGAAGGGCTCGTTACAGATTGAACGAAGGCATGTTTACACAGTTAATCCTTACACTTGGTGAAATATGTTACTTAGAGGGAGAGTGAGTATTCACAACTATAACTTGTACTTTAGTCAACTACATACATCGTAATAATTATTTAGCTGTTATGCAAATTAAAGCCACAATCGTGATTGTAGATGTGTATAAGTACAGAGTTCTCACTTAGGCGAATCCATGAGTCCTGGACTCATTAAAATCTGTCTGGACTCACCATTTTCAAAACTGATGAGTCCAAAGATGTATCAAAATTGAAATATTTTGTATAAACTGAACACACATAGAGACTAAAATTATGAATTATATTGCAATAAAATATCTTCTTCTTACTGTTGGACTCACCATGGTTAAAAATGACGAGTCCCTGGACTCGTCTTCAAAATCCTTAGTGAGAACCCTGTAAGTAATACAAAAATAAGATGATGTGGTATGATTGCCAATATGACAACTATCGAATTCTCTAGTTTTCTCAGTTGAATTGTTTCATATTTTTCATGTCAGGGCCTTTTATAGCCGACCAAATGGTATGGGTTTTATCATTGTTGAAGGCCGATGCGGTAGCCTATAAGGCTATAATTGCTTACATCCACTTCATTTAAACTTTGGTGGATAGTTGTCTCGTTGGCAATCATACCACATCTCCTTGTTTTATATACATGTAGAAGTTTTATTTGAAAATTTATAAATCTTTTAAATTCTTTTGAAAGAAATTAAATATTCTAGAGCAAGGTTTTATATTGCTTTGTCTCAAAATGGTAAGTTTTCCTAAATCAGGGGTGTCATAAAGTTATTCGTCATGTCCCCACACGTGTATCTTCCCACGGCACATTGAATTTACAGAAAATCAGCATTTCCCTATCATAATCTGTTAATAGGCTTAAACAAAATGGAGTTATTACAAGTAATAAGTAAAGTAAAGATATTTGTCTGTTGATGTCAGCAGTCAGTTGATTTTACATACGCTTCAGTTATTGAATAAAATGGCAGGTGATGGTAACTGGTCCTTGACCAGTAATGTTAAGAATAGAATGTCCTTAATTTTTATAATTTTGTAGGGTTGTAAAACCATTGGTCGTACACACGCTTTAGAATAAAGTTCTTCCACGCTTCGTACAAAATGTGCTGCAACAATAATATGGAATGTTGTATGGTTGCCACCGAGACAACTGTAGGTGATAAAAGGGTCACCATGTAGCTTACAACAACGAGCAAAACTCATATACAATGTAGTATAGTCAACTACACATGTATCATGTGTATAATCATGATAATCATGATAATAGACCCAGATATGGAAAATGTTTAACAAAATCACACAAGAAAACCAATGGTCTCACTCACAACAGCTGTCTGATTTATGACAAAACAGTAAAGGAAAACAAATATGACAGACAGCAACAAATAACAACCACTAAATTACAAATTCCTGACTTGGGACACATGTCATGCACATACATGTTACGTCAGGAGTAATATGTACCTATACAATTGATTTTTAGTATACATGTGTGTACAGATAGATTATATTAGACATGATGGAGGTAGAGTTATTATGGTTATATCCCACTGCCAGACCCTAGGACATTGATTCAGATTTTTACTTCTCGACATGCTCAAGTAAAAAGTAAGATTTTCTTCTTTTTTCATTTGTTTTTTTAATTCTTCTGGACTACATTACTGTAAATGAGTGTTAAGTTGACTATCATTAATCATGTTAATACAATTTTCCTATTCATAAAAGTACAATGAAAATCTCATTTGTCTGTTATCATGGTTATCTTCAAAATCTGTTCATTTACAAGCCTCCAGGGAACTATTTTAGAAGGCCTTGTGCAGTTACTTTAAATGAATCCATTATTAAGTCAACTCAGACTGTCTGTAAAGTCATCTCGGACCGTCAATAAAATCAACTCGGACCGCTTTTAATGACAACTCAGATAAAGTATTAAACATGTTAAAAGTCAGTGTTCAAATGTTCATGTACATTGAATGTATCCACCAGAGACCAAATAATGGAGATGTAAATTAGCAAAAGTTCTACACATGTTCAACAATCATGACAATGAGCAAAACCCATACTGCATAGCAAGCTATATATATGTATAATATATGTAGGCACAGACATAAAAAAAAAAAAGTAAAACAATTCTCACTATAAAGTTGTTTGAGAAAAAAGGTTAAATTGAAATTAAAAGAAATATTAGCAAACTAGAAAAAAAATTGGAAAGGCATGTTTTGACCTCCAATAAACTTGAGAATTTTATGGGTTTCGAAAAAAAATTATTTGTATAATTAAATTCTTGGAAAAGAGACATAAAGAATGAAGCAGGATTAGACATATTTGTGAACACTCAACCTTCCCTCTAACCTGGGACAGTGATGTAACTGCACAGCATAAAAAATAAACTGTTAATATTATATCAATTGGAAATAGCTTCACTCATCATTGCTCATCCATTTGTCATCAGATTGGTATAAAGCACAGAAAACAACTAATAACAATGACCATAATAGATTGAGCATAACATGCATAACAACAAATGATAAAATGTGGCAATCTAAGACTCACGGTTACTGAAGGAATTACAACTAATAAATAAATCATTATAAAAAATAAGATGTACTTGTGGTATGATTGTGTATGAGACAACTTTCCACCAGATACCAAATGATGCAGGGATGGCAAAAACTTGGCCTTATGACATTTATGAGTATTGCCCAATGAGAAATGGGCAAAATGAAATACTTGCCTGAATCTTTAAGAGGATTTTGTGATTGATAACAAATTATACAAAGCATATATACAAGATATATAAATTGTTAAAAAAAGATCTAATATTTTAAGTTAAGTTCGCTCTATACATTGATAGTGTTGGGTGCCACTTGAGGGTTACAAGTTAAATTGTTGAAAATATAAACAAACAATAATCAATCATCAAGTGTTGGAGGATAAGGGTTGGTTAAACCAAAGATTTTGACATTCCAATTTACTGCTTCTTCAATCATATCTGGTTCTAGTTTGAATTTGCATACTAATGTTGGTACATGTATATTTGTTTTTATATGCACACGGTATGATCTGTGTTTTTTTCTATAGTGAAGTATCTGTCAGCACATTGAAGGGTGATAGGTTCATCACTGCATTGTATAGACTGCATGATAAAATTCAGAAACAGAGAAGGGCTCGTTACAGATTGAACGAAGGCATGTTTACACAGTTAATCCTTACACTTGGTGAAATATGTTACTTAGAGGGAGAGTGAGTATTCACAACTATAACTTGTACTTTAGTCAACTACATACATCGTAATAATTATTTAGTTGTTATGCAAATTAAAGCCACAATCATGATTGTAGATGTGTATAAGTACAGAGTTCTCACTTAGGCGAATCCATGAGTCCTGGACTCATTAAAATCTGTCTGGACTCACCATTTTCAAAACTGATGAGTCCAAAGATGTATCAAAATTGAAATATTTTGTATAAACTGAACACACATAGAGACTAAAATTATGAATTATATTGCAATAAAATATCTTCTTCTTACTGTTGGACTCACCATGGTTAAAAATGACGAGTCCCTGGACTCGTCTTCAAAAATCCTTAGTGAGAACCCTGTAAGTAATACAAAAATAAGATGATGTGGTATGATTGCCAATATGACAACTATCGAATTCTCTGAGGAAAGTGATCATAAAAAAGCTTTTGTCCAAGTTTCATACAATTCAATGAAGGTTTGAAAATTTTATTGATGTTTAAAAAACTGTAACCACAGACTGAACATAAATGTTGACCACAATGATTGAATGTAGGATTGCTATGTCTCGCCTCTGCAACAAAATGTTGCAGGCTCCACAAAAGCTGAAAAGACAGCATTAAAGGCAGACTATAAGTAAGCACTTTTTAGCATATTAAGGGCAATGTAGTCAAGAGGAGACAAAGAAGAGATGAAAACATGACTTTCTCACTTATACATTTTATATACATCCATGTAAAAAAAATCTGGATGATTGAAAGGGAGTGGGGTAGCTCTACCTCTAAACTTAGTTACTTGTAATAGAATATAAAATGTACTGTATCAAATATTATTCCTGACTGTCTCACCTGTCTGCCATAACATTGTTTTCAACTTGGCTGCAGTTTGTTCATTTCTTGGAAACACATTTTAAATTGAAGTTTAACCATTGTAACATGTGTATTAAGGGGATTTTTTCTTTATATGGATGTTGGTTTTACCCCCAGATAAGTCTGTATACTCATTCAGCTTTTTTCTTTTCATCTTTTTTATATCAGGCGGTGTTCAAGTGGAGATGAGTCCATTTGGTGTAATTTAAGAGAATGTAAGCGTGTCATTTCAAATCCAGATTGTCGTTTCTACAAACAGGGACATCTTATGAATGTTAATTGTGCAGCAGTAAAGCCAACTTCTGCAGTTTCTATTCATGAGGTAACTATGTATATTTCATTACAGTGGTAACTATCTAAAGGAGCTGCCATTTGATTTTTATGGGGGCTAGGATGAAAAATTTTGTCCTGCCTTTTTTGTTAGTTGTAATCTCTGTCCTGCCTTTTTTATTTTTCACTCTATTCGGCCCAGCCTTTTTTTTTTTTAGTTTATCCTGACTTTTTTTTACATAAATTGTCATCCTGCCTTTTTTTTTGCAAAGTGTCTCATCCTGCCTTTTTTTTGCAAAGTGTCTCATTCTGCCTTTTTTTTACTCAAAACTCCTGTCCTGCCAATTTTTTCAAATTTCATCCTAGCCCCCATAAAATCAAATGGTAGCTCCCTAAGAGAGTAGTTATTACATAGAATTAAAGTTTGCTTGTTGAACCACAATTTCTTTATAAATGGTTGTTTTAAATATTTTAAATATTAGTTGTATTGTGTATTGGTATGGTTTTAGTGTGCTTCCTACCATGTTTTTGATCAATAAATTTCCCTTTGATTGATATAAAAATATAAAGCTTAGGGTCATCAACCTCCAACGTCAAAAATCCATTTTTGGTTACAACTCGATGATGTCAAGCTTATTTCGACGTTTGTGATATTTTTTCTCTTAGATCTTTATTTTGACTGATGCATACTACATGTAAAAGTACGAAGTCTGTGACTATTGATTATTTAACAGCTTTAAAACAAAAATTTGTGTGTCAGCCACTTATCAATATTTATAAAAAAAAATGGTAATTGGAGATTCGTTTATTTTAAGAAAAATTATTGAGAGATTTTTGTCAATTTTATGTGCTTTCTATACAAATGTTCATTTATTTTGAAAGAATTCATTCAATAATGTTTTACAAAATTATGTTTTTTTTATTTTAAGGTTTTTGACCCCTTCTTTTTTTATTTGATTACAAAGTTTTCTAGGTGCAATAGTATCAAAACAGCAAAAATATTGAATACAAGATACGTGCCATGTTGTTCATATACCAAAGAGAAACCTCGGTCACAGCATTAATATTTATTGTTTCATTGCATTTAATACAAAATGGGGATTTTTTTTTCAAATCAAGCCAAGATTGTTACAGAAAATCCAGACTTTATTATAGAGATTTTTGTTATAACTTTTTAAACATAGATTACTCACTTTTTTTATGTTGTGCTAGCATTTATTATATTTTTTATTCACAAAAGTCCTAAACAACCTTTACAATACATACCTCTTGCTGAGTCACTATAGTCGGGCACACCCTAGAAGGTTTACTTGAATAGGTCGATATTTGTACTTGTTTTAACTAATATCTTTATTTAAACACTTTTTTTCAGGGAAATAATTGCTGCATGCAGTAATCCCCTATCTACTATGTATCCAAATGTCAAATATAATAGTACAAGGGGAAAGGCTGTGGATTTTCTATAAAATTTCCATATGTGTAGTATTGAAACAACAAAAGGGTACATAATCTTAAACTAAAGTTTCAACATGCCAAAATTTTACCAAAATCTGTGACATAGTCGATTTACCCTACCTTGACCTTAAATGCATTGTGCTTGGCAGAGAAGTAGCAAGTATATGTATAATTATAGCTTTGTAAAATATTCTTAATTACAGGTAAAAAATGCTAAGAAATTTGAAGGTTTAGAACATCCAGAAAAAAAGAGAAAAAGAAAGAGATTTAAAAGGTCACAGTCTTCAACCGAAGAATCTGAATCTTGCTCATCGTCTGGTATTTCTAGCTGGTCATCAGGACAGCTACTGGACATGTCAAAAGAACCACTACCAGAAATAATTGCAGATTTGAATGTAAAAGTTCTTGGACAGCATGCTGGTGAGCTTCTGCTGGACCTACATGAATATGGATCAGATGACCACATATCAAAGCTGACAACACCAGGACTAATAATAGATGGCACTAAGGTTTGCTATGATTTCTTATGTAGGCAAGGAAGTTAAAATTCTATTTTACTTCCTTGAATCGTCATGGTGTTGTACAAGTCTCAAAGGAGAGTCATTAAATTCTATAGCTTTATGTCAAGAGGTATATAAAATGCAGACAATATAAAAAAGAAGATGTGGTATAATTGCCAATGAGACAACTCTCCACTAGAGACCAAATGACATAGAAATTAACAACTATAGGTCACCGTACAGCCTTCAACAATGAGCAAAACTCATACTGCAAAGTCAGCTATAAAAGGCCCCAAAATGGCAAATGCAAAACAACTCAAACGAGAAAACTAACATCCTTATTCATGTAAAAAAACGAAATGAACGAAGACCGATTACAGCTCTTGTAGTGGTAAACATTGATTCTTTCATATATATAAATCCTAGTTATTAAGTCAACTTCAGAAAAAATGTCATTCTGATGACTAAATCAGTTTTTTAAGTACTACAATAATGAAGATTAAATTATCCCTCACCTTGGACTCATTTTTATACGCCCGTCAAAATTTTGACGGGACGTATTATGGTATATAAATGTCGTCCGTCCGTTAGTCTGTCTATCTGTCTGTCCGTCTGTCTGTCCGGCGTAAACATGTCGCACCGTAACTTGAGAACGACTTATCCAAATTTCATGAAACTTAACATAGTTGTTTCTTATGATGGTCAAACGATCTGTATACTTTTTGGTGAAAATAAGATTGAAACTTTTTGAGTTACGGGACTTAGTAACTAAAACAGGTGTGTGTTTTTTTTTCACATGTTGCGCCGTATCTAAAAAACAATTTATGATTATTGCTTAAAACTTTACACACTTCTTAGTTATATTAATCTTAAGATCTGTATTCTTTTTGGTGATGATTCAATATTTTATTTGTGAGTTATTGAGTATTTTGTAAAAAAAGGGGGAGGGGTTTTTCACATGTCGCGCCGTATCTCAAAAACGATTTATGATTATTGCTTAAAATTTTACACACTTCTTAGTTATATTAATCTAAAGATCTGTATACTTTTTGGTTTTGATTCAAAATTTTATTTTAGAGATATTGACTTTTTTGTTAAAAAAAGAGGGTTTTCGCATGTCAGGCCATATGTCAGAAACTATTTATGATTATTGCATAAAAATTCACACACAAGACAACGGGCGTATCATGCGCTCATGGCGCAGCTGTTTATTATTCACCTAATATTGTAGAATGGTTTTGTTAACATGCTCATGCCCTTCAACCTATTACACATTTGTAGGCACATCAGAGTCTTATAATTTCGTTAGATTTTCTCTGCTCTTGAAACTTTATTTTTGTCAAGACAAGAATTAAAACCCAATAAGTTGCCAAAACAGAAAAAGCTTTATAACTGGTCTAACAAGAAAATTGAGTGTTTAAAAGAAATAAAATATGAAAATTAAAATGCAAATAGGTTTACCATACTTGTTTTCTTGCTACAAAACAAAATAAATAAATGAAAATGTTAAACATAGATCTAAATTGTCTGAGTTATCTCCACTTGGAAAGCAAAGTTTTTGATTTTTAAACAAATTTAAAAAAATATTTATTTAGAAAAAATTATAACAAAAAGATAAAATCATAGAAATTTTAAAACAAGTTTGGAAAATAGGTTGCATATACTACAATCGTGATAAATAACCTATAATTATACCACATCTTATTTTTATAATTTCAGTAAAATCTAGATATATGCCTGAGGGGGGGTAATGGGGTTACCTTCATAATGAATAACAGTAAAAATTCTTGACGTTAACGGTAATTTTTGGTGCATGACAATAAAATGTACACTTTCTTTTAGATGATAAAAAAATTGGCTGATTTTGACGAATCAAGCTAAATTATTTGAGACCTCTGATGAATCACAATAAGGATATTTTGACGAATCACGGTAAAATTTTAATTTGATGCTAACGGTAGCCGAAAATGACCGTTTGACGACTGACGGTAAAGGGCATCCCTATTCTCATGCCTTCATAGATGTAAAAAATATCCCATACTAGTTTTATACGACCGCAAAAAATTTTGCGGTCGATATTGGTATGACGTTGGCGTCATCGGCGTCGTCGTCCGGCATCGTTGTCGTCGTCCGAAGACACATTGGTTTTGCACTCTAACTTTAGTTTAAGTGAATGGATCTCTATGAAATTTTACCATAAGGTTCAATACCACAAAAGGAAGGTTGGGATTGATTTTGGGGTTATGGTACCAACAGTTAAGGAATTAGGGGCCCAAAGGGGCCAAAATAAGCATTTTGTAACTTCCAGACATAACTTGTGTGTTAGTGTATGGATCTCTGACATTGTACCACAAGGTTCCATATCACAAAGGGAATACTGGGATTGATTTTGGGGTAATTGCCTCAAAATTTTAGGAATTAGGGGCCAAAAGGGCAAAAACAAGCATTTTTCTAGTTTCATGACAATAACTTGTGTGTAAGTGTATGGATCTTTCTGAAATTGTACTACAAGGTTCCATATCACAAAGGAAAGCTGGAATTGAGTTTGGGGTAATTGCCTAAAACGTTTAGGAATAAGGGTCCAAAAGGGGCCAAAATAAGCATTTTCTAGTTTCCAGACAATTACTTGTGTTCAAGTGTATGGATCTCTCTGAAATTGTACTGCAAGGTACCATACCACAAAGGAAGGCTGGGATTGATTTTGGGGTAATTGCCTCAAAATTTTAGGAATGAGGGGCCAAAAGGGCAAAAACAAGCATTTTTCTAGTTTCAGGACAATAACTTGTGTGTAAGTGTATGGATCTTTATGAAATTGTACTACAAGGTTCCATATCACAAAGGAAAGCTAGGTTTGAGTTTGGGGTAATTGCCCTAAACGTTTAGGAATTTGGGGCCAAAAAGGAGTTTTGATCCCAACAGTTTAGAAATTAGGGGCCAAAAGGGTCCAAAATTAAACTTTGTTTGATTAAATCAAAAATTGAACTATAGGGGTTCTTTGATATGCCGAATCTAACGTGTATTTAGATTCTTAATTTTTGGTCCCATTTTCAAATTGGTCTACATTAAGGTCCAAAGGGTCCAAAATTAAACTTAGTTTGATTTTAACAAAATTGAATTCTTGGGGGTTCTTTGATTTGCTGAATCTAAACATGTACTTAGTTTTTTATTATGGGCCCAGTTTTCAAGTTGGTCCAAATCGGGTCCAAAATTAAAGTTTTGTTTGATTTCAACAAAATTGAATATATGGGGTTCTTCGATATGCTGAATCTAACCATGTATTTAGATTTTGGATATTGGAATACCACAAAGGGATGGTAAGAATTGTCTTTGGGAGTTATGGCTCAAAGACAAAGTGTTAAGGAATAAGGTGCGAAAAAGGGTGGAAAAGGGTTTGCAGGTTAATGGACAATTACTTAAGTACAAAACATAATTTAAAAGGCAGTGTAAGGTTGGTAATTGAAACTCATTTGAATATCTCATCTAAACTGCTTTTAAATTATTTATATTGAAATTTGCCAAAAACTTTATTATTAATTAATTCCATTGAAATTTGCCAATAACTTTAGTTTAATGAACTTCATTGAAATTTGCCAATATAAAATATTGCTGATGAAGCTTTTTGTTTATCTCACCTAAACTGCTTTTAAATTATGTATATTGAAATTTGCCAAAACTTTATTATTAAATTTCTGATTTATATATAAAAGCAAATAATAATGATAAGGCAAGAGATACACACCAAACAGGATGTGTAAATTAATATATTAAGTATTGTGCAATAGCAAGAAATTTTCAATTGCACAGTATTGAGCAATAGCAAGAAATCTTCAATTGCACAGTATTGCGCAATAGCAAGAAATATCCAATAGCACAATATTGTGCAATAGCAAGAAATTGTCAATTGTACAGTATTGCACAATAGCAAGAAATATTCAATTGCACAGTATTGCGCAATTGCAAGAAATATTCAATTGCACAGTATTGTGCAAAAGAAGATACTTTGTATAAATTGCTTATTTCTTGACCAATTTCAATGGGGTTTTATTCTTGAATTCTTGGGGTTCTTTAATATGCTGAATCTAACCGTGTATTAAGTTTTTGGATTTTGGTCCCGTTTTAAATTGGTCCACATTGAGGTCCAAAGGGTCCAAAATTAAACTTTGTTTGATTTCATCAAAATTGAATTATTGGGGTTCTTTGATATGCCGAATCTAACCGTGTATTGAGATTCTTAATTTTGGTCCCATTTTCAAATTGGTCTACATTAAGGTCCAAAGGGTCCAAAATTAAACTTAGTTTGATTTTAACAAAATTGAATTCTTAGGGTTCTTTGATATGCTGAATCTAAACATGTATTTAGATTTTTGATTATGGGCCCAGTTTTCAAGTTGGTCCAAATCGGGTCCAAAATTAAACTTTGTTTGATTTCAACAAAATTGAATATATGGGGTTCTTTGATATGCTGAATCTAACCATGTATTTAGAGTTTTGATTTTTGGGCCCGTTATCAACTTTGTCCACATTGAGGTCAAAAGGGTCCAAATTAAACTTTGTTTGATTTCATCAAAATTGAAATATTGGGGTTCTTTGATATGCCGAATCTAACCGTGTATTTAGATTCTTAATTTTTGGTCCCGTCTTCAAATTGGTCTACATTAAGGTCCAAAGGGTCCAAAATAATTAAACTTAGTTTGATTGTAACAAAATTGAATTCTTAGGGTTCTTTGATATGCTGAATCTAAACATGTAGTTAGATTTTTGATTATGGGCCCAGTTTTCAAGTTGGTCCGAATCGGGTCCAAAATTAAACTTTGTTTGATTTCAACAAAATTGAATATATGGGGTTCTTTGATATGCTGAATCTAACCATGTATTTAGATTTTGATTTTTGGGCCCGTTATCAACTTTGTCCACATTGAGGTCAAAAGGGTCCAAAATTAAACTTGTTTGATTTCATCAAAATTGAACTCTTGGGGTTCTTTGATATGCTGAATCTAACCATGTATTTAGATTTTGGATATTGGACCATTATAGGTGAATGTCCAATTTAAAATTTTTAAGTTCTTAGACCACATTCATTCTGTGTCAGAAACCTATGCTGTGTCAAATATTTAATCACAATCCAAATTCAGAGCTGTATCAAGCTTGAATGTTGTGTCCATACTTGCCCCAACTGTTCAGGATTCGACCTCTGCGGTCGTATCAAGCTGCGCCCTGCAGAGCATTTTATTTTTTTTGTGGAACTTTCTAGACCAAAAGTCTATAAAAAGTATGTTATCTTTTGCTAGTCCTATATCGAGGTATATACATTTACTCTTGCCTATTTGGCTATTTGGTTATTATGTTAGAAACCTACTGTGGTAAAAACATCAATTGTTAAGTCCCTACAACTTATATTTCACATTTAAGTGTCTATTAATAAGTTTTGCATTTTGGTTTTAATAACTCATTGATATTCAAACTCTCATCCTGTTATATAGTACATTTTACTTTTGAGTTACATTGATTTGATTTAGAATTTTTAAATATTCAATAAATTGAAATATCATTCATACAAATTTACATGAAATACAATTGCTGAGAGGTGATAGAGCAGATTGTTAACCTGAAAAAACATTGTCACCCCAGATGAAGCCAGGGTTGACAATGATTTGCCAAGGTATAACAATCTTCTATATCACCCTCTCATCTATTCATTATTTAATTTACCATACTGAATATTCTTTCATAATTGTCTTTTAAATTGTAAATTGAAAGTAATTAACTATGACGTCATGTACAACATAACAAAGTTACAGTTATTAGAAAAACAACAAAAGTGAAACAAGGTGTATTTTTGTTTATGTTGACAGTCTTTGAAAAAGGTCTGAGGCCAAAACATAGAACTTGAGCATTGTCTTCAAAATTATTGATGTATAAATTCAATTCATTGTACTTTAAATTCTTGATCTTATTATGTCTGCATGGGAGAGTGTCACTAAAAAATTATCTCCTGCTGATCGATATTGGATAGAGTTAATTATCTCCCTTGTATTTACCAATCAAAATCTGCCATCTTAAGGTGAAGTATACTAATATCATAGGTTAACTAGAAATTGACCTAATAGATTGTTCCCATTTCTCTGAGACATCTGCTAATATTATAACCATATGTCTCTACAAAATTTTCTTCATGTTCTTCTTGAGTTCAACAACCTGGAACTTTGGCCTTCAACCTAAATGCATAACTTCTCAATCAAATATCTGAAATGTTGCAGCAAAAATTCTCTGGACATTTAAAAAATGTTTAGATTGAAGCAAAACACTTGTTGGATAAATATTAAAAATATGATTGTGCCAATGAATTAAAATTATATAATAAGTGAGTGTCAGTAGACTAAATGCTACATGAATATAGAAACTTGACTTGAATTTATTTTTTGCAGTTATTAAATGTCTTGAAAAAAACATGATAAATTTCATGTATTATTGTGGATTTTTTATATGTTTCAGGTATACTTTACTTTATTGGAAATGTCAAAGAGTCATTATGAAAAGCTGTGCAAGAATCTTGAACTTGATGAAACTGACAGAGCTATTATTTATTATTCAAGACCATTAGACATTTTACATTTTGAAAGTCGCAACACCCTGATAGAAAACTTTGTAAGGTTAAACAACATTTATTAACCAAGTTATTATTAGATCATGAACGTTAATAATTGATTGTGTTGACTGGTGTGGATACTTTAGTTCATCAATTAGACATCATGCAACTATCAAGATGAAGAAACTGTAAAAACTCTCGTTCTTTGTTATATGTATTTTGGATACTCATTATCCAAGAATAAATTTACCACATATTTTACATTGGTTTTCAAACTGTCTTAAGATTTGGATAAAAAAGATATAAAAAACATTGCATTTGTTACTTACTTGACACATTATTTATCATGTTTCTGATCACTCTTGTTCATAAACTAGTTGGTTTGAAGTGTTATCTTTTCCAAAACACCAGATTAAAAAGAAATCCAATAAAACTTAAAATACTTTACATGTTATAATTTGTTCTCAGTATCTCAGTACTGAAATATGTGTTTTTAAGAGAAACAAGAATACAAAGGGAACAATCTCAAACCAAGAATTGAAGAAACTTAGATAACACCATGACCAAAACAAAAAAGTCAAACAAACAAACGACAGTCCACAAAACACTACACCAAAATGTAAAAATGAACACTACCTAAAACCGGAAATGATCTCATGTGTTTAAGAAAGGTATTCAATTTTTCATAATATTTATTTGAAGTAATATTTTTATAATAAAACAACTACTAAAATTTGTTAGTACATACTGGGTATACAATTATCTTCATTTGTGTTTTATAAGTTTATGGTGAAAACCAGTAATTATTCAAATATGGCATCGAATATATAAAAACATTAAACATGTCTAACAATATTTTTAAGCAAAGAAGCAGCAGTGTTTTTGAAGTTCGTTGATATCATGTAAAAGACAACATAGTGCTTCAAAAACGGGCAATTAATTTAAACTTTGCCACAGATTTAGGTATATTTCTTTTATAACTTTAAATACCCTTCTGTAATTATGGAAAATTACTGATTTCCTGATCATAGAGTGTGCTATCTGAACATGGAAAAGCAAAAAATAATTGCTAAATGTTTGTAGATGGTGGTATTTTGGGTAACTGCAAAGCCTTCAATAGAAGCCTGTTTCCAGAATAATATACATGAATTGCATCTTTAAATTATGATAAACAAATCTTTTGACCTATAAACCTTAAATTTACATTTATTTATTTTGGGGCATATAATATCGACCCCCTGAGAAATAGTTTGCTTTTGGAGCTTTTTCGTCGAGCCTGCCACTTTTGTCGCAGAAAGCTCAACATAGGGATAGTGATCCTGCGGCAGCGTTAGCTAACTTCTTAAAAGCTTAATATTTCAGAAGGTAGAATGCCTGGAAACCTTCATACTTTGTATATAGATGCCTTATGTTAATGAAGTTTCCATCTGTCATGTGTCCATCGACCTTGACCTCATTTTCATGGTTCAGTGACTACTTGAAAAAAAAGTTAAGATTTTTAGTATTCTTAATTTCTCTCTTATTATGAGTAAAAGGATAACTATATTTGGTATGTGCCTACCTTGCAAGGTCCCCATGCCCGTCAGACAGTTTTCACTTGACCTCAACCTCATTTCATGGATCAGTGAACAAGGTTAAATTTTGGTGGTCAAGTCCATATCTCAGATACTATAAGCAATAGGTCTACTATATTTGGTGTATGGAATGATTGTAAGGTGTACATGTACAACTGGCAGGTGTCATCTGACCTTGACCTCAGTTTCATGGTTCAGTGGTTAAAGTTAAGTTTTTGTGTTTTGGTCTGTTTTTCTTATACTTTATAAAATAAATCAACTATATTTGGTGTATGAAAATATTTTACCATGTACATGTCAGTCTGGCATGTTTTATTTGACCTTGACCTCATTTTTACGGTTCATTGCTCAATGTTAAGTTTTTGTTTTTGGTCTATTTTTCTAATACTTTCAGCAATAGGTCAACTATATTTGGATTATGGAATGATTGTAAGGTGTACATGTCCAACTGGCAGGTGTCATCTGACCTTGACCTCATTTTCATGGTTCAGTGGTTATAGTTAAGTTTTTGTGTTTTGGTCTGTTTTTCTTGTACTGTATGCAATAGGTCTACTATGTTTGGTGTATGGAATGAGTGTAAGGTGTACATGTCCAACTGGCAGGTGTCATCTGACCTTGACCTCATTTTCATGGTTCATTGGTTAAAGTTAAGTTTTTGTGTTTTGGTCTGTTTTTCTTATACTGTATAAAATAAATCAACTATATTTGGTGTATGAAAATATTTTACCATGTACATGTCAGTCTGGCATGTTTTATTTGACCTTGACCTCATTTTTACGGTTCATTGCTCAATGTTAAGTTTTTGTTTTTGGTCTATTTTTCTAATACTTTCAGCAATAGGTCAACTATATTTGGATTATGGAATGATTGTAAGTTGTACATGTCCAACTGGCAGGTGTCATCTGACCTTGACCTCATTTTCATGGTTCAGTGGTCAAAGTTAAGTTTTTTAGTTTTGGTCCTTTTTTCTTATACTTTATGCAATAGGTGAACTATATTTGGTGTATGGAAATATTTTAGGATGTACATGTCTGTCTCGCAGGTTTTATCTGACCTTGATCTGATTTTCACGGTTCATTGCTCAGTGTTAAAATTTGGTGTTTTGGTCTATTTTTGTTCAACTATAAGCAATAGGTCAACTATATTTGGTATAAGGTGTTTATGTCTGTCCGCCAGGTATCATATGACCTTAACCCCTTTTACATGGCTCAATGGTTAATGTTAAGTTTTAATGCTGAACTTTGTTTCTTAGAAAATATAAGCAATAGGTCAATTATATTTGGTGTATGGAATGATTGTAAGGCATATCTGTCTGTCTGGCAGGGTTCATATGACATTGACCTTATTTTCATGGTTCATAGGTCAATGTTATTTTTTTTTTCATTCACTGCCATCTTTAATCACAATAATCAATATCAATGGTATATCACTAAGTTATTTCATTCTTAATCACAGTTATCCAGCATATCTTCATATAGCGGATAATAACCTATACAATTAGTAGTATAAAGACACTATAATAGTTGTTTTCAGCAGGCCTGGCAGCAGCTTTAGCGTTCATACAGACATCAGCAGCAGCGACATTATCTCATTATTTACAGCTTAAAATTATAATGTATGTCTGATAGCATTTACTTTCCACACATAACTTCAATTAGAAATACACGACAGGCGAGACATTTCTGTGTGTCCACTCTTGTTTATATTTTTTTTGTTTTTTTTGTAAGAATTTCAATTTTTTCTGTAAATATTGTGCAACTAGCCTCATAATTTGTGTTTGCTTTTGAATTTTTGTATTTTGTTTGACAAGTTTCACATGATATTTCAAAGCGTGTTATACAATAACCAGAAAATGGAATTTGTTTAATTCTAGCAAAATGTTGACCATCAATACTGTCTCTAAAAGATATTCACTCATTGACGAAATTTACACTTTTCATGTGGACATTTCAACTTACCCTTTATCTAAAACATCTCCAACTTTGATAATAAATTTGCATTGATTTATTATGGGGCCTGCTCAATTTGGGACTTGAACAACTTGATACCATATAGAATGAGGTGGGGTTTAACAAGTTTGTGAGCCCTAAACCCCTAACCTTAGACAGAGATGTAACAGCAAAACATGAGAACAAACTGTAAAAATCAGTTGGAAATGACTAGACTCGTTAAATCAAAGGGAAGCACAAAATAACTCACATAAGGACATTGGTATTTTTGTCTTGCCTTCTACGTTAATCGAAGAAAGTGAGACAGGGATTGCTTTTCTTGTGACAATGACGATAATGATGTAGGCGTCAACAGTTGTTAAGTTTTCTGCTTAATTAAGTTTGATAGGAACTACTTGTGATAGATTAATGCTATTTTGTATGAAGTTGCATTTCTATCAGTACATATCAGTTTGACAACTATTTTGAGGCCCTGCCCCTAGGTCATGGTCCAATGACTTTGAATTAATTACTAATTTTTAATGTTAAGTTTTCTGCTTTAGTTGGTTTGGAAGGAACTACAATAGACAATCATATTTTCTATAAAGTTACATAACTGTCCGTGCATTTCAGTTTATTGGCAATTTCGGGGCCCTACCCACTAGTTCATGGTACAGCGACTTTGAATTGATTAGCAATGTTGCTGTTCATCTGATTGTCTTTTTCTTGATTTTATCCAGACAGGCGAAATATATCTCTATGTCAATAATGTATTTCAATAATGAGAGAGGCTAGAAATCCAACAGTAGAAGACAACATTGACAAATTGTTTGCTTATCTCTTTATGAAAACAATATTACACATGCTGAAAAGTCTAGCCTGTTTAACTTATCATTGAGTTCATGTTGAAAGTTTGTAATATGAATCGAATGTTTTACTACAATTATCACATAAACTAAACATTAAAATGTTCTATGAAAATGAAATCACGGTCAGATGAACCATGCCAGACAGACATGTACACCTAACAATCTTTCAATGCACCAAATATAGTGAGTGGTCCTATTGCTAATAGTACCTGAGAAGCGTATCAAACCACAACATTTTAACATTGATCATGACCAATGAACCATGGAAATGAGGGTAAGGTTATATGAACCCTGCCAGACAGACATTTAATTACACCTTTCAATCATTCCATACACCAAATCAAAGACATATAATTGTATTATATGTCTCTGACCAAATATAGTTGACCTATTGCTTATAGTGTCTGATAAATTGAAAATTTTACGAAAACTTATTGATCGATGAACTATGAAAATGAGGTCAAGGTCATACATGTCATATGAGAAGCCTGCCAGACAGACATGTACACCTCAAGCTCACAATTGTTCCATACACTAAATATAATTGATCTATTGCTTATAATATCTGAGACATAGACCAAACCACAAGCTTTAAATTGTCTAATGAACAATGAAAATAAAGTCGAGGTCAGATAAAACATGTCAGACAGACAGACATGTACACCTTACAATATTTCCATACACCAAATAAAGTTGACCTATTGCTTATAGTATCTGAGATACGGACTTGACATGTAACTTTAACCTTGATCACTGATCCATGGAATAAGGTCGAGGTCAGGTGAACCCTACCTGATCGACATGGAGACGCTGCAAGGAGCATATATACCACATCCTATTACTTATAATTAGTGAGTATTTCACTCAACAAAAAATGTTGTTTTTCAAGTCGTCACTGAACTATAAAAATGAGGCCAAGGACAATGGACATATATGACAGTGAGACGCAAAGTTCGTAACATACGTTATCTGCTCACAAGGTATGAAGCATCCACAGGGGCTGATTCAGGCGGGGCGTGGCCGGCGTGCCCCTCTAAAATTTAGAAAGCATGGGTTCCGATTCGTGAAGAATTCCTTCAGAAGTTTTATGAGTGAGGATCGATTTAATGCCTTAGTTCTGCTGTTTGTAAACAAGGATATTGACATTGACATCCAAGCTGATCTGGACATGTATGCTAGGAAATATCCTAGACGAATGTTACTATTAAATCCATTGGTTTAATAAAACTTGAATCATTCAATAGATATGTAGTCATTGTAACGGGCACTGTAGAAAATGAAATAAATGTTCGCATTATCTTCAGCTTCTGGTGGGATTACAGCTTTATAACCTCATATATGCAATATGAATCCCTTAGGGCGTAAGTTAGGGATGTTAGCTGATTTTTCAAAGTTTGTAGGAGACTTAGCCATCATACCTCAGAGGTTCTTCGCGGAAACAGGGACATATTGTTTTACCTCTGTACGTCCATACGTCAGTCAGTCACTTGATAATTGGTCCGGAGGATCCGCTAGGAGTCCTGTATTGCATTTTCACGCATACAAATTTATTACGTCATTACTTCATATTCCTCCGAATATGTTCGATTGACCAATATGAATGTAACAACAGCAATCATTGACATAAACCTTCGCTTGATTTTTCTTTTTTATATGGAGGGTCAGCTTGTGTATTCCGGATTGAGGTCCGTCTCTATTCTACCTGTCTTCAATCCCGTTTTCTGGTAAATATATGGGGGTAGTCTTAATGAATAGAAGCTCACAGATTTCTTGTTAATAATGGTGATTGTAGATTGCTGTCAGGGGTGAATTTAGGCGGTTTTAGCTTGAAACTTATTTCTCGCTAATTTTACCCCAAAATTTCCTGACCACGCTTCGCTTGACGAGATATCTACATTCAACCCACTCTAGAATATTTCGATAATTTTACCTCAAAAAAATTCGAAATTTAAGTTTGTGCCTGTCCCTAGCCAGGGGCCTGTAATTCAGTGGTGGTCGTTTGTTGCAATAAATCATATTTGTTTTTCGTTCATTATTATGTACATGAATCAGGGCAAGTTTTTTCGTTTGAAATGTTTTACATTTGTCATTTCGGGGCCATTTATGGGTTTTGTTTATTGTTGAAGGACGTATGGTGACCTATAGTTGTTAATTTCTATGTCATTTGGAGAGTTGTCTAATTTGCAATAATACCACATCTTATTTTTGTCGAGCCTGCGACTTCTGATCCGGCGGCTGCTGGGGCGACGTTAACAAACTTATTTAAAGCTTAATATTTCAAAAGGAAGAAGACCTGGAGCCTTCATACTTTGTATATAGCTGCCTTATGTTATGAAGTTTCCGTCTGTCATATGTCCATTGTCCTTGGCCTCATTTTCATGGTTCAGTGACTGCTTGAAAAAAGTTAAGATTTTTAGTATTCTTAATTTCTCTTATTATGAGTAATAGGATAACTATATTTGGTATGTGCGTACCTTGCAAGGTCCTCATGCCCGTCAGACGGCTTTCACATGACCTCGACCTCATTTCATGGATCAGTGAACAAGGTTAAGTTTTCGTGGTCAATTCCATATCCCAGATACTATAAGCAAAAGGTTTACTATATTTGGTGTATGGAATGATTGTAAGGTGTGCATGTCCAATTTCAACTGGCAGGTGTCATCCGAGTCAGACCATGACCTCATTTTCATGGTTCAGTGGTTATAGTTAAGTTTTGTGTTTTGGTCTGTTTTTTTCTAATACTGTATGCAATAGGTCTACTATATTTGGTGTATTGAATGATTGTAAGGTGTACATGTCAAACTGGCAGGTGTCATCTGACCTTGACCTCATGTTCATGGTTGAGTTTTTGCGTTTTGGTCTGTTTTTCTAATACTGTTATACAATAGGTCAACTAAATGTGGTGTATGAAAATATTTTACGATGTACATGTCAGCATTGCATGTTTATTTGACCTTGGTCTCATTTTTACAGTTCGTTGCTCAATGTTTATTTTTTTTTTTTTGGTCTTTTTCTAGTACTATTAGCAATAGGTCTAGTATATTTGGTGTATGGAATGATTGTAAAGTGTATATATCTGTCTGGCAATTATCATCTGACCATCACCTCATTTTCATGGTTCTTTGGTCAATCTTAAATTTTTCCTGGTTAAGTTTGTTTCTTATATGTGCAATAGGTCAACTATAATTAATGATTGTAAGGTGTTCACGTATTTCCAGTTTGGTTTATCAAGCAAGTTAACTCGTACCATTGTAAACTCGTACCACGTAAACTCGTACCAAAAAGTTAACTCGCACCAACGTAAACTCGTACCACTGGGAAGTCGTACCAATCAGAATTGTACCACTGCAAACTCGTACCATTAAAAATATATTCAAAAATACGAATGTTTTATGATTTTTTGGGTAAACTTAATAAAAAAGTTGAATTACTTGAATTTTATACTAGATTTTAATGAAAACTTAGACAAAAATACGAATGTTTTATGATTATTTTTAAGCTTTATACAAAAATTAAAATATCTTTGAATTTTATACCAGATTTTAATGAACACTTAGACAAAAATACAAATGTAATTTCTTAATCACCATGCTAATTAATATATTAAATTCTTTTGAATGTGTGATTATTGGTAGATTATTAACTAATCAACTTGTTTAATCATATTATTAAATTTTGATTGTTGTTATATAATTTAACAGCTTGAATTAAACTTCTTGAGTTGCTTCACACAGAAACTACATAGGTCATGAAATGAACATAGACAGTGCTCAAACATTGATTATTAGTGCTTCATTTATGTTTATATTTTATGTAACAATAGTACAAATTCTTATGTAACAATAGTGCCAGTTATTTGTTTGAAAACATATAATTTATTTTAATGCCATGTGAAAGACATGTTTATATCTATGTAATAGTTTGGATATGATATATATGTGAATAAAACATAAGGTGTATTTCTTGAGAGAAAAAATAGTAATATTTGATGTTTTGTTAATTTTTATACATGAATGTTCTTGAAATTGTGGTAAATAAAGCATCCAAATGAAACATATTCTTTGTTATTCTGCCAACACTACCATTACGCCTACTGGTCATTCACAATACCATTAGACACATCATTAAAAAGAGGCGAAAGATACCAGAGGGACAGTCAAACTCTTTAAATAAGACAAACAGACAATTTTGTTGTCCAAATAATTATAAAATTGCCTTTCAATACCATCATTGTCATATTCCGAATATGACTGTTATACTGAATGTGAATTTGCATTGCTGTGCGGCGTGTCTTTGTGTTTAGTACATCCAACATTCATGGATTTAATTTTGATGTTTCTGTTATGGTTTTGGTTAGATAATCTGTTATATCTTGTCTTTGTAGTCCAAATAATTATAAAATTGCCTTTCCATTCAATCATTGTCATGAAAATTGTTTGACGAATATTGTAAAATAATTGTATAAAGTTCGAGATTGCATGTTAGTTAAGTAAGCGCGTCACTGTGGTGTTTGTCGTTGATATGTTCGTTGTTGTTCTGCGGTTTGCATGTTGTGTCGACTATTATATTATTTGTTTGTGCGTTTCTCTGTTATGAATGTTCTTGCGTATGTTTGTGTTGTATTTTTGTCACGTAGTGTTTCAGCGATATTTTTAACATTGTCATAAAGCGGGAGGTTTGGCATGAACCAGGTTCACCCACCATTTTTTTTTCAAATGTCCTGTACCAAGTCAGGAATATGGCAGTTGTTATCAAATAGTTCGTTTCTATGTGTGTTGGCGTTGTTTTTGTTGCACTTTGGTGTTCCTGTTGTGCCTTTGTTTTCCTCTTATAGTTGATTTGTTTCCTTGGTTTTGTTTTCTCTCAATCAATTTATGATTTTTGAACACCAGTATACTACTGTTGCCTTTATTTAAGACACCTTATTGTAATTGTCTCTTTTCTTTCTATCTTTCAATATGTTTTAAAGTTTTTGTCTATAAATACAATTTTTCAGGCTGAAAGCTGAAAAAATGTAGAGAGTAAAATGCTTCTCAGATATTTTATTGGAATATTACTGTTTCTTTGTTCACATAGTTTTTGTTTTATTCTAAAGAAAATCTTGTTGTTTTTATTTACTGAAGTATTGATAACTATATCTTATTTATACAATTGAAACATGAATTTAAGTATTTTCCTTTGTAGCCTCTTTTTAAATTTTGACTATGGAGCAAAGTTTCAGTTATTGAAGTAAATCCCTTTGATGTACAAATCTCAAGCCCAGTTTGTCCATTACTGTCTTTGATATTGACATCACAGTTGTTTTCAACCAGAGCTTTCACAATCTCTTCAGATTTATATCCGTTCTTTTCACAGGCAATAAGGAATGGTGACCTGTGCGAGTTATCACACTTATTTATGTCACAACCACTCTCTAATAACAGTTTTACGATATCTGTCATACATCTTATATATCTATGTGGTGTATATATATCGCATGCTATATGCAAAGGCATCTGACCAAAGGTATCTTGTTGATTTGCATTACATTTATTTTGCAGTAGGAGGACAACAACCTCTTTATGATAATTTTCCTTGTGAATACATCGTGAAACACACTTTAAGATATTTAGATTGTTATGTTCTACCTTCTGCATGCATGCCGCATGCAAAGCATTTCGGCCATTGATGTCACAAGCATTTATATCACAACCCTTTTCAATCAATAATTCAACTATATCGTTGTATCCTTCTGTGGCTGCCAGATGTAAAGGTGTTAGTTTTAAATTATCAGTTTGATTGATGTTCGAGTGATTTTGTAATAATAGTTGGGTAATTTCTAGATGACCTAACCAGCAAGAATAGTGTAAAACAGTGTGTCCTTCTTCATTAGGAATATTTACCTCACAATTATTCTCTATCAATAAATTGACAACATCTTTGTAACCATGAAAACATGCATGAAACAGTGGTGTGGTGTTCCAATTATCAACCTGATTGATGTTGATGTTATTTTTCAGCAAAATATCAACTATATCAGCATGGCCATTCAAACATGCTTTTTGTAAAGCATTGCAGCCACAATATCGATTTTATTAACATCACAGTGATATTTAATCAATATTTTTACAACCTCTATGTTGGATCCTTCACATGCCACAAATAAAGGAGTATCTTCATTATTGTCAGTATGATTAGGGTCACATCCCCTCTTTAGGAAAAATTCTACAATATCCTCATTTCCTCCCCTGCATGCTGCATGAAGAACACTCTTTCCTAAAGCACTTATAACATCCATTTTACAACCAATGTCGTACAAGAATTCTACTATTTCTAAAGAACCCTTTTCACTAGCATAATGTAAAGCATTTCGACCATGTGAATCTAGTACATTTATGTTGCAGTTATGTTGTAGAAACACATTAACAACACTTTTACTACTAGAGGCAAAAAGGGGCGGGATTACTGTTTTGTGCAGATCAACTGGTTTATCTTCATTTACCAATGCCATTTTATTTATTTCAAGCAACTTCTGCAACAAAACATCCACTATTGTTGGATAACCACTTTCAGCTGCCATATGAAGTGCAGTGTAGCCATGACAATCAGCAATACATGGGTTTACATTATTGTGCAACAAAATTTCCACAATTCCTTTCCGAAACGTTTCAGTGCTGTCTGAAATTTTATCCTCGGTTACATTTTTGCCATTTTCAACTTTAGGTTCATCATACTGAATGTCATCTTCTTCACCTTCACTTGACCAAGTATCATCCTCTTCATCTAAAACTTGAGTATGGTCTGAAGAGCAAGCCTCATGCAGTGCTGTTCTGCCAAAAAAATTTATGACATGAACATCACATTTCTTTCTTATCAATACTTCCACTATATCTTTATGACCATTTTTACAAGCTTCATGCAGAAAATTTTCAATTAAATAGTTACATGTATCAATACCACAATTATATTTCAGGAGAATGTTCACAAGCTCCAGATAACCATGCTTGCAAGCAATGAATAAAGGAGTCTGAGTGTTACGAAAACTTTGTTGGTTGATGCAAAAACCTCTTTCTAATAGTGCTAAAACAATTTCTGTGTTGCCGTTCATACAAGCAACATGAAGGGCTGTTTGACCATGTTGATTTTTCGAATCCACTTCACAATTACAGGCAAGCAGAAAATTCACGATGTCCGTATGACCATTATAACATGCAGCAAACAAGGGAGAAAGGACACCATCAATATCATATCCATATTTGACAAGAGTTTGAACTATCTCTAAATGACCCTCTGTACATGCTGCTACTAAGGGTGCATTTTATGCATGATTTGATTTTGATCCAATTTAAGATCATCATATTCATTGTCACTGTCATCAACATATATTTCTAAGCTACTTTTATCGTCAGAATAATGCTGTAAATCTGATGCAGTTTGTTGCTCCAACAAAAACTGTACAACAATACTACATCCATACATCGATGAAAGATAAAGAGGCCATCTATTGTGTAGTAATTTTTCCATAATATCTTTCTTTTTAGAGAAGAAATCAATAAATTTCTCTTGATATGATTTAAAATGGGATTGTGTGTTTCCAAATACATCATAAAAATTCTTTTTTATTATCTCCTCTTCCATGCGATAAAAGTACAAATGTTCCAACAACGGAGGTATCATAATTGTATATTTATCATGTTCTTCATCTAAAGATTCAAACTGGATTCTATCTGAAATAAAATCTGGAGTAGCATATTTCACTAGAGTTTTGTCATTTTCTTTCCAAAATATAAAGAAAGTGAATCGAAAATGATGTCATGTTTGCTAGTTATTACTGATTCATTGTTGTCAATATAACTTATATAAGTATCAATTAAGGTGTCTAACTTTTAAGGACATGCAATTTAGAAGGACGATTTGATAGTTCTAAACTTTCAAAGACTTCTTTAAAGATCTTCTTGAATCCTGTGTCTGTACTTTCATCTTTAAAGACATTTGTCTTGATTGTGTCATTATACATAACTAGCAACGCCAGTCCCAGGAAACATTCCTCATTCTGATCCTGCATCTGATCAAACTGTTCTTCAAAATATTGAATAGGGCATTCAAACATTTTCATATCTTTGTTTTCAGATCTACCAAACATATTACAAAGAAATGGAAACATGTCCAGGTGACTGATGGTCTCCCTGCTAAGTTTATGCATGTATTCTTGATCCATATGACAAGAGGCAATTTTAAGTTTTTCACCATTTGTGTAAGCCAAATGTTTTGATAGCAAATTGCATTCTTTCATATTTAATTTGTCTGATAATTTTTCAAACTGTGGACTTTTTGTTATCTGTAATCTACAAGTAACAAGGATTCGAAAATGTTTATTTTCCTTAGAAAATCTCTGTATCTGACTTGAAACTCTGTCCCAAGAATTAATCAAATGCTGATCAACATTGAAAACTCCACATAAATCATCAAAAACAAATATTTGTGCAAGCCCCTTTATATAATATTTCTCAATGTCCTTTGGGTCAGAAATTGGCAAGATCTGGTAGCCTTCATGTTGTTGTAAATGTAATGCAATATGATGTGCAGTGGCTGTTTTACCCATTCCAGAATTACCAGATATGACTGTGGCAATATTTTCTTTTACAACACCTAGTATCTTCCTGGTGGCTGCAGTTTCAAAGAATTTTTGGTCATCTTTCACCCAACATTTAATTTTATTCTCAAACAAATCTGTAATGAAGAATGCTTACATCAATAATACTCCTTAATTAGCTCTTGAACTGTATATAGAGCAAGGAAAACAACCCTACTTCCACCTTTTTTTACCCCAAATCTATTTTACTAAATATATTGTTGAGTAATGATATGCAAAGGGAAAATAAAACAACATAAGTCAAAGAACTGACAATACCACAGCAAAAACAAAAAACATGAAAAACAATCAACAATCTACATCATCTAAAAGTAACAGAAGAGTGCACACGCTGAAATGTCTCGCCTGCTTTACTAACCATTGATTTTATGGTGATAGTTCTAAATATAAAGTTTATATTGACAAATGAACAATGAAAATGAAGTCAAGGTCATATCATACCTGCTAGACAGACATATACACCTTACAATCATTCCATACACCAATTATAGTTGGCCTATTGCTTATGGTTTAAGAAAACCGACCAAAACACAAAAACTTCACAATGAGCAATGATCCATGAAAATGGGGTCAAGGTCAAATAAAACCTGCCAGACTGACTTGTACATGGTAAAATATTTCCATACACCAAATATTGTTGACCTATTGCATACAGTATTAGAAAACTGACAAAACATAAAAACTAAACTTTAACCACTGAACCATGAAATTGTGGTCAAGGTCAGATGAAACCTGCAAGTCGGACATGTACACTTTACAATCGTTCCATACACCAAATTTAATTGACCAATTGCTCATTATATCTGGGAAATGGACCAAACACCAAAACAAAACATTGTCCAATGAACCATGAAAAATAAGGTCAAGGACAATTAATGGACATATGACAGACGGCCACTTCATAACATAAGGCATCTATATACAATGTATGAAGCTTCCAGGTTTTCTACCTTCTGAAATATTAAGCTTCTATAAAGTATTTGGTTAATGCTGCCGCCTGATCACTCACTGTCCCTATGTTGAGCTTTCTGCGACAGAAGTTGCAGGCTCGAAAAAAAACCCACCAAAACCAGGCCTGATCCTTGGTACTCCAGATGGGTAAGTAGATTCTACTCCACATATCACATATCACATTCAAAATGTGAACAAATATGTAATGTCAAACTGAAAGTTTCACATTTTGTTAGAAATATTTTGTTGGGCTAACTTTTAATCTAGCAATAATATGTGTCTGTATGAAACCAAGCCCTGCTTGAACCATGTCCATTTACCATGTTTACAATGAACCACGAAATCTAGGTCCAAACATGAATTAAACATATTTTTTTTAAAGTGGCCAGATAATAAAGATTGTACAAGTTTTCAAGTTGATTTGACTACAACTTCAAAGTAGACTTTCACCTACTTCAAAGGGCATTAGCTAGAACTTTGACAAAAATAAAAATAAGTTTAATAAATCGGAATATTGAAATAATCTTATTCATGTTATTTATTCAGAATATCTTATTCATCCCTTCTAGATCACCTGAGTTCATTCTGTAGTGTTTAGAGAGTTAGTTGTGTTGCTCAATGTTCAGATTTTGTTTGTGTTGTTTGTCTTTAGTCACTCAATTATTTCTGAACCCCCTTCATGTCACCTCATAATCTTTTTTTATAATTTATAATAGATCAAATGTTTGAGTAATACTTGCCCTTGATATTTTTAGGTATAGGGTCATTCTGTTGTAGTTCAAGTGACATCATTCTTTCTGTTACTGCTACAAGCTGCTCTTCGACAGCTACAAGTCTGTTTTGCATTTGTATATAACGTATACTATTTGACTTTTGTGATTCAAAAATCTGCAATTCCTTCAATTCAATAATTTCCTCATCAAACGATCCACCACCAAGTCGATGCAAAGCCTAAAATAATAATATTTATTTTTATTTGGATGGAACACAATCACAGATATGTTAAAATTCAATTATTAAGGTGACAATCTTGGCTCAATTTGGAATCTTGAATAAGATATGAAACCTACATCAATATGTAGCCTCAGACACACTGGTCTGTACATTCCTTTGTATTAATTAGAATGTTTATATTTATAAGTTGAGTAATATATTCATATTTTTAGATTTCACACCAAAATTTTAAAATTATATTTTACATAGAATATATCAGAGGATAGAAATTAAACTTTTAAGATTGGTCATTTCATTCTATAACATTACATTGAATAAGAGGAGATATGGCGTGTATGTCCCATGTGCTGTATAAATAAGGAATTAAATTGGGTGTCACAATGTGTCATTGTGGTATAATATTCAAAATATGGTTAAAGTCCCATAAAATCTAAATGACTGCTGTATCAGTATATATTGGTCAACTACACATAATGGCACACATTCCTATTAAATATTAGAGCTTTCTGTCAAATGGACTCGGATGAGTGGCTTTCTCATGGTGACACTATTACAATACTATGAAAAATAGTCAAAGTTCCATAATTTCTGTAAAATTGTTAGAATCAAAATATATATAATATGGTCAACTTAACATGATGGCAATCATCAGTCCTACCAAATATGAGGTTTCTGTGAAGGAGTCTCAGAAAAGCTAAATCACAAAGTGTTATTGTCATGATAGTCCAAAAATGGTCAAAGTCCCTTAACTCCTTTAACAAAATGCTCCATGAGGGCGCAGCTTGATACGACTACAGATGTCATATCCTGAACAGTTCAGGCAAGTATGGACACAATATTTAAGCTTGATACAGCTCTGAATTTGGAGTGTGATTAAATATTTGACACAGCATAGGTTTCTGACACAGAATGAATGTGGTCTTAAAATTTGGAATCGGACATTTACCTATTATAGTCCAATATTCAAAATCTAAATATATGGTTAGATTCAGCATATCAAAGATCACCAAGAAATCAATTTTGATGAAATCAAACAAAGCTTAAATTTGGACCATTTGGATGTCAATGTGGACCAATTTGATAACGCCCAAATTCCAAAATCAAAATATATAATATATTCAGCATATCAAAGAACCCCATACATTCAATTTTGTTAAAATCAAACAAAGTTTAATTTTGGACCCGATTTGGACCAACTTGAAAACTGGGCCCAAATTCAAAAGCTAAATACATGTTCAGATTCAGCATATTAAAGAACCCCAAGAATTCAATTTTATTTAAAATCAAAGTAAGATTAATTGTGGACCCTTTGGATCTTAATGTGGACCAATTTGAAATCTGGGCCCAAAATAAAAAATCTATATACACCGTTAGATTAAACATATCAAAGAACACCAATAATTAAATTTTGATGAAATCAAACAAAGTTTAATTTTGGACCTTTTGACCTCAATGTGAACCATTTTAAAACGGGCACAATATTAAAATCTAAATACACGGTTAGATTCAGTATACTAAAGAACCCCATGAATTCAAGACTTTGAATCAAACCCCATTAAAATTGGTCAAGAAATAAGCAATTTACATAAAGTATTAGAAAAGTAATTTTTTGCCCTAATTCCTTAACAGTAAGGACAATAACCCTGAACCTTCCTTATGGTCCAATATCCAAAATCTAAGTACATTGTTAGAATCAGCATATCAAAGAACTCCAAGAATTCAATTTTGATGAAATCAAACAAAAGTTTAATTTAGGACCCTTTGGACCTCAATGTGGACCAATTTGATAAAGGAGCCCACAATTCAAAATCTCTAATACATAGTTAGATTCAGCATTTCAAAGAACCCCATAAATTCAATTTTGTTGAATCAAACCAAGTTTAATTTTGGACCCTGATTTGGACCAACTTGAAAACTGGGCCCAAAAATCTAATATCTTAATACAGGTTTTGATTCAGCATTTGAAAGAACCCTATATATATTTAATGTATGTTGAAATGAAACACAGTTTAATTCTATCAATATAATTTTCTGTTCAAAGGAAATAACTCAAACTGAATTAAAGAACCTTAGTGAGCGCTCACATACCCCACGTCCCCACATTGTCACTGGAGAAATAAAATAACTGTAAGAAAAAAAATGTATAAGAAAAAAAAATTGAATCATAATTTCCTGTTGATATGCACATCTACATAGTATGTCCTTATTATCTACAAAGTTTCATGAAATTCTGTTGTGTGGTTTCAGAGGAGTTGCGATGACAAACTGTTGCAGAGGTATATTGAAGCAAATAAGTTCAAAGGGGCATAACTCCTAGAAAAAAAATTGAATCATAATTTCCTGTCGATATGAACATCTACGTAGTATGTCCTTATTATCTAAAAAGTATCAGGAAATTCTGTTGTGTGGTTTCAGAGGAGTTGCGATGACAAACTGTTGCAGTAGTATATTGAAGCAAATAAGTTCAAAGGCGTAACTCCTAGAAAAAAATGGAATCGTAATTTCCTGTCGATATGCACATCTACATAGTATGTCCTTATTATCTAAAAGGTTTCATGAAATTCTGTTGTGTTGTTTGAGAGGAGTTGCGATGACAAGAAACAGGACTGACGGACTGACGGACTGACGGACGGACGGATAGAAGGGTCAAAACATTATACCCTCCGCAACCGTTGCGTTGGGTATAATAAATAAATGATAAACACATAGTTCTCTAAAATTGGATATGATTTAACCACTACAAAATAGTTCCCTAAAATTAGATATGATGTTATATATATATCTATTTTCAAATTATAATCAATAAAATTAGATATGATTTAAACACTAAAACATTGTTAGAATCAGCATATCAAAGAACCCCAAAATTCAATTTTGATGAAATTAAACCAAAATCAGAAATCTAAATATATGTTTATTAATAGACAATATAAGCTTAGTTTATAAAGGAGTTCACTTCATCAAAAAAAAAATATATAAATAGCATTCAGAAAATTAGTTTATACAGAATAACAAACAAACCTACCACAAAACTCTTCAAACAATTTACCAAAGAAAAGAAAAAAAAATCCAAAATGTCATTTATCATTAATACAATGTCTTTTAAAATCTATAAAACTTATCTGTAAGTGTAATCAAACTTTATATGTATAATTAACCATTTCTGTTCAAAGGAAATAACTCAATCACATAATAAGTACCACTTTTGACTATTGGAAAGGAAATAACTCAACGAGAAAAGCTAAAATTGTGAAAATTGAACTTGACCATCATTTAGTCACAGGAAACAACATATCTAAATTTGAAAAATTTCGTCAAAGCGTTTTCATGTTAATAAACGGACACTGTTTGGCAGCCGCCGCCCACCGTACATCCCCAAATCAATAACCGATTTTTCCTTGAAAATCCGGTTAAAATCAAAAGCTATCAATCAACAGAACAAGTGAAAACAACTGATATATTCCTGACTTTGTACAGGCATTTTCCAAAGTAAATGGTGGGTTAACACCTGGTTTTATAGCTAGCTAAACCTCCCACTTGTATGACAGTTGTTTATAGCTCTGTTATATTGACAAAATTGGATAAGCAACCCAAACAGACATAATAAGTTAATGATAATTGAATTTAAGTAAATCAAAAATCATTGAAGTTTCATCAATAGTTGTTCTTTTGAAGTAAATAAGTTTGATTATCACCCTTTAACATATATATGGGACCCAGATTATGTTATATTTATTTAGGCACATGCTCAAGTAGTATTCTACTTCTGTGCACATATTCATCAGTATCGGTCTGGTGGTTTAGGAATGTATGCACTTACAAAAGTCTATTATCACATATTGCAATATTGAAGAAAATTCAATTATCTCCCTATTACATGGAGGACAGGAATAATATTCCTTAAGGCCAAGAAAATGTAATTGAAATCATTTAGCAGAATGAGGAATAAAAATATGTCATGAGATACAAGAGTTATCTTCCTTACTCAAGGAAATGAAAAAAAAAATGGGAATGTGTCCATGGGACACAGATGATGCCCCCGCTTGCTTATAATGTCATAAAGGGACATAACTCAAGAACGGTAAAAGTGACGCCACCAAAATTCTAACTTGATCTGTGTTTTGTGGTAATAAGCATTGTGTATAAGTGTCATAACATTTGGTTGAGGCAAACTTAAGTTAGAGAACGGAAACGAAAAATTCAGCAAATTTTCCATTTGTAAAGGGGCATAACTCTAGAACGGTAAAAGTGACACCACCAAAATCAAACTTGATCTGTGTTTTGTGGTCATAAGCATTGTGCACAAGTTTCATAACATTTGATTGAGGCAAACTAAAGTAAGAGAACGGAAACGAAAAATTCAGCAATTTTTCCATTTGTAAAGGGCATAACTCTAGAATGGTAAAAGTGGCGCCACAAAATTCAAACTTGACCTGTGTTTTGTGGTCATAAGCATTGTGTATAAGTTTCATAACATTTGGTTGAGGCAAACTAAAGTTAGAGAACAGAAACTTTTCCATTTGTAAAGGGCATATCTCTAGAATGGTAAAAGTGACGCCACCAAAATTCAAACTTGATCTGTGTTTTGTGGTTTGTGTTAAAAGCATTGTGTATAAGTTTCATAACATTTGGTTGAGGCAAACTAAAGTTAGTGAACGGAAACCAATTTTGGGACGGACGAACATACAGACGGAAAAGGGTACAACTTAATGCCCCTCCGCTACAGCGGGGCATAAAAATTCAGACTTGTAAATGAGAAATGATTTGGGCGTTTATTTTAATTTACTTGAATGTGTCAATTTAAACCTGAAGACATAACTTCGATCAGAAATTTGGGCATGATAATTTCTTTAAAGAGGGTCATGATACCATTTTGGACATGCCTGATAAGTTAACATCACTGTACCACTTAAAGAAATATAGATTAAAGACTCAAATGGCCAGGTTGCCCAAAATGTTTCTTTAACACTGGAAAATATTATATACTGAACATTAAATATTTGAAAATGAAATGTAAAAATTCCTCAAACAATTCCTTTATAGCAGGTGCACAACTTCAACATATGTGCAATCTTTCTGTGAAGTTTGAAGGATCTGGGTCCACACATCTATGAGAAGTTGATTACACAAAATTTGTACCCTCTTTCATACTTAAATTACCCAAGTCTGGAAAATGAAAATAAAATTTCCCAAACAATATATTTGCATAATAGCAGGTGAACAACTTCAACATATGTGCAAGGTTTATGTTTTGTTTCCTTGATGGGTGCATTAAATTTGTCAAAAATATAGTTGATAACTTATGGTTCAATTTATTTTTAAAATGATATAAATATCTCACTTACATTACGATAATGGTGCAAATATCTTTATATAAATAAAACTCCCATTTGTATTTATTTTCAAACCCAGTACATTGTACATGTTGTAGTGCCCTTTGAATATACCTGTGCTATATCTTCCCAGTAAATATTGAAATCATCATCCTCAATTATAAAACTGTCCATGTGAGCAATTTTATTTCTGTAATAATGTATCCTGGATAGATCATCACCAACACTGACTTGTGTAGGTAAGGGAAGTTCACTGCTGATCTGTATGTCGGTCAGATTTCTGATCAAATTTATCATAAGTGTAATGTCGTACTTTTCAGATGATGGTTTACCTGTAAACATAGGAAAATGTCATTACCGGTACTGTATTATTTTGTAAAATTCCATTAAAATCTTATCTACCTTTCATGTTTAAATGTTTAGGAAAAATATTTTTCTGATCAAGTCATGAACCTATATGCTACTTAATAATGTTTCGAGAAAGCAGTGGATATAAAGTTATGGCACAACATAATACTTCATAAGTCATTACTCATTATTACGAAAGTCACTTTTTACAGTCTTAAAATATTTATCTGTTTCTACAAAGTTGGACCCGCTTTATATCAATAAATCCCAATTTCTAGCTTTTAGTTGTAGCTTGTATAAGTGGACATGACATGTTGTACTGATACACCACTGTCCCAGGTTAGGGGAGGGTTTGGTGCCAGCAAACACGTTTAACTTTGCCACATTCTGTATGTGCCTGTCCCAAGTCAGGAGCCTGTAATTCAGTGGTTGTCGTTTTATGCTGTTTCTCATATTTGTTTTTCGTTTTCTGTTGTGTTGTGCCGTTTCACCACTATCCCAGGTTTGGGAAGAGTTGTCGCCTTCAAACATGTTTAACTCTGCCACATTCTGTATGTGCCTGTTCCAAGTCAGGAGCCTGTAATTCAGTGGTTGTTGTTTGTTGCTGTATATCATATTTGTTTTATGTTCATTATTTTTTGTACATAAATCAAGCCGTTAGTTTACTCGTTTGAATTGTATTATATTTGCCCCTTCAGGGCCTTTTATAGCTTACTATGAGGTATGGGTTTTGCTCATTGTTGAAGGCTGTACGGTGACCTATAGTTGCTAACTTCTGTGTCAGTTGGTCTCTGGTGGAGAGTTGTCTCATTGGCATCATACCACATCTTCTTATTTTTATATGAAATAGTTGCCTGAATTTCTTTTGAGACTGTAGCATGTTTAGCAAATAGATTATATATGATAAAATAAAAGAACAGAGTTCCAATGTCCCCACATTGCACATATTTTATCTATCCAAGGTACACTTTGTTTTTGTTCTATAAGACTTTGTATTAATATCTTAAGAGAAATTAAGGCTGCAAAGCAAATGCAATGTGACCCATTATAATTAATATTTCCAAGGGCATAACTTGTTAAAAATATTTGATCAGAACTTATATTTTCGAAAGTGTCAAAGACATTGCTGATATACCTATGATGTAAGTTTCATAAAATTCTGGCAAGAATTGAACTTATGAGGCGCTAACAATGCAATTTTCCGTATAATCAATATTTCCAAGGGACATAACTCTTTTAAAAATAATTGATTGGCGCTGATTTTGAACTCGTCAAAGACATTGATGATATAAACCTATAATATAAATTTCAGAAAAATCTGGTAAGAATTGTATATATAAGAGTGCTCATAAGGCAATTTCCATATAATTAATATTTCCAAGGGCATAACTCTTTTAAATTTTGATCGGCACTGATTTTCAAACTCATTGCTGATATAAACCTATGATTTAAGTTTCAAAAATTCTGGCGAGAATTGTACACATGAGGCGCTAACAATGCAATTTTCCATATAATTAAAGTTTCCAAGGGCATAACTCTTTTAAAAATAATAGATCGGCACTGATTTTCGAACTTGTCCAAGACATTGCTGATATAAACCTATGATATAAGTTTCATAAAAATCTGGAAAAGAATTGAACACATGAGAGAGCTAACAATGCAATTTTCCATATAATTAATGTTTCAAGGGCATAACTCTTTTAAAAATAATTTATTGGCACTGATTTTCGAACTCGTCCAAGACATTGCTAATATGAACCTATGATATAAGTTTCATAAAAATCTGGCAAGAATTGTACACGTGACAGCGCTAACAAGACCGGACGGATGGATGCCCAGTATCTCTATGTCCCCGCAACGCGTTATACGGCAAACAAAAATATGTAACCTAAGAATCTATTCATTTGAATTTTAAAAATCAACAAGAAACCCCATTGTAGAAAAAAATGTGTTCTCCATATATACTTGTCAGTTTCTGTAAACAAAATTAGGAAAAAATGTAAAGGCAATCTGAAAACAGACCAGATAACTGATTTTCTATAATTTTTAAGTTTAATGGTAAAACAGAAAATCAACAAATTGATAACTAATAAATGATCATTATCAAGTTTATCAATGTTGTAAATTTAAAATTTGTTCAATGAATTTTTATGATTGAGAAAACTGTAACAGATGAGTTATATTTTCCTTTTCTTCTGAATTTAAAAATTTCCCATCTCAATTTACGTGGCTATTTATAAGAGAACATGAATAGACTTCAGGGATAACTTTCTTAGATTAATTAACAACTTTCAAAAATATATTATATATAAGAAATATTTTCATCACATTTATATACTAAAAGCTTGAAGCTATTTTTAGGAGTGGAAATTTGAGAATGAAAGTCTGTTAACTGTTATTTTCCAAAATTTTCAAAGTTTAATACAGTACCAGTAATGACATAAACTCAATTTGGCACATTTAATTAATGGAGCCAGACGTTAACTCAATCTGTAACTCATCATAGTAGACTCGCATACTAAAAATCAGTTCAATAATATATGTGAAGGCGTTTAGAATAAAAATGTTGGTATAACTATTATATTAAGTTTAAAGCCTGTAATTTTGGCACAAATCAGTGGAGCCAGACATAAACTCAATCTGTAACACATCATAGTAGACTTGCATACTAAAAATGAGCTCAATATGTGAAGGCTTTTAGAAAAAAGTTCATATAACTGTTATTTTCACAAAATGTTTGGAACCAAACATAAATCAATCTGTAACTCATCATAGTTAAGACTCACCTACTAAAAATCAGCTCAATATATGAAGGTGTTTAGAAAAAAGAGTCCGTATAAATGCTATTTTCATGAAATTTTCAAAGTCCAAAACCTGTAATTTCAGCATAAAATCAGTGGAGCAGAACCAGACGTAAACTCAATTTGTAACTCATCATAGTAGATACACATATTAAAAATCAGCTCAATATGCAAAGTTGTTTAGAAAAAAGTCTGTATAACTATCCGTTGCGGAACGACTGAATGACAGAATGACGGATAAGAGTAAAACTATATGACCCCGACAATTTTGTTGCAGGGCCATAATTGTCAGGGCCATTATAAAATGTGTTCTCCATACTTGTTACTTTCTGTAAACAAAATTATGAATATAATCTTGAGACCAGATAACTGATTTTTTGCCCCACCTAGGGGCATAATGTTTTTCGGCTGTGCGTCCATTGTTTGTCCGTTCGTCCGTCTGTCCGTCTCTCCATTCGTCCGTCCATTCGTCCGTCTATCCCACTTCAGGTTAAAGTTTTTGGTCAATGTAGTTTTGATGAAGCTGAAGTCCAATCAACTTGAAACTTAGTACACATGTTCCTATGATATGATCTTTCTAATTTTAATGCCAAATTAGAGTTTTGACCTCAATTTCACTGTCCACTGAAAATAGAAAATGATAGTGCGAGTGGGGCATCCGTGTACTATAGACACATTCATGTTTATAATTTTTTAAGTTCAAAGGTAAAACAGAAAATCAACTAATTGAGAAAACTGTAAGAGATCGTCATAAAATATAAGTTCCTTCATAATATAAGTTCCAAGTGGAAAAATGTTCTGTAATATTATTTCCACTGGAACAAATGTTACAGTATTTGTTCCTTATGGAATAAAGGGTACAGAATATTTGTTCCAATAGGAACAAATGATGATGATGATGGATGGCTACTTAATGTCAAGCGGCAAATTAATATTCATATTCAGGACGAGAACATGTTAATATAATATGAATATTAACACTGCTTTGTACTAGACTGACACACTGATCCGGATTTTAACATGCTAGTTCACAAGGTAACAGTCTGCAGGAAGACATGTCACCTTACCCGGACATATTTTTCTGACTTTGAGCCGACCAGTCTTTGCTCTTACTCTTTAATGCTCAGGCCGTTCATTAGGAGGCAGTACCGGTACTTTTACCCTCCTATGCTACTGATAAGTACATGTACCAGCTGAATTTAGGAATTTTTATATTCATGGAATATATTTTAAAGTACCTTCTACAAATGGGAAAAGTACCAGTCAACATGAGAGATAATGAAACCCTGAATGATGTGTGCATAGCAGAGAAGCAGCAAATAACAATTTTAAAGTCTTTGGTTTGACCTGGCCAGGGTTTGAGCCCACGACCTCCTGCACTCAAGGCAAACCTGCTATTACGAGGTGGTTAAACAGGAACAGATATTATGGCATTGTTTATAACAAAATTTCTGACAAAATTTTCTTTCAACATTGTTCCTATTGAAATTTGTTTTTTGTGTGTTTGACAAATAAAAACTGGAAAATGACTAAGTTTAAATTAAGGCCTTCTTAAATCAGGGCGAATCCAGCCATTTATAAAAGGGGGTTCCTTACCAAGGATAAAGGGGTTCCAACTATATGTCCCCATTCAAATGCATTGATCATCCAAAAAGGGGTTCCAAGCCGGAACCCCCCTCTGGATCCGCCACTGTAAATGTATTCTGTAACTAATCAAAACACAAAAATGCAAATTTCAATAGGAACAATATTAATGCTAACAATTTTGTCAGAAATCAAATTTTCATGATCAAATCAGTGTATATATACTGAAAATATATTATTGATATTGAGTAAATAAAGCATCACATGCAGTTTTGTGAGTTGATTACATGTATTTTATCCCTTAGAAGAAACTTTTGGCTTCAGGTAAATTATTCAATGAGTGATGGATTTCTCTTAGAAGAAATTTTGAAGGTCCCAGTGAATAAACTACACAGAGAACAATAGCTATTGTATTTATTCAATGGGACAATTGAACTGACAAAATTTAAATACCTTGACCAAGGGAGATGACTATGTGGAAGAGTTTCATTTGGTTCACAATAAATCATGTTAATATTACTTCTTTTTCAAAATTTTCACTTCTAAATTTTGTTTCAAATATTTGTAAATATATAAATTACTATTATTGTTAATTTTTCCAGTTAACTATGCTAATAACTTGCATCTTCAAATTGTTTTAGGAAAGAAATTTATAAACTTTGGCAGTTTGTGCCATTTTATAACATTGCATTTATATTTACCTACTACGCTTTATATCAACAAATATTCACAAACCTTTTGGAGGAAATAACAATGTCCACTGGTGCTGATTTATTCTGTTTATCCTTTGAAGTTCTCTCAGTTTGCCACTACTTCTGTTGAGAGTTTCTTGTAAGCAGTCAGGATGGAACTCTGTGTCAAACTTGAGTCGAACTACACGTTGTGAGATTTTTAGTACTAGAAGACTTATCTTTATATAATTTGATTCTTCACTGGGTATTTCTGTTGCTATGGTATCACGTAAATGAGTTGTCGATGAATCTGAAAATGGTCATGATGATAGAACTTTAACATAGACTTATATTAATATAGTCTTCACAAGTTTTATATGTTTTAGACTCTTGATTTAGCATCATATTATTTCATCTAATTAGTATCCCTAACAGGTCAATGTCCAAGATTTTGATCCTAATGAGATGTCCAGACTGTAATGTAACTTTATACAAAATATCCTTGTAAGTATATCCTATCAACTTAAGTAAAAACTTAACATTGAAAATTGCAAATTAATTCAAAGTCACTGGACCATGTCCAACAGAGCAGGGCCTCAAAATAGTCACCAGGCTGATATGTACTGATAGTAATGCAACTTTATACAAAATATTTATCTATCACAAGTAGATTCTATCAAACTAACTTAAGCAGAAAACTTAACATTGAAAATTGCTTACTTATTCAAAGTCACATGACCATATCCAAGGGGCAGTGCCTCAAAATAGTCTTCAAACTGATATGTACTGATAGTAATGTGACTTCATACAAAATACCATTGATCTATCACAAGCAGTTCCTATCAAACTGACTTAAGCAAAATACTTAACATTATAAAATGCTTATTAGTTGAAAGTGGCTGGACCATGACCTAGGGGCAGGGCCTCGATTTACCGGTAGTCCTTAAACTGATATGAACTGATAGTTATGCAACTTCATACAAAATATCATTGATCTTTCAAACTAACTTAAACAGAAAACTGAACATTGAAAATTGCTAATTAATTCAAAGTCATTGGACCATGACCTAGGGGCAGGGCCTCAAAATAGTCATCAAACTGATATGTACTGATAGTAATGCAACTTTATATTAAATATCAATGATCTATCACAAGTAGTTCCTATCAAACTAACTTAAGCAGAAAACTTAACAATTGTTGACGCCATCGCCACTATGCAATCCCTATGTCTCGCTTTCCGCGACCTCCATCTCAGGCGAGACAATAAAACCATATTCCAATTCTAACATTTTATTTCATTGAAGTATACATGTGTTCTACTGACTCTAATTTTTAAAATTAAATTATATATGAATAGATTGTTAATCACTGTACAAATTAAGTCACAGTTCATCTGAGTGTCTACTTCAGTCAGCTCAGACACATACAATGTACTTAGTAACTAGTGCCCAAGTAGTGGAATCCAAGCAACTTGGATTTCTGTCAAAATCAAAGGATTCTAAATTACCAAAATTTATAAAATATATATCAGATTTAAGCATGTTATACTCATAAAATAAACATACTGTACAAAAGCAATGAAAAAGTAAAACAACCAAAATACCGAACTCCAAGGAAATTTCAAAACGGAAAGTCCCTTAACAAATGGCAAAATCAAAAGCTCAAACACATCAAACGAATGGAAAACAACTGTCATATTCCTGACTTGGTACAGGCATTTCCTTATGTTGAAAATGGTGGATTAAACCTGGGTTTACATCTATCTAAAACTCTCACTTGTATGACAATCACATAAAATTCCATTATATTGACAACAATGTGTGAACAAAACAAACAGACATAATAGGTAAAATGTCAAAAGTAGGGGTACAGCAGTCAACCTTTGTGTTATAATCTTAATCACTATAAAACAAGATTCTGAGAGTATTGCATAGCAATACATAGTCCCCTACCAGTTAAAATTTTCATTTTACTGGAACAGAATGCTAACTTGATCTATAACTTGTCATGGTGTAATTATTTAACAAATATCAAGTCAATATCTTCAAGCATGATGAAAAAAGGTGTGGAAACTGATTATTTGAGTGAATTTTCCAAGTCCAAGGACCATAACTCTGCACAAAATCATCAGACCAGAACAAAATGTGTACTTGATCTGTAACTTGTCATTATAAAACTACATACCAATTATCAAATCAATATCTTCAAGCATGACCAAAAAAGGTTGGAAAACTGATTATTTGGGTGAATTTTCTAAGTCCAAGGACCATAACTCTGCACAAAATCATCAGACCGGAACAAAATTCAAACTTGATCTGTAACTTGTCATGATAAAACTATATACCAATTATCAAATCAATATCTTCAAGCACGAAGAAAAAAAGTGTGGAAAACTGAATATTTGAGTGAATTTACTAAGTCCATGGACCATAACTCTGGACAAAATCATCAGAACGGAACAAAATTTCGAACTTGATCTGTAACTTGTCATGATGAAAATATATACCAAATATCAAATCAATATCTTCAAGCATGAAGAAAAAAAGTGTGGAAAACTGATTTGCCGGACTGGCAGATGGACAGACAGACTATTAAAACGTTTGAACCCGCTGCATTTGTTTGAACCTGTCCTAAGTCAGGAACCTGATGTTCAGTGGTTGTCGTTTGTTGATTTGGTTCATAAGTGTTTCTCGTTTCTTGTTTTTATATAGATTAGACCGTTGGTTTTCCTGTTTGAATGGTTTTACACTAGTCATTTTGGGGCCCTTTATAGCTTGTTGTTCGTGTGAGCCAAGGCTCCATGTTGAAGGCCGTTTTGACCTATAATGGTTTACTTTTACAAATTGTGACTTGGATGGAGAGTTGTCTCATTGGCACTCATACCACATCTTCTTATATCTACAGACAGGCAGACAGACAGACAGACGGACAGAGTGCAAACCTATAGTCCCCTTCGACTTTGTCGGTAGGGGAATAACAAAGAAATTAAACCTCCTCTTACCAAATCGTATATATGTACACTTAAACTCAGCCTCTTCTGAACATTTAAAGGTCCTTCACTATGTATTGGTTACCTAAACTACACACAAAAACGGTTAAATATCGTTTCATCTTTGCCTCTAGGAAATGTTCTACAACTAATCTTTCAGTGCTGTTAACTAGTTCCAAAACTACTATCAAAGAACTTATCATTCACTTTTGTAATAAAACATATGAAAATAATGGAATTAACTATTTTGAAGGTAAAATTTTTTGGACGTTTTAGATAAATTACATGCTTTTGATGGTCCTTTGATTCTGTTGACAGTTTTGACTTTTCAACTCTTTACACTGAACTTCCACACAATCTTATCAAACAAAAGTTTTCTTATTTAATTAAATAGTCATTTGTAAATCTGAATGCAAATATATTTGCTGCAACTCATTTAAAGCCTTCTTCTCTAATGAGAATGGTAAATATGCTTGATATACTTACTGGAGGTGTGATGAGATGATTGAAGCTGTTTATTTTCTCTGATAATATTCATGTACTTTTCAGCTATAAAGTTTATCAATAGGTTGTAGGTATTCCTATGGGCACAAATTGCGCCCTATAATAGCAGACTTGTTCTTGTACTGTTGTCCCGGTGACCTCTCAGGATTGTGAAAATCTCGGTCACACCCGCAGGATCCGGTTAGTTGACAGGTATGCCTAATACCTAATTATTAGGTTTCCTTTCTTCTTGCAAACATGTGGAAGTTGTTAAGCCATAACCTCAATTCCATATAAACTGTTGACACAGAGATATGTCTCACCTGTCGACATAAAATTTAAAATAAGACAATCTGATGGATAGCAACATTGCTTATTAATTCAGTCACTGGACCATGATCTAGTGGGCAGGGCCTGAAAATGGTCAACAAACTGAAATGTACAGACAGTGATGTAACTTTATACAAAATATTGTTGTAAGTAGATCTTAAGTAGAAAACTTAACATTAAAATTGCTAATTAATTAAAAGTCACTGGACCATGTCCAAAAATGGGCAGGGCCTCAAAATAGTCATCATACTGATATGTACTGATAGTAATACAACTTTATACAAAATATCATTGATCTATCACAAGTAGATTCTATCAAACTAACTTAAGCAGAAAACTTAACATTGAAAATTGCTAATTTATTCAAAGTCACTGGACTATGTCCAAGGGGGAAGTGCCTCAAAATAGTCATCAAACTGATATGTACTGATAGTAATGTGACTTCATACAAAATATCATTGATCTATCACAAGTAGTTCCTATAAAACTGACTTAAGCAGAAAACTTAACATTAAAAAATGCTTATTAATTGAAAGTATGTGGACCATGACCTAGGGGCAGGGCCTCGAAATAGTCGCCAAACTGATATGAACTGATAGTAATGCAACTCCATACAAAATATCAGTGATCTTTCAAACTAACTTTAGCAGAAAACTTAACATTGAAAATTGCTAATTAATTCAAAGTAACTGGACAATCATGACCTAGGAGACAGGGCCTCAAAATAGTCGTCAAACTGATATGTACTGATAGTAATGCAACTTTACATTAAATATTATGATCTATCACAAGTAGTTCCTATCAAACAAACTTAAGCAAAAACTTAACAATTGTTGACGCCATCGCCACAGCCATAGCCAGAAAAGCAATCCCTATGTCCCGCTATCCGCAACTCTTGTCTAAGGCGAGACATTAAAACCATATTCCACTTCTAACATCTTATTTCATTGAAGTATACATGTGTTTATTGTTAATTACTGTACAAGTCACAGTTCATCTGAGTGTCTACTTCAGTCAGAGCTCAGACGCATACAATGTTCTTAGTAACTAGTGCCCAAGTAGTGGGAATCCAAGCACTTGGATTTCTGTCAAAATCAAAGGAAATGACCAAAATTTATAAAATATATATCATATTTAAGCATGTTATACTCATAAATTAAACATATTGTACAAAAGCCATGAAATTAAACCTCCTCTTATTTATATATGTACACTTAAACTCAACCTCTTCTGAACATTTGAGGTCCCTACTATGTATTGGTTACCTAATCTACACAAAAAACAGTTAAATATCGTTTCATCTCAGCCTCTAGTAAGTGTTCTTCAACTAATCTTTCAGTGATTTTAACTAGTTCTAAAACTACTATCAAAGAACTTATCATTAACTTTTGTAATAAAACATATGAAAATAGTGGAATTAACTATTTTGGAGTATAAAATTTTTGGAAGTTTTAGATGCTTTTGATGGTCCTATTGATTCTGTTGACAGTTTTGACTTTTCAACTCTTTACACTACACTTCCACACAATCTTATCAAACAAAAGTTTTCCTATTCAGTTAAATGGTCATTTGGTAAATCTGAATGCAAATATATTTTAAAGCCTTTATCTCTAATGAGAAGGGTAAATATGCTAGATATACTTACTGGAGGTGTGATGAGATGATTGAAGCTGTTTATTTTCTCTTTGACAATATTCATTTACTTTTCGCAATAAAGTTTATCAACAGGTTGTAGGTTTTCCTATGGGTACAAATTGCGCCTAAAAGCAGACTTGTTCTTGTACTGTTATGAATCACAGTTTATGACCAAACTCAGTAAAGACCGGTCTTAATTGCATTTACATTTGATAAATTCAAAACACTAACCGCTGTCTTGATGATATTTTTCGTTAAATAATCAAGAATTTTCTAAATATACTGGCAAAATTTACCCAAAGGAACTTACTATAAACATGATAAATAAATCAAATATAAATGGAAATAATTGTCATGACTGTCCTTTCCTAAAATTTAGATTTTAAATTTCAGTTTTACACTAAAATTTACGACAAAAGGGACGATTTTTCATTTTCATATTATTAATTTTCCTTTTTGACGGTGATGTTCCTTTGGCACCATCTTACTGTGTTTATATATCACTACTTGTTCGCTATGCCCGTATCTTTTGTGACTTTATGGATTTCAATGAACGTTATCTATGTATTACTTGTAAATTATTAAGTAAGGGATTTCGAACCACAAATTACTTAAAACCTTTACTTAATTCTTCCATAGATATAAAGATTTGTTTTTGAAGTTTCGTTGTACCTGTAGAAACCTTATTTCAAGTGGGTTAGCACATCCTAATTTTACGGAGATGTTGTTTACCAAACCCGGAAATTTAGATACGATCCGGTAAACTTTTATCGATCCTTTAAATTAACTTATTCTAAAAGGTTACCAATTCAAAACTATAATTAGATCTATGAATATTGTTTTATTGGTATTAATATTGATTTTGTTATCAGTAAATTAAAATCAAACTAAATATTATTCTTATATACATATGCACATTCATGGCTCTACAATCTGTTGATACCTGTATCATGTGTATCTTGGCATTGCACAAGGTCATGTTTTCTCTGACTGTTAATAACGTCTTTACACTAAATCCATTGGATGTCAGATGTGTACTGATTGATATTTAATCTTAGATGGATGATTTTCTTATTAGTTGTTATTGGCTTTGAACTAGTTGTCAGTAACTGTGAGTACTCTCAGATCTGTACTTTGAGTCTTTTGTTGTGGGGATGTATAAGTAACCCTGCCACGTCCACTCTGTTTTTGTTAGATGTATTTCTGCTTTGTATCCATTAGATGAGTTAAGCCCTTTTCAACAGATTTTATAGTTTGTTTTATGTTGTACTGTTACACCACTTTCCCAGGCAAGGGGAGGTGTGGTGCTATCAAACTAGTTTAACCCGCCACATTCTGTATGTGCCTGTCCCAAGTCAGGAGACTGAAATTCAGTGGTTGTCGTTTGTTGCTGTATATCATATTTTTTCTTTACTTTGTACAGAAATCAGGCTGTTAGTTTTCTTGTTTGAATTGTTTTACATTTGTCATTTCGGGCCTTTTATGGCTGACTAATATAATGCAGTATGGATTTTACTCATTATTGAAGGCCATACGGTGACCTATAGTTGTTAATTTCTGTGTCATTTGGTCTCTTGTGGAGAGTTGTCTCATTGGCAATCGTATCACTTCTTCTTATTTTTAGACTTAAAAATATATTAAAGTAAAACTATATCCATTAAAATACATGTAATATTAGAAAATACAAATTTGTCTTAATGTTTGCAAATTTGCAATATGGTATCAACTTTATAAAGCAAATATCAACATTGCATCATCCATAATCATGATAATTGTTCAATTGGATAATCACCTCAATGTGGAGCTCCAGTAGGCATGGTAGGATACCCTTATTTCAAAAGGTTGCATTTAAAATTGGTTTACTTTACTTAAGTCACCAGGTCACCTTTAAGCACGGGTAGAAAAGGTCATTAAAAACCTTTTATGCATCATAAGTCTTGAACATTTTAAAAGTCACGTTTTCCTCTTATATGAGATGCCAGGTAAGCAAAGTTGCCATCCAAAACCCTAAGATTTTTGATTCGTTAAAACTTGATCACATGTACATTTGTATTTACTCGCTTTGCACACCAATAATGTTGTGTTTATCTTTCATTAGGCCAAAAACAGCATATTGCACAGGGCATATAGCATGTTACTAAAACACATTCTAGAAATCCCAACTTTAACATTGTTCATGCAATTGTTGTTGATTAATAATATAACAATTGTAGCCCTTAGTTGAGGTCAATACTGATATACGGGCGCGAATAGGACTCTTGTGGTTTTGTACTGAAATTCTATTTTGTACGGACAAAAGTGTTCAACAAAATGAGTTCAGTTTAACAAAATTTGTAGCACACTACAAATTTAAATTTTGTCATACAAAATTATCTTTCAGTGGAAAAAATTACTTTTGTCATGACAAAATTCATTTTGTATCACAGACTTTACTTTTGACCTATGAAAAGATAAGCACAATAGTATTGGTGTGCAAACTGAGTTTAGTTTGGATTCTGTGAACTAATTTGCATACAAAACTGAGATTTTGTCACAAAATTCAATTTTGTGTTTATTTTTGTGTAGACGTTGGTTTTCCTGTTTGAATGGTTTTACACTAGTCATTTTAGCCCTTTTAGCTTGTTGCTCGGTGTGAGCCAAGGCTCCATGTTGAAGGCCGATTTGACCTATAATGGTTATTTTACAAATTGTGACTTGATGGAGAGTTGTTCTCATTGGCACTCATACCACATCTTCTTATATCTACAGACAGGCAGACAGACAGACATCGGACAGAGGTAAATTTATAGTCCCTTCGACTTTGTCGGGAATAAAGAGAAATTAAACCTCCTCTTACCAAATCGATATATGTACACTTAAACTCAGCTCTTCTGAACATTTAAAGGTCCTTCACTATGTATTGGTTACCTAAACTACACATAAAAACGGTTAAATATCGCTTCATCTTTGCCTCTAGAAATGTTCTACAACCAATCTTTCAGTGCTGTTAACTAGTTCCAAACTACTATCAAAGAACTTAAAATTGATGAACAATGTAAAGTTGGGATTTCTATTTTAGTAACATGCTATATGCCCTGTGCAATATGCTGTTTTTGACCTATGATTCTAAATATACTGTCAAATTTACCCAAAGGAACTTACTATAAATAAATCAAATGTACATGGTAATAACTGGCCTTTGCCTAGTGTGGTGCTATCAAACTAGTTTAACCCGCCACATTCTGTATGTGCCTGTCCCAAGTCAGGAGACTGAAATTCAGTGGTTGTCGTTTGTTGCTGTATATCATATTTTTTCTTTACTTTGTACAGAAATCAGGCTGTTAGTTTTCTTGTTTGAATTGTTTTACATTTGTCATTTCGGGCCTTTATGGCTGACTAATATAATGCAGTATGGATTTTACTCATTATTGAAGGCCATACGGTGACCTATAGTTGTTAATTTCTGTGTCATTTGGTCTCTTGTGGAGAGTTGTCTCATTGGCAATCGTATCACTTCTTCTTATTTTTAGACTTAAAAATATATTAAAGTAAAACTATATCCATTAAAATACATGTAATATTAGAAAATACAAATTTGTCTTAATGTTTGCAAATTTGCAATATGGTATCAACTTTATAAAGCAAATATCAACATTGCATCATCCATAATCATGATAATTGTTCAATTGGATAATCACCTCAATGTGGAGCTCCAGTAGGCATGGTAGGATACCCTTATTTCAAAAGGTTGCATTTAAAATTGGTTTACTTTACTTAAGTCACCAGGTCACCTTTAAGCACGGGTAGAAAAGGTCATTAAAAACCTTTTATGCATCATAAGTCTTGAACATTTTAAAAGTCACGTTTTCCTCTTATATGAGATGCCAGGTAAGCAAAGTTGCCATCCAAAACCCTAAGATTTTTAAAATTGATGAACAATGTAAAGTTGGGATTTCTATTTTTAGTAACATGCTATATGCCCTGTGCAATATGCTGTTTTTGACCTATGAAAAGATAAGCACAATAGTATTGGTGTGCAAACTGAGTAAATACAAATGTACATGTGATCAAGTTTTAACGAATCACAAATCCTTAAAAATTTTAATATCGACCTCAGTCAATATGCTTTTTAGGTCGATACAATCTTGTATCGACCTCATACAAAGGCTATAAGTGTATAATATCATATTTATTCAGGAGGGTATTGCCATGAGCATGATGAGTAACAACAATGAACATTTCAAAAATAGAAAAGGAATGGTTGAATGGTTCATAAGTAATTTGTAAGTTATTGGGCAGAAACAACTGGAGCTGACCTCCCACGGTATATCCCCAAATCAATTATTGAATTTCCATTGGAAAACCTGGTTAATAAATGAAACTCCATGAAATTGAATTTCTTTTGTAATTTACTTACTTTTATCTTTCAATGCATCAACATCTTCTTCAAGGGCACTCAATCTTTTTTTACAATCTTCATCACTTTTCTTTAACCTATCAAGTCTCTCTATATACATGTTACTTGTTTCCTCATCCATGCAGCATGTTTCCAAATAAATAAACTTGTCCACAAACTCTCCTGTTAGTTTTCCCATGTAAGTCTCTAGTCTGCCTGCAATGTCCTTAAACTGTGTAAAGTGCTGAGATAATTCTGTATCTGTTACTTGTGCATTACCTCTATGAAGGATTTCATTTCTAATTCTTCGGATTCTTTCAAGGTCATCTCCTGGTGTGACTTCTGTCAAGCATGGTGCAGTGGGATGGTCCCATCCTTTTGTTGGCCATGGTACTAGATTCAAGTTTCTTACTAATTTATAAATAAGAGGTATATCAAAGTTTGCATACCCCTTTGTCACAACATCATTTATCATTGACCATTCATCAGGTCTTAATAATTTTGACAGGTTCTTGTTTATGTTGACATCATGGGATAACCTTTGTGGAGGTTCTTTAATTGTAATCAGCTCCTGGAGAATATCTGGAAACAACTGTTGTGCTGCATGGCCTATTCTTGCATAATTTGTTGGCACTGACCCAGGCACTGCTGAGGAAGATGAACTGGCCATTACTGAATTAAGAATTTTGATCTGTTAGGTGCATTTTTGTCCATTTTTACATCTGTCATGTCTACAAATATAATAAAATAAAAAATCTTTTAAAAATAAATCAAATCTAATCAAATAATTTTATTAGTGTAAACATACCAAATGACATTGAGGGGATGGCAATTTTATATTATAGAGTGCGGCAGGGGATTTTGAAAATGCATATTTCAGTCCAGGCATAAGTGAAAACAAAAAGATCTTGCCCAAGAAAGAAAACTAGAGGCTCTAAAGAAAATGTGTCACTCACCTGAATCTTCAACAATGGCCACTTTTTAGTAAAAATCATCATGAATGGGGAATAAGTTTGAATAACTCTATAAAGAGTTAAGTGACAATTTCAGTCATGTTGACATATTTACCAGTAATCATACTGACTTCTCCTTATTTTTATATTTGTAGATCTTATAAAGCTGATAATTTTTCCTTTTTAAAGTGTCTATCTATCTAGTATGGTTTTCAAAATAAGATGCAAAAATGAAAAAAAATGTTAAATAAACTGTTAACACAGAGATATGTCTCGCCTAGTTGTTATTTTGATAATGCAAATGTTGAAATTAAAATAGCAATACTTTAATATGTAAGTAATGTAAATATTCAAAGTCAATGAACCATGACTGAAGGTACAGGGCTAAACAATCTCCATGGAAATGAGATGTGCCAATGCTAATACAACTGCATACCAAATACCTCTTAAATCTCATAAGTGGTTCCCTTTAAACAAACCTAAATACATACATTAACTTGTAAACTATGTAAAAGTTTTAAAGTCAATGAACTATAATGAGGGTGTGGGGTTGTATAATCTCCATGGAAATGAAACTCGCAAATGCCAATACATTTGCATACCAAATATCATTGACTTAACATTAGTGGTTCATCTTAAACTGATCTAATCACAAACTAATACATGTAAACTAAGCAAAAGTTTCAAAGTCAATAGACCATGACTAAGGGGGCGGGGCCAAATAATCTTCATGGAAATGAGATATGCCAATGCTTATACAACTGCATACCAAATATCATAGATCTACCACCAGTGGTTCCCCATAAACTGACCTAATCACAAACTAATACATGTAAACTAAGCAAAGTTTCAAAGTCAATAGACCATGACTGAAGGGGCAGGGCCAAATAATCTTCATGGTAATGAGATGTGCCAATGCTAATACAACTGCATACCAAATATCATTGGCCTACCACTAGTGGTTCACCATAAACTAGTACTAATCACAAACTAATACATTGCTGACACCGCCGCCATCGCCGCCAGAAACAACATACCTATGTCTCGCTTTTTTACTCCGTCAAAGCGAGACAAAAATTATCTTGTTAAAGGGCAATAACTCCACTAAAGAGTCAACTAAAGATTTCAGCCAACTGGTTTATTAGTAGATCTTGTCATAATGATCATTTGAGCTATAAAATGTAAAAAGTTTCTATCTAGATATAAGATGTGGTATGAAAGCTAATGAGACAACTCTTCATCCAGGTCACAAAAGTAAACAATTATAGGTCAAAGTACGGCCTCCAACACAGAGCCTTGGCTCGATCACACTGAACAGCAAGCTAAAAGGGCCCAAAAATTATTAGTGTAAAACCATTCAAACAGGAAACTATCTATCTATTAGTTTTGAAGATAATAGGCAAAAATTGGAAAAATTGTCATCAATACATGATTAAAGGGGAATAACTTCAATAAGGAGTCAACTTACAATTTCGGTCATGAAGACTTATTTGCAATTATTGTCATGCTGATCATTTTGCCTTTTTGTCGAGCCTTCGACTTTTGTCGAAAAGCGAGACATAGCGATCCTACATTCCGTCGTCGGCATCGTCGTCATCGTCGTTGTTGTCGCCGTCGGGCGGCCCACAAATATTCACTCTGTGGTTAAAGTTTTGAGATTTTAATAACTTTCTTAAACTATCCTGGATTTCTACCAAACTTGAACAGAAGCTTGTTTATGATCATAAGATAATATCCAAAAGTAAATTTTGTAAAAAAATTCCATTTTTCTGTATTTTACTTATAAATGGACTTAGTTTTCAACCAGGAAACATTACATTCACTCTGTGGTTAAAGTTTTGAAATTTTAATAACTTTCTTAAATTATCTTGGATTTGTACCAAACTTGGACAGAAGCTTGTTTATGATTAAAAGCTTGTATCTAGAAGGAAATTTTGTTAAAATTTTGTTCCATTTTTCCGTATTGTACTTATAAATGGACTTAGTGTTTTTCCAGTTAACATTACATACAGTCTGCAGTTAAAGTTTTTAAAACATTTATTAGATTCATAAACTATCCTGGATTTTTACCAAACTTGGACAGAAGCTACTTACAATCAAAAGATGGTATAGAGAGGAATATTTTTATTAATTTTTTTCCTCATTTTTGTTGAGCCTGCGATTAACAGCAAAAGTAGGCGAGACACTGGGTTCCATGGAACCCTTACTTAATTTTTTAGTTTCTATCCATTATTATCTGTTTTAAGTTATAAGGAGTAATGCAAAAAATGGTAAAATCTTATTTAAAGGGCAATAACTCTGACTAATAAGGAGTCGTGTGACGATTTCGATTATGTTGACATAATACATTAATAGTAGATCCTGTCTGATCACTTTTGCTATTTAAAGTTTCAGTCTATCTTTATATTTTATAAGCAAAATTTTAAAAATTGTAAGGGTTCCATGGAACCCAGTGTCTCGCTTACTTTTGCTGTTAATCGCAGGCTCAATAAAAATGAGGAAAAAATAATAACAATATTCCTTTCGATACAATGTTTTGATTGTAAGAAGCTTCTGTCCAAGTTTGGTAAAAATCCAGGATAGTTTATTAATCTAATAAATGTTTTAAATCTTTAACTGCAGACTGTATGTAATGTTAACTGGAAGAAAACTAGGTCCATTTATAAGTGAAATACAGATAAACAGGTACAAAATTTTAACAAAATTTCCTTCTAGATACTAGCTTTTGATCATAAACAAGCTTCTGACCAAGTTTTGTACAAATCCAGGATAGTTTAAGAAAGTTATTATAATTTTAAAACTTTAACCACAGAGTGAATGTAATGTTTCCTGGCAGAAAACTAAGTCCACTTAAAAGTAAAATACGGAAAACAGGATTTTTTTTTACAAAATTTATTCTGGATACTATCTTATGATCATAAACAAGCTTCTGTCCAAGTTTGGTAGAAATCCAGTATAAGTTAAGAAAGTTATTAAAATTTCAAAACTTTAACCACAGAGTGAATATTTGTGGACGCTGCCGCTGACGACGCCGACGGAATGTAGGATCGCTATGTCTCGCCGACAAAAGTCAAGGCTCGACAAAAAGGTAAAAGTCATCATTTAAGGGCAATAACTCCTTGAAGAAGTCATTTGACAGTTAAGATGAAAACAGACAAGAGGTAGAGCTCACCATTTTTAACATTTTTTGCCCAGGTGAGCTGAATGAATATGTTTAACATCAAATGCAGTCAATTTTTGTTTTATGGTTTTTTTTGTAATGGTTTAACTCCGAGCATATTCCTCTTCTTTAAGAATACTTGATCTTTCTTTAAATGAACACATCCTTTCATTCATACTTATTTCTACAGAAAATATATACAAGTTTCAAAAAATTTCACCTAGAAGTCAGTAATGAAATTAAAGAGAAACGATTATTATTATGTCAATCTGGCTATTCTTAATTTGTATAGTTTGCGGACTGCAAGTTTGAAATGATTATTTATGTGATGCAATGATATAGCATTAAAACAATCTGAATTTTCAAATTTCATCAAGAGACAAATTCTGACATAAGCACTTTGAAATCAACATTTCTGAAAGGATTGCCAGTAACTTCTCTTTATAAATTATGTTTCCCCCACCAAAAAATGGATAAATAAATAGATGGATAATGAAACAAAAAAACAAAGAAACCAAGAAAGAAACAAAAAAAGAAACAAAAAAGAAACAAAGAAAAAAGTAGGAACATCTGAAATCAAGAAAATAAGAATGCACATGTACGTATTTGTATGATGATGATGATAATACTAATAAAATTGAGAATGGAAATGGGAATGTGTCAAAGAGACAACAACCCGACCATAGAGCAGACAACAGCCAAGGCCACCAATGGGTCTTCAATGCAGCGAGGAACTCCCACACCGGAGGCATCCTTCAGCTGGCCCCTAAACAAATATGTATACTAGTTCAGTGATAATGGACGCCATACTAAACTCCAAATTATACACAAGAAACTAAAATAAAATGATACAAGGCTAACAAAGGCCAGAGGCTCCTGACTTGGGACAGGCACTAAAATGCGGCAGGGTTAAACATGTTTTTGAGATCTCAACCTCCTCCTATACCTCTAGCCAATGTAGAAAAACAAACGACAACAGTACGCACAGTAAAACTCAGTTTAAGAGAAGTCCGAGTCCGATGTCAGAATAGGAAACAAAAGAAAATAAACAAAATGACAATAATACATAAATAACAACAGACTACTAGCAGTTACTGACATGCCAGCTCCAGACCTCAATTAAACTGATTGAAAGATTATGTCTTCATCATATGAATATCAGGCACAATCCCTCCTGTTAGGGTTTAGTATTATACCATCATAAAATATTTGAGAAGAACATAACCCATGTCATGCCATCAACTGGTTTTAGAATAAATATGTTTAATTCGATGCAAAGACCCTATAAGTGATTCAATATTAAAGCCAAAATATGCAATCTTTAATGACCTGACAACAGTATCGTAACTATATCCCTTCTTAATAAGTCTGTTTAAAGGTTTTGTTAGCTTTTGAGGTGAATATTGACATTTTGTGCGTTGTAAAGAATATTACCATAAAAGATTGGATGTGAAATACCCGAACGTATAAGATGTCTGCATGTTGAGTTATATTTACGAATGATGTCCTTATACCGATGATAAATTTTAGTAAATGTTTTGACTAGTTTATGATATCGAAAACCCTGGTGTAATAATTTTCAGTAATACATAAATTTCTCTCGCTAAAATCTAATACGTTGTTACATACACGAGCTTAATCGTACAAGTTGAGATATATAAACACCATAAGATGGTGACAAGGAACGTCACCATCTAAAATGGATAATTAACAATAGGAAATGAAAATCATCTCTTTTATCATAAATTTTGTATTTTAACCTTCCCGTTAATGATATAGATATCAAGATCGAGGAAAGGACAGTGGTCATTGTTAGTATTAGCTTTATTTAAAGTAAGTTCAACAGGATAAATTTCTTTAGTATACATACTGAAGTCGTCATTATTGAGAGCCAATATATCATCCAAATATCTAAAAGTATTGTTAAATTTTGTATCAGATGTTGTTTCGATGGGTCTTTGCTGATTTTAGTCATAAATTGTAACTCATAACAATACAAAACAGGTCCGCAATAAGTGGTGCACAGTTAGTCCCCATTGGAATTCGATAACTTGACGATATACGGAATCTCCAAAGCAAACAAAAATGTTATCAAGTAAAATTCAAGGGCAGATATAGTATCAAAGCATGTCCAATTGACATAGCTCTTTGTTTGTTGCTACTAAAAATGACCTAAAAGAGTTTGAACACAAGTATTCGCATTCGACTTTTAAATGCCCATTTAATTAGGTGTGTGAATTTTTCTTAATAAGAATATGAGGCAAAGTGGTATATAGGGTAGAAAAATCAAAACTTTGAACAGATTCAAAATCACCAATATATGCATGCAATTTATCAAGTACTTCCAACGAGTTTTGACACTCCAAAAGTAGTTAATTTCACTATTTTCAAAGGCCTATATATATGCAAAGATTTTATGACGACACAAAGGTGAACATTTAGGCATGAATCTAAAATATACTTTGAAAAAGAACACCAATTTTCACATATTTCATCTGTTCAAGTGCAATAACTAAAACAAACATGACAAATATATTTTGTATGTTCTTTACAACTTTTTATAAAAACCGTAGAGAAATAAAGGCATGAGCAAGATGAGAGCAAATGCAATGGAATTTCCAGTAAAATTTTTAAATATTTCTAATGGGCATAACATTACCTTTCAAACTTGTACAAGACATTGCTGATATAAACCTATGATATAAGTTTTGTAAAAAATCTAGCAAGAATTGTATATGTAAGAGAGCTTACAAGACCTGTCGGATGCCTGGTATTTCTATATTTCACACACATCGTGCAGGAGACAAAAATACATGATTGCTATCATTCTTCATAATTAATAAATACTTGATATTGACAAAAAAATCCAGTGTTTGGTTTCATAAGTCTTTGAATGATTAGTTAAAAATTGACTGTCAAAATTTATATCAAAGGTTTATAATGTCTTGTATTGTATTGTATTGTAAATTGTTTTATTATAAATTAGGCCGTTAGCTTTTTCATTTGAATTCTTTCATATTTCATGTATTTATCAAGGCGGGCCTTTTATAGCTGACTTATATTACAATATTGTTTTCTCATTGTTGAAGGCTGTAAGGTTGCCTATAATTGCTTACATCCACTTCATTTGAGCTCTGAAAGATAGTTGTCTCATTGGCAATCATACAACATCTCCTTATTTGTATATTGATGTATTCAAACATTTTATAAGTTGGCAAAAACATTTTCAATTAAGTTTGTACATCCAGTTGCATGAGTAACTTTATTTTACTGGAAATCTTTTTTAGATGGCGCTGTTTAAAATAACATTTAAAAAGTTAAGTCATTACATATAAATTCATAAATTACAGAAAAAAATAAAATAAATTTCATTTTGCATTACATTCTTTTATTATTTAGTTCATTTGTATTCTGTCATTTTAGTAATTTAAAAAAAAAAAATATTGTCATGGTAAAGACTTGCAGTTCATGTTGTGTGAGCAAACATAAATGTTTGGGGATAATTAATACATGTATTAAACAAATGTAATTAATGATATATTGCCAATGAATAAATATTTCCGTCAGATTTCCTCTATCTATCATGTCTATAAGGGTTTCCAAGATAATAGACACAACTTACATATTTGCCCCTATGTTCTATTTTTTTACATGTCGGCCATGTTGGTTGGCAAGTTGGATTATTGGACAAAATTTTCAAATTAAATACTGCATTGATAATTGTGGTCAAGTTACATCTAATTATCTTAGCTGTGCCAGATGAGAAGAGTTTTGTAAAAGTTAACAGACATCAACGACAGACCATGGACGCCAAATGATGACAATGGCACAGACTGGTCCTTTGGGAATAGGTGACCTAAAAAGTTATATCTTCTGCTTTTCAAATATCTTGTTTTTTAATAGATTGAGTAACAGTCTTTAATAGTTGCCTTTACTATTCACAAAAGTATAATTTTATGGACAATGAAAATGTTATTTGACTGTTATCTTCTAAATATATACATGATATACTGCCTATAGGGAGCATTTAAAGAGCCTTCTGTGGTTACATTCTTTGCTTAATTCTTGAGATTAAATGTTGATCTCTAATTGAAATTGTAAGTGAACCATGGAATATGTATGAGGCATGTTTTGACCTCTTAAAAATTGAGAATTTCAGGGGTTCTAAAAAAAATTACCTGTATAAGTAAATTTTCATGGAAGCATAAGGGGAGGTAATTCAGACCCGATAATTCAAACCCTATAAGAAAATAAAAATTCTGACAAATTTACTTATACAAGTAATTATTAATTACCTCTTAAAGTATATCAACATGACTTGTATATTTTATCACCACTGGCTTAAAGCAATCATAAATACTAATTGAATCAAGAAACCTGATCCAAACTTTTATGATCCAGGCAACAAATTATAGAAGAATTTTCATTTTTAATGGAAACAAATGACATTTATATTTGTGAATGTCAATATGTCAATATCACATGAGTACATCAAATAAGCTAGATTTTCATTTTCAAGATGTTTATTCGCATAATTAATTCACAAATAAAGCCTAATGGGCCAAGCAGCTATGATTACTTTGATATTATTCTTTGAAATTAAAAATAAATCAGCACAGAATGCACTTGTAAGTAGATTATTGACACCAAACATATCATTGCTTTTTCACATTTATAGACAACAAGACAATATTTTTCAAACAAATGTAATTGTTGCAACACAACAGATGATCACTTCATACCAAAGAAAAAATTAAATGCTTTCTTATCATGCTTATATCAGTATGATATGAGCAATTAAATAATCTTGATGTCAATGTTCATGATGTTATAGTTCTAAGCAGATCTGATTCGTGGTTTTGAACATATTTAAACATGTTAAAGGTCACAGGTCCTTTTAATTGAGATGTTAGGTTGCAAGGTCACCTGAAAAAAACCATAAGAATGCAGATTGGATTTGACAATGTTTGAGCTGCACCTATTGCAAAATTATCAACACGCAAATTACAATTACTGGATTTTATCACAGGCTCTTAGAGTACAGTATTTGGATAATGCTTTTTTTCATTGTTTGTACTGAATATTCATGATCAATTGTCTATGTTCATACCACATTAAATAACTATGTAAAAATAAGATGTGGTATGATTGCCAAAGAGACTCTCCACCAGAGACCAAATGTCTTGTCTGTCTGAATTCTAGATACTTGGACATCAGTACAAATGGGCATCAGGACATCAGCAAGACATTACCCTATCATTTCACACAGGCACCCAGACAAATTGACACCTCATTAAGACAAACAGATACCTTGTTGTTTTCATTGTTTGGTTTCTTTGGCCTTTGGTTAAATTTCTTGATACTGGTGTTGGTCATAGAAGTTTTGTGTAATTATTATATTTTAAGGTCAGGAGAACTACATGTAAATATTTTATTCTTTACCATGTAACATGTGTAAATACCAATTCCTGCAGGGTTTATACAGTTGTTTTATAAAATCTTCTAGTAAGTACATTATGTACAAGTTTCAGATATTTTGATGTCTTTTTCAGTACAATGTACATTTGTGTTTGGACAATTTGGTGTTGATTGCAAATATTTAAACTGTTTCTGTTTTACATGTTTAAAGTTGGATAAATTAACTACTTTTACTAAGATTAAGCATTTTATACATATTGTTATGTATAAACACCTGTCTTTTGTGTCGTTTGTTAAAGAGATATAGGAAGATGTGGTGTGAGTGCCAATGAGACAACTCTCCATCCAAATAACAATTTATAAAAGTAAACCATTATAGGTCAATGTACGGCCTTCAACACGGAGCCTTGGCTCACACCGAACAACAAGCTATAAAGGGCCCCAAAAGTACTAGTGTAAAACCATTCAAACGGTAAAACCAACGGTCTAGTCTATATAAAAACGAGAAACGAGAAACACGTATAAATTACATAAACAAACGACAACTACTGTACATCAGATTCCTGACTTAGGACAGGTGCAAACATTTGCAGCGGGATTAAACGTTTAATGGTACCAAACCTTCTCCTTATTCTGAAACAATAGTATAACATCACAACATAGAAAACACACGATAAAACATCAATTGGAAGGCTTAACTCAATCAAAACGTAAATTAACACACTATGAACGAATAAATTGATCTGTGATACCTGAAAGTAAATACATAGTTAATAAAATATTAGGGACAAACATTCAAGGCCAAAAAGCAAACCAACAAGTCCAAATAAAGCCATGGCAATACACCACCATGAAATATATAACCCTTACAAAATAATCACTTTTGAAAAACCGGTTTTCATAATATATACAGGTAAATGAAAAATAACTTTGTCGTTTTAGGTATACTTTTTCTGTCTATATAAAATCTTCCAATAATTAGGAATACCAAGAAAGGTCTGTCATATAAATACCTAATTTAACACTAGATACATAAGGGTAAATATCAACAATAAAACTTCCTGTACAGATTAAAGGAGAATAATCTTGATGTTCATACAAATGTAGTATGAAGAAGTGAAAATTAGTAGATATTCCAAATAATCAAAGCTGGTATACAGACAAGATCCATATTAATATAAAATAACAAAAAGTATTAAAATAGTATCAACAGGTCGAATTAAAAGAAAGTCAATTTGAGAGTACTGCAGTTACTGACAGCTAGTTAAAAGCCAAAAACAATTAATGATAAAAATCATGCATCAGAGACTAAAATCAACTAAAACACATCCCAGGGATTTAGTATTTTAACGTCATGAACAGTCAGAGAAGACATGACTTGTGCAATGCCAAAATAAATGTATCGACAGGTAGTAGGATAGTGAGGAGCTACTTAAGAGATAAAAATAACGTGTGTGTCTCTAAACATCCCGCCTCAAAAGAAGATACAACTTAGTTATGTTTTAATTTGCTAATGACAAAATCGATATTAGTGCCAATGTAAACTATATTCAGAGATCTAATTACAATATTGGTACGATAACCCTTACTTATAAGTTTGTTTAAAGGTTCAATGAGTTTACACGGATCACATAGTGATTTCCTCGCTTTAAGTACAATATTACCGTAAAATTTAGGATGTGAAATACCATTTTAATAAGTTTTCTACAGGTACAGCCAAATTTACTAATCAAATCTTTGTATCTATGAAAGAATTTAGTAAAAGTTTTAAGTAATTTATGGTATCGAAATCCCTGACACAATAATTTCCCAGTGATGCATTGATTACGTTCGTTAAAATCTATGACATCAGAACACACACGGCATACCGAATGAGTTGGGATATATAAACACCGTATGATGGAGCCAAAGGCACATCGCCGCTCTAAAATGGAAAATTAACAATAGGAAATGAAAAATCGTCTCTTTTGTCGTAAATTTTAGTATGTAGTTTCCGTTAGAAATTGAAATGTCTAAATCTAGAAAAGGGTAACTGCTGCTGTTTATGTTAGATTTAGTTAAAGTAAGTTCTTTTGGGTAAATTTGAAGTATATTTAGAGAACTCTGGATTATTTAACGAAAAATATCATCCAGGTAACGGTAGGTATTGTTGAATGTATCAACTAAATATAACAATGATGGGTCTTTACTGAGTTTGGTCATAAACTGAGATTCATAGCAATATAGAAATAAATCTGCTATTAAAGGGCACAGTTAGTGCCCATAGGAATACCTACTACCTGACGAGCCTGTTCATGTTGCCCTGTGGTTTTGTCAAATTGGTTGCTGTCTTATTTACATATATTCCCTCGACCATGGGTGCACAACTTTATATGTTATGTATGGTATAATTCTATTATGGGGATATTCATGGAACCTTATATAAGAAATAAAACAAATGTAACATATTTATTTTACTTATTTCAACTTACATTTTCATGATCAAGGGTAAATATAGATATTTACAGCACACAAATAACTGATATACATTGTAAAATAAGGGATTTATGAAAATGAGGGGCAGGGACTAGGGGGAGGGTGAGCTCAACACAGGGTCCTGTCCTCAAGCACCTAGGACTATTCTCTATACAAGAGGGTCTGGAAGAGGTTTACTGAATGAATAGAGAATTGGGGGTAAAAAGTGTAGAATAAATGGATAAAAAATAAAGAATAGAGAAAATAGACAACAAAAAATAAAGAATGGAGAAATAGACCCCAAAAATATAAAGAATAGAGAAAAGTGGTCTAAATAAGTAAAGAATAAATAAATGCAGGGCCCCCAACGCAAACCCTTATACCTTATATCATTTGTCCATTATTCTCTAATATTTATATTTTTGCAATGTATTCTCTAATTTTTATCTTCTTTGTCCATTATTCTCTATTTCTTTTATATCAGTTGTCTATTATTCTTAAATTCTTTATCTGTTTATATCAAACAAAATTTTAGTGATTCAACCAAAAATCTAATTTCAAAATTGTATTAATATTATTATACATGGTAAATCCTGAGGATTTGTCCCAGCTTGAACTCTATATATCGATATAAACAATCTGTAAGGCATGGACAATTTGACTTTCTGCAGAGGGGGCTGTTTTTTTTTTTTTAAATAATCTCCTCTATTTAGACAAAAAAAAATAATCTGGCCTATTCAGTTGCTAGAAAAAAAATATTTTGGCTTCATGTCCTATTCCTTTGTCTTTACAAATGTTGAAAAAAAATATTCTTGCTAGTGGATTGACTGAAGAAAAAAAATATTCTTGCTCAGTTTGCACGATAAAAAAAAATCTGGCTTGATATAAAAACCCAGCCCCAGTGCACCCCCCAAATCAAATGGTCCATGCCTAATCTGTAATCAAATAAGGCTAAAAACCACCAAGTTATTTTTTCCATTCTTTATTTTTGGTCCTGTTTTTCTATACTTTTCTGTACACCCCATCTTTACCCTCTAATCTCGAGCCTCTAATATTATTTCGTCAAGTTTATTCTCCATACACACTGAAACAATGATCCATGATACTTAAAAAAACAATGTCCAACCTAAGACTGGTTCTGTATCCTATGCAAATCCTGTGCCCTTGAATAACATCTTGGACATTCACTTACTCCAATGATGAACGTGTCCTTCCAGCTGAATTTCTCGATCACCGTTTTAAAATTATTTCATGAAATTAACATGACTGATCAAGGTCATTTCATATCTGCATGTTATCAAATTATGGTGGAAAACGGGAACAGTGAACTAGCGCGTACTTCGTGAAAGATCGGAAATAAAATATGGAAGGGGTTACTGCTATCACTGCAGAATAATTACATTACATGTATGTTTCATAATAATACGTTATTTTGATTGGCTAACAGTAATCTCGCGTCATTCTGAAATTAACCTTCATTTAAAAATGAAATGTAACATTCATGACGGCACGAGCTTTCACAATAAAGTGCACAGGTAAATAAAAGAAAAACTTGATAGAAATCGTGTTTTCATGATCCTAGCAAAAAAATGTAATTATAAGTATTGAATGCTTCTTTTAGTAATTTTATAGGGTTGTAAAAGCGTGACCGTGCGCACATTTTTAGAATGAAGCGCTTCCGCTCTTCATACAAAATGTACTTCGGTCAACGCTTTTACACCCCAATAAATTTACAAAAAGAAGCATTCAATTCTTAAATGAATTTTCACCATTCTTGATGAGAGGGGGGGTTCCATCCTATTAGAGGTGATAACCCAACCTGAGCATGCTGAGTACACAACTCCTGAAATCTCCAAGAAATATGAATCAACATAAAATCTATATATAATTATGTTGATATTTCTTAACTAAAATGACTGACCAGGAAAATTGCTGAAACGGTGGCATGTATTTTTTTTACGGATAATACGTTTTTTTCTTTCAGAAATATGCCCAAATCATTTATGATCATTTATTATTAGACTTGATTACTATAAACTCAAGAATTTTGTTATCCCGCTTATTATTGAAAGGGTCTCATTTGGGGGTTCTGATCCCGGATCCAGCTTATTGTTTTGTCAGATTCCCGTATCCCGCTTATCATTGTAATAATGACGCTTGTAATTTCACGTGTCCCGCCCGACGTCGTTTCCCGTTTTCACGCTTGATTTTTATGGGGGCTAGGATGAAATTTGAAAAAGGCAGGACAGGAGTTTTGAGTAAAAAAAGGCAGGATCAGCAACTTGGCAAAAAAAAAAGGCAGGATGACAATTTATGTAAAAAGTCAGGATAAACTAATAAAAAAAGACAGGACCGAATAGAGTGAAAAATAAAATTACAACTAAAAAAATGCAGGACAAAATTTTTCATCCTAGCCCCCATCAAATGGTAGCTCCCTTAATAATTGGACTTTCACGTGTCACGCTTACAAAAAATCGGCCAATCCCGCATCACGCTTAGACCCAAAATGAGACCCACTTGAAGTGACTGTGCACACCAACAATAAATATATGTAGATATGCATGGAAATCACCTCAAGAAGTATTACCATTGACATAATAATCTACACAAATATAATCCTTAACAATTGTAAAAAGGTAGACAAATGCATTCCGTCTGCAGAATTTAAGTTTGAATTAATATTGAATTAATAATATTCATTATATTTATTTCTCAAAAATGATTTTTTTTTTTATTTTCTATGAATGGACTTTGTCTTGTACTTCAAAGAAATAAACTGTGGAAACACATACAAGAAAAAACAAATTCATCTTTTTTTTTGCAAAACAATAGAAAATGTTATTGAATGATGACCCCCACCCCCAATGATGATAAACAGCAGTACCTTAAACATGTTAAATTACTGCAACCCCGTTTTGTTACAGTTTTTCCCCCTTTTTCCCATTTTTTCTCCATGATGTGACTTTTTCTTTGACTGAGGTTTTTAATACTGTATGGGTATCCTCTTCCTCTTTTGTATCAAAAGCAAATCAAATACAAATTTATATAAAAAGCGAACAGTCAGGCAACACAGAATAAACTGGCATTTAACAAAAAAACATTTAATCTCCTTCCCGAGTATGTTCTGTTATCTATCCACATTGATGCCGAGTTTAATAAAGTTTTGGTCTGCATATGGCGCTATGTAAGATTCATGCAATAATTGACTTTTTACTGGGGTCAACATATCACGATCAAAGAATCGATTTGCGCCAATTACAGTTTTGAAAAGATATCAATTGCGCCACTCTCTATTTTATTGATGGTATTAATTGCGCCAATAAATGGAATCAAATTGCGCCACATTTACCTGTATATTTTTTACCTATATCATACATGTACATGTATTACAGTAACATGTACAATAATTAACCTATCCACTTTAGATTAAACTGAACACGCATCAAAATTAGAAAACTCGCCAATAAATAAGTTGTTCAGTAATAGAATAGTTTTTCACATGTAAAGATATCTGATATATCGTTCAAGAAAATAGAGTCTGATAGAGGAAAACCTGTCATCGTTGTCGAAGAACACAAATTCCTTCAGGCATTTGTTAAGAAAAATGGAGAAATAAGATGGAGATGTGCAGTTAAGTCGTGTTGTGCTAGGCTATTTACATATGAATCTAGTACAGTTATTTTGAGTGGGGAATTAGATCATATACATGAAACTAATACTCAGAAACTAGAAAGAGCATGCATTGAAAAGCAACTGATATATTATCTGAGCGACCTTCTAAAATAATTAATTCAGAGCTCTTCAAAATTGACGAAGAATTTCATTTAGAAAAGAAAGATTTGAAATATGTTGAACTTCTTCAATTCATGTAAACAGAAAGAAGGAAACTGCACCTAGCTCAACCAAAAATCAAGCCAAACTTCAAAGATAAATAATAAATTCATAAAATTGGCGCAATTAGATGATTTTTTATTGGTGTAAATGATACCTATAGTTTTTAAAATGAAGTGGCGCAGAAGTAGCATTGGCGCAAATAGGTTGTTGCGCAAATGAGTTCATTTTTGGCGCAAAAAGATATCGTCCCAAATTTTATATATGAAATTGCTTTTCAATAAAGAAGCATGAAATATGTTGCCAGACTATTGGTTGCTTCAACAACCAATCACTCATGAGATTCTATACACGAGAACTTTATTTATTTTAAAAACATCTTAAATTTGAATTCAGAACGAAGAAAATTAAACCGATACAAATTGAAATTATAATGATAATTTTTTTTTATTTACAAATGTCATCGTACTGGCTCAATCCAATCATATGTCATTTTAAAACAAACACTTGACAAACATATCCTTTAACTACATACTTTTTTAATGATTATATCATATTTAAGCATTAGTTTTTTTCAGGACAAACTTTCTGTACTATCTAACGGCATTGCTATCTAAATATCTAGACATGCTAAGCACATTTTGTCTTCTGCTAAGCATTTTGTATAAAATACCCAGTCGTCAACAGTTGACTTGACAATGATTTGTTGGCCTGCAACGAGTTGACATTCGCTTGAAATGGTATTGAAATTGACTCCCAGACATGCATCATTCATTGCACATTCACAAAGACAGGTAATTTTGCTAGGTTGTATTTCATTATTCAGCAATGTCATGTTACCATATGCTCTAGAGACGCCACAAAAGGATCCAGTGAACAACGCTAAAAATAAAGATGTTTTATCTATTATATTGGAAGTTAATAATAAAAATGATTATTATTATACATATTTTTATTTCATTTAATTTTAATCAAAATGCAACGATGGAAGAACAAATATTTACTACCGCAAATTTGCAGATCTAATATTGGACATCGAGCCACATTTCAAGCATAGTGAATCGCCTCGGTGGTCTCGTGGTAGCGTGCTTGTCTCGAGTGCGGGAGTTTGTGGGCTCGAACCTCGGCTTGGCCAAACAAAAGACTTTAGAATTGATATATGTTGCTTCTCCGCTAAGCACACGGAATTAAGGAGTAAGAGCAAAGCAGACCTGGGGTCAATTACATGCTAAAGTAATTAAGTACATTTCAGTTACAATGATTTTTAAATGTAATTAATTACATTACAATTACATTGCCAATGTAATTAATTACATTTCAATTACTTTTATCCAAATACATGTAATAGCTATATCATTTAGAATAAAATCATAAAATGACAACAGGCTAGAATAGATTGAAACTTTTAAATACATTCCAACAAGATTTGTGTTAATATATTTTTATTCTTAAATAGATTTTCTTAAAATTTCAAGTTTCTACTAAAAATGTTAATTTAGATTTTAAAGGTTTTCTTATGTACCTCGTGTGAAATTTGAAGTAACTTTAAAGCTTGTATTAATTACAGAGGAGTAATGGTAGCATTTTCCAGACTTGTCTTTTGGAAAGTAAATTACATTTATAAATTTTGACTTGGATGGAGAGTTGTCTCATTGGCACTCATACCACATCTTCTTATATCTATGAACTCCTTCTTGTATGTTTTGACTGCTGTATTTAAATTTTTGTAGAAAGTGTTCAAATGATATCCATCTGTACAGATTTTAACATATAAATATGATGGTTTAAAAAAGCATTGTCCTTGGCATTTTAATCAAGGGACAAACTTGTACTTAATAATTAGTTAAGTGAAAGGAATAACCTGAGGCTAAGATTATTGTTAATTGTTAAAACAACATATTTACAAATTGCATGAAAATAAATTGGTATTGTTTTTAATTTTTAGATTTTTACGTAAACATGTGAAAAAATTAATGAATTAAATACAAATAAAGATTATAAATAATAATACATGCTATACTGATTAATGGAATATCACGGAATGTTATCATCATCATCATCATCATCATCAATGTAAATCATCATCATCATCATCATCATCATCATCATCATCATCATCATCATCATCATCATCATCATCATCATCATCATCATCATCATCATCATCATTATTGATTTCATGATCTATTAATGTACTTTCTGTCTCCTGACAAATATTCATCCAAAATTATACGGACGTGAAAGAAAAAGGATAAAAAAAGAAAACCACCTAAAACCTATCAGTCATACAAAACAATAAACCATTAGAAATAAGGACATCATTCTACTCAAATATTCTAGATGTCTCAGTTTTGTTTGCTGCGGTATTGTTGTCATAGTGAATGATGTATAATCCACATCTCACTGATTTAATTTCCACTTACGAACGTGTTCCAGAATCCACATTCCTTCAGCTCCCCAGCCCGTCCTTATACCCACTCCCTGTATTTGTAACGGTTTAGTATCTGTATAATCTATCACATTTTCAGTTCCAGTGTTGGTATATTTTGTGAGATTTATTCTTCCGTCTACTGTCCAATTCAGTACAAAGGTCATGTAAGCAGTGCAATTTAGTACTCCGGGAGTCAATGTGTCTACCATTTCGCCGGTATTGTACTTTCGACGAAGAAATGTGTAAGCCTTTCCAAATGATGCACCCAAACATATTTCATAGAAGTCGGGAGAATTTAAATCAACTGCAGCAGATAGGAGAATAAAGGCGTCATGACATGCTTTTACTTTAAAGTTTACGAATGTTTTTTAGTGGGAAATAAATGGTAGCTAAATAGACTGGTATAATAATCATGAACATTTTGTGTATTGGTAGCATCAACGTCTCCACTGTTCTTTGTCTGAATCCATATTTCATCCATGGTCTGACCTGCATTTATAAAAGGTCATTTTTTTTAATTTTCGGATAAAGTAATTGCAAAATGACATATCTCTAAGGGTTATTTTAAAAGTTTGGTAATATTCATACTGACATGAAATTCTCTATCTGTTTTTTCTAATCTAATTCTGCAAAACCTTCAAACGTATTATTCTGTTCAAAGTTTTTTTTCCAATAAACGTCTCCAATGTAGACGAAAATTGCATTAATAGTTTAGGTCTTGTTTAGTTTTGAAGCTCTATCATTTGTTTTCTTCATATTGCTTCAAAACATATTATAAACCCGGTATTTTTATGATATTTATAATTCTAATGCTATTTCTGGTTATTTCTATCTAAGTCTCAGTTGAATCATTTTCAGATTATACTTAATGCAATTAATTTTCTTTGTTTTTAATACACAGAATAAATTGAAAACTGTATCTATATATATGACGAATCTTACCTGAAACAGAAAAGAAAACTACCAGAAAACAAATGGGAATTTTCATTTTCACTCCCGTATTCAATAAAATGTGTTTCCTATGATAAGCTGTTTTTATATTTGAATTCAATAATAACGTGTGATTCAAACAAAGAGTAAAGACCAGGCCTTGAAAACCATCCAATATTTATCATTTAGATACAGAATATTCCTATAATTTCTCAATTCTTACATAAAGCCGACCTATAGCTATCATCGAAGCTGAATGAAATTTAGATCTATCACAACTCGCGTGCTCGTATATAAGGATAGCGAAATTATAGATCTATATTTTAATAAGATTGACCTATAACCGCTTTTATCTTCGTTAGTTGAACTAGTGGATAGTTGTGTCATTGACATTCATACTTTTATAATGAAATGTAAAATAATGCACATTTACACAGACGTATAAAATTATCCTGACCCAAAATTTCCAAAGAATATCTTAATAGCTATTAATAAAAGATATTTAACAAGTTCAGCCCAACACTGTCGCAACTGATTCTCTCTTGAGAACTATATTTTACGTGAAACAAACTTCATTGTACTCGAGGTAAATTTCGAAAATGAAATGAAAAGGCCCTTACTTTGAAACCGCGGTGGGTGCTAAAGTAACTGAAATTCACCTAAACGGATGTTCCGTCAATACTAATTTAAGTCTCATGGATTTATACCCCAGTAGCTTAGCCGTTTACATTACTGGTAGAGGGGGTTCGGCCTCTGCTTTTGCTCCAGGTATTCGGACAACTTACTGACAATCATCAGAACCAAACCAATACAAACTGATGACAGGTGTCAGAAACCTAGCAATGACAAGAGACGACGATTGCGCCAAGCAATATATTCGCTCTTATATAACAAAAAACCTAGATCGATTAAACAATTTTATATTTTTTGTAAACAAAGACATTTAACACAGACATCGAACTTGCCGCTTTGCGAAATTTAAACTGTTATGTTTAATACATTTTCGAACCTCACATGCGATTAGTTTACATGACGCGTTTGCTGAGTGAAAATATCCATAATAATAGACAAGGTATGATAAGGGCCATTTTTTGCCCCCTCCTGCAAATAGGTTTCTTCCTTAATTAGAGTCATGAACACCATGCAGCTATTTCAGGTTCCTTCCTTAATTTGAGTCATGATCACCAGATATTGCAGGTTCCTTCCTTAATTTGAGTCATGATCACCAGATATTGCAGGTTCCTTCCTTAATTTAAATCATGATCACCAGGTATTGCAAGATCCTTCCTTAGTTTAAATCATGATCATTAGATATTGCAAGATCCATACGTATTTGATTCATGATCACCAGATATTGCAAGATCCGTACGTATTTGATTCATGAACACCAGATATTGCAACACATGTGCGTTATTATATTCATGATATAAATATTTTCATATTTTACTTAAGGCTATCAGTATATCAATATTTCCAGTCTTAATCCCTGTTATGAAACTGGAATGGTATCCCGTTAATGTGCTTATTTATGATCTAAATATTTAGTTCACTTTCAATCAGGACTGTTCACTTAAAAACTGTTTCAAACTATATCAGAGTCAAGTACTGAGGGTCTGGTTGGGGTCCTTCATTTTTGTATTCTTTCATTTTTTAGGCCATTTTTCTCTATTCTTTATACGTTTTACCCATTATTCTCTGGTTTTTTTTTTTCATATATTTTAATACCTCATTATTCTCTATTCTATATTTTTTTGGTCTATTTTCTCTATTGTCTATAATTTTTGCCCATTATTCTGTATTCTGTAAACCCCCATCCGCACCCCCAGTACTGTTGCTATGAAAAACAACCCATTAAGTTTAGAAAGGTATGTAAAAAGTAAAACAACAAAAATACCGAACTCCAAGGAAAATACAAAACAGAAAGTCCCTTAACAATTGGCAAAATCGAAAGCTCAAACACATCAAACGAATGGAAAACAACTGTCATATTCCTGACTTGGTAACAAACTAACCTGAACAAAACAAACCGTGTCTCAATATGCAGGCCAACATCCTTGACGACAACCATTTTACTATGAAATATCAAAATTCAAAATCTGATGTTGACCTCCCGATAATATAAAAAAAAAAACTTTTAGGTTCCTTCCCCTGAAAAAATGAGTATCTACGGTATTTCCCGTCGACTCAAGGAGACACAGTCTTTTCCTTATTCCATTTAAGTTAAATAATTGCTCCCCAAAATGTGGTCTGCGCAGAGGGATAAAAAAAGACAAACTTGCAAGGAAAGTGATGTCTGTCCACTTTACAAAAGGTCATCAATTTTCGGAGTGTTCCACAAAGTCCTTAGCATGTTACAATTTCGCCAAAAATACTTATTTTTCACATCTTAGTTTTCGAGTACACCGGTCTGCTCTTGTCAAATGAACATTCAATATAGAAATATTGTCTTTTCGTGAATATAACAGTTTAAAAGTCTGTCTGTACATGTTAAAAATTAAAGATAAATATTTTCATAAAGTTGGTATCTTTTACTATTATTTATTCAATTTTAAAAGGTCTAGTGAATGATGTATAATCCACATCTCACTGATTTAATTTCCACTTACGAACGTGTTCCAGAATCCACATTCCTTCAGCTCCCCAGCCCGTCCTTATACCCACTCCCTGTATTTGTAACGGTTTAGTATCTGTATAATCTATCACATTTTCAGTTCCAGTGTTGGTATATTTTGTGAGATTTATTCTTCCGTCTACTGTCCAATTCAGTACAAAGGTCATGTAAGCAGTGCAATTTAGTACTCCGGGAGTCAATGTGTCTACCATTTCGCCGGTATTGTACTTTCGACGAAGAAATGTGTAAGCCTTTCCAAATGATGCACCCAAACATATTTCATAGAAGTCGGGAGAATTTAAATCAACTGCAGCAGATAGGAGAATAAAGGCGTCATGACATGCTTTTACTTTAAAGTTTACGAATCTTTTTTTAGTGGGAAATAAATGGTAGCTAGATAGACTGGTATAATAATCATGAACATTTTGTGTATTGGCAGCATCAACGTCTCCACTGTTCTTTGTCTGAATCCATATTTCATCCAAGGTCTGACCTGCATTTATAAAAAGGTCATTTTTTTTTATTTTCGGATAAAGTAATTGCAAAAAGACATATCTCTAAGGGTTATTTTAAAAGTTTGGTAATATTCATACTGACATGAAATTCTCTTTTTTTTTTTTTCTAATTTAATTCTGCAAAAACCTTCAAACGTATTATTCTGTTCAAAGTTTTTTTTTTTCTCCAATAAAAGTCTCCAATGTAGACGAAAATTGCATTAATAGTTTAGGTCTTGTTTAGTTTGAAGCTCTAACATTTGTTTTCTTCATATTGCTTCAAAAACATATTATAAACCCGGTATTTTTATGATATTTAGAATTCTAATGCTATTTCTGGTTATTTCTATCTAAGTCTCAGTTGAATCATTTTCAAATTATACTTAATGCAATTAATTTTCTTTGTTTTAATACACAGAATAAATTGAAAACTGTATCTATATATATGACGAATCTTACCTGAAACAGAAAAGAAAACTACCAGAAAACAAATGGGAATTTTCATTTTCTCCCGTATTCAATAAAATGTGTTTCCTATGATAAGCTGTTTTATATTTGAATTCAATAATAACGTGTGATTCAAACAAAGAGTAAAGACCAGGCCTTGAAAACCATCCAATATTTATCATTTAGATACAGAATATTCCTATAATTTCTCAATTCTTACATAAGGCCGACCTATAGCTATCATCGAAGCTGAATGAAATTTAGATCTATCACAACTCGCGTGCTCGTATATAAGGATAGCGAAATTATAGATCTATATTTTAATAAGATTGACCTATAACCGCTTTTATCTTCGTTAGTTGAACTAGTGGATAGTTGTGTCATTGGCATTCATACTTTTATAATGAAATGTAAAATAATGCACATTTACACAGATGTATAAAATTATCCTGACCCAAAATTTCCAAAGAATATTATATCTTAATAGCTATTAATACAAGATATTTAACAAGTTCAGCCCAACACTGTCGCAACTGATTTTCTCTTGAAAACAAAATTTTACGTGAAACAAAATTCATTGTACTCGAGGTAAATTTCGAAAATGAAACGAAAAGGCCCTTACTTTGAAACCGCGGTGGGTGCTTAAGTAACTGAAATTCACCTAAACGGATGTTCCGTCAATACTAATTTAAGTCTCGTGGATTTATACCCCAGTAGCTTAGCCGTTTACATTACTGGTAGAGGGGGTTCGGCCTCTGCTTTTGCTCCAGGTATTCGGACAACTTACTGACAATCATCAGAACCAAACCAATACAAACTGATGACAGGTGTCAGAAACCTAGCAATGACAAGAGACGACGATTGCGCCAGCAATATATTCGCTCTTATATAACAAAAACCAAGATCGATTAAACAATTTTATATTTTTGTAAACAAAGACATTTAACACAGACATCGAACTTATCGCTTTGCGAAACTTAAACTGTTATGTTTAATACATTTTCGAACCTCACATGCGATTAGTTTACATAACGCGTTTGCTGAGTGAAAATATCCATAATAAAAGACAAGGTATGATAAGGGCCATTTTGCCCCTCCTGCAAATAGGTTTCTTCCTTAATTAGAGTCATGAACACCAGCTATTTCAGGTTCCTTCCTTAATTTGAGTCATGATCACCAGATATTGCAGGTTCCTTCCTTAATTTAAATCATGATCACCAGGTATTGCAAGATCCTTCCTTAGTTTAAATCATGATCATTAGATATTGCAAGATCCATACGTATTTGATTCATGATCACCAGATATTGCAAGATCCGTAAGTATTTGATTCATGAACACCAGATATTGCAAGATCCGTGCGTATTTGATTCATGATCACCAGATATTGCAACACATGTGCGTTATTATATTCATGATATAAATATTTTCATATTTTACTTAAGGCTATCAGTATATCAATATTTCCAGTCTTAATCCCCGTTATGAAACTGGAATGGTATCCCGTTAATGTGCTTATTTATGATCTAAATATTTAGTTCACTTTCAATCAGGACTGTTCACTTAAAAACTGTTTCAAACTATATCAGAGTCAAGTACTGAGGGTCTGGTTGGGGTCCTTCATTTTTGTATTCTTTCATTTTTTAGGCCATTTTTCTCTATTCTTTATACGTTTTACCCATTATTCTCTGTTTTGTTTTATATTTTAATACCACATTATTCTCTATTCTATATTTTTGGTCTATTTTCTCTATTGTCTATAATTTTTGCCCATTATTCTGTATTCTGTAAACCCCATCCACACCCTCAGTACTGTTGCTATGAAAACAACCCATTAAGTTTAGAAAGGTATGTAAAAAGTAAAACAACAAAAATACCGAACTCCAAGGAAAATACAAAACAGAAAGTCCCTTAACAATTGGCAAAATCGAAAGCTCAAACACATCAAACGAATGGAAAACAACTGTCATATTCCTGACTTGGTAACAAACTAACCTGAACAAAACAAACCGTGTCTCAATATGCAGGCCAACATCCTTGACGACAACCATTTTACTATAAAATATCAAAATTCAAAATCTGATGTTGACCTCCCCGATAATATAAAAAAAAAACAAACTTTTAGGTTCCTTCCCCCGCTGAAAAAAATGAGTATCTACGGTATTTCCCGTCGACTCAAGGAGACACAGTCTTTCCTTATTCCATTTAAGTTAAATAATTGCTCCCCAAAATGTGGTCTGCGCAGAGGGATAAAAAAAGACAAACTTGCAAGGAAAGTGATGTCTGTCCACTTTACAAAAGGTCATCAATTTTCGGAGTGTTCCACAAAGTCCTTAGCATGTTACAATTTCGCCAAAAATACTTATTTTTCACATCTTAGTTTTCGAGTACACCGGTCTGCTCTTGTCAAATGAACATTCAATATAGAAATATTGTCTTTTCGTGAATATAACAGTTTAAAAGTCTGTCTGTACATGTTAAAAAATTAAAGATAAATATTTTCATAAAGTTGGTATCTTTTTACTATTATTTATTCAATTTTACGAAAAGGTCGTCTCGATTTTTGTACATGTATTTGCGGTCTTCTCGATATTTTCACATTCAATCAGTAGAAAAAAAAAATTGAAGTTGGTGCTCTAGGAATTTAATCGCATAGCAACATTTAAAACCAATTTTACATCAAGGTCATATAGCCTGCTGTACTCGTCGTTTGCTATTTAAGGAGGGAAATGATAAGATTAAATGGAAGTTTTGTTTTTATTTCAACTTATTTCTATTTTTACTATTTATCAGAACGTTTTTCCGTGAATTTATAATTGATAGCGTCCTTGCTAAAACGGGACAAACATTGAAAAGATCTAGTTGTCAATGTTTACAGGATTTCCCCTTCATAAAATGTCCTACGTATATCGATATAAGGAATACGTGCATTAAAGAATTGCGGCGTAAAACAGGAATTGAAGAAAACTTTATCACAAATAAGTATAGACTTTCAGTGATGTATTGACCATTTGCGTGTTTGTAAGTTGAACGATTGCTGAACTTTGAACAGATGACAGAAAAAAGGATTTGCAATGAATTGACTTCTATAGGTAACCCTTCAACGAGCAATCAAGAGATCAAAAGGCGAAGTTATAGATCAAATATCTTCACACAAACTTTTAATATAGCGCTTATTAAAACTTTCATATCAATCAATTTAAAATTACAAGTCTTATGCTAGTTTGACTTTAAAGTCAAATGAAACGAGTTTCTTTGAATTATAATGCTTAGTAAATTATTAAACCAATGTAAACATAAATAATAAACTAAGTTCTTTACGCACGTTTTTTTTTTTTTTTTTTACATGTTTTTAAATCTAGAACGTTTTATCGACAAATAATATTTCATTTAATGACTGTTGATTGCAAGCTAATCCACTTTCGAGTTTGTTGCAGAAGTTTTATTGTCGAAATTCTTATCTGGTGCAGAAAATTTGGTACCGTTAATGTTGTTATTACCGGATCGTGACATTGATAAACAATCAACACAATCATGGAACACTTGAAAAATAAGTGAATTGATATAGACGAGTGACATTTTTCAAAAATACGCTTAGTTAACGACTTTAATGCACCCACCTAACATACGGCTATATCCTATGGGAACGAACTGTGCGCCTCTCCTTGCCGACCTCTTCTTATTTTCATATGAATCGGAGTTCCTTCAGACACTTGTCAAAAACAAGAAGATCAAAGAAGCCAGGTTATTTAATTTCACTTTCAGATATATTGATGATGTTCTTTCCATTAATAATCCGAACTTTTCTGATTGGGTTCCATTAATATATCCACCAGAACTAGAAATTAAAGAAACAACAGACACGGCTTCCTCCGCCTCATTTTAGACTTATACCTCGAATTTGATATACACAGTCATCTCAGTACCAGAATCTATGACAAACGAGACGATTTTAATTTTGAAATTATCAATTTCCCCACCTTAGTAGCAATATACCAACTTCACCTGCATATGGGATATACATTTCCCAACTTATTCGGTATTCAAGAGCTTGCAGCTCCTACTCAGACTTTGTAAAACGTCACCAGTGTCTGAGCAGAAAGTTGATGAACCAGGGGTATATCAAAGAACGTCTCGTCCTTTTTCTAAAAAAGTTCATCGGAAGGTACCAAGAACTTGTTGATAAATATTCCGTATCAACTTCACAAATAATACACGATGGTCTTGAAGTATAGATTTTGCGTACTGACGTTGTTTATCATCTTAATAACGTGTTATAGTATTCTTTTATTTATCTTTATTAATATTACTTTTACTGTTAAGTCTGTTTTTTGAGATATCCATTAGACGTGACTCTTTGCTTATGTATCCCGTCATACTTTGAACGACAAAATTATTTTATCTATTAATATTACTTTTACTGTTGAGTCTGTTTTTTGTGATATACATTTGACGTGACTCTGTACTTATGTATATCGTCATACTTTGTATTTTATTGTATTTATTAATATTACTTTTATTGTTAAGTCTGTTTTTTGTTATATCCATTTTACGTGACTCTGTATTTATGTATCTCTTTATACTTTGAACGACAAAATTATTTTATGTCTACCTGTGCGAATTTCAAACGCGCGATTTTACGCCAGTACTTAAAACCTTCCATCCTTTATGGGTGGATTTTACTTAGATAAATAAAATCGTAAAATATAAGCAAAATGAGGATGTTAAATTTGATGTATGCCTTTTTGTGCTTCTTCGTTACATTTGTTTGTTTTTATAGTGATTAAGCTGATAACACAATGTTGACAGCTGTACCCCTATTTTTGACATTTTTACCTATTGTGTCTGTTTGTTTTGTTCACGGATCGTTGTCAATATAATGGAATTTGATGCGACTGTCATACAAGTGAGAGGTTTAGCTAGCTATAAAACCAGGTTCAATCTACCATTTTCTACATAAGAAAATGCCTGTATCAAGTCAGGAATATGACAGTTGTTATCCATTCGTTTGATGTGTTTTTTTTTTTTTTTTTCCATTTGATTGGGGACTTTCCTTTTTGAATTTTCCTCGGAGTTCAGTATTTTTGTGATTTTACTTTCTATATTATACATAGGCTGGTCCTCTCCCTTGCAACATACGGGTATCTCAGAGCCAAACAGATAAAGGACAGAGAACCAGTCTATATTATACATCATTCGAAAGCTTAATATTTGTACTTTCTGTTTTGCCCGGTCGTCAATAATTCGTACGGTGCATTTTTTGTTAATTCAAGGTCAAAGGTCAAGAATGAACATTCATTAATTTCGTAATAATTAAACAAAATGATCTTAGCTGGTTCTTTAGGATATATTTTTTTTCTAAAAATCATATATGAACATAATAGAACAGAATACCAGAATTCGAAATCAGGTGCACATTAAAATGTTACTTGCGCAATACTTACAGAAAATTGCTTTTTTTGAAAAAATCTTTCAAAAAAGATAAAATTGCGCTAAAAGCAAAATATTTCTTTATGTATCAATATTTATATGTCAAAAATAGAATAGATCTATATCGTTTATAGGTGAAGGAAATTTTTTACTGCAATTAATATAACTAGAACACACCCGCGAAATCGCGGGCATTTTAAGCTTGGTTGGAAGTATGTATACTATTGTAGGATGAATTTTTGTAAAAGAAATATGTCTGGAGAATTTCAGAAAAGATAGCAAAAGTCAAATAGGGACATGGAGACAGGACAATATTTTCAAGCCCTCTCCCTTTTTTCAAAGTCCGCTGTTTTTTGTTTTCTGTTATATTCCATTATTTTCGCGTTTCTGTATACTATGAACATACGTATATATATAATAAATAAAGTGTATTTGCTATTAACTATCAACTCTAAGTTTCTTCTCCACGGCGATCACTGCTATATTATATAGAGAGTCTCTATATATTATAGTAGTATAATCATAGTATGCATGCAGATAAACGCGATTGGGACAAACTCATCAATGTAGTGTCCAGTTATGGTCATTGATCCGGTTAAAATATGTAAACACTATATGTGTGTTCGCAAAATAAATAATGAGACACAGCCGTTTATTTTCTTGTAAAGCGGAGTTTAAACAGATGTAAGAATTGTCACATTTTTGAAATTGTGGATATGAAAGTAAAACCATGACGACCGCAGTTGCAAATAATGCATATTTCGTTATTCTATAACGATTTGAAATACTTTTATCTTCCTTTTAGAGGCGGATTTTTTGGGGGATGCCCCCTCGATCCCCCCTTTTTGTGGAATTTTTTGTTGTTGATTATTCAGTAGGGAATCACTGAAACATGACTTGCGCGGCACCCTCTTAAGCAGTCAATGCCCCCATTTATAAACATTTCTGGAGTGGAGCTGCCACTGCTTACTAGTATATTCCAAATGCTTTAATTATTTTTTTTGGGTGGGGGCGCACTGGGATAAGTTGCAAACAGAATTGATCATAATTAAGGAAGGAATAATTGGGTTTAAATATTATTTTTTTTTATATTTTTATATATATATTTTTTTTAATCACGTTTGAAATGATTCTCACAATCAGAAAGGTTTGAAACAGAATAATACAATAGCCGATACTTTAAAATACCGTCTGCCTTAGCACAAACAAACGGTATAAATCTTAAATGTTTTTTTTTCGGGGGTTCACACATCGTTCCCTCAGTTCTTTTGTAGATCTGTTTGGTGACACTGATAGGTGATTAGCAATCAGTAATAATAATTATAACGGCAATCAACCTTATCACACACATCTTCAAATAGACTGTCCTTTTGCAAATTAAAACGTAAGCTCCGCCCGATCAGTTGAAATCACATTGGTATACTTATGAAAATTATGAAAATTATGTGCAAGTTTAAAACCGGTAGTCACGTCGATCTGATGACGGAAACAGTATCCGGACGCCTTTATTTTCGTTTTTCTCCCAAAATAACCCAAACTGAATAATCATAAGAATGGATGACAAATGCGACTATGCATGGTACCTATAGGACACAGAGGTATGATGATTAGTTTATTGTGGAAGGAAGAGAAGCGACACACAAAATGAGGTCTTCTCGTTTAAAAGTATAGATACTGGTCAGGAATCAGCCTGCTAAAGAAGCTTTTGTAGTTGCCCTTAAAACCACCATCTGCATATTAGGATCATTTTGCATTTCATTGTTTAGATGACACATCGATTGTTGTCAATATCAAATGAAAATAATTTACTATATTTAAAAAGGGGGTAATAAAAGTGAATTAAGAATATACAAGGTATATATATATAATAGAAATAAGTTTTATTCGATGTCGAAGGTGAAAGACATATTAAGATGTTTATTCTCATTCAATATTCGAATAAATACTGTTTGCACCACACGCTTTACATCACAAATCATTTATGTTAGCACATTATTACATACTTATTTAATATATTATTTGTTTTATTAAATATAACTGAAGTTTTATATTGTGGAAGATTGATTACCGTTCTGACCAACTTCAATCACCACTGGTTTAAGGTAGTGTTCGTACATTTCTGTGTAGTATTTTGAGAACTGTTGTTTGTCTGTTCTACTTTTTTGCTTTGTTCATGGTGTTATATGTGTGTTTATCGAAAATATAGGAATCATCTTGTCCCTACACCCATTTGTGTTTTGTTCTTTCCATTCATATGTCCATCCATTAGTCTAAAAACTTTGTAATGAGCAATACTTCTCTTACATCGCTTGGTAAATTTTAGTGAAGTTCAACGTTTTAAAGTGCACATTTGCATAAACACATTCAAATAGAGTTAGGCAAGCAATTCAAATTCATCATTACAGTCCTGGTTGTTAGTGATCTCATTTTAACGCTTCTTTATCTCACATTTAAACATAACATTTTGTATGGTTTTTTAAGGTCAAATTATAACCGACACATATTGCAGTTATGAGATCTTCTCACCATTAAAAAAACCTAACTTACAGATTATAACATGCAAAGCATTGGAATGTAAAAAAAAACATTTTACTTATTCATGTTATTGTTTGGATAAAGTTTTAGAGGTTTTAAGTTAGTTTTGGAAAAGATAATACTTCAAATCAAATAATTTTGGCAAACAATTTATTTATGTGACTTTTGTGATTAGAAAAATAACGCAATAGAATTAACCTCGTTCTTCTTTAGTATGAAAATAAAGTGTGAAAATTACCCAAAAATCGCTGCCAGGTCAACAACAGTTGGGCTTAACGCAGCAATATGAAACATGCTATGTTTTGTCAGAGGTTGCCTTCTTTTACAAAACATTCTTGGTGATAATGGGTTGAGATGTAGGTGAGACACATACCCAGTAATTTCATTTCTTCATAGCCATTTATTCTATATGTAATAATTCAACTATTTAGGAAGTCTTATCAGAACTAAGTATATATATACTTACTGCGAATTGCTAGAATTTTGAAATGAAAAGAAATAGATCTCAAGTCAATGTAAATACAATCCTCATAGATACCAGCCCGCGAATGTTGTACGCCAGACGCGCGCTTCGTCTACAAAAGATTCATCATTGACACTCGAATCAAAAAAGTTAAAAAGGCCAAATAAAGCACGAAGTTGAAGAGAATTGAGTACCCAACATTTGGAAAGGTTTTGTCAAATACAGCTAAGGTTATCTACTCCCGGGGTAGAAAAGGCGTAATATTTGTAAAAATGCAATGTTTTGTAAACAGTTAATTTACTATGACCATATCATTGATAATTCATTTCAACGCAGAAGTGCTGACTACAGGGCTGGTGATATCCTCGGGTAGGAAACCCCCACCAGCAGTGTCATCGACCCAGTGGTTGTAAATAAACTCTTAGATACCAGGCTTAAATGATGTACACCAGACGCGCGTTTTGTCTACAAAAGACATATTAGTGACGCTCGAATCAAACATTTAAAAGAGCCAAATAAAGTAAAAAGTTGAAGAGCATTGGGGACCCGAAATTCCAAAAGTTTTTGCCAAATACAACATGCAACTGCATGTAACTGCAACATGCAATTTTTTACTAGGACATTGCGTAGTTTGATAGGGATACCTACTACGGACAGACACAAAGAACATTTCCAGTGTCTAGAATATAATAGTTTTAACTTTTTCATCAATGCACGATGCAGTTGAAGCAACCACGAAAACAATTTTTATGATTTGTTTAAGAACAACATTTGAAATTCAACTTTTCATTAATTTACTTTGTAACTATGTAATTATCTATTTATGTATTTAATTTTTTGGGCTAGCTTAATACTTATATATAAAATCCTGTATTTCTTTTACTGATAATCATGAAATAGCAAACAAAATAACAAGAAATGACAAAAAAGTGTTTAACAGGCTGGCAACTTAACTACATATTGAAATTTGAATTAGCTCCCTAAATTCCCCTTAAAAGCATGAATCCCGCGTGTATTATTGCCTTCATACATTTTGCATTTTTAGATTGTGTTTCTTCAACCTAATATTGACTACATAATTTTTTTCACGTAAACCAACTAAAAGGTAATCTTTTTTGCAGATGGTTGTATTTTGGGCAACTGTATAGGTTGTTATGATTGGTTGTGTAATTAGCAAGAAGTGTGATTGCAGTAATATGATGATGCCAAAATCTTCCTTAGCACCAAATGAAAAATGTTATTTAGCTTTATGGTGATTATCAATTTAATCACAGACAAATATTTTGGTTTTCACTCATTTTTATCATTTTCACTGTAATTTCTGGAAAACGGCGCTATCAATTAAAATACGTCATTAATATTTTAAAGTGTGTTTGATATTTGACAAATAGTCTCTGTTCTTAAAGTTTTTCACATTTCCATTCAGAATTTTATTATTTCAAAGACAGAAAATACGGACGTCTTGTAAAATCAGAAATTGTCCGTCCTTGACCTTTCATCGCGATTTGACAAAAAATGCACCGTACGAGTATTTGACGACCGGGTAAAAAAGATAGTACAGATGATATGCTTTCGAATGGTATATGATTTAGCCGTATGTTAGGTGGATACATTAAAAATGAAGATGTGTGGTTAATGTCACTCGACTAATAGGAGATGTTTGTTTTTTTTTGCGTGAACCCCCAGAGGGGTTCACGCTTATATATTGGTGAGTTTTGGAAGTATCTTTGGGCCATTCGATATCCTCGAAATCAAGATACTTGGAAAGTCTCGAAAATTTTCGATTATTTATTCAGGTAGTTATCTATGTCTTTGATACGGTCCCTCTATGGATAGGCTACCACGTGACATTGTATATTTCAACAATCAAAGGTCATTTGTAGATTGGAAAGTACAACAATAAATACTAGGTTGCAGTCAAAAAATAAATTATGTGTTAGAACCTATTTGCCTTTTGACAAAACATACGTGTTTTTATTAACGCAAATGTTTATTAAATATCAGGTATAATGATTACGCATTTATATAATTCATGCTTTGAGATTGTCCCTGTACGCGTTGTGTGTGTAGTATTTAATACAGCGTGCAGTACGTTGTGCATTGTGACAATAAACCTGGGAATAGTTTATTGATATATAATGTCCAAGAATAAACTGATTATTTCTGAACGTTTATCATTTGATATTTTGTATTTCAATCATAGCATGGGAAAATGTCGGAAAGCATGAAGAAAATTAAGAAAACGATATTTCTGTTATAAATATTTATCTTAGGTCGGAAACACAATGGTCGGAAAGCAGAAAGATAATTAAACAAAATTTCTGTCAAAAATATCTAATTTCATAAATAGATACTACCAGACCAAGAGAATATTCTATATTAAGGTTTAAACTGAGACTGAATTTATTCTTAATAGAATATAATTAAAATTGTCATATATACGTGAATTATGTCTCACAGGTTTGAACAGTCATTACATTTATGAAAATTATATGCAACGTATGAGCACCAATGAACAGGGATGCGTACCCAAAGTTAGCTAAATATCTAAATTTTAAACGGTCGTGAATGAAAAAATACTCGCATTGTTTCAATTCACAAGGATTTTAAGTCCTTGCATCTCACAAAAAAACGTAATTAATATTTTACAATAATCAAAACAAAATTTAATTACTATGTTAATTATTTTATACTGTTATGGATTTATAAGTCTCTGCTTATATTTTGTATAGCAATATATTCATATAGTGGAATGTTAGACGATAAGAAGATATTGATTTGATAAATAACATGTCCATCCGTAAATACTTGACGTTTGTGTTTATTGATATTATATTCTAAATTTTCCGGAGAAAAAAATCATTAACAGGAAGGTATGTTAATTATAAAATTTCAATTCTTTTTGTTTGTTTGTTTGTTTTAATAGTTCAACCTTATAGCATCTAAATATTTGCACTATAGTACAATTTTGAAAATTGTTTTCATTGTGTTGACCGGCTATCCTACATGTCGTGGTTCATTCACATTATAGATCACCCTGTACACACGCACACTATCGGTTTGCGTTCACACAAATTCCGGATTAAATGGCAATGAATCCGAGTCAAAACACTTGAGGCATGTAGTTTGACATCCGAATTCAACTATTAGATTAATATATGTGATGACGCAAATGCGTATTCTTATCCAGAGTATCAGTGTGTATGCTTTCTATTTACTATTTCTTTCGCAAAAATACCACGTGCATGCATAAATATTAATTTCACTCGTGAATGCGAATTTTCGCTTTCCTTATCTAAATTCAGGACACGGCAGTAAGACTTTCAAGCACGGTCATCATTACTTACGGTATTCTGACCTCTAGCTGTTTCTCTTTCTTTTTTGAGTCAATGTCCTGTTTTGACATTTGCGAAATGCTAAAGATTTTCTACCCCAGGAATAGATTACTTTAGATGTATTCGGCAAAATCTTTGTTTCGAAATTTTGGGTCCTGAATACCTTTCAACTTCGTACTTTATTTGGCCTTTTTAACATTTTTTATTAGAGCGTCACTTCTGGGAAGATATTCTTCAAAACCAAGTTTTCCTGTAGAATATTTGTATTGATTTAAGTGAAATCAGGAAATCCTTAAAATTTTAGATGCTTTATGAGACCAAAATAAGTCTCTATATAAGAGGTACCAATGAAGCAGGTGTGTTACTCTCAAGAAAAAATATACGAAACCTTATAAGTTGCATGCCACAGGGTTTCACTTCACATGGAAATTGGACTTTAAATTTATCTATGATACAACATCTACCATGAGTACAGACAGATTCAATAATTGAAGCATTCAGGAAACAAAATATAGAGATATGATAGATAAAATAAATGCATCCAGATTATAACGCAAACTGAGTGCTTAAATTTATATTGCGATTGGTTTGATGTATGTGAAATTAGCAGCCAGTTCGTTATTCGATATTCGATATTCAATATCCAAGCTGTCGTAAATTCTCGTTGTCCTCGAATATACACCCTTTTTCTAAGTTGCATATTTGTCTTTATGTAATATAGATTTTTATCAATAAAACAACTTCAAATATGTACTTTTATATATGATATTTCTAAACACAAAAGGAAAACCTATAACTCTAGAAACATTTAGAAATATAAATAAAAATATTTATGGAAAGTCAGAAAGAATATATAGTGAAAACCTACCTGAGACCGCTTAAATGAGGTGAGACCCCCCTGGTCTTTCAATGTCCATAAAATTCAACTTAATCATAGACACTGTATATGTAAAGGTTGTATTAGAAGGATTTCCCAGAAAAATGTCATCTTCGATATCTACGGAGGGCTTAGATTGTCACTTTTCGGCTAAAAATTGTCAAAATTTTAGGACAAAGGGCACATGGCAATGGTGAGAGCCCCCTGATCTCTCAATCTTTCTAATATTATGCAGACATTTAGTCAATAGGTAGATACAAACGTGACTAAAAGGAATTTGGGTACACTTCCTGTCTTCTATGTTTACGGAGCGCCCAAAGTGCCAGTTGGATATTCAAAATATATAGTGAAAACCTACCTGAGACCGCTTAAATGAGGTGAGACCCCCTGGTCTTTCAACGTCCATAAAATTCAACAATCATAGACACTGTATATATAAAGGTTATATTAGAAGGATTTCCCAGAAAATGTCATCTTCGATATCTACGGAGGCTTAGATTGTCACTTTTCGGCTAAAATTGTCAAAATTTTAGGACAAAGGGCACATGGCAATGATGAGCCCCTGATCTCTCAATCTTTCTAATATTATGCAGACATTTAGTCAATAAGTAGATACAAACGTGACTAAAAGGAATTTGGGTACACTTCCTGTCTTCTATGTTTACGGAGCGCCCAAAGTGCCAGTTGGATATTCAAAATATATAGTGAAAACCTACCTGAGACCGCTTAAATGAGGGTGAGACATCCCTGTTCTTTCAATGTCCATAAAATTCAACTTAATCATAAACACTGTACATGTAAATGTTGTATTAGAAGGATTTCCCAGAAAATGTCATCTTCGATATCTACGGAGGGCTTAGATTGTCACTTTTCGGCTAAAATTGTCAAATTTTAGGACAAAGGCACATGGCAATGGTGAGAGCCCCTGATCTCTCAATCTTTCTAATATTATGCAGACATTTAGTCCATAGGTAGATACAAACGTGACTAAAAGAATTTGGTACACTTTCTGTCTTCTATGTTTACGGAGCGCCCAAAATGTCAGTTGGATATTCAAAATATATAGTGAAAACCTACCTGAGACCGATTAAATGAGGTGAGACCCCCTGGTCTTTCAATGTCCATAAAATTCAACTTAATCATATACACTGTATATGTAAAGGTTGTATTAGAAGGATTTCCCAGAAAATGTCATCTTCGATATCTACGGAGGCTTAGATTGTCACTTTTCGGCTAAAATTGTCAAAATTTTAGGACAAAGGGCACATGGCAGTGGTGAGCCCCTGATCTCTCAATTTTCTAATATTATGCAGACATTTATTCAATAGGTAGATACAAACGTGACTAAAGGAATTTGGGTACACTTCCTGTCTTCTATGTTTACGGAGCGCCCAAAGTGCCAGTTGGATATTCAAATATATAGTGAAAACCTATCTGAGACCGCTTAAATGAGGGTGAGATTGCCCCGTGCCCTTTGTCCTAAAATTTTGACAATTTTAGCTGAAAAGTGACAATCTAAGCCCTCCGTAGATATCGAAGATGACATTATTCTGGGAAATCCTTCTAATACAACCTTTACATATACAGAGTCTATGATTAAATTGAATTTTATGGACATTGAAAGACCAGGGGTCTCACCCTCATTTAAGCGGTCTCAGGTAGGTTTTCACTATATTATTTGAATATCCAACTGGCACTTTGGGCGCTCCGTAAACATGGAAGACAGGAAGTGTACCCAAATTCCTTTTAGTCACGTTTGTATCTACCTATTAACTAAATGTCTGCATAATATTAGAAAGATTGAGAGATCAGGGGCTCTCACCATTGCCCCGTGCCCTTTGTCCTAAAATTTTGACAATTTTAGCTGAAAAGTGACAATCTAAGCCTCCGTAGATATCGAAAATGACATTATTCTGGGAAATCCTTCTAATACAACCTTTACATATACAGAGTCTATGATTAAATTGAATTTTATGGACATTGAAAGACCAGGGGTCTCACCTCATTTAAGCGGTCTCAGGTAGGTTTTCACTATATTATTTGAATATCCAACTGGCACTTTGGGCGCTCCGTAAACATGGAAGACAGGAAGTGTACCCAAATTCCTTTTAGTCACGTTTGTATCTACCTATTAACTAAATGTCTGCATAATATTAGAAAGATTGAGAGATCAGGGGCTCTCACCATTGCCCCGTGCCCTTTGTCCTAAAATTTTGACAATTTTAGCTGAAAAGTGACAATCTAAGCCCTCCGTAGATATCGAAAATGACATTATTCTGGGAAATCCTTCTAATACAACCTTTACATATACAGAGTCTATGATTAAATTGAATTTTATGGACATTGAAAGACCAGGGGTCTCACCCTCATTTAAGCGGTCTCAGGTAGGTTTTCACTATATTATTTGAATATCCAACTGGCACTTTGGGCGCTCCGTAAACATGGAAGACAGGAAGTGTACCCAAATTCCTTTTAGTCACGTTTGTATCTACCTATTAACTAAATGTCTGAATAATATTAGAAAGATTGAGAGATCAGGGGGCTCTCACCATTGCCCCGTGCCCTTTGTCCTAAAATTTTGACAATTTTTAGCTGAAAAGTGACAATCTAAGCCCTCCGTAGATATCGAAAATGACATTATTCTGGGAAATCCTTCTAATACAACCTTTACATATACAGAGTCTATGATTAAATTGAATTTTATGGACATTGAAAGACCAGGGGTCTCACCCTCATTTAAGCGGTCTCAGGTAGGTTTTCACTATATTATTTGAATATCCAACTGGCACTTTGGGCGCTCCGTAAACATGGAAGACAGGAAGTGTACCCAAATTCCTTTTAGTCACGTTTGTATCTACCTATTAACTAAATGTCTGCATAATATTAGAAAGATTGAGAGATCAGGGGCTCTCACCATTGCCCCGTGCCCTTTGTCCTAAAATTTTGACAATTTTAGCTGAAAAGTGACAATCTAAGCCCTCCGTAGATATCGAAAATGACATTATTCTGGGAAATCCTTCTAATACAACCTTTACATATACAGAGTCTATGATTAAATTGAATTTTATGGACATTGAAAGACCAGGGGTCTCACCCTCATTTAAGCGGTCTCAGGTAGGTTTTCACTATATTATTTGAATATCCAACTGGCACTTTGGGCGCTCCGTAAACATGGAAGACAGGAAGTGTACCCAAATTCCTTTTAGTCACGTTTGTATCTACCTATTAACTAAATGTCTGCATAATATTAGAAAGATTGAGAGATCAGGGGCTCTCACCATTGCCCCGTGCCCTTTGTCCTAAAATTTTGACAATTTTAGCTGAAAAGTGACAATCTAAGCCCTCCGTAGATATCGAAAATGACATTATTCTGGGAAATCCTTCTAATACAACCTTTACATATACAGAGTCTATGATTAAATTGAATTTTATGGACATTGAAAGACCAGGGGTCTCACCCTCATTTAAGCGGTCTCAGGTAGGTTTTCACTATATTATTTGAATATCCAACTGGCACTTTGGGCGCTCCGTAAACATGGAAGACAGGAAGTGTACCCAAATTCCTTTTAGTCACGTTTGTATCTACCTATTAACTAAATGTCTGCATAATATTAGAAAGATTGAGAGATCAGGGGCTCTCACCATTGCCCCGTGCCCTTTGTCCTAAAATTTTGACAATTTTAGCTGAAAAGTGACAATCTAAGCCCTCCGTAGATATCGAAAATGACATTATTCTGGGAAATCCTTCTAATACAACCTTTACATATACAGAGTCTATGATTAAATTGAATTTTATGGACATTGAAAGACCAGGGGTCTCACCCTCATTTAAGCGGTCTCAGGTAGGTTTTCACTATATTATTTGAATATCCAACTGGCACTTTGGGCGCTCCGTAAACATGGAAGACAGGAAGTGTACCCAAATTCCTTTTAGTCACGTTTGTATCTACCTATTAACTAAATGTCTGCATAATATTAGAAAGATTGAGAGATCAGGGGCTCTCACCATTGCCCCGTGCCCTTTGTCCTAAAATTTTGACAATTTTAGCTGAAAAGTGACAATCTAAGCCCTCCGTAGATATCGAAAATGACATTATTCTGGGAAATCCTTCTAATACAACCTTTACATATACAGAGTCTATGATTAAATTGAATTTTATGGACATTGAAAGACCAGGGGTCTCACCCTCATTTAAGCGGTCTCAGGTAGGTTTTCACTATATTATTTGAATATCCAACTGGCACTTTGGGCGCTCCGTAAACATGGAAGACAGGAAGTGTACCCAAATTCCTTTTAGTCACGTTTGTATCTACCTATTAACTAAATGTCTGCATAATATTAGAAAGATTGAGAGATCAGGGGCTCTCACCATTGCCCCGTGCCCTTTGTCCTAAAATTTTGACAATTTTAGCTGAAAAGTGACAATCTAAGCCCTCCGTAGATATCGAAAATGACATTATTCTGGGAAATCCTTCTAATACAACCTTTACATATACAGAGTCTATGATTAAATTGAATTTTATGGACATTGAAAGACCAGGGGTCTCACCCTCATTTAAGCGGTCTCAGGTAGGTTTTCACTATATTATTTGAATATCCAACTGGCACTTTGGGCGCTCCGTAAACATGGAAGACAGGAAGTGTACCCAAATTCCTTTTAGTCACGTTTGTATCTACCTATTAACTAAATGTCTGCATAATATTAGAAAGATTGAGAGATCAGGGGCTCTCACCATTGCCCTGTGCCCTTTGTCCTAAAATTTTGACAATTTTAGCTGAAAAGTGACAATCTAAGCCCTCCGTAGATATCGAAAATGACATTATTCTGGAAATCCTTCTAATACAACCTTTACATATACAGAGTCTATGATTAAATTGAATTTTATGGACATTGAAAGACCAGGGGTCTCACCCTCATTTAAGCGGTCTCAGGTAGGTTTTCACTATATTATTTGAATATCCAACTGGCACTTTGGGCGCTCCGTAAACATGGAAGACAGGAAGTGTACCCAAATTCCTTTTAGTCACGTTTGTATCTACCTATTAACTAAATGTCTGCATAATATTAGAAAGATTGAGAGATCAGGGGGCTCTCACCATTGCCCCGTGCCCTTTGTCCTAAAATTTTGACAATTATAGCTGAAAAGTGACAATCTAAGCCCTCCGTAGATATCGAAGATGACATTATTCTGGGAAATCCTTCTAATACAACCTTTACATATACAGAGTCTATGATTAAATTGAATTTTATGGACATTGAAAGACCAGGGGTCTCACCCTCATTTAAGCGGTCTCAGGTAGGTTTTCACTATATAATTTGAATATCCAACTGGCACTTTGGGCGCTCCGTAAACATGGAAGACAGGAAGTGTACCCAAATTCCTTTTAGTCACGTTTGTATCTACCTATTAACTAAATGTCTGCATAATATTAGAAAGATTGAGAGATCAGGGGCTCTCACCATTGCCCCGTGCCCTTTGTCCTAAAATTTTGACAATTTTAGCTGAAAAGTGACAATCTAAGCCCTCCGTAGATATCGAAAATGACATTATTCTGGGAAATCCTTCTAATACAACCTTTACATATACAGAGTCTATGATTAAATTGAATTTTATGGACATTGAAAGACCAGGGGTCTCACCCTCATTTAAGCGGTCTCAGGTAGGTTTTCACTATATTATTTGAATATCCAACTGGCACTTTGGGCGCTCCGTAAACATGGAAGACAGGAAGTGTACCCAAATTCCTTTTAGTCACGTTTGTATCTACCTATTAACTAAATGTCTGCATAATATTAGAAAGATTGAGAGATCAGGGGCTCTCACCATTGCCCCGTGCCCTTTGTCCTAAAATTTTGACAATTATAGCTGAAAAGTGACAATCTAAGCCCTCCGTAGATATCGAAGATGACATTATTCTGGGAAATCCTTCTAATACAACCTTTACATATACAGAGTCTATGATTAAATTGAATTTTATGGACATTGAAAGACCAGGGGTCTCACCCTCATTTAAGCGGTCTCATGTAGGTTTTCACTATATTATTTGAATATCCAACTGGCACTTTGGGCGCTCCGTAAACATGGAAGACAGGAAGTGTACCCAAATTCCTTTTAGTCACGTTTGTATCTACCTATTAACTAAATGTCTGAATAATATTAGAAAGATTGAGAGATCAGGGGGCTCTCACCATTGCCCCGTGCCCTTTGTCCTAAAATTTTGACAATTTTTAGCTGAAAAGTGACAATCTAAGCCCTCCGTAGATATCGAAAATGACATTATTCTGGGAAATCCTTCTAATACAACCTTTACATATACAGAGTCTATGATTAAATTGAATTTTATGGACATTGAAAGACCAGGGGGGTCTCACCCTCATTTAAGCGGTCTCATGTAGGTTTTCACTATATTATTTGAATATCCAACTGGCACTTTGGGCGCTCCGTAAACATGGAAGACAGGAAGTGTACCCAAATTCCTTTTAGTCACGTTTGTATCTACCTATTAACTAAATGTCTGAATAATATTAGAAAGATTGAGAGATCAGGGGGCTCTCACCATTGCCCCGTGCCCTTTGTCCTAAAATTTTGACAATTTTTAGCTGAAAAGTGACAATCTAAGCCCTCCGTAGATATCGAAAATGACATTATTCTGGGAAATCCTTCTAATACAACCTTTACATATACAGAGTCTATGATTAAATTGAATTTTATGGACATTGAAAGACCAGGGGTCTCACCCTCATTTAAGCGGTCTCAGGTAGGTTTTCACTATATTATTTGAATATCCAACTGGCACTTTGGGCGCTCCGTAAACATGGAAGACAGGAAGTGTACCCAAATTCCTTTTAGTCACGTTTGTATCTACCTATTAACTAAATGTCTGCATAATATTAGAAAGATTGAGAGATCAGGGGGCTCTCACCATTGCCCCGTGCCCTTTGTCCTAAAATTTTGACAATTATAGCTGAAAAGTGACAATCTAAGCCCTCCGTAGATATCGAAGATGACATTATTCTGGGAAATCCTTCTAATACAACCTTTACATATACAGAGTCTATGATTAAATTGAATTTTATGGACATTGAAAGACCAGGGGTCTCACCCTCATTTAAGCGGTCTCAGGTAGGTTTTCACTATATAATTTGAATATCCAACTGGCACTTTGGGCGCTCCGTAAACATGGAAGACAGGAAGTGTACCCAAATTCCTTTTAGTCACGTTTGTATCTACCTATTAACTAAATGTCTGCATAATATTAGAAAGATTGAGAGATCAGGGGGCTCTCACCATTGCCCCGTGCCCTTTGTCCTAAAATTTTGACAATTTTAGCTGAAAAGTGACAATCTAAGCCCTCCGTAGATATCGAAAATGACATTATTCTGGGAAATCCTTCTAATACAACCTTTACATATACAGAGTCTATGATTAAATTGAATTTTATGGACATTGAAAGACCAGGGGTCTCACCCTCATTTAAGCGGTCTCAGGTAGGTTTTCACTATATTATTTGAATATCCAACTGGCACTTTGGGCGCTCCGTAAACATGGAAGACAGGAAGTGTACCCAAATTCCTTTTAGTCACGTTTGTATCTACCTATTAACTAAATGTCTGCATAATATTAGAAAGATTGAGAGATCAGGGGCTCTCACCATTGCCCCGTGCCCTTTGTCCTAAAATTTTGACAATTTTAGCTGAAAAGTGACAATCTAAGCCCTCCGTAGATATCGAAGATGACATTATTCTGGGAAATCCTTCTAATACAACCTTTACATATACAGAGTCTATGATTAAATTGAATTTTATGGACATTGAAAGACCAGGGGTCTCACCCTCATTTAAGCGGTCTCAGGTCTCAGGTAGGTTTTCACTATATAATTTGAATATCCAACTGGCACTTTGGGCGCTCCGTAAACATGGAAGACAGGAAGTGTACCCAAATTCCTTTTAGTCACGTTTGTATCTACCTATTAACTAAATGTCTGCATAATATTAGAAAGATTGAGAGATCAGGGGCTCTCACCATTGCCCCGTGCCCTTTGTCCTAAAATTTTGACAATTTTAGCTGAAAAGTGACAATCTAAGCCCTCCGTAGATATCGAAGATGACATTATTCTGGGAAATCCTTCTAATACAACCTTTACATATACAGAGTCTATGATTAAATTGAATTTTATGGACATTGAAAGACCAGGGGTCTCACCCTCATTTAAGCGGTCTCAGGTAGGTTTTCACTATATTATTTGAATATCCAACTGGCACTTTGGGCGCTCCGTAAACATGGAAGACAGGAAGTGTACCCAAATTCCTTTTAGTCACGTTTGTATCTACCTATTAACTAAATGTCTGCATAATATTAGAAAGATTGAGAGATCAGGGGCTCTCACCATTGCCCCGTGCCCTTTGTCCTAAAATTTTGACAATTTTAGCTGAAAAGTGACAATCTAAGCCCTCCGTAGATATCGAAGATGACATTATTCTGGGAAATCCTTCTAATACAACCTTTACATATACAGAGTCTATGATTAAATTGAATTTTATGGACATTGAAAGACCAGGGGTCTCACCCTCATTTAAGCGGTCTCAGGTAGGTTTTCACTATATTATTTGAATATCCAACTGGCACTTTGGGCGCTCCGTAAACATGGAAGACAGGAAGTGTACCCAAATTCCTTTTAGTCACGTTTGTATCTACCTATTAACTAAATGTCTGCATAATATTAGAAAGATTGAGAGATCAGGGGCTCTCACCATTGCCCCGTGCCCTTTGTCCTAAAATTTTGACAATTTTAGCTGAAAAGTGACAATCTAAGCCCTCCGTAGATATCGAAAATGACATTATTCTGGGAAATCCTTCTAATACAACCTTTACATGTACAGAGTCTATGATTAAATTGAATTTTATGGACATTGAAAGACCAGAGGGGTCTCACCCTCATTTAAGCGGTCTCATGTAGGTTTTCACTATATTATTTGAATATCCAACTGGCACTTTGGGCGCTCCGTAAACATGGAAGACAGGAAGTGTACCCAAATTCCTTTTAGTCACGTTTGTATCTACCTATTAACTAAATGTCTGAATAATATTAGAAAGATTGAGAGATCAGGGGGCTCTCACCATTGCCCCGTGCCCTTTGTCCTAAAATTTTGACAATCTTTAGCTGAAAAGTGACAATCTAAGCCCTCCGTAGATATCGAAAATGACATTATTCTGGGAAATCCTTCTAATACAACCTTTACATATACAGAGTCTATGATTAAATTGAATTTTATGGACATTGAAAGACCAGGGGGGTCTCACCCTCATTTAAGCGGTCTCAGGTAGGTTTTCACTATATTATTTGAATATCCAACTGGCACTTTGGGCGATCCGTAAACATGGAAGACAGGAAGTGTACCCAAATTCCTTTTAGTCACGTTTGTATCTACCTATTAACTAAATGTCTGAATAATATTAGAAAGATTGAGAGATCAGGGGGCTCTCACCATTGCCCCGTGCCCTTTGTCCTAAAATTTTGACAATTTTTAGCTGAAAAGTGACAATCTAAGCCCTCCGTAGATATCGAAAATGACATTATTCTGGGAAATCCTTCTAATACAACCTTTACATATACAGAGTCTATGATTAAATTGAATTTTATGGACATTGAAAGACCAGGGGGGTCTCACCCTCATTTAAGCGGTCTCATGTAGGTTTTCACTATATTATTTGAATATCCAACTGGCACTTTGGGCGCTCCGTAAACATGGAAGACAGGAAGTGTACCCAAATTCCTTTTAGTCACGTTTGTATCTACCTATTAACTAAATGTCTGCATAATATTAGAAAGATTGAGAGATCAGGGGGCTCTCACCATTGCCCCGTGCCCTTTGTCCTAAAATTTTGACAATTTTTAGCTGAAAAGTGACAATCTAAGCCCTCCGTAGATATCGAAAATGACATTATTCTGGGAAATCCTTCTAATACAACCTTTACATATACAGAGTCTATGATTAAATTGAATTTTATGGACATTGAAAGACCAAGGGGGTCTCACCCTCATTTAAGCGGTCTCAGGTAGGTTTTCACTATATAATTTGAATATCCAACTGGCACTTTGGGCGCTCCGTAAACATGGAAGACAGGAAGTGTACCCAAATTCCTTTTAGTCACGTTTGTATCTACCTATTAACTAAATGTCTGCATAATATTAGAAAGATTGAGAGATCAGGGGGCTCTCACCATTGCCCCGTGCCCTTTGTCCTAAAATTTTGACAATTTTAGCTGAAAAGTGACAATCTAAGCCCTCCGTAGATATCGAAAATGACATTATTCTGGGAAATCCTTCTAATACAACCTTTACATATACAGAGTCTATGATTAAATTGAATTTTATGGACATTGAAAGACCAGGGGTCTCACCCTCATTTAAGCGGTCTCAGGTAGGTTTTCACTATATTATTTGAATATCCAACTGGCACTTTGGGCGCTCCGTAAACATGGAAGACAGGAAGTGTACCCAAATTCCTTTTAGTCACGTTTGTATCTACCTATTAACTAAATGTCTGAATAATATTAGAAAGATTGAGAGATCAGGGGCTCTCACCATTGCCCCGTGCCCTTTGTCCTAAAATTTTGACAATTTTAGCTGAAAAGTGACAATCTAAGCCCTCCGTAGATATCGAAAATGACATTATTCTGGGAAATCCTTCTAATACAACCTTTACATATACAGAGTCTATGATTAAATTGAATTTTATGGACATTGAAAGACCAGAGGGGTCTCACCCTCATTTAAGCGGTCTCAGGTAGGTTTTCACTATATTATTTGAATATCCAACTGGCACTTTGGGCGCTCCGTAAACATGGAAGACAGGAAGTGTACCCAAATTCCTTTTAGTCACGTTTGTATCTACCTATTAACTAAATGTCTGCATAATATTAGAAAGATTGAAAGATCAGGGGGCTCTCACCATTGCCCCGTGCCCTTTGTCCTAAAATTTTGACAATTATAGCTGAAAAGTGACAATCTAAGCCCTCCGTAGATATCGAAGATGACATTATTCTGGGAAATCCTTCTAATACAACCTTTACATATACAGAGTCTATGATTAAATTGAATTTTATGGACATTGAAAGACCAAGGGGGTCTCACCCTCATTTAAGCGGTCTCAGGTAGGTTTTCACTATATTATTTGAATATCCAACTGGCACTTTGGGCGCTCCGTAAACATGGAAGACAGGAAGTGTACCCAAATTCCTTTTAGTCACGTTTGTATCTACCTATTAACTAAATGTCTGCATAATATTAGAAAGATTGAAAGATCAGGGGGCTCTCACCATTGCCCCGTGCCCTTTGTCCTAAAATTTTGACAATTATAGCTGAAAAGTGACAATCTAAGCCCTCCGTAGATATCGAAGATGACATTATTCTGGGAAATCCTTCTAATACAACCTTTACATATACAGAGTCTATGATTAAATTGAATTTTATGGACATTGAAAGACCAAGGGGGTCTCACCCTCATTTAAGCGGTCTCAGGTAGGTTTTCACTATATTATTTGAATATCCAACTGGCACTTTGGGCGCTCCGTAAACATGGAAGACAGGAAGTGTACCCAAATTCCTTTTAGTCACGTTTGTATCTACCTATTAACTAAATGTCTGCATAATATTAGAAAGATTGAGAGATCAGGGGCTCTCACCATTGCCCCGTGCCCTTTGTCCTAAAATTTTGACAATTTTAGCTGAAAAGTGACAATCTAAGCCCTCCGTAGATATCGAAAATGACATTATTCTGGGAAATCCTTCTAATACAACCTTTACATATACAGAGTCTATGATTAAATTGAATTTTATGGACATTGAAAGACCAGGGGTCTCACCCTCATTTAAGCGGTCTCAGGTAGGTTTTCACTATATTATTTGAATATCCAACTGGCACTTTGGGCGCTCCGTAAACATGGAAGACAGGAAGTGTACCCAAATTCCTTTTAGTCACGTTTGTATCTACCTATTAACTAAATGTCTGCATAATATTAGAAAGATTGAGAGATCAGGGGGCTCTCACCATTGCCCCGTGCCCTTTGTCCTAAAATTTTGACAATCTTTAGCTGAAAAGTGACAATCTAAGCCCTCCGTAGATATCGAAAATGACATTATTCTGGGAAATCCTTCTAATACAACCTTTACATATACAGAGTCTATGATTAAATTGAATTTTATGGACATTGAAAGACCAGGGGGGTCTCACCCTCATTTAAGCGGTCTCAGGTAGGTTTTCACTATATTATTTGAATATCCAACTGGCACTTTGGGCGATCCGTAAACATGGAAGACAGGAAGTGTACCCAAATTCCTTTTAGTCACGTTTGTATCTACCTATTAACTAAATGTCTGAATAATATTAGAAAGATTGAGAGATCAGGGGGCTCTCACCATTGCCCCGTGCCCTTTGTCCTAAAATTTTGACAATTTTTATCTGAAAAGTGACAATCTAAGCCCTCCGTAGATATCGAAAATGACATTATTCTGGGAAATCCTTCTAATACAACCTTTACATATACAGAGTCTATGATTAAATTGAATTTTATGGACATTGAAAGACCAGGGGGGTCTCACCCTCATTTAAGCGGTCTCAGGTAGGTTTTCACTATATTATTTGAATATCCAACTGGCACTTTGGGCGCTCCGTAAACATGGAAGACAGGAAGTGTACCCAAATTCCTTTTAGTCACGTTTGTATCTACCTATTAACTAAATGTCTGCATAATATTAGAAAGATTGAGAGATCAGGGGGCTCTCACCATTGCCCCGTGCCCTTTGTCCTAAAATTTTGACAATTTATAGCTGAAAAGTGACAATCTAAGCCCTCCGTAGATATCGAAGATGACATTATTCTGGGAAATCCTTCTAATACAACCTTTACATATACAGAGTCTATGATTAAATTGAATTTTATGGACATTGAAAGACCAAGGGGGTCTCACCTCATTTAAGCGGTCTCAGGTAGGTTTTCACTATATTATTTGAATATCCAACTGGCACTTTGGGCGCTCCGTAAACATGGAAGACAGGAAGTGTACCCAAATTCCTTTTAGTCACGTTTGTATCTACCTATTAACTAAATGTCTGCATAATATTAGAAAGATTGAAAGATCAGGGGGCTCTCACCATTGCCCCGTGCCCTTTGTCCTAAAATTTTGACAATTATAGCTGAAAAGTGACAATCTAAGCCCTCCGTAGATATCGAAGATGACATTATTCTGGGAAATCCTTCTAATACAACCTTTACATATACAGAGTCTATGATTAAATTGAATTTTATGGACATTGAAAGACCAAGGGGGTCTCACCCTCATTTAAGCGGTCTCAGGTAGGTTTTCACTATATAATTTGAATATCCAACTGGCACTTTGGGCGCTCCGTAAACATGGAAGACAGGAAGTGTACCCAAATTCCTTTTAGTCACGTTTGTATCTACCTATTAACTAAATGTCTGCATAATATTAGAAAGATTGAAAGATCAGGGGGCTCTCACCATTGCCCCGTGCCCTTTGTCCTAAAATTTTGACAATTATAGCTGAAAAGTGACAATCTAAGCCCTCCGTAGATATCGAAAATGACATTATTCTGGGAAATCCTTCTAATACAACCTTTACATATACAGAGTCTATGATTAAATTGAATTTTATGGACATTGAAAGACCAAGGGGGTCTCACCCTCATTTAAGCGGTCTCAGGTAGGTTTTCACTATATAATTTGAATATCCAACTGGCACTTTGGGCGCTCCGTAAACATGGAAGACAGGAAGTGTACCCAAATTCCTTTTAGTCACGTTTGTATCTACCTATTAACTAAATGTCTGCATAATATTAGAAAGATTGAAAGATCAGGGGGCTCTCACCATTGCCCCGTGCCCTTTGTCCTAAAATTTTGACAATTATAGCTGAAAAGTGACAATCTAAGCCCTCCGTAGATATCGAAGATGACATTATTCTGGGAAATCCTTCTAATACAACCTTTACATATACAGAGTCTATGATTAAATTGAATTTTATGGACATTGAAAGACCAAGGGGGTCTCACCCTCATTTAAGCGGTCTCAGGTAGGTTTTCACTATATAATTTGAATATCCAACTGGCACTTTGGGCGCTCCGTAAACATGGAAGACAGGAAGTGTACCCAAATTCCTTTTAGTCACGTTTGTATCTACCTATTAACTAAATGTCTGCATAATATTAGAAAGATTGAAAGATCAGGGGGCTCTCACCATTGCCCCGTGCCCTTTGTCCTAAAATTTTGACAATTATAGCTGAAAAGTGACAATCTAAGCCCTCCGTAGATATCGAAGATGACATTATTCTGGGAAATCCTTCTAATACAACCTTTACATATACAGAGTCTATGATTAAATTGAATTTTATGGACATTGAAAGACCAGGGGTCTCACCCTCATTTAAGCGGTCTCAGGTAGGTTTTCACTATATTATTTGAATATCCAACTGGCACTTTGGGCGCTCCGTAAACATGGAAGACAGGAAGTGTACCCAAATTCCTTTTAGTCACGTTTGTATCTACCTATTAACTAAATGTCTGCATAATATTAGAAAGATTGAGAGATCAGGGGCTCTCACCATTGCCCCGTGCCCTTTGTCCTAAAATTTTGACAATTTTAGCTGAAAAGTGACAATCTAAGCCCTCCGTAGATATCGAAGATGACATTATTCTGGGAAATCCTTCTAATACAACCTTTACATATACAGAGTCTATGATTAAATTGAATTTTATGGACATTGAAAGACCAGGGGTCTCACCCTCATTTAAGCGGTCTCAGGTAGGTTTTCACTATATTATTTGAATATCCAACTGGCACTTTGGGCGCTCCGTAAACATGGAAGACAGGAAGTGTACCCAAATTCCTTTTAGTCACGTTTGTATCTACCTATTAACTAAATGTCTGCATAATATTAGAAAGATTGAGAGATCAGGGGCTCTCACCATTGCCCCGTGCCCTTTGTCCTAAAATTTTGACAATTTTAGCTGAAAAGTGACAATCTAAGCCCTCCGTAGATATCGAAGATGACATTATTCTGGGAAATCCTTCTAATACAACCTTTACATATACAGAGTCTATGATTAAATTGAATTTTATGGACATTGAAAGACCAGGGGTCTCACCCTCATTTAAGCGGTCTCAGGTAGGTTTTCACTATATTATTTGAATATCCAACTGGCACTTTGGGCGCTCCGTAAACATGGAAGACAGGAAGTGTACCCAAATTCCTTTTAGTCACGTTTGTATCTACCTATTAACTAAATGTCTGCATAATATTAGAAAGATTGAAAGATCAGGGGGCTCTCACCATTGCCCCGTGCCCTTTGTCCTAAAATTTTGACAATTATAGCTGAAAAGTGACAATCTAAGCCCTCCGTAGATATCGAAGATGACATTATTCTGGGAAATCCTTCTAATACAACCTTTACATATACAGAGTCTATGATTAAATTGAATTTTATGGACATTGAAAGACCAAGGGGGTCTCACCCTCATTTAAGCGGTCTCAGGTAGGTTTTCACTATATAATTTGAATATCCAACTGGCACTTTGGGCGCTCCGTAAACATGGAAGACAGGAAGTGTACCCAAATTCCTTTTAGTCACGTTTGTATCTACCTATTAACTAAATGTCTGCATAATATTAGAAAGATTGAAAGATCAGGGGGCTCTCACCATTGCCCCGTGCCCTTTGTCCTAAAATTTTGACAATTATAGCTGAAAAGTGACAATCTAAGCCCTCCGTAGATATCGAAGATGACATTATTCTGGGAAATCCTTCTAATACAACCTTTACATATACAGAGTCTATGATTAAATTGAATTTTATGGACATTGAAAGACCAGGGGTCTCACCCTCATTTAAGCGGTCTCAGGTAGGTTTTCACTATATAATTTGAATATCCAACTGGCACTTTGGGCGCTCCGTAAACATGGAAGACAGGAAGTGTACCCAAATTCCTTTTAGTCACGTTTGTATCTACCTATTAACTAAATGTCTGCATAATATTAGAAAGATTGAAAGATCAGGGGGCTCTCACCATTGCCCCGTGCCCTTTGTCCTAAAATTTTGACAATTATAGCTGAAAAGTGACAATCTAAGCCCTCCGTAGATATCGAAGATGACATTATTCTGGGAAATCCTTCTAATACAACCTTTACATATACAGAGTCTATGATTAAATTGAATTTTATGGACATTGAAAGACCAAGGGGGTCTCACCCTCATTTAAGCGGTCTCAGGTAGGTTTTCACTATATAATTTGAATATCCAACTGGCACTTTGGGCGCTCCGTAAACATGGAAGACAGGAAGTGTACCCAAATTCCTTTTAGTCACGTTTGTATCTACCTATTAACTAAATGTCTGCATAATATTAGAAAGATTGAAAGATCAGGGGGCTCTCACCATTGCCCCGTGCCCTTTGTCCTAAAATTTTGACAATTATAGCTGAAAAGTGACAATCTAAGCCCTCCGTAGATATCGAAGATGACATTATTCTGGGAAATCCTTCTAATACAACCTTTACATATACAGAGTCTATGATTAAATTGAATTTTATGGACATTGAAAGACCAAGGGGGTCTCACCCTCATTTAAGCGGTCTCAGGTAGGTTTTCACTATATAATTTGAATATCCAACTGGCACTTTGGGCGCTCCGTAAACATGGAAGACAGGAAGTGTACCCAAATTCCTTTTAGTCACGTTTGTATCTACCTATTAACTAAATGTCTGCATAATATTAGAAAGATTGAAAGATCAGGGGGCTCTCACCATTGCCCCGTGCCCTTTGTCCTAAAATTTTGACAATTATAGCTGAAAAGTGACAATCTAAGCCCTCCGTAGATATCGAAGATGACATTATTCTGGGAAATCCTTCTAATACAACCTTTACATATACAGAGTCTATGATTAAATTGAATTTTATGGACATTGAAAGACCAGGGGTCTCACCCTCATTTAAGCGGTCTCAGGTAGGTTTTCACTATATTATTTGAATATCCAACTGGCACTTTGGGCGCTCCGTAAACATGGAAGACAGGAAGTGTACCCAAATTCCTTTTAGTCACGTTTGTATCTACCTATTAACTAAATGTCTGCATAATATTAGAAAGATTGAGAGATCAGGGGGCTCTCACCATTGCCCCGTGCCCTTTGTCCTAAAATTTTGACAATTTTAGCTGAAAAGTGACAATCTAAGCCCTCCGTAGATATCGAAGATGACATTATTCTGGGAAATCCTTCTAATACAACCTTTACATATACAGAGTCTATGATTAAATTGAATTTTATGGACATTGAAAGACCAGGGGTCTCACCCTCATTTAAGCGGTCTCAGGTAGGTTTTCACTATATTATTTGAATATCCAACTGGCACTTTGGGCGCTCCGTAAACATGGAAGACAGGAAGTGTACCCAAATTCCTTTTAGTCACGTTTGTATCTACCTATTAACTAAATGTCTGCATAATATTAGAAAGATTGAAAGATCAGGGGGCTCTCACCATTGCCCCGTGCCCTTTGTCCTAAAATTTTGACAATTATAGCTGAAAAGTGACAATCTAAGCCCTCCGTAGATATCGAAGATGACATTATTCTGGGAAATCCTTCTAATACAACCTTTACATATACAGAGTCTATGATTAAATTGAATTTTATGGACATTGAAAGACCAAGGGGGTCTCACCCTCATTTAAGCGGTCTCAGGTAGGTTTTCACTATATAATTTGAATATCCAACTGGCACTTTGGGCGCTCCGTAAACATGGAAGACAGGAAGTGTACCCAAATTCCTTTTAGTCACGTTTGTATCTACCTATTAACTAAATGTCTGCATAATATTAGAAAGATTGAAAGATCAGGGGGCTCTCACCATTGCCCCGTGCCCTTTGTCCTAAAATTTTGACAATTATAGCTGAAAAGTGACAATCTAAGCCCTCCGTAGATATCGAAGATGACATTATTCTGGGAAATCCTTCTAATACAACCTTTACATATACAGAGTCTATGATTAAATTGAATTTTATGGACATTGAAAGACCAGGGGTCTCACCCTCATTTAAGCGGTCTCAGGTAGGTTTTCACTATATAATTTGAATATCCAACTGGCACTTTGGGCGCTCCGTAAACATGGAAGACAGGAAGTGTACCCAAATTCCTTTTAGTCACGTTTGTATCTACCTATTAACTAAATGTCTGCATAATATTAGAAAGATTGAAAGATCAGGGGGCTCTCACCATTGCCCCGTGCCCTTTGTCCTAAAATTTTGACAATTATAGCTGAAAAGTGACAATCTAAGCCCTCCGTAGATATCGAAGATGACATTATTCTGGGAAATCCTTCTAATACAACCTTTACATATACAGAGTCTATGATTAAATTGAATTTTATGGACATTGAAAGACCAAGGGGGTCTCACCCTCATTTAAGCGGTCTCAGGTAGGTTTTCACTATATTATTTGAATATCCAACTGGCACTTTGGGCGCTCCGTAAACATGGAAGACAGGAAGTGTACCCAAATTCCTTTTAGTCACGTTTGTATCTACCTATTAACTAAATGTCTGCATAATATTAGAAAGATTGAAAGATCAGGGGGCTCTCACCATTGCCCCGTGCCCTTTGTCCTAAAATTTTGACAATTATAGCTGAAAAGTGACAATCTAAGCCCTCCGTAGATATCGAAGATGACATTATTCTGGGAAATCCTTCTAATACAACCTTTACATATACAGAGTCTATGATTAAATTGAATTTTATGGACATTGAAAGACCAAGGGGGTCTCACCCTCATTTAAGCGGTCTCAGGTAGGTTTTCACTATATAATTTGAATATCCAACTGGCACTTTGGGCGCTCCGTAAACATGGAAGACAGGAAGTGTACCCAAATTCCTTTTAGTCACGTTTGTATCTACCTATTAACTAAATGTCTGCATAATATTAGAAAGATTGAAAGATCAGGGGGCTCTCACCATTGCCCCGTGCCCTTTGTCCTAAAATTTTGACAATTATAGCTGAAAAGTGACAATCTAAGCCCTCCGTAGATATCGAAGATGACATTATTCTGGGAAATCCTTCTAATACAACCTTTACATATACAGAGTCTATGATTAAATTGAATTTTATGGACATTGAAAGACCAGGGGTCTCACCCTCATTTAAGCGGTCTCAGGTAGGTTTTCACTATATAATTTGAATATCCAACTGGCACTTTGGGCGCTCCGTAAACATGGAAGACAGGAAGTGTACCCAAATTCCTTTTAGTCACGTTTGTATCTACCTATTAACTAAATGTCTGCATAATATTAGAAAGATTGAGAGATCAGGGGGCTCTCACCATTGCCCCGTGCCCTTTGTCCTAAAATTTTGACAATTTTAGCTGAAAAGTGACAATCTAAGCCTCCGTAGATATCGAAGATGACATTATTCTGGGAAATCCTTCTAATACAACCTTTACATATACAGAGTCTATGATTAAATTGAATTTTATGGACATTGAAAGACCAAGGGGGTCTCACCCTCATTTAAGCGGTCTCAGGTAGGTTTTCACTATATTATTTGAATATCCAACTGGCACTTTGGGCGCTCCGTAAACATGGAAGACAGGAAGTGTACCCAAATTCCTTTTAGTCACGTTTGTATCTACCTATTAACTAAATGTCTGCATAATATTAGAAAGATTGAGAGATCAGGGGGCTCTCACCATTGCCCCGTGCCCTTTGTCCTAAAATTTTGACAATTATAGCTGAAAAGTGACAATCTAAGCCCTCCGTAGATATCGAAGATGACATTATTCTGGGAAATCCTTCTAATACAACCTTTACATATACAGAGTCTATGATTAAATTGAATTTTATGGACATTGAAAGACCAAGGGGGTCTCACCCTCATTTAAGCGGTCTCAGGTAGGTTTTCACTATATATTTCTTTTTTGGGCTTTCCATACATATTTCTATTTGTATTTCTAAATGTTTTTAGAGTTATAGGTTTTTCCTTTTGTGTTAAAAAATATCATATATAAAAGTACATATTTGAAGTTGTTTTATTGATAAAATCTATATTACATAAAGACAAATATGCAACTTAGAAAAGGGTTTATATTCGAGGACAACGAGAATTTAGGACAGCTTGAAAAGGTCATTAAACGATTTCCTACGTATCTTATCAGTCCTCTTAACTATGAAAATCGTGCTTTTAATGTTATCAAGTATTTAATTTTTTTATGATTTTCAACTAAATTTTGAATATCCAACCGACTGCTAGCAGCCGGTTGGATATTGAATATCGAATATCGAATAACGAACCGGCTGCTAACCTCACATACATATTGGTTTGTGCAATTTGCATTAGACATCCGGTTTGTAGAAACTGGGATTTGCAAAAGGATTATGAAAAAATAATGTACACTCCCAAGTAATAAATAAAATACTCGAGAGTTAAAATGTATATTCAAATAGCAGCTTTATATATACACTTTTCTATTCACAACTATCCAACATTGCTTTCAACTGACTTGTGCAAGAATCTACACACAATTAAATATTTTTGATAAAGGTGTTTTAACATCATCATTATCTTATTCTGTTCACAGTCAATTATTTCAATTCAAAAGCAAACAAATATTCAACAACAATTTTTTTGGTGACCAGTCAGCGGTCTTGGGTTCACGTATTGCTTTTCTTTTTTTAAAGAAAGCAACTTGTTTTTTACATTTTCCATTCGATACCATTTGTTTATTAAAATTTTCCATGAAGTTTTAAATGATTTGGTGTATTTTATTTGTTCTTTAAGAATAAATTATTTCTATTTACCTCCCAGTGCACGTATGTTTACGTTCTTTCATCACGGTTTTCTCTCATACATGTACTGTGCGGTAGCCGAAGTTCTAACGAGTGGTCACTGCATACAGGAAAATATCGGTAAATTAGAGTACGGGAAGACAATAATTCAATAGCAGTACATTTCGGAAGAAAAAAGATTATAAGAAAGTCCACTACACTTGATTTATAGCAAAACTTAGCCATTCAAGTATATAAAACATATTTCAATTTTTTTTTTAAATTTGAAATATCATATGACTTTACGGAATAAAATCTAAGAAGATGCACACGTGTCTATTCATTTAAATGCTGTCATACTGACACAGATGGAAATAATCTAAATGAATATCTGATAGTAAAATTGAGAATTATACTATATTTGCTAATTTTTATTTTTATTATTTGATAAAATACACAGTTTAAAATGAAGTATTTGTTATTCATTTTTATCTAAAAGATTTAGTTAATCTGTAAAATTACTGTCAATTACAATTCGTAAGAGATCATCGAACATGAATAGATATAAGAAGATGTGGTATGAGTGCCAATGAGACAACTCTCCATCCAAGTCAAAATTTATATAAATGTAAACCATTATAGGTCAAAGTACGGTCTTCAACACGGAGACTAGGCTCACACCGAACAGTAAGCTATAAAGGGCCCCAAAAATTACTAGTGTAAAACCATTCAAACGGGAAAACCAACGGTCTAATCTATATAAAAACGAGAAACGAGAAACACTTATGAACCACATCAACAAACGACAACTACTATGAACACTGTTTACTTGCAAGGTGTAAATTATTTGTAACATCATATATCATGTTTATGTGGTTGTATTTTATAGGTTTTACAGTAATTGTGTTTATTTCTATATTTAGTTAATAGCATTGTTTCTTGTATATTGAATAACTTCTTTTGATTAGACGTGTTACGAAATGGTATATACTCGACGCTGAGGTTGACAAATTAGACTTTAAATGCGGGTATCGTATCAAAACACAAAAGTCATTTAAAAATTTACCTGTGTACCAATTGAATCTTGTGTTTAAACTGCATAGTACTGATGTCCACGTATATTTTGTTCCTTATAACCGACGTCCCTTTAATCTCTTTATTATGGACATTTCATTATAAATATTCATAATGGAACAAAAAGTCCATAACAATAATTCCTTGAGGAATACAAATGATGAATCCCATAATATTTCTTTATTTCTTCCTTTTGAAACAATGACAGGAGGCAAGAGTATTGCAGAAAGGATATAAAATCCAGAAGAAAAGAGGGAAGGAAAGCAGAGAAAAAGATGTAATAGATGAGAGAAACAACCCCTACCCCCCACCAACCCTTATAGATTAAATCAATATTTACTCGCTATTTTAGATTTCTGAGTTTTCGAAATCAGCAGCGACGGACCATTTAACTTAAAGGGGTGTTTACCCGAGGTCAGAACTTTCGGACGTACGTGTTGCAAACAATGCAGAACCGACTTATTCTATAATATGAATGAAAGTCCAGCTGGCGGGCGGGCGGACGTGCAGGCGAGCGGAAGAAGAGGGTACCCGTTTTGAGTATTAAACTCCTAACCTAGGATTTTCTAAACTTTGTACAATGCCGCGGTATTTATGTACATACAAAATGTGCAACTCCTTTTATGGATTCAATTTGGATATAGTTTGCCCTTTTTTTGGAGTTTGAACCTTCGTGAATTTTTAGCAATTGTACATATCATGCATTTGACCAACATGACACCATAGCCTCGCTTGTCCTTATTAGACCTTGGGAATGATTTTATAATACAAAAATCTGTTAATGTAAAAATTAGAAGATGTGGTATGATTGCCAATGAGACAACTCTTCACAAGAGACCAAATGACACAGAAATTAACAACTATGGGTCACCGTACGGCCTTCAACAATGAGCAAAGTCCATACCGCATAATCAGCTATAAAAGGCCCCGAAATGACAAATGAAAAACTATTCAAACGAGAAAACTAACGACCTGATTTATGTACAAAATAATGAACGAAAAACAAATACGATATACAGCAACAAACGACAACCACTGAATTACAGGCTCCTGACTTGGGACAGGCACTTAGAGAATGCCTACTCAGGAAAAGCTTAATTTCCCTTATATTATTCTTATGTAAAATGTTACTGGTTCGACCCAACGAAATGGGAATCTTTAGAAAATGACATCCTACACATATTCCTGCACAGTTTTTAAACATTTCGAATTGTAGATTTGAGGTCCGAAAGTCCTACCCGTTTGAGAAGCCTTTCAACCAGTCCGAAAAGTCTAAGGCATGTTGTTTCTTAACTAAGTCTTAGGAAAAGTCTAAGACATGCTGTTTCTTAACTAAGTCTTAGGAAAAGTCTAAGACATGTTGTTTCTTAACTAAGTCTTAGGAAAAGTCTAAGACATGTTGTTTCTTAACTAAGTCTTAGGAAAAGTCTAAGGCATGTTGTTTCTTAACTAAGTCTTAGGAAAAGTCTAAGACATGTTGTTTCTTAACTAAGTCTTAGGAAAAGTCTAAGGCATGTTGTTTCTTAACTAAGTCGTAGGAAAAGTCTAAGACATGTTGTTTCTTACTAAGTCTTAGGAAAAGTCTCAGACATGTTGTTTCTAAACTAAGTCTTTGGAAAAGTCTAAGACATGTTGTTTCTTAACTAAGTCTTAGGAAAAGTCTAAGGCATGTTGTTTCTTAACTAAGTCTTAGGAAAAGTCTAAGACATGTTGTTTCTTAACTAAGTCTTAGGAAAAGTCTAAGGCATGTTGTTTCTTAACTAAGTCTTAGGAAAAGTCTAAGACATGTTGTTTCTTAACTAAGTCTTAGGAAAAGTCTAAGGCATGTTGTTTCTTAACTAAGTCTTAGGAAAAGTCTAAGACATGTTGTTTCTTAACTAAATCTTAGGAAAAGTCAACCGTAGAAAAATTGCGACAACGACGTGGCAGGTGGCATAAAATGCCCACAGCGATAGGGGCAATTGACAGCAATTGTCATACCATTTACAGACCACACACGGAGCCTCGGTTACAATTTTATTCCAGATACCGGCATTGCATACATACGCATGTTTTTTGTGGACAATAAATAGGAATCATGTACATTATTTTCGTAAAATTCACACGCAGTAGTTTTTTTTTATATAGGATAACAGGATAATGCTCAACAGTTTAATACACTGCCTTCAACTGACCTGGTATGGAAATAGATTTTCCAGAGGATTTTGTCATTTTAGGTAATAAAATATACCGCATGTCGTTCTCCGCTCGTGACCCTCTGTAGGCGTCGTAAACTTAGAGCTACATGTAGACCAAGAGCAGAAAGAATATAATGTACAAAAGTGAACTTGCGATTATCGTTTGGGATTTCGGGTATATGTTGAACAAGCTATTAGCCGTTAAAAAACTGTCAAACTCAAAATCAACCAGACCAGACTGTGGAGCTTTGTACGGGTTTAGTAGAGATCGAATGATTGTTGTTTGATGTTCGTCCAGTGACAAATATCTCATGCATTTTCAGGACGAGGTTAAGTAGTGGAGTGTCAGATTGATAATTATGCTCGAAGAACAGTAAATGATATAACTTGAAAAATCAAACTGGCTTATTATGTGATTTTTTTTTCAAATCTAGAAGTGCATACTTGAATTACCATCAATCTCCTCCCCCGCACACACGTACACCTTTCCCGTCCTATAATCATAAGCAATAATATCAGACAATAATCTTTCTAAATTAGTATAATTTCAAATGAACGAAAGAAGTGTGTATGTGTAGGATACCTAGTTAACATCACGCAAATTGAATTTGACCTGTTTTAATCGATAATCAATGTTTTGACACAGTCCCCACATTTGAAGTCTAATTTGTCAACCTCAGCGTCGAGTATATACCTTTTCGTAACACGTCTACTAGTTATATATATGAGTATATTAATCGAATTGATTAGTTTTCAGAGACAAAGAGGCTGTGAAATGTCTATCATCTCTTCAAGATAAGTATGTTGTTGTTCCTGCGGACAAAGCTTCAAATAATATTGTCTTTGTATGTAAATCGTATTACTACGAGTGTCTTGTAAAAGAATTAGGAATAAATGAGCACTCAGGTAATCCCACATACATAAACATATCATTTGATAAGGATGAAATTTTGGCGAATCATAAGTCCTTCATGGCTTCAATGAACATTGCATTGAACAACAAATCGGAGGACTTACCTTGTTTGTATTGGATACCTAAACTTCACAATATTCCGTACAAACAACGGTACATTGCCGGCTCATCTGCATGTTCCACTAAAGAATTGTCCATTAGATTGACTAAAATTCTGTCCGCAGTGAAAGAGGGTCTTCAGAAATACTGTGAAACGGTTTACTCGCGTAGTGGTATTAACCATATGTGGATTCTTAAAAAACTCTAAAGAACTTCTGGATAATTTTAAATCTCGGTCTTTTTCTGAAATTTGTTCTATCAAAACTTTTGATTTTTCTACCTTGTATACCACCATTCCCCATGTGAAATTGAAAAACCGTCTAAAAGAAATAATCCACAATGCTTTTTCATCATAAAAATGGTAGCATACGCTATAAAATTATTTCTTTGGGATACCATAAGGCATATTTTGTTAATAGCGAACAAAAGGGTAAAACATGCTACACAGAGGAACAAGTGATCAGTATGCTGGAGTTCCTTATTGACAACATATTTGTTGAATTTGGAGGTAGACTTTTTCAACAAATTGTCGGCATTCCTATGGGAACGAACTGTGCGCCTCTCCTTGCCGACCTCTTCTTATTTTCATATGAATCGGAGTTCCTTCAGACACTTGTCAAAACAAGAAGATCAAAGAAGCCAGGTTATTTAATTTCACTTTCAGATATATTGATGATGTTCTTTCCATTAACAATCCGAACTTTTCTGATTGGGTTCCATTAATATATCCACCAGAACTAGAAATTAAAGAAACAACAGACACGGCTTCCTCCGCCTCATTTTTAGACTTATACCTCGAATTTGACATACACAGTCATCTCAGAACCAGAATCTATGACAAACGAGACGATTTTAATTTTGAAATTATCAATTTCCCCCACCTTAGTAGCAATATACCAACTTCACCTGCATATGGGATATACATTTCCCAACTTATTCGGTATTCAAGAGCTTGCAGCTCCTACTCAAACTTTGTTAAACGTCACCAGTGTCTGAGCAGAAAGTTGATGAACCAGGGGTATGTCAAAGAACGTCTTGTCCTTTTTCTAAAAAAGTTCATCGGAAGGTACCAAGAACTTGTTGATAAATATTCCGTATCAACTTCACAAATAATACACGATGGTCTTGTAGTATAGATTTTGCGTACTGACGTTGTTTATCATCTTTATAACGTGTTATAGTATTCTTTTATTTGTCTTTATTAATATTACCTTCACTGTTAAGTCCGGTTTTTTGATATATCCATTTGACGTGACTCTGTGCTTATGTATCCCGTCATACTTTGAACGACAAAATTATTTCATTTTTTGATGTAACTTTTATTGTTGAGTCTGTTTTTTGTGATATACATTTGGCGTGACTCTGTACTCATATATCCCGTCATAGTTTGAACCACACTATTGTTTTATTTATTAATATTGCTTTTACAGTTAAGTATCTATTTTTCGTGACTCTGTGCATATGTATTCTGTCATACTTTGAACGACAAAATTATTTTATTTATTTATATCACTTTTACTGTTGGGTCTGTTTTTTGTGATATACATTTGGCGTGGCTCTGTGCTTGTGTATCCCGTCATAATTTGAACCACACTATTATTTTATTTATTGATATTGCTTTTACTGCTGAGTCTGTTTTTTGTGATGTCCATTTTACGTGACTCTGTATTTATGTATCTCTTTATACTTTGAACGACAAAATTATTTTATGTCTACCTGTGCGAATTTCAAACGCGCGATTTTACGCCAGTACTTAAAACCTTCCATCCTTCATAGGTGGATTTTACATAGATATATAAAATCGTATGATATAAGCATAATGAGGATGTTAAATTTGATGTATGCCTCTTCCTAAAATTTGTTTGTTTTTATAGTGATTAAGATGATAACACAATGTTGACTGCTGTTACCCTATTTTTGACATTTTTACGAATTGTGTCTGTTTGTTTTGTTCACGCATCGTTGTCAATATAACGGAATTTGATGCGACTGTCATACAAGTGAGAGGTTTGGCTAGCCATAAAACCAGGTTCAATCCACCATTTTCTACATAAGAAAATGCCTGTACCAAGTCAGGAATATGACAGTTGTTATCCATTCGTTTGATGTGTTTGAACTTTTGATTTTGCCATTTGATTGAGGACTTTCCTTTTTGAATTTTCCTCGGAGTTCAGTATTTTTGTGATTTTACTTTTTAGTGGTTCTGTCCGGGCACTCCGGTTCCTCCACCAATAAAAACTGGACGCCACGAAATAGCCAAAAGTGCTGAAAATGGCGTTAAACACCAATCAATCTATCAATACATATATTTATTTGCCTAGTTTATTTCATAACTATGGTTTCACTGTTATTTACTTCAAAGGAATCTATTCATAATTCATTGGACCGCACACTTTCATTATTCCTATTGGACTTCTGTTTGTTTTGTTCTTTATTCTGGTCATCATTTTAGATATAACAAAGTGCGGTGGCTCAGTTTCACAGAGCGCGTTAGCTCTCTCAACATATTTTAAACAGGGAAAGGGTTGGTTTTTTTTTTTTTTTGTAAAAGTTTTAATTGGAAATGTACGTTTTACTGTTTTTATAATTCTTTATTGGGGATCTTTTACTGTTTTTATAAAATTTCAAATGGGCCATTTTTATTGTTTTATCAAAATTTTTAAATGGGTTATTCTATTGTTTTATCCGAACTTGAAATTGGGAAATTTACTGTTTTATCAACATTTTTAAACGAGGATGTTTCAGTTTACTAGTTTTATCAAAATTTTAAAGGGGAAATTGTTTTGTTTAATCAAAACTTAAATTGTTTTATCTACATCAAATTTTAAATGGGTCATTTCATTGTTTCATCAAATTCTTAAATGGGTTATTTTGTTGTTTTATCAGAATTTTACTTTTTTCAAAATTTTAAATGGGGATGTTTTACTGTTTTATCAAAATTTTAAATATGATATCATTCCTTTTATCTAATCTTATCAGAATTTTACTGTTTTATCAAAATTTTTATTTGAGTTTTTTACAAATTTAATTGGGGTGTTTTACTGGTTTAATAATTTTTTCTGATTCTGATTGTATTCAGAATCAGAATCAGAATAATTTATTATAATGTCACATACCAATATAAAACACAATGAATACATAATTACATAATATGCAATAAAAGATTAAATATTACAAATAAAATATTGGGACCCAGCCAAGTTACTGACTTATGAGACACCTTGAAAATAACACATACTATAAAACAGTTAAAACTTATGCATTAAAAATATCATTACACACAATATCTTCTTCGATAAAACATGTTTTTGCTTAAAATGGTTGAATTGCATCATTTGACATTAAGAAAACAAATTTGTCTTGTAAATCAAGATCGTTAAAAGTCTCACAAATATCACCAGATTTTTCATTAAATCATATCTTAGATCTGCATAAAATCGCACCCTAACAAAAAATGTTTTTCATCTTCAACACAATTCTCTGTACAATATATGCAAGAACGCTCATTTAAAGGAATTTTTGGCTTGGTGTGTCTACCCGTTTCAACTGCCAGTGGTAAACAGTCACTTTTAAAATTTGACAAAACACGTCTATGCTGCCTATAACGAACTAGATTTACATAAGAACTAAATTCTAAAACATTTTTATACTCCCTAAAAATACATAATTTATTACCGTTACATTCATTTCTGTCATTAAACAATTTTTCTACCATCTCATTTTTATCTATTTCACAGAGTTTGAATTTGATTTCTTGCAACTTATGTTTGATGGAAAAAGTATCATTAATAACATTTTCAATACCTAAAATTTGTGCTTTCTTTAAACAGTTTTTATCCCATGACCTAAAACAATCCTTACTCCACAGATGAACCCGATATGTAAGTCTCGTATTGTAAGTTTTGCTCACTCTAAGAAAAAGACGAAAAGTTTCCAAAATTTCTGATGATTTCGTTCTTGTTAGTCCCATATCACACTGAATGGCTATATTTGACTCATTTGAAGCACTTCCTAAGAATTACCGACATGCTTTTTTCTGTATTACTTGTACATCTCTCCAATTTGTATGTCCCCATATTCCAGAACCATAGTATAGAACGGGCTCAACTACAGACCTATAAAGTTTCGTAAACACATCATAAGTCATTCCACCACACGAAATAAATTTAGCATATAAGGCTGAAAGTGATCTGCTTGCTGATTTAGTAATCTATCGTACTGTATGTTAATTTTATAATCCAAAAATTCATTCAAATGCAGTCCCAAATATCTGTAGGATGAAATATAATTAACCGAAATTTCTCCGCATTTAAATTCAACGGTAGATCTAGCAATGTTTTTATTACGAAAATGAATAACCTTTGTGTTTTTTCTGTATTTAATGTCATTCTCCATTTCCTACACCAGGTTTTTAGACAGTCCAACATCTTTTGTAAATTCTGTTCATTTGGAGCTATCAACGCAACATCGTCAGCGTAAAGAAGAATGGATACATATAAATCACCAATATCTACACCGGCATTAAGCGAGCGAATATCATCCGCAAGATCATTAACATATATGGAATACAAAGTAGGAGACATTTGACAGCCTTGGTTCATACCATATTGAACCGGAAAAATATCTGTGAAGTTGTTTCCTAATTTTGCAGCACTTTGTGTCGCATCGTAAAGAGACTGAATTGCACTTAAAAACTCCGTTGATACCAATTTTCATCAGCTTATACCACAACATGTCCCGATTAACATTATCAAAAGCCTTCTTCGCATCCACGAAGCAAACGAAAGAATCTTTCTTCTGTAACTTTCTATTTTTAATCATTCTTGTTAATACATATAAATGATCCAAACAACTTTGGTTACGTCTAAATCCATTTTGCTCATCTGCTAACATGTCATTTTGTTCTAACCAAACTGTCAGTCTTTTATTCAAAATATCCGCATATATTTTGCACGGCACCGATATGAGTGAAATTGGACGATATTCAAGTGGATTAAGACGATCCATTTTCGGTTTCGAAATCGGAGAGATGATACTTGTTAACCATTCACTAGGAACATGCCCTTTTATGAAACAAAACTGAATAATTTTATATAGCAAGTCTATGCACGTGTCATTTCGCAAAATTTCACTCGGTATATCATCAATCCCAGGCCTGCGGATTTACCTTGCTTAGCTCGAAAAACGGCCTCGCGTACCTCATCCCTTTCAATAGCTCTATTAAGTTCAGTTGTATCAATATTATTGTCATTCACTAAATTATTCCTATTTTGAATAAAATTGAGAATGGAAATGGGGAATGTGTCAAAGAGACAACAACCCGACCACAGAACAGACAACAACAGAAGGTCACCAATAGGTCTTCAATGCAGCGAGAGAGTTCACTGTTAATGTCCTCGAGAAATTCGTCATCATACGTACTATTCACTGTTGTACAGCTTTTTATAGTCTATTTTCCATTTGTCTAATACAAATAATGGGTAATTTTATTGTTTATCAAAATTTTAATTGGGATGTTTAACTGGTTTTATCAAAATTTTAATTGTGATGTTTAACTTGTTTTATCAAAATTATAATGTGGATGTTTAACAGGTTTTATCATGGTTTTATCAACATTTTAATTGGGATTTTATTGTTTTCATAAAAAAAAAATGGGGATGTTTTACTGTTTTTATCAATCTTAATTGGGAATGTTTTACTGTTTTTATCAAATTTTTGAATAGGATATATTACTGGTTCTATCAAAATTTTAAAAGGGACATTTTACTTTTTTTTTAGCAAAATGTTTAAAGGGATATTTTACTTTTTACAAAATTTTAATTGAGGATATCTTACTGTTTTTATCAAAATGTTAAATGGGATTTTTACTCGTTTTATCAAAATTTCAATTGGGAAATTTTACATTTTTAGCCAAATTTCAATTGGGAAAAATTTACTGTATTCGTCAAAATTATAATTTGGATGTTTAAAAGTTTATTTCAATATTTAGATTGAAGATGTTTTATTTTTTATATAAAAAATAAAATAGGATATTTTACCTTTTTATGAAAATTTTAATGGGGCGTTAATTTTGATCTAAATTATAATTAGGGAAGTTTTACTGTTTTGATAGAAAAAAAAATAATAATTGGGGACGTTTTACTAGTTTTAACAAATTTTACATGGGATATTTTTCTTTAAAATAAAATTTTATTTGGGAATATTTTACTATTTTTATCCAAATTTTAATTTGGGATCTTTTACTGTTTTATCAACATTTTACAATGGACATTTCAATGTTTTATCACATTTTAAATTTTAAATTCTTATTGTTTTATCAAAATTTTAAATGGGATAGTTAGATTATTTTATCGAAATGTAAGGGGACTTCGGTGGTTGAGTAGTCTTCGTAATCCATCTACTGTATCACTCACAACACTGAGGTTGTAAGTTCGAACTACACTGAGGTTGTAAGTTCGAACCCCACACTAAGGTTGTAAGTGCGAACCCCGCACGTGGCAGGTGTCCTCGACTCCAATCTAAAATGATTAGGAGTGTCAGTTTTCCTTTCTAAGGTCAGTTGTTTCATTAGAATACGTAATTTCGATTTGCCGACAACAATCGCGAGTCACTCCAATGTCATATTTTATTTATGGATAAAATACAACAGCTATGACTGCACGTGCTATCCGTGACAATGTCCAAATAATGAATTGAAAAAGAAACGAAAAGCTTGATATAACTCTTAATTTCATGGTGGTAGCATAATAATTCAATTATAAGAATTGAATGCCTCTTTTTATAATTTTATAGGATTGTAAAAGCGTTGATCCTGTGCACATTTTTTATATGAATCGCTTCCGTGCTTCATACAAAATGTCCTTCGGTCATCGCTTTTACAAACCATTCAAATTATAAAAAAAAAGCATTCAATTCTGATATAAATGTTTTTCTATTTTTACCAAATTTTTGTTTTCAAAATTCTAAATGGGATATTTATATTGTTTTATCAAAATTAATTTTAGTTTACTGTTTTTATCACTCTTACCTTTAATCATGTTTTTAACTTGGCTGTATAAGTCATCCCAAAATTTTATCAGAGACTTCAATACTGGAACTCCGAAAAGAAGAGGCAAGTGTCATACTGATGGCATTCGTCTTGGTAACCTAGTACCTTAAAGTTCGGTTAACCCAGCTGGCTAGTACAAACATGTGGTTCATAAGTGTTTCTCGTTTCTCGTTTTTATATAGATTAGACCGTTGGGTTTGAATGGTTTTACACTAGTAACCTTTTAACTGTTCGGTGTGAGCCTTCGTGTTGAAGACCGTACTTTGACCTATAATGGTTTACATTTATAAATTTTGACTTGGATGGAGAGTTGTCTCATTGGCACTCATACCACATCTTCTTATATCTATAGACAGGTACTTTAGTACCATTTGGCATTTTAAAAACTTTTGGCAACTTTTACTTTTGGACTTTTTTTATGTACTAATTATTTTTTTCCAAATATGCCCAACACCTTTTAGTTGAATACACATTTGGGCTGCATAATGGTTATACAAGATTAATTTATTTTTATGAAATTTGCATCGCACACGTTGGCATTTTGTAACTTTGGCTGTTACCTTAGATTTATGTTATTATAACCATTTAATATTGAAAATAAAAATTAACACTGAGTAGGCTAATACAGGTGGCTAAGGTTGATATGGAATAGAAAGAAATGGAGGAGAGAGGATAAATAATGGGAGTATTATTTAAAGATGTATGTTCTATAGGGATTAAAAGAAAGAATTGAGATGAGTAATATTGAGAGTGGTAAGTAAGTTTGGGAGAGAGATGAAATCATCCTTCGTAAATTTTACGGACGCCATCACGAGTTGGTTGACCGTTACGGAATATCCGTTTCACAGATGATAGCGGTCGTAACTACAATCCCGTCCCCTTTTCCCGAATGTGACCTAGCGAATTAGACTTATTACCGGGTTTGTACTAACATGAGCAACACGACGGGTGCCACATGTGGAGCAGGATCTGCTTACCCTTCCGGATCACATGAGATCACCCCAGGTTTTTGGTGGGGCTCGTGTTGCTCAGTCTTTAGTTTTCTATGTTGTGTTTTGTGTACTATTGTTTGTCTGTTTGTCTTTTTCATTTTTAGCCATGGCGTTGTCAGTTTATTTTCGACTTATGAGTTTGAATGTCCCTTTGGTATCTTTCGCCCCTCTTTTAAAGGGTGGGATAATGTTAATGTCTTTGTAAGGGCTTGTTGTACTGGTGTAAAAGAAGTGTAGCTTTCTGTTTTCTCTCGTGTAGATTCTATTTTCGTCAACAGCATCTATTAACACTTCTATATGTAGTAATATAAACACCTACACGTTATAAATGATTCTTTCATTCTGAGAAATTTTGCTTTCCAATCTTTTGAAATGCATGCATCTTTTTATTTCCTCTCTTGATTTTAAATCTTGTTTCTGTGTTTTTGCTGTCAAGATTCTCATTCATATCCGTCATACGGATTTAATATAAGTCTTAAAATGCTGTCATTTTTTCAGTTATCTTATATTTCATGGTCAACTTACATGAATAAATTAAGTCTGTAAAAATAATTCTACCAAATACAAGAATACAGAATGGGTCACTAAAACATTCTTATGACTTGCATCAAAACATTTACTTGTAAGTCTTTTTTATCTGATCGAATATACCAGTTACAATGTTCATGCATTATGAATGATCAGGGACCTGGGGCCTGTTTATCAAATCGCTCTTAGGACTAGGACAAGTCCCAAGTTCATCTTAATTAGGACGTATATTTCTCTCAAATGGGTTTATCAAAAATGTCGTATTTTAGGAAAAGTCATAGGAATCGTCATAAGTTAAGGACACTTATTTAGGTGTCTAAAGATGGTCTTAGGAAGGTCGTATTTTCGGATTTATTTCATGATGGTTAATATGTAAACAAATACGACCGCTGCCTATAAATGTTCATTTATGGAGCAGTATTAATAAATGTTGTAGAAATAGACCACTTAGGAACTGTTATAATTTACTGAACTGATGGGGTGACATTGATATCATACGCAAGTATATATTATCACAAGCTCTTCGGGAATGGATTTCTGTTTTTTGTTTGGGTTTTGTTTGTGTTTTTTTTGTTTTTTTTTTTGTGTTTTTTTTATTTTTATTTTTATTTAGTAAATATTCTTTAATGTTTTAACCTATTTTCACTTATTTAATGTGTTCTTGCTCTTATCCAAAAGATATTCTGATTAATTATAGTATATATATGATATAAGTAGTATATATGATGCCCTTTATTCTTATTTTACATGTGGAAAATATGAACAGAGGGGCATCACATATAAATAAATCCCATTAAATAAATGAACTTATGTTAAAATATTAAAGAATATTTACTTAAAAAATAGTAAATACACAAAAAAAAAAAATCATAAATAGGAGGTGCATTCCCCAATTGCCTGCGATCGGTAATGAAATAATTTATGCACTCCGCATTTATATGAAAGATGCACGAGATTTGCCCCTGAACTCTGTTAAGTATAAAACCGTGACACTTCGAATTAAACTCATTCACAAATAAATAATGATCGTTACCAATTATATTTTATTATCACTATTTACAAATAATTTGTTCGATTGTTACATTAAACGGGGTTTTTTTTTTTGACTTTTTTTTTACATTTTTACCTGTTATGTCTGTTTGTTTTGTTCACACATTGTTGTCAATAAGATATAATTTTATGCGACTGTCATGCAAGTGAGAGGTTTAACTAGCTATAAAACCTGGTTTAATCTACCATTTTCTACATACGAAAATGCCTGTACCAAGTCAGGAATATGACAGTTGTTTTTTATTCGTTTGATGTGTTTGAGCTTTTGATTTTGCCATTTGATAAGGAACTTGCCGTTTTGAATTTTCCTTGGAGTTCGGTATTTTTGTTATTTTTGTTATTTTACTTTTTTGTGTTTTTGTTTTTGTATAATAAAGTTTGAATGTACAATTATCTGATAAATACTATTTATTATCTTTATAACAAATTAAATAATAATTCTAATTTCTAATCTTATAATTAATATTACTGATGAAAATCGATGCATTTTTAACTTTTAATATCCTAATTTCTGTAGGCTAACACTTGGGACAGCAGTTAGGACATCCTAGCTAAGATAGTCCTAAGATAGCTTCGATGTGAAGAATGAGACATGTCGTAAGTCGGTCCTAACATTATCCTTATTTATTCCTAAGGTAGGTCTTAGACGAATCATACGACAGCTTCGTTAAACAGCCACCTGAATTCCAGAAATTTGTAAATGAATATTTTTTATTTTTTTATATTGATACTGACACTGGTCGAAATTTTATGATATTGGCTCTTTTGACACAAAAAGTTGCTAATTAATTTTTTACTCTTATTTGAAAATTAAATATTTTTTATCCCACTATCTCTTGGTGCAAAAATATTGTAAGATGTGATTAATGTCCCTCAAAGATGCAAACTATTTTCTGGAATTAATTACTTTTTCAAAGTGAGGTACTGTGAGCAGAGCTCACAAAATGACAATTAATATACAAAGTATTGATCTGACCTTCAATATAGACACTTCAGTATTATTTGGGACACATTCTCTTGGGGTGGGTACAAAACTACAAATATTTTTTCTATCATTTATAGCTTTCAAAAGTTTTGAGTGGTACATAACTTTGTGTAATTGATTGATTGGTTGCTTGACGTCCAGTGTTGTATATTTGAACATGTTGAATATGGTGATGTAATTTTGAACTTAGTTTTGACAACCCCTATCTAGTGATTGGCATCAAATAGACAGAGTGATTCCGCTTTGGTTGATTAGTCTAATATTTTTAGTAACTCCTGTTATCTTTTGATATATATTACCAGAATAGAGTAACTGTGCATTTTTATGACATGGACGAGTCCACATCATAATACGTATGCTTGATTTTAAAAATTATTTTTGAACCAACGAACAAACATCAATCACACATTTTGTCATAATAATCAAAATATAAATGTTTGTCTTCCTTTAACAATCTTAAAGAATAAGAAAGTTTGAGCCTCATTCAGAAAAGTTACATTTCTGATAAAAAATGTTTGAGTAAACATATTATATAAAAGAAAAAAAAAACAGAAAATTCTTTTAAAACTGCACCAAGTCTCAACAACATACATGTCATGTGTTACGTGTTATTTCCTTTATGACCGTTGAACTGATCTATGCTTGCACTCTCATTACTGAAGATGAATTCCCAACAAAATCGTATAAACTCATTAAAATAATATTAATTTATAGATTTCAGAAGATGTAGTTATGATAGTTTACAGACTTATCTGTAGAAATCAAATTTTAAAACGCCTCAGTGGAGTCAATATACTTACTATATACGATAATAGAAAAAACCGAATTATCCATTTAAAGATTATCATAATATAATGCAAAAAGCACTATAAATATAATAATAAGGAGATGTCATGGATTTGGTATAACTACATTTATATAGTTTAAATTGTAAATATTTGAAAAAAAAAATTATGAGATATATTATATTACAATGTTGACTGCTGTGTCCCAATTTTTGACGTTTTTGCCTGTTGTGTCTGTTTGTTTTGCTCATACGTTGTCGTCGATGTGGTGGAATTCAATGCGACTGTCATACAGGTGGGAGGTTTAGCTAGCTATAAAACCAGGTTTGGTCCACCATTTTCTACATAAGGAAATGCCTGTACCAAGTCAGGAAAATAACAGTTGTTTTCCATTCGTTAGATGTGTTTGAGCTTTTGATTTTGCCATTTTATAAAGGACTCTCCGTTTTGAATTTCCAATGGAGTTCGGTATTTTTGTTATTTTACTTTTTTCTTCACATCATACGTTAAGTTCAATTGTGAATGTTGCACTAACTATACAGCATTCCTTTATAATTTAATAGATATAACACTGTTTTTTTTTTTAAATAAGCTTTAGCTGTTTCATAGTTTTCTTTGTTCTGTATATAATTGAGACAATGAGGTGAATACCTTCTGCTATTGAGATAGTCAGAGATTACTCAGACGTCTGCTGGCTGTTTTAGGGGACTTGCCGGTGCCCCGGGATGTCACAGAGCCGTCCATATAGACATAGAAACCAAGGCAATTTCCGACCAAGACTTGCTGCGACAAAATTCTATCTCGAAATTGTAAAAAATCTATTTTTAAGTAGATAAATCATACACCATTCGATTCCATATTCATTTTACTCCACGAATATATATCTTTTATTCACGTAATACCCCCTGTTGCACAAACGAAAGCTTTATTCACATTAATACATTATTTACTTTCACTTTGCACAGTAAATTGCAGTCTCGATTTATTTTCTGACAGCACTTGTAATCAAGGAACTAATTTATTCACCAAGAACTCTGATTTCTTGTCTTAGTTTGTATTTCCTTTTGGTCCTTTTTGGTTTTATCAGCTCCTCAACGTTTGTATTGGGTTTTGAACTTTCAAATATTTTGGCCTCGATCATCATTGAAGAGACATTATTTGGAGAGATGCGCACCTTGTGCAGTTAAAATGCCTGTACGCACGTCAAGAATATGACAGTTGTTTTTCACTTGTTCCGTTGACTGATAGCGTTTGATTTTGTCAGTTTTTTATGCACTTCCCTTTTTTGAATGCCTTGGTGTTCATTATTTTTGATATACTTTTTTCGGAAGCGTTAGTTTGGATCAATAACTTTGCTGGTAGACAATTAGTCCCCGAGGGACGGACAAGAAAATACGGTTACGATTTTTTTTTATTAAGATTTACTGTTATTAAATTTCGAATTCATTTTTTGATAAGAATTTATCTCCCTCACGCTTAACTCTGGTACATTGTCCTGATTTGGATTAACTTTTTGTCCTTTTTGGTTTTATCAGCCGTTTTATTTGTATTAAGGTCCGGACTTTCAAATATGTTGTTATCGAATATCACCGAAGAGACATTATTTGTCGAAAAAAAGTATCAACAAAAATACCAAATTCCAAAGTAAATTCAAAAAGGGGGAAGTCCATAAGACCTCACAAAAGCAAACGTTTAACTATATCAACCAACGGAACGAATGAAAAAAACAATGTCATATTCCTGACTTGGTACAAACATTTTCGAAAAAAAAATGGTGGGTTAAACCTGCTTTTATACCTAACTCAACATCTCACTTGTATGAGAGTTGTTTATAGTTCCGTTATAGTAACAAAATTGGGTGAGCAACGAATAAAATTGGTTAATGTGACAATAATTGGGATCCAGCAGCCAAAACTGAAAACGTACATCACAAATATACAACACAACTGACTGAAAAATTTGGACACATATCCAAATAAATATGACAAAAACGACAACAAAAAAAGTTATTGAAGTTGATAGTAAATCTGACAAAGACGCAAACAAAAAAGTTTTTGTAGTTGAAAGTACATACAGTAAATAAAAACATAATGCCGTACTAGTATACTCTTTCACGATCAAGTACAAATTAGGTAAAATATAAATACAAGGGTAAACAAATGAAAACAAGACTATTAAAACCTCTTGCGTATGAATCGCACCTCTGGAACCATCTGCACCAAGAACGCCAAAAGCCAAAAACCCGATAGATGGATGTACAAATACCGATTCACATAAGGCGTCATACGACCAAAAGGAACATAATAGCACAAATACAATATAAGGAAAAATTAATAAAAGTAAACAAACATATAAACAACTTCAGCACCTAGAATCTATAACTCAAGACCATTTTGTATTAAATACGAAGTAAACAATGAATATTTATCTATTACATTTGTAGGTCTTGATATTTTCAGATAAAAAAAGACGAAACGCTCTTTGACAAAACCGTGGCGTATTAATATTTTGCTCAGACACACATGACATTTTACAAAGTCTGAGTGGCAGTTGCAAGCTCTTGAAAATGAGTTGAGAAATGTATACTCAATAGGAGGGTGAAGATGGTATATTGCTGTTTAATAAAAATAAACTTTACATTTTCTTGGAGTAAAATGGATACACGAAAATGGGTCTTTTACGATTTCGAGATAGAAACTTTCACTCCAATACTGAAGAGACAATTTCCATGTTTTCTATATGGATTGCACTCTGACGTTCCATGGCGCAATCAAGTGATACAAAGGCCATTATACATCTGACTAAAAGCGAGCATGAAATAACAGATAGTAAAAAATATACCGATCATACACAACTGCATGAAGAGGAAGAGGAAATATCAACATCACACATAATTTAGGAGACAAGAAAAAATTAAATGCAACACGACGGATCTATGGGATGCATTAAAAATTCAATGTATGCCTAATGTCACTATATTGTTTCCGGCTCATGAAATTTTTGTCATAAATTTTTGTCATAGATTACATAAAATTGTGTGCATGTCCCATGTCAGGAGCCTATAACTTAGTGGTTGTCGTTTGTTGAATGTCCCTTTATTATCTCTCGCCTCTCTTGTTACTATATATCATAGTTGTTCTTTGTTTACTATTTTATTTGATTTGTTTTACATTGGTCATTTCGGAGCCTTTCATAGTTTGCTATGCGGTATGTGTTTTGCTAATTGTTGAAGGCCGTATGCTGCTTTATAGTTGTTAACCTTCTACGTAGTCATCTGGTCTCTGGTGGAGAGTTGTCTCACTGGCAATCGTACAACATTATATTTCATTAAATGATAGTGTGTTCTCAGAGAATTAACCATCAAATAAAGTGGATAATTTGTCTTATTGGCAATCATACCCTATCTCCTTATTTTTATAAGCACACTTTGCCGCAAAAATACGGTGCCTGAGCCAGGCGCATATCTTTGTCAAACATAAGTCACCATAGGGACATGTGCATACACATGCTGTGTACGACACCAATTGCTAAATAGAAGTTGTCCAGAATACTTTAGCAAGCAGTTCCCGAGCGGTATAACCTCACTTTTTCCCACGTGGTATCGCAAAAGACTAGAACTTGGTGGGCATAGCCCGACGTGAAACAGAGCTGGTGGGCAATCAAGATGAGAGCTATTCTTCGTTGAAGGTACGCAGGCACCCTAACTACTCGGGGAATTTTGGGAACGACAATAATTTGGTCAATACATACTTGTATTATCCAAAATATAATATGTAGTGTGATGTTGCCTGTCCAAGTTTTTCTTTAAATGTACGGATTTATTTAGATAATTAGATCATCTTAACTGTTTTAGAATTTAACGGGCCACACTATTTTCAGTATCTATACAATGAACATTGTGACAGGACAGTAAATGAGTTATATGTTTTCTTATTAATTTTAATTATATATTTTACATTTTTTTAATCTTATAAGGGTAGGAAAATTCTTCCAAAAATGAGTTGAATTTTAAATTAATTATATAGGATGCAATCTATTTACTATTCTGTTGGTAAAAAGCCCAAGCAACATTCTCGGATTAAACGTTATAATTACCTCGCGAGCGCTTTGAATACACAATTTAAACGCTGGCCAAACAACTAAAGCAACACATATTGTTTTTAAAGCTTGTTTTGAGTGTATAAGTAAAACAAATATGTCATATGATAAAACAATTAATTACTTTGAATTCAGATGAGACGATCTTTATTTATGTTTGGTGTGTATTGTATTAATCAGAAAAACGTAATATCAAATTTTATGAATACTGAAATTGACAATTGCCATCATATAATTGAAAATTGTACGAAGAAACAGAAAGCGAGACGGCGTTTGGAGTTTTAATTTTTTATTTATTTTTTTGGGGGAGGGAGGGGGTTAAAAGTGCAGTCATGCTGTAAAAATCAAAATCTAAATGACTTCTTGATAGAGTGTTGCAGTTATTATTTAAACATTTTTGTGATTTTCAAAATTTCAAGATTTTAATTTGTATTCAATAAAATCTCGGGGATCGTGTAATATAACTATAGATTCGCTTATTTGCGGGCCAACCTCTGGTATTATACGTCTGTACTAAATTTACTAAAATCAGCTGATCAAAATTAAGGTAAATATATCTTATGTACAATTGTAAATATTGTTACCTTTTCTTATCACAGGGATAACTGTGACATGTAAATAAATGCAATATTTAATTCTATTAACTATGAAAGGTATATATGTCTGGTTTGACGCATTTTCAACGTTTTTTAAAATATATAGCATTTGGAAGAAAAATAAATGTTATTTATTAATTTTTACGCCTTTTGACCCTGTTTGAAAAAACCTAAAAATCAATGAAAAATATTTGATAAAAATTTCTAGCCTAAAAAGTTATTGCGCGGAAATTTGGTCCACATATGGACAGCAACTAAAAACTCGTGTCATATCATAAAAGAAAATGCTAGATCAATTGAGAAATAATCGGAAAGTTCTATTGATCTTATTTAAGTATTCTATAACTAGGTTACTTTTTCATTTACAAGACTTGGTATTTAAACTTTTGTTGGCAGAAACTTTTGTATCGTTTTTAAATAATTATACAGCTTGCCATAGTAAACCGATTGAACACGGACGTGTAAAATGAAAATGGTAACATGTTTTCTGGTGGTTTTCACTTTTGTTTTAGGTAAGATTCATGACATCTAAAAAATAATTGATATGTTTAATCTTACACGTGTAAAGAAAACACACAAGAGTTTTTTAAAGGGGCATAAGCTACGAGATATTAAAAAAAATATATGATTGTTTTTTTGTTCTATCATTAATGAAAGTGAAATTAGTTAATTAATAATTCGTTTTAGCAGCCAGTTTGGTTCAATTTTGTCAAAATAAGCTTAGAAACATCACTAATGAATTACTCACTTGCAAGTGAATAATTCGACCTCATTGAATCCGTATTTATGAGACCTTCAATTTAATCCCTTAGCTGGAGAATGATTACGCATATATATAGAGAGACTAAAAGGAAAAGCATGTCAACATTGAAAGTGAAACAAGGATCAACCATTTGGTTGACTGATTCGATCCACAAAAAGTCATTCTTATACTGGTAAAAACGATGATAAACATACTGTTTAATCTACAATATAAAATCAAACAGACCTAGAAAAATCCAATTGCACGTGGTCGCTTTCTATTTCTATTTTTATGTATGTTTATGACCGTCAGCAGTTTTCGGAGGTCATCTCGACGGTTAATTAGATGACGTCTAGACAAAAATACACACGACATGCTGATACATATTATCGAATCAATGCAGTATTGATGATTATTTATTTTAGACTTTTTATAATCTGGATGTACGTTTTAGTATGCCACTTTGATAGTTAAAAATTATTATAGTTTGAAAATAATTCGATTAAGAATTGTTTAAAATGGATACTAATAAACTCATCATAGATAACAGGATTAAAATTTTGTACACCAGACGCGCAAGACTCACCAGTGACGCTCGAACAAAATAAAGTTTAAAAGGCTAAATAATTTACGAGGTTGAAGAGCATTGAGAACCAAAAAATCCGAAAGTTTTGCCGAAAACAGCTAAAGTAATCTATTCATGGGGTAGAAAAATGCCAAGTTTTGTTAATCGTTAAAACTAAGTCAGTAGGAAAATGTAAACAGCATTAACTAGCGATTAATTGTAATCATAGTAATATGTATGATACCAATGTATTTACAAACTTCAGTTACATTCAAGACAACTTGTCTAGGAAATTAACAAACTATAGAAGGCTTAAAAGCAAACAAGGCATAAATTAAACTGTTTGTGCAATTTCAATCTATTTACTGAAATGATGGATATTAACATACATAAAGAACTATAAAATTAATGGACGGTTATAGAGTATGCGTCGTTAGGACGTACGAAAATTTAGAATATCAAGAAATATGTAGAAAAATCACCACAACACATCAACTTTGACTTTTGAACTTTTATTATCTTCAGCCTCTTTTTTAAAGACTTTAATTTCTGCAAATACTTTATCCGAAAATTCTAATGACTTTATCTTTATAGTTGCAGGTAAAACCTTGGAAGAAATATGGATAAAAACAATGAACAGTGGAGACGTTGATGCAATCATTACACAAAATGTTTATGATTATTATACCAGTCTGTCAAGCTACCATATATTTCCTGCTCAAAACAGATCCATTAAATTTAGCGTAAAAGCATGTTATGCCGCCTTTATTCTCCTTTCTGCTGCAGTTGGTTTGAATTCTCCCGACTTCTACGAAATATGTCTGGGTGGTGGATCTGAATACTCTTACACTTTTCTTCGTCGGAAGTACAATACTGGTGAAACTCTAGGGCCATATACTCCTGGGATAATAAATTGTGCAGCCCACCTGACCTTTATACTCAGTTGGACAGTAGTCGGAAGAATCACTCTTACTAAAGAAACAGACAATGGAACTGAAGTGGTTATAGATTGGACTGATCCTACACCCTTACCAATACACGGAGTGGGTGTTATGACGGCATGGGGAGCTGAAGGAATATGGATTCTGGAACACATTCGTAAGTAGAAATTTAATTACTTATGACTAAATGCAGATATGGTGTGTTGCATGACAGAATTATGTTTGTAGATTTTTCTTTATAGTCTTACTATGTTTGGTATAATCATTGATGGTCGATGAATAGTTACTGAAAATGGATGCATCTTTTCTAATTTATCATTATATAAGGATTACTGCAGCTGTCGGTTTATAAAACCTGTCATTATGCACTTCCTCATTATGTTAAATTGTATTCAAGTCCAGAAAATTGATCACATTTTGATATCTTGAATTACCTGCTGGCATAATGTTTCAGTTTACCTTTAAGTATGATTCTTTTTATACCACCTCTCCGAAGGAGGGGTACATTATTCGTCTGTTCTTCTGTCCGTCCGTTCCATGAAATTTCCGTCGCATCTTTCTTATCGACTACAAATCAGAGCTTCCTGAAATTTGAGATCAGATTCAACGTGAGCAGTCTTTACTTTGTGATGAATTTTCAGACACATTACTTGTGAACTTCTTGTTTACCAAATACTTATATTTTCCAACACATAATGACCATGTATGAAATTTTCGCAAAACTTTTCTAGGGATATAAATAACAGCTTCCTAAAATTTGTTATCGGGCTTCATGTGGACATGCTTAACCGTTTTTCATATTCATTGCTTTTCAAATTCATGTTTACAAAAAACTTAAAGCAGGGGTATCATTAGTGAGCAAGAGGTCATAGTTCATTTCATTTAAACATGTTTTATTTGCTATTACATATAACAAAACGGATCAATCACTAGTTATCACAACTAAGATAGTCCTCTCCTTAATATAATAAGTTATGAATTATGAAATTAATGATATGCAACAACAACATTAAACAAATGAAATTGTACGATAGTTTCCCTGATAAATAATGTTCAGCCCTACGTCACAATGCGCATTCACCAACATACATAGCTGTAAAAGTAATCCCCATGTGAAATTACATCAGCTAGTTTCCATTGAGTAGGCTAGCTACGTACATGTACATAATGAAAACTATAATACATAAAAACAGTGCTATTTTTTATTTGCAGCTGATCAGTAACTTGACTACCGTAATCAAATCAGGCCCAGTCGCTTTCTTCGGATTTAAGATTTTTCTCGAGGATATCTATAATTCCGTTTATTTCAATTGTATTAAGTTTCGCATTTGTTTTTGTTGTGAAGCCATGAATAGTGTAAACTCATCATTTATGCGAGAAACAGAACAGAAATAGTCTTTCAGCATTTCGTATTTATCAAGGTCGTCATACATTATTTCATCAGTAACACCTTTTTGATTATTTTTATAGAGGTGTAATGCCAGTCCTGATTACTAGTATCTTTTATGAGCATTCTCATAATTTTCCAGTACATGTTTGGATTTGCAGAGTTAAACATTTACAAATTTCGTTCACGTCGTTAAAACAAAGCACTAAATCTGCCCAAGTAATTGCTTTAAATTCCCACTTTAAAGAATCAATGTCCATTATAGTATAACGCCATATATCACGCTTATAAGTTTAATTTGTTAGGGTAAAGGATTCTAATATGCAACAGCCATATCAAGATTGATTATATTTCTAGGTACATGATATAAACATCTGAAAACAATATTGTTTTATGGTATCACTTATTATAAAAGGATCAAGTAACGATTTATGTAGTTGTTACTTTTTTTGAAATTTGTACGATTAAAGAAGTTCTAGGTTTGAACTAAACTGTTGTTATTATCCCTTATGTCACTTTTTAGCATACAATATGAAACATGAATTTTAAAAGCTTTAAGCTTATTCTAAGGAACTAATGATAAACGACAACATGAAGTTGAGAAAATCTGTATCTTCTACTTTTTAAAATCTTTGTCTCAAAAATATGAATTTTTTAGTAAAGCACCCTTTTCGTTCGAGTGCATTTGGTGCATTGTACTCCACATTTCCCAATTAACATTATTAAATATTAATAAATAATGCTATACTATACTACTTAATTGTTCCCAAATTTTGTATATACAGTTAATATCTGCTATGATTATGTTCAACAATTAAATATTACAGAATATATGTGATATTTGCAGCTGGTGCTTGTACAAAAAAGTAAAATCACAAAAATACTGAACTCCGAGGAAAATTCAAAAAGGAAAGTCCCTAATCAAATGGCAAAATCAAAAGCTCAAACACATCAAACGAATGGACAACTGTCATATTCCTGACTTGGTACAGGCATTTTCTTATGTAGAAAATGGTGGATTGAACCTGGTTTTATAGCTAGCTAAACCTCTCACTTGTATGACAGTCGCATCAAATTCCATTGTATTGACAACGATGCGTGAACAAAACAAACAGACACAATAGGTAAAAATGTCAAAAATAAGGGTACAGCAGTAATCATCTTTATCAATATAAAAACAAACACATTTAACAAAGAAGCACAGAAAGGCATATATCAAATTTAACATCCTTATTTTGCTTTTTTATTATACGATTTTTTATTTATCTATGTAAAATCCACCCATAAAGGATGGAAGTTTTTAAGTACTGGCGTAGAATCGCGCGTTTGACGTCACACAGGTAGATATAAAATAATTTTGTCGTTCAAAGTATGACGGGATACATAAGTACAGAGTCACGTCAAATGGATATCACAAAAAACAGACTTAACAGTAAAAGTAATATTAATAAATAAAATAATTTTGTCGTTCAAAGTATGACGGGATACATAAGTACAGAGTCACGTCAAAGGGATATCACAAAAAACAGACTTAACAGTAAAAGTAATATTAATAAAGAGAAATAAAAGAATACTATAACACGTTATTAAGATGATAAACAACGTCAGTACGCATAATCTATACTTCAAGACCATCGTGTTTTATTTGTGAAGTTGATACGGAATATTTATCAACAAGGTCTTGGTACCTTCCGATGAACTTTTTAGAAAAAGGACGAGACGTTCTTTGACATACCCTTGGTTCATCAACTTTCTGCTCAGACACTGGTGACGTTTTACAAAGTCTGAGTAGGAGCTGCAAGCTCTTGAATACCGAATCAGTTGGGAAATGTATATCCCATATGCAGGTGAAGTTGGTATATTGCTGCTATGGTGGGGGAAATTTATAATTTCAAAATTAAAAATCGTCTCGTTTGTCATAGATTCTGGTACTGAGATGACTGTGTATGTCAAATTCGAGGTATAAGTCTAAAAATGAGGCAGAGGAAGACGTGTCTGTTGTTTCTTTAATTTCTAGTTCTGGGGGATATATTGATACAAGGCAGACAATAATGATTTATTGCCCGAATCGCAAAAATCGCTATGTTACAAGTATATTGAATCCTATAATTTCACATTTGTGTTTTCGTCAGTCTTCATAATTATCTTTTTAAATGACAAAGTTATAGTTATGAAATACAACTTCCTCTAATTTTACTGTTGTGCTACCTTAAATGGAAAACTTATTCGTCTAAGTAAAAAAAAATATATAACCAAACTTGCCCTAAGCGAAGAACGAATTTAACTAGGAAGTAGGACACTCAATAATGAAATGTCAAATAATTACTACTGTAATTTACAGTATATGCAGGTCTTTACAGTTCGTAAAATGTTATACAAGAATATATTTAAGAATACCACAACATTATGTTGTTTAAAATTAAAAAATCAAACCGCATTCTGTTAAAACTTTAACAGATAATATTCTTGAAAGTTTAACGTACGTTTTGTTAAGTTTAAACAGCTAACCATAGGACTGAACTGTCTCCCAGTATACATACTTTTCATCAATGATGAATACATAAATAAGTAAAATAGTTAAGTTGCAATAAGGATGCAAATGTCTCCTAGGTCCTGTCAGTAAATATAAATCGACAGGCGTGAAGATATGTGATGTGTTATAATATTATTAGCCCAATCCTTAAAATATCCATAATAAGTAAACAATAGGATAAGATACAATATTAAACCTCTATCATAGATATCCAAAGAAGTTGTAAGAAACGTTTGCATGGTAGATTTTGAATGTTATTTCTTCAAAAGTTGAAGCTTGATAAAAATTATATGTAAATTGAAAGTAAATCGAAATGGAAACCTTTACAAATTTTAAACTGTTTTCAGACGGTTCCAATAATTCTTTCTAGATTTAATTGCATGATGATTAATTGTTGTTTGGAAGTGTATGTGAAGAAGGTAATATAACACTCCACTTTGGTTTCAATTTTTGCTGGCAAATACATAAATGCTGAAGAAGTTTTACAATTCTGTTTGAAGTGGAAATTACATTTCCGTGCATAAATTATAAACAAGTTTTTACTGTATCTGAAATTAAAATTTTCTCCTCTGTCGAGTTTTATTAGTTAAAATCATTAAAATTGCATCATTATTATAAATGCATCGTATCAATTGCATAATATATGAGATGCTGTTTTGTTATTAACTGTTAAAACTTTGCAACATATATCTGGTAGAGACATGTATTATTAACTGTGAAATTTAAAAGACAAATTATAGAAAAAACTACTACAAGCTTCCAGTGAGACACATTTCATTGTAATTCAAATTCATATTTTCTGAAGAAAACAAATAACAAAGAGCTGTTTGTTTTGATTTAAAATTGGTACAATAGAAATTTAGAAAAACTATGTGTACTTTGTAAATTACTGCGTTTGTTAATCAAAATGTCGCCTTCGAATACTCTTTATGCAGATATACAAATAGACTCATTTCACTGACTTATATCCCGGGGCGGATCCAGAACCTCTGTGTCTGGGGCACCATGACACTAAACTTAGATTTTTATATAGAGATGTATATCAACCTATTCTTTATATATCCTTATCTATTTGATATGTTATCTTTAGTGTTGGTCACGCTCTTTTTCACTCTATTCTTTATTCTTTGATCTCTATTATATATGTCCTAAGCATGCATGAAATATTTGCCACTAGGCATTAGGTATCCAAAAAACAATCAATGTATTCTTTATATTTCATCATTTCTTTATTCTGTTAACTATAGTTTTGGTCCCGCTCCTAATCTATTTTTTTTTTTTTTTGCCCATTATTCTCTAATCATAACCTCATACATGGTTATTAAAACAAGAACAATATTCATATGATAATTTACTGTATGCTTGGACTAATAGATAAATGTATTAGTCACAGCTTATGTTTTAAAGTAGGCCTTATAAAAATACAATACCATTTTATTGATGATTATATATATAATTAACAATGCCATTTTTTTTTTGGAAAAGATGGTGGGGGCAAGGCGTTTTTAAAACAAATTATTGATTTCATTTGAAAATAAGAGAGAACAAAAATACGACATTCAGTTAAACAAATCTTGTATGATATTGAAAAAAAATATATAAAAGACAGTTTCGAGAAAAAAAATACATTCACAAGAAATGGTAATGTGAGTATTTTGTTATGAAGGTATATATCCAATATATATCGATACCAACATTCTCGACAATAAACATCTATTTGTACCTATTCTTTATAAACACAGATTTTATTTGGTAATTTCTTTCCTGATCACAAGATTTAACCTGTTTATCAATCTTAATCTGTAATATTGTATTAAAAACCAATAAAAATATTCTTACTATTCCAATCAACATGTACATGTAGTTTACATAAAAGCATTACACACAGGTGTCAATATTTACAAAACCACCGATAAGTTGTCATAAATCACGTATGTTGAAGAAGGGGTTAATTAACGGCCAGTTTAAGAAGTCAAATCAAGCTGTGATTAATTTCCGCTTTAGATAAGAAGATTCAGTAGCAATTAAATTATGTATAAAAAAAAATTTGGTGACCTGGACTGGAAGGGGGCACGTGCCCCCTGTGCCCCGGTAAATCCGCCACTGTATATCTACCACGAGCAACACATCGGATGTCAAAAGTCAAAAAAAGAATTTGCTTGACCGTCCGAAAACCTGAGGTTTTTGTTGGAGTTCGTGTTGCTCATGCAAATTTGAGTTTTTATACTAGTGTTTGGTAAACTTTTCGTCGCCTTTTGTTCTTTGCAATGGCGTTATCATTTAATCTTTGACTTAATAGTTTTTTGAATTGCCCTTAGCATATTCTTCCTTTTTTATACTAATAGAGTAAAAGTAGTCCTCGTATATATAAAATGCTGCATATCAATATCGTCTGTTACAGAATTTTCAAGAAGAACAGAGAATTTCTTACTTACATTTTCCGACCAGTTTCTTCTAACATATTATTGACATGTTGCGGTTATATTGATTCAAACAATATCTTATTTTTTCATGTGAAAGTTTTAGCTACTCACCATAACTCTAAGCAATAATTAGACTTTTAAATGATAAATATGGTGGTCATACTGGTTGTAAGAAGAGGACAATACTTAATTTTCCCAAAAAATGGATTAAGGGGGCTCACGGGTTCAAATTTTCGCGCCAACTGCGCAGGAAGTTGCGCATCGATATCACAAGTCATACCTATTGTCGTAATTGTCAATGATAATTAATTTTGATTATTATAAATAATCTATTTTATTTAAATATATAACAAAAGAATGTTGTAATTGAAAACTGTAATTCGAGAATTTTATAAAATTTATTATTGCTATTTTCATTGTTGCAAATGCATTTCTGTTTTGTGGTAATGGCATGTTCTTGCCGGCGAGAGAAGATAAACACAAGATAAATCACAATAATCGAACACGTGGGCTGCTTTTCATGAATACTGAAACGCAGATCGAAAATATTAGAACACGATCTTCATTTTAGTAGCTTATGAAGCAGTTTCACACTTGTTTTACATTAGAAAAGGACACGGAAATATGCGTAAAATGTATGTTATATTTTGTAAACAAACAATGAATAATGTATCCTAGTAATTCTTCTTTAAGTTTCTAGCGATCCTTCATTTATTGAAGATTCTTCGCCATATAATTTACATCGTCTGCGAATGATTCCAGCACAAGAGTGATTCACGACTATAAAATCATTTGAAAGTTATTTTTTTAACGGAAATGAAAAAACAACAAAAACAGGGACAAAAATTAATGTGTATTATAATTTATATAAAACTGAGAATGGAAACAGGGACAACAATCCGACGACTAAATAGCAGAAAACGACCCAAAGCCACCATGGGTATGAATCTATGATGGGTATAATTTCAACACAGCAAGAAAATCCAGCCCCCGGAGGCAGGAATCCAGCTACATGTAGTCCCTAAACAATAATGTATTGTCCAGGGAAAATGGACGTCAAACTTAACAGCAAAACATATAAATGAACCAAAAAATTAAATACATACAAGACTAAAAAAGACTAGAATTTCCTGACTTGGGACAGGGTGAGGCGCAAACAATATTTCAGCGAGCTGAAACATGTTTTGTCAGATGTTAACCCTCCACTATACCTCTACCCAATGTGGAATAAGCAAACACACAGCAATACCCACACTAAAATGAGTGATGCTCATTGTACAATGTACTTGTGATAAATGTTATGACACATTATTTACAGACCACTTAGGGTCCAGGAGTCGTTTTCACATTAAACTTACAACTAAGAACGATAGTACAATGTAAGTCATAAACAATTCATATACGGTCAATGTTAGTTGTGAGTTTTTTTTTAATTCGACTCCTCGTGTGTTGACTAAATCACCATTTATTTGCGGCTTGGCAGTTCTGATGTATTTAAAAAAGAAGATGTTGTATGATTGCCAATGAGACAACTCTCCACAAGAGACCAAATGACACTGAAATTAACAACTATAGGTCACCGTATGACCTTCAACAATGAGCCCATACCACATAGTCAGCTATAAAAGGCCCTGAAATGACAAATTTAAACAATTCAAATGAGAAAACTAACGGCCTAATTTATGTACCAGAAATGAACTAAAAACAAATATGTGACACATCAACAAATGACAACCACTGAATTACAGGCTCCTGACTTCATGGACTTGGGACAGGCACATACATACAGAATGTTGTCTACATCAGACACCATAAGTAAATTAATACTAATGACCATTTGATTTTTCGGAAAAAAAGGCAGGAGTTTCTTTCTTTTGCAAACAGAATTTTCATTTACTCTGTTGTTACATGTAGTACTCTGTTGTTACATGTAGTTCAGATTATTAGTCCCCTACCGACGAAGTCGAAGGGGACTTTAGGTTTGCACTCTGTCCGTCTGTCTGTCCATCCGTCAGTTTGGCAAATCAGTTTTCCACACTTTATACGCCTGTTTACGGACGTATTATGGTATACCGTTGTCCGTCTGTCCGTCCGTCGTCAACATGTCGGACATTAACTCAAAAGGCTTTAACCAATTTGCATAAAACTTTGGTGAATTGTTTATATCTATTGACGTGAGCTCCTTTCGTTTTTATAAATTTTAGATTTTACGCTTCCGAGTTATGGGGTTTTATTCATTAAAAAAGGGGGATTTTCCAGTTTTCGGACAATAACTCAAGAATGCTTTCACCAACTTGCAAGAAATTGTGGTGAATTGTTTATATCTATTGACATGAGCTCCCTTTAGATTTTTATATATTTTAGATTTTACGTTTCTGAGTTACAGGGTGTTATTCATAAAAAAAGGGGGATTTTCCAGTTTTCGGACAAAAAATCAAAAATTCTTTCAGCAGTTCTTATGCAACTTTGGTGAATTGATATATCTATTGATGTAAGCTCCGTTTAGAATTTTATAAATTTTACATTTCTGAGTTATGGGGTTTTATTCATTAAAAAAGGGAGGATTTTCCAGTTTTCGGACAATAACTCAAAAATGCTGTCAGCAATTCTCATGAAACTTTGATGAATTGTTTATATCTATTGATGTAAGCTCCCTTTACATTTTCATAAATTTCTAATTTGACATTGAGAATTAATTGAACTTTATTTGTTTATAGTCTGACAACAGATTTACTAAGTATTGCGCAACAGCACAGTGTATTGCACAACAGCAAGAAATCTTTAATTGAATATAAATTCAATTCATATAACCAATTTCAAGACCTTTGACTGCATTTATTCAGAAACCTATAATATTTCAAATATTTAATTACAATCCAAATTCAGACCTGTATCAAGCTTGAATATTGTCCATTTTTGCCCCAACTGTTCAGGGTTGGACCTCTGCGGGCTTAGTTTATTTTCTTCATGCTTGAAGATATTGATTTGATATTTGGTGTATTGTTTTATCATGACAAGTTACAGATCAAGTTTGAATTATTTTCCAGTCTGGTGTTTTTTTGCAAGAGTTATGGTCCTTTGACTTCGAAAATTTCGCTCAAATAATCAGTTTTCTGCACTTTTTTTCGTCATGGTTGAAATATATTGATTTGAAAATTGGAACATAGTTTTATCATGACAAGAAACATATCAAGATTGAATTTTGTCCCGGTCTGATGATTTTGTGCAGAGTTATGGTCCTTTGACTTAGAAAATTCGCTTAAATAATCAGTTTTCAACATTTTTTTTCGTCATGCTTGGTTATATTGACTTGATATTTGTTATACAGTTTACTCCATGACAAGTTGTAGATCAAATAAGAATTTTGTTCCAATAGGCAATACAATGAATTTTTAACCGGTAGGGACTATGTATTGCCATGCAATACTGCAGAATGCTTGTTCATATATATGAGTCGTTTTGCTCTGATTCCTGTTGTTACATACTTGTTTCCCCTAAATGTGTTTCTCACTAATTCCTGATTGTACTGTGCATGCTTCTGCTAGGTTATCTGGCTGGAATTTTAAAGAAATTGATAAAAATACAAAACAAATATGAACTCTTTAAACATTTTATGTACATTTTTGGTTGTGCAATGTTTCACAGGAAAACTTTGATTTCAATCCCCAAAAACTAACAGTTTTTCTCAGCTGTATATATGTTGTATATTTAAATATTGGGAGTAACTCCACCACCCTCTTTTCAAAAATTCTGGGTCCACCCTGTAGATTATTCATGTAAAACTTGGCACATATCAAACTGTGTTGATTATTTAATAATAACATGGATAAGGTGAGGTGCATATTAAACTATATATTTTAAACAATTTACTGTTGCATTAAAATTTTGTTCTCTTTGCAAAATTTTATGTCAAATGTTTTAATTAATAAAGTTATACCAGTATATGTTTTGCTAGAACAGTACACTTTTCATGGACAGAATTAAAAGTTAGATTAATTCAAATCAGGCTATGCTTATAAATTAGTTGGATTTGAAAAAGGGGGGTACATGTAATAGTTCTTATAATTATTATCACAGTGGCAACATGTAAAAGGTTATTCGTGTTATTTCATTGATTTGATACTTTTATAATTTCTTTATTACATACAAATGAATGTACATTTATTGTACATTTTAACATATGGGAAGTGAAGGTCCATATTTTGAGTTAGAGCTGGTAGATATTCTATGATTTCAATATATATTTTTGCCTAAAAGTAGAACATTATATTAAAAAAAAAGATGTGGTATGATATCCAATAAAACAAAAGAACAAATGACACAGAAAGTAACAACAATAGGTCACTGTACCACAACGTGCTCAACAATGAGCAAAGCCCATGCCACATAGTCAGCTATAAAAGGCCTGTAAAAATCTTATTGAGAAAGTGCAAGTCTAGTGCGTTTTTTTTTTTTTATATTTTCATTTACCGGGTATTGCCTAAAAGAAATGCAGTTAACAAAATGTTACAAATGTGTATCCAGGATTTCGAAAAAAGGGGCAAAAGGCTTCCCAAACTAGGCACCGTTTGAAGTGGGACATGTAAAAAGGCTATGAATTAACCATATATGTACCTCCCCTAAATCCACCTCTGTGAAATAATGAAATAATTTAATTTTCAAACTGAATAGACATTTTTTATAGACTTTGCATGACCTTAGACCTTAGATTAGGGAATTATAAAAGAGTTGACAAAGTAAAAATACAATCTTTATTAAAGACAATACTGATATATACATTTTAGTCATTTAGCTTAGGCAATTAATTTTTACATTTAATAATTTAACAATTTTAACTACATGTACACATATCAATTTTGTGGTTTAAAAATTTAATATTGCAAAATGTGCTTTTAAATGCCCTAATATATTATGTAGCATGTATTTAAAGCAATTGAAGAATCATTCAATGTATCAAGGATTCAAGATTTATTACAATTATTCAAAATTTAAATTAATATGTGCCTGTGCCTGAAAAATAAAAGATTATCAAAAGAAAGTGGTTTTACATGCATGACATAAAATGTATTTTTTCTACCAATTTAAAATTTTTAAGGTTTTTAATTCTTCCACATGAGTATAAAATGTTCTTGGCCATGTATAATTAAATTAAAGAAAACGACTGTGCAAGGGCTGTATAGCCAGTCAAGGTTGTTAAAACTCCCATCATCATCATGATTGAAAAAGTTATTTGGTCAATTTAGGCAATAACGCATATTTACACATAAAAATTAATACAGAAGCTATAGGAAATAAATTCTTTTGCATATGTTAAGAAGTACAATGTATGCTGATGCAATATATTTTCAATTTTACTTTTAGTGGAAAACTTGCATGTAATTTTAGTCCCAATTGTCATACACATGTTCATTGTATTTGGTGAACTTAATGTTCTATCAAAGAAAATAAAGGTAGTATATGAAATGAAAAGGTACATTTATCAAAATAATTTACTGTTGAGAACTCTATAAATCTCAAAACATGGTTTTAGCATAAAACATGTGTGCACTTAAAATTTTTGTGGGGGGGGGGGACAGGTATTTGCATAACCTGATTATACAGAACAGGATTTAAAAAAAATTGGCACACCGTGAAAAGAAAGTCATAAGGTTATATGAATAAAATAAACCTGTAAAGTTGGCCTGCTACTAATCAAACCATGCCTTGCAACACTTTTAAATTAGTTAATTTTTTTGGAATTTATTGAATCTGAATAAGTAATTTATGGAACTGAAATATGATCATAAATGAGTACTTTTGTCACAATACTGCATGTTGTTATTTATATTTATTTGAAAAAGTTGCCAAGATTGGATTTTATTATGCCCTGCCACAAATGTGGATAGATTATATAGATACTAGTATACCCTTGTCAGTCCATAAGTATGTACATCCCTTTCCAGTTAAGTTTTGCATTTAGCTCCATTTCTCAGAAACTAATGGTAATATATCAATGATATTTTTTCTCCACAGACATCTTGTATACTAGTAGTACAATACATTACTTGAGTCACTATGACCTACATTTATTGCTTTTGTGTCTTTGGCTAAGTCTTGTGTTTAGGTTCATTTCACAGAAACCTATTGTGATATATCACCACTACAGTATTCTTTTATGGTACCACTCAGGTCATCAACAATTTGATTACTGTGACCTACATTTAATGGCAGGACATCCTGTGTCTTATAGACACATTTTCTATTTAATACAAATCTAATAACACATTATTTAACCTGAAATTTTTATGTTATGTTATTTCAAAAGCATAAAATGGATAAATTAACAGATATGAAAAAGGATTAAATGGCGGGTGTATCAGGTTCAACTATCTCATTTATTAATTTTATACATAAACAAGTACTAGGAAATGAAAGAAGAATTTGTCTATGTCAAACTTAGATATAAATGGATCCTCTAATAATTCCATTATTCAACAAACATAGAAGTTGTCCTGTGTGTTATATTTGTCAGCATTGTGTATAAAATTTCAAATATATATAAAAGAAGGGATATACGGGCATGATTGCCACTGAGAAAACTTGCCACCAGAGACCAATAGGGATAGAAGTTAAGAACTGTATGTCCCCATATGGCCTTCAACAATGAGCCAACTCCATATCGTTTAGCAAGCTATAAAACCAAATGACAAATGTAAGGCAATTCAAACATGTCAAAACAGCCTGATTTATGTACAAAACACCAAAAAAAATAATAAAAATACCTTCTTGCAAAGTTTCATCAAAATTGGAATACTAATGGTGGAGATCCCTGGGGTGGGATATTTATTGCAGATGAGGGATTGTCTTGTAAACTGAAAAATCAGTGTAAGTCAGGTGTCTGAGTGAGTCTAAGTTTCATAAAAAAGGCAGAGTCTCCAAGTTTTATTACAATCAACCAAGAGATACTCAAATTATCAACTGAAACCAGTGGTATTAAGCAAGAGAACGGACAGACAAACTAAGAACTATTTGCCCCAGGATTCCACAGTTCATATAAATATGCAGGTTTTAAAACAAACACACCCCTATTATAATACATACTGCCTGCTCATTTTCAAATTGTATGGTCTTGAATTTGAACTGAAAATTTTTAAAATCCCAAAATGAGTGATTTTCCATTTTGACGGCTGGTTGCCATGGCAACCAATATGCAAATCAACTGCACTTGTTTGGAAATGTTATATATATTTTATATGGTCTTACATGTATAGAAGGTATAACAAGTTTTATAACCAGGTCTGTTTATATATGGTCCCAAATTAGAAAAATGTGTCAAAGACAGAGTTATCTCCCTTTTGAAAAATCCCATTTTTTTAATGATGTTAATTTTTGTCTTAACTAGACGGTGACTTGTTGATTTTATTTTGATTAATTAAAAGAGTATTGAAGCAACAAAAAAACACAAAAATAAAAAATCTTATATTAGGTTTCATGAGAGATTCTTCAATAAAACTAGCTTTGCATTCATTTCCTATCATTTCTATAGTAATCTTGAACGAAAACCAATAAACTTTAACCCTTCAAAATTCTTAACTAGACGGTGAACCAATTTTTTATTTTACTTTTCCACTAAGCACATGATAGGGTTCATTTATAAAAAAAATTTGCAAAATCCTATATTACATATTTATACCACCCAGCCACCTTAATCGTATCTGGTAATTCTGATATCCCCCTTGAAAACTTTAATCCTAGCATAATGGGTCCTCGACGCTCTTCAACTTCGAACTTGATTTGGCCATTTAATCTTTTTTTGATTCGAGCGCGTCACTGATGAATCTTATGTGTACGAAACGCGCGTCTGGCGTAAAAAAGTTAAGACTGGTTTCTATGAGTTTATTGTCATATAAATTTCCTTTTCTAACTACTATAAGGCTTTACATTCTGAAAGTTGTTAGTTTATTAGACCATGGAAGTACTATATTTTGTGAAACAGAGAATTCTGATTTCTCCAATAGCTTTCCAATAAAGATGTAATAACAATGTATTTTGAATATGGAGATAAATTGTTTACATTTGAAATGTTTTGAATAGAGTAAGCTCCAAAATTATGAAAGGACTGGTCAAATTTCTTTCGTAAGCACGGTCAACCACGTGGTTTGTAATTTTATCAGAACTAGGACCAAAAGAAGGGAAGCAGATTTGAACAAACGTTTTAAAATGTCTACCAGAACGTTCTCTAGTCAACTCCGATGAAGATAGGTAATGCGTATTTCTTTGCAGTAAAATGGAACAGCCAAAACTATATTCGCTTAATACGTACATCTTCCAATGACATATTTTTGCAAACCATCTCAGAGAAGTTTAGCATATATAATGACAATGCGTATTTCTTTGCAGTAAAATGTATCAGCCAAAACTGTATCCCCTTGATATGAACATCTTCCAATGACATATTTTGGCAAACCATCTCAAAGAAGTTCAGCATGTATATTGAAGGAACACATGCGTACGCAATGAAAACGTTATCATATATATATACATCCTTGCTTTACAATTATGAAATGGACGACTTTACAAATCTACTTAAACTTGTCAGTCCTCAATATTGTGTCTTCGTTTACAGTCAACACTTCTTCTACTTGACATGAACTATCATTGATATGGTCATAATTATAAATTAACTTTTTAAAAACCTTATAATTTTTCGAAATACAAAGGATTTTCTTTCCCTGGAATACATTACCTGTATTCGGCAAAACCTTTTGAAATTTTGGGTACTCTTCAAATTCATATTTTATTTGGCCTTTTTAATCATTTGTTTTCTATTCGAGTGTCACTGATGAGTCTTTTGTGGACAAATTTTAAGCCTTGTATATATGATGAGTTTATTAAGATCTTCATATGGTGCATTTAAACTGTTTAATTTTGCAAAGAAAAAAGATTTACAGGCAAAAGAAGCATTTTTTTTTATCATCTGAGGTTTTTAAGTACCTATGATTTCTTTGATACTTTGAACTTAGACCAATTGCTTCATCTCACTCTTATAAAGTTGCAACCTAATGTAATTCTTATCTTCAGTGAGCTTGCAAATGTGCCAAAATAATTAATTTTTTTAACTTGAGTTGCAATAAAGAAGCGTTCGGTTCACGTTGTGCAAACATTATTCATTTTAATATTGAATCAAATTAAACTTCTTAACATGTCTTACCCTATCTTAGACAAAAAGCAGTATAATTATAGTTGGTTCGTTAGTGTGATACATTGGACGACTAAAACTTGTTAATGTAATTAATTGGTTTATTTATCTATAGAGTGTTATTTAATTTTTCTTTGCAAACGCAATTAACTGGTTTCAATTTCGCCTTTGATAAAGGATCGAAGCAAATACGAAATAAAAAATGCGTTCGAAAATTGTAAACAGTTTGCATAATCCTTTTGTCCCGCTTGCACAAGTATCGGAAACTATCTGGTATAAACATCAATTGATATCTTAACTTGACAAAATAAAGTTAATTGATCCCTATTTCTTGATGACTGTACTTCCCAAAACTTCAAATCTTCAATACTTGGTCTCTGTTGTGACATTGTATTGATGCTGTTTAAAAACAAAAGTATATCATTATGTGCATTTAACTTATTGTTCCCTAACTAAACATTTTACCTTTTCATAAATATTACTTTTGTTGAACGAACATTTTGTAATTGTAGTTTTTGTGAAACTGCAATGCGTAATGCACTCGTTGGTGTGCGTTTCAGATTAACGTTGTTTTGGGTAATCATTTTATCATTCTAGAGGCAGGAAAAAGTCATTGTGTTAGATTCTTGCAAAAATCTTTAAGAATGTCCATACTTGAAAGTACCCATAATAAATCTGCAATAAAATTAACCATTTCAATTGTTTACACTAGATGTGCATTTCGACTATTAAAATCCCTTCAGTTTTGCTCGAGGCCACATATTTGCTTGCCCAAAACCGAATACAAAACGTTAAATAAGCTGATGAAACCAAAAAAAAAAAAACCAAAAAAAACAGAAGGAAAGCTAAACACGGACGACGAATTTGTATCAATTATTAGTATTATATCAACGTTTTATATTATTCTGGCAACTGGTATATGGTATAGAGTGAAAGAAAAAATCTCCATCATATTAAATAGCAATATCTATGAAAAATACATTACAAAACAAGTTCTACTTTGACAAATCAGTCCGGGTGAGATATTTAGCTTAAATAGATAAGTATCATGATTGATTTCAATGAATTTGACCTTATCGAACTATTTCATGGACACAAAATTTGTAGTACCTGACATCACTATCTTCTAAAGATTTTTAAAACTATTTCCGGAGTTCTAATTTCGTTTTCCCCTTGTATGTTATTATGCATAAAATTTAATCTTCTTATATGGATTTAGGCGGTGAAGAAAGTTTGTTCATTACTTTTCTTGAAAAATGAAAGTGAAAAATAAATGTTGCAACAATAAAGTGTATTTCATTTCATCCAAAATTACAATGACATAATTTTGTTTTAAACAATATAAATATACTTATACATGTAGTGTAGAAGTTTTGCATAAGAACACTGTTTTAATATTTACAATTTGTATTTACTACTAGTATAACACCGACGATTCTACAAGATCTTTGCAAAGATATGTAACTTTCAGGAATGAAATAACATATATTTCTTTGATACATCACACAAATAATCAAATGACACGAAAAATAAGGAGAAATGTGACATGATTGTATATGATACAACTATCCATTAGAGGCCAATTGACGTGGCAGTAAGCAACTATATGTCACTGTAGGGTTTTAACAAATGCATAACTAATTTAAAGAGTTATCTCCCTAAACCAAGGTCTACCCTCTTAAATTTAATGTAAAATGGTTCCATCTTTTACATGACGATGACACACTTGTCAATATATAGATGAATAGGAATCCCACAAGATCCCACAAATTGTATTCCAGAATAAATAAGAAAACATGCACAATATATAAAATAAATAAAATATTTATTATATCAATCAAGGTTCCTTAAGTGGCATTAAAAGTCCACAATTATAATTAGCTATGAACATATCAGCAACAAACATGATAGATTATATGAAATAAAATACACCAAATAAGTAGGTGAATCACAACTTGATTTTTATTCTGAAACAAGGGGCTGATATTAAGCAAAGTAATTTATTCCATTGATTTTTATAATTGGGTGACAAAAAATAATTTTGACAATTATATAAACACTTTAATCACCTTCTCTTGTGATCTAAAGCTACTACCAGACTAGAGCCAAATATGCAAGTATTTGTGTTAAGGTTCCATGAAAATTAAAATAAAGGATACTTCATAAACATCTAAACTTTGCCTGTATTTTTCAACCTATAATTAATAAAGTCCTAAACTATGGGAACATACGTTCATTTAAACACACATAACATATACACACTGTGTAAATTGTAAATAAACTTGAAATTGTTTTGTGGCGGCTAAACCAGTTCTTGGGGTGAACACTAAATTTTCCAAAAAAAAACTGGAGGCCTGCGAGACGATTTTATGTAATTAAAATTGGTATGGAAAAATACTGTTACATATAAAGTATTACAAGCTAAAGTTGTCATTACTGACTCTTTTTAGTCACAAAAAGTAAACCTATTGAAATACTCTGTAATTACTGACTCATTTCAGTCACAAATAGTAAACCTATTGAAATATTCTGTCATTACTGACTCATTTTAGTCACAAATAGTAAACCTATTGAAATACTCTGCCATTACTGACTCATTTCAGTCACAAATAGTAAACCTATTGAAATACTCTGTCACTACTGACTCATTTCAATCACAAATAGTAAACCCAATGAAATACTCTGTCATTACTTACTCATTTAAGTCACAAATAGTAAACCTATTGAAAAACTCTGTCATTACTGACTCATTTCAGTCATAAATAGTAAACCTATTGAAATACTCTGTCATTACGGACTCATTTCAGTCACAAACAGTAAACCTATTGAAATACTTTGTCATTACTGACTCATTTCAGTCATAAATAGTAAACCTATTGAAATACCCTGTCATTACTGACTCATTTCAGTCACAAACTGTAAACCTTTTGACTACTCTGTCATTACCAACTCATTTTAATCACAAATAGTAAACCTACTGAAATAATCTGTCGTTACTGACTCAATTTAGTCACAAACTGTAAACCTATTGAAATACTGTCATTACAGATTCATTGTAGTCACAATTAGTAAACCTACTGAAATACTCTGTCATTACTGACTCATTTCAGTCATAAATAGTAAACCTATTGAAATACTCTGTAAATACTGACTCATTTTAGTGATAAACTGTAAACCTATTAAAATACTCTGTCAATACTGACTAATTTTAGTCACAAACTGTAAACCTATTAAAATACATTGTCATTACTGACTCATTTCAGTCACAAATAGTAAACCTATTGAAATACTCTGTCATTACTGACTCATTTCAGTCACAAATAGTAAACCTACTGAAATACTCTGTCATTACTGACTCATTTCAGTCACAAATAGTAAACCTACTGAAATACTCTGTCATTACTGACTCATTTCAGTCACAAATAGTAAACCTATTGAAATACTCTGTCATTACCGACTCATTTTAGTCACAAATAGTAAACCTATTGAATTACTCTGTCATTACTGACTCATTTCAGTCACAAATAGTAAACCTACTGAAATACTCTGTCATTACTGACTCATTTTAGTCACAAATAGTAAACCTATTGAAATACTCTGTCATTACTGACTCATTTTAGTCACAAATAGTAAACCTATTGAAATACTCTGTCATTACTGACTCATTTTAGTCACAAACTGTAAACCTATTGAAATGACATAAGGAGGCCTTATATATTTGAGTGGTTACTACAACCATGACTCGCACTTATATCTTTTAGAAGAAATAATTCTGCACGCATTCTGTTGATGTTTTCTACCATCAAAACTACTTTCACCACTGCCTGCAAGAAAAAAAAATGTATTATTATTTTGTTGCTATTTAATCTAAATTTTATGACAGACACCAGGTGATTGTCATATATTATTTAATCTTTTTTTTTTAGCATTGTACTCTAACATAAAATGGTAATAGCTGGTAATGAGTAATAACTGGTTATACAGTGACCTATCGATACTAAGGAAGCACTGTTATTGGAGATGACAGATGTTAATACCATTCCACAAAAAAATAATAGTAATGTATCAAGTATAACCAACCTCTGGTGCAAAGACATCCATAACAAATCCTTTTGCACTTAATGACTTTGAATCAGTTTGCTGGATAACATAATTTGTTATTTCCTGTAAACAGGAAGTCGTTGAATCTAAAAACTCATCACACGGCTGACTTATATAAACCCTGAAACCAAATTTCAGATATCCTTGTATTATAGTTCCTGAGAAAAATGTGATGAAATTTTCAACTTGGCTATTAAGTGTAAAATGATACAAGTGTTTGGTAAACAGGAAGTTGTTGAGTGATGAATCTGAAAATGCATCACACAGTATAACTGACTTATATAAACCCTGAAACCAAATTTCAGAAATCCTTGTCCAGCAGTTCCTGAAGAAAATGTGACGAAAATATTCATGGGACAGATCGATGGATTGACGGATCGATGGATTGACGGACAGACAGATGGACAGACAGAGGTAAAACAGTATACCCTCCTTTTTTAAAGTGGGGGTATAAAAAAAAACCATAGAATTCCAGCAATGACTGTTACATGCTATACCCAATATTATCTTAATAGGTAATAAAAAAGAAATGAGGGTACATCATGTAAATTCAGAGAGATTTTAGCGGATGTGATTTTTTAACGACTTGTTAAACATACACATATTCATATAACCTAAGATTGACTTAATGAATATGCAAGCTTACAAACATTAGTTGAATGAAAGAAACACATCATCAGGCTGAACAGATACTTAAATTTCAGTCTTAAAAATAAAGATCATTGATGATATGAGATTTTGATTGTTTAGAATAATTCATTCATGATTAAGGCGATTTTGTAATTCAAAACACACTATAAGAGCTTACAACAACTTACAGGAAAAGAATTCAAAATATGCAAAGGGATCAGCTGAGGGTTGCCTAAATTAAACTCCCGACATAATACATAAATATGACAAAATGAATATGATTTGATAGAATATATAGAAAGAATATGCTTCGTAGATTGGTTGATTGTTGATTGTAAATGCCATGATCAGGCCATTTTTTTTTTTTTTAGAAGAAGCTGTAGTGCCTAAAAAGAACCAGGAAAACTCAACTTGAGCAAACCCAAAAAGCAGAAATCAAACTCACAACTTCAATATTGACTTGCTAGTAATTACTGTAGATTATCACAAGAAGCTGACATGCATGTTATAAAATGTAAAATACCCAGGGTCCCAGTGATTCCCTGCTTGATTATACACTCCACATATCACTTCATAATCTGTCAAGATTTCTAAAATATATACAAAAAAAGTATCTTACAGGTAGATAATGGGTTTTTTTTTTTTTTCTATATAGATTTTAAGTTTTAAGTCTCTTTGATCCTTGCTTTTTTTTGGGTTATTAATCATTAAAAAGAAGATAGAAATAAAACAATCCATGTTTTATAACTAGTGTATCATGTATATTCAGCATGTAAAATCACCAATTTAAATTTATCTTAAAAAAAATTCGTAAGGGTTCCGCGGAACCCAGTGTCTCGCCTACTTTTTCTGTTAATCGTAAGCTCAACAAAAATGATGAAGTAAATCAATAGAAATATTCCTCTTGATACTATCTTTTGATTGTAAGAAGCTTCTGTCCAAGTTTGGTAAAAATCTAGGATAGTTTATGTATCTAATAAATGTTTAAAAACTTTAACTGCAGACTGAATGTAATTTTAACTGGAAGAAAACAAAATTTCCTTCTAGATACTAGCTTTTGATCATAAACAAGCTTTTGTCCAAGTTTGGTACAAATCCAAAATAGAATAAGAAAGTTATTAAAATTTTAAAAAGTTTAACCACAGAGTGAATGTGTTGTTTCCTGGCAGAAAATCTAAGTCCATTTAAAAGTAAAATACGGAAAAAATGGATTTATTTTTTTACAAAATTTCCTTCTTGATACTAGCTTTTGATCATAAACAAGCTTCTGTCCAAGTTTGGTACAAATCCAAAAAAGTATAAGAAAGTTATTAAAATTTTAAAAAGTTTAACCACAGAGTGAATGTGTTGTTTCCTGGCAGAAAATCTAAGTCCATTTAAAAGTAAAATACAGAAAAAATGGATTTATTTTTTTACAAAATTTCCTTCTAGATACTAGCTTCTGATCATAAACAAGCTTCTGTCCAAGTTTGGTACAAATCCAAATTAGTATAAGAAAGTTATTAAAATTTTAAAAACTTTAACCACAGAGTGAATGTAATATTTCCCGGCAGAAAAACGTCCATTTACAAGTAAAATACGGAAAAAATGGAATTTTATTTTTACAAAATTTACTTCTGGATACTATCTTATGATCATAAACAAGCTTCTGTCCAAGTTTGGTAGAAATCCAGGATGGTTTAAGAAAGTTATTAAAATCTCAAAAACTTTAACCACAGAGTGAATATTTGTGGACGCCGCCGCCGACGACGACGACGACGACGACGACGCCGACGGAATGTAGGATTGCTATGTCTCGCTTTTTCGACTAAAGTCGAAGGCTCGATAAAATCATTTGACTGTAATTAATGTATTATACTGTACATTTTTAGCACTGGTATATCATAATAGCTTATCAGCATTGATTTTAATTGAATGTTCATTAAAGTGACTTTTACCGTTTGGTATTGATTCTGATTTCCAATTGAATCTCCTTTGCATATGTTGGTCATTATTGCAGCAGGAATATGCAAAATATTTCTTCCATTGTCTTGTTGAGCTTGACAAAGTACAGCCAAGTAGGCATAAATAACCTTAATAAAAATGGTGGTGTTTTTTAAATTTAAATATATAAGCACTATTTGAACCTTAGTTTAGGATAATGGTGTTTATAATTTTATAAAATATACAATTTTAATTGGTAGCATCTTGGTAAGTTTAAATGCAGTTATTATTATAGTATTACACCATCAAAGTCACAACATTCTTCCACACCTTGAAGTGAATATAGTATATACAGTAAATCTAGTATGTATCTTCAATCCAAAATGTTGTTAAAAAAAGTCATTAAAATATCCATCAATTTTACCTTTTTAGATCTTTTGAAGGCACCTACTAATGATCAATCCTACAAAGACAGTTTGCATAAAACCACATCAATTGAAATTGGAATTTAAAAAAAATAAAAATACATAGAGTTTCTATGATAATTTTGGCCTCCATGGTAGCCATTTTTAATTTTCAATGTCCACTAAAGTAACAAAACTTGTTCATGACCTTGATACGTTTAAACCAAAAAATGTATTACATGAAATAATATAATAAACCTGGAATATTTGAATATTTTAAAACTTACCTGATCAGTCAACCAACAATTCCAAAAAGTGATTTGATATCAATGTCTGTTACATTTACCCCATAAACCTTGGCCAGAATATAATGGGATGCATTTCCAATTGACTGCATTTTTCTCAACAAGTCATTTGCTAAAATTGTAATAAGTATACGAATGATTAAGTTGAATTCAAATTTCATTAATACTAAAGAGCAGACACAGATCTGAACATAATGATGACTGTTACAATATACCCCCCCCCCCAAACCCACCCACGTAAATCCACATGCTTCATAACATATGCCCAAATGCTTATGATAAAATAAAATATCATAACCCAGGCCATGTATAAATTTCCAACAAATCTATGGCTTATGAATTTATGAATTATTTTTTAAGAAGTATATATATATTGTCAACAAACATAAATAGATTGTAAGAATCAAATATATGTAGCACTTTAATTTAATCATGTGAAAAATTTCAAAATACATTCCTGTGCCTACGAAATCATTTATTTGTTTTGGAAAATATAAATTATTGTCAAAACAATTAAATTCATATTTACCATTTCTTCGATCTATTTCTGTGAGGCTAATTGTCATTGATTTCTTTGACTTTTCGTTGCATGGCTCTGAAAAAAGCAATGGTAGCCGTAGTATTCATTTTCTGTTATATTCTTTTATGCATTAGTAGGTATGGTCCTTGAACCATATATCAAATAATAGAAGTATGTGCTGTTTTACATTTCCCAACCGATTGTGAATAAATTGTTCTCTTAACTCTTGAAATATCTGTTCTTGGCAAATGAGTTGTAAATTCAGAAATTATTGCATGCATTGATTATGGCGATTTTGTCATTTTAGATTAAAATGCGATATTAATTTTTGTGATATTCTGAAAAATCCTGTTTTTAATCTACTGTGAACCATATTTCTCCACTCTCAACAGTTATATTTTAATCAATTTAAAATTTAAGAAAGCCTCACGCTTTAAATATCAAAATTCAACTAAGGAGATGTATTGCGATACACTTGTATGAGTGTTGGAATATATGTTTTCCATTGGAAATTCAATTAAAAAAAACTTATGGAGTGAAATTAATGTGTATAGGCTATTCTCATATTTTTAATAGGGGGATATAAATGTTGAACTATCTGATTACATATGTGTAAATTTGTATACTACAATTTTTTGAGAATATGTGGTAGAAAAATAAAAATAAACGAAAAGGAAGGTAACACAACAATCCTCAATGAATGGTCTAGAAAAGATCATTAACAATATAAGATCAAACACTGTACAACAATTCTCATATTTTTACACAATAATTGATAAATGTAAGATTTGTCTCTCTTGGATTCTTTGTACAATGGATATATAAAAGGGTTACTAAATTCAAACAATGCGTAATACCTGCTGAATATACATATGAACTCATTTTAACTGGTGATAGTGTCTTTGTGTACTTTCTCCAATGTGGTCTTTGCATAAATGGCATTTTTTTTATGCTTGCAGATCTTTTGGTTAGACGTCTTGTGATATTGCCTGCAATTTGTATTAAAGTTAATAAGCATTTAATATTGCTTCATCTGTTATACTTTAGTCAAATTTAAACAAAAGGCTGTCAAAAAGACGGTTAACAAGAATTTTGTTACATCAATTTTTCTCTTGCCATTTTCCAATTTTTCAAAAGCTATGACTTTCAAGCAGTAGCCCACAATTAAAATTTAATAAACCATAGATACTCAGACATCTATGCTAAAAGACATTTAATCATAAATTTCTTTATACAATGAAATAATTTATGTGTAAGGAACAATTTTAAACACTAAATTTGGAGTGTTTTTTATGCCCTCACTACTATAGACAGTACCAGGTCATAATGTTTGAGGGTCGGTGTGTCCATCTATTCATCATGTTCATTTATCCTGTATTAGTTCAAATTTTTGGTCAAAGTGAAGTGGCATCAACTTGAAACTTATTACAATCGTTCCGTATGATGTGATCTTTGTAAATTGTTCACCAAATTAAGATTTTGACCCCAATGTCATGGTTCAATGAATATGAAAAATAATGTTGATTTTTGTGTTTTAAACACACTTTATTTATTAAGATATGAACAGAATTGTGTGATCAGGGCATCAGTGTGCTGTTGATACGTTTTCTTGTTTCTTACTGCTTTTTATTTGCTTATTTCCTAGCAGCAGATCTTTAAATACAAACAACTTCTTGCAGTTTTAGATAGATGATCATTAAAACCAACCATTTAATCATAAATTTATCAAAACAAAATTATATGGGTGCACTTACTTTTCTTTTGATGAAGGCTGTTTTTTGTCTTCTACATATAGTCTTCTTTTTGGTAGCAGTCAAATTTAATCGAAGACCATTTTGATGTGGTGCTTCCCTTTCCGTTTCCTTTACCAACACTGCCAGTCTATTATTGAATTCTTCTAGGTATTGGCTATTGTTAATACAAAATAAATTAGATGTAATTTGTTTAATGTTGTCTAAACATAAGTTTCGAGCTTTAGAGGAGGAATTTTCTACTGTGTTATCTATGCAAGCAGTTGAATCTTGTTGGCATTCATATTTCATTGAGCTGCTTGCATTGTTAACAATCAGTGTTTCTGTTCTGTTTGTTTCTAAAAGTCTATAATCAATATTGAAATGAGGGGTTGCTTTGTAGTACTCTGGCAGTGTATTCCAATCTTTGTTTGGCATGTTCATCATGACTGCAAGCATATGCTTACATGGCCAGTGATGTTTCGTCCAATCTGGACATGAACATTTTGGTAAATCATCATTGAGTCTAACTTGGTATACATTGTCAGACTCAACACTTCTAACCAGCATATCATGGTTAACTTCTTTCATATTTTCAATGGGGATCAATGTAGCCGCAGGTGGAATTCTGGCTAAACAATGGTCAAAAAATTTTCTTGGACAGCTCCTTAAAAACTCTGGAACATCATTAGAATACTTTCTATAGTTATCCAAGGACTGAATGTTGTATTCTTTATACCTGGAAAATAGTACCATCCTTAATGATGAATGGGATTTGGCAAACAGGATAGAATGACATTTTATAACATTAGTTTTCAAATAAAAACACAAAAATGAAAGAACAAAATTCAAAAATATTTGAACTTTTGACTTGTGAGTTTCATCCAATCTATTTGATTGAAATACAATTGTGTAAAATCTATTAATTTGAAATACAGTAAAAAAAAAAAAAACTATTAATTTGAAATACAGTAAAAACCAAAAAAACTATTTATTTGAAATACAGTAAAAAAACTATTAATTTGAAATTATTTGAAATATATTTAAAAAAATATTAATTTGAAATACAGTAAAAAAAACTATTAATTTGACATACATTCAAAACCACTTAAGGAAGGGGACAAACGTGGTCTCTGAATAAAAGTTAACAATTTGAATAACAGGAACTGTTCATGTGCGTTAACATTTACTGTATTCATGGTTTTGGTCTAATCAGCATCTCCAACTTTGATATATCTAAGAATTGAAAGCTTTCTTTTGTAATTTTATTGGAGTAAAAGCATTGACAGAAGCACACACAGTATAAAATGTAAGAAGGATGGACACTTCAGTCATAAAATGTGCTTCAGTCAACCCCTTTACAACATTATTAGATTACAAAAGAAGCATTCATAATACAATATAACCAAAAAAAACTGACCAAAAATTAATATTGTTTTAAACAAATGTATGCAGTCAATAATTGCATTAGTAGGTATTCCCTTACTACTAATAAATAATGAGGGTAATCATTTTGGGGATTAAAAGTGGTTGCAAATGGTCTCAAACAATAAATTAATTTCTTATCAGAGTAAAAATTACCTCTCATAACTATCTGGTAAGTATTTGGTTACCAATGATTTCACCATACTTGACAAAGATTTATCTATATACTCTGTCAAGTAGTTTTCCTTGAGTTCTTTGTGTTGTCTTTCAAGACCATTGGTTGTATTCACTCGGATATTAAAAAGTGAATTTCTGAAAAGTTTTGACCATCTCTGAAAAAAATCAAAATAAACAGACACCTAATAACATTGTGTAATAAACAACTTTTCAATTGCATGAAATGTGTGATATTGATATTGTTGCAAGTTAATTGTACTGTTCAACTGTTTTTTTTTTTTTTTATTATATAAAAATAAGAAGATGTGGTATGATTGCCAATGAGACAACTCTCCACCAGAGATGCATACTTAATGAGAAGACTAGGCACACAAAACAATATTTATATAGAATTATTAACACTTCTGTAGTTCATGTTAACATTTCAACGATCTTATTGTGAATTTTAAGTACATATCTTTCATTATAGCAGCTTTAAAACTTGGTTATGATTTTGTCAAAATTGTACCTTCTATCCTTTTGATATACATGTACTATGCAACAAAATTAAGCTGGTGGTGAAGGGAGTCTCAAAATTTGATATTAAATTAACAAACCTTGCAGTTCAGAAGCCATTTGTTTTCGAGCCAATTTCTCAAGGAGACCTTTGCCTTGAAAATATCACTGCTTCTTAATTGTTGCAAAGCATTTGCATGTGACACTGTAGAATCAGCATCAGCTATTTCTCTTAACCTGAAAGTAAAATTATTCGATCAAATCATTTGAAAAAATATGTAACTAAATCATGTAACTAACAAACGGATATGTCACAATTTTTTTATTAATTTGAAATGTTTTTCTCACTGCCTCATTGATGCATTCCAGAATTTATTCACAACTGACTTTTGGACAGCACTTTTAAATAAATTAATATAAGTTTACTACTTGAGGGCTGTGTTTTCAGGGAGCCTACTTTCGTTTAAACATGGTCATTTTACTTTTATGCACTTTAAAAGAATTGTCGTGGAGTGAAAACTGTTACTCACAGTCATGTGCTATATGCAAACTAAATACTTTGATTGTCGGCAATATAATTAAACATCTTAACATGTGCATATTGCTGGTAAAATGCAATAACTAACATTTAATTTAACCATCATGTAGCACCAATTACATAATATAATTTAGTATCTTTTTATGAGTTCAGAAATACATGTGACCATGAATAATTTTTTTTTTACTTCATAAATAAGCATTACATTTTTTTAATTTCATCTTTCTCATCAATGCAATCATGCTTACTTTCTCTTAGCCATCTATGCCAGGCTTGTTCCCTATGGAAGTCACAAAGATACACCATTAAACCTAAAACATATACAAATCTTTCCATTTAATTACAAACTTAAAAAATAATTAGGCTATGTATTTTGGTGCTCAATAGCACAACCAAAAGAATCTTTCACATAATCAACACATCTAAACACTTGAAAACTAAGTAATATGCACTCATACTTTAATTTGGCAAACACAATAAATTCCCTTTTATAAAATCAATGTAACGAGTAAACTATATGGCTTTATTTCGTGTAAAAAAAAATTCTATTTTGAAGGAATAATATTGATTTAAAATATCAGCTTATAATTGTAATAAGGAATTTAAAGTAAGATGCAACAAAGGTAGATAAATCATATAATTGCAGTAAAATTGTCTATTTTGTATTATATCAAGCACTACATATTTTATTTATGCATGTAATATAATTTTATTGATATAGATTAAATAAAATCCTTAATGTGTTTATAAAACCATATAAGCCAGAATATAAAAGTTTTAATGTGTTTTAGAAACTTTCAAAACAATGAAGGTTTTCTTTCTGATATTTAGTTCATCAAATTATTAGAAATAAAGTAGTAATCATACTAAATTATTTCCTAAAATATCAATTAAAATAAGAATGTAACACTGTACACTATATATATATCTGCAACATATATTGAAACATTAAGCCACCAATAAGTAAAAAAAAGTATTAATATGAAAATATTAAAGCAGAAAGATTTCCATAATGTGTCCATAATTATTTTTTTATGATAACTGGAACTGAAAATCATAAGAAATAAAATATGCAATTTATACTTTTAAAGAAAACAATAAAGGAAAGTTTGAATTTTAGATTTATGATATTTTTAAATTTTAAGAACTGAAGTAATGGTAAAACTGTTAATAGATTAATCAGTGAAAATAACACTATCCTAATTCTTTATCCAAACTATAAAAGTTTACCTTCAATGTATATGTATACAACATTATAATAACTTTCAGCCATAATATGAAGGATTGACATGAAAATGTGGTCTGCATGATATAAAGAAAAGAGCATAAATCTAAAGAAAAATAATAAGCAGGTGATACAAAAAGCTTGTGTGATAAAGAAAAGCCTGTACAATGTATGTACATGATGTATGTATGTATGTATGTATGTGAATATATGGTGATATAAATGCCAGTACAACAATTAAAAAGCACAACCACCCACTTACCAAAACATACGTACCAACAAGTAGCGGTTATAATCTAGAAACAAATTAAAAATTTAAGCAATGTATTGATATTCAAAAATTAAAGTTAATCATAAATTCAAAAAATGATCAATAGTTTGTATAATATTTTCAATTTGTACAAATTCTTTTTATTCTGGATAATTTTGCTGATTTTGTCAAAAAGTTTCTTTTTTTATTTAAGTAAATATGTTAGTAGTGATATAGAAGGTAATTTGTAAAAGAATGAAATTAATGATTCAGTTACAATGTATTTCCTGAGTTTACCTTCAAATGTTTGTTCAAGTGCCCAAATTTCTCTCAAATCAAAATCACACATGAAATATTTGGGCTTCCACATGGGATTCCAATCTCTCAATTTAATGAGTGCCTCTTGAATGGTGTAGCGATTCTCATTAGCAACTATAAAAGAAGCTACAACACTATATCCAACATTTGTGTTGACGCAAACCAAGAACAGAAGAAGGTCATATCTTGATGTTTTATATATTGCATCCAACAAGCAAATCTCCTGGCCATAAATATTCAGAAGCCTCTTCTGTGTTTCGGATTGATGAACAAAAAGAAACTGGGGAACTTCCTCAACATCATCATTACTTTTTTCTTTTTGTTTACCATCTGATCTGCATATTGTAAGAGAAAAAGAAAAATTTAGAAACTCCACTTGGCATTACAGTCTCTAATTTACCTCATACTTATTGTCAAAGGAAGAAGCTTAGTAACCCTCCCTTATCTATTAGTTTGAGAAATGGGTGTAGGTAGCAAAGATATGTTACTGTATAATGAACCTCTAATAAAAAAATTTTATTATAGCGACATGTGTAATAACAGTTCAGTAAAGTACAAATATATTACATACACAATAAAATACACCCGACCCATTGGGTCTATAAGTCACTTTCAAATCATAAAACGTAATTCTTTTATCACGGATTTCAAACAAAATAATGAAAAAAAAGATTAAGCTAAATTCAAAATATTTAATTAATAATGAAAAATTCAAAATCAAATAAAAATGAAGTTATTAAAAGATCGATTTAGTAAATGTCAAGTTGAATGCATGATAAATTAATATTTATAATTAAGAAACGGGAAATACTCAGATTGACCATGAAGTAACCTTTTTACATTTTCATAGTACAGTCAAATACACTCAGTACTGTCAACTACACGATCATAATTGAAATTGCAATATACTGTTTATCAAACTGTTCATGTATATAACACTACACACCGGAACGCTTTCACTGTATACTTAGCCAGCTTTCTAGGATAGTTTGTCATCAAAAAGATAATCTTTTCATCGTTTGTCATATTTAGTAGTTCATTGCCAGAAAAGATATCATTAAAAGTACTTTCTCTCAGGTCATTATATAAGGAGCCAATACATACTAGTATTATCCAAAACGAAATATGTAGTGTGATGTTGCCTGTCCAAGTTTTTCTTTAAATGTACGGATTTATTCAGATAATTAGATCATCTTAGCTGTGTTAGAATTTAACGGGCAACACTATTTTCAGTATCTATACAATGAACATTGTGAAAGGACAGTAAATGAGTTATATGTTCTCTTATTAATTTCAATTATATATCTTACATTTTTTTAATCTTATAAGGGTAGGAAAATTCTTCCAAAAATGAGTTGAATTTTAAATTAATTATAAAGGATGCAATCTATTTACTATTCTGTTGGTAAAAAGCCCAAGCAACATTCTCGGATTAAACGTTATAATTACCTCGCGAGCGCTTTGAATACACAATTTAAACGCTGGCCAAGCAACGAAAGCAACACATATTGTTATTAAAGCTTGTTTTGAGTGTATAAGTAAAACAAATATGTCATATGATAAAACAATTAATTACTTTGAATTCAGATGATACGATCTTTATTTATAATTGGTGCGTATTGTATTAATCAGAGAAACGTAATATCAAATTTTATGAATAATGAAATTGACAATTGCCATCTTATAATTGAAAATTTTACGAAGAAACAGAAAGCGAGACGGCGTTTGGAGTTTTGATTTTTGATTTATTTTTTGGGGGAGGGAGGGGGGTTAAAAGTGCAGTCATGCTGTAAAAATCAAAATCTAAATGACTTCTTGATAGAGTGTTGCAGTCATTATTTAAATATTTTTGTGATTTTTAAAATTTCAAGATTTTAATTTGTATTCAATAAAATCTCGGGGATCGCGTTATATCACTATAGATTCGCTTATTTGCGGGCCAACCTCTGGTATTATATGTCTGTATCAATTTACTAAAATCAGCTGATCAAAATTAAGGTCAATATATCTTATGTGCAATTGTAAATATTGCTCACAGGGATGACTGTGACATGTAAATAAATGCAATATTTAATTCTATTTACAATGAAAGGTATCTATGTCTGGTTTGCAAATTTTCAACGTTATTTAAAATATATAACATTCGGAAGAGAAATGAATGTTATTTATGAACTTTTACGCCTTTTGACTCTTTTTGCAAAAACCTTGAAATCAATAAAGATATTTGACTTAAATTTCTAGCGTAAGAAATTATTGCGCGGAAATTTAGTCCACATATGGACAGCAACTAGAAACTCGTGTCATATCATAAAAGAAACTGGGCGTACTTATGCTAGATCAATTAAGAAATTATCGGAAACTTCTATTGATCTTATTTAAATATTCTATAACTGGGTTACTTTTTCAATTACAAGAGTTTTGATGTAAACTTTGGTTGGCTGAACTTTTGTATTGTTTCCAATTAATTATATGACTTGCCATAGTAAAACGATTGAATACGGACGTGTAAAATGAAAATGGAAACAAGTTTTCTGGTGGTATTTACCTTTGGTTTAGGTAAGATTCACGACATTTCATAATTGATATGTTTAATTATTTAATAGTTGAAAATTAAATAATGATTTGAAAATGATTCGATTACAAGTTGTTTACAATGAATACTAATAAACTCATCATAGATACTAGGATTAAACTTGTGAACGCCAGACGCTCATTCGTCTACAAAATACTCATTACTGACGCTCGAATAAAAAGAATAATAAAAAAGGCCAAATAAATAAGGAGGTTGAGGAGCATTGATGACTCAAAATTGCGAAAAGTTTTGCCGAATACAGCTACGGTAATCTATTCCTGGTTTAGAAAAATCCTTTGTATTTCAAACAATGCAAAGTTTTGTTAATAGTTAAAACTAAGTTAGTAGGAAAATGTCAACAACATTAACTAGCAGTTTCTAGTAATCATGGTAATATGTCTGATACCAAATGTATTTACAAACTACAATTACATTTAAGACAAAATGTTTAAGAAATTAACAAAATATAGAAGGCTTAAAAGAAAACAAGACATAAAACTGTTTGTGCAATTTCCATCTAAGTACTGAAATTATCAGAAACTAACATATATATCGAACTATACAATAAATGGATGAATATGGAGAAAGCGTCGTTATAACGTACAAAAGCGAAAATTTAGAATGTCAACAAATATGTAGAAAAATCACCACAACACATCAACTGAGCAGCCAAAACATATCTACCGTCAACATAATGTGAGTAAGCTCAGTCTGTGTGGTGTTTTGTGGACATGTGCTTTTTTTCGTTGTCTTTCGTGTTTTGCCAATGTTTAGTCAGTCATTCTTCGACCTGTGAACTTTTGGTATTTTCCGCCTCTTTTTTAAAGACTTTAATTTCTGTTAATACACTATCCCAAAATTCTGATGATTTAATCTTTATAGCTGCAGGTCAACTCTTGGAAGAAATATGGATAAAAACCAAGAACAGTGGAAAGGTTGATGCCATGAGAAGACAAAATGTTTATGATTATTATACCAGTCTGTCAAGCTACCATCTATTTCCCGCTCAAAACAGATCCATTAAATTTAGCGTAAAAGCATGTAATGCCGCCTTTATTCTCCTTTCTGCTGCAGTTGATTTGAATTCTCCCGACTTCTACGAAATATGTTTGGGCTGTGGATATAGATCCTATCAAACATTTCTTCGTCGGAAGTATAATACTGGTCAAACTCTAGCGCCGTATACTCCTGAAATAATAAATTGTGCAGCGCACGTGACCTTTACACTTAGTTGGACAGTAGTGGGAAGAATAATTCTTACTAAAGATACAGACAAGGGAACCGAAGTGGTTATAGATTGGTCTGATCCTACACCCTTACCAATAATGGGAATTGGTATTATGACGGCATGGGGAGCTGAAGGAATATGGATTCTGGAACACATTTGTAAGTAGAAATTTATCTTATGACTAAATGCAGATATGGTGTGTTGAAGGAATAACAGAATTATGTTTGTAGATTTTCTTTGCTGTCTTTTTATTCGTTGTATTAAGTATACAATTTATTATTGGTGGTCGATGGATAATTACTAAAAATGGATGCATCTTTTCAAAGATATCATTAAGTAAGGATTACTGCAGTTGTCGGTAGATAAGTCCTGTTACTATACCCTTTCTCATCATTGTTAAATTGTATTAAAGGCCTGCAAATTGATGACATCTTGATATCTTGAATGACCTGCTGGCATAATGTTTCTGTTTATTTTTATGTATGAATCTTTTCATACCCCAACTCCGAAGCGTTTCAAAGCGACTGCAAATCAGAGCTTCCTAAAATTTGGGATTAGATTCCATGTGAGCAGTCTTTTCTGCGTGATGCGTTTTCAGATTCATTACTTGTGAACTTCTTGGTTTCCAAATAATTATATTTTCCAACACATAATGACCATGTATGAAATTTTCGCCACATTTTTTCTAGGGAAAATAAATAACAGCTTCCTAAAGTTTGTTATCGGGCCTCATGTGAACATGCTAAATCGTGTGATGCATTTTTCATATCCATTGCTTTTCAAATTCATGTTTACAGAAAACTTGAAGCAGGGGTATCATTATTGAGCAAGAGCTCATAGTTCATTTCATTTAAACATATTTTATTTGCTATTACATATAACAAAACGGATCACACAAAAGTTATCACAACTTGGATAGTCCTCTCCTAAATATAATAAGTTATGATTTATAAAAATAAAGACATGCAACAACAACATTAAACAATTACATTTTTAAATTTGTACGATAGTTACAGAATAAGTAAAAAGTTTCTCAAATAGATAAGGTTCAGCCCTACGTCACAATTCGCATTCACCAATATATTTAGCTGTAAAAGTAATCCCCAACTGCTTATATAGATATAGGAAGATGTGGTGTGAGTGCCAATGAGACAACTCTCCATCCAAATAACAATTTATAAAAGTAAACCATTATAGGTCAATGTACGGCCTTCAACACGGAGCCTTGGCTCACACCGAACAACAAGCTATAAAGGGCCCCAAAAGTACTAGTGTAAAACCATTCAAACGGTAAAACCAACGGTCTAGTATATATAAAAAACGAGAAACGAGAAACACGTATAAATTACATAAACAAACGACAACTACTGTACATCAGCTTATGCTTACTATCGGATTTTCATAGTTATCTAGTCGAAATATAAGTATCTAGGCGATGCCTGTTTGTGAGATATATTACTGTTTTTTTTTATAATTAAAAGATTATTGATCAGTTATTTAATTAGGTTATATCATTTAAATTATCTTCTAATTATAAGTCTGTATTTTTACTAGAATATCCAACGGAGTTATCGTCCCTAAACAGAGAGACGTTATATTATCTCTTATTTCATTTATATATATATATATATATATATATATATATATATACACGTCTAAATTGAAAACAACGTTCAAACCTATGATTTCGTTGGATAAAAACCGCAATTTTTATACGTGTGCATGCAAAGCAACATTTTCTTGTTAGAGGGGTCTAAATACAAACAACATTTTCCAAAAGACCAAAAAAGTGAAAAAGTATATTTTAACAAAACGCATTTGACTAACAGGTCGAACAACAAATGTTCTTAAACATTGCTGACTGTCATTGGCGATTGCCAAATAAACGGATCACCAGATGTAACAAAATGGATCTCAACTATTAATTTAATACGAAACAGAAAACAATAAACTTGCGGAAGAGGTGGTATACCGCACACAAAAGGTGCAAAAATTAGTACACCATATCCGGATTTCGACAATTAATGTCTCTTCAGTGATGTTAAGAATCGAAACGGTATTTGGAAAGCCATACAATTTACCTCAATTTAGGATAGACTCTTGAATTTTGAGGAGTCAAAATAGGATGAACGGATTATATAAACCCGAAGGCACATATAATACAAGCCCAAACGAAAAAATATAAACAAGTCTAAATTGAAAACAACGTTCAAACTATGGTTGCGTTGGATAAAAACCGCAATTTTTATACGTGTGCATGCAAACCAACATTTTCTTTTTAGAGGGGTCTAAATACAGCACAAACAACATTTTCCAAAAGACCAAAAAAGTGAAAAAGTATATTTTAACAAAACGCATTTGACTAACAGGTCGAACAACAAATGTTCTTAAACCCTGCTAACTGTCATTGGCGATTGCCAAATAAACGGATCACCAGATGTAACAAAATGGATCTTAACTATTAATTTAATACCAAACAGAAAACAATAAACTTGCGGAAGAGGTGGTATACCGCAAACAAAAGATGCAAAAATTAGTACACCATATCCGGATTTCGACAAATAATGTCTCTTCAGTGATGTTAAGAATCGAAACGGTATTTGGAAAGCCATACAATTTACCTCAATTTAGGATAGACTCTTGAATTTTGAGGAGTCAAAATAGGATGAACGGATCATATAAACCCGAAGGAAAATATAATACAAGCCCAAACGAAAAAATATAAACAAGTCTAAATTGAAAACAACGTTCAAACCTATGATTGCGTTGGATGAAAACCGCAATTTTTATACGTGTGCATGCAAAACAACATTTTCTTATTAGAGGGGTCTAAATACAGCACAAACAACATTTTCCAAAAGACCAAAAAAGTGAAAAGGTATATTTTAACAAAACGCATTTGACTAACAGGTCGAACAACAAATGTTCTTAAACCCTGCTGACTGTCATTGGCGATTGCCAAATAAACGGATCACCAGATGTAACAAAATGGATCTTAACTATTAATTTAATACCAAACAGAAAACAATAAACTTGCGGAAAAGATGGTATACCGCAACCAAAGGTGCAAAAATTAATACACGATACCCGGCTTTCGACAATTAATGTCTCTTCAGTGATGTAAGGAATCGAAACGGTATTTGGAAAGCCATATAATTTACCTCAATTGAGGATAGACTCTTGAATTTTGAAGAGTCAAAATAGGATGAACGGATCATATAAACCCGAAGGCAAATATAATACAAGCCCAAACGAAAAAATATAAACAAGTCTAATTTGAAAACAACGTTCAAACCTATGATTGCGTTGGACAAAAACCGCAATTTATATATATATATGCATGAGTTCGAATCCCGGCGAGGGAAGAACCAAAAATTTGCGAAAGCAAATTTACAGATCTAACATTGCTGGCCTATGATTGCGTTTGATAAAAACCGCAATTTTTATACGTGTGCATGCAAAACAAATTTCTTGGTAGAGGGGTCTAAAAAAAGCACAAACAACATTTTTCAAAAAGACCAAAAAAGTGAAAAAGTATATTTTAACAATATATATAAATTGACTAACAATGTAATTTTAACACACTATTTAGTATGTTAATATTAAAATGTTAAAAATATTTACAATGCGATAAAAAATCAACGCAGACAAACTAGCTTCATCAATCGTGCATCTATCCAGGTGAAATCGGATGCAGATAAGAAACTTTTGCAGCTGATTGTACAGTGAATTTTTGCTGCTTTAGATAAATTCAAAATTTGAATGATTTTCAAGATTATTTATTGTTGAAGTAAAGGTAAGTTTGCCACGTCCATTGGCCAATATTACGTTGATTGTAGCAACCAGGAGATGGAGATGTAAAAAAATTAGTGACAGCTGAATTAACAAAGTAACCTACTCCATCTCGTGGTAACTACAAACAATCCGAGTTAGCCAGCATATTGAACAGAACATTCACTGGAGTGATGCCCAGCGACAGGTTCGGGAAAGCTTTTGGATAAAGGAACTAAATGTACTTCATCCAAACGGCTTCAATAAGAATTACTAGCAGTTTTATAGGGGGCTGTTCTATTATTTTCCATACATTCTTACATACAACAGCATTTTGACAATTTGAGATGTATACGCAGGCATGTTTATAGAGTATTGAGTTTTGTTTTATTTGATGAGGTTCAAGATTTTGGATTAAATCAATAGACCAAAACTTACCTGTATTACTAAGCTATTTTACACAAACAATTAGTATTGTAAAAATTATTTTTACACTGACGAAGGCTATATGTTAAGCCGAAATATTTGTCAACACGATTTTATAACATCATCTTCGTATATTACCATCTTATATTTGTACCGTTGCGGAAATCTTTAGACTTTTATATATATAATATATATATGTTAGCGGCAATAAGTGAAATTAGGCATTAAGCTTAAATCCTAGGCAATAAGCTAACGCCTAAGCAGTAAGTCTATTGCCTAAATGATGTTAGGCATTATTCTTAAATCCTAAGATTTAAGCTTAAATCCTGAAAAATGTGTCCAGGCATTAATCTTAATGCCTAAAATGTAAATGCGAGTAATTAAAAAAACATGTATTCAAAGTTTAAATACATTTGGTACATAATTACATGATAAGAACTGATTTTTGTCTATATGTTTCAATTTTTATAAATAAAGAAATAGTTCGATGGAATCACGAGAAATATTTGCATAGCCATGGAATCACGAGAAATATTTAAGCCATTGAATCACGAGAAATATTTGAGCCATGGAATCACGATAAATATTTGCATAGTCATTATCAAGTTGGTTAAATCATACGGTCTCTGTCGTCATGACCTGTTTTGTGCCTTTTCCAAAGTACCATACAGTTCCTCTAGAAAAACATACAATCTGAAATTTTTTCACTGCAATCATATGGTGAAAATTTGATGAAAACATGATTAAATATCCAATAGTTTCAGTAAAAACATAGTTTCCCCAACAGCATCATTAGTGACGTATTCATGACGTCATAATTTAAGTGAATTTCGTAAAAACCTGATTTTTTGGCAGAATTCTTCAAAATTTTTATGACATTTTTAGGAAAAATTACCAGTGGCGCCACCCTTCGCCCACAAATATTTTAGCTGAAATATTCTTTATAAACCAAACTCTTTACTTTTCAACTTAATGTCAATGGGCGAAAGCTGGCGCCACATACGAAATCATGAAAAAGGTTGAAAAAGTTGACAAATATCTAGAGAAATGGACGAAAATTGGTTTTTTTTTTTCTATTTCAGGCTTATATATTTATAAATATGAAGCAGCTATACATTTTTTCTTACTTTACTTTCAAATATCATACATTTAGCAATACATATATATTAGAATTACTTTAATAATTAAAGTTTAAAAAAAACACCTATACAGGGCCATGACTCTACTCCTTTTTCTTCAGTAGACATTTCACTTAAATGCTTATAATACAGATTTTGGAGTGAAAAAGACTAGATTGCCTGGGGGCCTTTAACAAAATATTTAACAGTATTGTTTTACAAATCCAATAAAATCAATGGAAAGATTATGTGAGTAAAAATTCATATCTACATTTGTCTACTTTTGACTAGACCAAAACCAGCTCGACCCGTGAAGTGTAGATTTTCTTTAAATAATTTTCAGATAGAATCATCAATCCCCTCTTTTTATTAGATACAATCATTTATTTGAAACATCAATTTTTGTAATACAACAAAGAAATACAAATTCTGTTATGAATATGAAAAAAATACTAAAATTTGAAGATCTGTTAAATTAATGTATATTAATATTTGAAATATAATACATACAACACTTTACATCAAGAATATTTCACCGAATGTACATTTACATGAAAGATAAAGCAAAAATCCCAAAGTTCACTTATTGCCTGAAATTATGTTTGGCAATAGGTTGAATAATCATTGTCCGATTTCAGGAAATAAGCTTTATGACTGAAAAATTCAGGCAATAACTTATTGCCTAGGCGTTAGCTTATTGCCTAGGATTTAAGCTTCATGCCTAATTTTACTTATTGCCGCCAACATATATATGGAATAACATTAACCAGTTTCTATTGAGTAGGCTACGTATACGTACGCAATGAAAACTTAAAAAATAATACATAAAAAACAGTGCTACTTTTCATTTGCAGCTAGTCATTAACTTGTGACTAATCAAATCAGGTCCAGTCGCTTTCTTAGGATTTTGAGATTTAAGATTTCTCTCGAGAATATCTGTACTTTCATTTTCGTTTGTTTCAATTGTATTAATTTTCATATTTGCCTTTGTTGCGAAGTCATGAAGTTATGTGAGAAACATTACAGAAATAGTCTTTCAGTATTTCGTATTCATCGAGGTCGTCATATATTATTTCATAAATGACAAATTTTTATTACTTTTTTAGAGGTTGTATGTCAGTTGACCAAGTCATGATTATGTTTTAATGAGCATCCTCATAATTTTCCAGCACATGTTGGGATTTGCAGAGTTTTCGATGATAGTATCGTTTAAATTATTTCCAATTGCTCCTAAGCGAATTGGTAGGAATGTTTACCCGTGCAAGTTTTATTAAATTAATTGTAAAACATTTACAAATTTCTTTCACGTCATTACACGCAAGCACTTAATCTTCCCAAGTTATTGCTTGAAATTGCCACTTGAAAGAATCAATGTCCATTTTATTATACAGCTATATATCACGCTTAAGTTTGATTTGTTAGAGTAAAGGATTTAAAAAATGCAACAGTTAGATCATGATTGCTTATATTTCAAGGTAGATGATAAACATCTGAAAACAATATTTGTTCATGGGATCTCTTATACGAATTAAGGAAGTTGTTACTTCAATGAATTTGTAAGATTGAATAAGTTCATGGTTTGAACTACCCGATTGCTATAATTCAATAGGTCACTGTTAAGATAACCACAAATCACAAATCACAACGTTTTAATTTATCACATATGCTAATGAAATAAAAACAACAAAAAACATAAGGTAAGTATATACAAGTTTTAATCTTTCATCAAATGATTTCATGTCATTTTGACATAGCAATCATTGACAGAGAGAAAAAACTCCGTATGTTGGATAATGAGATTTAAGTAACATACATTTGTATTAGCTCATATTGTATGTAAAATCAGAAACTCATTTGGCGAATCAAACGCGATACCTTGCATTAAACATATAACATAAATAATCATTTATTAGTACTCGTTTGTTATGATTTCTGGGGTTAATGTACGATCCACTAGTAACTGTTTGTATTACTGAAACGGTCATATTAAACTGAACAACTCTTAAATGCCTGAAATTACCGCAAGAAAAATGTCAAGATCTTTTCAGTTATTCAGTACGTGTTCAGTACCCTGATCCGCGCAGGAGATCCAGTACAGTTCAGTACTGACTCAGGTAATTAAGAGAAAACGCGTTGCATTCAATTCAGTAGCGTCAAGAACGTTTTCGTACTAATCAGTACATCGATAAAATAGTTGTTTGGGAATTTTCAGTAGTGTTCAGTGCCAGGTAAATCTATCGATTTTGACATAAAATAGTTTGTGCAGATTTATAAGGCTTGTCTCCTTCATTCGCGCTTGACTATAATTTTCAGTACATTGATCGATTACTCAATGATATTGATTTCTTTCCGTGAAAATACTTCTGCTTTGTTTAATTGCCCAAATGAAATATGTTTGAAAGTTAAAAGGCTATAAATTACAATATAAAAGAAATCTGTGGTCGGAATTGCGTATTTTTTTATCTAGCTTTAACGTCGGAAGCGGCTATTGAAAAAACACCTTTAAACTGAAATCCCTGCTCTCAGTAAAAATCGGGTTCCACTATAATTTTAAAACTGTATATATATCTTGCTGAATAAATCGCTAACGTCAAATTTATTTTATTACTGTAAATATAAATTTTCTCTGTGACTATGATACGTAGATTTATGAGAATAAACTTCATTCATTCACTTTTCAATTTATATTTGTTTTATGTTTATTCGATAACATGATCATTAAGTATATAAATCTGTTAAATGAGACCCATCAAATCAGGCCCATAATAAATATTGCAAATACTTCATAAAAACTTTAACTTGATTTAGATTTTGACCCAATATGAATCATTGCAAAAACTTCCTATGACATAAATATATATGATAAATATAAAATATATATAATATTAAAACTGTTCAAGACATTTTGTTTTAACAAAATTGAAAAGTTTTAAAATTCCGAAAAATATTACCTAACACAAAATGCAAGACATTTGAGAGGTGTGGATGTGGGTTTGCAGAAAAGAGAATATGACTGTAAGAATATAAAGAATAAAGAAAAATGTACCCCAAAAATAGAGAATAGAGAATAATGAGGTGCTACTACATAATGAATAGAGAATAATGGACAAAAGATATAAATAAAAAAGAAAACGGCATTTGGTCTCTTGTGGAGAGATTCTTCCTTCACGATCATACCTTGTATTCTTATTTTTATATATAACATTTTAAATAGTTCAGAATGTGTCTATACAGTGCCTCATAAGTCAACTATTGCTCGGAATTTGTCTTTTATTACTGTTCACATACATTGTGAATTTAAGAATATATTGGGTGTACATCAATATGACAGCAACTCTACGACCGCAATATCTAGAATACATTTTGATACCATCATAAGTCTTTATCAGTAGACAGGTATACTCATGTAGTGTATAACAGTTAGAAGTAATTAAACAGAAGCAATCAACAAACTTATACATTCGTACTGAACATGCATGAAAAACTTGCCACTTGAAATTAGGCAATTATCAATCAATCATAAATAACATCATGTTTTAAAGCTCAAAAATATAACACACACATATATGTATATATACGTGAAGCTGTGATACTATGACTATCTTTTTTATTTAAGAGTAAAAACCTAATTATTATGCTATAATTTTATATAAATCTAAACGAAAATCCTATGTCTGAAAATTATGTGCATTCCTTATATTGTGCATATTTGATTGTCACACGATAACACGTTTTAAAACTCCCCCCCCCCCTTTTCCATTTGTAGATGCATTGTATCTTACTTTAAAAAATGTCCATAAAGAGTTGAAATATAATAGTCAGTGCGAACTTCGGACGAATCAAACTTGTAATGTGTTAAAATCAGAATGAAAGTGCAAAAATGTATTGCTTATAGATATAGGAGAAGGTATCATGTTGACAGAAGTGACAAATGTGTTCTATATGTCAGAATGGACATATCGGAGACGACTATCACTATATTCTTGTTTGTCCAGTTTAAGAAGATGAAAGGAAAAGATTGAATGATACCAAACGAACTGTTGAAAACCCAAAACACTCATACAGCTTTACAATTTCATAAAATGTATCAACAGTAAAATTACTCCTTCTTCTCAACCATAATTTCAACATATTTAAACACTATTTCTTTAAACATTTTTATTTGTATTCTCATATTTTTATTTATTTTATCTACTTTTATTTATTTTATTTATTTTTAATATTTATTTTATGTTGTGACAACTTATAATTTGTATTCATGTTTTTATGGGAATAAACTATCTTTCTATCTGTACATCTTCATGATTCTTTTAAAATTAAAAGTTAAAAACTATACACAGGTAACTTACAGCTGGATGTATTAAACATGTGGTGAAAGCCGGAGGTGGACATCCTGTGTATATGTGATTGGAATGGCAATTAGCTTTTTTGTTAATTTGTTAAGACGACAGTTGTACGTGTATAGAGTGAACCGACACGGATCACTAAACACCAAACACCTAGACTTGAAGTCAACAGTAATCGAAAAATTAAAAAATAATAGTAATCGATATACAGCACTTGGATTAATTTTGAATCAAACAATATATCGTGTTTCTTCAATTGTCAGTATACACTAATTTTAGGTTGCTATATTTATCTTTAACTGTATATTTTGAATATATATTGAACATATTTAAACATTGGAATTTGAATTGAATATTTCTATAGGTCCTCTCAGTATATACGGTGACTTATAGTTTTTTTTTTTTTCTTATTTCTGTGTCGTTTGGTCTGTTGCGGAGATTTGTCTCATTTTGGCAATCATACCACTTGCATCTTCTAATTTGTATATATATTTGGTCCTCTTTTCTTTTCACACAGCTCTTAACGTAATTAGGTCTTTGGGAACTACCATTCAACTGTAACTTGATTTTTCATTTTTTTATTTTAAATATCTTATCAGGGAAAAGGGGAATATATTTCGTAATGTGAGTTTTTCTGTCATAAAATTTATAAAGCAAAAATCGCGACAAAAAATAATGCTTGTGTGGCACAAGAAAATCAGAATGATCCACCTCCCCACCTTCAGAGATACATGTTCGTTATTTTATATATTATTGCCTTTTAAATGCTGATATTATATAGATATAAGAAGATGTGGTATGAGTGCCAATGAGACAACTTTCATTTAATTATATATTCATCAAGATCACGGACTGGACCTCAAATAAAGTTTGATGTCGGCATGCAAAGTGTAAACGACCATACCAAAGTCCAAGTGTAAATCATAATGCACGCAGCCTAATGCACAAGTGCTTATCCATTTTGGCTATGCTTGCACATAAAAACAGCTGCAAAAGCCCATTATATGAACGTTCACATACGGCGCTGGTTATACTATCGTCACACAATATTCAGAATGAAAATATGTTTTGATATTTAACCTTGTTGAACTTATTAATGCATTCAATTGCTGACCTTGGCAATGTCTCTTTTGGACTGAACCAGAAATACAACCATATGTTTACCCCGAGAATAACTGAAAAGACCCCCCTCCTCCCCCCCACTCTATGATTGGTCGTCACCTTAGTGGGGGCTAAAATCTGAATACCGAGGCCTGACTGCCATAAACAACAGACGACGAACATCAAACAGTGGATACACTATTTGACATGTATGAAAGACGACAATCGACGGACACAAAATGATTGTACTGAATAATTTCAACTGACCACATAACCCTATAAATCAATTTATTTACATAGTTACTTGAACTCGTCCAAGGAATATATTTCTGGACAAAAACGAATTCAGTATGTTTACGGTACAAACAGGCACAACACCAATAATGGATACAATTGTGGCTTATACTGTTTAATTCATTTTTAGAGCAAAATTTGATTGATTTAGTGTTGGTTGCTTTACGTCCAGTGGCAAACATTTCATGCATAATCAGGACGAGAAGTCGTGTCAGAAATAGATTATGAAGTAATAGGTATAACAAATTCTTAAAATTTTCTCATCATTTGATACAAGGATATTTTCTAAGCTATTTAAATTTGTACGAACCATATTTTTTTCTAACAAAATTATATATTTTGCTCTAAATTAACGCATACGATTCTGAAAATATTAAGAACATTGTAACGTAAGTCTCGGGAATTATTCGTTTAATAAGGCTTTTGGTCATTTAACCCCCGCTGCATTTATTTGCACCTGTCCTAAGTCAGGAACCTGTTGTTCAGGGGTTGTCGTTTTTTGATGGTTTTGCACTAGTCATTTTGGGGCTATTTATAGCCAGGGGCGGATCCAGGATTTTAGGTTAGGGGGCGCAAACTTAAATTTTCGCCGAGCGGAGCGAGTCTAAAATTTTTGAGGTAAAATTATCGAAATATTCTTTATTAAGCTGAGGACAACCCATGCTTTGTAAATTTAAGTGGGGGCGCACGCCCGCCACGCCCCCGCCTAAATCCGCCCCTGATAGCTTGTTGTTCGGTGTGAGCCAAGGCTCCATGTTGAAGGCCGTACTTTGATAATGGTTATTTTTTTACAAATTGTGACTTGGATGGAGAGTTGTCTCATTAGCACTCATACAACAACTTCGTATATCTATTTTGACCATAGAATATCAATTCTTTTTTATTGTCGACATTTTTAATCCTTTTGTCTTGATAACTCTATAATACATAAACATTTTAAAAGTCGACCACATTCTAACTTTATAACAGTTGACGCAAATCAAAGCCATGCACGCCAATAACTTTATCGGAAGAGAAATATATATATATTCTTTATTCCAAAAGCAATACAGCTTATAGGTATTGTGTACAATTAATATTACATTAAATATAGTAAGCATCACATAGTACAATAAGGTAATTCATTAATATACAATTCATACAATTTAAAACACATCTAGGAGCATGATATTAATTAGCATAATTTAACAATCTTAACTGAAGTATGATATACACATTCAACGATTACGAATTTTTTCGGCAATACATAAATACTTCCCAAAATTATTAAGTTCTTTTATATTACGAACAGATAACAATTGTATAAGTTTAAATACTGATGGATTTCTCCAATAATACGGTTTAATATACTTCATACGAATATCTCTGTATCCAATACATTCCAAAATAAAATGATATTCATCTTCAACAGAATTACAGTTGCACACATTACATGTTCTAGCATTTCTGTTTATATTTAAAAACCTTCCAGTTTCAATGTTCAAGTTATGTGCATGTAAACGGTACTTGCTTATTAATGGTTTATATCTAAAATTAACAAGTCTACTAAGATAAAACTGCAAACCATGACTGTCATATATGTATTTGTAAAACTGACATTTAGAAGACTCCTCAAAAAATGACATTGCTTCAGTTATAAATCTATCAGTAACACGCTGTTTGAACTCTGCTTTAAACACATCTTCATTTAAAACATTTTGTGTCAACCATACATTACTTAAGCCAGAACTACATACAAGTAATACATCTCTTATTTTACATGACCAATTCAATTTATTTTTACTTTTACATTACTAGCCTCCAGCATTTCTGCATAACAATTTTTCAGAATACAATTGTCAGTTTTTAACAATTTACAGCAATATTTCATCATTTTACAGTACCTCTGTACATACAATGGGACTCTACCTAGTTCGAAATACACCATGTAATTTGTAGTACTCTTTTTTACTTTCAAAATCCTCTTTAAAAAATATAAGTGAAGAGTTTCAATGTCAATTGCTTTATGATATCCCCAAACTTCGCTACCATAATTCACTATACTTGAAACATATGTATCAAATAAAGACAATAGTGTCTCTGTATTAAAATAGTCTTCTTGAATTTTACTAAATAAACTGAAAACAGCTTTTTTACCTTGACTTGACAACATTTTCTGAGTATTAGTAAAATACCATTATAATTCAACAGCATACCCAGATATATAAATTCATCACATAACTCAATATTCTCTCCATTAATGAACCATTTTTCTTCTGGTTTGATAACACCTCTGTTTCTAAATACAACAATCTTAGTTTTTAACATATTTATATGCAAATTATACCCTTCAGAACATATTTGAACTACATCTATCATTTTTTGAAGATCATTTATATTTTCGCTGAAAATGACAGTATCGTCAGCATACATTAATAAATAAAGATTGAGCATTCTCATGTCATATGATTGACAACCCTGTTTTATTAATTCAATTTCAATGTCATTGACATACATAGCATATAAAAAAGGTGATAAAGATTCTCCTTGCATTAGACCAATGTCACAGTTAAAAAAATCAGAAAAATTTCCCTCATGTTTAACACATGATTTCAAGTTAGAATACATTGATTTTATTAGATTTAACAATTTTCCGGTTATACCACATTTAGCTAATTTCATCCATAATTTAAAATGCTTAACACTGTCAAAAGCCTTTTTATAATCAATAAAACAACAATATAACCTTTTTCCGTTTCTCAAAGATTTTGATATGATGGAATGAAGAGCAAATATTGCATCATGGGTTCCGTGGCCAGGTCTAAATCCGAACTGTGCGTCTGAGATGATACAGTGTTCCTCGCTCCATTTCAGCAGTCTGGTATTGATAGTAGCTGTAAAAAGTTTTCCAATATGAGACACTAATGATATACCTCGGTAATTCCCAGGGTCATTAACCGGACCTTTTTTAAATAACGGTACTATTATACTTTTCACCCAAAGTTCTGGGAAGAATCCAGTGCATAAAATTACATTAAAAAGTTTACACAATAAAGGTAATAATACTGGCTTGCTTTCAATAATATATTCGTTCACAATATTGTCCACTCCTGGAGATTTATTCTTGTTTAATTTTCTTATACTGTCTTCAAGTTCCTTTTCGGTGAAAGGTCTGTCTAATTCTTCAAATATACACGAGGTATCGCCATCTACCTGATCCTCAGTACTGGCATCATTATCATCTTTAGACATCAGATTTTTAAAGTGATCAAAAAATTGTTCTATTGGAATGCTACTTGAAAAAGGTTTTTTGCGGTTTTAAATTTTCGGTAAAACGTTTTGGATTCGATTTTCTCATTGCGTTAAACATGTTTCCTTGTTTGTTTTTATAATTTCGCTTCAGTTTATTCTCCATAACTTTGTATTTTTGTTTATCTAAGTTCAGTTTCAGTCTATTTTCCTCGGAGTGGTTTCGGTTAAATTGCATAAGTGAATGCTTATAGTTCTTATATAGTAATTTGCAATCGTCTGTTATCCATGGTTTGTCTCGTTTCAAGTTCGACTTTGTACTCGGTTTACGACCAGTGCAATTATCACAGCGTATTGTTCGTTCTACATCTTTATGTGTATATTTTTCAAAAATATTTGTCAAAATAACATTCATTTCATTCACAGCGTGATTAATAGCATCAGCATCTTCTGTAATACTTTTGTGCAGGTCTTCGAATTTATGTGCGTTATGTATAAGATCTTCTCTCACTTCATCCCTGAACTCTTCATTCCATCGTATCGTAAAATACTTTATTGTTTTACATGTACATACAGTTTTCTGGCATAAACCTTTTAATTTAATATCTACAAATAATGGAGCATGACATGAAAAAGTTGTAAAATTTCCTACAATAAAACTATTAACAATTGAAAATGAGTTACTAGATAACAGCATGTAATCTATAACACTACAACCATTTTTGTTTTGAAACGTATACTGTTTACTTGAGTCACCGAAACGCCCATTACAAATCCTAAGGCCAGTTGATTTACACAAATTTAATATGCGGTTACCAAAAGAGTTCGGTGTTTTTAAATCTTCAGTCAATCTACTATCTAACGGTACATCCGCAATATAATCAATTAAATTGTCAACTTTGTCCAGTAATTCTCTGTTTAACCCGTCTTGTAAAAGATGGTCTGGTTCATTACCCACTCGGCCATTTAAATCACCAATAACGGCAATGTTACCAAATTTTGAAAAAAATTCAATTTGTTGTTGTAAAACATCGAAAACGTCAATATCATACTTTCTATAATAAACATTTTTATCGGGTGGTATGTATATAGCACAAATATATAAATTTTCGTTATCGAACATTATATTTTTATCAATTTTTATCCATATCATACAATCAATACAACAATCGATAACTTCTAAATAAGACTTTAACCATTTCTTATAGAACACAATTACGCCACCCCCGTTACACTTTTCTCTAGATAAATATTTCTTTTCATATCCAATTAAATCGAATTCCTTAGGGCATTTAACCCAACACTCATCAAAACATATAACATCGTATTCACACAACATATTTACAAATTCTTCGTCTGCTAATTTACGTAGTAGGCCCTTTGAAATATTCCACGAGCATATTTTTAAATTTTTCGAAATTGATTTTTCACTAATATCATCCTCCTCGGATTCCTATTTCTCCCATAATTTTCCATCGACATATAATTTATCGTCAACTAAGTAAGCTGAGAGTTTTTCTTTTCTTTTCTGAAACATCACAGGTAGCAGTTTTTTCCTTTTCTCCAAAACTTCAAGTGGGAATTGTTGACTTATCCCGAAACCGGTACCCTTCAGACGTTTTGACATTTTTCGTACCATTTCACGGTCTGAGAAGTTCTGAAATTTCACGACTATTGGTCGCGGTTTAACTGCCTCTTTTTTTACCTTTCCTAAACGGAACGCACTTTCAATCTTTATTGTTGTTTTTGCATTTTCAATTTGAAGTGTATTCTCACAGAAATCCAGTATGGTATCAACACAGTTTTCATTGTCTTCATCGGTTTTATGATCTATATGTCTATTTTCTGTTATACCCGTTACACCCCGTTGCACCGTTACACCCCGTTGCTTCGTTCACTTCGTTTCCGTCGGTTTCCATGTCAGTATTAGAACTTTTTCATCTATAGCAAAATAATAGATTTTGTCTCAAACTTTGTATTTCTACACCAGCTAGTCTATCTTTCACATCATTATTTACCGATTTGGTTGTTTCAATGGTTTCGTTAGCTTGTCAAGTCTACTTTTAATGCTTTGTGCTCGTCGTGCACATTTGACAAAAACTGAGCACTTTGTTCCAGGACACCAATTCTTTCTTTACAAGATGCGACTTCTACATCAACAGTTTTAAATTTCGTATCAAAGGTGCTTATTCGTTTTCTATTGAGTCAAGTTTTGTCAATTTTGTTTCTACACCTTTAAGTCTATTGTTTACTTCGTGCAACAAAGATTCAAATCCAGGCGAGACTGGTGGGAGAGGCGGTGGGGTAGGAAGGTAGGTGACTGCGGGTATTGGTGGAATTGTTGAAACGGCTGGTACGAAATAGGTGTACTGGATTGTTGTGGTGTACTTGTGTATTGACACCCTGGGTTAATCGATTGATTCATGATGAGCTGATTATCAATGTTAAGTTGTGAATTGTTGTTGTCGTTTAAACATGACAAGGCTTCATTAATTGTATTAGATAACAGTACCTTTGACTCGTTGTTGTGTCGACATTTTTCTTTGTTTGAAAAGGCGGGTGAACTGTACTGATCTGAAGAAGAACTTCCAGAGGACTGATTTTGTCTCTTTCTTTTATTTGGTTTACTTGTTTTACTTCTCGGCATTACTCTTCTGATAAATCCAAGTTGTAATCACTTTGTAATTCATATTTTACGCCAAATTTATTCTCGCGCATGCTCACTTACAATAAAACAAAAGCAAAATTATTTGTCCTTTTAATCTTTGTAAATAAGAACAAAACATATGATTATACATTTTTTGTATTATAGTCTTTACAATTGTTAATTACTTGAAATATAAAAAAAGATTATGATTGTTTAATCAGTTGTTCTGTAAGTTGGCTCGTGTCAATCGGTTCACTGATTTTCGGCAATATCAAAGAAAAACCGGCACGTGCCTATATCAGTCTCTGCCTATTTATTGTTCACATGGTTCTTTTTCGATAGAATTTGGAATTTATGTATTAAATATCAATCTCTACCATAATATGAAAACAATGTACATGTAACAGCACCCCTTCTAGTCCTAAGTGGCGTAATATATATAAAATATATGTACATTGTCGGAAAATATAAAATTTAGTTGAAACAGGACGAAAAGCGAGGCTCGCCGAGCTTTTCTCCTGTTTCGCAGCGAGTACAAATAAATTTTATATTTTCCGACAATGTACATATATTGTTTTTTATCCTGAATTTTTTTCCCAACACTTGAAAGTTAAAGTTATTAAAAGTCATATGAAACTTCAAATTAAAAAAAAATATGCATATGGTTTCTATATCTAAATGGCTAGTTTTAATTATAAAACTTATGTACATATACTCTATTTTCCAAAAAAAAATCTATAATTTGTCCAAACTTTAACTTTTTTTAATTGCTTGCTTCCAGTAAACAATTCGCCGATATGTTTTCCGTATGCAGTGAACTCAGCGTGACCTTTCTCGTAAAAATCTGGTGATCGCAATACGCATGGATCTGTCATTGAAATAAACTGTTATCTTATTGTACATGTTATACACGTGCTCAATATCCATGCTTCTTTATTGATGGTTTACTAAGGTGACAATCGGTAAAGTACGGCTTCAAAATACGACAATTAATTTGCTGCCATATTTTCACATCATAACAGACCGAGAGAATTTTTTTTTTGACGATTATACGATATAGATGTGTAAAAATGATAAAATCGTGCACAGACGACTAAGTTTATGATATTTACATGCATTGGTTCAAGAATTGGATAAACATTATTTTTTAACCAGTCACTCGTTCCATATGACTTTAATCTCAATCATTGTCTCTAATTTCTCAAAGAAATCTACATAGTTTAAACGCGGATCGCGAAGAGGACCCCAAAATTAACTGATACTGAAAAAGAAATATCCGTATTACCGCTTGCTCAACATGGAAGCTGGGTAACAGGAGACTTTATTTGTACAAGTGAAAATAAAACAAAAATGTATTTGTATTCCTGTTATTTGTACAATAATTGACTAATTCCAGGATAAAAGTCCTTAGTGCACCAAGTAGTCCTTAGCAGTGTTTTGACGTACCGTATTTTTACTTCGGAGGAAAGCCCACTTGTTAAAAAGAGTCAAAGTTATAAAAATAAATAAATTCAGTTTTTTTCCTGAATAAAAAAGGGGTTGAAATTCAAAACATATAACTCAAAATCAAAATTGGAAGGAACACTTTAAAGGATTGGGAATAAGTTTAAGAACACGCCGGCGCTCTGGATGATGGACCACCTTTTCCACACGTCGAAAATAATAATATATATGTGCATCAACATCTGTCATTGCAATATCGCATTAATAAGGCGAAACAATAGAAACAAATATTAGTTAGAAAAACACGTATATAATGCAGACAAAAAACGTTCAAAATTGAGAATTGTCTTTTAATCATCACGTCTCCTCATCAAAAATCCGAATAAACATGCCAAGGTACATGTTTATTTTTAGCCTTAAGGTAAACAAATTGTATTGAAAGTAGAATGACTTATGTTTATTTTCTTTGTATAGATTTTCGTATTTTATTAAAATTTCGTTCAATAAGAATTTTATTTTTATTCTTAGTTTAAAAATTAAGATGAATAATTCTTACGTATTTTCATATCTCAAGATATATTACAATAGCCTTTAATTGCATTGTTCCATAGTAAAAAAAATCGGCAAAACACCATTTAATTTACTTTGAAGCTAACAGTTTATCTGATCACTCACTAAAAATAGCTATAATTTAAAAAAAGATTAATAATTAGAAAATAATTATTAGTTTTAAATAAAAGGTAATAAATATTTTTATATCATAATTGTACATTTAAACTCTATGAAACAAAACATAAGACAAAAAACATAACTACGTTTTATATAAGAATTGAAAAAAACTAATTGTAAATAGTTAAAATTTAATATATAATTGGTAAAATCATTATATGATTTGAGTGAGCTGAATTCGAAGTGTCACGGGTTTCATACTTAAAAGTTCAAAGGCAAATCTCGTGCATCTTTTATATAAATGCTGAGTGCTTCAACTATTTTATTACTGAAAATAACATACGTGTGAATATGAGCAAGAGACGAGATTCGAATTTTACCGATGTAAAACTACAGACTCTCCTGGACGATGAATTTTGACAATTTGAAAAAAGGCAGGACAGGAGTTTGGAGTAAAAAAAAGGCAGGATGACTATTTATGTGAAAAAGTCAGGATAGTAATAAAAAAAGGACCGAATAGAGTGAAAAATAAAAAGGAAGGACAGAGATTCCAAAAATAAGCCCCCCGCGGCCATAAAAATCAAATGGTAGCTCCCTAAAGTAAATGCAACCAATACAGGCCATATTTGTTTATAAAATAACCATCCTAAATATATCCTTAAGTCAGGACCATCCTTAGACCATCTTAAGACACCTAAATTTGTATCCTGAAGTTAGGACAATTCCTAGGATTTTCCTAAGTTGCGACATGTTTAATAAACCCACTTAGGATTAAGATATGTCCTAAGTTGGTCTTAGGACACGTCCTAATCCTAAGACTGCTTCGATAAACAGGCCCCAGTAATACAAATGAATTTGACTCCGTTTTCTGTCATATTTCGGTTTTATTTCTAAACAATTTCATTCAGTAAGATTTGGTTTTACATTGAGCTCGTTCTTGTCCAGTATTAGATTCCTTGAGCAGTTTTAATGTAAATATAAATTTTGAAGAATGATTTGTTGCATGTAAGACAAGTGAAAAGAAAATGTCTTAATTTTATTCCTTAGTAATACGAATGTTTTAACAAATCCGCATTTAGTAAGATTTTGTTTCTCTTTGAAATCGTTCTTGTCCAGTAATACAAGCCTTGAACGAATTTCAATGTGAAAATAAATTCTGAAAAATGAATTTGTCTCAGTTTTCTTCTCCATTTTCTGAAAATTATCATATTTGGGTATTATCTCTAAACAATTTGTAAGTAAGATTTGGTTTTACATTCTAAACTAAATTCTGAAAAATGATTTTTTGTTGTAAAACAACTGATTTTTTTTTTTTAATTTTGTTTCTCAGTTCTTCGCATGTTGTTTTCGTTTTCTTGTCTGTTGATTGACACGAAATCCGTTCAAACAACGACTAAGTCTTCTTGCACAGATTTTGAAGTGCCAAAACCCCAGAAACTTGCTCATAAGCCAAACCAAAGGAAAAGACCAAGGACAGCACGTACGCAGCCAAGATATAAGACTTAGCAAATCATATAAATAAATACTTATCCGTCTTATAAAGGTTAAATTCTAAATATTTTCATTGTAAATATTGTACATAATTGTCTTCTCTATACCTATGTATATGGTTTATTGAGAATAAAAATGTAAAAATTCAATAAAATTTTATATTCAGTAAACAATGTATTTGCTTTTAAGTTGATTTTGGAGAGAGAGAAAAAATCACAAAAAAAACAAAAATCGAACTTGTTACAGAAAAACAAGGCAACTATAAAACAATATGATTTTTTATTGTCTTTATTATGAACTGCAGAACGCACAACAAAATTGCTTGACAAATAAACTGAAAAAGTACATTGAATAGGTTAGTTTTTTTCTTCTCCATAAACGTAAAATTCACTATGCATAATTCAAATTTAATTACATTAAACAATCCCGGAAAACTTTTTAACATCGTGTTATTCATTTTGAACGTACTGTTGATTGGATAATTCACGGCTCAGTAGAACTTGTGTAATCAGTGACACGTGCCCTCATTATTTTACAAGAATTAACATATCTATTTAAGTTCGATTTCAAATTCTACCAAAATTTACCCCTTAAATAAGCAGCGTGTAAAAATATAATCATTCGTCCTGTGTGCAAATGCGATGACTATAAAGGGTCCTGGGTGCACTCAGGAGGTAATGAGCAGTGTTTACAGGGGCGGATCCAGCAATTTTTAAAAGGGGGGTTCCCAACCCAGGATAAAGGGGTGGTTCCAACTATATGTCCCCATTCAAATGCATTGATCGTCCAAAAGGGGGTTCCAACCACCGGAACCCCCCCTCTGGATCCGCCACTGGTTTAGACGTACCCGACAAGTATATCATCAGTGATAAACTAAGTTAACTTATTAATAAGTTATAATCCATTGCTTTATATTTGCCAAACTACTGTTATTTTCATTCTTCTTATTAATCTCGGGCCAAAGCCTCATGCATAATAGTAGTACAAGTTTTTAAATATGAATATGGTGACCTGGTAAGAGCTGAAAAAGCATGCTGCTTCAATACCATAAAAACATTTATCACACAGCTCACATTCTTTTATATCTGCATTTATTTATTTGTTATTTCAATTTAAATAAAAGACGCCATGTTTATTATGTGCCTATACCTTTCTTGGATTGATACAAATATATGTCCCACACAAAAACTCTTGTGAGTGATTTTGATAGACGTAAACCTGTTTCAAAGAAAGAATTGACCGTCGTTTCAGATTTTTGATTGTTTTTGTTTAACTTATTCACAATTTGATAATGACGTTATGAAATTATTACAGTATTAACGTGTTGTTTTAATTTTTTTTATGTACTTTGGACGGTTCAGAGCTTGCTAAATTCTACCATGTTTATATAACCCAGGTCTTTTTTTTTGAATACTACTTGCTGCTCTTATTATCATATGTCTTTGGCATGTTTTGTTTGTTTTTTTTTTATGTCGTTCAGTTGCTGTCATACTGACGTGTAACCCACAGAAATGCCGAACTAGCTTAAATAACCCAGGTCATTTTTTTGAATACTACTTGCTGCTCTTATTATCATATGTCTTTGGCATGTTTTGGTTGTTTTTTTTTATGTCGTTCAGTTGCTGTCATACTGACGTGTAACCCACAGAAATGCCGAACTAGCTTAAATACCGATATATTATTCATCTTGTTATACAGCAAACAAACAATTTTACCCTGTTTGGAAACTTTTAAATTGTCACATAATTTCGATGCTGTTGTTTGTCTGTTGTCTTTTTCTTTTTTTATAGCCATCGCATTGGAAGTTTATTTTCAACTTGCATGTACAATGATGTACATGTATGAGTTTGAATGTCCCCTTTGGTATCCTTTGCCTTTCTTCTCTTATAAAGTTGTAAAATCAAATTTGAAAGGGACAGTTTGACACATGTCTGAATCTGTAAGGGTATTTATGTAAATTGTGGTTATTGAACCAGAGATTGTACATTGACCGTATGTTGCTACATGTAACATCTTTCTCATTTGGTCTCTAGTTGATAGTTATCTCACTGACAATCATATCATATCTCTTATTTAATATTATACAAGACTACAATATCATGAATGTAATTAAATGTATAATTAAATATACATGTAATTGAAAGTTTATTGTTAACTGATTTTTTTTAATAGCAAAATCAGCTCAATGGTCATATAAATAAAATGATACTTTGAAGTATTGTTTAATATGCTTGACCAGAATAAAATGCCAGTTTTGTTATAAACAGTCCATTTGTAGTTAAGATTATCATAAATACATGTACTGGTTCACATTTAGGCTTTAAACACAGTAATCAGTCAATTGGTAGTAAACAATTGTAACATATCCTGAAAATTAAAGTTAACTATAACATACATGTAAATGTTCACTGAATCTATGAAATCTTGTTATTCCAAATTGCTTTTTCAAACAAATATTTTTCCAATGCACTCATCAAATTCAGATATATGTATGATGCACTACAAATATATGCACTGAGACTTCCTATTCCAATAATTTCAAATTGCTATTTCAAGTGAATAATTATCCAAGGTATTAACAGCCTTCTAGAGTTGAATGATCTTTCTTTAAAAATATGAATTTGCTATTTATTCAATGCACTATTTCCTTCTTGTCCAGTTTAATCCCAATATCACTTCATGGTACTGTACAATGTGTTTGAGCTATTCATTTTTTCATATCCCCTCTTTCATATCCTGCAACTATCAGCGATTGACATTTATATTTCCTACAAATCACAACTATCAGCGATTGACATTTATATTTCCTACAAATCATAAGTGCACATTTAATGTTTGTAGACTGCTTCCTTTTTTCAAGCTTGGAATCATCTACAATTAAAATAAATATATGTATATATTGAGAATGAACTTGTTTCTTTAATTTCTATGTATTGTGTAACAAATATTGCAACTTATTACTAAAAAATGAAAGGATATGGAGTAAATGTACATGGGACAAAATCGCACACAATACATCATGTACATAGAAAACATAGAAAATTATCAATGAACAGGGCTTTTATTCCTGCTCTTCATCTTGACAGTTGATGTAGTACATCAACTGTCAAGATGAAGAGCAGTAGGGTCTTCAACAATGAACGAATCAACTTATTACTACAATAGCTACATGTATCATTTCCTTTTAAAATTTAACAGTAAACCCTGGGTTTTATTTGACATTTGAGTTTTAATTTCTTTCCTCCTTACATTTTGTAATAATTTAAATGTTTTGCAGTTTTTACCAATGTTCAAGTTGATCAATAAATACCCAATATAACCTTTAGAAATGCAAATTGTTAACAGCATTATATAGCATGTTGCTTCATGCTTCTTTTTCAAAATGTTTTGCATATCCAGTAAAATTACAAGAACAAGAACAGGTACATGATAAAGGGTGCAATTAACATTTGTGGACATCATAATTAAAGTCATGTGTGATACCTACATGTATGAATGACCCTTTGAAATTTTCCCTCAAGACAATTTACTGTTTTGTTGACATCTGTATATTACCTGGTTAGATATACTGTTCCCAGATATTATCTATAGCATTATACATGTTATAGTATGTACATGTATATTCTACATGTTCTAAATTCTGGTTATTACAAATACATCCTGATTATTAGCTATTCTATTTCACATTTTACTACATTTAATAGTACAAATTTGATGTATGGTCATGAATTTATTTATTTAAGTAAATATATGATATATCTTATATATATATATATATATATATATATATATATATATATATATATATATATATATATATATATATATACATGTATTATAAATAAAAATATTTTTGAGGAACAAATTAACTTTAAATTAATATTGTATAAAGGCCAAATAAAATGATATGTGTGTTTCCTATTACATCTTTGAAAAAATAGGGTAGGTAGTAAGAGATTTTTTTTTATTTTACAATTTTATTTTACATTGAGTCTATGGGAGATTAATTCCGACTTTAACAGTGCTTATTGAAAATGACAAAAAACTTTGAGGTAGACTTTGTCTAACTTTAAGCTTAAAACATAGGGCAGGTAGGGAAATACACATATCTTTTATTTGGCCTCAAAGACATAGTACTTTATGATGTAAAAAGTTAGCTTATTTTCTAGATAATTAGATAATTATGAATTTTATGACATTTAAGTTTATATGAAAGTTTATATAATGGTTCAAGAAAATAAAAATATAACTTAAAAATGTTTTCAGCCATGAAACATATAAATATTGTAAATAAAAGACAACTTTATCTCAAAACTTTATGATCACTTTTCCTGTACCCTTTTGTTTATGGGCTTTTTGTCCCGAATTCTCCAACTGGTAATAAACATGGATATAATAGATAAGGAGATGTTGTATGATCATTGTAAATGAAAACTATCCACCTGAGACTAAAAGACGAGGATGTTAAAGACTATAAGGCACTGAACAATAATCAACAATGACCATAACCCATACAGTTTTGGTCAGTGAGAATAAAATGTCCAGCATGACAAGTGCTGAAATTGTCATAAGAGAAAACTAATGCCATTAGCATGATTAGCATGATTAGTTATGTTCTAATTTATTTGAAAATCAGGAGATGTGGCATGATTGCCAATGAGACAACTATACACCAGAGTTCATATGACAAAAATATAAGCAATACTAGGTCACCATCTGGCCTTCAACAATGAAAACTCCTATAATGTATAGTCAGTTATAAAATGTCCAACATGAAAAATTTTGAAACAGTTCAAAAATGTTAAATGAGAAAACAAAAGGCCTTGGCTTTAATTTCAGTTAGAGAAAACACATGACAGCCATGAACCAACTCACACCACTGAATTACAGGGGTTGTCTTTAAAAAAATATTAAATCCTAAAAATCCGAACGTTGAACTGTGGTTGTTATCATATCTTAATCAAAGAGCTGATAGCTCTGAGGTGGAAGAAGGTGAATAAATTAAAAGGTAACTTGAATTACCATAAAAGCAGCCCCACTAACCCAGCCTGCTTTGTTCCATTATCGCTATGATGTATTTTTTTTCTTCAAACAAGAATGTGTCATAAGTACATGGATTTCCAATCTATACAATCATTTTCTATGTTCAGTGGACCGTGAAAATTAGGTAAAATCTTTAATTTGGCAGTAAAATTATCAAGATCATATCATAAGGAACACATGTGTACTAAGTTTCAAATTGATTGATTTCAATGAAGAGCAGTAGGGTCTTCAACAATGAACGAATCAACTTATTACTACAATAGCTACATGTATCATTTCCTTTTAAAATTTAACAGTAAACCCTGGGTTTTATTTGACATTTGAGTTTTAATTTCTTTCCTCCTTACATTTTGTAATAATTTAAATGTTTTGCAGTTTTACCAATGTTCAAGTTGATCAATAAATACCCAATATAACCTTTAGAAATGCAAATTGTTAACAGCATTATATAGCATGTTGCTTCATGCTTCTTTTTCAAAATGTTTTGCATATCCAGTAAAATTACAAGAACAAGAACAGGTACATGATAAAGGGTGCAATTAACATTTGTGGACATCATAATTAAAGTCATGTGTGATACCTACATGTATGAATGACCCTTTGAAATTTTCCTCAAGACAATTTACTGTTTTGTTGACATCTGTATATTACCTGGTTAGATATACTGTTCCCAGATATTATCTATAGCATTATACATGTTATAGTATGTACATGTATATTCTACATGTTCTAAATTCTGGTTATTACAAATACATCCTGATTATTAGCTATTCTATTTCACATTTTACTACATTTAATAGTACAAATTTGATGTATGGTCATGAATTTATTTATTTAAGTAAATATATGATATATCTTGTATATATATATATATATATATATATATATATATATATATATATATATATATATATATATACATGTATTATAAATAAAAATATTTTTGAGGAACAAATTAACTTTAAATTAATATTGTATAAAGGCCAAATAAAATGATATGTGTGTTTCCTATTACATCTTTGAAAAAATAGGGTAGGTAGTAAGAGATTTTTTTTTTATTTTACAATTTTATTTTACATTGAGTCTATGGGAGAGATTAATTCCGACTTTAACAGTGCTTATTGAAAAATGACAAAAAAAACTTTGAGGTAGACTTTGTCTAACTTTAAGCTTAAAACATAGGGCAGGTAGGGAAATACACATATCTTTTATTTGGCCTCAAAGACATAGTACTTTATGATGTAAAAAAAGTTAGCTTATTTTCTAGATAATTAGATAATTATGAATTTTATGACATTTAAGTTTATATGAAAGTTTATATAATGGTTCAAGAAAATAAAAATATAACTTAAAATTTTTCAGCCATGAAACATATAAATATTGTAAATAAAAGACAACTTTATCTCAAAACTTTATGATCACTTTTCCTGTACCCTTTTGTTTATGGGCTTTTTGTCCCGAATTCTCCAACTGGTAATAAACATGGATATAATAGATAAGGAGATGTTGTATGATCATTGTAAATGAAAACTATCCACCTGAGACTAAAAGACGAGGATGTTAAAGACTATAAGGCACTGAACAATAATCAACAATGACCATAACCCATACAGTTTTGGTCGGTGAGAATAAAATGCCCAGCATGACAAATGCTGAAATTGTCATAAGAGAAAACTAATGCCATTAGCATGATTAGTTATGTTCTAATTTATTTGAAAATCAGGAGATGTGGCATGATTGCCAATGAGACAACTATACACCAGAGTTCATATGACAAAAATATAAGCAATACTAGGTCACCATCTGGCCTTCAACAATGAAAACTCCTATAATGTATAGTCAGTTATAAAATGTCCAACATGAAAATTTTGAAACAGTTCAAAATGTTAAATGAGAAAACAAAAGGCCTTGGCTTTAATTTCAGTTAGAGAAAACACATGACAGCCATGAACCAACTCACACCACTGAATTACAGGGGTTGTCTTTAAAAAAATATTAAATCCTAAAAATCCGAACGTTGAACTGTGGTTGTTATCATATCTTAATCAAAGAGCTGATAGCTCTGAGGTGGAAGAAGGTGAATAAATTAAAAGGTAACTTGAATTACCATAAAAGCAGCCCCACTAACCCAGCCTGCTTTGTTCCATTATCGCTATGATGTATTTTTTTCTTCAAACAAGAATGTGTCATAAGTACATGGATTTCAATCTATACAATCATTTTCTATGTTCAGTGGACCGTGAAAATTAGGTAAAATCTTTAATTTGGCAGTAAAATTAGAAAGATCATATCATAAGGAACACATGTGTACTAAGTTTCAAATTGATTGGATTTCAACTTCATTAAAACTACCACGACCATAAACTTTAACCTGAAGCAGGACGGACGGACAGACCAGTAAACATAATGCCCATAAATGGGGCATAAAAATAGTAAGACTTGTTACATACCTGCCAACTTTTGAAATTTCCCATGGGGTTTTAGTGTGTGACAACAATTTTAAAGGTTACAATTTTTAGCTAAGTATTTTGCACGATCTGGATTGTCTTGAAAAGTGTCATATTTGTATGATGAGCTTACATGCCTTTTTCTTAAGTCTGTTTGCATGATTTAAGTTTTAAATCAGTAGAAAAGATGAACATGTAGCTAGCAGACCAGGGTTTATTTTCTTGTGTAAGAATATTAGATGCTTGTTGAAATTTCCAATTTTGAATTATGCAAAGATGTGTCACCCTCATTAGAAGAACATTACAACCCACTGTAAAAATGAGCACCTCTATATTCATATTATTTGATGAAACTTTTCCCAAGAACTATGCATCTATCAAGTATTAAAGTGTCAAAACATGTCAAAAGAATTTTGTGATGTTTCTAAACTTATATCTTCTTTATTAATTTGACCCTCATTTAGAAAAGTTGTTCCAAATATAATTAATTTTCCCACTTTTGAGTTAAAAATCTTAAAAATTTCTCTTTTTTTCAACAGTAAATGACCCTTTTTAGGGATAGTCCTCATTTAAGGGACACCACTCATAATGGGTGGGGTGGGGTCCCAACCTGTTTGTTTGTCTTTGTGAAAAAGAATAGTACATTGGGCTTTAAATGATTTAATTGAATACAAAATAACATATGTTACAAAAGTATAATGTCAATAAATTAGTGAAAAAATACTATTTATTATCTTTATGGTAGTACTGCATCATTGAATTTGGTCAATCAGTCATGCTTTTATCCTTAAGCTGTGTAAGAACCTCCTTGCAGATGAAAATTCACATGCCATGTTCACGATTTTACAACTTCTTCTTCTTCTTCGTATTTCCTTCCAATTAGGAACACCAAGTAGAAACGGAGTTGTTTTCACTTGTATTATTTAAAAGTATTTTTTTAAAGTACTAGATGAAAACAACACAAGTTCAAAATCTAGCATGTTAGAATAATCTTCAGAGAAAACGTTTTTGATTGGCTTATTAATTTGATCATGAGAAACACAGAATTTGATTGGCTGAACACTATTGTCTTACCTTGGGAACAAAATAAGGAACAGATGATTTTCACTAAATCGTGTTTTAGAGCAATATTTTTTTGCAAGGACGATAAAACGTTGTGTAAGATAAGAGTGAAGAGAATAATATCAATAGTCCGTTTTAATAAATACCCAAACATGGTAAATCAGTAGTCCTGTGGACCACCTGAAAAAACGTTGTAAAGTCCTCCTAATAATTTTACATTTTCCACAGTGATATTGGTAGGAATGTACGTAAATTTTTCATATTTATGTTTTGATATTATGAAAGCACTTTGAGATCCAGAATAGAACACAGGGTGACGTGGTTTTCGTAATAAGTACCATCATTGTTTAGTACCTTTCAGGTTGAAAATGTCTGACAACCAAAATATACGTGAAAAAACTGCAAAAAGACAGCAAAGGGCAATAAATACGTAGATGTGAAAGAACTCAGGACGACAACAGACCAATGGCGAACATGTAAACAGGGCGAGTTGTCCCTATACCAAATTCACGAAAATTAAAACATTGACTGATTTTTACTACAAATATCTACATTCCAAAAACATCCGTTACAAGTAAACAAATAACGTTCATGTAGATGAGATGAAATCTAATAAATTACATAAATAAAAGGGTAAATATTAACGATAGTGATACCCCAAAATTTTTCTTGGTTTTCAATCTCTAATTTACAAATTAAATGATTCAGATGCTTAATCAGGTGTAAAAATCGGTGTCAAGAATCGGAAGTTGTTATGAAATTGTAATACACAGAAATCGGATGCGAAGTTGTTATGAAATTGCATACGGAGGTGGTTCAATGATTTTAAAGTCGGCTCCATAGGCCTTCAGAAGACTTGAAGTCTTCTTCCACCAAAAATTGATTGATTGTTGGTTGCTTAACGTCCAGTGGCAAATATTTCATGCATATTCAGGACGAGAACAAATTAACAATAAATACAATAGGTAGGTTCTGTAATAGAGGCGTCTGGGATTGAGTTCCGAGAAATTTAGACTGCCACGGGAAATGAGGGTATATTGGATAGGGACAGAAATTTAACCTTGCAACAGGTCACCTACGGACCCCTCACAGAGTTGTTGCAAGGGTTCTTAACGTGCAAAGAGCGTGGCACTCTCTTTACACGAGGCATCGATTTAACGTCCCCATTCTGACCGGATGTGGCTGCAAATTTGTACATCCCGCACAGCCAAACGGACGCCCCACTTTGACGAGGGTTTTACCGCCGGTCGGAGGAAGACCAATGGTGACCATACTTCTATTCCCCAGTCACCCTTGGGGTCATATCTTAAAAATTGCAATTTTCTTCAAATGTTATGATCAAGGGTAACCATGATTACACTTAATACCACCTTCACATAGTGACAGGGGCATACCAATAAATTCCACTGTCTTTCATATTTATTTAATATCTTAGCCTTTATATCCATTTTTCTGTAATCTATATCATTTAGGGAATAATGTTTATTCTTCGGATAGTCTCATATATACTCAAATATAAAGTGTATGATAATGAGTAATATGCCAAAAAGAAGTCAAAACATATGTACCTTTATGCATATTTTCCACACTCTTACTAAAGTTTTCCTCGTCCAAATTTTATGAAATTCATCCACAATGCTAAGAGAAACAACACCGTTACTCACACACAGAGATCAAAGTTAGGCAGCGAGTTATTTATCGTTCTGGAGATGCTCCTTTTTAACTTTGAGAATTGCAAAGCTCAAGCTTTGAGATTATTTCATAATTAATCATAATTTATCTCAGGTTCACTATTAAAAAGGAAAGAGATGTGGTATGATGTGGTACGACTTGGAATGAGACTATCTTTCACGCTGATCATTTATTAGCTAGTCAACAGATTGATGTTATGTACAACTTAAAATTCATATATTTCAAAAACATATTAAGGTTTACGTGTGATGCTAAATTCTTAAATAAACTGTACAGCCTTTTCTTCTGTGTATCATAGTTGGTTGTTTTTCCAAGCAAATTAAAAAAAACAAGTATTGAAAACACATTATTTTATATAGATCAACCAGCAAAAAAGATAAACAAGTTCCTGAAAAGCATTATATATATGTATTTTGATTGATTGGTGTTTAACGCCACTTTCAGCACTATCACGACTATAATTGTGCTATTTCCTGGAGGTCTGTATATTGGTGGAGGAAGGAGTGACTAACACCCATTTTGCAGTTTTAGACATGCACCTTTCAGAAAGAGAAATTGTTAAGAAATATCATGAGATATGACAAAATAATGACTGACAAATAGTAAATTTTATATTTTTACCACATTTCATTTTGAAATTCAGTTAGGAGCTACCATTTGATTTTTATGGGGGCAGATGAAATTTGAAAAAAAGGCAGGACAGGAGTTTTGAGAAAAAAAAGGCAGGATGAGCAACTTGGGCAGGATGACAATTTATGTAAAAAGTCAGGATAAACTAATAAAAAAAAGGCAGGACCGAATAGAGTGAAAATAAAAGGCAGGACAGAGATTACAACTAAAAAAATGCAGGACAAAATTTTCATCCTAGACCCCCCTCATAAAATCAAATGGTAGCTCCCTTAAGCTGTTTAGGGAAAAAAACATATCTTTTCAGAGCTCCAGATAAGAATTCACAAATTGGGGTTTTTACCCACCATTTTTTTATGTAATTGGGTGATAAAGTTTTTTAATTGCATTATCAATTCCAATTCACCCCTCAAGCAAATATCAAATTGGGTTTTTCACCACCAAGCTCCTTAATGTATTGGGTTTTTTCATCAACACAATATTGAATATTTAGGCATGTTATAATCACATTATATCAACCCCAGATGTGTTTCCATCTTAAATGTGTTTCTTTCTTTGTATATGTGCTTAGCTGTTTTATTTGGTTTATTCACTGACGAGCAATTGTACGTTTAATGTGTATCCCGTTTTAAACGTTCTGTCAGTTTTGTATTTTCTCAAAACTTATGTAAACTGCAGCTGGTGTCACTAGTTGGACAGTAACTACATGTAATTGCCTTTCTAGATCCCATATGATCACCCTACAGTTTATAGTTGGGGTAGGTGTGGCTAAGTGTTTAGATTTTTATGTAATATATGTGAAATTTAGGTGCTGTAAGTAAGTTTTGCCAGTCCTTTCACCTATTTGCCAGATCTACTTTTTAATTAAAATAAAAAGTAGTTCCCAGATTTAAGATATACCCCAAAACCTTGAGATTTATAGGGTGGTTTAATGATGGAGACCACATTCAACTAAAGTTTACAAATAATTCTCAGTGCAACATCAAGTAAATAAATGACAATGTTATACTGCACTTGCCAATAAGACAACTATCTTAAGTATCCAGAACAATTAGACCACAACAAAGAAAGTGTCAAGCTGCATAATTTGACGTAAAAAACGGATATGTGTATTCATTCATCAACTAAAATGAAAAAAAAATAATATATAAACTGTTTTTGTTTAATTCAATTTACATAAATCTGGGTTAAGTTGTCCCTTATCAGAACTTTTGGTTTCCGATGCTTTCCAACTACATATCATGTCATAATTGATTTGGCCTTTCACTTTTTCCAACTGAATTCGTTTTTGACGAAACCCCGTGTTCATCGTTCTATAGCAATGTTCTCGTTAAGGTACGCAAACACGCCCGTGCGTTCAATGGATGCTTCCTAAAATCACTAGCTGAGTCTTGTTATCATCATAACTTTCCCTCAGTTATCAAAAAGAAGCCGAAAACTTGCTTCTATTCAATATTTTTATCGGACATTTACTTTTTGTTATAATAAAACACCCATGCAACCACGCATCCCATATTGCAAGATAGGACCCTAATTAATTCGTTTTAATTCATTGTATGTTATGATAAATCCCGAGCAATTCGAAAAAATATGACAGCATGTCACATGCTAATTGGATAAACGCCGAGAAGATCGAAATGTTTTCATAAACACGTGTACCTTTTGAGCAACGGAAAATTCCAACAGGGACCCATTACAGCTACTTGATGCAGGGCTCTATTTTAAGAACGAAAGGACATTTCCAATTATAAATATTATAAAAATAGATTTACGCAACGACTGTAATCAGATAAGGGTAAATAACGCAAACGATAGCGAATAAAAGCGTTAAGAACTCATGGTTTTGGCATATAATTGGGTTTTCCTTTGAATTAATTGGGTTATTGAACCCTGCAATGGGCAATTGCATTGGGTTTTTAATTATTTGTATTGCGTGATCACGCAAATACGCAGCTTATCTGGAGCTCTGTCTTTTAATGGGAAATTTTCAAACCGAAAGAGACACATGTGCCACTTTTATATAACTAAGTGCCATTTTTTAGCTCAAAATAGTCAACTTTTAAGTTCGTGTGCACTTTCTAGTAAATTTCATGTGTCAACGCTTATGTTAACATGTCACAGTAGGAACCAAAAGTGCAGTAATATAACTCCTTCCTAAAAAAACAACTTGATACTGGTGTATAAAGATTAAACTTTGACTTCTGATTGTACTGTGAAATAAAATGATGTAAAACCATTTCAAGCAAATGCTTTCTTTTTTCCACAAAAACAATATTAAAGTATATACATCCAATTTAATACTATGAGACCTATAGAAAAATATTAGTCTAGGTCCAACAGGAAGATCCCTTTTCATGCTTGTCAATATTGTTACCCCGCTGACCTGCCCAGTGGCAGATCGAGGGGGAGGGTTCCCAGGGGTTGGAGCCCCCCTTTTTTGACGATAAATATTATACTTTATTCCCCCCTTTTTATCCTGGGTTTGACCCCCTCTTTGATATGACTGGATCCGCCCTTGCCGTCCATGATTATTGTTATGCTTAGGCTAAATTTAATACCATGATCAGCTGCTAGTTTGAGATTATTTTGTATTTAATTTAAATGTAAATGTCGAAGAACGGGAATTTCAATGAAAAGCAACCTCCTCCCCCTTTTTTTTTATTAAAGTCGTCGATCATATCAACAGTTAATGATCATTCAAGGTTCACAAATCAAAAAATTCTTGTAAAGAGAGGAATGTATATAAATATCAATCAAAACTGTCAAAATGTCTTCAAAATATATACTTACGTTACTTCAATCGGACACTTTTATCGGACACAGCAGACAAATGGCGCGAAATTATAGGGTAATTAATTTCGAAAGCTATCGGGGTTTTTCACCATTCTAATCTTTATACGTACAGCTGTATACCCCGCTGGGTAGTACTATAGTCAAGGACGTATAACTAACATCTAATATACGTCCTTGACTATAGTAGACTCATTTTACATGCTGTCATCAATATTTTATATTTGCGTAACCATTACAGGATAATTATCAGAATTTTATTTGGTTATTGCAAGGACGTATATTAGTTAGTTATACGTCCTTGGTTAGTGCAAGGATTTAATATAGGCCTAGTATTACTATATACAAATCCTTAGTTTTTCCATACAAATATTTAAACATATCTTTTATCTATTTATGGAAGAGAAACAAATGTTAACAAAGAAAACAAAGACGTGTATCTACAGTCCAGTTGCCGATTATGTCTCGTTATTATTTAATGTTATTCATTATTTTTTTCGCGTTTTTTTTTTTTTTATATATAATTTCGATTCCTCTGAAATTCAAAGGGAAACAATCCTCATGTAATTTTAATACACTGAAAAGTACTGGACAAAAATTCTATCGATGAACTGACGTGTACTAAAATGTACTTAGCAGTGCTGGATTTACTGCTAAGCGTTTTTTCTTAATTACCCGAACCAGTACTGACTGCTACTTAATCGATTGCGATAGTTGGTGTACTGAACACGTACTGAACAACTGAAAAAGATCTTGACGTTTTTCCTTGCGGTAATTTCAGGCATTTAAGAGTTGTTCAGTTTAAAATGACCGTTTCAGTAATAAAAACAGTTACATGTTAATCAAATGGCGGTATATTTTTCTTAGCTCTTCTTTCGAACAAATGTCACCGCCAAAAAGTAGAATACGCTATCCTGATGAAAATTAAGTGATAATATACCCTCCTCAAGTTCGTTGCACAGGTTATAATAAGGCGACTTGATATAATTAAGAAAAAGACAATTATTCACCATGAAAGACAAAGGGACAATGTTGTTAACATCTACAGGTCATGTCTTTAAAGTCACAAAAGTTAAAAGCCAATATTACGTGGTCTCAACCGTTGTCTTTCGAATATATCAAGCTATTAATTACCTCAGGTCTAGGAAGGTGTACGCTTTAATATGTATTGAAACTGTCAAGGTTTTCGTAAGATCAATATATAATTTTACAATAAACATACAAAAATATTAAAAGACTTGAATTATTTTTTAAGTCAGCTAAGATTAAAAGTTATAATTCAAAGACATCTTTTGCATTCAACAATTGTATTCTGCTCGGTGCATTGTACACTGTATTGGTGCATGGTTTATAGATGTTCGACAATCGAAAAGAAGGATAAAAGTAACATATCATTTCATGGTTGTTATTCCCCCGCCGTAGACGATGGGGGCATTAAATGTTACCCTTGACCGTCCGTCCTTCTGTCATTCCGTCTTTCCGTTTTTCCGTCTTTTCGATTTTCCGTCTTTCCGTCCTTCCGTCTTTCCGTCTTTCCATCCTTCCGTCTTTCCGTCTATCAGCCCTTCCGTCTTTCCTTCTTTCCGTCCGTCCGTCCCATTTTTGTTGCAAAGCTTGAACGGGGGCATTCGTGTCCTCAGACGCATTCTTCTTTTATTTTTTCTCTTGTTTTTTCTTTTTTTGTTTGCCTGCCTGCCAGATGTAATAAATAGTTGTCGGTTGCCGGGTACCGTCAGTATTATGTTTCCGTCACCAGGCATTTAATGCAGTAACGGAAGTCATCCATAAAAAGTCATACATTGATTAACTTCTAACAGGTGTGTGTATTTTTTTTTTTTAACAGTTAGTTTAAATTTTTTTTCTTTCAATACAGGGAAAATTGTCTGTTTCTTAACGCTTCTCGAGAATACACACGTGCGATGAGACTTTTTTTTTTTTTGGTTTTAGACGAGTTCACGTTTAGATTAAGGTTGCTCTATAATACAAGTTTGTTTCAAGAGAATGACAATAAGTATATAAATATAAGAAAAAAGTACTTTTTATATTGTTGATTTCAAGAACATACATTATAAATGAATTGGGATATAGAGAATGTGGAAGACTTTTTGAATCAACGGACAAAATGACGACGTGTTGGGTTCATATGGCATGTTTTGAACAGCGATATACTACTGTTGCCTTTATTTATTTCTTTCCTTAATACACAATATAAACATTTGAATGGGCACTTAAGTTAACATTTCTATAATTTAGTATAGGCTATGATGTCGTTCGTATTGATTATAATTTAAAAAAAATTGAATGAGTCTATGAACACTCATGTTTCATCTTTAATGACCAAAATATTGATAAGAACCTGTCATACCTCTGTGACAAATATGTTGAAGTCCGCACAAGATAAAGCCCCGAACTAAGTCGTTTGTGTGTTTTAATCACATTACTTAATCTGCTTAATAACTGATTTAAATATAGATAAAGCACTTGGAACCTCAACAAATACTCCATCGAAATTACAAAGGTGGACATCCAGAACAATTATTTTGTATAAAGATAAGAAGATGTGGTATGATTGCCAATGAGACACCTCTCCACCAGCGCTCCAAAGATGATGAACTGGATCTTCCTTCAATAAACTAGATACCAAAACTTCATAAACATCAAACAACATTATGTTATTAGATAAGCCAAGTGCTTAAAGAAACCTTTCCAAACTATTAACATCAATGTTATCAGTTTATGAAAGTCGGGCTTCAGAGTTATTGTGAGACTACCTACTCTAGGGGAGTTGTGAATCAGATGTGGATACTAAAAAAAATCCAAAGATCTGTTAGACTACATACAATCTAAATCTCTTTCCTCTTGCAAAAGCATAACGGAATCTGACTTCTGTACCCTTTACACTGATATTACCCATTCATAACTTAAAGACAGATTAAAAAAAATAGTCCAAGTTTGTTTCATTGATAAGAATGTCAAAGTGGATATAAATCATACTTTGTAAACAACCAAACTGATTCCAACAAAACATTCTCAAAAATAATATCATCAAGATGCTTCATCTATTTATCGACTACATGTGTGACCCGCCACATTATTTCTAGGCTAATGGGGGTATCACGTCATTGTGAGAAAAAGCGCCGTAAACTTTTAACGTCAAATTTTGGCAAAAATAATATAAAATAAGGAGGTATGGTATAATTGTCCAGTTTATTTCAATACTTAATGTATAGCCCGGATGCTTTTTAGCATTTAAATATAAAATATATCTTAAAAGAGGGACGAAAGATACCAGAGGGACAGTCAAACTCATAGATCGAAAACAAACTGACAACTCCATGGCCAAAAATAAAAAGACAAACAGACAAATAATAGTACAGATGACACAACGTAGAAAACTAAAGACTAAGAAACACGAACCCCACCAAAAACTGGGGGTGATCTCAGGTGCTCCGGAAGGGTAAGCAGATCCTGCTCCACATGTGGCACCCGTCGTGTTGCTTATGTTATTACAAATCCGGTAAATAGTCTAATTCGGTAAGTCACATTCGTGAAAAGTTAAGGGTATTGTAGTTACGACATAAGGAACATATCCGATATCATCTGTGAAACGGTTATTCCATAACGGTCAACCAACTCGTGATGGCGTCCGTAAAATTTACGAAGGGATGATTTCAACTTCACCATTTGGAACTCTTAGTTTAATAGCTTCCTTGTGAGCAGCAATCCTCTATCAAGGAAATCATGATAGGAAACACAAGCCCGGGAATATCGTATCAATTGGGAGATATATAAATGTTTTATCTAAATCTACGGAACTAATCATAAACAGCAACATGAAGTTGAGAAAATCTGTATATTTTGATATATCAAAATCCTTTTCTTCCAAATTCCTTTCATTTGGTGCATTGTATACCACATTATTTTATAGATATTTATTAAATATCAATTAATAAAGCTAACGATTCCCAAATTTTGTTTCTACTGTTAATATCTGCACTGATTATGTTCAACAATTGATACATGTGATATCTGTAGCTGGTGCTTATACAAGGCAGACAATAACGATTTAGTGCGTGAATCGGAGGAATCGCAATGGTACACATATAGGTCAAAATCCCTAATGCGCCTCAAAGTGAGGAACTCAGCTATAAATAGAATTAAAAAAAAACGGTATGCATTGATATTGGAAATGATGATATTTTTAGTAATTGACTGATCTTTACTATAAGTGTCGTTTTTGAAGAGCAGACGACTGTACAATCAAGATGTTAATACTTTGGAGTTATAAAATGTTTATAAAGAGCTGAATTTCCAGAGAATTAAACTGTGTGAAAAAGGGACTTTTTACCTGAAGAAGCGGCATCACATGGGGCCTTTCATGGTTTCCCAATTTGCTAAACATTTAACCACACTTCATACCCGAAAATTTAACCACATCTGTGAAAATGTCTCAGGTTCGAAACAAGCCATCAAACATATCCAAGTTAACGATATGTTCAAAGGAATGGAAGAAACAATACTATGGTCGCCTACCTGAAATAAATTGTGCATACTGACCCATATATAGAATCCTATAATTTCACATTTGGTTTTTCATAGTCTTAATATGTTTTAAATGACGAAATCATAGTTATAAAATACAAATTCCCCCAATTTTACTGTTGTGCTATCTTAAATTGAAAACTTACTCGTGTAAGTAAACAAAAAGGTAACCAAACTTGCCTCAAATGAAGAACGAATTAAACAAAATAAGACACTCAATGATAAAATGTCAATGCAAAAAAGTTACTAATTAAAAATATAAGCGGGTCTTTACAGTTCTTAAAATGTCATACAAGAACATATTAAAAAATACCACAGTATTATGTTGTAAAATTATAAAATCCAACTGCATTCAGTTAGAACTTTAACAGTTGATGTTCTTGAAAGCTGAACGTGCGTTTTGACTTCTCATTGTAGGACTTAAGTGTCTCCTATTATACATACTTTTTTCAATGTTGCCTACAAACTTAAGTAAAAAAAGTTTAGATGCAATAAGAATGCAAATGTCTTCAAGAGGATCAGTGTTTAAAGAGGAAGATGTAATTGTAAAAATAAGTCGATAGACGTGAAGATATATGATGTATTATTAGTAATCCAAATCCGTAAACAATCCATAATAAGTAAACAATAAGATTAGGTGCAATATTTAACATTTATTATTGATATCCAAAGACGTCGTAAGATACGTTTGCATGATAGATTTACAATGTTATTTCTTAATAAGTTGAAACTTAGTAAAAAATATATGTGAATTGAAAATAAATCAAAACCTTTACAAATTTTAAATTGTTTTCAGATGGTTCCAATAGTTTTCTCTAGAGATCTTATTGAATGATGATTCATTGTTGTTTCGAAGTGTATGTGAAGAAGGTATAACACTCCACTTTGTATTAATTTTTTACTGGAAAATACATAAATGATAAAGAAGATTTATGTTTTTGTTAGGAGTGGAAATTACTTCTTCGTACATAAATAATAAACAGGTTTTGCGTGTATTTGAAATTAAAGGATCTCTGCTCTGTAGAGTTTTCATTGTTAGTATCATTAAAATTGCATCATTATGGTCAAATGAATATATGAGATGTCATTTTTTAATTTACGCTTCGCATCATACGTGTGGTAGAGACACACACCATTACACTGTTAAACTTAAAAGACAAATCACGTAAAAACTATTAAAAGCTTACAGTGAGACAAATTTTATTGCAACTTTAAATTAAATTTTCTGAAAAAATACAAAAATGTCAAAGAGCTGTTTGTTTTGATTTAAGATTAGTAAATTTGAAATTTTCAAATAGATGTGTACTTTGTAAATTAATGAGTTCGTTAATCAAAAAGTTGCCATCCAATACTCTTTATGTAGATATGCAAATAGAGGCATTATACTGTTTTTCAACAATTCTGTCATAACTATTCGACAGGATTATTTCTCTGTATATTCTGGATAAGCATAAGTCAATGTTAGACGAGGTACCTACATAAGCCTGGAAATGCCGTGGTTAGTCCTATATTTGCACGATTAGAGGACGTGTTTAATAACCAATTGGCATACCAATGGGAATTAACTGTGCGCCTCGTCATGCCGACTTGGTCTTTTATTCATATGAGGCAGATTTCATACAGGAGCTTTCCAGGAAGAATGAAAAGAAGCTAGCATTATCCATTAACGTTCCTACATATGGATGCTGTCCTCTCACTAAACATTCAAAGTTTGGTAAATATGTTGAACTTGAAATAGAGATACCATAGATAAGTCTGCCTTTTATCTTGACTTAATTTATATCTAGTAATTGACAATGCGGGTCGGTGGAGAACAAAACGTTAAGACAGAAGGGATGATTTCAGCTTTGCAATTGTCAACTTTCCATTTATATAAAACAGCATTCATGCCGCGCCTGCCTGGAGTATACATCTCCAAGTTAAACAATATTGCAGAGCTTGCACTTCACATCATAGTGTCTTTACTATAAACATTTTGAACCACAATCTCGTTTTCCTTTCCTCGATTGTGACATCACTTAATTTGTACATTGTTTACTTACCACGAGCAATATGACGGGTGTCAATAGTAAAGCAGGATTTACTTACCCTTCCGGAGAACCTGAGGTCATTTTATCTTCGAATTAGTAATTTTGAAAACGCCCTTGGCATCTTCTTTCTCTTTTATGGTAGGAGAGTGTAAATGTAGCAAATTAATATGGTCTGTTAAAGAATATTCAAGAAGAACTGTGAATTTATTACTTATATTTTTCGACCAGTATATAACAGATTATTGACATGTTGTGGTTATATCCTCCCCGCGGGTATCACCAGCACAGTAGTCAGAACTTATGTGTTGACATGAATTATCATTGATATAAAAATGATAATGAATTAACTGTTTATAAAACTGGCGCGTCTGGCGTAAAACAAATATTAGCCTGGTATCCATGATCAGTTTATTCACGAAATTTAATACAAACGTCGAATAGCTGATAAATCCAGAAAGGGCAAAAAAGGAAAGCCAAACCCAGACAAGGAATTTGCATTGATTACTAGAAGTATAGCGACGATAGCGTATTATTCTACAAGATCTATGTCTATGCAATCATATATAAACCTTCAAGAGTGAAATAACACTTATATCTTTTGAAAACATCACACAAATAATCAAATGAAATAATAAATAAGAAGAAATGTGGCATGATTTTATATGATACAACTATCCATTAGAGACCAAAATGACGTGACAGTAACAAATATATGTCACTGTAGGATTTAAACAATGATTGATTGGTTGATTTTTAGTTAACTTGGCCCAAAGGGCCAAGTGTGCTTATCTCATCACTTTGCGTCCGTCCTCCGTCATCAGTCGTCCATCGTCGTCCGTCGTCGTCGTCCGTCATCGTCCTCCGTCGTCGTCGTCGTGGTCTGTTAACTTTTACAAAAATTTTCTCCTCTGAAAATACTGGGCCAAATTTAACCAAACTTGGCTACAATCATCTTTTGCCTTGAAAACTATAATAGGTCAAGAGAGACTTCAATTGCAAAAATAACCAGCAAGACAAAATCTACAATTAAGACAAAATTAACCCAGCCGGCATTTCAACGTTGAAACAACGTTGAATCAACGTTGATTTGTAACGTTGAAAAGACGTTGAATTAACAGTTGGTTTTGAAAGTTGACACAACGTTGAATATCTGACGTTGAAACAACGTTACATTTTCAACATTGCATCAGCGTTGATTTTTGATTGAATATAGGTTGAAACTTAACATTGAAACAACGTCACCCTAATATTGCAACAATATTGTTTCATGTTGAAATAAGCATTTCGTTGCTTGTCGTTGGTTCATCTGTCATATGTGTTTGTCGTTACAAAATAAGGCCGTTGTTTTTTTCTCGTTTGAATTGTTGGATTATTATGTCCGGGTCTTATATCGCGGATTACTAGTATACGGAGTGGTGTTTGCTTAATGTTGAAGTCCATTTAGTGACCTCCACGTCAATTAGACTCTGGTGGATATAAATTTGTCTCATTGGCAATCATACCACATCTTCTTATATCTATATTAGTTAGTAACAACAAAAGATTTTGAAGCCACATGACACTACAGAGGACAACAGCAAGATTTGAAGAAAAAAACAGTACAACAGATGTCAAGTTATGACAAAAGCTCATATAGCCAAAAGTGGTAAATGAATACAAACAATCTCTTAATTCATTTTTAATATTTTCGTGAAAAAGAATTGTAGTCTCTAAACTCCTCCAACCATTTCTGGTGCACAATCCTTCTTTAATTCAGCTTCTGTTATTTTTGTGTAGGCATCCATTACTTTTCCTGAAAAAAACACAAATAATATTTTGTAAACATGAGTTAACAATTACGTAGAACGTCAAAGGCAGGAAATAAAATGTTATAACGGCCAGTTTTTTTTTATAATTTACTGGTTTACATCATAGCCGATCTTTTTTTTACCATTTTTCGCTCCTGTACATGTACAATGTAGCAATGCCACCTATCTCGAGCACCACAATCTATTGTTCAAATGCCACCTATTTCGAGCACCAGGATCTATGGTTACAATGCCACCCGTCTCGAGCAGCAGGATCTATTGTAACAATGCCACCCATCTAGAGCACCAGGATCTATTGTAACAATGCCACCCATCTCGAGCACCAGGATATATTTAAATAATGACAACCATCTCGAGCACAAGGATCTGTTGTTAAAATGCCACCTATCTCGAGCACCAGGATCCATTGTTAAAATACCACCTATCTCAAGCACCAGGATCTATTGTAACAATGCCACCAATCTCGAGCACCAGGATCTATTGTAACAATGCCACCAATCTCGAGCACCAGGATCAATTGTATTAATGCCACTCATCTGAAGCACCAGGATTTATTGTTAAAATGCCACATATCTCGAGTACCAGGATGTATTGTACAAATGCCACCTATTTAGAGCACCAGGATCTATTGTAACAATGCCACCAATCTCGAGCACCAGGATCTATTGTAACAATGCCACCAATCTCGAGCACCAGAATCTATTGTAACAATGCCACCCATCTCGAGCACCAGGATCTATTGTAATTATGCCACCCATATTGAGCACCAGGATGTATTGTTAAAATGCCACATATCTCGAGCACCAGGATCTATTGTACAAATTGTACAAATGCCGACTATTTCGAGCACCAGAATCTATTGTTAAAATGCCACCTTTCTCGAGCACCAGGATCGATTTTTAAAATGCCACCTATTTCCAGCACCAGGATCTATTGTAACAACGCCACCCATCTCGAGTACCAGGATCTATTGTAACAATGCCAACCATTTCCGGCACCAGGATCTATTGTTACAATCACACCTGTCTTAATGATTTCAGAGGTTATGATTTTAAATTTGATATGCATTAAAAAAATATAAATACAAATCAAATGAAATAAAATGTCTTTACTAGTATTCCTAATTAAAGGGCCCATATAGAGCTTATAAATCAATACAAATCACAAAGTGCATACAGTATCCACACACACAACACATGCAATCTAACATGCATACTGATTATTGATAATAAAAAATGTTAAGAATTAAGAATAAATACATACCTTGACAGCTACTACCTCTATCAAGGATTTGTATAGTATTACTATACAAATCCTTACCTCTATCCTTAAATCCTTTTTCCCTAAAACTCTTTAAGTTACTGTTCTGTCCCTTATATCTGTGCAAAAAATAAGAATAACATCGATCATCGCCAAGCAATATTTTAAATTTGTAAAATTCGATTGAAGAATAAAAAGAAATCATTAACAATTTCAAAGCATAGTTGACAATAATTAAAAATGTGATAATGGATGACGGATTAAAATTTTAGATAAAATTAAAAGGGGGAGATATGATAATCTTACTTGCCAAAAGTTCCTTGACTTTAACAAATCAGCAGTAAAGAACTTAAATAAACTGTATGTAGATTCATGTAGGCTGAGTATGCTGTTTCCAGATTATAGTACATATTTATATAGAAGTGCAGTCATAAATTTGGAACGTACAACAAAAAGACAATGGACACACTGAAGTCAGAAATGAAATCTCTACAACATTCAATATGGCGAGATTTTCAGAATGTAACGCGTTTGTGCATTTATAATCTCCCATTGTTAACATCACACAAGCATTGAAAGGCAATTAAAACAGCAACGGATAATAATTTAGGAATCACTTACATTTCTATGAATTATTCTTTCCTGAAAACGGTCCTAAAAATTGTCCAGAAAAATTGTACAATCTACTGTGTTTGTATCACACTTCATGATCGCTGCCGCGTTTGAAAAAGGCGGTCACACACGTGCGGTCATACATTAATCAGCATCATGTCACGTGATAATATTATCAATAGATTATTGGGAGTGCCAATCCTCGTGTATCTGTTGTGTAGATGCCACACTTTCACATGTTGTGTCTTATCTGTGATTAAAATATTTCCGGATAATAACAGTTAATAATTAGTTAGTAGCATATTTCGACGATTGATAATTTATATTTTTGTATATTTCTATGATTTTAATAAACGACCCGGTTAGACGTCGGTTTGAGCTTTAATTATATTTCTTTGGAAAATTCCTGATTTTACTAGATATTGTACAAAAAAATTAAAAGGCAACATTGATAACAATTTACATAGCAAAATCCTTATTTGTGAACTTCTGTTGATGCAACAACAAACGATGTACAACTATGATGATTCCTCTTTAAAACTGATGGTGAATATTTTTTTACATCTTTATTCTCGACGAACACCCCTCGTCGACATATCAACCAACATTAAACGTTGAAACAACATATTTATTTCAACCTAACTTCAACATTAAAAATTCAACTAAAATTCAACGTTGAAACAACATACTTTCTGCAACATTACTTCGACGTTGCTGTTACAACGTTGAAACAACGTTGAAGCAACGTCATGACAAAATATCAACCACGTTTCAACGTTGAAATGACGTTGCGTGCCGGTGGGAATGGAGGAAATCTTCCGACTCCTTTTTGGGAGTTATTGCCCTTTAATGAAGATTTTTACCATTTTTTTTTGCGTTTTGCCTTATATGATTAAAATTATAATAGATAGACACTTTAAATAATAAAAATGATCAGCAAGGCAAGATCTATTAACAAAATTTTTTTGATATTATTACTAGACTGTCACTCTTTATAGGAGTGATTGTCCTTAAATGAGGATTTTTTTTTATCATCTATGGTGTTTTGAGCAAAAACTTAAGAAGATAGAGAGAAACTAAACAGACTAAATGATCAACAATACAAGATCAACAAAAAAGAGATTTTTGTCATGAATTCTTATCTTGTTTAAAATGTTAGAGAGTGACTCCTTTGTTGAATATGCACATAGACCAAAGTGAGCGACACAGGCACTTTAGAGCCTATAGTTAATGTTTAACGCCACGTTTATGGCTCTTTCGTGACTGTCCGTTTTTACTAGTGGAGGAAACCTGAGTGCCCGGAGAGAACCAACAACCAGAAAAACTGACAATCCTTGTCAATTAAGATTGGAGTCGAATGCACACGCCTTTGACCATAAGCAAACCCCATACTATATACGCACTGTTAAGCTAAGTATACTTGATTTTATTATTGCAAATAACAGTAAAACTTTAATCGTCGTTTACTAGACTTCTATCGTTCCTTCTGCCACCATTAAGTATCAAAGCTTCTCTATCTTCTTAGTAAAATAAATCATATACGAAATGTATTTTTTCAAATATGTTTATAAATATCTTTTAGATTTAATCACTTACATATATTATACTGGGGTAAAATATCCCGGTGGTTAGTCCTGCAACTCGGATATGAGCCTATATCCTCTGTGAAGGAAAACAAAGATAAAAATGGTAATTAGTTTTGAAATCAGGATACTCTAGTATAATATAATTGTTATTCGGGTTTCACAAGGGGATATGTACTCATATTCCCCGTCAGAGCCCTATATCCCCTTCGCCTGGCGTCTCAAGAGATATAAAACACTGACAGGAAATATGAGCCCATATCCCCAGTGAAGATCCCGAAAAATATAAAATCTTTATCATTTTAGCTGTGATTGGACACTATTGTGGCGAGCCTGGAACATATGGTGATATGACATTGCTGAATATTGTAATGCAGCCTTCAAGAATTAGCTGTCTTTTGGAATGTGCCAATAATGATGCCTGCCTTGGAGTCAATTTCAATGCTAATACAAGCAAATGTCAACTCGTTGCTGGACGTCAACTTATGGTCAAATCAGTTGCCCAAGACTGGAACTTTTATTCCAAATGCTAAACTGTGCTTAGCTTGTTTAGATATTTAGATAGCAAATGATTCAAATCTTAAAACGTCTCCTCCGTTGGCATTCTGATTTCGATAAACGCGACTGAGAAGGTTATCATGGAAAAATATATTTAATTTCATTTACTCATATTCAAAAACGCCTTCGGAATACTTTTATATATTTATTCATTGTTCAAACAGTTTTTGTCAATATGTTTGTGATATTCCATTGAAAAACATGTCTATGTTCAGAGATGGCAACATCTTTGTTTTATTAATTTGTTCGAAACCAATATGTCAGCCAATGAAAAAAGTCTAGCATAACTGCAAATATCAGAGAGTAAATCTTTCAAATATCTTTCGATTTTAAAGTGAAGAGTAGACAGTTTTAGTTGACTAATTTTAATAACTTATAAATTTATAAAGCAACGACGGTCTTAAGTTTTTGTATCAGAAAAACAGTAAAAGTCAGTCTTAACAAAAATGTGCTAAGTAACTCTTGGGAAAGCCCATTCGAATTCATTCAGTTCGTAAAGAGTTCTGGCAAACATTTGAAGGCAACAGTAGGTTAACGAGGTTCAAATCTCTTAAACTCATTAGGAAGCTAAAAATCAAGGTAAAAACAATGGAAAATTGGGGAACTGCATTATCTCCAAAAGAATCGGTAACAGGTGTATCGACGTGGTAGGCAATATCGGTACATTTACAGAACAGACGACTATTGTGTTATCTAAAGATCCTAGACTGCGAAACCATGTCGCTAGTGAGTTGAGACACAGACAAACACCTGACATATTGGATATTTGTTTTCAAATGTCTTCATCCATGGCCTCTGATTGGGTTCGTGTTGCTCAACCAGTAGCTTTCTGTGTATAGTTTTGTAATTGTGGTTGGTCTTTCTCTATTGTTTTTATTTTTGGCCTTGGTGTTTTTTTTTTTTGTGTTTTCTTTTATAATGATTATTGATTTCGCCATTTGTATGTTCTCTCTCTATTAAAAATAAAGTGATTTTGTTAATCGCCCAATCAACTATACATTTTGAACTGACAAATTGTGAAAGACAGGATGAAGGAAACTGCCTCTGAATTCATAAAAAGGGAGGAACTTATTGGGCATAATGACATGCCCCTAAAAAGCCTTGAGTTGTTTTCATCCACCTTTTTTGGTTCTGTGGTGGATAGTTGTCTCATTGGTATTCAAAATGTATCTCAATATTTTTATTTCAATAGCTTTGATAAACAGCAAATATTTAAGTGGTATGTCCAAAATTATTATAACTGTATTTTAAGTTTATTGATTTGTCCTCCCTCAATTAAATAATAGACAGCCAGTGTCTCCTAGACCTGGTTCTCTCAACTGGTATTTCTGCCATGATACCGGCAAATTCATATTAGACTTAAAAATCAACATATAATACTTTAGCCTTCAAAATGTCTAAAAAAAAATGCATAAAATCACAATTTTTCAAACAGGTGTGGGCTACCGGAAATCGGGATATGTTGGTGTAGGAATATTTTGGTGGTTTTCACCAAAATAGTCGTGGTTAAATGTTCTGGTGTCAAATTTTGGCACTTTGGATCAATTAAGTATTTTAATTTGGCCAAATTGAATTCATTGTTCACTTAGTTTGATGAACTATATAAAATTATTAATACTATGACACCTGAAAAATTCAAAAAGAATCAGAGATAAACACCATTATGAAAATAATTTGAAAGAATTCATCTATGATATTATATTCAATGTAATAATTTCATTAGGAAATGCGTGTGCGAAATCAAGAATATGACAGTTGTTTTCCATTCGTTTGATGTGTATGAGCTTTTGATTTTGCCATTTGATAAGGGACTTTCCGTTTTGAATTTTCCTTGGAGTTCGGTGTTTTTGTTATTTTACTTTTTACTTTATAACGGACAGTATTTTAATTGAAGTTACAGTTTGTTAAATAAAATATATAAAATATGTATGTAATAAGTTAAACATTTAGATATGTTTAGATATGTTCTCTATAAATATGTAACGTAGTTTTATGAGAAATAAAGTCACTCATTCATATTTCATAAGTAATCAGGTAAAAGGGATAATTGATCTACTTAAAAAGTTGAAATGTTAACCCTACTAATTTTATACAGGGTGTAACTATTTTTCCCTCATTCAATTAAATACATGATGTATGGGATCGTTTGATTGTACGATCATGTCTCATAATGTTCTACTCCATCTGTATTGTAAGTACTGTATCAACAAAAAATGTGACTACTGTAACAGTTAAAGTATCCTAACTTACGGTATATCCAGTCTAGTCTCATTTATGTAACGTTTGTTTAAGAAACTATTTAGCATGAGAATATTTTATCAGCAACCATTTTATCCCCAAAATTAAAATTTAACCCTTTTTAGATAACCATGCATAAAACAGTGGCGGATCCAGAAATTTTCATAAGGGGCCCACTGACTGCCTAAGAGGGGGCCCGCTCCAGTCATGCTTCAGTGATTCCCTAAATAATCAACCAAATTTTTCCCACAAAAGGGGGGGCCCGGGCCCCCTGAAAAACCCTCTAAATCCGCCTCTGTAAAAGATAAAACTAGAGACTTTCAGAAGCCTGAATAACGCAACTGTCAAAAATAGGGAGTATTTAAATCATTAGCATCATTACCAGCCATTTTTAAAACATAAAGTGATGTGGGGACCAAGTTAATTCAAGATCTATTCTCAGAATAATTATTTTATGGCCATCATTTCAGGACAAGTTAACCTAAATAAGGAGTAAATTAACTATTTCCATGACTTTTTTCTTGGTATCTTGTCGTGCTTATAACTGCTGCCGTTTCTTAAGTTGGTTACTAACTTTTCGAAATAATTAAGTAAAAAATATTAAAAAGGGGAAGATACCAATGGGACAATCACGATTAACAGATACATTGTACTATGAAAAATTGGAGTCTTTTACATTTCGTTAGATATTATGTATACTAACCCACTATTCTTTTATGTGTTTAGATTTAAATTCATTTTGATGACAATGAAAAGAAAAAAAACTATCAAATAACTAATAAAAGAAGAAATGGATTGAAGGGGTAAATTGCGTCATTTAGACAGAAACCATATAATATATTGATAAAAAAATAATCGAATGACGTCATCTTTATTATAGGGTATCCTGTTCACCTTGTACTCCCTTTGTCAACTCTAAAATGAAAATATTTAATGAAATTTCCTTGTTTTATTTCGATGAGTAATGAAACAAATTTTTTTTTTTCTTGTGCAGCATATAACAAACTGATATTTTTTCGTAATGGCATAAGTGAGAATTATAATTATAGAAACAACAGTAACAATTGTGCATGAGCTTAATATTTAACTATGGTTTAATCGGTTTCTGTTTTTTTTTCTCTCTCTCTTTTGAATAACCCAGTAAACTATATAAATATTAAAACAATAGAGGTAAGCCAAATTTCTTTTGAAGACTAATTTTAGGAGAGGCATGTTGTGATGCATTTGAAAAAAAGAAAATCAAGAAACAAACTTCGATTACCAGGTACTTCATATCTGAGAAACAGGCAATATATGTCCTCAATTTTAGAATTCATTCATACATTTTTGCATACATGTATATATTCAAAATTATTAGTCAAAATGTGTACTACAAGGATCACCAGTTCATCACCTTTTATTTGATACCTAAATTTACCAAAATATATTCTACATAGTTTGATATTTACACCTATGCGTAGGAACTATTTGGTTTTAAATATGTACTACTTTCCAGTATGTACTTTTTGAAAGGGCCCGATTTGGTGGTTTTGCATCTTACAAAGTCTATCCGAATTATTTTTGCAAATAATTCCGCTCAAGCCGGTGCTATGGGCCATCTTAAACTTACAGAGAGGTGCGAGTATTTTTGCACCGTTTTGAAGGCCTCACTGTGACTTTGAGTTGAAGAACAGCAATAAAAGCGCTGTTCCTTTGCGTTTTGTGTGTTTGTGTTGTGCATGTACTGATTTTGTGTCATGGATACCCCATACCTTTGTTTTTCTATTAGAATTTGTAGGTCAATGTTACATGTTTTTATTGTCATTGTTTATTTTTTGTTTTTGTTATTTTGCAACAGACCTATTTTTTGGGGGATTTCATACTTACCTTATCTTATGCTTATCTTGTATTAAAAATTGTGATTATACTTTTTATTAAGAAATCCTTATTATAAATGAAACTCCGAAAATCGAACTTTTTGTAATTTTCAAAATGTTGCTTATTCGAAAAAAATCTCGTTTTTGTGTTTTGTATTTTTTGCATTTATAGAGACATCTGAAGCAAAGTTAGCAAAACAAGATGAAGGGGACATGTTTGCACAAAAATCATGCAGATTAATAAGAACAAAAAGCGCATGTAAAAATGTATAACTAATGAGATATTTATCATTTTAACTTCGACCATACCCTATAGCTACCACGCAGCTATGCCAATAAGACAACTCTCCACTAGAGACCAAATAACGTAGGCCTTTGACAATGAGCAAAACCCATAATACAAAGCAAGCTATACAAGGCCCTGAAATGACAAATGTAAAGCAATTAAAAAAAGAAAACTAACTTATGTATAAACAATAAACAAAAAAACAAATAGGATATACAGCAACAAACGACAACCACTAATTAAGGCTCCTTACTTAGGACAGGCACATACAGTTAAACATGTATGCGGGCACCCAATCCTCCCATAACTCGTGATAGTGATGTAACAGCACAACATAACAACAAACTATAAAAATCAGTTGAACCAGATCGATACAGAACACAAAACAACTAACAAAACACTGAAGACACAAGATACAGATCTGAGAGTACTCGTAGTTACTGCATGAAGCTAGTTCAAAGCCCATAATAACTAATAACAATATCACGTGTGTGGTATGATTGCCAATTAGACAACTCTCCACAAGAGACCAAATGACATAGAAATTAACAACTATAGGTCACCGTACGGCCTTCATCGATGAGCAAAGCCCATACCGCATAATCAGCTATAAAAGGCCCCGAAAAGACTAAAACCAACAAAAACTTTTTAAGAGGAAAAATCTGAAAAAAACGTAATGCAATGAAAAATCAAAATAATTACACTTAAAAAATATTATTAAAGACCACTATCTCATTTGTGTTCGTAAAAAAAGATTTATATAACTACTTTACGATTTTGGAAATGAGAAGACGAAATATCCAAATGATAAAATGGAAAAATATTTTGAAAAATGATCAGCTGTCGTTTGAGGAATTTAAAATGGTTACAAAATGGTAAACAGCATTAAATTGGTATGATTAATATTAAAAAGAACTTCGAAATTTTCCGTTGTGGTTGTAATGAGAGATGCACGACGTTTCACGTACTACTAACTATAGCACTCTAGTTTTATGAAACACATAAAAAGTTTTTTTTTCCAAACCAGGACACATACAACACAATACTTACAGATATACATATTAATGTACAACATTCAATGCTTACTAACGTTCAACAAAACGAAAACAATATAAAATATCTACATAAGAAAATAAATGTATAAATATGTTGTTTATATAGAATATAAGAGGAAATGAAAAAGTACAATATTCCCAATGTGAAAATTACAAAATCAAGTCGGATATCTCAATTCTAAATATACATTCTACATAAATCAGATGATGTTCTCTCAACCGGTCTTTCTCAGTAAGGTATTTCTTGCGGCTATTATACATGGCATATATTTCAAAAGAAATAATGAACTAATAAGAAAGAAATTGATAAAGAGACGGCCATTTGATTTCATGGGAGTAGGGGCAGGAGAGATTTTTGGGGAGGAATATTCATTTTCACTCGTTGCTGGCTGATTTATTTCGAGCAAAATATTATTTTCCCTTTTGTTCAGATCATTTCCTGTATTTTTGTCGCCAGAATACTAATTTTTGTCTTGTCTTGTGCAATTTCGTTTTTAATTGTTTACCAGGCCAGGATATTGATTTTCAAAATGTTTCTGCCAACCCCTATTACTCTTCCCAGAAAATCAATATAAATGACAAAATACGTAATTGCAACAATGACATTAAATTCGGATTCTGAATCGTCTTCTGTTTAAATATAAATAATTTAACATGGTGTAACAATTATGCAGAAATTCAACTTGTATCATCATAAATTATTTAATGATTTGGTCATTCTAAGTAAAAGACACATTGGTCTATCAGTAACGCGTCAAATATTGAAACTCGATTCCCTTTATATTAAACCGCGACTATATATCCTTTGAAAGATACAATCTATTTCAGTATTTTAGTTTAAAAATCAATATTTAAAAATAAGACAACTTTGAATACTTCACACAGAATTTAAGAATTAACGTATGAATTAAATTTTGAACAAATCCTTTATGTAAAAGATTGTGCATTAGCATCTAATACCGTAACACAGAAGAAATCAATAGATATAAAGCTGTCAATATAAGGGTCACTTAGTAGACACTCTTCTCTACATATTATCAGCTCTAAATCGTCCAAAGTCTAGACAAATTAGAGTTAAAATCTAACAAACTTAAAAAAATCTTCATTCAAGACCAAAGTTTGTGTTCCTTATTACTATAATATGTTATCTTAACGTGAAGTCTCTATTGCTACAAAATATATATATTGTCATGTTATCTTTGTTCGCCATAAGAAATTTATAGTTTCTATCTGGGTTTGATTGGAGATCCTTTAAATCAACCTGTCCTCTACCATTCAAGTCGTTGCATAAAATTGGTTTAACTACTACTTTCTTCCCTGTGTGCTTTTTCTTTATGTAACAATTTTCACAAAGTGAACGACAAAGTAGCTCTTCACGTGTTTAGGTCTAATGCATCCTTGGCTTTCAAATGTTTGAGTTTGGGCAATCATGGTTAAGGTAAATCTAGAAAAGCGCTTCGGTGTTATTATATATGTAGGACTCTAAAGTGCGATGGTACTCTAAAGCGCGATGGTCACGCTAAAGTGCGGTGGTCTACGCTAAAGTACGATGGTGTATCACGCTCAAGTGCGATGGTTGTGTGTCTGCTAAAGTACAGTACGATGGTATATCACGCTAAAGTGTGATGGACGAATAGCTAGGGTAAGGTTCGACGGCTTAAAACGTTTAAGTACATGGATGTTAAAAAATAGTCTTTTTGCAAAAGCTAGTATGCTAAGGTATATCATATGTGACAGGCTTTATAATTTACCGGTAGGCTTAAGTAATTGTTTCTAAATTAAGAAGACCGACCACGTTATAATTGCTAAAAATATAATTTATGTGTCACAAAATACTATATTTCCTGTAAATGATTTTTTAACAATTCGGGCGTATTAAATATTTGGATGATTGGTGTAGCTTGCCGTGTTATATTTTCCTACAATGTACAAACGATGTTTTAGCCGACAATTTATAATTTACGCTTGAAAACATTTATAGAATAACTAATCGAAGAATTCAAATGGAGAAAAATATTCAACGAGTGACGGAACAACACATTAATTCACAAATGCGCGTAGCGCATGAGTTAATTATCAGTGTTGTTCGGTCACGAGTTGAATATTTTTCGATATTTGAATTCTTTGATTAGTTATTCTTTTTATTACATTGGCTAATGACTTTTTTAATGTAAGGAACTATATCTTTTTTCTACGCATTCACAATTTGTTTTGATCCGACGTTATCGACGTCAGAGAGTGAAATAACCACGTTTATTTCACATGTGCAATTATCGGTTTTTATTTGACTGGGAAATCAATGTAATTCATTGCTACCAATGTAATAAGTATCTTTATTTTACCGACGTTACTTTTCAATAAAATCGACAATATTTTAACGGGGACCGCAAAGTAAACTGCAACGTAAACAATGATTTAAATGTATTCGTTCGCTTCCAATAGAAGCAGGATACAGGATACCTATGTTTATACTATTTTGTATTTATATAGTAAAATGGTCGACTGTAGGACACATGTCCTTCTTCTAGCACCCGAAAAAAACCATTTGATTTAGACGGTTAAATTAGGTTTGAAATTAAGTCATGGACATTAGATTTAAAAGTTGTTAATCAAATATTCTTAATTTATCTACCGGCATGTTAATTTTTGGTTTGTATACACGACTGCTAACGTCATAATGTTTCTTTCTTACGTCTATACTTTCGCGGACCATGCATCGGAACTTTAGCGTATGGAGGAATCGCACTTTAGCCCAGACCATCGCACTTTAACGTGACCATCGTTCTTTAGCGTCCCCATCGCACTTTAGAGTCCTACATATATATAATTAAAAGTGTTCAGTATTCGTATTAACATTGACTTTTCATACATGACATAGTTGACAAGAACGGCGGCCCATATTTAACTACTCTAGGGACGTGTTTTATTGGTCTCTTCTGTACATCTCCAGAATGTCTTCTGGTGAAGAGTCCAAAAAAAATGAATCAGGACCTCTTCTGGAGATATTCTGTAGAAGAAGCAATGAAACAAAAATTCAATTTGCCGTCGAATATAGCAGATTTTTTTTTTTTTATTTTGGATGAAATAAATGAAGTTTACGATAATTTACTAAAAAAATAAGATACGTCAGTTCATTTGGTAGGCATGACTTATAGTGTGCTATGTTTTGGCATTGGTCTAATTATACAATAAGTGTTAAAACAAAGAAAATTGGTTGGACGCAATCGCTGTGTTCGTGAGTTTTCAAAATCTTTTTTCCCTGGTGTTCCGTGAAAAAAATCTGTTGGTCCTAACTATTATTTCTATTGCAAAATTTCGATGGTCAAAACCTTCGGACCACCACTTTTCGAAAACCTTAATTGTATATGCATGTATAATTAAATAAAATGTATATGCATGTATATAAGCTAAGGTATACGTGGTCATGGCGTTTCTCAGACTGTTTATGACTAAATCCGTTGGCCAAGTTGTGTGCTGATTGATACTTTAGTCTGGGAGAACAAGATTTATTTTAGTGTTAGTTGCAATTAGTTTTTAACAAACTTGCAGAAATTACAATTACTCTTATTTCGGTGCTTTGTGTCTATTGTCAGGTTTAATCCACCATTTTCTACATAAGGAAATGCCTGTACCAAGTGAGGAAAATGGCAGTTTTCCATTCGTTTGATGTGTTTGAGCTAAGTTTTGATTTTGCCATTTGATAAGGGACTTTCTGATTTGAATTTTCTTTGGAGCCCGGTATTTTTGTTATTTTACTTTTTGTTTTAAGGTTAGTTGTTTTTTGTGCCTCTTACCGATCTTTTGAGTTAACCTAATTGCAACTGATTTTTACAGTCAGTCCTTATGTTGTACTGTTACACCACTGTCCCAGCTTAGGGGAGGGTTGAGCGCTCACAAACATGTTTAACCCTGTCATATTCTTTATGTGCCTGTCCCAAGTACAGTGGTTGTCGTTGACTGATGTCTGTCGACTCATATTTGATTTTTTGTAAATTGTTTTGTTATATATAATTAGGTTGTCAGTTTTTTCGTTTGAATTGTTTCACATTTTTCATATCAATGCATTTTTTAGCCGACTATACGGTATGGAATTTTGTAATTGCTGAAGCCCGTAAGGTTGCCTTTATATCGTATACCTGACTTTTAAACTCGAATTTTTCTGAACATGCATGAAATATTTGTCACTGGATGTTAAAAATAAGCAACCAACAACCAATCAATTTAAACCTGTGTTTAATAAGGAGAAAACCATTTGATATTTTTGTTGAGGGGTGGGGTGGGGGACATGAGAATTTTAAATATGAATATGGTGGCCTGGTGAGAGCTGAAATAATACAAATACAAATATTAATACAAATACTTTTATTGGCACAAACTCATTAACAATAAATGGTTAAGACCTATTGCATACATATAATTATATTAATTGACATGGTAGAATGAAAAGTTACATGATAACATATCATTATAGAATGAAAAGTTACATATTGATGTTTCATATTAGTTCACTATTTCTTATATTTAGACACTCTGATATGAAAGAGGAAGAGTCTAAGTAATAATGCTGAGCTATTGTTAACCAATAGAGATATTTTATCCTCGGGGCGGCAATTCAATCTTTTTTTGGTAGGGGTGAGCAGCTGAGACATCAACTACCCCACCCTTTTCATATATTTTGTTTATCAAAAATATATACCTTGTCATATATCAATTAACAAAAAACAGACCTATAGATATATTTGCATATTTTTCATCTTCTGGTATATAGTATAGAGAATTTTTTCTTGGTCCCGCTCATCATCACGTTCATGTTTAGAAGCAGTCACAAAAATCACACCTTGCTTTTCCAATAAATGTGTCACATCTTAAACACTTCTCTCTATTTGCCCTTTTTATATCTTTCATTATGAAGAAATTTCATTTTCAGTAGATAATGAAATATGTTTGGTCAGATAAATGTGGTAACATCCCAGAGAGTAACACTTTCACTGAGTTTTATATTACTAAAAAGACTGACAAAAAGTTACATTGCCGTTCCTGTTTCGTAATGGTGTGAGGCGATGAACACAAAGGCAGTTTCATTCTACATATTTAATTAGCTACATGATAACAAGAGAGAGAGCGCATGCTACATCAGCAATCTATTAATACATTTTGGTTGTGCAGGTATATCTAAAATAATTCTGACTGAATTCTGATATTGGAATATTAATAGTATTGTTATATCCCTTCTTCTTTAAATAAAAAAATTACATAAAATTTATTTTACCAATTAAAGTCATATATAAAATTTGTTTTACCAATTAAAGTCATATTCAACACCTAAGAAATTTAATGTCTAAATGTGTAGTTAAAGTCAAAGATATTGTCTTAATGATCGCTTTGCATACATGAAATATATCGGTTGTTTGAAAACACTACTTCTCTAATAGACGAGTATATCATTATTTTACATTATTTACACGAGATCACTTCAGGGATTATTATGCCCTGTACGCACTTGTGATCTACTCGCACACAAAATCCTTAAATCGTGCTGGTGGTTTTACAACTCTTCCTGATCGTGTTATTATCGGTGTTTCTTTCGCATTTTCGGTTTCTGGCGCATTTTCACAATGGTCTTGATTGTTTATTTCTCCATGTTCAAAGTCGGAATTGTCTCTTTCAATTTCTGCAGGTTCATTATTATCGTCTTCTAGTGTGTGTTTAAGTTGGCGACGATTTCTACGTATGGTTCGCGCTCCAACATCAACTTCGTACGATCTGATGTTGACCTGTTGTTTGATAGTCCCTTTCTTCCACTCTTTGTTGAATTTTGATGGTTGTATTCTTACGATATCTCCATTTTTTAACGTTGGCAAATCTTTTGTTCCTTGATTGTAATAGAATTGTTGCTTTTGTTTTGTTTCGTTAATTCTATTTGTACCTTATTCGAGCAACCACTTTCGGTCTCAGAAGACTTTCTTTCGTCGGTAATAGTGTTCGTGTTTTTCTGTTCATTAGTTTTTCAGCTGGATTATTGTCAAAACCCTCTGTTGGTGTATTTCTAAAATCGAGAAATGCTAAATATGGATCCTTTTTGTCAAATTTTGATTTCTTCATTAACCTTTTTACTGTTTGTACTGCTTGTTCCACTTTTCCATTACTTTGAGAATACAATGGAGATGAAGTGTCATGTTTAAATTCCCAGAGTCTGCTAAATTTTCTAAACTCTCCACAGTCAAATTGTGGACCGTTGTCTGTAAAACACACATCGGGTATACCGTGTCTTGCAAACTGAGCTCTGAGTTTTCTGATTACTGTCAGCGCAAGAGTATCCTCAAGATAATCGACTTCCCAGTAGTTAGAATAGTAATCTAGTGTCACTAGATAGTTCTTACTTTGAAATGTCATTAGATCGATTCCTACTTTTGACCATGGACGACTTGGTATTTCGTGTGATATAAGTGTCTCTTTCTGTTGTTACCGTTCGAATGTTCGACATGTTTCGCATCTCTGTATAAAATCTTTTACCTCGGCATTCATTCCTGGCCAATAAAGACTTTCACGTGCTCTACGTAAGCAACCTTCTATTCCTATATGTGATGAATGAATCTTTTTAATCATATCAGTTCTTAGAGATTTAGGAATAATAACTCTCTCTCCTTTGAATAAAAGACCATTCTGTAGTGTCAGTTCATCTCGAATGTCGAAATATATTGATACACTCGATGGTACATTCCATTTATTTATCGGCCATCCTTCCTGAATAACTTCTTTCAGTTCTTGCATTTGAAGATCATTCTTAGTATGTTCTTGAAGTTCAGAAATTCGCTCTTCAGATATCGGCAACTCATCTATCATGTTAATACTTTCAATTTCGTCTGTTGTTATACTAGTATCTGAAGTCTCTTTTAAGTAAGCTCTACTTAAAGTATCAGCTAAGTACATTTCCTTTCTTGGTCTATATTGCAGGATTATGTCGTACTTTTGTAAACGTAAAAGCATACGTTGTAAACGCTTTGGTGCAGCATGAAGCGGCTTTTTCATGATTGATTCGAGAGGTTTATGATCAGATATTACATTTACTGTTCTACCATATGTATACGAGTGAAATTTTCCAAGTCCGAAAATGACTGATAATAGTTCCTTCTCTATCTGAGCATACCTTGTTTCGGTATCAGTGAGAGCTCTACTCGCATATGCAACTGGTCTGTCTTCCTGCATAACTGCAGCACCAAGTCCAGTTTGGACTTGCCTTCTTTGATATTCTTCTGGTGCAGACGATAAACCGAACGGCATTCGCAACCATCTGTAGCGTCCGAACGGTGTGTTGAATGTCGTCAACAACGAGCTTTCTTCATCCAATTCCACATGCCAAAATCCATTCTTAGCATCAACGACACTAAATACCTTTGCCCTACTCAGTTCGGGTAGTAAATCATCGATAGTTGGTAGCGGATAATGACTTCTTTTCAACTGCTGGTTTAAATGCTTCGGATCAATGCATATCCGAAGTTTGTCTGGTTTTACGACAGTTACCAAACTTGAAACCCACGGAGTTGGCGTTGAAACTGGTTTTATAATTTCTAACTTTGTCAGTCTTTCCAATTCGGAATGAAGCTTCTCTTTTATAGCGACAGGTACTTTTCTTGGCGGATGTACTACAGGATTTGCAGTATTGTCCAATTCTAAATGATATTTTCCTTCCAATTTACCAGTCCTTCAAATATGTCTGCATATTCCTTCATAACTATTTCTTTTGAAAGGGGTTTAGTAAGTGCACCCTGTCTCACTGCCTTAATATTTTCATAATTTACAGTTACCAAATTCATAGCTTGCACTGCTTTGCTACCTAACAACGGAGTCAAAGTGCCATCTTTTACTACTACAAATTCTGCCTTAAACTTATCATTGTTCTTTGGATTGACCAATTTTAAAATGCATTTTCCTATAGGTTTTATTGTGGTATTGTTGTACATTGTTAATATTTGACTTGTTTTCTGTAATTGGTTAATATCAAGCTCTTTCAATGTTCTTGCAGTGATTATATTGCATGTTGCTCCACTGTCTAATTGAAATCTTGTTAATTTGCTTTTCTCATTCTTGCCTATTATCTTCATAGATGCATATATGTGCCTGCTGTGCTTTTCTTTAACAGAGTTTACATTGGTGAGTGTTACTGTGTTTATTTCAAAATAATCATTACTTTCGTCGGACTCTTCCGATATTGCTCGTACTCTGTGTCCTTGGTGACGTCTTTGCCTTGATTTTTGTTCTGATTTACACATACTTTCGAAATGGTTTGCTTTACCACATTTCCTACACTCCTTCCCAAGCGGGACATTTTGCCGTGTTAAATTAGTGTTTTCTTCCGCAATATTTACAAGCAGATGAAATTTGTGCATGAGATGGTTTAGTTTTATGTGTATATTGCTTTTGCTGTTGATAATTAGGATTTCTTTGTTTGTGTTTTACACCATGTACTTCCAAGTCAGAAAAAGTTGGGTTTTCTAGTGTTTTTATTCTCTCCTTAGACAGTTCTGCTGCTCTTGAAATTTGCAAACATTTCGGCAAGTCTAAGTCTATAACTCTTAATAATCTTTCTCTCAGATGTGAATCTTGTATACCACAGATAATTTTGTCTCGGATAAGTGACTCTTGCAGTGCTCCATAGTTGCAAGTCGTTGCTAAGATTTTTAACTCGATGACATACTTGTCAAATGTCTCTTCTCTATTTTGGTTTCTCATATTAAATCTGTACCGTTCTACCGTTTCGTTACGCTTTGGATTGCAATACCCATCAAACGCCTGTAGGACCATTTCTAGCGTCCTATTTTGTTGTTCTTGGTCGAACGCCATTGTAAGGTAGATCTCACGGCCTCTCGTACCGACTAAATACAGAAACAGTTTAACCTTTGCTTGCTCATCCTCACTGTCCATTACCAAATCAATATATAGATTTAACTCTTCCTTCCATTTCTTCCATGCATCGGCAAGATCATGAGCGTCTAAGTTAAATCTTTCTGGGGCTCTCAGTTTCTCCATTGTTTACGTTTTATAGACAAAGGAAACGAACGAGGTCAATTGCGATGGGCAGTGTTTTGAATATATATGTACTCCCTGACTTATTTATTTCTGTCCAGATGCCGGACTAATGTCTTTTCTCGTCACTTCGCTTCTTTTAGCACATCTGACACCATGTTTCGTAATGGTGTGAGGCGATGAACACAAAGGCAGTTTCATTCTACATATTTAATTAGCTACATGATAACAAGAGAGAGAGCGCATGCTACATCAGCAATCTATTAATACATTTTGGTTGTGCAGGTATATCTAAAATAATTCTGACTGAATTCTGATATTGGAATATTAAAAGTATTGTTACAGTTCCCTCTTAAAGGATGCTGACACTATGGAATTTCTTTTAATAATTGTTATCATGTTTCATGTATACAAACGTCAAAATAATCGGATTTATAGCATATATAACTAGCATCAGTGGAAATACGACATTGGAATAAATAGAGATTAATTGGTTTGACAAATAGCTGATGCATTTACGACTGTGGTTTACCCGCATCAAAAATAAATACTGATATCTGATTAGTTCAGATACTTATGGTATAATCAAGCAAGTGATAATATCAACCTTTTGATATATTTAATCTGAATTTCTCACCCTTTTCATATATCATGGAGCATGAAATAGTGACCTATTCCAGCGGCTCATCCCTACCAGTCATTACATAGTAAGTGGCCCCCCGAGATTTTATCATCAGTGGTAATGTTACGCTGTATTCTAAACATAACATTTATTTTATTTTCTGATATTTCTCGTTTTGAGGTAAATCTATTACATTGTAATAAGAAATGTTGTTCATCCTCAATTTCCCCATTTTTACAGACAGGACAGTATCTTTCCTCTCTAGGAATGTCAAGATGTCTTCCCCTTTCAGTCATTAAAGAATGTGCACTTATGCGTATTTTGCATATTGCTGCTCTATCATTTACATTGTTTAGTGAGTCAACATATGATGGTCTTTGACCCATTTTGTATACTCGACGAAAGAAACTGAGTTTAGAAGATTCCTGTATGCATTTTGATTTTGCAAGCACTGATCATAAATTCTTTGTTTTAATAGACAGAATAAAATGAATAATAAATCCACAAAAAATCCTCCTGCCCCCTCCCCCTCCCCAGAATACCAAATAGTCGTCGCCTTCCTGTTTTTGTTCGTGTAGTTCTTATATTTATCCAGCTTATTGTCCCAACGGGGATGTCTTACGAAGTCTGCCATACCATAAAAACGTTTATCACACAGCTCACATTCTATTATATCTGCATTCGTAAATTTATTAATGTCATTTAGACTAAGCGACGCCATGTTTGTTATGTTCCTCTATTCCTCTGCCGTCTAAACTACCTATTTAAAAGGAAGAGGAAGAAGAGAGCCAAAAGATCTTCCCAATGCAAGAAAACAGAAATGGACCTCTTCTGGCTCACTACCGAAGAACAAAAAAACACGCCCTAGCATAGATTATAGTTATGTAGGTCATGTAAACATGGTAAATATATATGAAGAAATAGTTTCTGTAAATCAACGATACTGCTCAGATTAGACAAGGTAATTTTATAATAATGAAATGTATTCCTTACTGTGAATACCATTAAATTGTCGGGTAATTGACATGTTTTCTAATTACGTATACATTTTTACTTTAGGTTTCGCTTATTCAACACAACCCATCGATTTATAAAATGAACTAGTTTGAAACACACTTTATCTCGAGTGTAGTCAAACTTTTTAACTGGAAAAGTTAAAAGGCACTTTGGGACCTTTATAAACAAGCGTTTCAGATATCAAAAACAATATTGGATTTTGGAATCGCTTTTTTTTTCGTCACTGCTGATCACTGCTCCATAACTAAATCAATGTTATACTTTACACTGATATTCATGTACAATGTTTAAATCATGTATTCATTGCCCGTCTATCAGTGGTCTTTAGTCCATATTAATCATATAAGTATTTAACTGGGAGCAACATCTAAACACTTCCCAATTAAGATACTTCATTTTTTTGGGGTTGGGTTTTTTCACACCTTCTGTACGCCAGAAAATACAGGAAATTTTTAGTCTTTTGTAATACAATATAATTATGTTTTGATATTTTTATATCAATGACTTACATTCGTTAAAAAAAATCTACTTGAACAGCTATTTTGTCTGTACATAACATAAATTTTGAGGTGTAAACATAGCTATTTATAAAATAACCTTAATAATTGCAACACATATTGAAGACAGAAATGTTGTAAAAGATATATACTAAAAGTGTGGACTCTCCAACTTTTGAAAAAGGGGGTGAATCAGATTAAAGTGGATACTATTCCTGAGAAAGGCAATATATGTCAGCATTTTAATCTCGCAACAGACGTAGTAATAGAAGATGGTGAAGGAGTAAAATAATTAACATAGGAAAACAAAGAGTTAATAGTGGCCCAACTTAGTGTAGTGGTTTAGTAACAGATCTGTTATAAATATATAGTTTGTTAATTTAGCGCTTGCATTTTTATTTGTTACACAATCATGACATACCAAATACTTTCAATGTTAACTATAGTATATCAGTATAAAACCAATCATTATTTATAATATTGAAACATCCTTCATTATATATTTCGAAAAATATGGATTGATGATAATGTGAGGGGGAGGGGGCAAGATGATTTTGAAAATGAACATAATGGCCTGGTTAGAACTGAAAACAAATAATCTTGTCGAAAACAAGTTGAAAATGTATATTCTGCACAACAAAATCATGAAAATAAGGAAAAAGATGTGTACAAAAAATGTAAGCTGGGCTAAAAACAGGCCCCAGATCTCCAGATAAGAATTTACAAATTGGTGTCAATTGCCCATGTCTGTTCTTTTTCACATAGAATTATATAAGTTGATAGAAAATGGAGAAGTACCCTTGAAGTATCTAAGATTTCTATCAAGACCACCTAGTACAATTTGCGAAAGTGTAACTGGACAATTTTTTAACAGAGTATTGCAGGCATATTTTGACATACCTGTTTTGTTTGTTTCTTGTACATGGACTATATCGTAGGTAATGTCAAAGAAAACTGTCGGAGTCCATGATGTTATTACACATTCGCAGAACTATTTTTGATGCGCTATACACACAGAGAACACATGTGACCTAAACTGGGACAAGGTGCCAGTCTGTTGTTGAATAATTCAATAGGTTACTATTTGTTTAAGAAAGTGAATTGGGGAGGTGTGATGTCGGAGAAAACCTTAATCTGCTTGTTCAAAGTGGCTGATTCGTTAACTTTTACTTATATTTTTACTAAGAAAAATTACTTGTTTTGTATGCATCCAGAATGGTTCAGTACCTGTACATGTGTATATTACAATCTCCATTTGTGCACCTTGTTCATACAAAGAGCAGTTTCTGCCTTGGTTTTCAATGACTATGTAATGTAATATATTGCAAAACTGCCAGGAAAATTCAAACAAACCAGACACACGTTTTAAAAAAGGACTTGCTCCTCTTTGTATTAAAAAAAAACAGCTATCACATACTAGTACATATATATACTTCAATGAAATTTATTTAACAGTGGATGACCATCTTGATTTGTTACATAAATGATAACATTCAATAACTTCATGATAAAAAAAACCCACTAAATTCAGGATATGTTACTGTGTACCTAGGAGCTTGGTGATGAAAACCCCAATACTCGATCTTAGCCTGAGGGGTGAACTGAAATTGATGATGCAAATGAAGAAAATATTTCACTCAATAACATAAAAATCGGCTAGTAAAAACCCCAATTTGTAAATTCGTATCTCGAGCTCTTAATTGGACTTTTGTTAGCCGATTCTCCACAAGCAAGCGGCATTGGTAGCTAGAAAAAGTTGAGTTGCTCATCTCTGAGAAATTTGTAGGTCTGTCCTGCAGACCAATACCATTTCAGCTAGCACGTAAAAATCCGACTCAGCGTATAACATCTTTTATACTGCAACTAGTTGTGTGTATTTCCTAAATATAGTAACACAGCTATATTTTGTGCAATATCGATTTCATCCTGGATAACTTTTTCAACAATCAGGGGTTCCTTTAAGAATGACAATCAGTTTGAGGTTTGTGTTACAATTTTAAAAGCTATCAAAGTATAAATTTAAGTTGTAGTATAAAAACAATATTAGGTCAATGTCAGAAAAATATAAACTTTTTTTGTATTCGGCACAAAATTGGGGAAGTTTCTTAACCTCAAACAAAAAAGTTTATATTTTCTGTCATTGACCTAATATTGTATATGTGCAAAGCAGACTGTATTCATAATTCGACATTTCCTGGACTTTCTAAATAATTATGTATGTAAAATCTGCGACAGAAAGTTAAGCACCACCAATCAATCAGTCAATCTAAATACATTTTTAATTCATATTAATATAATGCTTTATTTTTTCTAATGTGTTTTGTTTTTCTTTATTATTTAGGATTATAAACCGGTAATAAAATCAAAAATCCCTTTCCCCGTTACAGTGTAAACGCAAGCTACATTTCCGTCATTAAGTTACCTTAAAGAGTTTGAAACAAAAATAAAGCATTTCGCGAAGTCTGATTCATAATTATTTTGTCTGTTTTTTTTTAGAAATAAAGAAAACGATGGCATCCAGGGGACTGTGTGATCCATGTACTGAACAAGGAACATCATCGCCGGCAGTCAAATTTTGCTCGGACTGTGAGGAACGGTTCTGTGAAAATTGCATAGAAGATCATTCCAAGTTTAAAGTATTGCGATCTCATCATTTGATCGATCTTTCAACAGCTGGATCTAAAATTCCTACATTTCAAAAATACTGTGACGTCCACGCGGATGGCCTACTCGATTTTTTCTGCACGCAGCATGATGTTGAATGTTGTAGGTCATGTATACCTTTAAAACACCAGTCTTGTACAAATGTTTTTCCTTTAGAAAATGTTTCAAAGAATGTAAGAAATTCAGCAGTCCTGAAAGATACTTTAGATGCAATGGACAGTGCTTCAAAAACTTTAACAGGTTTGATGGACGATACGAATAACAATATCAAAATATTAGAAGATGATGAACCAGCCATACTGAGAGAGTTAAAAACTGTTAAGGAAAACCTAGTAAAACAAATAGACAAACTTGAGGAGAAGGTCACCAAAGAACTTTCTAGCATAAAGAAAAGGAAAGAAATAAAGTTTAAACAAAACAAGACCGAAATTGCAGAACTTACAGCTGAAGTTCAGGAAAGACATGATCAGATTGATTTCCTTAAAGAACACGGATCCAATAATCAGCTGTTTTTGGCTTTGCGACAACAGGAGAAAAAAATCCAATCAATTGATATTCGAGTTAAAGAGATGACTTCGACATTTGTTGGGGCTCGACTCGCCTTATCAGGCATACATGATTTGAAAATCGATTCCATCGGCTCAGTTGAGGAAACCCCTATAACATGTGGAATCAAGCATAAATCAATGAAATTGAACCAAGCACAGGCAAAGCCAGACAACAGTAATCCCATTACCAGCATGCAATGGAAGAATCAATTAAACCTGCAATCGGGAAAGGACTACAACTTAACAGGAATAGCAATAACTGCCGACGATAGCATACTTATATGTAATCATAGAGGCAGTGGGAATCTGTATACTTATAGCAGCACCAATGTTTTTAAGTCTGACCAACCGTTGCATAGTCCATATGGTGTTGCAGTGATACCCGGTACAGACAAAGCCGTAGTCACACTTCCATTGGATAAAAGTATTCTGCTCATCGATACAACAAGAATGGAGTTGTGTAACAAAATGTCAACAAAAGAGGGCTGTTTTGGAGTTTTTGCAAATAGGAATAACATATATCTAGGTGGAAGTGGAAAGATTTTTGTACTGAATTTGAAAGGATCATTTCTAAATAAAATCACACTAAATAAGACGGAATCCATTTGTTCTGTGTGTTTCAATGAAAATAGTCAACAGCTTATCTGTCGAAGCTCGAGTACACTATGGTACGTAAAGCTGAACGGGGAAATCGTGTTTCAGACTGATGTAACAGGAGAAGCTGGACTAGCAATAGACCGACAAGGAAATGTTTATTATAGCATGAGGAAGCCAGACGAAATTCGTCGAATAAGGAATGGTGATTTTTCAAGTGATGTAGTGTTAAAGGCGAGCGAAAAAATTTCACGGCCTTATGCGATAAATTTCAACAAAGAATCTACAACATTTTTCGTCATTAATGAGTGTAAATCTGTCCAAATATACAACTGCAACTAGTGGTTATTGTGTTCCAAAGAAACTATAACTAATTACGTATATATAACAAGGTTACAACATCTAAACAGTATTATGTTTGCTAAACAAAACTGCGAATTTTTGCAAATAATTTGTGTTAAGTACAGTAACTCTTGACTCCATAAATTAATCGGTCACAGTTATTATTTATTAAATACTGTTTAACAACCATGCATTGTCAACTTTTTTACACACGAAATATATTTCTAAGCCGTCGTCTTATTCAATCGTTGCGATTATTATAAAGGTACTAGTAACTAGATTTAGGCACAATGAATTGGTCAACTTTTCGGATTTGATGAAATTTACTATGCATGGAGAACTCGATGAACTGCATTTAAAAATCGAAAAAAATCAAAAGATAAAGTCAATTAGAAATTTGTGAAATAGATTTATACAGCCGCAAAGATTGTGGTTTTATTCGAATTCTCGAGAATCAGTCGACAGAATTTATATTAAATATGATATGTTATTGCTGTAAACATTTCAGTTTTAATGAAATAAAAGTATTATGGAGTCTCCGGAATATTTTTTTTAGTAGTAATCAATTACCGGTAGTCTGTATTAGAGAATTTATAAGAAGTAGTGGATTCGTAAACGATAATCAACGAGCGAATTTAGTCGCAAGTTGATTGTCGTTTCCGAATCCAATACTAGTACTTCTTATAAATTCTCCAGCTTAATCCATTTCTAGAAAAAAAGACTGTCTGTTTTACGTTTTGACAAGAAATCAACGGAATGTCATAAATATAATTTCATATTTTGTCTGTTTTATTCTAGAATAGTTGGAAATGATTATATCCACACGGTTCACATCTATATTAAGGCATTCGACAAGTTAACAAAAGTTAAATGTAACTTAAAATTTCACACATCTGTTATAGGTTTATTCTGCAATTGTCTAGAGAGTAAATTAAATCATAGCTGTAAAACATTTCGTATAACCAAGATTTAAACAATTATTAGCTATTATACAACCAAAATTAATTATTTGAACATGAAGGATCAGTTATGCTTTAGTTTTGGATGTGTAGAAGAGTGGGGTGTTAGCTTCGCTTTTTAACTCCAAATTTCATATTTTGTTAATAAATATTTCAGTTAATGTTTAATCATTAAAAGTTGTTTAAATTGAATAGAATTTGGTATTTATAATTTATTTATAAAGACATGTAGTGTCCCCCGCACAACGTGTTGCGGGGGACATAGAAATATCGGGCATCCGTCCTTACGGTCTTGTTAGCGCTCTCACGTGTACAATTCTTACCAGATTTTTATGAAACTTATATCATAGGTTTATATCAGCAATGTCTTGGACGAGTTCGAAAATCAGTCCCGATCAATTATTTTTTAAAGAGTTATGCCCTTGGAAAAATTAATTATATGGAAAATTGCATCGTTAGAGCTCTCATTTATTTAATTCTTGCCAGATTTTTATGAAACTTATATCATAGGTTCATATTAACAATGTCTTGGACGAGTTCGAAAATCAGTCCCGATCAATTATTTTTCAAAGAGTTATGCCCTTGGAAACATTAACTATATGGAAAATTGCATTGCCCAGCAGGCACACAACATTGATTAAACATTGAATCAATGTTTATTTTCTATGTTGAATCAATGTTGAATTATTATTAGATTTTGCAAATTTGTATCAACGTTGAAATCCTACATTGAATCAACGTTGATGTTCAACTTTGAATCAATATTGAATAATGGTTGCTTCAACATTGTTTCAACCAATAACTTAATTTGAATTCATATTGAATTCAGGGTGAATACCATATTCAACACGGAATCAAAATTGGTTAGTGGTTGTGTTCAACTTGTTTCCACCTAAAACTTTAGTTTCATTCATCCTGTCTTTTCTGTTTGTTGCATTCCATAATTTTATACTGTAGCAATATTCAAGCTAGTGTCTTCTCAAGGCACTCAACATGCTAAATGTCATAGCAACATTCTGCCGCAGGAAACTTTATCCAATAACTGCTCCATCAGACCAAAGTATAAAAATAATCTCAGAAAAAATTGAACTTTAAATTAAATCATTGTCTTGTCATATTTGACATGGTGTGGACTTTTGCTCATTGTGGAAGACTGTGGTGACCCAAAGATATATAAATAATGTTCTTTGGTTGATGGTTGTCTTGATAACAATAGGTAACAACAAAAAGTGGATGGGTGCACAAAACTTTGAATAGATGCCATTGACTGTCAATTACTCGTAGAAGATCAGTTAGACAGTAATTTTCAACAATAAAACTGAGTGACAACATTCTTGTGATGAGAGCATGGCTTGACTGAATAACAAACATGTTTGTTTAGGGCTTTCCTACGAACCATTATTTAACCCCAAGATTTTTTTAACATTTAACGATATGCATATAAAAACACAAATTATCAACCCAGAGAAATATTGAAAAATCAGCAAAAAAAAAATAGAAAAGTATTTCCAATATTGTCCTATCCTAATTTTTGAAAGCACACTACCCTAAATACACATATTTTTTGCCCAATGTCTATCTTAAATATCTGAGTGATCAAAATATAAAACAAAGTTTGCTGTTCCTACCCCATGTATTCTAATGTCCAACCACTGATTATAGAGAAATATTCAAAACAATAAAATTAAAATAAATTTATTTATTAACAGTGAAAACTTCAACTTTTTCTTCTTCCACCCTGTCTTTTGGGGCCCATTTTAGAAAGTTTGTTGTTTTGTCAGACACTTGTTGTTCCGTGATTCCATAGGTCTTTATGATGACATCTACAAAATCAAAAGTTATAACATTGTCAAGTTTAATTCTGTTCAACACATTTAACTATTAATAACTTCATAATGATGATATTTAAAGTATATATAAATCAAAAGCATAAGGCCAAAAAAATAATACATGTGTTTCCGCTAACCCTACCTACCCTAACACTTTTTATGCCATTTTGGAACAAGCACTGTTAAAGTCCAACTGTTTCCCTAGTAGTAACCAGCTAAAAAATGTTTGTAAAATAAAATGATATTGCCTACCTACCTACCCTATTTTTTTCAGCATGTTAGCAGAAACACATGTATTATTTTTTTGGGCCTAAGAACTTGTGAAAGCTAAATGAAAGTTAAACTTCCATCAAAGTCTCCAACTACATTTCCTTTTATATAGACCAGAAGGTATAATCTGCAAGAAAATCCTAAATTCTACATTTTAATTTGAACAAATTGAAGGTTTATCCACTTATGTCTTTTTCTGTATTACTTGTGCTGCTGCATGGATATCTGTCTAATTGACATATACGAGGGTGGTAAAGAGGGGTTCTTAACACGGAAACACCTGAAATAAAAATCCCAAAAAACGCTGCACGGAAAATAAAATTGGAATAAACGAAGCACGAGAAATAAAACCGTAAATGTTAAAGAAAGAGTACTAGAAGTTATTTCTCAGTCGTTCTTGGAGATCACACAGTCATGATAATGGACACGAAGACCCCGTGGTCACCTTTTAGCATCCGGTTCGAAAAAAAAAATTATGCATATCTTGATATCAATTAATATCCTGGGAACAGAAAATTTAAACAATCTCCAGACTGACTTGGAATTTAGTCCCAGTTTACTTTTTATCAAATGTGGGACAATAAACGAGAAATAAGAGTACCAACACGGAACACGGAAAATAAATAAGGGAAACACAAATAAAGCATGTCGAACCAAATATATGAAAACGAGAAATAAAACGTAAAACACGTGAAATAAAAAGGCCAAAAACGTTGCACGCAAATAACTCTTTACCACCCTCATATACCCTTCATTTATTATTACCTTGTCAAAACACTACTTCAATTTTGACAATAAAATATCAAAGGTCCAACTTGGTGAGCTATATAGCTTCTGACCTTTCGGTGAGGCTTTCCATCCCAATTTTTTATAAACAAGCCCTCCTTTTAAGAGATTTCGTGTAACTGAATTGAACAGGTAAATAACGATAAAATTTCTTTTACTTTTGATTCAATCATAATGAATTCAAATAGTCAATGATAAAATTCACGAGACGTTGCAAGGTAAATTGGGAATGGTAACATCCCCTTTTCCTCGTGTAAAATTTTAACTTTTCAGTAGTTTTCATAACAACCTGATATGCTCAGATTTATTAAATGCGATACTGTATTTACTGTAATCACAACAATTTAAATATACTTACGATAAAAATGTAAAAGCTGTATACAGGAAAGATATTGATAAAAACTCTGTCTGTAGAATCACCTTGTGGTTTCGAAAGCGGATATTCAAACTTTGGCAACAAAACAACTGCGCATGCGCATATCTGAATTCGTCTTAAAATAGAAATGTCAAAATGCCGCGAAAATTTAAATCACTATTCCAATAGATCTATCAGTTGTTTACATTACAAGTTGTAAACCATTGTTTATGTACTGATGTACACGTCTTTTCTTTAGATTGATAAAAGAATAGAAAAGAAAAAAGGAATGAAACAAGATATTTGAAATCAGCAGCCACGGAAAAAAGGGGGCATATTTTTAGGGAAGAGGTTATTCACAAATATTTATGTTTACTGTATGATCCTGTATGCAAGCTGGTTCTATTATTATGTTTTGGGGTGGGGTGAAATTTGGGAATTTCTATCATTTGGGGTGCAAATTCATGAATAATTTATGCTGATATACACTGCGATTGTTTTACATATAATTCTATAATCACCACGACAATTAGTGATAAATCTACTGAATATTCTATTTTATGTGAATATCGTTGTCAATTTAAAATGAATTGTGATGTGCTCAATACTTCTTTTGACAATTCTGGTATCTACAACTACTGGGTTTTATATATTGTTTAGCCAACGTTGATTCAATGTTAGTATTTCAACACAATGTTAATTCAACGTTGAAACAATGTACTAATTTCAACGTTGAATTGTCAACGTTGAATCAATGTTGAATATTTGTTGATCAATGTATAACCTAAAATCAACAAAGAATCAACGTTGATTCAACAAAGTGTGCCTGCAGGGTGTTAGCGCTCTCATGTGTTCAATTCTGGCCAAATTTTTATGAAACTTATATCATAGGTTTATATCAGCAATGTCTTGGAGGAGTTAGAAAATCAGTGCCGATCAATTTTTAAAAGAGTTATGCCCCTTGGAAACATTAATTATATGGAAAATTGCATTGTTAGTGCTCTCATGTGTACAATTCTTGCCAGAATTTTCTGAAACTTAAATCATAGGTTTATATCAGCAATGTCTTTGACGAGTTCGAAAATCAGTGCCGATTAAAAAATTTAAAAGAGTTATGCCCCTTGGAAATATTAATTATATGGAAAATTGCCTTATGAGCGCTCTAATATGTACAATTCTTGCCAGATTTTTATGAAATTTATATTATAGGTTTATATCATCAATGTCTTTGACGAGTTCGAAAATCAGTGCCGATCAAAAATTTTTAAAAGAGTTATGCCCCTTGGAAATATTGATTATACGGAAAATTGCATTGTTAGCGCTCTCATAAGTTCAATTCTTGCCAGAATTTTATGAAACTTATATCATAGGTTTATATCAGCAATGTCTTTGACACTTTCGAAAATAAGTTCTGATCAAATATTTTTAACGAGTTATGCCCCTTGGAAATATTAATCGTAATGGAAATCACATTGCATTTGCTCTGAAGCCTTCATTTATCTAAGATATTAATAAAAAGTCTTATAGAACAAAAAAAAATGTGTTTTTTTAGTTATTGCCCTTGCACCTTGAATAGATAAAATACGTGCAACGCGGAGGACATTGGAACTCTGTTCTTTTATTAATATACAGAATTTAATCATCTTGTTTTTAAAAGTTTAAAAATATTAACTACCAGAATTTAGATCATTTGAAATTATATATATAGTATTTAGCTAACCATTAACTGTGGGCCGACCGTGCAAGGGCTGTATAGCCAGTCAAGGTCGTTAAAAACTTCCATATATATATTAACTGTGGGAGATCATTCCATTCCAGACACGTCTCAGTCCTTACAGCTGAAAAGACGTGCTGGATCAGCTCCTCATTTTGTGCTAGCTGCAAGATGTTACGCTGGATGTATGGTTCAATGACACACTGATCTATGTTTACAGCAAACTGACTCAACGCCGTACAGTACAGATCCAGCAAAACCAAAATGGCCTTTTTCCAGCTTGACAACAACAAAATATTTAAATGCTCAACAAACGCCTTCGGGTACCGAGCCGACCGTATGAGGGCTTACCAGCCAGCCAAGGTCGTTAAACACCACCAGTTAGTTAGTTCATTGTGGGCTTGTTGGAAAAACAGTCAGTTTTATCAAAATCAATAATGTTATCGTAACTGCCACAGGCCTACAGCTTAAAGCTGCTCCATGTAATGGAAATAAGGATGTTTATTGTGGTATGGTATATATACAATGTCATGATTTTATAATGGCTACAACTAATGAGTAATAGCCAAAATCGTATAAAGGTTCAGTATTTTGTGATTTTACTTTTCATTATAACGATGTTGAAAATCGACCAATGTTCAAACCTGACATCCGCAAAAACTCTTTTTGTAATTTTAAAGCAAACTTTCGATTCATTTTTCTCTTGTATCTTTGTCATTCTATACTTTGATATTGCTGTATAATAAAACCAAGAAGGTTCAATAGTCGAACATAATCTTCCTTTTGTAACGACACAGGCGTTATGAAATAAGATGTGTTAAGTAGTCATCATACAGTGTACATGTAGTTTATTAAATCCTCCTATATATATATATATATATAGGAAGATGTGGTGTGAGTGCCAATGAGACAACTCTCCATCCAAATAACAATTTATAAAAGTAAACCATTATAGGTCAATGTACGGCCTTCAACACGGAGCCTTGGCTCACACCGAACAACAAGTGTAAAACCATTCAAACGGTAAAACCAACGGATAGTCTATATAAAAACGAGAAACGAGAAACACGTATAAATTACATAAACAAACGACAACTACTGTACATCAGATTCCTGACTTAGGACAGGTGCAAACATTTGCAGCGGGATTAAACGTTTTAATGGTACCAAACCTTCTCCCTTTTTCTGAAACAATAGTATAACATCACAACACAGAAAACACACGATAAAACATCAATTGGAAGGCTTAACTCAATCAAAACGTAAATTAATATATATATACGTCTGAACCAGTGACAACTCTACAACAGATTTCTCCATCGGATCACCAGCAGTGATGGCGATACATGGCTGTGTACATTTCTGTATATACAAATCGTCTAAACATCAGCCCAACAATGTTAGATCTGTAAATTTGCTTTCGCAAATTTTTGTTCTTCCTCGCCGGGATTCGAACTCATGCTACTGAGATATCGTGACACCAAATCGCCTGCACTGTATCCGACACGCTAGACCACACGACCACCTAGGCTTCATAATAAAGCTTTCGGTGGCCGGGTGTTATCTTTCCTCGTCAGTTTGAATCTAGCGTCGTAATACAGTACATGATATATAAGGCATGAAGATGGAATTGTTACAGATCAGCTGAAATATCTATTGTAAAGGATCCTACAAATTAATGCAAGATACAGTCACAGAAATAATTATATTTATAAGTACGTCTGAACCAGTGACAACTCTACAACAGATTTCTCCATCGGATCACCAGCAGTGATGGTGATACATGGCTGTGTACATTTCTGTATATACAACTCGTCTAAACATCAGCCCAACAATGTTAGATCTGTCAATTTGCTTTCGCAAATTTTTGTTCTTCCTCGCCGGGATTCGAACTCATGCTACTTAGATATCGTGACACCAAATCGCCTGCACTGTATCCGACACGCTAGACCACACAACCACCTAGGCTTCATAATAAAGCTTTCGGTGGCCGGGTGTTACCTTTCCTCGTCAGTTTTAATCTAGCGTCGTAATACAGTACATGATATATAAGGCATGAAGATGGAATTGTTACAGATCAGCTGAAATATCTATTGTAAAGGATCCTACAAATTAATGCAAGATACAGTCACAGAAATAATTATATTTATAAGTACGTCTGAACCAGTGACAACTCTACAACAGATTTCTCCATCGGATCACCAGCAGTGATGGTGATACATGGCTGTGTACATTTCTGTATATACAACTCGTCTAAACATCAGCCCAACAATGTTAGATCTGTAAATTTGCTTTCGCAAATTTTTTGTTCTTCCCTCGCCGGGATTCGAACTCATGCTACTGAGATATCGTGACACCAAATCGCCTGCACTGTATCCGACACGCCAGACCACACGACCACATAGGCTTCATAATAAAGCTTTCGGTGGCCGGGTGTTACCTTTCCTCGTCAGTTTTAATCTAGCGTCGTAATACAGTACATGATATATAAGGCATGAAGATGGAATTGTTACAGATCAGCTGAAATATCTATTGTAAAGGATCCTACAAATTAATGCAAGATACAGTCACAGAAATAATTATATTTATAAGTACGTCTGAACCAGTGACAACTCTACAACAGATTTCTCCATCGGATCACTAGCAGTGATGGCGATACATGGCTGTGTACATTTCTGTATATACAACTCGTCTAAACATCAGCCCAACAATGTTAGATCTGTAAATTTGCTTTCGCATATATTATCACAATATCACAACTTTTCTTCTTATATAAAATTTCACATTAAAAATTTTATAATTTCAATTCATATAAATTTTAGGCAACGTCCTAAGTAAGGTGAGAGTAGACATCTCATTGCGAATAATCACAAATCTTTATCAATCTTTCTGACAATCATAGTTGATCACAATAATCTTATGACACAATATTTGAATCTTCACAATTCTGTTCCCAATTTCACATGTCACATTGTGTTAACAAAAAAACTTGTCAGTGACAAAAATGACTGTCAACCTCTCTTTAAACTACCCACGCTATTATAGTCTGCGCAATCGCAGTCAACTCTAACCTACGGGAGTATCAAAAATCTCTTTTTACAATAAAATTGAAATGTATTTATTTTTATTTTTATCTTCTTTTTTTATATATTCTTTGAATATCTTAATCGCTAAATAGTAATTTTTAGAGTGAAAATAATTTCCAAACTAAATTTCAATAACTGTACAAAGAGAAACAATTCAATCTAATAAATTATCAAAATCTCAATCTCTCATGCTACACTTAAAAAAATTACACCCAAAATAAAAAAAAAATTTAAAAGAACATGAACAAACCAGGACATAATATATATTTCATAAATTACGGAAGCTAATTATCAATGAGACAGAAATCTAGTTTACTGACATGTATTGACAACTATCAAAGCGCTTAAAGCGTATAATTTAACTACTGATTTATGTATATAGATACATAGACTGAAGACTGTAATGATTTGCGAAGAAAATACGCGCAAGTTCGAACCCTTCATATGAAACTCGTTTTTGAGAGGATAAAAGATCGTAGGTTAAAAGTTAAAATTCTCAGTTATCTTAAGTTAACACAGTAGGCAGTGGATTCTTGAATAATAATCTACAGTTAGAAAAATAGACTGACGTCAGAGAAATGGGTTAATTAAACTCTCAATATGTAGCGTGAAAAAAGTTCAAAACGACAATATTAATTGTAACGTTGTGACGGCGTCAAGCTGCAAAATCAAATTTAAAGTGTTTTCGTACAATACTCATACTAGTATATGGCAAGCCGTTCTCGTCAAAACTTTGTTTAAACCATTTTTCGAAAAATTTACACACTAAGAATTAAAAAAAACATCACTGAGATTAAAATACCTAAACACTGAGAATTAAATATTACACACTGAGATTTCATAAAGACGCACTGAAATTACAAAATATGAAAAACACACACTGAGAATTGAAAATTACACACTGAGATTTCAAAAAGAAACACTGAGATGAAATAAGCTGAAAAACACACACTGAGAATTTGAAATTACACACTGAGATTTGTGCGCACGTTTTATGTGCACATATCTAATTAGCATACTTAATCAGAATCTATTACAAGCTTAAAACAACTAGGGGACACAACTCGTTAGTCCTTCAATTTTGTTTTATAAAACCATTAGAAATACAACGTATAGAAAAACTACGTTATTAAAGACCAATAGAACAAGAAAAATACCCACTTACTCTCATTACAAAATATAACCAAATGGTGTAGAACTTTATTAAAATTATAAGAAAACATTAGAACAAACTGCAAAAAGACAAACAATGCAGTGAAATTTTTACCCAAGTGACTATTATTGCATATAAACGTAACAAAAATATAAAAGATAACCTTGCGAAATCAGGGTAATAGTTGAAAGACTTTTGAAAAGGGACCCATGCTTAAACAGCAAAAAATCCCGATACAATGTTACTGTTAGTAATAATCTCAATTATAGGCAACAAACTTATGAATATGAGTTAGCAAAAAAGATGTTAAGTCTTGAAATTTATTACGAATGTTGGTTGAAGGAATCCCATTTCATTATAATGACGAGAGTTCGGGAGACGAAGATATTAATCTGTTGAATTATTCATCTCATGAATATTCATTAGTAATGTGCATATTAATCTCAATGTGTATTTTTGAAATAATGCTCAGTGTGTAATTAACAATTCTCAGTGTGTGTTTTTCAATTTATTTCATCTCAGTGTGTCTTTTTAAAATCTCAGTGTGTAATTTTAAATTCTCAGTGTGTGTTTTTCATTTTTTTTAAATCTGAGTGTGTAATTTTAAAATCTCAGTGTGTTATTTCGATTTCTCAGTGTGCTATTTTAGGTTTTTAAATCTCAGTGTGTTTTTTTAATTCTCAGTGTGTAATTTTTTCGAAAAAAGGGTTTAAACATAGTTTTGACGAGAACGGCTTGCCATACTAGTACATAAATGTGTAAGTCAGCAAAAAACGAATCCGGTGACCCCTAATATTTTATATAATTTAAACGGAATTGTTTACATCAATAAGCTATAATTTTCATTCTAAATTCTGTGGATGGATGTTCGGGAAAACGCGAAAGTGAAAACATTTACATTTTCGTCGATTTTTGATATAAACATTCTTTACATTTATACTATTTCTCAAGTTTTAATGTGTCTTTGGAATTATAAATGTTACATATATATTTTAACGATATTCAGATGCACTTTAACGAGTACTGATAGTGCAAATCAAATTTCATCAAAATCCGAAGCGTTGACACAGGATCTGTATTTTAATCAGATTGGGAATCGTGTATGATAAAAATTTTCTTTATAAAAAGTCAAAAAAAGTCGCGGCTAGCTGTTGTCCTTTTACTTGTTTAGCCTGACATGCACTCTAAACACAATGGAGATATCAGACTACAGGTATGTAGCATGCGATCTCTGATTTCATAGCCGGAACCACCTCATCCATTACAATAAAATGAGTTCAGTCATTTAAATCATTTTCGAAGTAGATAATCTTTATGAAAGGAGTTGAGGTACAAGCCATGACTATATTAATATAACAAGGGGGTGTTTCCATAGGATACCAATTCCCGCTCACATTATCACATTTCCATATTCAATGCACCGCAACACAAAAGACCTGGAGTAAACCCTAATTTGCCATATATAATACATGTATATTATTTGTACTAAGTTTCAAGTAACAAACCTTCATGTTAAAATGCATTAAACCAAAACTTTAACCTGACACAGGAAGAACAGAAGAACGCACAGACCGAAAAGCAAAATGCCCCCCCTCCCCCATAAAAACGGTCGTAGGTTCATAAAAACATATCAAAAAAATTTTTCCGATAAGGTATAATGTATATTTGATTGAAAAGATAATTCGGATTATAAAAGGCAGGACATTACTGACATAATCTGAGGGGTGTATCATATAAGAAAAATATCATTATTATACTATATAAACAGAATTTTTACTGTGAATTAAAAACCTCGGACAAATATATACTTTTTATGATCTTTTGCAAGATTATGTGTTTTTAGTATATTAACTGTTAACAAGTAACACAATTGGAATTTACAGTCTATCTACACGAAGATTCCCTGGTCTTCTGATCTTATTGAACAAGGACACTCACTGAGATAGCTGTACCAGTGAAGCAACACTAGAAGCAGTTTGTGAATATTGTTGAATAAAAACAATGCTTTGATTTAATTTCATATTACATGTATAAGTTTATCTTAAAACGGCATATCGCGATTTCAGTTTGTGTTTTCATGTAAAGCAAGATAAAGCAAATCAATGATTGATTGATGCTTGATTGCTTAATGTCCAGTCGCAAATAGTGCATGCATGTTCAGGACGAGAACAAATTACCAATTATACAATAGGTAGGTCCTGCAAAAGGGGATCGACCTGGGTGATAGGCGGGAAATTTGGACATATTGGATGCGGACAGAAATTTAGCCTTGCAACAGGTCACCTACGGACCCCCAAAGAGTTATAAACAAATGAGGAAACTCAATCTGAGAAAAATGATGACATTAAGCATGCAGCTGAAGATGAAAACATAGAAAAATGAAATTAATTAAGCATAAGCACATGCATTATGCCATAGGAGAGATTTAACTTGAAATTCTTAATATTTAAACCAAAAATGAATCATTAGACGCCAACCCGTCATAATTATTTTTAGAAAAGGGGGATACAGGAACAAGATTATTTTAAAACTGTTAAGTTATTTTTTCCAAATTTTCGAAGTCACTTTCCCTCCGAAACATTGTTTTTCTTCAGAAGTTCAGAATTAAACAATTTATATGAATAAAAAAAACAATGCACCCAACACATAAGCCGATGAATAATCGGTGCAGTACCATGCGGCTACGCATATCAAATTGCAAAAACCTTTACATTAGCATGCACACTGTCCGTAATAGATCAATCAAAACTATATATATATTTCAAATCTTCATTTATTACAGGAACGTCAAATGAAGACTAGTAGGGGAAAAGGAGAGAGCAAAGTGCCTCATTTGCCTCAAACACCTCACAGCCGCAGGTGCCTACCTGGCGCCTCATTTGACCTTATGAAAGGTGACCTCATACAGTCCATCTGGCATGATGTAACAATGATAAGATACACATCGAGAAGCTTGTGACCTCATACAACTCATCTGGCATGATGTAACTATGATAAGAAACACATCGAGAAGCCTGTAGTGAACTGTGACCTCATACAACCCATCTGACCTGATGTAACAATAAAAAGAAACACATCTAGAAGCCTGTGGTGAACTATTTCATTAAAATTAAAAGAAAACACAAACAAATAATAATCTTTTACAAATTTTATTATTTTCTAAATCATTTTACATATAACATTACATAATAAATTTCTGTTGAGAATTCAATCATATATTACACGCAAGGAAATTGAGGATGGACAATATATATATATATATATATGTAACATGTAATGAGAATTAAATATTTTTCGTATGACCGTAAGCCCTGGTTGTTATTCCTTTTCTAAAATCAATCTTTTATCATCAAAAGGAACTAACCTTTTTTTTTTACTTTTTGAGCTTTCAACACATGATCAACACTCCTAATAACATTCATTTGACAAAACTTTATTTCATGATTAAATAAACAATTTTTATACATTTCGTGTTTTAATTCTCTTGATGATGATTTTGTAATACCCTTCGCTGTATGCTTTTCACCTCCTTCATACGTGTAAGAATACATTTTTGATCTCAACCCTACAAATTCGCTTATCGCTTCTCCATTTGATTCATCTTTAAATTTACCTAAAACCTTCTTATTATGTTCACTATGTAAAAAATGTTGTTTAGGGAAATCGCTAGCATCAAATAAATATTCGTACTCTTTCATATCTTCATACACATCTTCTGTTTCAATTAGATATAAAAAAAAAAAACTATTAGTATCGGAGAAACATACACGTAATTTATCACCGTACAAGCTTTTCATATGATTATAATGAAAATCGTACATTAAAATTTTCGATAAATCTAAGATGCAAATTCCACATATATAGGTTGGTACATAAAAATGTTTGTGCGTTTATTTTCCACTGCAACTGAATTTTTTCAACTTCATTCCAAGACGTAAGTACAATTGTAATAACATAAACGGTACCAATTTTTCTGCACCAGATGCGCATTTCGACAATCAATGTCTCTTCAGTAATGCTCGAGGCCGAAATATTTGAAAATCCAAAGCTTATTAAAAGTATGAAGAGCTATAAACCAGAAAGGACCAAAAAGTATAGCCAAAGCTGGGCAAGGAATCAGAGCTTTGCATGAGGGAGATACATTCCTTAACTTTTAATTTCCAAAATTTTGTAACAGCAAATTTTAATAACACAAAATCCGTATTTTCATGCCAGTACCAAAGTACTGGCTACTGGGCTGGTGATACCCTCGGGGACTATCAGTCCACCAGCAGAGGCATCGACCCAGTGGTAGTAATAACATAAACGGTACCAATTTTTCTGCACCAGATGTTTGTAAGTTTCTGTAATGAATCACATGTCTTTCTTTATCAAGATTCAAGATTTCAACATTTTATTTCAACAACCCAGGCACACAAGTGTGCAACATAAGCAAACACAAAGCATAAAATTATACGATATACAAAAAACAATACAATCTACAATGAACAGTGTAAATACAAAACATGGGGTATAGAGAGGATACAGGAGTCCCGGTTTAAAACAGTAGACCATATTTTTTAATAAACAGAGACAAGTTTGTAAGTAACTCTGTATGACATAGTATAAGCATACCACACATTTTAGCTTCACGGGGATTATTCAGATAATATTGTGGAATAAATCTTTTTTGGAGATCCATTATCGTGTCATTTTGACAAATAAAAAGTTAGTGGAACTCGTCTCCAACTAAATCATCTGCGCATTTTTCACATATACGATTATTTTTGGGAATATTTCTCCAACGGTCAGTTTCGATAGCAAATTTGAGATTTAATAATCTTAACTGGTGATATGTGTTCTTTGATACGAGTTAAGTCGTAATTAATGTGGTTCTGTAATAAAATATGTTTTGAATGACAAATAGAAACGACCTCTAGAAGTGTTTGTCAAATCTGCATTCCACTTCTGAATAAACTGATCACGTAGTATCTGTTTTACATATAACTTTAAACAATCTAAATAATATAGTGGCAAATTTTGACGATAGTTTGTTGGAGGATAAAAGACTATTCCAATATGTTAATATTCTACATTTTATACTAATTGTCAAAGGAAAACGACCCCATTCTCCATTAACTAAATAATTTGGTGTGGCGGTTTGTACTTTAAGTATTCTCTTTAAAAATTATAAGTGCACTTTTTCAATATTATCATTTTTTCAAAACTAATAACTTCACAAGAATAAGACAAAATAGGTGAGACAAGCGTGTCATATATCTTCAGTGGTAAATCTATAGGAATATTTGTGTATCTTGTCTTGTAATATACAGAATATAATGCTTTCTGTGCTTGCTCTACTAACGTTTTCTTTGCATTAACGAAACTGCTGTTGAAATTGAACAAAATGCCAAAATAATTATATGATTCACAAACATTTATGTCATTGCCGTTCAACATGAATTTAACATTCTGTGTATCTTTTTTCTTGGAAAAAATAACCACCTTTGTTGTGTCTATATTAACTTGTAACTTCTAGATTTTCCAATCTTCAGAAAAAATGTCTAACGTTCTTTGTATACCTTCAGCAGTTTCAGATATTAAGACAGTATCGTCAGCATATAATAGCATAAACATTCTCAAGTATGTATCTAAAACATCATTTGTAATATCATCAATCATATCAAGCGATTCAATATCGCTATTTTCAAAATATTCTTCAATGTCATTTATAAACAATAAAAAAAGAAAAGGTGACAGGTTTTCACCTTGTTTAACACCTTAGTTACAGGCAAAAAAAAATCAAGACTTTACACCGTTCTTTGTCACACAAGACGTTACATTTTGATTAAGATTTAAAATAATGATAAAACATTTCCCATTTATTTTATTATTTAAGAATTATTTCCATAACCCCACTCGCCAAACAGTATCGAACGCTCTACTGAAATCCACAAAGATACAAAATATTTTTTCTTCTTTGAGAGATATAAATTAACAAGTGTATCATAGTATAAAAAATATTATCAATAGTCGAGTGTGATTTTCTGAAGCCAGTTTGTGCCTTGGAAAATTTAAAAATCACTTTCCCCTGCAAATAGTGTCAGTCTATTATTCAAAATGCCTGTGAAAACTTTTGCTAAACAACTCATTAGTGTAATTGCTCTATAATTATTTGTTTCATTTGCATTCCCTTCGTTTTTAAAATCAGGATTAATAATACCAACAGACCAAATTTCATGGACAATACCTCTGTCAAAAATAAAATTAAACAATTTTACATACAATGGTATCATAATATGCATAGTATATCTAATATATTCATTTGTCAAATTGTCTATACCACTATCCTTTTCATTATGCAAATTCAAAATAACTTTTTCTATTTCAGTTTGAGATATAAGAGCATTTAATGTTTCGTTATAATCCTCAAGATTTACATCGGTTTCGATATCTTCGTCCTCCACTTCATTCATCTCCTTGAATAAAATTGAGAATGGAAATGGGGAATATGTCAAAGAGACAACAACTCGACCAAAGAGCAGACAACAGCCGAAGTCCACCAATGAAGTATTTATACAACTCCGCTTTCGACGCTTTAATAGTTTGACCACTTTTTTTTCGGTACACAGTTCAGAAAACATGTCATCCTCAAGGAAATTGTTAACAAACTCATCGCAATTTTCTGCATTCCATCCTCTGGAGCTATTATTGTCATTTTTCGCAAGTAAATTGACTTCATCAGTAGATTAAGACGCCTCCCGGCAGTTCAGCATTAGGTGTAGCTGTCTATGAACCCTAAACAATATTGGAAATTATTAAAATCATTAAAATATGAGAACACTAATAATAAAATTGAGCTTCAAGCTGGTTTTCCACAAATTATTGATCATTTTAAGCATCAAGGAGAGACTGTAAACTATGATAAAGAATTTAAAACTAAAATTGAAACCGATATATTAAATGAAACTGATGCACTTTTATTCAATGAGGTAACTGATAAACCTTTTACTATCAATGAAGTAAATAAATGTATACAAAAATTAAAAACTGGGAAAAGCTCAGGTCCAGATCAAATTTCTAATGAAATTATTAAATATAGTGGTGTTGTTACTTGTAAAGCTATTACTAAGCTTTTTAATTTAATTCTTGATTCTGGTAAATATCCATCAAACTGGAGAAAATCTTTTACCATACTTATTCATAAAGCTGGAGACAAGCTAGATATTAATAACTATAGGGGAATTTCCCTTCAAAATTGTATTGCTAAACTTTTTAGTGCTGTTATTAATTCTAGAGTTGTAACTTACTATGAAGAAAAGTTTTCAGTTCATCAATTTGGATTTAGAAATAATCATAGAACAGCAGATAGTATTTTTATTCTAAAAACTTTAAAAATAAAATATTTGACAAAGAAGAAGAGTAAAATTTACTCTTGCTTTGTTGATTTGCGTCGTGCATTTGACACCGTTTGGCATGCTGGTCTCTTATACAAATTAAAGAAGGATGATGTTGGAAAGAAAATATTTGAAGTAATTAAAGATATATATAAGTGTTGTGAATCTTCAGTTAAAATAGATAATAAACAATCTGAATTTTTTGAAATAAATAAAGGGGTCAAACAAGGGGACAGTTTGAGCCCCACATTGTTTAATTGTTTTATTAATGATCTCCATTCAATTTTTGATGGGACATGTGATCCTGTGTCCTTAGATAAAACATCAATAAGTAGTCTTAGTTTTGCTGATGATCTTTTAATATTATCAGAATCACAAAACGGTTTACAATCTGCTTTGAATAAAATGGAAAAATATTGCTACAAATGGCAACTGACTGTAAATACAAATAAAACTAAAATTATTATTTTTCATTCTAGAAATTCTTTTGAGTCAAAATTTTTTTATAAACAAAATCAGTTAACTGAAGTTAAAGAGTATAATTTTCTTGGGAACGTTATTGATAATAAAGGAAAATTTAAGAGATCTACACATGAACTATCCAAGAAAGCGCTTAAAGCGTTATTTTCATTAAAAAAATATATGTCTAATTTTCATCATGTCCCTGTTGATTTATCATGTAAATTATTTGATTCACTAATTAAACCCATAATTTTATATAATAGCGAGATCTGGTTTATGGAAGCTTATTACTCAATTTTTAGAGCCATAAATAGAGCCACTTTGCATGGAACTAACTGTGATATTTTATCATTGACAGATAGATTCAGTTTTGAGAAAGTGCATCATAAAAATTTATAAAACTGTTCTTGGAATTAAAAAAACATCATGTAATATAGCTGCAAAGTCTGAGTTAGGACGATTTCCGCTTGACTCCTTTATTAAAATTCAAGTTTTCTTATATTTTTGTAGAATAAACTGCCATGAAATAAACCCTCTTGTTAAAGAAGCTTTTGCAGTAAATAATTAGATATAAGAAGATGTGGTATGAGTGCCAATGAGACAACTCTTCATCCAAGTCAAAATTTATAAAAGTAAACCATTATAGGTCAAAGTACGGTCTTCAACACGGAGCCTTGGCTCACACCGAACAGTAAGCTATAAAGGGCCCCAAAATTACTAGTGTAAAACCATTCAAACGGGAAAACCAACTGTCTAATCTATATAAAAAACGAGAAACGAGAAACACTTATGAACCACATCAACAAACGACAACTACTGAACATCATGTCTATATCTGAAGATGGAGTATATACTTGGTATACTTTTGCCAAGCATATTTTTAAAGAATTTAATATTGATGAAGAAGAATATGTTGATTTTGATAAACCTTTTAAACTTATAAAAAATTCACTCAAAAAAACTTTTAAACATATTGTGAAGGAAAAGTATAATAACATCACTCTTGAAAAACTTTCAAATATTGATAACAGTTCAAAACTTTATCTTTATAGTAAACTTAAAAATGAAATTAAATTGGAGGACTACTTGCACAATCTAAACAATTTTAATAGTCGTCAACTTTTAACAAAATTACGTGTAAGTGATCATAATTTGGAAATTGAATTAGGACGTTATAAAAAAAATTCAAAGAAAACACAGACTGTGCAAAGTTTGTAAAATTTTAGATGATGAGGAACACTTTTTCCTTCATTGCCATATTAACAGTAATGCAAGACATTCCCTGATAAATGCAATTAAAACCCATTATCTTAATTTTAACCAGCTTGACTCAAACTCTAAACTTTAAACTATTCTAGATCCCAATAAAGATATTTTGTCTAGTGTTGTAGACTATATAAAGCAATCTATGGAATTGCGAATATAAGGTCCACATTGGTCAATTATTATATATATATATATATATACATATATTATATATAAAGTGCCTAGAAAATCAACCTAACGATGTTAGAGTAGATTTGATTCGTAACTTCCTCCCGGGCGCCGGGGCTGGAACCTGTACTTTTATTTCTAACTTCTACGACAACACCGCCTAGCATTGCGCAGGACCTTATCCTCCTCTAACTCTAGCTTATAAAATAAGCTTTCGTTTCGGGAGGTGTTACCTTCTTGTAGGAATTAAATAAGGATCGCTGATACAATACACGAAGTATTCTAATTAGTGTACAGAAATGATCATCTACTCATCTCTTCAGTATAATTACAGGATGCTAATCTATTTTCAGAAGCATACAATCACTGTAAATAAATATATGTATATGTCTGCCTGTGTGTAGTGACAACTGCAAATTATACCTTGTCCATCGGATTTCTTATGATTAAGAAATACCAGGCCTAAGAATATGTATAAAGTGCCTAGAAAATCAACCTAACGATGTTAGAGTAGATTTGATTCGTAACTTCCTCCCGGCGCCGGGGCTGGAACCTGTACTTTTATTTCTAACTTCTACGACAACACCGCCTAGCATTGCGCAGGGACCTTATCCCCTCCTCTAACTCTAGCTTATAAAAATAAGCTTTCGTTTCGGGAGGTGTTACCTTCTTGTAGGAATTAAATAAGGATCTCTGATACAATACACGAAGTATTCTAATTAGTGTACAGAAATGATCATCTACTCATCTCTTCAGTATATATATATAACTCGTCTAAACATCAACCCAACAATGTTAGATCTGTAAATTTGCTTTCGCAAATTTTTTGTTCTTCCCTCGCCGGGATTCGAACCCATGCTACTGAGATATCGTGACACCAAATTATCGTGACACCAAATCGCCTGCACTGTAGCCGTCCCGCTAGACCACACGACCACCTGGGCTTCATAAAAATGAAGCTTTCGGTGGCCGGGTGTTACCTTTCCACGTCAGTTTTAATCTAGCGTCGTACTACAGTACATGATATATAAGGCATGGGGATGTTATTTTTACAGATCAGCTAAATTATCTATAGTAAAGGATCCTACAAATTAATGTAAGATACAGTCACAGAAAATAATTATATTTATAAGTACGTCTGAGCCAGTGACAACTCTACAACAGATTGATCCATCGGATCACCAGCAGTGATGGTGATACATGGCTGTGTACATTATGTATATACAACTCGTCTAAACATCAACCCAACAATGTTAGATCTGTAAATTTGCTTTCGCAAATTTTTTGTTCTTCCCACGCCGGGATTCGAATCCATGCTACTGAGATATCGTGACACCAAATCGCCTGCACTGTAGCCGTCCCGCTAGACATATATATATATTATTAATATCAACTTGACTTGTTTAAAGCATTTATCATGTATTATGTTTCTTGTCACTTGTGTATACAATGTACTATGTTTGCATTTTAACCCGCCAGGGTTTCATGTTTTGCAATAAATTTATTTATGAACGTCAGAGAATATTTGGGAATACTCCTTTATCTCAAACTCTGACACACAAGATATTAAATAAGAGGAACATAAACAATAATCAATAGTGGTTAAATCTTTACAAGTACGCTCGCCAAGTAATCGATCTTTACCAGCTCTTCCGTTAATTATATAAACATTGTTTTTTTTCTGCAAAAATCTAATAATTTGTGACCATATGCATTTTGTTTATTTGTATATGTACTTTCCTATTCAATGGTAGTTTTAACCTAAGTAAATTTTCATAATCATACATATACTTTATTAAGTCAGGATCCTCATACAAGTAAAAAAATCGAATATTGACTCATCAGGCTGCCCAAAATCTTGCAAAGTACCTGTTTTGGCATTGAAATCACCAAGAAGGCAAATTCATTTATCAAATAAATTAGGAACCAGTTTTTCACATTTCGGAATATGTTTTTTTTTTTCCTGTTAATTTTTCTTACAAACTAAAACAATAGGGTGATAGATCATCTGCAGTAACTCCCATTTTTTAAGGTGCCAAAGGAAAGTCGCTATCAGAATCGTGCAGACTTTCCGTGTATTCCAAATCCACTTCTAACATGTAACCATCGTGAGCGTGCGTGGATAGAGACTCGATGTTAAGTTGACAATTTCTTGTTCACTTAAGCAGTGAAAGTTTGCATACGACAGGGTTCACTCATAGCCTACCCATATAAATTGTTAGCATCCAGATAAGAAATATATGATGTTTTGCGGGATGGGTCATAACTTTCATGTAAATATGGGGTGTTCGCCTCTGTGTACCTATGAAAAATGCTAGACACACCAACTCTTACTCCCTTTTCTAGAAAAAGTAACATGTCGACATCATGTATTAAATCCAATACTATTCCAGCTTTCCAAGGCATAGCGAACCAACTGAATCTCGGAGATGTAAAATAATGACACGGGTCAAGCTCATAGTCTTGTAAGCATGTTGTTCTAAATCTCCCCAAAACGTCTGCTGATAAAGTAACATCTGTTATTTTAAATAAACATCGGAATACTCTCCTAAGTTTTTAATATTTAGTTTTTCCCATACGTCTTTTGCGAAATTATAGTCTTCATCTGATATATATGTTTGGTTGAGTCAATTGACTAAAAAATGCTTTTCTGGTGGTAGCATTGTGTCTTCTAATTTATCATCCGTATCTTCATAATCGTACGGGAACACGCCCTTTCCTAAAAAAAAGGAAAAAATATCGGGGTTTGAAAAACTTTTCGATAAATACTTGTAATGTTTTTCAGCTTCACTAGCTTAATTTTTGGTAAATGTTTCTAATGAGCTGTTGAGAAATGTAATGAATCTATAAACCGTAATTTGGATAAGGAAAAGGAAAGATATTTTTCCGAGTTTTGAGGAATAACTTTTATATCAAGGTCTTTGAATTTACCAATTTAACTCATTATCAAGGAAGCATCGAAACCTTTCAACTTGTGAAAAACAACGGGATTAAAATTTCGGTATCTTTATCTGTAAATTGCAATTATTACAACTTATGCCTCTAACTTTATGTTTTTTTTTTACTGAAAGGTTTTTGACAAACGTAACATGTTTTAGCCTCTTCGTATTCTAACTTAACAAAATCATTGATAATCATTGGCTCGATTTTAGATAAGACTAGAACACACCCGCGACATCGCCGGTCCTTGGCTGAATTATCTACGTCGTATTTTTACCCTGGATTTTTAGTATTTGTATTCATTTGATAAAGTCATGCTGATTATATTAAGGTGCACAGTTTTCTCTGCTTTCAAAATCTTTCTGTTTGAACCCGTCCTGGTTTTCTTACTACAATATAGTAGTGGTACTCCAGATAGTGGAGGAAAGAATAAGAAGAGCTACAACCGGAAACTACATGTGACATATACTATTGGTATCGGCATCGGATTCGACCCGGATCTTATTAATTATTGGTTATATTGATTATGTGGAAAATAAAAGGGCCTGGAATGGTGTAATTTTTAATCAACACCATTGTCCTATATTAATACTATATAAAAATGAATTCTTTGATTCGTCGTTTTTACGTCATGTCGGCGTACAAATTGGACCTCGTTATTTTAGTAGTATAGATACTTTTCACAATAGTGGAAGGTGAATGACGAATGTAAAAAAATACAATCATGGATGATCAAGGGGACAAACTTTAGAGTAAATTTTATTACAATTAAATAAGCATCCCCATATGCACCTTTGCGTTGTAACGCAAAGGTTTGCGTTATAACTGTTGCATATGGGGATACTTATTTAATTGTAATAAAATTTACTCTAAAGTTTGTCCCCTTGATCATCCATGATTGTATTTTTTTACATTCGTCATTCACCTTCCACTATTGTAGAAAAACCAATAAACATTTGAGAAAACCATTATTTTATGTATGTGTGTGTGTTCTTTATTAGATTCGTCCTAAAATACGTGAAATATTCACCACTGGACATTAACCAACCATCAATTAATTATTATTTTAGGAGAAAAACATTCTTTGATATATGTGTGTGTGTTCGTGTTCTATATAAGATTCGTCCTAATCACGTGTGAACTATTTGTAACTGGACGTTGATCAACCTACAATTGATTAATCTTCTATATCAGAAGCATATAGCTTATCATACGGTGTGGGTCAAGGTTCCGCTTTGAAGACCGTACTTTAAAATGTACACTTATAACCCCATAAATTTACACAAATAATAAACAACATGAATTGTCTCATTGATGATCATAACACCTTGTCTTCCCTTAAATAGACTATCATGAGGTGTGAGCTAAAGTTCCACTTTGAAGACCGTACTCTATAAGTACCCTAACTGACAACCTCACAAGTTTACTTAAAATAATAGTTTCTAACATCTTCATCATTTGCTCTCTCATTGGTATTCATACCTGTGCATAACCATTAGGAAGAAAATTGTATACCTTTTACACACACTCGTGATATTATTTACAGCAGAAATAAACAAACATTTCAAATTAAAAATTTTATTTTTATATTCTGATATATAAATAATTTATTGTTCCTCCATTGAAAAGTCAATTTCCATTCTGATATTTTCCTGTTTTTCCTTTTCTTTCATTGTGAAGATTTCATGTTGGTATATTGAGGAAATACTAAATGAATATCGTATGTGGGTAAATAATTCAATTATTAGATCACTCATATGAGTCATAATACACTCGTTTATAAATGAGTCATCCGTTAATTATTCATGTGCAATGTAAAATGCAAAACACATGTCGACAACGTACAAACATGCAAAACACATGTCGATATTGTAATTATTTACATTACGCATGTCGATAAGGTAAACACATATGCAAAATTACATGTCAATAATGTCAATATTTACATTACACACGTCGATCGGAACCATTGCAGAGAACTACAGCAATTATTACTGAAAACGTGGAGAAAATAGAAATTGTTCCTGGTACTAACGAAAAGAGATATGATTGCATACACTTCTTTAAAGAAAAAAGATCGAATTACCAAGTTATTATTAGATTTAAATGGAACGAATAACATTAAATATTTTTTTCAACGTGCAAGTACGGATGATCAAGCATCTTGCGGATGGCACGTACGAACAAGCTCTTCCACATTTCAGAAGCAGAATGAAAACACTTTTATCAACACGTAAAAACTCTGAACATGAACTAAATGAAAGTTTCCAGAAAATATTCTCCGCCATGGAGGAATTCATCAGAAACCGAAGTGAGTGGCAACTCGAGGAGGTTTTACATTTAACATGTGACCATTACTAAATATAAGCCACTATTAGGATGAGGAAGTTATATGGTACTACCTGTATCCCTAGCGAAATCACACAGTTCGGTGAATGTGAACAATACTGATGATAGGTGTCTGATGTGGTCCGTTTTGTCGAGTCTGCATTACGACAAAGAAAGAAAAGATCCGCAAAAGGTAGGACATTATTCTAATTTAATTAACAAATATAATATAATTCTTTATTTTACATGCACCTACATCACAACTAGGTATAGATTTGAACGTTAAAATAAAAATGAGTTCAATAAATGTATTTGTTTATGAAGAGGGGGAAATATTTCTCTTGTATAAAACGAAAATAAACTTATCGTCACGTGCATTTATTGTATTATTGAAACCAAAGTTCATTATGTATTTACATCTAATTTCTATAGGTTTTTATCATGCATTCACAAGCAAAGGAAAATAGAAGAGCACGACAAGACTGTAACCATTTCAATTTTCAAGAAAAAAAAATCACTTTCAAAAAAGGGGAATGTCTTAGAATTTAAAGACGTTGCTAAGACAGCTAGAATTCCTTTCGTTATATGTGCAGATTTGAATGTTTAAGAACTTACGTGGATACCTGTGAACACAATGGAACAGAAAGCGAATGTTTCATTGACTACCGATTATCAACAGATGGAAGCATATAGCTTCGGATATCATTGGGTGTGTATTGATAAACGGTATGACAAACCTCCTGTTATTTATCGTGGACCCAATGTTGTTGAAACTTTTATTAACGATCTACTTGAGGACGAAAGGGAAATCAAAAGTATCTTATCTAAAATCGAGCCAATGATTATCAATGATTTTGTTAAGTTAGAATACGAAGAGGCTAAAACATGTTACGTTTGTCAAAAACCTTTCAGTAAAAAAAACAACATAAAGTTAGAGGCATAAGTTGTAATAACTGCAATTTACAGATAAAGATACCGAAATTTTAATCCCGTTGTTTTTCACAAGTTGAAAGGTTTCGATGCTTCCTTGATAATGAGTTAAATTGGTAAATTCAAAGACCTTGATATAAAAGTTATTCCTCTAAACTCGGAAAAATATCTTTCCTTTTCCTTATCCAAATTACGGTTTATAGATTCATTACATTTCTCAACAGCTCATTAGAAACATTTACCAAAAATTAAGCTAGTGAAGCGGAAAAACATTATAAGTATTTATCGAAAAGTTTTTCAAACCCCGATATTTTTTCTTTGTTTTTAGGAAAGGGCGTGTTCCCGTACGATTATGAAGATACGGATGATAAATTAGAAGACACAATGCTACCACCTAAAAAGAATTTTTTAGTCAATTGACTCAACCAAACATATCAGATGAAGACTATAATTTCGCAAAAGACGTATGGGAAAAACTAAATATTAAAAACTTAGGAGAGTATTCCGATGTTTATTTAAAAAACAGATGTTACTTTATCAGCAGACGTTTTGGGGAGATTTAGAACAACATGCTTACAAAACTATGAGCTTGACCCGTGTCATTATTTTACATCTCCGAGATTCAGTTGGTTCGCTATGCCTTGGAAAGCTGGAATAGTATTGGATTTAATACATGATGTCGACATGTTACTTTTTCTAGAAAAGGGAGTAAGAGTTGGTGTGTCTAGCATTTTTCATAGGTACACAGAGGCGAACACCCCATATTTACATGAAAGTTATGACCCATCCCGCAAAACATCATATATTTCTTATCTGGATGCTAACAATTTATATGGGTAGGCTATGAGTGAACCCTGTCGTATGCAAACTTTCACTGCTTAGGTGAACAAGAAATTGTCAACTTAACATCGAGTCTCTATCTACGCACGCTCACGATGGTTACATGTTAGAAGTGGATTTGGAATACACGGAAAGTCTGCACGATTCTGATAGCGACTTTCCTTTGGCACCTTAAAAACTGGGAGTTACTGCAGATGATCTATCACCCTATTGTTTTAGTTTGTAAGAAAAATTAACAGGAAAAAAAAAACTATATTCCGAAATGTGAAAAACTGGTTCCTAATTTATTTGATAAATGTATTTGCCTTCTTGGTGATTTCAATGCCAAAACAGGTACTTTGCAAGATTTTGGGCAGTCTGATGAGTCAATATTCGATTTTTTTCACTTATATGAGGATCCTGACTTAATAAAGTATATGTATGATTATGAAAATTTACTTAGGTTAAAACTACCATTGAATAGGAAATGTACATGTACAAATAAAGAAAATGCATGTGGTCACAAATTATTAGATTTTTGCAGAAAAAAAAACAATGTTTATATAATTAACAGAAGAGCTGGTAAAGATCGATTACTTGGCGAGCGTACTTGTAAAGATTTAACCACTATTGATTATTGTTTATGTTCCTCTTATTTAATATCTTGTGTGTCAGAGTTTGAGATAAAGGAGTATTCCCAAATATTCTCTGACGTTCATAGACAGCTACACCTAATGCTGAACTGCCGGGAGGCGTCTTAATCTACTGATGAAGTCAATTTACTTGCGAAAAATGACAATAATAGCTCCAGAGGATGGAATGCAGAAAATTGCGATGAGTTTGTTAATAATTTCCTTGAGGGTGGCATGTTTTCTGAACTGTGTACCGAAAAAAAAGTGGTCAAACTATTAAAGCGTCGAAAGCGGAGTTGTATAAATACTTCATTGGTGGACTTCGTCTGTTGTCTGCTTTTTGGTCGGGTTGTTGTCTCTTTGACATATTCCTCATTTCCATTCTCAATTTTATTCAAGGAGATGAATCAAGTAGAGGACGAAGATATCGAAACCGATGTAAATCTTGAGGATTATAACGAAACATTAAATGCTTATATATCTCAAACTGAAATAGAAAAAGTTATTTTGAATTTGCATAATGAAAAGGATAGTAGTATAGACAATTTGACAAATGAATATATTAGTAATACTATGCATATTATGATACCATGGTATGTAAAATTGTTTAATTTTATTTTTGACAGAGGTATTGTCCATGAAATTTGGTCTGTTGGTATCATTAATCCTGTTTTTAAAAAGAAGGAATGCAAATGAAACAAATAATTACAGAGCAATTACACTAATGAGTTGTTTAGCAAAAGTTTTCACAGGCATTTTGAATAATAGACTGACACTATTTGCAGGGGAAAGTGATTTTTAAATTTTCCAAGGCACAAACTGGCTTCAGAAAATCACACTCGACTATTGATAATATTTTTATACTATGATACACTTGTTAATTTATATCTCTCAAAGAAGAAAAATTATTGTGTACCTTTGTGGATTTCAGTAGAGCGTTCGATACTGTTTGGCGAGTGGGGTTATGGAAATAATTATTAAATAATAAAATAAATGGGAAATGTTTTATCATTATTTTAAATCTTAATCAAAATGTAAAGTCTTGTGTGACAAAGAACGGTGTAAAGTCTTGATTTTTTTTGCCTGTAACTAAGGTGTTAAACAAGGTGAAAACCTGTCACCTTTTCTTTTTTATTGTTTATAAATGACATTGAAGAATATTTTGAAAATAACGATATTGAATCGCTTGAATCGCTTGATATGATTGATGATATTACAAATGATGTTTTAGATACATACTTGAGAATGTTTATGTTGTTATATGCTGACGATACTGTCTTAATATCTGAAACTGCTGAAGGTATACAAAGAACGTTAGACATTTTTTTCTGAAGATTGGAAAATCTAGAAGTTACAAAGTAATATAGACACAACAAAGGTGGTTATTTTTTCCAAGAAAAAAGATACACAGAATGTTAAATTCATGTTGAACGGCAATGACATAAATGTTTGTGAATCATATAATTATTTTGGGATTTTGTTCAATTTCAACAGCAGTTTCGTTAATGCAAAGAAAACGTTAGTAGAGCAAGAACAGAAAGCATTATATTCTGTATATTACAAGATAAGATACACAAATATTCCTATAGATTTACCATTGAAGATATATGACACGCTTGTCTCATCTATTTTGTCTTATTCTTGTGAAGTTATTAGTTTTGAAAAAATGATAATATTGAAAAAGTGCACTTATAATTTTTAAAGAGAATACTTAAAGTACAAACCGCCACACCAAATTATTTAGTTAATGGAGAATGGGGTCGTTTTCCTTTGACAATTAATATAAAATGTAGAATATTAACATATTGGAATAGTCTTTTATCCTCCAACAAACTATCGTCAAAATTTGCCGCAATATTATTTAGATTGTTTTCGGACGATACACATGGAAATAAGTGGATCAAGTCCACTTTTGACGAAATTAGGCTCAGTTTTATTTTTCTCAGACCAGTTCATGAAAGCACTGATTTGTTAAAGTTATATGTAAAACAGATATTACGTGATCAGTTTATTCAGAAGTGGAATGCGGATTTGACAAACACTTCTAGATCGAGGTCGTTTCTATTTGTCATTCAAAACATATTTTATTACAGAACCACATTTATTACGACTTAACTCGTATCAAAGAACACATATCACCAATTAAGATTATTAAATCTCAAATTTGCTATCGAAACTGACCGTTGGAGAAATATTCCCAAAAATAATCGTATATGTGAAAAATGCGCAGATGATTTAGTTGGAGACGAGTTCCACTAACTTTTTATTTGTCAAAATGACACGATAATGGATCTCCAAAACAGATTTATTCCACAATATTATTTGAATAATCCCCGTGAAGCTAAAATGTGTGGTATGCTTATACTGTGTCATACAGAGTTACATACAAACTTGTCTCTGTTTATTAAAAAATATGGTCCACTGTTTTAAACCGGGACTAATGTATCCTCTCTATACCCCATGTTTTTGTATTTACACTGTTCATTGTAGATTGTATTGTTTTTTTGTATATCGTATAATTTTATGCTTTGTGTTTGCTTATGTTGCACACTTGTGTGCCTGGGTTGTTGAAATAAAATGTTGAAATCTTGAATCTTGATAAAGAAAGACATGTGATTCATTACAGAAACTTACAATTGTACTTACGTCTTGGAATGAAGTTGAAAAAATTTAGTTGCAGTGGAAAATAAACGCACAAACATTTTTATGAACCAACCTATATATGTGGGATTTTCCATCTTAGATTTATCGAAACTTTTAATGTACGATTTTTATTATAATCATATGAAAAGCTTGTACGGTGATAAATTACGTGTATGTTCCTCCGATACTGATAGTTTTTTTTTTTATATCTAATTGAAACAGAAGATGTGTATGAAGATATGAAAGAGTACGAACATTTATTTGATACTAGCGATTTCCCTAAACAACATTTTTTACATAGTGAACATAATAAGAAGGTTTTAGGTAAATTTAAAGATGAATCATCATCAAGAGAATTAAAACACGAAATGTATAAAAATTGTTTATTTAATCATGAAATAAAGTTTTGTCAAATGAATATTATTAGGAGTGTTGATCATGTGTTGAAAGCTGAAAAAGTAAAAAAAAAGGGTTAGTTCCTTTTGATGATAAAAGATGGATTTTAGAAGATGGAATAACAACCAGGGCTTACGGTCATACGAAAAATATTTAATTCTCATTACATGTTATATATATATATATATATATATATATATATATATATATATTGTTCATCCTCCATTTTCTTTGCGTTTAATATATGATTGAATTCTCAACAGAAATTTATTATGTAATGTTATATGTAAAATGATTTAGAAAAAATAAAATTTGTAAAAAAGATTATTATTTGTTTGTGTTTTCTTTTAATGAAATAGTTCACCACAGGCTTCTAGATGTGTTTCTTATTACTGTTACATCAGGTCAGATGGGTTGTATGAGGTCACAGTTCACCACAGGCTTCTCGATGTGTTTCTTATCATAGTTACATCATGCCAGATGGGTTGTATGAGGTCACAAGCTTCTCGATGTGTATCTTATCATTGTTACATCATACCAGATGGACTGTATGAGGACACCGTTCATAAGGTCAAATGAGGCGCCAGGTAGGCACCTGCGGCTGTGAGGGGTTTGAAGCAAATGAGGCACTTTGCTCTCTCCTTTTCCCCTACTAAGACTACATAAATGTTTTCCTAATTCAATTTTGTATCTACCGGTATATTGAGCTTTAAGATATGGACTGGTAGTAATGGTGGTAAAATTCAGATTGAATTTTTGAATTATTGTGTTAGATCATGGAAGTAAAATGAAATACTTCCATGGTTAGATCAAGAAATTGTATATTTACATTGTCACGAGACTGTGACACAGAAGAAGAGTTTCCTTGCTCAAAAGATACAGAGAAAAGGAATGAGTTATCCCTTGATTCTTAAGGTAAGCAAATATATAATTCCTTGCCCCGGTTAGATTAAGAGATATTTGGATTTTCCGTTTACTTAATCGAGAAAGGTATCCATACTCGATATCACATTAAACTTACTGTCCTAAATATGAATTCGGATACTAGTTTAATATACCCTTGAATATTTATTCTTGATGTTCGGCGTATTTAATTGGAATAATCGGACAACATGCAGTGATTTGATTTTCGACTATAATCATGATAATCGGTTTTTACTGTGTATGCTAATAATGTATGAATTTTGTAATGCACTGTTTTTCGAAGATACCTGGGGTCAATTACATTCCAAAGTAATTTATTACATTTCAATTACATTGATTTTAAAATGTAATTATTACATTACAATTATTTTTGTGCTAAAAACTTTATTATATCAGAGACACATATAATACAATTGTTTTATATGTGTCTGATCATATATCATGTATATATATAATAATAATGGAAACTGGCTGGTATGTGGCCTTTTTACATGCACTGCTTAGTATTGAAACAGTTTTTGAGCTGCATTATAAAAATAAGGAGATGTGGTATGATTGCCAATGAGACAACTATCCACCAAAGTTCAAATGAAGTGGATGTAAGCAATTATAGGCAACCGTACGGCCTTCAACAATGAGAAAAACCCATACCGTGTGGTCGGCTATAAAAGGCCCCGACATGAAAAATATGAAACAATTCAAATGAGAAAACTAACGGCCTAATTTATAACACAACAGTTTTAGTTTTGAAATTTTATATTTCATTTTAACTTTTAATCAATAATAGATATATTTTTAATGGTATCTGTAATTTGAGTTACCTAGCACGTGATTTTGTGTGGTTCATGTCTAACTTAAAACTTGTAGTGTGTGATTTTGTCAATTTAAAGTAGTGTTATAATTAACCCGAATAATGTCAGTCGTTATATTCCGCCGATCTCCGTCTAATCTCCGATTGCTACGATAGGCTATAGACCGCTAGAGGGCGCAGAATTATTCGAGTTATGTTATAATGGGAGTTCAATTGCGATTCATAATTTGTTTTTGTTTTTGTTTTTTTTTTTTTTTGTTGGTTTTTTTACTTTTCTATTTCTTTGTTTGTCAAAATAAACAAGTTTTTTTTTTATTTTATTTTAAGTAAACATGGTTTACATTGGAAGGATGTCTTTTCAATAGGTTTATACCGAACAGTTTGCACCAATCAACATTATATCAATATGTAAATTAATTAATTTGTAAGGAAGAAACATATATTGCTTTGGCATAAAATCAAGAGACCTATTGTTATACTTCAATACTTGGTTAAGTGAAAGAATATATCAAGAGGCTCAGATCATAGTTAATGGTTAGAATAACAAATTTATAGATTGAATGTCAATAAATTCAGTGGTATCGGTTTTAATCTTTTAATTTATTTATTTTTTCAAATGTGTAGAGATTAATTAATAAATAAAACCACAATAAAGATTATTTTATCCATAAAATTTGCAATATTTTATCCCCATAAACACACGTATGGATACACACACACCAGTCCAGATCTTCCTTTACCGAAGTGATCCGGAATTCAAGATCTATTCGTTGTTTGGTTAATATATTATTTATCCAACTGGTTTACCAAATTTCACACCTTTGGTCCCTTTATCGTTTTTTGCAAGTTACCAGGATAGGACAAAGTGGTCACCTTCGATTTTGAACAGCTATAAATCATCACGCTTCTAGGTTAAGCAAAAGGTTTTGTAAGTATATGCTTAATGCTTTAAACAATTAGCCATAGCAGGGTCAAATTCTGCCCGTTATTTATGAGTGTCATTTTCGGTAAAGAGATACAAATGTCCCAAACATGTCGAATATTTTTTTTCGCAATTTCGGGTTGTGCTAAAATGAAAAACGAAAACTAAACACAATATGTATCTGTATGAACACGTTATCAATACCAATATTGGCTTTTATCATATACTTGTATAAAATATTACTAAAATTTTACAGTTCAATAACATTTAAAAATATTAAAAGAATATGAAAGGACTACTAGGTTTATTGATCAGATTCCTAAGAATTTCCTCAGCGGGCTGATAAAGGATCTTTATTGACTGCTTCCGAAATGTTATCGCATGCCTTTCCGTTAATTTCCGTGACGTTTATCACATGCAACTTCGTGCATTTCCGGAAATTTGTTCGAAAAGGACAACACAGTGCGGAAAACCGCAAGTGATTTAAAACTTTTCACAAAATGGTTGAGGAGCAAATTTCAAACTAAGAACATGATAATTGTTGTGACAAGATAAATAAAATGCTTGTAATATCAATAAAAACAATTAAAGTTAAGAAATTTGTATTTGGTTGTCTGTAAATTATTATCTAAAAATTCAGGGAAAGACAAAATTTTAATTAATAGTTCTTGTCTGTATTTCTTCTGTTGAAGTATATGATAAAAAGATAATTACATGTCATTTATCATATCAGACCCTTTATCGGCCCTTGTTCATGATATCAGCCCTCGAGCCTGCAGCTCTTGGGCTGATATCATGACCTAGGGCCGATAAAGGGTCTGATATGAAAAATGCCATGTAATAATCCATACTTATACAATGGTGGAGAGAGCGCAGTTGATGTATTGACGATGCATGAGAGCAGTTTTGTAGCTCTCAAAGCGCGGTATGCACACTAGGCCAACCTTAAAAATATGTTTGTTTGCAGTTTCCCGACTGTACCTTCAGACTGAAGGGTCGGTAGGTAGGAAAAATATTTTATTTTATCAGCCAAAAGGTTTAAACAAGCAGTTACACAAACCAAGTTTCTTGTTAAGAAAAAAAAACCTATTTTAAAACAACAAACACTGAAAACCAACATGAAATGAACAGGCATTGTCAGATAAAAAAAACTTTTTAACTAAAATTGAAACTTTAATTCAATTTATGACATAAAATATGGTGTTATTAAATGCTGAAACACTTATAAACAAGGAATGACTAGAACTGTTTTAAAGAAACATATTCACGGACATATATGCTTCTTGACTAGAATGTTTTCATGAGTAGAGTATTTTCATCAAAAAATGTAGATATTAAAGATTTATAAGACAATGTATTAAAGAGTGTATTTTTAATAAAAAAAAAAAATCAGCCATTGAATCTTCCCAATTGAAAAAAGGGCAACATAAAAAGACTGTTTTCATATTTCTAACAATATTTAATTATATGTAATAAGATTATATTTTGAAAGATATGTTGATGCCAGGCTTAAATGAAAACTAAAGAAAACTTACTAGTTTGGGGTGAAATCCATAGCACCCATTAAAGTAAATGGTCTGTACTGAAATGTTTTAACTGCATAAAAAATTGGCAGCATAGCTCCTAAGAACATGTTTTAGTTCAATTCACACAGTGACAGGCCACAAAGTTTGGGTATATTTAATATTGTAAGAAAGAGAATAGCTGCAATGAGTGGGGCAGCCCCCTTATCCTAAAGGAGCATACTCATTGCAATCGAAGATAGATTTAATATAGAGAGTATATTTATTTTTCAAGCTAATCATTCATTTTCTACATCTTTGTGTAGTTTGGGTGTCTTCTGATTGATTTGGCATGGTCTCTATCCATTTACATTTTAAATGAGCTCTTTCTCCGTAAAGGCATGTTTACAGGTATCCATATATTCACGGAGGAGTGGTTTCATCTTTGCCTTCTTCACAACGATTTATAGAAAATATGACATACTTCAAGCTGCTGTCGAATTGTTTAACCACTGAAACTGGTTCCATAAAGTCAGGCTCAAAGATTCTGTACCCGATTTGTTTAAGACAGAAAGTTGACAAAGATGAGTCATCATGTCGGTTGTGAATATCCGCTGCATCTTCTTCAATGATATCATCAAAGACATCATTCCATGTGCTTGAATCTGTATAAACAGTTTATTAAACTTTTTTGTTTGTTATATATATTTTTATTTGTCTTAAAATTGACAGAAGTCGACAGCGTAAAGTACACCTGCATAACTTAATGGATACCTGTAAACAATTTCCATGTGCTTTATCATTAAACGGTCACATGAACGCTTGACAGGAAGGGAAGAAAAACCGAATTTAAAACGTGTAATCGACCTAGACTTAAATCAATTCCGGAAAGGACCTGAATTTCCGGATCTCGGCAATAGAAGTTTTAAAAATAATTTCTTAAAATTTAAAGCAATAAAATTTTCACAGTTGGAGGGATTTTCAAGGGTCGTTCGGTAAACTGCAAACAAACAATATTTTAATTTAAGCCTTACCACGACTACACTCTGCAGTGTCTTCAAGATTGTTCCACTCGATCACTGTTTTTTTTTCACTGATTCTGAAAATCTGGCAAAAATTCAAAAACAAGAGGAGCGAACATCCTTAATCTAAGGTAATTGGTGTAGATTAACAGTGTGTTTGACACCAAAGCTGTCAAGTGAAGCCATGCACTTAATGGGTCACTTAATTTGACAGTTAACACAGCTAGTTGAACTTCCTGTCTAGGAAGAATTATGAATTTGCTGGTATTTCAAAGGAAAATCACTTATGAAATCAGTCAAAGGCTCAAGAATCCAGGTGAAAACGGGTCATTTTCTGAATTCCAAGGTTATTTAACGACCCGGCAGGTATTTAAAAATTCCTGTGTGAGAGGTGAAATTTATAGGTGTCACCCGCAGGATACAGGTTAGTTGACAGGTATGTAATTGTGTCACTTTTTGTCTATATGTTTCCCAAAAGGTAGTAACAGTGCTACAACTTGTTTATTACCAAACCAATAAATGGTTTACCGTAGAAAGGCTTGTATAGTCCGCGGTTTTATTCTCCAAAATTGGACCTTCCAGGCGGGTGCGGACTATAGAGTACAATAAGCAAGAAATAAGAGAAAAATTTCAATTTCGCGGGCTAGGTGGTTTGTTTACGTTCCGCCATCTTTGTTATTTATATTGTAGAGGGCGCTCTTATCATTTTTCAAACTGATAATTTTAACTCATCCATATTAATAAGTTATTTCTATTCAATATCAAATTAATACTGATAAATATAAAAACTAAACCTTTCATTTCTTTTCAATGCATTGGTTGAAATAAACTGGTATCTGCTTGATTGAAACGATACAAACATAGTGAAAAAGACAACCGTAAACCAGCTTAGAATTTGTAAACTACAAAACGTAATCGGTTATTGTTCGTTCCGTTTTGGTGTTTCATACTGACTAATATGGTTTGTATTAGCTAAAGACCCTTCAAACATTAATGTGATAGATATATTAAAGATTGTTTTACAAAAGGATGGAACTGTTTTACTTTCAAAGTCGTATTATAGTGATATCTGTTATGTACGGATTTCGACTCTCACCGGTTAATTTCTTCTTTTACACGTGCTTTTAAACTTCCTGTTTAAACATACACAAGTTTCTAAATTGTTTTTTAGTGAATTAAACTTATTTTAACAATCATGAAGTGTTCTTGAATTATTTACAAGCAGTTTCAGCTTCTGTTTGATGATGGAAAACAGGTTTTCCAAGAAAATACATAAGCGACCGCACAGGATTTGAAATTACGGAGTTTCATTAGACCTTTTCTAACAGTTACAAAAGTTTTTACCTAAAATTTCGTGGGGAGAAGGGGTGCGGACTATGTACCAGTGCGAACTATACAAGCCTTTCTACGGTACACAATTTACATGTATATATCATTGTTTTCAAATATCTCCTTTGTAAGTCTGTTATATAAGTGAGAGATGTTTTTTATATGTATATTATCCATTATTAAAAGACTGAAAAAGAAGAAAGAAAAGACATAACATAATTTCAGTCATGATCAGTAAAGCAGACATGACATTCCAATATGTGTACTCTTGTTGTAGACTTTCACTCATATCTTTCTTCAGATCAGTTCATTACTTTCAATGTTGTCACAGATGCACAACCTTTTTATATCGATACATGGGTCTTTTAGTTTGGTAATTTATCATGCATTCATGCTAAAAGAAGTCACTATTCACAACATTTTTATATCGATACATGGGTCTTTTTAGTTTGGTAACTTATCAACTAAACATGCTAAAAGAAGTCACTATTCACAACATTTTTAATAAAGTCAAATGTATTTTGCTTAGCATTAATTGATTTGTAGATTAGAAGTCATATTTTTTTTTAAGATAAAGGGAGACAATCCATGTACAACTTTATACCTCGTGAGTGAAAAGCAAAATTAGACAAATTCATAACTGATATTTCTAAGCTCTGACTAATGCATGTATCTTAAAACACTATCAACTCTCATTTTCCTTCTTTCAGACAACTAGTTGTGTAGAAATGGTCTGAAATATGATTTGATTTTTATTACAGAATCATGACAGTTGTTTCAAAGCTTCCTAAAGAATATGGATATGTAGTCCTGACAGGTGTTGCTAGTACATTTATGTTACAGTGGATGACCTACAAAGTTATTGTGGCAAGGAAGAAATATAATATATGGGTATGATACTTTTCATATATATATATTGTATGAATTTATATTTATCATTTTCAGGAACATGACAGTAGTATCAAAGATTCCAAAAGAGTATGGATATGTAGTTTTGACAGGAGTTGGAAGTACCTTCCTTCTTTATTGGATGACCTATAAAGTTGTAGCTGCCAGAAAGAAATACAAAGTAGAAGTATGGATCTTTGAAATGTGAAAGTCAAGATAAATTAATAAATTATTTTAATTCAAAATGGTGGGAAACTTTAAGAAAAAATTTGTATTTTTTGTAATTAATTACTGTTTGTCCCTTACCTGTTTGTTTAATTTGTCCATTTTCATTTTCTTTGCACATATCTTCTGTAGTTTTTTTTTCAGATTTTCATCTTTTTCTCTTCAACTTGTAAGCCAGACTAACCCAAATTTGCATGAAACATAAGATTCTCAATCTGTATAGCAATTCCTGATTTCACATTTACTTCTAACATAAATTTAAAGGCACAAAAGCCACATCTTAACTGATAAATTTAGATTATCTTACAATGCCAACTCTTTATGTTCCCGGCCACAAAATAGTGCCGCATAATGTAAATGCTATGTGTGTCTTTCTGTTCAACATTGTAAGCACTCTCACATAGACTATACTTCTCATCATATTTAATTGAAATTTATGCCAAAGATTTACATCAACAGTATTTGAACTAGTTTGAAGATCAGGGATTTTTTTTTAATTTGAGTCAAACCCTTGAAAATGTAAATGATATAGAGAATTGACAATGAAAGCTGTCTCATGACAATATTTCCTGTTTATACTGAAATCTATGTCAAATGTTTACACCCTCAAAATTTCCCGTTTATACTGAAATCTATGTCAAATGTTTACACCCTCAAAATTTCCTGTTTATACTGAAATCTATGTCAAATGTTTACACCCTCAAAATTTCCCGTTTATACTGAAATCTATGTCAAATGTTTACACCCTCAAAATTTCCCGTTTATCATGTTTATACTGAAATCTATGTCAAATGTTTACACCCTCAAAATTGCCTGTTTATACTGAAATCTATGTCAAATGTTTACACCCTCAAAATTGCCTGTTTATACTGAAATCTATGTCAAATGTTTACACCCTCAAAATTTCCCGTTTATACTAAAATCTATGTCAAATGTTTATACCCTCAAAATTTCAAATAAGATTGAAAATCAGTGCTAATTGTTTTTTCTTCACTTATATGCCTTTGAAATGCCAAATTATATTGTAAATCAACTTTTGCAGGAATGAAGTATGATAGATCCTTTGCAATATGTTTTTGCAATTTTATTTGTGTTTTTTGCCTGTTAAATTTTTCTGACTAGATTAATGATAAAGGTAAGCTTTATCCTAGTGATGGTACCAATTCTTTTTGGCCAATTTAAAGATTTCTCTTTTGAAATTACAAAGCAAAATCTTTTCAAACTTTATGAAATGATGATTGGGAGAGCTTCAACAAAGGTTCCTCATTTCATGCTGACCAGATGTTATATTTGATGACCATGATGTCACAATGTTTCACACTGAACATCATTCACATTGTCATAGTCTAAAATTGCTGGTCCAAATCTTTATAAAAAATTTTTGTAAAGTTGATAAAGAAGATGTTGTTTAGAAAGGTTTTATCTAATACTATGGATTTCATGGAAACAGGTAATCCATGAATTTAAATGTTCAACAAAGTACTAATTTTCTATGTGCTAGTACTTAGGCAAAACCATGAAATCAAGTCCATGAAAATACAATTTTCCCCTTATCGAAGAAATTTGGTACCAACGAAAATAATTGAATCCACATTATTAAAGAGTCTTACTTAGAAGTTATTGGTACTGTGATTGTCAGCATTTAACATTATCCAATTTTTACCAATGCATATATGAGGGTCTGGATGGGGTTAACAGAATAGAGAATAATGGGTCGGTTTTGTTTTGCAAGATTTATGGGAAATTCATCTAAACAAATAAGCATTTTTCACATGTCTGCATCTAGTATACTTTGGTGATTTACTGTGAAAGTACTTTAATTCGTGGGTATCAATTTTCGTGGTTATAGCAAAAGTTACATGTTCGTGGGTTTTAATTTCGTGGATTTTAGTTTTCTTAAAAAAAAAAAAATAGTGTGTAGAATTGAAGCCATTAGAAACGAATATTACAAATTATCTCGATAGAAGGAAATTGCAAAGTAAACATTAAATTGTTGCACCTGTGTAGTGATGACACTAATTAACCTGAGATCGAGTGATCAACAGATTAAAGACCATCAAAGGTGTTAATTAGGCCATAAACATGTCACTTAAAGAAAACAGTTACATAAACAAATGCTACAAATGTACATTGAATTGTAAAATTAATTCTTATCAAAAGCAAGCCCAGCATGAAATTGTTCTTTCCGTACAAGAATTATGAGGATATAAAATGAACACTTTATCATAGCATATCATCACAGGAAATCTGATTTTCATCGATCCAAGGATTTGTATAGTTAGTCTAACTATACAAATCCTTGATCGATCAAAAATATTTTTATGAGAATTAAAAGATCAGAAATTGTACAGTTTAGGTTTTTAAAGATTAAATGGGTATAATCCTGCCTGCAGTTGTAGTTCATAGTGCATTTGGCCTGAGACTACTATTATAGTAGTCTCAGATTTGCCGATATTCAATGTATTCTCTTTATTATATCGGTAGTCAAACCTACATGGGAATCTTTTCATGTCTTGATTTGGACAACAGTTGTTATATTTCGTTGGACACTTAAATTCGTGGATAAAGTCATCCACGAAAACCACAAAATTGGTTCCCCACGAATAAAAGTACTTTCACAGTATTTTTAAACTTTATACAAAATTGAGAATTTTCACTTATATTGTTTCAGTGGCAGTGTTATTGGACGTCTATCTTTAAAAAATAAACAAATTTTCACACTTGCATTAACTCAAGAAATGGTTTATATTGAGCAATGGTTTTCAAACAAACCACTAAATGATAGATTTGGCAAAGAGGCAAGCAATAATTAGTATTAATTTTAATCCAATTTTAATACTATAAGCTAAAAAAATCTTCTAGGCATAATTCTTTAGTACAGCTTATGCAGTAATAAAAATGAAAAATTGTAAATCTTAAAGAATATTGTTTCTTATTTCAGTACCCAACCCTGTATTCTTCAGACAATGAAAAATTTAACTGTGTCCAAAGAGTCCATCAAAATACGTAAGTATATACAGTACAGTGTTGATTTAAGTTTTTTTCTTGCCCAAATGGAGTAGCAGAGGTGAGACTTAGATGTGCTGTTTACAGCATCAACAATTGTTTAAGTTTGTTATTAGGTCAGTTTATTAAGGAGAACCTCTAATGATATTTGTTAGGCAGTTGTATTACCATTATCACATTTTCATTTCCATTGAGATTATTATGCCCGTCTCCTCAGTCATTATCCGTTTACTGTGACACTAGCATATTTTACATGTTACACAGGATAGACATATACATGCATATAAAGGAATTTGAAGTTTGAAATTTCAATGAGCATGACACTGGCTTTTGGAATAATCTTCATTAGGCATAAAGCTATTTATTTGCATAATTTTGTTTAATTTTTAATGGACAGTTTTAGTGGTCACTAGGTAAGGTAACATGTTTTTATTTCCAGGAAGGTTGTGGATTTAGTTTCCTATGTGGCATCAATATTATCTTGAAAATTAAAAATTAGATTTTGCTCCTTCTGTACCATGCAGGTGACATCTAGAAGTAAGAGCAAGGACTGGGCAACTTGGAATCAGAAATAAAATGTCCTAGTAGGATGAAATGATTTCCCTGTGGTCTGTTTATACCTTGTAAAGTAGAGAGTTAAAAACAGACTCACAAATTAAATGTAGCATGTCTGTCTAGTAGAAAGCAGGCTATACAATCCTATTATATCAATATGTTATTGTCCTGATTTGCATGTAATATTGACCGCTGGACATTAAGGAGCAGTCGATCGATCATTTTTATGCTTTAATTCTGGAATAGACAAATAACTTATGGACAACCGAGTTAAAATTATGGTAAAAAGATAAAATAATTTATATTGTCATAACTAATTACTGAAAAAAATTACAATGGTATGTATTGATGGTGCTTTCTTTATCATGAAGATAATACTTTCTTTACAGATTGGAGGGTTATCCTACATACCTGATGTTGTTGTTCGCTGGAGGTTTACAATATCCTGTAAGTAACAGGATATAGTATTATTCCAGGGTTCTTGTATGTAAATCTGAACTTCTGGTAAAATCGAATTGGTAATATACCATTTTAAAATACTTCATAAAAAGTTTCAGTGTATGAAATAAACCATTGAAATAAACCATGTTGAAATATCTGGCAAATGATAAATTTTTCATTATTTCTGTTCAGAGTTTTATTTTAAATCTGTTTAATACTATAGATATTGATCAATTGAAGCTATTGCTAGGCAAATTTCTGCATCTGTCTACTTTTTCCTGCTCTTTTCCAGTAGCAGTCTTAATTCTCTTCACCTCATTTTGGGTAGCCCATTTTGTGGAACATATCCAGTGGATATTGTCAGTTCATTCACTGTATGAGTTATTGCCCTTTAATGATGATGATTTTTTTACCCATTTTTGCACTTTTGGCAAAAACTTTAGTAGAGATAAAGTTTAAACAACATAAATGATCAGCAAAAAAGAGAATTTAATCATGAATTATATTCTAGTGTATCATTTTGTAGATTGGCCTTTGTTGAAGATGGTCATACACTCAGGTGAGCGACAAAGGCTCTTTAGAACCTCTAGTTTAAATTTTGGTATGAAATGGAGTATGGTGATGTAATAGTTTATGTCCTATCTGTTTGTATTTTGTATCTTTACTTTAATCTCCTTTCAGAAAACCTGTGCCGCAGCTGGATGGGTATGGATTTTAGGAAAAGTGGCTTATGCCTATGGTTACTATAGTGATGGTATGTTCTATTTTTAGATCATCTGATCAATACTCACCACCTTCATAATATATATAATTAGGAGACCAAACTTGGTAGAATTGATTGTGATTTTGTCCAGTATTGATTCCCCCAGATTTGGTCACTTTGATACAGTCATTGTGATTGTGTATATACATTTGTGTAAAATAGTATCTAGGGTCTATACAGATCAACTAGGATGAAAATACAGACTCTTTTAAATAAGAATACAACAATGCTAAAATAACTGAAAAATGCATAACATGGTAGCATAAAACAAGTAAAATATGTCAACTGTTGAAAAATTAAGTAAGTAGATCCTAGCCCTAAAAATTTAATGCTTGGTAATCTTTTCTTCAAGGGAATTTCAAATGAACCAAAAGTCTATTCTTAAGATTATGCTTTTCTTTGAAAAATTATATAGTTATATGTTGCTGACTTGAATATTGGTCTCTGTGCAGATAAAGTCATCTGTTTGGAGAAATCCTATCAGAAAGGACTACAAAATAGATAGCTGGAATGTCACCTAAAACTATTTATTAGACTCTAAAGCTTCCTATCTAAACTCAAAGAATTGTAGGGAAATAGAAATTTTATGCCCCCGCCGTAGTGGAGGGGGCATTAAGTGTTACCCTTGTCAGTACGTCCGTTCTCTAACTTTAGATTGCCTCAACCAAATGTTATAAAACTTATGCACAATGCTTATTACCACAAAACACAGATCAAGTTCGAAATTGGGTGGCGTCACTTGTACCATTCATGAGTTATTAGATATAGGAAGATGTGGTGTGAGTGCCAATGAGACAACTCTCCATCCAAATAACAATTTATAAAAGTAAACCATTATAGGTCAATGTACGGCCTTCAACACGGAGCCTTGGCTCACACGAACAACAAGCTATAAAGGGCCCCAAAAGTACTAGTGTAAAACCATTCAAGCGGTAAAACCAACGGTCTAGTATATATAAAAAGCGAGAAACGAGAAACACGTATAAATTACATAAACAAACGACAACTATTGTACATCAGATTCCTGACTTAGGACAGGTGCAAACATTTGCAGCGGATTTAACGTTTAATGGTACCAAACCTTCTCCCTTTTTCTGAAACAATAGTATAACATCACAACAAAGAAAACACACGATAAAACATCAATTGGAAGGCTTAACTCAATCAAAACGTAAATTAACACACTATGAGCGAATAAATTCGACCTGTGATACCTGAAAGTAAATACATAGTTAATAAAATATTAGGGACAAACATTCAAGGCCAAAAGCAAACAAACAAGTCCAAATAAAGCCATGGCAAAACACTACCATGAAATATTAAACCCTTAGAAAATAATCACTTTAGAAAAACCGGTTTTCATAATATATACAGGTAAATGAAAAATAACTTTGTCGTTTTAGGTATACTTTTTCTGTCTATATAAAATCTTCCAATAATTAGGAATACCAAGAAAGGTCTGTCATATAAATACCTAATTTAACACTAGATACATAAGGGTAAATATCAACAATAAAACTTCCCTGTACAGATTAAAGGAGAATAATCTTGATGTTAATACAAATGTAGTACGAAGAAGTGAAAATTAGTAGATATTCCAAATAATCAAAGCTGGTATACAGACAAGATCCATATTAATATAAAATAACAAAAAGTATTAGAAATAGTATCAACAGGTCGAATTAAAAGAAAGTACGATTTGAGAGTACTTGAGTTACTGACAGCTAGTTAAAAGCCAAAACAATTAATGATAAAAATCATGCATCAGAGACTAAAATCAACTAAAACACATCCCAGGGATTTAGTATTTTAACGTCATGAACAGTCAGAGAAGACATGACTTGTGCAATGCCAAAAATAAATGTATCGACAGGTAGTAGGATAGTGAGGAGCTACTTCTTAAGAGATAAAATTAACGTGTGTGTGTCTCTAAACATCCGCCTCAAAAGAAGATACAACTTAGTTATGTTTTAATTTGCTAATGACAAAATCGATATTAGTGCCAATGTAAACTATATTCAGAGATCTAATTACAATATTGATACGATAACCCTTACTTATAAGTTTGTTTAAAGGTTCGATGAGTTTACACGGATCACATAGTGATTTCCTCGCTTTAAGTACAATATTACCGTAAAATTTAGGATGTGAAATACCATTTTAATAAGTTTTCTACAGGTACAGCCAAATTTACTAATCAAATCTTTGTATCTATGAAAGAATTTAGTAAAAGTTTTAAGTAATTTATGGTATCGAAATCCCTGACACAATAATTTCCCAGTGATGCATTGATTACGTTCGTTAAAATCTATGACATCAGAACACACACGGGCATACCGAACAAGTTGGGATATATAAACACCGTATGATGGAGCCAAAGGCACATCGCCGTCTAAAAATGGAAAATTAACAATAGGAAATGAAAAATCGTCTCTTTTGTCGTAAATTTTAGTATGTAGTTTCCGTTAGAAATTGAAATGTCTAAATCTAGAAAAGGGCAACTGCTGCTGTTTATGTTAGATTTAGTTAAAGTAAGTTCTTTTGGGTAAATTTCGAAGTATATTTAGAGAACTCTGGATTATTTAACGAAAAATATCATCCAGATAACGGTAGGTATTGTTGAATGTATCAACTAAATATAACAATGATGGGTCTTTACTGAGTTTGGTCATAAACTGAGATTCATAGCAATATAGAAATAAATCTGCTATTAAAGGGGCACAGTTAGTGCCCATAGGAATACCTACTACCTGACGATACACTTTATCGCGAAACGTACATAAATGTTATCTAGCAGAAAATTTAAAGCTTCAATCATATCCTCACATTTCCAGTAAGTGTATCTAGCATACTTTCCTTTTCGTTACAGAAAAAGGCTTTAAACAGTTACAGCAAATAAAATTACAATGAGATTTTTCGAAAGACCATTTTATCAAATACAAAAACTTTTTCTTTATAAGATTGTGTGGAAGTGTAGTGTACAGAGTAGAAAAATCATAACTGTCAACAGAATTATAAGGACCATCAAAAGCATGTATTTTATCTAAAACCTCTAAAGAATTTTTAACACTCCAAAAATAATTAATACCATTATTTTCATAAGCTTTATTACAAAAGTTAATAACCAGTTCTTTGATAGTAGTAAGGAGGTAGTTAGAAGAACTGATAGATTAGTAGTAGAACACTTACTCGATGCTGAGATGAAACTGAATTTAAATGGTTTTGTGTAATTTGGTAACCAGTACATGGTAGGGACTTTCAAATGTTCGGAAGATGCTTTAAGTTGGGTAGTGGCAGTGGTATGCTTGTTAACGATTGACTCTCTGTGGTGCGAACGGACCTGAATGTAGAGGAATTGATAATTTCGTTTTGAAGAACTTCCGTGTAGTATATCGTCACACCACCACTACATTATTGGCTGCCTTGTCTGCCGGTACGAACACAAACCGCTCTCTGAGTACCTTGAGTTTATTTTTATTCTTGAAATGGGAATATCATGGATCCTATTATTAATTTCAGAATTGTTTTCTAAATGAGATATTCGAATATTAACAGTATTCATAATTTTATTCAAATAACTGTCTAAAGATTTTTATCCGATTTTTCACGTTTGCACCAATTTTACAGTAGGCAGACAGAGCGTCTTTAATGACCTGACGACACTGTTTCCAATCTATTATAGATGGAGGACGGTATTTCGGTCCTTTCTTTAGAAAAGTTATGACCTCACGGTCTTGACGATGTTGAGGTCTCCTGTAATAACATGACCATAGGGAACATATATAAAACTAGATGTTTCGCAGTCTCAAGTGGAAGGAACATGCACTTTTATAAACATAAAAATGCTGAATTTTTCGTTTCCGTTCTCTAACTTAGTTTGATTCAACCAAAAGTTATAAAATTATACACAATGCTTTTTACCACAAAACACAGATCAAGTTCGAAATTGGGTGGCGTCACTTTTACCGTTCATGAGTTATGCCCCTTTATAAACATAAAAATTGCTGAATTTTTCGTTAGTTCTCTAACTTTAGTTTGCCTCAACCAAATGTTATGAAACTTATACACAATGCTTATTACCACAAAACACAGATCAAGTTTGAAATTATGTGGCGTCACTTTTACCGTTCTTGAGTTATTCCCCTTTACAAATGGAAAAATTGCTAAATCTGTCATTACCATTTTCTAACTTTAGTTTGCTTCAACCAAATGTTATGAAACTTATACACAATGCTTATAATCACAAAATGGTCTTAACTACGTGAATCCTGCATCTGTATGTGGAAGTTGACTCGTGCATATTTACAAGCGGGGCATCTGTGGCCCATAGACACATTCTCCATTTATCTTCTTCTGTTTTCTATTTTCACTAAAATTGCTTTCAATTTTGAAGAAATATTTCTAAACCTTATATATAAAATGATGAAATTGATTAAAAGATCAATGTGTTGTTCTGCAGATTTAAAGAACAGACGGTATGGACAGTTTGGTTATATTGGTTTGTTTACTATGTTGGGTTGTACCATTGGATTTGGTGTTAGACAGTTAGGATGGTTACCTAGACATTGCCACTAAAGATCAAGGTAAATGAATATCTTAAATACAAAATCATTTTATTGCTTTTTCATTATCTTAACCATTCAAAAACATCCACCCCTCTCCCAAATATTCAAGTTTTGTATTCCACTTCACAAATATAATAAGGCATAGTTGCCTGTGCATACTTGAAGTATTGGTTTTAAGTTAATGTTCAGAAATCAATGACTTTTCAACTCTCAAGGCCTCTTACATAGCACAATGTTAATTATCAACAGTGTATCACTGTAACCAAGCTAGCACTTTTTCCTAAACAGTAAACAAACCTTAGGTAACAGTAGTTCAAGATCTTAAAATCCTGTGAAATTTTTTTATTCTGTTTTTTTCTAAGATTTCAAATTACCTACAATGTATTGCCTTCTTTCATGCCATATTTGCATCTTTAGATGAAGGCACACATTTTTTTTCCCCTTGTCATGAAATGTTCTGGCAGACATCTTTCTACGATGTCATTTGTCACCAAATCATAAATGACCTTCCATTTATCACTTTTGTGTATAAATAGACCACTTTCGAGTTCTTTGCATTTCCCTCAAAAACTTTGGTTTTAGTTAACATCATTCGTGCGTTTAGGGGCATTGTCACTTCCTTCCCATGTTGAGCGAGCGATGGAAAAAATATGATGCTATATTGCACGAATTATTCGGCAAATTAAATTCTTATAATTGATAATCAGCACTGCTGTCATTAGGGCATTGTGATTAAGTACCTACAGAACAACAATTATTTCTAGTTTATCCTGCATAATAACAATCACGAAGACGCTTGATGAACTTAAATAGTGCAGGGATACATGCGGTCCCCTCTGTCTGGTAAATGAAACCATAAAGGCGCCCATAATTGTCGAAGTGAAGGACATAACTCGAAAGTGGTCTATTGGCTTTGCTAATTGTTAAGTTGACATTCTGTTGAACAACTGCCCTATGTTTAATTAAGACCCTAAAAATTTGAGATCACTTATAACCATTTACCTTTATGTTATTGTATACTTTCAGGTTTGATTGTCTTCCTGATTTTGAAGAAACAAGAGAGATATTTTACATGAACAATCAAATTATTTACAACTCTATTTATATATCACTGTAAATAACATACTTTCACTTTTATACTGAGCTCATGTGCAAGCACAGCTGACAATTTTTTTCTACCAGGACTTCATATATGTAAAAGTTTTGTTGCTGGGAATTTGCCAAGGAATTGTTCATTTTATGTTTCTTTTAATAATTTTACATCTTCAAAAACTGGAGTGATGACATATAATCCATACAAAATGGCTTTTCATACAACATTTGATGAATTGAGTTAGGAAAAACTGATATTTGGTCTATTTGGGATTGGGTAAAAAACTGTTAAAGAAATGATCTTTTATGGAAATTTATTGTGTATCATTAAAGACACACACTTATATAATTATTTACTAGGTTTTGATAGGATTTCTCATTTTGAGTTAATTATTATTAATTTTTTACTGTTTTCTATTTTTTTCAAAAGAAGGCAAAGCTTGAAATAGAATTTATGGTTTTTCTTTTTAAACGAAGCTAAATAGTTTAGCAGATTTATTGATTAGCATTTCTTATGGGAAATATGAAAAAACTTAGTTGAAGTCTTGGAGTTGAATTGATATGTTTCATTGAGGCTCAGTATAATTGCAAGACATTTCTTTTTATTTGTATTTCATTTTGGAGAGTAAGACTATTTTTTTGTAAGACTGTGTTTTGTCTATTTTTTAGTGCCATGCTTTTTGAAGATATATACATCTTATGAATTTTGTTTGTTAAGTAGAAAAATAAATGTAGCAAAGAGTTTATCTGCCTTTTGTATACAGTTTAGATTCAAGTTATTTCACAGAATATATCACATTCAGATGTATACAATCTGACTACAATACAATAACAGCATACTTTATTGGCAATCAATGAACTTTGATTCAGCAGAAATACATGAAATATAAAGTCAACATTTGAATATCTACTTCACAGCAATAAAGACCCAGACAGTGTTCCTAGTATAAAACAATATAGTTAAAATGCAATTAAAAAAAGAATTAAAACAACAATATACAAAAAAAGATACCAAACTCCTAGGTAAATTCAAAAAGGGGAAGTTCATACAAACTGACAAAATCAAAAGTTAGACTTTATCAACCAACTGAACAAATGGAAAACAACTGATCTGAATTGGTACAGGCATTTTCTGAAAAACATTGTGGGTTAAAATCAGTTATTCTTTATCAGATGTCACCACTGCATATAGTACCTGGCTGTTTCACTACTTATAGGGACACTAGATATAATTTAAACAGAGAATTACAATAAGATTTTTTTTGGCTTCAAACATTTATAAAATAGGAATATCAAAATAATATTTCCCTATAAGTAGTGAATCTGGTTCAATTTTTGCCTCCCCTTGACAGTCAAAAAGCAAGACATAGGTATGCTGTTTCCAGTGACGGCATCAACAATGTACTGTAAATTCAGAAATTAATGCGTGCATTTATTATTGCGATTTTGTCATTTTAGACTTAAATGCGATTTTAATTTTTCGATTTTGAGAAAATCCTGTTTAATTCATATAAAATATTTCAAATGCGAGTTTAAATTATTGCGTTTACAACTCTGTCGCATTTTTCGCAATAATAAAAACCTCATAATAATTTCTGAATTTACAGTATTAGTTTGTGATTGGGTCTAGTTTGTGCCCGAACTTTGTGGTGAACCACTAGTGGTAGGTCAATGATATTTGGTATGCAGTTGTATTAGCATTGGCGCATCTCATTTCTAATGTTAAGTGTATGATATTTGGTATACAAATGTATTGGCATTTGCAACTCTCATTTTCATAGTTATTATATAGCCTCAACCCCTCATCATGGTTCATTGACTCTAAAACTTTTGCATAGTTTACACGTTAATGTTTGTGTTTAGGTTTGTTTAAAGGGAAGGACTTATGATAAGTCAATGGTATTTGGTATGCAGTTGTATTAGCATTGGCACATCTCATTTCCATGGAGATTGTTTAGCCATGTACCTTCAGTCATGATTCATTGACTTTGAATATTTGCATAACTTACATGTTAAAGTATTGCTGTTTTAATTTCAACATTTGCATTATCAAAATTACAAAAAGGTGAGACATATCTCTGTGTTTACAGTTTATTAAGTGGGTTTTCCAAAGTTAAAAATCAAGTTATCAAATAGGTGAAGTAAGGTGGGTGGGCGGTAAGCAGCGGGTTGGCAGCTGCTCCATGCAATAATATATAACACTCGACCAATGCTTTTCAAATTTTGAAATGTTGATGCTAATAACAAAATTACAAAATTGAGGACGGGTCAACATACAATTTTCAACTTTACCTTTCAGGAGTTATGGTCCTTGATACATCGGAAAATGTTTTTTTTTATGTTGTTTCCGTTCAATAACTTACAAATCCTTCTACCAAGGGTTTTTAAATTATGATATGTTGTTACTGATGAGAAAATAGATGTCCACTTCGATATTGACATTATTTACTTTTACGGTTCAGGTAGTTGTGGTTCTTGATCTATTGGAAAATGGCACTTTATACCGTTCCTTTCAATTACTTATAAAACACCGGACCAATGCTTTTAAAATTATGATATGTTGTTACTGATGAAAAAGTGGAGATCAAGTTTTATATCGATGATATTAACTTTTGCGGTTTAGAAGCTATGGTTCTTGATCGATTGAAAAATGGCAGTTTATGTCTTTTCTGTGCAATGACTTAAGAACCATTTAACCAGTCATATTTTAATTTTAATATTGTTTTACTAATGACAAAATGGTGGTAAAGATTGATATTGGTGATTTTCATTTTTAGCGTTCAGAAGTTGTGATCCTTGATAGATTAAAAAATTAGGCATAGAATGTGGCAGGTTAAAAAAGCTTAAAGCGCCTTTCAAAATACAGATAACCCAGTTTGCTGTAAATTTGACAGCTCATTCCTTGTGTCAACATGAGCCAGAAAATCTTGCTGATGTGTTATTTGCTTGCAAGTCAATAATTCAACCTCATTTGAATCTTTTCATGCCACCTCAAATGAAATCCTTAGCTGTAGATGAGTTATTTTTTTTAAATGGAAGGAATATCAACATTGAAAAATGATACAATGGTGCCACTGGGAAAAACCATATCTTTTACTGATTCGACCAACAAAAAATCAATTATATACAGATAAAAACGATGATTTGAATATTTTTCAATCAATTACATGAAACAATAAAATTGAGAATGGAAATGGGGAATGTGTCAAAGAGACAACAACCCGACCACAGAACAGACAACAACAGAAGGTCACCAATAGGTCTTCAATGCAGCGAGAAATTCCCGCACCCGGAGGCGTCCTTAAGCTGGCCCCTAAACAAATATATATACTAGTTCAGTGATAATGGACGTCATACTAAACTCCAAATTATACACAAGAAACTAAAAGTAAAATAATACAAGACTTACAAAGGCCAGAGGCTCCTGACTTGGGACAGGCGCAAAAATGCGGCGGGTTAAACATGTTTATGAGATCTCAACCTCCCCTATACCTCTAGCCAATGTAGAAAAGTAAACGCATAACAATACGCACATTAAAAGTCAGTTAAAAGAAGTCCGAGTCCGATGTCAGAAGATGTAACAAAAGAAAATAAACAAAATGACAATAATACATAAATAACAACAGACTACTAGCAGTTAACTGACATGCCAGCTCTAGACCTCAATTAAACTGATTGAAAGATTATGTCTTCATCATATGAATATCAGGCACAATCCCTCCCGTTAGGGTTTAGTATCATACCATCATAAATATATGAGAAGAGCATAACCCGTGTCATGCCAACAACTGGTTTTAAATAAATGTGTTTAGTTCCGATGCAAAGACTCTATAAGTGAATCAATATTAAAGCCAAAATATGCAATCTTTAATGACCTGACAACAGTATCGTAACTATATCCCTTCTTAATAAGTCTATTTAAAGGTTTTGTTAGCTTCTGAGGTGAATACTGACATTTTAGTGCTTTATAAAGAATATTACCATAAAAGATTGGATGTGAAATACCTGAACGTATAAGAAGTCTGCATGTTGAGCTATATTTACGAATGATGTCCTTGTACCGATGATAAAATTTAGTAAATGTTTTGACTAGTTTGTGATATCGAAAACCCTGGTGTAATAATTTTCAGTAATACATAAATTTCTTTCGTCAAAATCTGAAACGTTGTTACATACACGAGCGAATCGTACAAGTTGAGATATATAAACACCGTAAGATGGTGACAAGGAACGTCACCATCTAAAATGGATAATTAACGATAGGAAATGAAAAATCATCTCTTTTATCATAAATTTTTGTATTAAGCTTTCCGTTAATGATATGGATATCAAGATCGAGGAAAGGGCAGTGGTCATTGTTAGTATTAGCTTTATTTAAAGTAAGTTCAACAGGATAAATTTCTTTAGTATACATACTGAAGTCGTCATTATTGAGAGCCAATATATCATCCAAATATCTAAAAGTATTATTAAATTTTTGAATCAGATGTTGTTTCGATGGGTCTTTGCTGATTTTAGTCATAAATTGTAACTCATAGCAATACAAAAACAGGTCCGCAATAAGTGGTGCACAGTAAGTCCCCATTGGAATTCCGATAACCTGACGATATACGGAATCTCCAAAGCGAACAAAAATATTATCTAGTAAAAATTCAAGGGCAGATATAGTATCAAAGCATGTCCAATTGACATATTTCTTTTGTTTATTGCTACTAAAAAATGACCTAAAAGAGTTAGAACATATGTATTCACATTCTGACTTTTAAATGCCCATTTAATTAGGTGTGTGAATTTTTCTTAATGAGAATGTGAGGCAATGTGGTATACAGGGTAGAAAAATCAAAACTTTGAACACATTCAAAATCACCAATATAAGCATGCAATTTATCAAGTACTTCCAACGAGTTTTTGACACTCCAAAAGTAATTAATTCCACTATTTTCAAAGGCCTTATTTGAACAATTTATTATCAGGTTTTTGATTGTACCAAGTGAACTGGTAAGAAGAATAGACAATTTAGTAGTGGAACAATGGCTTGAAGACGAAATAAATCTATATTTGTAAGGTGTTTTATGTAGCTTCGGAAGCCAGTACATAGTTGGGACTTTCATTGTATTTGGTTCTGCTTGTAAAGAGGTAGCTAAAGTTTATGTTTGTTACAGATGTCGTTTTCTGAAAATGGAGTCAGTTGGAATGTTGGTGAATTGGTGATTTCTTTTTCAGAACCTCAATGTAAAATTTACGTCAAACAATAATGATATTATTAGCAGCTTTATCGGCCGGGACAAAACAAATTCCTTGGCTAGTTCTTTAAGTTTATGTTTGATACGAGAAATAGGTTTATTATGGTTGTTGTTAAGAGTAAAATGTTCTTTAAAATGTTGAATACGTATATCAACTATGTTCATTACTGAATTAAAAAGAGTCCAAAGATTTTTGTCAGCTTTTTCCCGTTTTATCCATTTTAAACAGTAAGTATGGAGTGAGTCGTGGATGATATTACGACACTCATTCCAATTAATGATTGACGGGGACGATATTTAGGTCCTTTACTGAGGAATGATTTTAACTCTCGGTCTAGAACGATGTTAAGATCTCCTGTTATAACATGGGAAATGGGTCCATAAATGTATTCGGAATTACTGCAATTACATGAAGTAGGTGTATTTTCACTGATATTAACATCTTTACACAATTGGCTATAATTAAACACATATTTCCGGGTAGATTTCTTGTAAATATAACAAATAAGAGGAGCTCAGTATTATCAAAATATCCAGGAATTTGTTCTTTAACAGAATGGTCGTTAAAAATACCGGCAATATTTACAAAATCAAAACCTTTATTGACATACTTTATTTTAATAAAATGTTTTTATGATCTTCAGGGCGATCAATTTGGGAAACAGTTTAGAATAACAATATGCCATTATAATTTGAACGATTTCATACTTAGGACTGCTATATGAAATTGTGTTGCAATCCTCTAAAATTTTATTTAACTTATTAACCGGCAATGAACAGAGCTTTGTTAACAGATAATGTCTGCCGTTGTTTTTGAAATAGAAATTAGGTCCGAAATATTGGTATGATTGGTCCGAAATTTTCTTTGATTGCGATTTTTCTACGACCATGAGAACGGTTTTACGAACAGTTTTAGAAACTATATCCAAAATGTTAACAGAATCGGTTCTTGATATATTACCAATTCCCATGATATTATCATTAAGACCGAGAGGGTAGACTGTCTGTAATTTTTAATCCAATTTAATTCAATTATTTTCCGTGATCGTACAAACTTTGAATGAGATTCACCAGGCTGCTTATTTACTACTTCTAAAGGTTGAACTGTTAAATATTTAATAGGATGATTGTGCTTCTTAAGGTGTTGATAAATGATACTTTTGAATTTATTGGGTCTTTTAAAACGATAGAGGTGTTCTTGCGTGCGTTTAGATAAAAATCGCCCAGTTTCACCTACGTACTGAATACCGCATCCCGGTTTGTTTCATGTGAGTAAATAAATAATACTGTTTGTTTTTCAAGTTATATCTGTTTCAAAATTTAAAGAAAATGTGCGACCATTAAACGTGGACCTTACCGTATTGTTGGTGGAAAGACGGGGACATGTAAGTCATTTTTGGCATGACACTTATCGATAGAAGGGTAACCACGATTTTTATTGTTAAAATGTTAGCGATGGTAGTATTTTAGATAAGCGATTTTGAAGATTGAGACGTGTAGATACCCTTTGAACGAGTTAAAATTTATGTTAACAAAACTTTTTATTGGACTGATTTTTTTATGCATCTGTTTCCTTAATTGGATTGAAGAAGGTATTTATATGACATTTTCATCATGTTCCAACACCAGCTGTAAGACAAAATATTTTGATACACGTACGTGAGTTTAAAATCTTACTGATTCGTAATAGTGAGAATAGTGAGAATGTATGAACAGATGGGCTTCAAATGATCTCAGTTGTAAAACTCAATTGGCATATATTGGATTTGATATCATGGTACATGTATAGAAGACAAAATATATATACAGTAGTTGACCTTTGATAGTTTAGTGAAAGATATGTAGTGTTCAGTGTGTCTGTCTGTTTACCTTCAATCTAAACTAAACTTCAATTCACATCTCAATGACTTTGAAATTGCTTCTGTCTAAAATGTTAGGTAAAGATGTCTTGGCATTCATTAAGGGTGAACTTGTCCATCTATTTTAGGAAAGTACAAAAATCCGAAATATGTTTTCCATTAAAGAATTACTGAATTAATTTCCCTAAACTTTTATTCTAATGTCATCACTGAATAGATTTAATAGACATTCATAATGTTAAAACTAATCCTACGTTTAGTATTATACTGTATCTTAAATTCACATGTCCTGACTGGGTTTCAGACAAACACATCTCACTATTCATATGATTTATTGATAGTCTAACACATTTACTGAGATTCTGAAATTGGGATTTCTGAAATGGGGCTATTTATACAAATAAATTATTCAAATTAAAAGGACATTATTTTGATAAACTCAATTACAATTATGAGTACACTCAAGCCTAACTTTGGTCTTTATTGTAGGTCTTAGATATGTCATTGCATAGTCTTACTGTTTGTCTTTATGTTGCAGGGTGGCGTGACAAAATTGAATTATAACTTTTCACATTAAATGTGATATAAAGTCAATGTTCAATTTTCGATAACCGAAAAAAATTCTATTTATTAACAATATACCGATTTATTCACACAACCTCATTTAAAAAGAACGGTGAGAAGCATAACACAAATATTCAGTCGTTATATCATCTCCTCTACGATGAATACATTAGCCTAGCAAATAGAGGAGATCGAGTAATGACCCATGTAATACATTTGGTATCATTCACGGCTCATAAATATTGTTTGATTTTCCTTCAGTCATCACTACTTTGGCACTGACATGATTTAATAAGAAATTAAGCTTTCAACTCCCTCATGCAAAATTGACCTTAGATGAATTTGGCTATTACTTTTAGGTCCTTTTGATGATATAGTTCTTCAACTGTTTCGATTCATATACATCCTTTGCTTTCAAATATTCGGCTTTGAGGTTGCTGATGAAGGTAAATCAAGAAAAGCGCTTCGGACGCATTAAATTTATAACGTGTTGTTTCCACTTAAGAATGGCAACTAACAAAGAACTCTATAGAAATGATATTATACTTCAAAATGGGTTAAAATTTAAAAAAGATTCTTTTATACATGCATGACGGATATCTCTTTTTCTGAATTAAATTCAATGATTTTTGTGCATTTGAATACAGTTTACATTAAGAAATGATATTAAAAGTTAAGGGTTTTATCAATTCAAGATAACCTATCATTTGCACAAACTTATTTAAGAATGATTCCTGATTCTAGAAAGTAACTATAAAAGCTAAGCTAATCCACAATCACACAGAGATTCGAAAACCAGTGGAAAGCAAATTGTAATATATGGCATTTGGATTAACCACGAGTCTCCTATTGAGGATGGCAATGATTTCCTTGATTAATGACAAATATCCCCATCAACATGACAAGTTGCCTTCTATCATCCAAGCCTTTTGCTGAGCTTCTTGATACAACCATGTGATATAAAAGCTCATATTTATATTCGGCTCTTCTTAGAAAAATAAACTGGTCTTTTCAGTGCTGATTTTTGCAAAAAGCTATGACTGAGACATTTTAACAGTGTTTTTTCTGCAGGAAAAACCTGTTGTTAAAATGAGTACGAGGGTTGCGAACAGTTTCCGTACAAAAAACTTATGAGCAATTCAACCTATGCTTTTACAGTTTTAATATGGTGTTACTGATGATAAAATTGGATATTGACGATTTTTAATTTTAATTTGTCATACCGGAGTTATGGTCCTTAATAAATTGGAAAATAACATTTTATGCCATTCCATGCAATAACTTACGATAAATTCAATCAATGTTTTCCAAGGTTGGGAGTGTGACGGTTGTTGTCCAATCGTTTGATGTGTTTTGGCTTTTGATTTTGCCGTTTGCTCTGTGACTTTCCGTTTAGAATTTTCCTCGGAGTTCGGTATTTTGTTATTTTACTTTTTATGCAACCTTGCTGAAGACTTGAAGCTTTGCACAAAGTCCACGAATGATTTTAAATGGAATCGGTATTACCTGTAGCAAACATTTAGATATAAATTGGTGTTTGCTGTAGATCTGTAGCAATTATTGGTATGCAAATTGGGTTTTTTTCCCCTGCTTTTTTGCTGCAAACTTGAAAGGAACTACACAAAATGCTATTAATCAATGTCATGTTGTCTACATATTACCTAATTCAAATTACACAGCACATTAAGCCAGTTAACATAAATACAACCATTCAAATACTTGGTATTTGTCAAAACTACCGTTTAAGAAATAATTTTTTTTTTATTTATTTTATGAGTGCTCAAATATCATTAAACAAAAATATTTTGAAATACTATAGAAGGTTTTATTTGAAATGCATTTTTTTGCATGCAGCTAGCTAAGTTAATATCATTACAATATTCAACATGATTTATCGAAACATAATATTTAATAAGTTATAAAATCCAAACAGATTAGAGAGTATATTTTACTTTGTAAATGTTTTTCCAACAATAAGGTATTCGAAAAGGAATATATATTGAAGTTGTCATCAAAAAGAACTCTCTAATCTGAAATAGAATCATACCAAAGATATGCATTTAAATCGACAAATCTTAACAAATGTTTATTCCATTACACCTAAAATACACCTGAATGTCATGACCTTTAGTCAGAATAAACTGACTTGTGTTTTGCCTCTTTGGTCATTTTGGTATCTTTCCTTATTTCCCTGGTTTTTAATTTTAAGTTAAATTTTGCTAAACATCATTACACGGGGCTTGTGGGCTTTTTCTCATAATTCCTGAAGCCAAACTATTCATTTCACCCCTCCCCCGAACTTCCTGAGGTAGTCCCCATATCATTGTTTTAAATGTCACTATTCTGACATACGAGACATCAGAGGACTAAATTACTATTAGATCCGTAATTCATGAACCCCTCGTTATCGTGTTTATTTGTCAGACCGTTCAAGTTTTCATTTTACACAACCTTGAACATTCATCCGCCTTCGCAAGAGACCAGGTCTACTTTCAGTTTGAACAACTTATTACCACCAGACTGAGTAAAGAAAATAGGGAAAGGTAAATTGATCATTATTGTGGTGTTCTGGACAACTAACATAAGATAATATTATGACAAAATTTTTGTTATTAAGACAAATAGTTTCCTCCTCTTTCATTAAATCTATAAATTACGCTACACTAGTTGATTTGCACTATTGTGATGTCTTCCACATTTAAAAGGTCGTTCTAAAAATAACGCACGAGATGAGTACACAACATGTACAATGAAAACGTCGATAATTTAATGTAAACATATTTGTTTTTTTCAGTTTATTGTTACAATTTTCATTGTTACAAAGACAAAAGGAACTACATCTTTTAGTGTGGGACTGACACAGCAACAAATTCCACAAAAAATCCAAACAAAAATAAACAAAGCATGTCAGTTTTCACATGTCAGGTCGATACTTAGTTAGAAAGCGTCCAGTCAGAAATACACGTGAGATATTTCATTTTTTCCCCAAGAGAATAAAAATAGGTCGTCTTGACTGGTGTTGGGTGTAAATTTGTTAAATTTAATTACCTACAAAACACTGTTGCAAAAAAAATATATATATGAAATTCGAGTATGACATACTTTCAATTAACGCTTTAAAAAGCAATATTAACATTTTTTTTAAAGATGGCAGTGGTATCAAAGTTTCCACAAGGGTATGGATATGTAGTTTTGACAGGAGTTGGAAGTGCACTCCTCCTACAGTGGACGATGTTCAGAGTTTTTAATACGAGAAGAAAAGTTAAAGATATCGAAGTATGGATATTTATTGTATAATAATTAATACATTTATAGAATATTTCAATATGGATCATGGCAAGAAAAACAGCAACAAATTATTCTGTGTTAATAAAACTTATATTAGATCGTATTACTGACCTGATCAATAAAGCAATTTTTTTTAGTGTTGTCGTCAGTTTACTTTTCTTTATTTTTAAATCCGCCTAATTTTCTTCTACAAATCCCAGGAGAGCTTATAAAAAAAAAGTTCTTCATGTAACTAACCAGTTACAAAGGCTTTGAAAAAGCTTAATGATACGACAATACAAATTATATTAGCATATGACTTGAAACCACACCTAAATACAAAATAGGTGTTACCATTCTTCCATGGTCAAAATATGAAAGTTCATAATGATTTATTAATTTGATATCAAAGAGTATAATAAGTGCACAATGAGTATTCTACGAAATGTTTACATACATCCATAAAAATTGTATCTGGTGGTGGACAATTCTCTAAAATTTCATTTATTCGAAGTTATTGGTACACATTGTATTCGTAATTTGTTTTACATGCACACGTATAAAACTGATGAATCACTCAAATCGCACAGCTGATCTGCATAAAATATATATATACAAGTCTAGATCTGTCAATTTGCGGAAGCAAATTTTTGTTCTTCCTGGCCGGGATTCGAACTCATGCTACTGAAATATCGTGTCACCATATCGCCTTGCACTATGCCCGGCGCGCTAGACCACTCGACCACCTTGGCTCGATAAAAATCAAGCTTTCGGTGGCCGGGTGTTACCTTTCCTCGTCAGTTTTTATCTAGCGTCGTTACACAGTACATGATATATAAGGCATGAAGATTGAATATATATATATACTGTTGGGTTATTTGTTTAACAGAAAATATTTGGCAGTTAAAAACACCTGAATGATTTAAGTATTTCAACGTTGAAAGGCAATGTTAAATCATATACTGCACCAGCTCAGTGCAAATAATAACAAGCTGAATATTTGCCTCAAACTATATTCAAATTTAATGTAAACATACTTAGGTAAACTAATATCTGTGTACAGCAACAAAACTAACACAGAAGTAACATAAATAAAAACAAATTAACACTCTACGTTTTCTTCTTTCAGTACCCAAGTCTGTATCATCCCGGGAAAGAAAAACTGAACTGTGTTGTTAGAGCCCATCAGAACATGTACGTATAAACAATTTTGTGATGATTGCATCATTAAAATAGTTTGTAGTATATATCCATTTACCTGCGCAAGACACTGGTTTCTTCATTGATTATTTATTTGCAGTTTTGTAATTTTTTTAATCAATAATTTCGGTTGTCTCCTGATAGTTTGGTCACCTCAATCGCAGCAGGTATGATTTCAATCAGCTTTTTTATGCCAAATTGAAAGCCAAGAAAAGAAATGATAATTCATTCGTCTTTGCCATGCACTTGACAGGAAGGAGTTGTGTGCTCTTTCTGAAAACAAATGCCAAAAAATGTGTTTATTTCAGTTTAATTTTTTCAAAACAAATAGTTATGTAAGCAGGTGACTTAATTTCAAGTGGATTGCATTCAAGTTAAATTAGAGTCAAAATCTCTTCAGTACAATTATCACACAAACATAAAAATCAGCATAAACTATTTGTATCAATTCCTAAAAGCTACACCCTCTCCATCACTGCTTAAATATGATGGAGCACTAAACAGTCATCACAACATTAAAGACATCTGAAATGATTTTGAGATTAAAGTTACTTGTTTATAAGTTTCTTAATGTCGAAAAGTTTTTTTCTCTCCATTTAAATGTAAAAATGATATTTAAACCGACTCTTTGATCTCGTGGTAAAGTGCACGTGATATCCCTTGAGTGAATGGACAGCTGTCTCATTGGCACTCATACCACATCTTCTTATTTAGAGATTGTTGGATCGAAAACAAACTGACAACGCCATGACCAAAAATAAAAAGACAAACAGACAAATAATTTTTCAAAACAAAATAGTGTTATATTTTTCGTCAATGGATCCCAAATGTAACGTCATTAACTCTCGTAATTTAATTAAAATTAGATTACTAAACTCGCATAAGGCTCATTTATCATTATATAAAAATATGCAAATTGTGATCTTACCATTTATGTGAAGCAACATTCAAGCAACACCTGTTTATGTAGCATATATCTCCCAGCTGAAATGATATTCCAGAGCTTGCATGTCATATCCCTATAACATATTTCTTGGATAGAGGGTTGCTGTTTGCATGGAAGTTATTAAATCAAGTCAATTGCAAACGATTCAACACAACAGTAACAAGTATGACAACTTTCTGCTAAATTGACTGAAGAGACGTCGTTTGCCCAAAGTTTCACAATATGTCACAATACTCCAAAAATGGCGGTGCAATAGGGTTTACACATGATGGCAAACAATCTTAATAAGTATACGAGTATACGATAAAAGGACTCAGAGGAGTTGCGTTCCAAAGTTGTAATTGTAACAATACTGAAAAAAAAAACAATAAGCAGTCGCATAACTCCAGAGAAACATTGTAAAATTAAACTGACGATATACCATGGCCAAGTGAATAGGACGCCAAATAATTCGACTAAGTATGAAGAAAAAAAAACTTTCTCTCAAACGGTTACTGATTATTGATGTGTTGCCGTATCCTTCACGGAGCTACGCACTGGGAACAAAACCAAAAAAAGATAACTTCATTATTTGAACATAATCTACTTTTTATAGATTGGAGGGTTATCCTGTATTCCTGATGGTGTTGTTTGTTGGAGGTTTACAGCGCCCCGTAAGTAGATAACATAACATTATACACTTTTTTCCATATTTATTGTTTCTAAAGTCACAAACTCATCAAAGGTACTAGGCATAAAATTTTCACACCAGGCGCGCGTTTTATCTACAAAAGACTCATCAGTGACGCTAGAATAAAAAGTTAAAATCTCAAATAGAGAACTATCAGTAGGTGAAATGCATTGAAGACAAAAAAAAGATTGAGCCAATTACAGCCATGGTAATCTATTTTGGGGATAGAAAATGCTTAGTATTTCGAACAATTCAAGAGGAAGTTTTGTGAACAGTTAATTTATAAATATGGCAATACCAATGATAATAATCCTTTTGGTAACAGGCCTTTTGAAAAGACAGCATATTTGAAATTTTCTGTGCTGGAAATCAATCTTGTTTTATCATCTTCCATATGTAAAGATTTCTTGATTCATTTCTATATTGTATTTCAATTCTGTTTTTAATAAGACTGATTTATCACTTGAGTCTACATACATTAGTTGTACGTCACAGTTTTGGAGATCATGCTTGATTTCATATCTTCAGAAATTTTTAACTTATTATTAACTTAATTTTTTTTAACATGTTGCCGTTGTGATCTTTATCTAGCTTTTCATTGCATAGTTTTATATATTTCCATTCAAGTTCCTAAAAACACTTTCATAGATGCGGTGTAAGCTTTCATAGTGAAGAGAATGGTGAATTTATAATTTTTTTATGGATCAGAGTTATCGATTTTGTCACGCCTAATAATATATAGTTACTCATCCTTTTTTCGCCATTAAATAAAAAGCCAGATGAACATTTATTTCAATCTACGTTTTATACATGTACTCATGTCTAATTTCAGAAAATATGTGCTTCAGCTGGATGGGTATGGATTTTAGGACAAGTGGCTTATGTATATTGTTACTGTAGTGATGGTATGTTGAATTTCATGCAAAGCTCTGATTCCTTGCCCGGCTTTGGCTTTACTTTTTTGTCCTTCTTGGTTTATAACTCTTCATCTTTTTTATAAGCTTTGGATTTTCAAATATTTTGGCCTCGAGCATCTCTGAAGAGACATTGATTGTCGAAATGCGCATCTGGTGCAGCAAAATTGGTACCGTTCATGTTATAACTACCACTGGGTCGATGCCTCTGCTGGTGGACTGATAGTCCCCGAGGGTATCACCAGCCCAGTAGCCAGTAGTTCGGTACTGTTATGAAAATATTGATTTTGTGTTATCAAAATTTGCTGTTACAAAATGTTGGAAATTATTGAAAATTAAGGAATGTATCTACCTCGTGATAATCTTTGATTCCTTGTCCGGCTTATGATTTACTTTTTTTGTCTTTTTTTGGTGTATAGCTCTTCATCTTTTTAATAAGCTTTGGATTTTCAAATATTTTGGCCTCGAGCATCACCGAAGAGACATTGATTGTCGAAATGCGCATCTGGTGCAGCAAAATTGTTACCGTTTATGTTATTATATTGGGTCGTCAAGATTGTTAAACAATCAGTAGCAGTAAAAGAAATGTGTCCTCTAAGTTTTTCCTATGGAGAAACCTTTTTATTATGGCGAGGTTAAAAGACAGTTACAATTTGACCCCAAAAAAAAGTATTTCATTTTTGTTCTCTAGTATATTGATCAGGAAGAAAGAATATTTATCTTTGTTTTCACTAGAATTGCAATTAATTGTTAAGCAAATTTTTTTTCTACAGATAAAACAAATAGAAGATATGGAAAGTGTATTGGATATCTGGGTTTGTTAACAATGTTCGGCTGTACCATTGAATTTGGTGTTCGGGAGTTGATGCACAAAAGAATATTACGTACTGCAATTGGGGTGAAAAATGTCGTGGCAACTAAGGCAAAAGGTAACGAGTACATTTAAGATACAAAATCATCTTTTTTCTATCTTTAAAAGTTTTATGCTTTGCATGTTTCAAAATCCATGAGGTTTCTTCGCTAACAGTCTCTTTTAAAGCAAGATATATAAACAACATTTAATCCCTGTAACCTGGTCCAGCACAAAACACAAGCAACGATGTATTTGAAATCCAATAAAATAACCTGTCAGTTATCTGTCGTTTTGTCGAGCCTGCGACTTTTGTCGCAGAAAGCTCGACATAGGGATAGTGATCCGGCGGCGGCGGCGGCGTTAGCTAACTTCTTAAAAGCTTTATATTTTAGAAGCTAGAAGACCTGGATGCTTCATACTTTGTATATAGATGTCTTATGTTACGAAGTTTCCGTCTGTCATATGTCCATTGTCCTTGACCTCATTTTCATGGTTCAGTGACTACTTGAAAAAAGTCACCATTTTTGTAATGTTAATTTCTTTCTTATTATGAGTAATAGGATAACTATATTTAGTATGTGCGTACCTTGCAAGGTCCTCATGCCCGTCAGACAATTTTCATTTGACCTCGACCTCATTTCATGGTCAGTGAACAAGGTTTAGTTTTCGTGGTCAAGTCCATATATCAGATACTATAAGCAGTAGGTCTACTATATTTGGTATATGGGATGATTGTAAGGTGTACATGTCCAACTGGTAGGTGTCATCAGACCCTGACCTCATTTTCATGGTTCAGTGGTCAAAGTTAAGTTTTTGAGTTTTGGTCTTTTTTCTAATACTATATGCAATAGGTCAACTATATTTGATGTATGGAAATATTTTATAATGTACATGTCAGTCTCGCAGGTTTTATTTGACCTTGACCTCATTTTCACGGTTCATTTCTCAGTGTTAAGTTTTGTGTTTTGGTCTGTTTTTCTTCAACTATAAGCAATAGATCAACTATATTTGTTGTATGGAAGGATTGTAAAGTGTATATGTCTGTCTGGCAGGTATCATCTGACCTTGACCTCATTTTCATGGTTCATTGGTCAATGTTAAGTTTTCATGGTTAAGTTTGTTAGATACTATAAGCAATAGGTCAACTATATTTAATGCATAAATTGATTGTAAGCTGTACATGTCTGTCTGGCATGGTTCACCTGACCTTGACCTCATTTTCATTGTTCATTGGTCAATGTTAAGTTTTCTTGTTTAAGACTGTTTCTTAGAAACTATAAGCAACAGGTCAACTATGTTTGGTTTATTGAATGATTGTAAGGTGTACATGTATTTCTCGTTGGTTTATCTGACGTTGACCTCATATTCTTGGATCATGTTAAGTTTATGTGTTACTTGTAGTAAAGCTTTTATTTAGGACTATCAACATAAAATCAATGGTTAGTAAAGAAGGCGAGACATTTCAGCGTGTGCACTCTTGTTATAAAAGATTTTTAATATTTCCTGCTGTTGCAAAACAATTAAGAATGGAACATAGAATAGCAATAAGATCTGGTATGATAGCTCATTGTTGAAGGCCGCACATGTAATGGCTGATTAAATTCTTGTCATTTGGTTCTTGGGGATAGTTTCCTTATTTTCATGTCAGATCATTTTAGTGAATGAAGATGCTAATTAAGGACAATGACATCATTTTCTTTAAGAACCTTTTAATCGGGTACCCATGCGACCAAAACTTTTTTTTATTACATTTACCTTTAGTCATTTTTATATTTTCAGGTTTATTGCCAACCGTAATGAAGAAACAAAATGGTTAACATGAACAATCAAAATTATAATTTTACACCTCCATTTACATACTTGTGTAAACAACAGAATTTGATAGTCCTTCGAATCTTATACTGAGCTCGTGTGCCAACTGACAATTTTTCTTACAAAGGCTTCATAGGTAAAAGCTTAGTTGACTGGAAATATTGCATATTTTTTTAGAAATTGTTTAATATATGGTTCTTCTTAGTAAATTTTCAAATGCTGAACTTCCGTAGTTTACTTAATAAAAAAAGAAGATTTTTTTATACAATATTTCACTTCAAAAGAATTACTTTTGGAAAAGAAACAAAAATTTTCAAATAAATAATACTAACATTTCAAATAGAAGATGCTGAACCAACAGTTTGAACGGAACACATATAACAATTTAGAGAAAACATGATTGAGGCAAACCGAAACAAACGTAATGACGAAATAAGGGCGATATGTACTGAAACCAACTTTAATTTTGGCTTTCCTGAGGAATTGAAAGGGGCACCATTACACGAAAATTTTTAATAATTAGTTTTGCTAACATTACATTAATGTATCATGTAGTTATGTTTTTTTTTTTTTTTCAATTGACGATTATGAAAGCTCTATATGCAATATGACATATGATTGTAATTTGATGCTAACGCTAGCGAAAAGGGGGCGTTTGATGATTAATATCATTCGACTATCTTGCAGATACAAAACACCAAAGTGATAATGAGTGAGCAAGTATATTTTTACTTTTCATACCACATATCTTCAAACGATCAAAGTTTATAATTTGTCATGTTCTGTGAGGGTCAAAATCTGTAAAGGAATATAATTAATGGAGTAGTTATTTAGATACACGAAAAAAAACTGTTTTAATTGTATGTTAATGTCAAATGCATAAGAAACCTGAGGTGCTATGTTTTAGCAAAGCTTGTTTTATTTACAAGACATTTTTGCTTTTGTATGAATATTGTTATGAAGATTAAGACATCCATCGCAATTGCATTTTGTGTTATAGTAGTTTCATGCTTTTTAAGGATATATCATTGTATGAAATGTTATTTTGTTAAGTAGAAAATAAAAATATCACAGTGAAAAACATATTTATATCCAATTTAAATTGTCCGTATCATACAGAAAATTGTGGTAAAATTAGAGGATTTGGAGAATATGCACAACATTGAATATCAGTGAAAGAATGAAATTAACGCTTTATAAATATCAAGTGTCCGAAGCGTATTTCTGGATTTACCTTCATCAGGAAGACTCAAAGCCGAATATTTGAAAGCCAAGGATTCATAAGAACGGAAAAAGTTGAAGAGCTGTGTGATAAAAGGGTACCTTAGATAATAGATAAATCCATCTAAGGTCAACTTTGCCTGAGGGTGTTGAAACTTTAGTTTCTTTATACTTTACAAATTTATAAACGAAAAATTTTAACAAAGGTGTGTTTTTAATAAAGCATGTCAGTGACGTAGTATTGAATGTTACAATTCAGATGCATGTATGAAAATTCTACTACAATATGCCTTCTCGAAGTTTGTTTGATTGAATAGTGATGATTGGTCAATGTAGCTTCAAAATTTGACAATGACATCAGATATTTAGAAGTTTTTCCTGGCTATCGATTTCCTTTAGTCGGTTCCAAAAGGATATAATATGACCTTATCTTTATTTTCGCACTAAAGTAGCCAGAATAAAAGTTTTGAAAGGTCTTTTTTTAAAAACATTACCATGTAGGTTGACAAATTGGGTATGCATATTCATTATATGGTGTACATGTGTATCCGACATTTTTCTATTATACTTTGACCCCAGTTTAAAGTTCATTGCTCTTCTTTAGCTTTGACATAATGATAAAGGGAAATATGAATATAAGCTCTCTATTACCAATTAAAGCAATTGGGAGATATGTCAGTGTTAAATGTATATTAATTTTCGCTGTATTACATAATATTCTTTCCACTTGTTTCACTTCGTTACCGCCCAAACTTTTATCACGTTTTCTATAGGTATAAACAAAAAAAAATAGGTGAACATTGTAGTGGCAGCTATCCAAAGAATAAAAATCAAAAGCCATATTTAGCCCCGCATACTGTTTTAATTTAGTATCGTCATTTCAACCTAGATTCTATTTAATTGTGTACTTAGTGCAAAATGAACTAGTTAAGCAGGTTTCATCGGTCATTCCCTTTTTACCTGTTCAAGAATTTGATTGGCTTAGTATAACCATCATTGCATGAAACTATGCCGTAATAATTAATGAGATCGCCATTCCTTAAAATATACAAGCAAACTTTTAAATTGTTCATTGCACACATTTTAAAAGATATATCTTATTTAAGAAGTGATTTATATGAGAGTCATGGCCAACTTTTCCTGTATTTTTTGTTACTTGCAGGAACGTAAAAAGAACGTTTTCGATAATCTACGGAAATATGAATATTATAGAGTATTAATGGAAAAACTTTTAAAATTTTTCCAAATGTTATACATATAGCTTTGAAATAAATATGTCAATTTAGGCAACATCAGTTTATCGATGTTCAAAGCCATAAATAAATTAAAACAAATCAAGGTAAACAAAAAGATTGAGGGCATCACATGTACTCCAAAAAAGTGAGACGGGGTGCGTTCACAGGGTAATTCAGTAATTACGTTTCTGTTGAAAACAATTTTGATGCAGTATTGCAAATTTTACATGTTTTTTGTAAAATTCGGAATTTATGGAAAGACAATACGTAAATTAACTTCGAACAACGAATTTGTTTAAAAATGTCATTGTTGGTCAATTTGGTCTTAGATACTCAGAATTTTCCAAAAGATTGCATCATTCGGCATCCATGACTTCGTCATGTGATCAGAAATATGTTAGTTAAATCCCCGTGTGACCTATCGAGTTAGACTTTCACCGAGTTTGTACTTAACTGAGCAACACGACGGGTGCAACATGTGGAGCAGGATCTGCTCGCCTTCAAGGGCACCCGAGATCTCCACCAGTTTTTGGTGGGGGTTCACGATGCTCAGTTTTAAGTTATCTATTTTTTGTTTTGTTTTTTTAACTTTTACTTATTTTTCAATAGTCAGGATTTCACATACCCCCATACATTACCACCTGACAAAGGTATCAAGGGGTTAAATAAAGGAAATAATGCAGTATGCAATATGTATCGCTGACTAATTGGACTAATTTAACAATAATTATAGTATTCAAGGTTATATATAAATATTTGATTAAACTCTCTCTCTGACTTTCTCTCATACAATACTAATACTTTTCACTCATCTGTTTTGCTACAATATGTATCAGGACTTACTTTTTAAAACAATTATTTCAAAGACAAGCATACAACTTTGCTCATAGTCTATACAATTTTGTTTTCACTTAACTAAAATATAGATAATATGAAACCGACTTTTTTCTTTGCAATATGATATTCAAGAAATTTGTATTTCTTTATCCTTATTCTATTCTTTAACTCAACCATATCTGGTTTTGTTTCATTTAATTTACATTTATATATATATAATTCCTTGTAGTTATGACTAACAGATAACTTTCATGTTTGCAACCAAGAAACACATTCTCTTTGCTGAGAACCAAGTTTATAACTTTTTAAACAATATTTGAAAAAGACTGTCACAATTGAAAAGATATTGTGCATTCAAAAAACAGGTGTTCAATGGTTTCTTCGCCAAGTTTACAAAAAGTACATAGCTTGGTATCTTTTCATTTGGTTTTGTACAAAAAGGTATTAGTTGCTAGGATTCTATGTAAAAATATGTATTGAAAGTTTCTTAAATAAACATCTCTACAGGACTTATTAGATCATTTTGTTGTATCAATAACCAACAGTTCTTCCCATTTCAAAATTTGACTTTTGGTAGTTAAATAACTTTGTTTACTATTTTTTATGAACAAATTTGGCTTTCACACAACACATAATCCTCTCGAAGAAAGTATCACTAGTTTTAGACTTATCCAAAGAAGAAAAGTTCAAATATCTAAGGATAAAATAACAGAAATCTCAGTTTTAGGTTTTTTGCAAAAGAAAAGCAGACTAAAGCATCCTTCAAGAAAGAATTTTTACATCTTTTAGAAATCTCAATCAGCTTTTCTTTCTATAGATGTAAAACTCTTGTATCCCCTTACTGTATAAGTTCTGCCAGTAGCAACTGCTGCTAGCAACCATCAGGGTTTGACCGCAGTCTTTTTATTCAGCTGATTTTCAAATACTAGTATTTTTTCGACCCGGCAGAAGATGATAAAATTAACAAACAGTTGAGTTTCACTTGATATGGTCCACTCAGGTACACAGTTTAAATCACCAATTATTGTCAGGTATCTATTGTCCATCTATTGTTCATGTGAAACAATACAGTTCACTTCAATTATTACATGTGGGGAAGTTCTCAAACCTCTTTCACAACTTAGTTTATTTTGGCATCTTCTGGAGGAATGAAAAAAAGTGCACTGCAAAATCCAGGTAAGTTTAAAATTTTCTAAAACATACAATGCAATTGAAATTTATTTATCTAGGGCATGCTATGCCTTAAAACTTTTCCAGGTACACAGGTTTGTCTGTACTCAGAGTAAATTTTGAGGTGAAAATGCAGCCATTTTAGCCAAAGGGTCCACATGAACCTTAACCTGGATTGTGATGACCAATTATGGAAGAGCAAGTGATTTGATTACTGTGATTTTCCCCAATAACGTGAGTTTACGATAGTGCCAGCCTTCCAGAATTGTAGTGACCTCTTTATTCTTATGGGCAAAATTAATTTCGGTGATACAGTTCTTTTCTGCTAGTGTAAAATTTCTATAAAAAATCGTTGTTCCAACAGAAGTTTTTATTGCTCTGATATATGTCGACCTTTTTCAGCTCTTAGTTCCGTTTAAAAAAAAATAATTTGAACACTTTTATGCGACTTTCATACAAGTGGTGGTTTAGCTAGCTAATCACAAGGTTTAATCCACCATTTTCAACATATAAGGAAATGCCTGTACCAAGTTATGGAATATGACATGCAGTTGTTTTCAATTCGTTTGGTGTGTTTGAGCTTTTGATATTGTCATTTGATAAGGGACTTTCCGATTTTAATTTTTCCATGGAGTTCGGTATTTTTGTTATTTCTCAAGCCAGTTAGCACATGATTTAAGCAGCAAGTCCTTTAACCTTCTCTTTTCGACAATTTTACTAGTTCAATTTGTTTTCTTCAAATAAATATTTTTGAACCTCATCATTTGGAGAATGATTCATAATACTTTCTAAATATAAAATATCATTTTCAAGTTTGAAAGTGGAGTGTTTTCCTCCTTGGATTTATTTATGCTGTAATTTATGGACAAAGATCTAATCTTCAATTTCAACATTTCAAAAAATGTTTGATCAGTTCATGACAACTCCTTAGAAAAAAAGATCTTCAATATCACCTGGTAGATGATTTCCAAAGCAGTATCCTTAATGTATGTTTAACCCTTTATATATAATCTGCATCTCTAATTTGAGTTCTGCTCTGTGTTGTATAGTTTACTTCAATTAACCAAAGTATCCTACTTATTTTGCACTCCACGGAAAAAATGCTGCACTTCAAATAGTCATAGTACTTATATGTGAACTATGTTCTTCTTTGTGAACTATTCAATAATCATAATTAAAAAAAAACGTACTGAAGAAAGTTTATAACGTTAAAGTTGAAAACAGAAAGTCTTCCTCAAATCTAAAAAAAAAAGCACACTAAATATATATACATTTTATTAGATTTATAGGCCTTACCACCCACAGACATGGTTCTAAAATTACACTTTAAATTCAAAAACTGCTCGTCCTTCGTCAATAGCCACTAACAGTTTTCGTTGGTGACATTCAAAATGCAAAAACGATGGTCTCTGGATGCCTTCATCCTTTGTTATCAAGATTTTGAATAATCTGCCATCCATTGTGAGTTTGTGAATGTTGTTCGACTTGTACCCTGCTACATAGATGTAACCCTTTGTGTCTACGGCGATGCCTCGTGGCCAGCTGAGTTTATCATGTTTGTAAACAAATACTTCTTGTCCATTGTGGGATAAGCAATGAAGGCTGTAATAGTCAGTGTAATAAATTCTATTATCGTCGACAAATATGTTAAAAATCCCTTCCCCTTCCAGTTTTAAGGGCTTATCTTTTTTGGTCTCCATATCGATTCGATGTAGAATTTTACCACACGTCGCAAAGCATGTGTTACCCAAGCACCAAATACCATAGCACGATTTAGGGACATCGATTTCACTTATCAAGTTCAGAGCATTTAAATCAATAACATGCAACTTCTGCAAGTCATTAAAAGACACAACCGCACAATCTTCCCCATACAACGCCACGTCCCAAGGATGACCTAGAAGTTTAAGAGTTCTTTTTACTTCACCATTCTCACAGTGTATTGTTAAGAGTTGTTCATTAAAGTTCACTAATACTAGGTCTTCATTAGGTAAGATTCGCCCACCCGTTACTCCTGGAACAAATTCACTATCTATCAGAAATTTGTACCGGGACATGCCATTCATATGTTTATACGTTGCTTTTCCGACCCTGCCTTGCTGCTTCAGTTTGCATGGACACACCCAGTCATCCTCTATATCAAGAAAATTAGTTCTAGGAGAAAACATGGTAGCTGCTTCTGAAAGCATAAACATCTAGATGAAGAAGATTAACTATGTATACGTTATCATTAATGTTTTGCAAGCTTGTCATCAAATACACTATGAGAAATGTGGATTTGATATAAATAAGAAGATGTGGTATGAGTGTCCAATGTATAAAAAGTTAACAATTATAAGTCAAAGTACGGCCTTCAACACGGAGCCTATGCTCACACCGAACAGCAAGCTATAAAGGGCCCCAAAATGACTAGTGTAAAACAATTCAAACAGGAAAACCAACGGTCTAATCTATATAAAAAACGAGAAACGAGAAACAACTATGAACCACACCAACAACCGACAACCACTGAACAACTGAGGCTCCTGACTTAAGACAGGTGCTTAAAAATGCAGCGGGTTTTAGCTTTTTCTGGTAATTTACTTCATATTTTGATGAAACTGTCATTGTTTTCAAAAAAGGAAATTATCACATATCTAACGATGTGTTGCGAAGTAAGCTAATGACCTACCTTGCTGTAACAAGCACGGGCTAAGATGTTTTTTTGCTTTTCGGGTCTTTTTAGGTTTGTACCTCAAAATTTGAACATCCTAGACTTTCAAACTTTTGGCTATGATATTGTCAATGGAGTTTAACCATAAAAGCGTTTGTAACGCAACGGTATGATGATTTTGATAGAAATAAAGCCACTACAATTCTCTTGTATAATCTAGTATGGAGATTATTATCGACAATTCAACCATACGCCTTTTAGACAGAGTTGTTGATTGATTGGTGCTTGCTTAATGCATGTCCAATAGTTTTTTTTGTATATAAAATTGAACAGAAATAAAATAGAATTAACTATTGTGTCTAACCATTGATATAACGAGTTTGATGAATTTTATTACATATATGATAACATATGCTGAACAAAATTAGTGATTCCTAAAATGGTCAATGAACATGCTCAGATTTGATAAAAAACATACTAAATCTACGATAACAAAGTTCCTTTTGTACCCAAAGTGGTTTGATAAACATAAAATGAATAAATTTTTGCTGTTAGAAAGGACCCGTATCTTAGTGTCTGGGATCTGAACTCATACTTAAAACATCAAGTTCATATAAATCAGCGAAGCATAAAATGTGGGTCAAAGCGATTAAATATTTGTGAGATGCAGCTTCGCTGCGTTATTAGAAGTTTTTTAGATGTATCCTTACGCCATGTTATAAGATAGTAAGGCACAATTAGTATCTGAGATCAAAATGTGAAAAGTATGTTTGGTCGACCTTTTATGGAATTCTTGGTGCAAGTTATATTATTGCAGATCGCTATAAGAAACTCTGTCATGACTGATTTAGTATCAGTGATATCGAGGTGTAACAAATCTCCCACTAAATTGTGAAATAAGGGTAATGGATGATGCATGTGGCCCTCACTGTCTGGTGGCCCACACTCAGACTCTCAATGATGCGTATGCACGCCTTTTCATAATGTTGTATATCTCCTTTGGTTTTTTGGGAGTGGTTGCGGACGCACAAGGCGAAGCGAACGTCAACTTTGATACATTCGATGAGCATATCTGAATCGACCCTCTTAAGAAACCGTCAGATACTGTCAAATAAATTTGTGTACCACGATTCGTATTTAGAATATTGTGTAATGGGAATGTTGTCATAGAAATGTAACCGTTTTTAGATGAGCTTTCATTTTCAGAATAACCAAATTACTTTACAAAATTCGTAGAAGTACTGGACGTTTCTTAATCTCGATGGGCTGCATACACATATATTGAGAATGATATATATTTGGAAATGCGTTAAGTTGATACTTAAAAAGGGTATTTTACGCAAGTATAGAGAAATGTCTTTATTTAGGCAAATTGTATGAAATAGTTTTTTAGTTAAATAATTCGCCTACCTTCTGTTTAGTACAAAATACTTAAAATCTCATTTCAAAATTTATGCGTGTACTTTTCATCAAAAATAATATCAAACAATATATATAATTACGGATGCGTAAATGGTTAAAATATGACATTGAAGATAGTATGGCGATAGTATCCCCAATCATATTGTTATGAAATATGTTATCATTAACTCAGTAACTTTAACAAGTCATTATGCTTTTGTATTTATTCAGCCTTGTGATTACCCGTTTATAAAGTGTTAACAAATTTATCAATTTTAATTATCAAATAGTTCGTTATTTAAAGAACGGGTGCTATTTTTGATAAAACAATGATCTAACGTCCAATATTTCAATAAGTATGTAAACAACATTCTTTGTAAGTCGGTTTGTTTCATATTTTAGTTTTAGTTTTTTGGAAGATTATGTAGCTTAATGTTGAAACTTCTGAGAATTTCGTCCATTTTGATCTATTTGATGATCTTTTTTGTTGAACACTTAAGTTTCCGCAAAAAGTGCAAAAAAGGGTAACAAGAGTGCACACGCTGAAATGTCTAGTCTGTTTTCCACCTAATATAATGTTGAAAGTCTGTAATATGAAGGTTTAACTACAAGCATCGCATACACTTAACATTATCAATATTCTATGAAAATGAAGTAACCAACAGATGAACCATGCCAGACAGAAATGTACACCTTACAATCATTCCATACACCAAATTTAGTGGTCCTATCGCTAAAAGTACCTGACAACAGATCAAACCACAAAATCTTAACATTGACCAATGAACCATGAAAATGAGGTAAAGGTCATATGAACCCTGCAAAACAGACTTGTACACCTTACAATCGTTCCATACAACAAATCTAATTGACCTATTGCTTAAACCAAACCATAAAAACTAAACATTGTCCAATGAACCATGAAAATGAAGGCAAGGTCAGATGAAACATGCCAGACGGAATGTACTCCTTACAATAATTCCATACACCAAATATAGTGGCCCTATTATTTTGTAGTATCTGTGAAATAGACCAAACCACAAAAACTCAACTTTTTGTCCAATAAACCATGAAATTGAAGTCGAGGTCAGATGAAACCTGCCAGTGGGACATGTACACCTTACAATCATTCCATACACCAAATGCTTAGGTTTATGAAGTACGGACCCCGTAACTTTAACCTTGATCACTGATCCCTGAAATGAGGTCGAGGTCAGGTGAACCCTACCTGACAGATATGTAGACGTTGCAAGGACCGTATATACCAAATGTAGTTATCCTATTACTCATAATATGTGAGTATTTCACGTGACAAAATTATTTTTTTTTCAAGCAGTCACTGAACCATGAAAATGAGGTCAAGGACAATGGACATATGACAGACAGAAACTTTGTAACATAATGTGTATACAAGGTATGAAGCATCAAAGTCTTTTACCTTCTGAAATATATTTAGCTTTAAACAAATAGTGTATGCCGTTGTTGCTGCGGATTGTAATCCCCATGTCTCGCATTCTGTAACTTTTGTCGCAGGTGAGACAAAAATCATCATTACAGACAAAAACTCCTTTAAAGGGCTTCGTCCTGAACATGCATGAAATATTTGCCACTGGACATAAAGCAACCAACAATCTATAAAAGATTAATTGATGGTTTCTGCCGTTTTCACACACCTGTAGATCTTTTTTTGTCCTGGCCATTTTTATGGTTTAGAAAGTGAAAACTATATGACATAAAATTACTTGGAAATTTGTAAAAAAAAAAATAAATTCAGGGACAATAACTCCAAAATGGATTGTCTGAATTATCTGATAATTCTATAGATAACCTTGACCTGTTGATCATTTTTACACAATGTCAGTTTTGCTATAATTTTTTTATTATTTGAGAAATTGAGAAATAAGCAAAAAACTTGAATTTGATAAAAATTGGCATTTCAGGGGCAATAACTCTTAAATGGTTTATCAGAAAATTCTATGGGAGATAGACCTGTTGATAATTTCTTACCAGTCAGTTTTGCTCGAACTGCTTCAGTTTTCAAGATTAAGGCCAAAAACTGCATTCTACCCCTAAAATCTCTTTCTAATTTTAGCAACAGTAGTGACATTTGATAATGGATTAAATCCCTGGATACATCTTTTTAACATGAATTCCTAAGGAACATTTAAGTAAAATTTGGTAATATTTGGCTAAGTAGTTTGAAGACGATGATTTTATTTTTTAATTTATGACGACAGACACAAATTGATGACAAAAGTTCACATGGCCTTGTAAACTAAGCTAAAAACTGAGCTAAAAAGGGCATATTTCACTAGAGCCTGTGCTTTAGACATGTTAGACTATAAATAAAAACCAGCAAAAAAATTAAGATGATACCAAGGGTGCAATACGAAATCATAGGTCCAAAAAGTACATGCAGTACCTTACCCAAAAGAAAAATCAAAGTGTTTGTTGCCACTGAAGGGTAGAAATTGCATTCATTTTGCAGGAGGAGCTAAACATAAAATGTTGCATTGGAAGGCAATACTATGAATGGGAGATATCCTCCTTTGCCAATAATTGTTCATTGGTCTAAGGAAGATAACTCTATTTTCAAATATTACTTTAAGAGTGACATTGCTGAAATTTACATTGTTGAAATTTTTTTGTACACACCATTGACAACTCACATAGTTTTCTTGACAAGTATGGTTATACCCATAATTTTGTAAGTTAAATATCTTAGTAAATATTTCATTGATAAACTTCTTAAAAAAATTCTTGGATAGAATGTTGTGCTTAATGTACCATGGGTTTTTTTGCTCTGAAAAGTAGTGACACAGTCTGGAAAATACAACTATCAAGCCAGTCCCATAAATGTTTTGATTGCATGAACACAGTCTTTAACTCCTAACAAGTCAAAAAATCTACACTGGAAACAAACGACAGCAACATTGAACCCTTGTGTGTTAGAAGGATAAGCTAAAGTTCCCTCTCCAGCAGTGGCACCCGTAAACAGTTGGTTGTATTTGGTATGAAATGGGCACAGTGAATAACAGGTACACTCTTTCCAACATATTCAGATAATTAAAAAGTATTCACTTTTTTATCAAGTACACAAGCAAGAAAATCTTTAATTGATTGATTGATTGGTGTTTAACGCCACTTTGGCACTATAGGCTATTTCATGGCGATAAGTTTTTATCAAAAAATGAAAAACAACACGTAATAAATTTAATGCGTTCTAAGAGCTTTTCTGGATTTACCTTCATCAGGAACACTCAAAGCCGAATATTTGAAAGCCAAGGATGTATAAGAACCGAAACAGTTGAACAGCTTTATGACCAAAAATAACTAAAAAAATAGCCAAATCCATCTAAGGTCAACTTTGCCTGAGGGAGTTGAAACCTCAGTTTCTTTATAATTTCAAAATTTATAAACGGACAATTTTAGAAATGTTTGTTATAAATCATGTCAGTACCGAAGTACTGACTACTGAGCTATGATATTAGTGGAGGAAGCTGGAGTGACTGGGGAGAACCATCAACATTCCGTAGGAAAACTGACAATCCTAGTCAAATCAGATTGGAGTCAAACAAACCTGCCATGTGTGGGATTCGAACTCACAACCTCAGTGTTGACAGGCTAGTAATACAGTAGTTGGACTACTTAGATCATTCGCCTGCCGAGGCCCTTAAAAATCTTAAGACTTAAACATGAAACACTTTCTCAGGTTGAAGGAATGAATTCACACTGAAGCTTGAAAAAGTGTTTACAAAATAACTGAGATAAATGACTCAGCCATCTTTATTTTTTCAAAAAGAGGATCACACACATATAATTTAATTGGCCCTAATGATTAGGTAAAGAATAGCCCTTTTAAAGTATTTTTAATTCAGTATATTTCCTTGTTTTTATTGCTAGAAAGTTGATAAGCATGTTTGGATTGCAATCGTCATTCCACAATTGTGATATTCTCATATACCTATCAAGATTTTTTTATAACTTTTAAATGAATTGTGTGAGATTTTCTTTCAAGTACAGGTTGATGCCTTTTGGGAACATTAGCTGTAATACTTTGAAAAGGATCACAATACATGTAAATTGATATGAATTTTAGAAAACATAATTTTGAAAGTTGTTTATTCTAAAGATGATTTAAGAAAATTTCATTTTGAGCTTTAGGAATACTCATTGAAGTTCCATCAAGTACATGTAGCATCAATTAAATAAATAACAAATACAATATCAACAACTTTTTATTTTTCATTTAAAACATTTTATTTTCATGCTTATAAAATGCATGACATGTGAAATGAAAGATGACACTGTACATTACATATGTAGTCACATAATATTATTTGTAAATTGCAAATCAATTTCTTCTGTTAAAAGTATTCTTAGAATTCCATACAACTAAATAAATAAATAAAATTATACTAGTTAAAGTGATCTACTAGTATAATATATTCCACAACTATAGCCTTGTACCTTTCTTATAAGAAACATGTGGGAGTTATCCCCTGACCAAAAATAACATCATGTGATAAGAACAAATGTAATTTTTCCCATACATATTTCATACTTTTCAGATGTTTTCCAATTTATATAAAACTATATTGATCATGGAAGATTAAACATGTTTCTGGAATGTATTAAATAGATCTATTTTAACATAAAAATACATGAGCAAAATAAAATCAACATGTAAAATTAATATCAACAATTATGTAAAATACCCACAACATGTGCCAAAAATAAATAAAATAACAATACTATACAGGTAAAAATAACTAAGTTATAAAAGTTGGTGGAATGACTAGAAAAAATACAAATACTGAATAGTTGATATATAAAACACCACATATTATTGTCAATGATATGGAATGTACAAGATTTTTTATCAGACTACAGAATCAAGCATGGATTTCAACAAATATTTAACTTCCAAGTGCTAAATTTTTCTTTAAAAAATCCAAACCAGTTTAAATACAAATGTGCTGCAGTGCACTTAGGTATACTATCCTCTGACTTTAATCTGAGCTCAAGACAATAATTCTGGAGATTTATTCAACAAATCCAGACAAGTTTAATAAAGTGATTTGATGAACACAGTCAAAAAATAACTCAGTAATTCAAAAATATTAGCTCAAATCAGTGGAACCTTGTTTTAAATATGATCTGTATATTCTAAGATTAATGTCTGCAAATATTCACAAATAAAAAGATTTTAATTCAAGTATAATGGGCTTGTAATCTACATGAACTGAAGTGTATATGAATAAACATGAAAAGAAGGTATACCTTTTATCAACTTCTAAGAAGGTTGATATCAGAAATATTTTGGAAATAAATCATACATAGTTTGTACTTTGAGAATTAAAAAAATCTTGAGCTATTAATAATGCATTTTGGCAAATGGAAAACATTTCTTAAATTATAACTGAAATCAAATACCATTTATAATTATAGGCTTAAGTAGCATTAGTCCAAACAAAAAGAAGAACCTTGACCATTTGATTTCCTTTCATTTAGGAAAGGATATTATTTCATTGAAATTTGAATACTTTGAAGTAGAATGGTGTGCAATTTTGAAATGCAGAAATGCACTGTTTGTCAAAATATCAGTTTAAATCATATCATTTTTCATGAATTTTAAACAACCATTACAAATTCAAAATGTGTAAGATCCAGTTATAAATATATGTAACTAAACTTATTAAAATTTGTTGTTTCAAATATATATCATAGAGAATGTGAACTTATTTGACCTAGAGTAGATTATTGTCTCTAAAATTAGCCTTACAATTTGTACACTATTAAGAACATAAATTATTGCATAAAATCAAAGTTTAACACAGATACAAGCTGATGAAAGACAACATGATAATCTGATGATTTCTATCAATCAGTCTGATGTCCGACTCCAACTTCTTTTCCGTCGGAGTGGTACACTACGGCTGAGACTACGGTATCGGGAACCCTTCCGTGACTTCCTGTATCTGTAATATGAGTCATCACTACTTATAGAACTGGGAGATGGAGGGCTTGGTCTATAGTATGGTACAGGACGCTTTCTGGCACTAAAATATAAATGTCACATGTAAAATATGCACAAAGAAATATATATAACCATTTGTTTTAAATTCAACTTTCTATCCTTTATGTGTTAATATTTTAAAAAATCAGTACTTAAATTTGGTTTTCTCCTAAGTTAGCGAATTTAATATTTTTATGAAATAAAATAATTCACTGCAACTATTTAAATTATTTCAACTGTCAATTAACAATAAAAAAGTCTTTGTAAAAGATGACCTAAAATTTGAAATTGATAGATCTTGTGACAATTTTTTTAAACATAATTTAAAATCATAGAATTTATCAAATGTGTGTAAATATATTGTATTGGCAGATATATCAGCATTTCTGATAGTTTTTAACGTATTAATAAGGAATACAGAGTACTAGTAGGTGTGCATGTTTACATGTTAGTAATGAATACAGGGTTTAGTTAGGTAAAATAGTGTAGCAAAGATAGTATTGTATTAATTTGAAGCTTGGTATGTATTTCAATGTCCTTTATACAATATACATATGATGCTTGTGCCCATTTTTAACTATGATTAGCTCTGTTGTACCTGTTTATCCAAATATTTTCCTAAAAAACATAAGGTTTTATTTCAAACACTCAAACCTTCATTTGTAAGTCTTTTAAGAATTCTGAGGGATATGAAAATTTTGTACAAATCTGTACCCTATTAACAATTTGTCATTTTTTTGTTTTGCTTTGCTTATAAGCTTCTTTCATTCAAATCTGAGAAGTCCGGTAAACTTACAAATTGTTTACAATTCTTGCTGCAGAGATAAGGGCAAGCACATGTTTTAAAATAATATTTTTAAGGAATATAAGATAGAAAATTCTTTTTTAACTAGATTTCATGTATCAATTATTTATCTATCTTTGATCAGTCTAAGTTCCTATGCAATAAGATGGTTAACACTATTAGTAAAGCAATAAACAGTTTATAAGAACAAAACTTGGTTAGTAAGAACATTTTTTAGTTGAAAGAACCATTTCAACATTTTAAATAACAAGAACATAATAATAAAACATAATTATAAATGTTAACAAACATTCCAAGAAAAAACTAGAACAAATTTTAGTAAAGCTGCTTTTGTTAATATCAAACTGGCTAGCAAGCTAAGAACTTGTAAACATTCTTGTACCATGTTGTGGTTTTTCATTTATCTTCCTTATTGATCATGTGATCACCTGTATGAATTGGATGACCTTGATCTGCGATATCGTGGAGACGATGAGTAAGAACGTGAATGGTGGTAATATCTGTTGTAACTTGATGACCTGGATCTTAACAGAGTGATAAAAAAACAGAAAATAAAATAAAGACATTGAAATCAACATAACAACAGCAACAGAAAAAATTTAAAAAAAAAAACATAAAACAAGGAAATGCATGTCTTTCTTTAACAGGACTCAAATTTTGTAAACAGTTTGAAATCAAAGTTACTTTTTAGAGAGATAAATCTTTCCACTAATATTACATAAAAAGTTGTGTTTAAATGAGTAATAATAGTCTACAACTTTTGATGCTTGTCCTGGATTTTGCAAATATTACTGAAATTACATTCAGACATTTTTCATTTGAAATAAATATCTATAAAGTCAGACTACACTAGAAAGCCATGCATTTTTTCTAAAGCAAAAGTGAAATAGTACAAGTTGTCTCTCTTTGAAAACAATATTTAAGAGATCTATACTTCAATTGAAGTCTATTATGTTCAAAGGATTTCTCAAAAGATCATAATCTCTGTAATCTTGGATAAAATCAGTATTCAAAGATATCAGTATTTTTTTTCAAAGAGAGACAAAAGCATATAAATTAGAATAAACATCAAAATATGAATGTTTCAACCCTATAATTAAAATAAAATAGATTTGAGAGTAGATAGAGTAAGTTGGAAGAAAGTTGCCTTATTTTTAGGCAATGAATCATTCTTTGTGTATTTTGAAAAACTCTGTGTCAGACTGGAATCAAGTCCTAATTCTAAGGTTAAGACAACATATTTGAGGTATATTTTATATACTTACTTTCCTATACCTTGTAAGAATTTATATGTATTCCAATTCAAATTTTTACCTTGAACTATAGGTTCAGATATTCATGCAAAATTGTGACCATAAGATATTGTAAATGTTATGCGAAAATATTGATAAAAGTTATTTTAATAACATTTAAAACAGTATTCTCATTTTTTCAGTACCACCTTAATTAAAACAAGAATGTGTCTATAGTACATGGATGCCCCACTCATATCATTTTCTATGTTCAGTGGACCGTGAAATTGGAGTCAAAACTCTAGTTTGGCATTAAAATTAAAAATAAACAATATTCCTATATCCCAATTATTTATGCACTGTCAGTTCATAAACTTATTTTATTTGAACAGAAGATATATTGGGTGGACTCACAATGTGAAGATCCTCCATTGAAGGACTGAGAATTTCAAAGAAACATCTCTGTCTTTTTGTATAATGCAGTGTATAATTTCTATGGAAGAGCCGAAAAAACTATAATGTTTGTAGTTAGTAAATGTATTTCTGTTTAGATTCACACAACCTCACCTGTAATTCCATCTATCTATAAGACAACAAAACAACAACAAAATTGATAGGAAAGAAAAAATAAATAATAGAATTGTTTAAAATATATACAATTGTCTTATTAAAGTAATTTGCATTAATTAAGTGCAGATATATTTTGTTAATAATCAATTTCAACAAAAATTGTCAATTTCATAATATTAAATTGACGAAGTGTGTACTTTTCAATATTTCTGAAGGTTTCATTAAATATATATTTTTATTTTACTAAGACAATATGTATATCATTTGTTTACTGTGCTAAACAAAGTAAATATTACAAAAAATAAAATGATGATGGAAATTAAAAAAAAAAATGCACACAAATATAATTAAAACAAAAACATAAGAAACAAAGTAAATATAACATCATAACTTGAAATTGGTTATATGATTTGAATTTATATTCAATTGAAGATTTCTTGCTGTTGTGCAATACACTGTGCTGTTGCGCAATACTTAGTAAATCTGTTTTCAGACTATATACAAAGAATTAGCAAAATAAATTGTGACCCCTGATTTTTTTCTTTGGAAAATTGACAATTTCTTAAATCTTGAGGGAAAAAAAATTGACACCCCACCTCCACCCCCCCAAATTTTTTTTTGTAAAATGTGGTACAATTTAAGAGCCATCCATACACTTTAACACAAGTTATTGTCTGAACACTAGAAAAATGCTTGTTTTAGACCCTTTTTGGCCCCTTATTCCTGAATGGTTTGGGCAATTACCCCTAAAATTAATCCCAACCTTCTACTTGTGGTATTGAACCTTGCGGTACAATTTCATGGCAATCAAAATACTTATGCACAAGTTATTGTCCTGAAACTAGAATAAACAGCTGCGCCACAAGCGCATGATACGCCCGTTGTCTTGTGTGTGAAATTTTAGGCAATAATCATAAATAGTTTCTGAGATACAGCGCAACATGTGAAAAAAAACCCTTTTTTTTTAACAAAAAACTCAATAACTCTAAAATAAAATTTTGAATCATCACCAAAAAGTATACAGATCTTTAGATTAACATAACTGAGAAGTGTGTAAAGTTTTAAGCAATAATCATAAATCATTTATGAGATACGGCGCAACATGTGAAAAAAACACACCCCTGTTTTAGTTAGAAAGTCCAGTAACTCAAAAAGTTTAATCTTATTTTCACCAAAAAGTAAACAGATCGTTTGACCATCATAAGAAACAACTACATTAAGTTTCATGGAATTTGGATAAGTTGTTCTCAAGTTACGGTGCGACATGTTTACGACAGACAGACAGACGACGGACATTTGTATACCATAATACATCCTGTCAAAATTTTGTTGGGCGTATAAAGATGCTTGTTCTGGGCCCCTTTTTGACCCCTAATTCCTAAATGGTTGGGACCATCACCCCCAAAAACAATCCCAACCTTCCTTTTGTGGTATTGAACCTTTTGGTTAAATTTCATAGAGATCCATACATAGTTACTGTCCAGAAACCAATGTCTTCGGATGACGATGACGTGATAGCATTATACAACTGCAAAAATTTTTTGCGGTCATATAAAAACAGAATACATTATACAACAGGAACAAAGGAACAACATGAAAAAGTGATTTATCTCAAATCTGAAAGCTACATGTTGATAGCATTAATTGTATTCCAATTTTACATGGAGATAACCATAGAAAATTCATCTGAACCAATCATTCAATAATACTTGCAAAATATTCCACCCAATAACCAACACATGGATATGATTTTCATGAAACAACAAATATTACACTATATCTACTGAGGCTTTAAGCTGAGACAACCACTAAATATTCTTTGGTTCATAAATTTCTACCACTTAAATTATAAGCCTTTCCCTGTCGTCTTATATAAGGACACATTTCATTACTTTGTTTAATGCCTAAATTGAACTACAACATATAATTTGATTCAGCTTTGTGCCAGTTGTTGAATGTTAAACTCATCCAGCATTGCATCATATCTTGTTGATTTCCAAGTTTCTTAAAAAGCGGGGAAATATACCTTGAAAAATGCAATTGGTAATTCCAAGTTATTTCACAAACACAATCTTGTTTGAAAATTGGGATGTTAAATAAGAGGTTCTTATAAATCATCTTGAAAGTTTATTCATACTAAAAAAGAGTTATTACATGAATAACAACAAACGTTATGCACTTCATTTGAACTTTGGTGGATAGTTGTCTCTTTGGCAATCATACCTCATCTCCTTATTTCTATATTATGCCTTGCAGAATAACAATTGAACTTAGATAACACTATGTCAAAGAAAGTTACAACCAATCAGAAAGTCAGATAATACTGGCAAGTTTTATTGATTGATTGCTGTGATGAAGTTTGCATGGTGTATTTATGACAGTTCAGCATTTTATTTTTCTACCGGTTTATTTAAGACAGGTCAGCGTATTATGTTTCTACCTGGTTATTCTTCTTCTGTCTAAATGACTTGGTGAACCACGTCTACGTCTAATGGAAGTGCTCCTTTCACGAGAACGACTCCGTGAGTAACTATGATGACGACCTCTGGAGTAACTCCTTGACCTTGATCTAGATGAGCTTCTACTGTGTCTGCAAAAATTTTAAATAAATGTCAGTTATTCTCTATATAAACAGAATAATATTCAGGTGCAGAACGGATTTATTTTCTTTGTTTAAAACATAACAATCTACATTTATAAAAAATTCCTTAACAATAAAGAGGAGCATAAGTGATCACTGCTGCCATGCATGCCAACAAATCATTACCAAATGAAAGAATTTCTATTTTTTAGCTCACATACCCCACACCCCCAAGTAAAGGGGAAGAACTTATAGTGACTTGCTGGCATAAGTTTTGCAAAATGAAGGTCTATTTTAAGTTATTAGAATTAATAGTGATTTATTTCAACATGTCACTTTCAAGAAATAATGGTCCCTCATTTCAGATTTTTTCCAATTATGGAACTTGACCAAGGAAAGTGGTTACCTTTATCATATTTTTCTGATTATCCAAGGTTTGATGAGTGGAAACTTTCATATTGAAAGAGGATCTGATAAGAAATGAAGGTGCTATCCCTAAAACTAGAGGCTCTAAGAGCCTGTGTCTCTCAACTGCATCTTCAACAAGCCCACTTTTTGGTAAAAATTATTTAAAGGGCAATAACTCTAAGAGTTAACTGACAAATTCAGTCACATTGCCATATTTGTAGATCTTGCCCTGCTGATCATTTTTGCTTCTTTAAGTTTCTGTCTACATTTGTATCTATTATATTTTTCAAGATAATAGGCCTAAACTAGAAAAAATGGTAAAAATTATCATTATATGGCAAAAACAAATAGACTGAAGATTTCAGCCATGAAGGCTTATTTGTATCTCTTGCCTTCTATCTATTATAATTTTCAAGATGATAGGCAAAAATTTTAGGAAAAATCATCATTAAAGGGCAATAACTTCAATAAGGAGTCAACTGATTGACTTACTTGAAGATCTTATCTTGTTGATCATTTTGGCTTTTAAAGTTTCTTTCTGTCTATTATAAATTTTTTAAAAGATAATAGGCAAAAACGCAAAAAAGTTGGTAAAAATCGTCATTAGGAAGCAAATCTGTAGATCTTGTTGTGTTGATATTTTTCTTATAAAAGTTTCTCTTTATCTATCATAGTTTTCAAAATAATAGGCAATAAATGGGGAATGTGTCCATGGGACACAGATGATGCCCCCGCTTGCATATAACGTTATAAAGGGCCATAACTCAAGAACTGTACAAGTGACACTACCCAAATTTGAACTTGATCTGAGTTTTGTGGTAATAAGCATTGGTTATAAGTTTCATAACATTTAGTTGACGTAAACTTAAATTAGAGAACAGAAACGAATAAAATGCTCCGCAGGGCGCAGCTTGATACGACTGCAGAGGTCGAACCCTGAATAGTTGGGGCAAGTATGGACACAACATTCAAGCTTGATACAGCTCTGAATTTGGATTGTGATTAAATATTTGACACAGCCTAGGTTTCTGACACAGAATGAATGTGGTCTAAGAACTTAAAAATTTTAAATTGGACATTCACCTATTATAGTCCAATATCCAAAATCTAAATACATGGTTAGATTCAGCATATCAAAGAACCCCAAGAATTCAATTTTTGATGAAATCAAACAAAGTTTAATTTTGGACCCTTTTGACCTCAAAGTGGACAAAGTTGATAACGGGGCCCAAAAATCAAAATCTAAATACATGGTTAGATTCAGCATATCAAAGAACCCCATATATTCAATTTTGTTGAAATCAAACAAAGTTTAATTTTGGACCCCGATTTGGACCAACTTGAAAACTGGGCCCATAATCAAAAATCTAAATACATGTTGAGATTCAGCATATCAAAGAACCCTAAGAATTCAATTTTTGTTAAAATCAAACTTAGTCTAATTTTGGACCCTTTGGACCTTAATGTAGACCAATTTGAAAACGAGACCAAAAACTAAGAATCTAAATACATGGTTAGATTCGGCATATCAAAGAACCCCAATAATTCAATTTTGATGAAATCAAACAAAAGTTTAATTTTGGACCCTTTGGACCTCAATGTGGACAAAGTTGATAATGGGGCCCAAAATCTAAATACATGGTTAGATTCAGCATATCAAAGAACCCCATATATTCAATTTTGTTGAAATCAAACAAAGTTTAATTTTGGACCCCGATTTGGACCAACTTGAAAACTGGGCCCATAATCAAAAATCTAAATACATGTTTAGATTCAGCATATCAAAGAACCCTAAGAATTCAATTTTGTTAAAATCAAACTAAGTTTAATTTTGGACCCTTTGGACCTTAATGTAGACCAATTTGAAAACGAGACCAAAATTAAGAATCTAAATACACGGTTAGATTTGGCATATCAAAGAACCCCAATAATTCAATTTTGATGAAATCAAACAAAGTTTAATTTTGGACCCTTTTGACCTCAATGTGGACAAAGTTGATAACGGGCCCAAAAATCAAAATAAATGGTTAGATTCAGCATATCAAAGAACCCCATATATTCAAGTTTTGTTGAAATCAAACAAAGTTTAATTTTGGACCCGATTTGGACCAACTTGAAAACTGGGCTCATAATCAAAAATCTAAATACATGTTTAGATTCAGCATATCAAAGAACCCTAAGAATTCAATTTTGTTAAAATCAAACTAAGTTTAATTTTGGACCCTTTGGACCTTAATGTAGACCAACTTGAAAACGGGACCAAAATTAAGAATCTAAATACACGGTTAGATTCGGCATATCAAAGAACCCCAATAATTCAATTTTTGATGAAATCAAACAAAATTTAATTTTGGACCCTTTGGACCTCAATGTGGACCAATTTAAAACGGGCCCAAAATCCAAAAACTTAATACACGGTTAGATTCAGCATATTAAAGAACCCCAAGAGTTCAAGAATAAAACCCCATTGAAATTGGTCAAGAAATAAGCAATTTATACAAAGTATCTTCTTTTGCACAATATTGTGCAATTGAATATTCTTGCAATTGTGCAATACTGTTCAATTGAATATTTCTTGCTATTGCGCAATACTGTACAATTGACAATTTCTTGCTATTGCGCAATATTGTGCTATTGGATATTTCTTGCTATTGCGCAATACTGTGCAATTGAAGATTTCTTGCTATTGCGCAATACTGTGCAATTGAAAATTTCTTGCTATTGCACAATACTTATTATATAATAATTTACACATCCTGTTTGGTGTGTATCTCCTGCCATATCATTATTATTTGCTTTTAAATATAAATCAGAAATAACCAACTTAAAATGGAAAATTTTAAAGAAAAAAAGAAAAAAAAAATTCCCCAAAATTTTTGAACCCCTTATGATTCATCACCCCAAACTCAAACCCAGCCTTCCCTTTGAGGTATGGTACTTTGCAGTACAATTTCAGAGATCCATACACTTGAACACTAGTTATTGTCTGGAAACTAGAAAATGCTTATTTTGGCCCTTTTGGCCCCTAATTCCTAAACGTTTCAGGCAATTACCCCCAAACTCAATTCCAGCTTTCCCTTTGTGATATGGAACCTTGTAGTACAATTTCAGAAAGATCCATACACTTACACACAAGTTATTGTCATAAAACTAGAAAAATGCTTGTTTTTTGCCCCTTTTTTGGCCCCTAATTCCTAAAATTTTGAGACAATTACCCCCAAAAATCAATCCCAGCATTCCCTTTGTGATATGGAACCTTGTGGTACAAAGTCAGAGAGATCCATACACTAACACACAAGTTATGTCTGGAAGTTACAAAAATGCTTATTTTTGGCCCCTTTTTGGCCCCTAATTCCTTAACTGTTGGTACCATAACCCCCAAAATCAATCCCAACCTTCCTTTTGTGATATTGAACCTTATGGTAAAATTTCATAGAGATCCATTCACTCAAACTAAAGTTAGAGTGCGAAAACCAATGCGTCTTCGGACGACGACGACGACGCCAACGTCATACCAATATACGACCACAAAATTTTTTTGCGATCGTATAAAAATTCAGCAATTTTTCCATTTGTAAAGGGGCATAACTTTAGAATGGTGAAAGTGACACCACCAAAATTCAAACTTGATCTGTATTTTGTGGTAATAAACGTTGAGAATAAGTTTCATAACATTTGGTTGAGGCAAACTCAAGTTAGAGAAAGGAAACAAAAAATCAGCAATTTTTCATTTGTAAAGAGGCATAACTCTAGAACGGTAAAAGTGACGCCACCAAAATTCCAACTTGATCTGTGTTTTGTGGTAATAACCATTGTAGATAAGTTTCAAAACATTTGGTTGAGGAAAACTTAAGTTAGAGAACGAAGCAAGTATTCAGCACTTTTCCGTTTGTAAAGGGGCATGTTGGTTGGAAGGCAGGGTCTTCAGACAAATATTTTAAACTAGATACCCAAAATTGATTGTCGCCAAGTTTGGTTAAATTTGGGCCAGCAGTTTCAGAGTATAAGATTTTGTAAAAGTTAAAGATGATAGACAAAGGAAGCCCAGTGATGAAAAGGTAACTTGGCCCTGTGGGCCAGGTCAGCTAACAAAAATCAAATTGCAATATGATCTTCCAAAATGTAATAAATGACCTTAAATATAAAAAATTCAGCAATTTTTCCATTTGTAAAGGGGCATAACTTTAGAATGGTGAAAGTGACACCACCAAAATTCAAACTTGATCTGTATTTTGTGGTAATAAACGTTGTGAATAAGTTTCATAACATTTGGTTGAGGCAAACTCAAGTTAGAGAAAGGAAACAAAAAAATCAGCAATTTTTTCATTTGTAAAGAGGCATAACTCTAGAACGGTAAAAGTGACGCCACCAAAATTCCAACTTGATCTGTGTTTTGTGGTAATAACCATTGTAGATAAGTTTCAAAACATTTGGTTGAGGAAAACTTAAGTTAGAGAACGGAAACGAAGTATTCAGCACTTTTTCCGTTTGTAAAGGGGCATGTTGGTTGGAAGGCAGGGTCTTCAGACAAATATTTTAAACTAGATACCCAAAAATTGATTGTCGCCAAGTTTGGTTAAATTTGGGCCAGCAGTTTCAGAGTATAAGATTTTTGTAAAAGTTAAAGATGATAGACAAAGGAAGCCCAGTGATGAAAAGGTAACTTGGCCCTGTGGGCCAGGTCAGCTAGCAAAAATCAAATTGCAATATGATCTTCCAAAATGTAATAAATGACCTTAAATATAGTAAAATTTGTAAGGGGTTCCACGGAACCCTATGTCTCCCTACGATTGCTGCTGTCAGTGTAAAAGTGTAATGTTGACTTAAAAAGTGAGTCCATTTATCAGTAAAATATAGAATTTAAAAAAAAATCAATCTTTGTCTTAAGATACTATTTCTTGGTCTTGAAGATTAGCTTCTGTCCAAGTTTCATAACAATCCATGAAGGTTTACAAACTTATCATGTCAAAAAAATTGAATCCCAAACTTCTGTAAATAGTAACTGTAAAAAACTAAGTCCATCTATCAGAAAAATACTGAAAATGAAAATGTATTTTCAAAAGTTTGATTCAGACATTATCTCTTAATCATATAAAAGCTTATGCCAAAGTTTCATAAATTCTATGAAGGTTTTGACAAAGTATTTGATGTGCAACAAACTTTAACCCCAGACTGTATCCACTTGTTAACTGTAAAGAAAACTAAGTCCATTTATCAGTAAAATACAAAAAAATGAAAATGAATATTTTCAAAATTTCGATTTGGATACTGTATTTTGGTCATTAACAAGCTTCTGTTCAAATTTCATAAAATCCATGAAGGGTTTGACAAAGTAATTGATGACTGAAAAAACTTTAACCTCAGACTAAATCTGAATATTAACTGTAAAAAACTAAGTCCATTTATCAGTAAAATAAGGAAGAATTAAAAAATAAATATTTTCAAAGTTTTGCCCTGGATACTGTATTTTAGTCATAAACAAGCTTCTGTTCAAATTTCATAACATTCCATGAAGGCTTGACAAAGTTATTGATGTCTTAAAAACTTTAACCACAGACTGAACCTAAATGTTGACGTCGCCGAGGGAATCGAGGATCGCTATGTCTCGCTTTCACGACACTCGACAACAAGGAGATGTGGTAAGATTGCCAATGATCAATCTGTCTGTGTACAACTATAAAAATCATGATGCTTTGAGCAAAACCAATACCCTACAAAGAATTATAAAAGGCCACAGAATGACAAACTGTGAAACAATTCAAAAGAGGAAACCAACAGCCTTTAAGTTATCTTTGGGAAACAATATGCATGTCAAGAAAACATGAAAAATAAAACCATGACCATCCATTCTATTTATTCCATTTGTCAATCCTTACCTTTTCATGCTTTTAGCTGAATAACTTCTGCTTCTTGACCTAGATCTGGAAACAGAAGACCCTGACCTTGATGAGCGACTTCTTGAGCTAGTTCTACTGTGATGTCTTGAATGTCTGGATCGTCTAGAAGATGATTTTCTCTTTGACCTTGATTCTGGAGAATAACTTATAGATCTACTGTTTGATTTCTTCTTGCTAATAGATAGAGATCTGTGACTGGCTGGAGATCTGTGAAGTAAAAGATATATCAAGGTAAAAATAAAGGAAATCTTGAAATGCAATACAAGGCCATGTAATACAAAAATTCATCTTTTTAGGAGACAAATTTTTTCATCAGGTAAACTAATCAATGAGTGATTGATTTCTCAAGTGTGAAAGGAGTGGGACAGTAAAACCCTTTTTTGCCACAAACTATAGAATTTTTACAAATTTGTTAATAAACTGTAATCACAGATATATGTCTCGCCTTTTTCTAATTTTGATAATGCAAATGTTGAAATTAAAATAGCAATACTTTAACAAGTAAGTAATGCAAATATTCAAAGTCGATGAACCATGACTGAAGGTACATGGCTAAACAATCTCCATGGAATGAGATGTGCCAATGCTAATACAACTGCATACCAAATACCGTTGACTTATTATAAGTCGTTCCCTTTAAACAAACCTAAACACAAACATTAACTTGTAAACTATGTAAAAGTTTCAAAGTCAATGAACCATGATCAGGGGTGGGGCTATATTATCTCCATGGAAACGATATTTGCAAATGCCAATAAATTTGCATACCAAATATCATTGACTTAACATTAGCAGTTCATCTTAAACTGATCTAATCACAAACTAATACATGTATACTAAGCAAAAGTTTCAAAGTCAATAGACCATGACTGAGGGGGCGGGGCCAAATATTCTCCATGGAAATGAGATGTGCTAATGCTTATACAACTGAACACCAATTAACATTGGCCTACCACTAATGGTTCCCCTTGAAATGACCTAATCACAAACTAATACATGTTAACTTAGCAAAATTTTCAAAGTCTATAGACCACGACTAAGGGGGCGGAGCCAAATAATCTCCATGGAAATGAGATATGCCAATGCTTATACAACTGCATACCAAATATCATTGACCTACCACTAGTGGTTCCCCATAAATTGACCTAATCACAAACTAATACATGTAAACTATGAAAAGTTTCAAAGTCAATAGACCTTGACTGAGGGGGCGGGGCCAAATAATCTCCATGGTAATGAGATGTGCCAATGCTAATACAACTGCATACCAAATATCATTGACCTACCACTAGTGGTTCACCATGAACTAGACCTAATCACAAACTAATACATTGTTGACGGTGCTGCCGCCGACGCTGGAAACAGCATACCTATGTCTCGCTTTTTGACTCCGTCAAGGCGAGACAAAAATGTATAATTGGACTTAGGTAACATATCAATACCTTATTTTAGGCTTTCTGACTTGGGTCTAAATGATAGAGAAAATTAATATTATTTGTCACATTACAAAAAATGTATTAAATATTTTTCCATCTATTTTTTTGGTCCATTTTATCTGGACCTCTTCACCCAAACACTTCTGTAATGGTGAAATACCACCAAAACATAGTACGTCACATCCAGTTTCATGAGAAAAAGGGTATTTGACAGTTGTAGGAAATTAACCCTGCATTTCATTGCCGATAAAAATTTCTGTTTTATTAACATACATCCTGGGTGATTCAAAGCACCATTTTTTTTTATTTTGTGTTTCTATAAAATATTTTGGAAACTTGAGGTGATATGGTTACTTGAGTTTGTAAACAGCAGTAAAAATTTGATTGGTTTACTTCCAGTGATGGTTTTAATCATATATAGGTATTGCTTTTTGAAACAAGGATAAATTCTGCACAATTTTTTGAAAAATGCCAATTTAACAAATACTAATAAGGGAAAAACAATGGTGGTATTACTCCTAAATGTAAATACATCAATTATATCTTAAAAATGCCCTCTTGACATAAAAATTACCTAGCATCTTTAATAGGTATAGATAGTTTGCGTGTATTATTTTTCTTCTGATGTTATATTAAAGATTTACCTTTCAACAGAGCTTCTGTCATGTCTATGCTTGTTTCCATTTTCTTTATGTTTCTTTCTGCAATACATATTGAGTTCAATGTTAATGTGATGTTCTCTTGCCATTCAAAAATTGAATTGGATGATTGATTTGATGGTATCTGTTTAATTTATTCACAACTTTAATAGACTCATTACAATTAAAAGAATGACATACTTTAGATGCCTGTCTGTGTTGAAGAGCCCATCAGATGTGTTATGGTTGGTTTTGTTATTGATGTCTCCTGGACAAACCCCCACATTGCCTTTTCATAGTATAAGGCCAAAAATAAAATTCAGATTGTTTGATGTTGCCCACCTACCCACCTAAAAAGCAGCCTACCAGAAACTTTTATGACACAAATCGGTTCAATTTTTTTTTTAAAGATTTTTTCCTGCTCTAACATGCATGTCAGTAACTGCTAATTGTCCATTGTTTATTTATGTATCATTGTCATTTTGCTTAGTTTCTTTTGTTACCTATTCTGACATCGGACTTGGACTTCTTTTAAACTGAGTTTTACTGTGCGTATTGCTGTGTGTTTGTTTATTCTACATTGGCTAGAGGTATAGGAAGAGGGTTGAGATCTCACAAAACATGTTTAACCATGCCGCATTTTTGTGCCTGTCCCAAGTCAGGAGCCTCTGGCCTTTGTTAGTCTTGTATGTTTTTTAATTTTAGTTCAATTATATGTTTTGGAGTTTAGTGTGACATCCATTTTCAATGAACTAGTACATATTTTTGTTTAGGGGCCAGCTGAAGCCCGCCTCCGGGTGCAGGATTTTCTCGCTGTGTTGAAGACCCATTGGTGGCCTTCGGCTGTTTTCTGCTTTTTGGTCAGGTTGTTGTCTCTTTGACACATTCCCCATTTCCATTCTCAATTTTATTGACATGGTTTTCTTGTCTAAAACATGTTACTAATGTTCAATGTTGGCCAAAAATAAAAACAAAATCGCTACCTACCTACCTAACGCTAAGAGGCATAAGTAGGCAACATCAAATATTTTTGAAGGGTGGCCTAATGCAAATGTTGAAATTAAAAGGCAATATTTAAACATGTCAACTATGCAAAACATTAATTCAGAGTCAATGAACCATGATTGAAGGTGCAGGGCCAAATAACCTCCATGAAAATGAAAAATGCCAATGCTTATAAAACTGCATACCAACTACCATTGACCTTCAACTATAAATAGTTCACCTTAAACTGACCTAAATCACAAACTAAAACATATAAACTAAGCAAAAGTTTCAGTCAATAGACCATGACTGAAGGTGTGGGGTCAAATAATCTCCATGGAAATGAGATGTACCTATGCTAATACAACTGCATACCAAATATCTATGACCAACCACTAGTAGTTCCCCATAAACCTACCTAATCACAAACTAATACATTGTTGCCGTTTCTGTCACTGGACAGAGCACACCTAAGTCTAGCTTTTTTAAATTCTTCGAAGTGAGACAAAAATGAGTTGCAACATACCTATGATCAAATATGGATTTGTTGCTTTTCTAAGTTCTTGTTTCTCATAAACTCATATATTTAAAGGTCATGTTTGACCATAACTTAGTCTTTAGCATACAATATGAGATAACTTTAAAACATAACATTTTTTGTTGTATCATGTTAAAGGTCTTTTCCAATATAATTTTACTTTCAACTAACCTTGGGCTGTGGGATCTTGTGGTTGACCTAGAAGATGACCTCCTTGATGACCTTGACCTTTGCCTTTTCTGTTTGTCTTCAGATGATGGAGATTTTCTATCATCTGTGCTCTCTTCTCGTTGCTTGTTTACTGTAGTTTTGTTATTTTGGTTTATATCCTCATCTGAAGAACTGTGATGAAAAATAAACTTTCATGTCAATACATGTATATATGTATATGTACATTTGATCAATTGATTTTTGAAAGAAGTACAATACTTGTGCCATACATGGAGAGGAATTGCTCTGATCATTCCAGACCACCTAGAGTTTATAGGATGGTTCATTATCTTTATGTGGGTGATCAACTTCAATCTTTTTTGGCTTTATATGTCAGTATATAATGGAAGGTGAGTGGTTTGATAGCAGCAGATTGTTCCACCAATAAAACATTGTCAACTGAATAGAAGCCAAGGTTCACAATGTCTTTGGCGGTAAAACACCATCAATCAATCAATCAATCATTTAATTTATTATACTGAATGTTCTGTTATTATTGTCTATTAAATTTCAAATTCAAAGTAATAAACTATGTGCCTTGTATATAACAACCATCAGTATTTAGAAGGACATTGATCAAGATCTCTGTCCAGGGTAACAGAGTATTTACCATAGGACAGAGTAAATTGTCTTATTGATAACCCTTCAATTCTTTTTTTTTGACATGAAGTATAATAATATTTTTTATCATTCTTTTCAACAGTTTGAATATTTCTATTGTGTTTGTCCTTTCTATTTATACTTCTACATGGGTTTTTTTTTATTTCTCATTTTGTCACAGTGCTTTGTTTTTCTTTTGTTAAAGTAGTTTGTCTTTTTTGTAATGTTTTTGCTTTTGCCCCGATTTAGGTTTTTAACAATGAAGTCTGTCTTGTAATTTTTTGCCAGTGTTGTCTTCTTGTAAATAATGTTTCAAGTTGTCCTTTTCGTTGTTTCAAGCCTTCCAAAACTTTGAGCAAAAATTTCAAGCAGATTCTAAATAACTGTTTAACAAATCATTTCATTGTCATAATTATAAATACCACAAGATGTCAAGTAGTATAAGATCACTTTTAAACTCTTTTAATCATACACACTTCCATCAGAAGCCACATAACTACATGTTAGTAAATGATTATCATAGAAAAAAGACTGGGTTGTACAGAACAAATGGTACCACATTACATATTTGTCATATTAAAATAAAATAAAAATATCAAAGAACTAAAGACATTTGATCAGTTACCTGTCTTGATCAGACATACTGAAACAATAAGTACCAGAACTGAGAGTATCAGATAACTTTTCTTTGACAAAAGACTACCATCACTTCAAAAATATTCAGATGAACTGGCAGATTGAGACAAATTGTCATTGAATTAACATTTTACCTACCTGTCATGATCTGATAAGCTGCCTCCTGAAACCACAGAACTAGGGGTACCAGATCGCTTGCGTTTCTTTCCTCTCCTCTTACTGGTAAAATCAAATCAGGTTTATTTTTTACAAAACAAGAACATCTGACTTTGCCAAAATCATTTTGTTTGTTTTTTGTTGTTAAAATCATTATAATTAATCATATAAATCATTCCCTCTTTGACATGGCATGATAATATTGCAAAGGAATCATACCTTTTGACTATCAATTTATTTTTAGGCAAACAAATTCTCATTTAATTAGAACAGTGAACTTACTGTGAAATATTAACTTTTTTATAAAAGAAAGCACAATTAAAACATATTTTTACCAGCCTAAAAAAGGGACTTTTCTATTCAAAAACTTTTTGATGAAACAGGCTTCACTGATCTTAAATCAACTTCTTAATTCAATTAAGACATAAACAAAATGTGCCTTAACATATATCTATATATAACAATAACATAAAGTGAGAAAAGAACCAAAATCAAATAAATAATTACATAAAATAGCTAAACATAATAAAGTCAAGTGTGCCTCATTATAAAAATAAGGAGATGTGGTATGATTGCCCAAAAGACAACTATCAACCAGAGTCTAAATGATGTGGATGTTAGCAAATATAGGTCACCTTACAATCTTCATCAATGAACAAATACAATACCCGAAGGCATTAAAAGGCCACAACATGACAAAATGTGAAACTATTGCCCATACTTCTTTTTCTGTTTTGTTTTTATTCTGTCCATTCAATATATTTAAAGTATGTATGAAATATTAATTGAACTCATCATCATTTATTATTGATTTGATTATTAATACATATCACTAAGAGTTTCATCAAACCAAGTAATTATTTTAGGATTTTACAAGATTTATCTTGAAAAAAAACACTGTATTAAGAAAACTTCCATCTGAGAAGCCACAGCTAAAAATAGAAATTCTCCTGTTATGAGGTTCAGAACTTTGTATGACATCATCTAAACTTTGATTGGTGACTTTACAAACCACAGAATAAGACATCACAGCTAATAAGTTTAACTTCCTGCTTTACTTGACTTATTTATCTCTCAAAATATGAAGACTGAACAAATAATTTAATCACCTATAAACAAAAAAACCTGCAGATTTAACCATAAAACAAATTAAAATAACTGAACGACAAGAAATTACTACACACAATTAATCATAAGTCAAAACAATTGGAGATCAGCTGCAAAGGAGTCGCTTCTTCCTTTTTTTTTTCCAAATCTGGGTAACTTTTTATTTACCTTCCTTGTAAACTTGAAGAAATTGCCAGATGCCATATTGGTCTAAAAGTAGTCTCTGGAGTATCTTTATGGTCAACATAGATATTTCTTGGAAGGAGGAAGTATGATAAGTCATTATTTGGCCCATTAAATTGCAAAAATAGTAAACTCATTTAAGCCTTTCAAAATTATGTTTATTTTATTAATGACCCAGTTGCTTTAATAAAAAAACTTATGTGCAGAAAAAAACATGTCAAAATTTACCTATTTGACCTATAATGGCAATTTCACGCAATGGCATAAAGTTTTTAGTCAACATTTGTATGAGCAACAGTTTTACCCCAAAAAATATCTTACACGCATTTAAAACATCTTGTAAAATATATTTTGTAGCAAAATATCTTTTTTGGGTAAAGCTCTTATTCATATCTAAATATGTTAAGTAGAAGATCTCAAAATGATGCAATTTGGGCAGTTTTTTTTATCTTTTGCACTAAATGCAAGAAGTTTGAGGCTCTGATGCCAATATGTAAGATTAAATTTAAAAATATAAACAATTATGTCTGACAGACTTATGTCTTATGAACATCTGAAGGATAATACTTGGTGGATTCATAATAGTCAATACTTTTGATTTTTTAATTCAAGGGATAAAAAATGGCTTTAATATCATACCTTCTCCTTTCAGATGTAAACAAAAACTATGACTATAGTGTATTGCTTATTGTATATTTTTCAAGAGATTTAAAGATTTATCTCCCTTTACCAAGGTCTATCACCTAAAAACGGACAATGAATATTCTCTGATGTGTTTTACAGAATCCTCATCATAATAGACCATGAAATTGAAAAAAACCATGGTGTTAGTATTAAATTAACACCATTACTTGGTTAAAATTGAATTTGTTTATAACAATTTTGAAACAGCATATAATTTGAATTTTAGTACAAGCAACTAGATTTTCATTTCAAAGTGTCCAATATTCTGGATTTCATAACTCTAAATCGGTCACTACTTGACATTAAAGTGTTGCCATTTTCCTTCCCATCCACAGTTGTCCACTGGAGCCACAATAATGAAATAAATAAATTCTTCTTTCACTTTAACAATGTGGTCTAGATAGGTAAAGGGGGAAAAGGGGGGTACATGAACCTTAAACTGGTTTAAACCAGCTCAATAAGTGCCTGCACAAAGTCATGCTATCTGGACAATGTGTTATTATTGTTTTCTTTGTTTTTAAGTCTGGTTTTTTTCTGGGGGACTGTTAGTGGTTTGTGTGGTTGGTTGTTCTGTCCAATATATTTGATAATTCTGCTACTGATAGAGTGGGTGGCGCGATTCGCCTTGGACACATTTTCGCCGTTTTGCTATTTTTCTGTAAAATTTGTGTGCCTTTACCCAATACTTGCCTAAATAGATGGTGAAGGCTGTTTGTAATGTTCAAACTGTTGATATTCCTCTTTACCCCATTTCCAAGGTTATTTGCACATATTGAGAAATACGCAGGTGTTTTAAATGATTTTGGCAATTATGTAAGATTTATATGGCAATCATGCAGTCTTAAAGTAAATATTTGTGAGAAAAATCATATAGGAATGATCTCTCAAGCTAATTCATGTAATTGCAAACATTCGTTTTATAATATACCAGGATAATGGGGATGGTCATATCATACATTGAGGCGAAAATGTGTCCCCATGGTACACAAACAACTTGATTTTCCTCTTGAGTTTGTGTTCGTTTTAGAACAATTAACCAGTTTTGAAGATAATTTCTTTATCAAACATTTTTTCATATAGTTAAATTTCTGAAACCTTCATAAAAGAACCAAATATTCGAATGTAGGTCGGATGTAAGTGGAAATGAACAATTATGCGGCGAATATGGGTCTCTCACTGGTATCCCTTTTTTACATGTTTTTCTAATATCATTTTGAAAATACATAATCAAAACAAAAAAAAAGTTTGTGTCAACAATAAAATTTATTACAGAAACTACACATGACAGAAAATAAAATAAACAAGAAAGAATCATGGAACAAAACATAGCATGTCTAACATATATTCTGTTAAATTCAGTACTTTTATTACCACTTGATGCTAGGGGCCATATTGTCTTGCTGCACAAGTGTGTACACTTTTGATTGATGCCTGAAGAACTTCCTGAAGATGAAAAACAGCAATGCAAGCACTGTAACTTTGATTATTTCTCGGTAAATAACCAGATTTAAAAATTCCATTGTACTTCAGACACATACACTTATCAAGATAATCATGAAATCTGCTGAGGTTATTTTTTCAATTTATATTTTTATAGACCACAAACTGACCCATGAAGGCTTCAAAGCAAAAATGAAATTGCTTTTGGAAGTATGGTATTTTTTTGGACTACAAAATACCCTTGCTTTTCCAATTTGTAATTTTTTTTCAACTAATAAATAAATAACTTATATAAGAAATTAAAATTACCATAAACAGATTTACTGGTTATTATAAATTCAATTGCTTTACCAAGTGGTTTGAGGGACGAGGTCAGCTGAAAGTGTCTCGATGGACCTTAGCTCATATTGATTTTATATAGGCAAGATTTGTGCTAGTTATTCTTAGAACCTAAAATTGTCACAATAGCTACACTGTTGAATTCCATGAATTGTTTACTTTATAGATGCATACAAGACAAGTTTTTATTAACGATAAATTCAGAATTCATGCCTATATAAAGAATTTCTAAATATTTTATATCTTTTATCAAATTAATGTGCATAAATAGACTTCCTGGTTGAAACATCAGACTGCAGATGATGTATGTTTTATTTATGGTTGATCTTGGCTCAAAAGTACATCATAAATTATGTAACGTCTTCAGGAAATAGATAAAAATCTTTCATTAGAAGAATATTTGATTTTACTGTGAATGTATTAAAGATATGGTGTATTTATCTTAATTACTCAAAATCCCTACACACAAATGTCAAACCCAAAAGTAAAGTGACAACGCTTTCATTGTCATTCTTCATCTCAAAGTCACAGGGTGCCTTCAAAATGTTGTAATTATATATAATGCTATGTGGAAAATAAATAAGCAAAAATAAGAAACAAACCAAGAATGACACAACAGTTAATAACCAAATAAACCACCAATTGTACAGAAAAGTACCAAAATTTCAACCAGATCAGAAAATCACAAAATAATGAATCAGTTTTTATATAATATCATTGTAAGGCACTTAAAAATAAAGGTATGAATGTAGTACACAGACATGACTTTACCTACTAGTAATAAAATGCTACATGAGGCGCAACTTGATACGACTGCAGAGGTCGAACCCTGAACAGTTGGGGCAAGTATGGACACAACATTCAAGCTTGATACAGCTATGAATTTGGATTGTGATTAAATATTTGACACAGCATAGGTTTCTGACACAGAATGAATGTGGTCTAAGAACTTAAAATTTTAAATTGGACATTCACCTATTATTGTCCAATATCCAAAATCTAAATACATGGTTAGATTCAGCATATCAAAGAACCCGATAATTCAATTTTGATGAAATCAAACAAAGTTTAATTTTGGACCCTTTTGACCTCAATGTGGACAAAGTTGATAACGGGCCCAAAAATCAAAAATCTAAATACATGGTTAGATTCAGCATATCAAAGAACCCCATATATTCAATTTTGTTGAAATCAAACAAAGTTTAATTTTGGAAACCGATTTGGACCAACTTGAAAACTGGGCCCATAATCAAAATCTAAATACATGTTTAGATTCAACATATCAAAGAACCCTAAGAATTCAATTTTGTTAAAATCAAACTAAGTTTAATTTTGGACCCTTTGGACCTTAATGTAGACCAATTTGAAAACGGAACAAAAATTAAGAATCTAAATACACAGTTAGATTCGGCATATCAAAGAACCCCAATAATTCAATTTTTGATGAAATCAAACAAAGTTTAATTTTGGACCCTTTGGACCTTAATGTAGACCAATTTGAAAACGGAACCAAAAATTAAGAATCTAAATACACAGTTAGATTCGGCATATCAAAGAACCCCAATAATTCAATTTTGATGAAATCAAACAAAGTTTAATTTTGGACCCTTTGGACCTCAATGTGGACCAATTTAAAAACAGGGCCCAAAATCCAAAACTTAATACACAGTTAGATTCAGCATATTAAAGAACCCCAAGAATTCAAGAATAAAACCCCATTGAAATTGGTCAAGAAATAAGCAATTTATACTGAGTATCTTCTTTTGCACAATACTGTGCAATTGAATATTCTTGCTATTGCACAATACTGTACAATTGACAATTTCTTGCTATTGCGCAATATTGTGCTATTGGATATTTCTTGCTATTGTGCAATACTGTGCAATTGAAGATTTCTTGCTATTGTGCAATACTGTGCAACTGAAGATTTCTTGCTATTGTGCAATACTGTGCAATTGAAAAATTTGCTTTTAAATATAAATCAGAAATAACCAACTTAAAATGGAAAATTTTAAAAGAAAAAAAAAGGAAAAAAAAAAAAATCCCCTTATGATTCATCACCCCAAACTCAATCCCAGCCTTCCCTTTGTGGTATGGTACCTTGCAGTACAATTTCAGAGAGATCCATACACTTGAACACAAGTTATTGTCTGAAACTAGAAAAATGCTTATTTTGGCCCTTTTGGCCCCAAATTCCTAAACGTTTCAGGCAATTACTCCCAAACTCTATTCCAGCTTTCCTTTGTGATATGGAACCTTGTAGTACAATTTCAGAAATATCCAAACACTTACACACAAGTTATTGTCATGAAATGCTTGTTTTTGCCTTTTTGGCCCTAATTCCTAAAATTTGGAGGCAATTACCCCAAAATCAATTCCAGCCTTCCCTTTGTGATATGGAACCTTGTGGTACAATGTCAGAGAGATCCATGCACTTACACACAAGTTAATGTCTGGAAGTTACAAAATGCTTATTTTTGGCCCATTTTGGCCCCTAATTCCTTAACTGTTGGTACCATAACCCCAAAATCAATCCCAACCTTCCTTTGTGGTATTGAACCTTATGGTAAAATTTCATAGAGATCCATTCATTTAAACTAAAGTTATAGTGCGAAAACTAATGTGTCTTCGGACGACAACAACGAAGACGACAACAACGTCATACCAATATCGACCACAAAATGTTTGCGGTCGTATAAAAGAGCTAAAATGGCAGTATTGGAAGACAAATCATTGTTTATTCTAGAAACAAAAGTTATCTGCATTGAAAAAAGTAGGTCTACATTACAGTGGGGAAAAAGTCATGTCTGAGTACAGAAATTTCTTCCTATTTTTCAGGTTAAAAGTAAGCAAAAGTAAGAAATTAATGATTATGAATTTTCATGCACAAAAGATTGCATTTACAACTTATCTTTTCCGTTAATTAGAAAATATCTTGGACTTTTACAGGTTTCAAATTTAAACTGCTTGCATCATTATGACATTTCCGAACTGGTATCCCAATAAACAATACACAGTATATACCATTGAAATGCAGAAAATCCTGATACTTTTCTTACAATATTCATTTACAAGGTACTTTTTCCCAGCAGAAGCATGCAAAAAAAAAAATTAAAAAAACAACTTTTACCTCCTTCTCTTCTTATGTTTATTTCTCGACTTTTTAGATTCAGAACTGAAAATATTATAAAGTGATATGACATTATGTAACCATGGCAACAAAATCAAGCAATTTTATAACTTACATTTAATATTCAGCATCACAACAACAAAAGATTTACACAAAGTAAAATACCCTTTCAAGTACACAAACTGGTGAAATAATTTTGTTTTTATCATAATACTGTGGCACTGCCTACCGTTTTATGTGGCCATGACAAATAAAGTCTTCAATTAAAAGAGTCTTTTCTCAAAATAGACCTACCCATAGAGCTCCCTGAGGTACTGATACTTTTATACTTTATGTAATATTTGCTTATTTTGAATATATCAATTACAATAATTAATATATTCTTTTCTTTCAGTATATTTTTTGGAACTACCAGAGTAATAACACTGACAAGCCAAATAATCAAGGATTTAAAAATATGACAATATGACAATATTATTTCATATACCACCACAATGTTGTATCTTAAGTTATGTTCACCAGTGTGTGTCTGTTTTGAAATTCTATAAAGCTTTTGTACATGTTAATATTAAATGCTTCACATCTTCTCACTTCTATGCTCAACGTCAGTGAAAAAATGTCAAGCTAAAAAACACTTTGTTTAAATCTACAATGAAACAATCATATCGTTTAACTTTTATACAATGCATTCAAATAAATTTTTAAACTTCTGAACTTTTTTCTAGTTATCAGATTATTAAGGAGAATTTCAAAACTTATTTATAACAATTTTTTTATGTAACAAGAAAGTAATTTTAACATTCCAGACAACAGGTAGATTTAAACTTTGTGAGATAATATAATTATAAATTATTTTTATCAACTTGTGAATAACTCATCAAAAGATGTAAAATCATAAGAATATAACTTAAATATGACTATATAACAACCCTCCACCTAAAGTTAACAGTCATGCTTTAATTACTGTTTTTGGTACAAACTGATGAAGTAGGAACAGATTCTACAGACCTGATACATTACACTTTGATAATTGTTACTTGGAAAAAACAACACTATGTTTAAAAATGCTATTGAAATTTCTTAATCTAATTAATGATCAACATATTAAATAGAAGTACACTTTGCCACTGGATGTCATGTTAAAATCAAACTAGTATATATTGTTACCCTGTAAATGTGTGGCATTCAAAAGTACATTGCACTAGCTGATCTATAATCAATAATGAACTTTCAATTGAACTTGTAAACATGGTGTAAATAATTTGTGTTTTCTAAAACAAAAGTTTCTTTGACAAATTTTTTTACTCAAATGCCCCAAAATATACCTATACAAAACCAAAACTTCATAAATTCTTGCACCAAGTACTCTTTAAAAAAAATAAGTTTTTTTAAATAGTTTTATATTTAATTTAAGGATGAGTTTAGCCTCTTTTTTGACTGGCAAAAGTGATGCTTGAAAAAACATTAAAAAACAAACAATTTGAATGCTTATAATAAAATAGTTTTGATGTGAATGCTGTGATATTATTCTCTAGCATCAATTTTGTAAGGGGTTACTTCAAAACTATTAAGATACAAAATACTTTTGAAATGATCCCTCAAAACCATGTCAAGGCTGATTAAGAACAGACAAAACAATGTATACATACGAAAGCTTACCTTTTATAAATCTAACTCGACAAATGAGGAGTTTGCATTCAAAAAATGGAGCAAACAATTATATTTTTACATGACATGATATCAAACCCTTTCTCAACATTTTTACAAAAATAAACACATATTTTCACTGATACACAAAAGCAATTATTCTATATATAGTAAATAATAAAATGAAGTAGTTGAGATTTCTATCCTTTTAGTGATCTTTGATCAAAGGTTATTTGGCTGAAGCCGTTTTACTTCTATGAACAAACAAACAAATGAAGACCTATGACTTTGTCGAAACAGTAGCAGCTAAGTTTCTGTAAGTTCACCGGTCAAATATTTTTATTTTACAATAATGGTCTTCCGTTGCTTGAGTGCATAAAATAACAATAAAAACAACGATTATTCAGTATTGCTGTATTTGACAATCAAAATCTATCTCACACATATATCAATTCTTTTATCTACAAATATCTTTCACTTTAACTGAGAATTTAAATTAGATATTAATCAAATTAACAAACATAACAAAGAAAATAAAATACTTTTTAATTACCTGTATCAAAACATGTGGCAGCTATTTAATAACATGTGAAATTAATATTCTATTAATAGATATGATGTAATCAAAATAAAGAATAAAGTGCAGTCCAAAGTACTTAAATGGAATATGTGCTAAACTGCAAACAAAATAATAATAAATTTTAATAATTATTTACCAAACTTTTTCCTCAGAAAATTAAAACAAACATAATTACTAAGTCCTGCTTATAATTTCTAAGAATAATAATGAAAAGAACCAAGATTTTTAAATAAATTATGATCGCAAGAAAATGTTGCTTATAATGAGACAGCAACCCAAAAATATATGTATATATTTATTTCAGCAGTCCAAAGTAAGAAACAGAAAAAATACAAATATACACCTGCACATGTAACTATGAGAATTATACTGGATGATTATAAATAAATCTAAATGACTTGACACTATTGAGCTTTACCAAGGAAACATAATTCAGGAACAATATGCATTCATGGCTATCAAAATATGTAAATGTATAGAAGTTTTTATGAAATTGTCTTCCTCATAACCATCCCAAAACCTGAGGGAGATTTTTCTTAATGGTCTTATCTCTTCTTCTTGGAAATCCCTTTAAAAGACTTATTTATTTATAATTAAATTTTTGAACATTTTGATTGCGAAATGAATATGATGTTAACAAATTGTGAAATTGTCTGTTATCATTTCAATGTTAATTTCTGTCCTTCAACCATCATCTATCTACAAAATGTCTTAAGTGTAAAAAAAAATAATTTTCAATCCCTCCCCCATCCAAACAAGAATAAGAATAGGGACCACCAGCCACAAAGTAAACTTTTAAACATTCAAAAAGTTTTTCTATCTATCCACTTTGCCAAAATATTAATCTATAACTGCATCAGTGGACAAGGTACATTCAATTCAAAACGTTTTTCAAGGTTAATTAAACACAATAAATATTAAAAGTCAGCTTTATTTAAGAATCTTTATTCCTCACATCTGATCTATTTATGAATCTTTTATTTATTCTAAAAATCATAAACAATACATTTTCGATTATTATGACTGCTTCAAAGGTTGAAAGTCTTTGGAAAGATGATTTGTTTTATTTTTTTAGAGTTAATCCAGCAATAAATAAGAATACAAATGTGACAACAGATCTATTCTAGTTCCTGCTTCTTGTTTCTACACCCTCAAGTCAGGAACACAAATAGAAAAATAATGAAAATCTATATCTACATGTAATTTATAATGATCATAGGAATTGTATAACAGATTTACGATCATTGGATTTTAATAAACATAAATTTTTAACATTTACACTTTTAAACTTTCTCAAGGGAAATAACTCTGGAACAACGGTAAATATCATAAAACGTTTAAACATGTGGTTGAGGTACAATTTAAAATGAAGGGATCTTAATGAACAAGGTTTAAACCCAGCAACAAAGACTTCAAGCATTAAACCATATAAAAGGTAAAATTCTAACTTAAAATTTATGAAACCAGCTTATAAAATGGAATAAATGAGAAAAATGACACATAATATTACCCCAGTCATCTGCATGAGGTATGGATACCATAAATCAGTCGTCCTGACTTTAGCACCATATACTACCATTGAAATACAAATATGATATTTACAATGTTTTAATTTGATTTTTAACAACAAAGAAATTGCACAACACAAATGTCTACCGCTTCACGTACCGATCATGTTTGTGTTTCTTACTCTTGTGCTTCTTTCTCTCTCTCCGACTTTCTCTGTCTGAGCTATCTTCCCTGAAAGATACAAGAGTGATTAGAAATGTTGTCATGAATTAGTTAATATCTTATTAGAACAAGAATAGGCTCATTGTCGTGCAAAGCCTACCCCCAATCATAATTCACAGTATCAGAAAACTGCAAGTTGGTTTCTAATAGATCTGAAAAGTGCTCACGTTACTGCCAAGCTGCTGACTTAAATATGGGATCATTCTGTTTTGTAGTTCTAAAGAAATGTGTGACAATCTTTTCTTTTGTACATTCTGCATATATTGAACTAGAGGCTCCAAGGACCCTGTGTCGCTCACCTGATATTTTTATTTACAATTGATGCATGATAAATGCAACTGTTGTACTGTCGTTTAGATTCAGAGATATAAGACTAAAAAGTGCGTTTGAAACCTATGTTTTGTTTCAGCCATGTGTGCCATGTTGGCAGGCAGGGTCATCATACACAGTGGTCCCTGGATATCCTAGTGGTGATTTAAACCAAGTTTGGTTTAATTTGACAGTAGTTTCAGGGGAGAATTTTTGTAAAATTTATCTAACTAGAAATGCGAAGTGATGAGAAAGTTTGTTGTGAAGTTTTGTTGCTGCGCAACACCCCGGGATTATAGTTGTGACATCATTTTCAATGTAAAGAAAGAAACACCATCATCAGGTATTAATGTGGGTTTTTTTCATGTTATAGAATTATCAATTGTTTTATTGCCAGTTCATTAGTAGATTGTTTTCTATATTGATTTTCTACTGCAGTTTCAGAAAAGAAGATTACAAAAGGAAAACATTTTGTAAAACTTACCAAAATTTACCAAATTAATGAAAATTGTTAAAATTGAATATAAAGGGCAATAACTCCTTAAGGGTCAACTGACCATTTTGGTCATGTTGACTTATTTGAAGATCTTACTTTGCTGAACATTATTGCTGTTTACAGTTTATCTCTATCTGTAATAATTTTCAAGATAATAACCAAAACGGCAAAATTTCCTTAAAATTACCAATACAGGGCAGCAACCCAACAACCAGTTGTCCAATTCATCTGAAAATTTGAGGGCAGATAGATATTTACTTGATAAACAAGTTAATCCCTGTAAGATTTGCTTTAAATGCTTTGGTTTCAGAGTTACAAGCCAAAATCTACATTTTACCCTATGTTCTATTTTTAGCCATGGCAGCCATCTTGGTTGGTTGGCTGGGTCACCGCATATATTTTTAAACTAAATACCCTAATAATGATTGTGGCTAAGTTTGGTTGAATTTGGTCCAGTAGTTTCAGAGGAGAAGATTTTGTAAAGATAACAAAATTTACAAAAATTGGTAAAAATTACTTTAAAGGGCAATAACTCCTTAAGGGGTCAACTGACCAATTTGATCATGTTGACTTATTTGTAGATCTTACTTTGCTGAACATTATTGCTGTTTACAGTTTATCTCTATCTATAATAATTTTCAAGATAATAACCAAAACGGAAAAATCCTTAAAATTACTAATTCAGGGCAGCAACCCAACAACCCATTGTCCGATTCATCTGAAAATTTCAGGGCAGATAGATCTTGACTTGATCAACAATTTTACCCCAGTCAGATTTGCTCTAAATGCTTTGGTTTCAGAGTTATAAGCCAAAATATACATTTTACCCCTATGTTCTATTTTTAGCCATGGCAGCCATCTTGGTTGGTTTGGCAGGTCACCGGACACAATTTTTAAACTAGATACCCTAATGATGATTGTGGCCAAGTTTGGTTAAATTTGGCCCAGTAGTTTCAGAGGAGAAGATTTTTGTAAAAGTTAACGACGACGGACAACGACGGACGACGGACGCCAAGTGATGAGAAAAGCTCACTTGGCCCTTCGGGCCAGGTGAGCTAAAAATTGAATGTATCATCAAACAAGAATAAATTGCTTCACTGAGCGCAGCTGGATACGACCTCTTATGGCCAACCCTGAAAAGTTGCAGCCAAAATGGACACATTATTTGCACTTGATACAGGTCTGAATTTGGATTGACACATAATAGGTTTCTGACAAAGAATAAGTGTAGTCAAAGAACTTAAAATTGGTTATATGATTTGAATTTATATTCAATTTTTTGCTTTTGTGCAATACACTTTGCTGTTGCGAATTGCCCACCCCCAAAATATTTGAAGAAATTTTCTTTTTATTTCTGAAATCTGAAATGAGAAATATTGTGGCCTCCCCACAAATTCTTATTTATTTAACCCCCGCCAATTTTTTCAACTACCCTTTCCTTATTACAAAAATAATCTCAATTCAATTTTATAATGGAGTTTGCAACCATAAGTACTCATTTAAATACATCATAAAATATTAAAATATAAAATGACATACAGTCATGGTTAAAATTAATATTAATTAATAGTAACTTCTAAAAATAAATTTACAGCTAATCATCTCAAGACAATCATCATTTCTTAATACAAAATTTACAAGCAGTGTAAGGGAGGTAATCAAACATATATACAACAGTATTCTTAAATGGATTGGATTACCTTTTAAATTGACTAAACTGTCCTTTAACCATAAAAACCCTTGTTTTTCCCCCTTTTTTGCCCCTAATTGCTAAATGGTTTGAGCCATAACCCCCCACAACCATTCCTTTGTTGTATGGAAATTTGTGGTAAAATTTCAGAGAGATTCATACACTTAAACACAAGTTATTGTCTGGAAACTGCAAAAATGCATATATGAGCCCCTTTTTTGGCCCCTAATTCCTAAACCTTTGGGACCATAACCCCCAAAATCAATCCCAACCTTCCTTTTTTGGTTATAAACCTTGTGTTAAAATTTTATTGATTTCTGTTTACTTATACTAAAGTTATTATCCGAAAACCATCTGTCTTTGGACGACGCTGACGATGACGATGACAACGTGATACCAATATACGACCAAAAAATTTTTAATTTTTGTGGTCGTATAAAAAGCGTCTGACAAATCTGAAAAGTGCTAAACTTTTTCAAGCTGCAGACAAAAGATGAAGTAAATCTGTTCAGTAGTAGCTAAGAGAAATGTGACAGAAATATTTGTTCGACGAACAAATTCAACTGACAAAGGACAAGGTCAATGCAATATAATATCAACAGTGATTTTATAACAAAAAATATTCATTAATCATTACTGGTCTACTCATTTCAGTATTTTGTAATGTGAAATTCTGTAAATATCCAACAAATATAATATGCATTCAAAAGTACAGAATAAGATCACCTCACATTAGTTATACACTCATAAATAATATAAAACATCATTTGATGGTATAAACAATGTAAACTTCTATTATCAAAATAGGATACAATGTTTACTTAATAGAATTCTAATGATAGATATCAAGTTTTTTAAAGGATTAGTTTTAAGCTTTCCTCATGGGACAAGGTTGTTGGACAATGTAAAAGGAAATGATACATTGTTTTATGTTAGGAAAATGGGTTCAAAGTCTCAAATGGCTGGGTTGCAATATTTGTAACTAATAAATGTAGAATTGTAGTAGTATTCAATGTTTCGTTTGATAAAACTGAGTATGGGATTAAACTTGTATTTAACCAAACCTTGATTTTGTTTTCTTCTTTTTCTTTGGTGTGGGGGAAACAGATCTTTCCGATGAACTCGAATCTCTAACAATTCTGAAATGAAAAACACACAATTTGAATATTTCAAAAGTAATTTCATATATATGAGAATCAAATACTGATAATTGAACAAACTCTAATTTTTATGATTTTCTACCCAGGAGTTGGTTACCTAAGCTGCATTTGGCAAAACCTTTCAGAATTTTGGGTACTTAATGCTCTTCAACTGTGTAATTTATTTGGCCTTTAAAGGTGAAAATTTTAGGCCTGGTATCTATGATAAGTTCATTTTCCTTATCAAATGGAATTATTTATTATAAAACATTATCCTGTGACCATTTACTCCAACAGTTATTATTTATTGTAACCTTTTGTCAACAAAACATTACATCAATTTGTAAGATTTTTTTATCAGACCTCCTGTCGTCAGAGTGTATTATATATTGAATGAATCTGGTAGATGAATATTTCATCTCCTTTGTTCTCTTAAATCCAGTTAACGATTTTAATAATTAAAATTTCCAATCATCAATCTATATAACAGAATAGTGCAGAAAATAATTCAACTCCACTTGTTGATTGAACTTCCTAACTGGAAATTTGTATTGTTAAAGATACTAAGTTCATAGAGCTATTTCTGCTCAAAAACTGTCTTTCTTTAATATCAAACACCTTAGGTTTTATAAATAAAAGTAGATGTGATGTTAACATCAATGAAACAGCAATCCAACAGCACAAATAATCTGCTCAGAAATGTCATTCTATTTTTCTCTGCCTATGTGTTTTAATATGAGCTGCGTTGGATAGAAATCAACCTTATGCAAATGAATATCAATACATCTGTTAACTTATTTCAGGTTGAAAAATCTCTATGCAAAGACTGTAAATTTTTGAAAATTGAGTTGTTATAAGAACCCTACAAAACAGACCCAAATTCATCTTTTATTTCGTATCTGAATGTTTTAAAATCAATCAAAGTCATATATAATACATGTACATGTATATGTATATGTGCACTTGCATAAGGTCGATTTCTATCTGAAGCAGCTCATATCATGATACTAAGTAGAAGTGTTATAACCAGTAATGAGACATCTATTACCTCAAAACAAAGGAAGACAAGCATGTACAGGTTTATTGGACTACATACAATAAATAAGCAAAAACAGTATCTAAAAAACCAAATAAGACGAAACATACAGAATTGAAGACTGCACTGATTACAGACTCCTGGCATCAAGTATGTGGCAGGACTAAATATGCATGTTATGATGTAGGTTATCCCTCCCCCTAAAGTTACCTGAGAGAGTAATGTGACAATAAAACAATGTAATGAATTTCAGAAATTATGACCCAAAATTTATTTGTTTAATATCTGCTGTTATTTTCCCCTAGGATTAGTTGAAGACTTTACCATATCCCATAAAGAATATTTCAGAAGCATTTCATCACAAATTTCATTAAGAAAGGCAAGTACAGCTGAGTTCTTTAAATTTCTTTCTAGTCTGTGTGAACTTTTTTAAGACTCTTAAATGCTGCATTGGAATCCTGCTTCAACTTAAGCCTTCAAATCAATACAAATGGTTTAGTGCATAAAGTTAGGAACGTATCAATCTTATTCAATTATTACATGCAGCTTAAGCAGATTGTTTTCCACAAGTAGTGCAGCAAATCCCCGTATTCTGATACCAATTTGTCAATGTCACAATAAAACCGATTGCTAAAAAGACCAACTTATATGATTTAAAAACTTTCCAAACTCCATTTTGACAAAATCCATCAATCAAAGTTTTAGTTTGTAAATCAGACACGTTTGGTTAATGCTATTAATCTACTGGTTAAACTGTAGAGTGAATTGTACTTGATTAAAAAGATACATATCCATTTTTTAATATGATAGATTACTTTACATGCAGTGTGAACAACAAAAATGTGAACAATGTTAAAATAGACAAATTTCTTGTTCTTTCTATGAATGAATGACATCAGTTGACTCAGGTTCATCAAAATAAATGACCTATATGAACAATTGACTCTTAATGATATATAATAACATAAAGCATCAGAAATGCACAAATGTTAAAGTCAACAATGGAATGCACTGGCATTAAGTTTTTGTCTTAACTTGGTTACTGCTTCCAGTAATAGCAGGCACATTTTAACACAGCTTCTAAGAATTCCAATTTCTATTCTTATTGGTTTACTTGTATGTATTGTAATATGACAATGGTTAAAGATGATTAGGATAGATAAGGAACGATTGAAAATAATATAAGGACAGGAGCAGTATACACCAACACAACACCAACCCAATAGCAAACTAGACAAGTGCCACACATTGCATGGCAAGCTCTTAAAATTGGTCCAAGTCTAAATAAGGTGAGAATAAATTCAAACAAACAGAGGGGCCTAGGTGGCTGAGTGGTCTCAGTAGTTCAACAACTGTAACACTAGCCTGTCAACACTGAGGTTGAGAGTTCAAACACCACATTTGACAGATGCCTTTGACTCGAATCTTAATTGATTAGGATTGCCAGTTTTCCCAGTTATTTCCTACAGGCTCTCAGGCTTCCTCCACTTTCCTACAGGCACTCAGGCTTCCTCCACTTTCCTACAGGCTCTCAGGCTTCCTCCACTTTGTAGGTCCTACAGGCACTCAGGCTTCCTCCACTTTCCTACAGGCTCTCAGGCTTCCTCCACTTTCCTACAGGCACTCAGGCTGACTCCACTTTCCTACAGGCTCCCAGGCTTCCTCCACTTTCCTTCAGGCTCTCAGGCTTCCTCCACTTTCCTACAGGCTCTCAGGCTTCCTCCACTTTCCTACAGGCACTCAGGCTTACTCCACTTTGTAGGTCCTACAGACACTCAGACTTCCTCCATTTTCCTACAGGCTCTCAAGCTTCCTTCACTTTCCTACAGGCACTCAGGCTTACTCCACTTTCCTATAGGCACTAAGGCTTCCTCCACTTTCCTACAGGATCTCAGGCTTCCTCCACTTTCCTACAGGATCTCAGGCTTCCTCCACTTTCCTACAGGCACTCAGGCTAACTCCACTTTCCTACAGACACTCAGGCTTCCTCCACTTTCCTACAGTCTCTCGGGCTTCCTCCACTTTCATACAGGCACTCAGGCTTCCTCCACTTTCCTACAGGCTCTCAGGCTTCCTTCACTTTCCTACAGGCACTCAGACTTACTCCATTTTCCTACAGGCACTAAGGCTTCCTCCACTTTCCTACAGGATCTCAGGCTTCCTCCACTTTCCTACAGGCACTCAGGCTTCCTCCACTTTCCTACAGACACTCAGGCTTCCTCCACTTTCCTACAGGCACTTGGGCTTCCTCCACTTTCCTACAGGCACTCAGGCTTCCTCCACTTTCCTTCAGACACTCAGGCTACCTCCACTTTCCTACAGGCTCTCAGGTTTCCTCCACTTTCCTACAGGCTCTCAGGCTTTCTCCACTTTCCTACAGGCTCTCAGGCTTACTACACTTTCCTACAGGCACTCAAGCTAATCCTCCACTTTCCTACAGAAACTCAGGCTTCCTCCACTTTCCTACAGACACTCAGGCTTCCTCCCCTTTCCTACAGGCACTCAGGCTTTCTCCACTTTCCTACAGGCTCTCAGGCTTCCTCCACTTTCCTACAGACACTCAGGCTTCCTCCACTTTCGTACAGGCACTCAGGCTTCCCCACCAATAAAACCTGACTTGTTTGAATTCTCTTCACTTTGTCTTGTTCTGCTTAATTGGTTGATTGAATGTTGGTTGGTGTTAATGCCACTTTCAGCAGCATTGGCTATTTCACGGTGGCAAACATAATTACATAGTAACCTTATTGAGTAAACATGCTGCTGAATTATATATCTATCATTTTTATTCTGAGTCGATGAAATAATGCTTGTTTCAGTCTTTTGAGTTATCCGGCATTTTTTTTTTTACATTTCTACAAACAGAAACAGAAAAACTGTCACAATATTCAAGACTAGCCAACTACCAATTTTTTCCAGATTTCAAATGATGAACTTTTAACATTCTTGATTATATAAGGAATTAATTCAAATTGAAAGACAAAAGAAAAAATTCTGATTGAATTATCTCTATGTTGGAATCCATCAAAGTTTAAATGTTCTGCTAAAAGAATTAAATTTTCTACAAAAACTAATACATGTAGCATGTTTCATTTTAATACATGACCAAGTAAATGAAGTAAGAGACAGTTATTAGGTTAAGAACAGAAGATATCGTAGTCTATCTCATTTTCTCCATCAAGGACATGGAAACAACTCAAGTAATCAGATTTAACAACTATGGGCTTGTCTTCATTATTTGTAAAGTTTTCTAAAGTGAATATTTACAATACAGTTTGTCTGTGTACATAATTCAAGGATAACAGATAAATTTCCTTTATTAATCGCTGTTCATACATAAATGATGGAATGTTGGTTGCAGATAACCAAATTAGACAAATAAATTATTTCAAGTTAATCAAAGGAATAAATAAAGTGCAGCTGCTACTCAAACAGGAAAAAATTTTTCCATGTCGCAAAGTATCACTAGATTATAGGAGAAACACAATTCATTTAAAATTTCAAATGTATTATATTGCTTCCTTAAATCTAATTTCCAGTATTTTCTTCAATATTTTATCAATTCTACTCTAACTGGACTCGGTTGGACCTTTGATACTGTTCATCTTTTATCAAAGCAATAAAATTTTCAATTATTACAAAAACATTGCCAAATGCTGGCCTAGGTACTTCTACTTAACTCTACAATACTTTGTCTGTCAGCAAGAGACTAAATGATGTCCTATTCTGATATTGAATATTGCCATTTTAATGCATGCAAGTTTGACAAATCTGTCATTGCCAAGAATGGAGATGAAAATATACTGTACTAAATTGTATGCAAGTGGATAGTGTCCCGGGACTGGTTTTAATCAGACTGAAAATAAACTGAAAAGTATCTTTACATATTTTAAGTGGGCTTTACTCTGCTTTGTTACACAATTTGTCATAAATGGGTCAATATCCCTAATGTGCCTCAAATTGAGGTACTCACAATATATTAAATGTAAAAATAGATCTTAATATTGGACATGTTTTAATTTTAACAAGTGACTGAGCTTAACCATTTATATTTTGTGCTTATTTAAAGAACAGAAGACCATGGAATAAATGTGTAAAACTATGGAGTTATAAAATGTATGCAAAGAACTTATTGTTTGAAAAAGGGGATTATTTACCTGAGAAGCCACATCACAAAAGGCTTTTAAGGGTGTGCTAAATTATGGAAAAACTAATCTTACTTTGTACCAAGAAAATTTAACCACATATATGTGAAAATGTCTCAGTTTCAAAACGAGCCATCATAAAATATCCAAGTTTATAATATGGGCAGAGGAATAAAGTAAAAGGCTACTATTACCGCCCACCTGAAATAAATTGTGCATATTGACCCACATATTTATATTTACTTGTGTAGTCTTGCTTTGCTATGATTCACAGATTTTGTAAACTGTCTGTGATCTTACCCACTAGATTTCATCATACTTAATCATAGTCAAACCTCATGGGTTTTTTATACTATTGTATTTCCTATAAATAAGTTATTGGAGGAACATATCTATCCATAGCTTCATATCTACATTATCATTTAAAACTCCTCAAATATCAATGTCTGTAATGGCAGCCATAGCTTAAAATAAGCTTTCCTCTTTTCTTTTTTTTTGTAATTGATACTATTGGTTTCTTCTATTTTTTGAGATTTATTATTTCTGTATGTGACTTGCTTTTAAATCTTCTAAAAGACTTAGTTGTAAATTCTAAGTAGAAATAAGGTAAACCCATTTTTATTTTAATTTTAATTTATAAAAGTTGATCAATATTATCAAAGTATAAGTGGTCTATATATTCTAATTAGGTCAAACCAGAAACCCCCAAAAGAAACAGTTTCACTTGCATGTTAAGAACTTGCTACAATCTATGCATTAATAAATCTTAAATGATTCCTTAAAAGCTAATCTTGTGTTTGTAAGAACCCGGACAAGATGTGTTTTGTTTCAGTCTATAAATCATTAATTCTAGTTATGCTGCATTATGGATGTGTAATTATCAGCTTACCAACATAAAATCCATTTCCAACCCAAAAAAAAACCATTATTAAAAACCTAATTTTCACATTTGTTTGATGTAATATAGTCATGTACTAAACCTATTTTCTTTGGTGTAATTATGGATTTTATGCAAAATGAAAATTACTTCACATTTTTAATATTATTTGATCATGCTATGTAGTCGGGTGAGCTTGAATTCACATCATTAAAAGAATTAAATTCCTGTAAATCTGCTTTTGCACCTTAAAACTTGTTTATATGTTTAAATTTTTATATAGCAAAAAGAATATGTATATGTTTTATATCCTATATGTTTTAACATTTATCTGTTATTTGAATATAGTGAAACTCTTAGATCTTTACTTGCATTACTGCAAACCTATTCCAACAGTTCTTAATAAAATAAAAGAAGAATGTGTCTGAGGACAAGAATACCCCGCTCAAGCTTTGCAATTTTCTAAGTTAAAAGGGTATATCTCAAGAACAGTAAGTGACTCGCTGCCCAAACTTTGAAAATATACTGTACTAAATTGTATGCAAGTGGATAGTGTCCCGGACTGGTTTTAATCAGACTGAAAATAAACTGAAAAGTATCTTTACATATGTTAAGTGGGCTTTACTCTGCTTTGTTACACAATTTGTCATAAATGGGTCAATATCCCTAATGTGCCTCAAATTGAGGTACTCACAATATATAAAATGTAAAAATAGATCTTGATATTGGACATGTTTCAATTTTAACAAGTGACTGAGCTTAACCATTTATATTTTGTGCTGATTAAAAGAGCAGAAGACCATGGAATAAATGTGTAAAACTATGGAGTTATAAAATGTATGCAAAGACCTTATTGTTTGAAAAAGGGGATTATTTACCTCGAGAAGCCACATCACAAAAGGCTTTTAGGGGTGTGCTAAATTATGGAAAAACTAATCTTACTTTGTATCCAGAAAATTTAACCACATATATGTGAAAATGTCTCAGTTTCAAAACGAGCCATCATAAAATATCCAAGTTTATAATATGGGCAGAGGAATAGAGTAAAAGGCTACCATTACCGCCTACCTGAAATGAATTGTGCATACATATTTATATTTACTTGTGTAGTCTTGCATTGCTATGATACAGATTTTGTAAACTGTCTGTGATCTTACCCACTAGATTTCATCATACTTAATCATGTCAAACCTCATGGGTTTTTCATACTATTGTATTTCCTATAAATAAGTTATTGGAGGAACATATCTATCCATAGCTTCATATCTACATTATCATTTAAAACTCCTCAACTATCAATGTCTGTAATGGCAGACATAGCTTAAAATAAGCTTTCCTCTTTTTTTTTTTGTAATTGATACTATGGGTCTTCTATTTTTTGAGATTTATTTCTGTATGTGACTTGCTTTTAAATCTTCTAAAAGACCTTAGTTGTAAATTCTAAGTAGAAATAAGATAAAACCATTTTCACATTTTAATTTTAATTTATAAAAGTTGATCAATATTATCAAAGTATAAGTGGTCTATATATTCTAATTAGGTCAAACCAGAAACCCCCAAAAGAAAAACAGTTTCACTTGCATGTTAAGAACTTGCTACAATCTATGCATTAATAAATCTTAAATGATTCTTTAAAAGCTAATCTTGTGTTTGTAAGAACCCAGACCAGATGTGTTTTGTTTCAGTATATAAATCATTAATTCTAGTTATGCATTATGGATGTGTAATTATCAGCTTACCAACATAAAATCCATTTCCCACCCAAAAAAAACCCATTATTTACAACCTAATTTTCACATTTGTTTGATGTAATATAGTCATGTACTAAACCTATTTTCTTTGGTGTAATTATGGATTTAATGCAAAAATGAAAATTACTTCACATTTTTTAATATTATTTGATCATGCTATGTAGTCGGGTGAGCTTGAATTCACATCATTAAAAGAATTAAATTCCTGTAAATCTGCTTTTGCACCTTAAAACTTGTTTATATGTTTAAATTTTATATAGCAAAAAGAATATGTATATGTTTTATATCCTATATGTTTTAACATTTATCTGTTATTTGAATATAGTGAAACTCTTAGATCTTTACTTGCATTACTGCAAACCTATTCCAACAGTTCTTAATAAAAAAAAATTGAATTGTTATTACTCATAATTTCTGAATTTGTTTAACCTGTTTTTTATATAATATAATGAACTTAATTCAATCAATTTGACATGATTTCAGTATTTTGGAGATCAATATAGTTATACATTGAGTTTTTACTTTCAATGGTAAGGTGAGGGTACCCAAATTGCACCTATTTTGACATTTTTTTTCACCTACGTTTATTTATGATCCAGACAGAAGTTTCCATTCCGTGTTTGTTTTGTAAATGTATCCTCTATTCTATATAGTTACACCAGAATTTTGAATCCATATTGAATCAGAGAAAATGGGTTTGAAGGGACCTCCAAACGATCCGATTCTGTAATGAGGAGTACCCAAATTGCATCCATGCTTAAATTCACATTCTTAAAATCACATTTGTTTGATGTAATATAGTCATGTACTAAACCTATTTTCTTTGGTGTAATTATGGATTTTATGCAAAATGAAAATCACTTCACATTTTTAATATTATTTGCTATGTAGTCGGGTGAGTTTGAATTCACATCATTAAAAGAATTAAATTCCTGTAAATCTGCTTTTTGCACCTTAAAATTTGTTTGTATGTTTAAATTTTTATATAGCAAAAAGAATATGTATATATTTATATCCTATATGATTTAACAATTATCTGCTATTTCAATATAGGGAAACTCTTTGATATTAATTCACATTAATGAAAATTCTTCTGCAAACCTATTGAGTATTCCAACAGTTCTTAATAAAATAAAAGAAGAATGTGTCTGAGGACAAGAATACCCCCGCTCAAGCTTTGCAATTTTCTAAGTTAAAAAGGGGTATATCTCAAGAACAGTAAGTGACTCGCTGCCCAAACTTGAACTCTGTCTGTAAGTTTTGATCCTTAGCATTGTGTATGAGTTTCATAAAATTTAGATGAGGCAAACTGAAGTTAGAGTGCGGAAACGAAAATGGGATGGATGGAAAGACGAACGGTCAAAGGTAACACTTAATGCCCCTGTTGTCTACGGGGGCATAAAAATATGAATTGTTATTACTCCTAGTTTCTGAATTTATTTAAAACATTTTATATATAATACAATGCATTAACTTAATCAAATCAATTTGAAATGTATTCATCATTTTGGAGATCAATGTAATTAATTATACATTGAGTTTTTCTTTTAATGGTAGACAGGTATGCCTCTGATTTGTTTTATATTCATATGTCCTTTGTTACAAAATATTTCCATCTTGCACTGTTTAAATGTTTGAAACAACAATGTGCAGAACAATAAAAACTATGTCAAGTAAGTCAACCTTTTAAGATTAAAAAAGTAAATAGAAAATGAAAGGATATGGAGTAAATGTACATGGGACAAAATCGCACACAATACATAGAAAACATAGAAAATTATCAATGAACAGGGCTTTTATTCCTGTTCTTCATGTTGTTTTTTCTTTGCCACAACCTAGAACTATACTTTTTCTCTCCAAAAGTTTGTATATTGTGCATATATTCTTTAAATATGTAGAAAGATTTTCTTAATTTGTAATTTATAAAAATGTATTTGATGCACCATGTCTTATATACATCATATGAACTAATATGTTTGTATGTTTTTCCATACTTTATAAAAAAAATCATTTTGGAGATAATATTGATTATGTCCACAACCCCATACTATAAACGCATATTTTTTCTGTGCCATAGCCATTGCCCCTAATGTACACAACCCTATACTTACGCATATTTTTTCTGTGCTATAGCCCATTGCCCTAATGTCCACAACAATATACTTACGCATATTTTTTCTGTGCCATAGCCACAGCCTTTGCCTCCTCTTCCTTTGCCTTTCTGTTAGGATCCAGTGATGAGCCATCAACATAATATTCACTAATACCAAAGGCTTCTTTCAATCGTTTGTTTTTCTCTTGGTTTGCCTCAGCAATCTGATGTGTTTCTTTTGCTCTAAAGTAGAAAGAAAAACATAAAAGTAATATTAAGTGGTCAAGGAATCTACAGAACAGATAGTGTAATCAATGAACCTGAAAACCTGGGTCAAAACTCTTAAATTTGGCATAATATATAAAATGATAACATCATAATGATCATGTGTACTAAGCTTCAAGTTGATGTGACCACAACTTTATGGTAAACTATCTAACACCAAAAAACACCAACCTAATACAGGAGAGACAACAGAGAGACAGAAAACATAAAGCCTTCCTATTGGGGTTTGAGCTAAATAATTAAAGTGCCAGTAGTCCAAGATTCTCCGGCATCCAGCAATTCCCAAAGCATGCCAATGCATGTAAGAGGAGTCTCAGACCAAAGTACCAATTGTAGACATCACGGAAAAAATCTTGACCAAACCTGTAATATTTGGCCTTTAATGTTACTAATACAACAAGAGCATGTTGAAACAAACCAAACTATGTTAAACAATAATACTCTTAAGGTTTCAACATTGATGTGATTAAAAGTTCAGATTCATATAGCTATAAATTTGCCATCATATGCAAAAAATCTCAAATTGCTCTTATCTCAAAGTCTTTGATCATTCATTTCTTTTCACTGACCATGCAGAAACTCTTCAGTTTCAAAGAGCTGAATTTATTATTCATGTTATTCTTTAACACCCATTCTCTGTAACCATCAACCAAAGTTGGGCACGGGTGGTCACCGATTTTGTTGAAACTTTCTGACAACAACCATTGACATAAATTATGAAAAAAAGTCTGTACATGTCACCCTGAATTATGTATGGTTACCATGGCAACAGGCTTTGAAATGTAGAAAATAGCTGATTTTTGCTATTCTCGGCTTACAGTCACTTATATACAGCATAATATGTTTGATGCAGTTTATATTATATCAAATTCTTTTAATTACTTGTTCAATGACATTTTACACTTTTTCTGATATTAAACTCAAATTGACATTTTAATCTAGATTAGTAGTATGAATTTTAGCATATTCTAATGCAATTATGAACCAACTTTCTTCCTAATTTATGCAAAACGCATCCATTCCTGAATAAACTAAATAATAGCTTTTATTGAAAAGATTGATATTTTCATTTATGCAAAAACATTTTTGGGGCTAATTAGATTTTTTCATAAAATTGGATAAAATGTCAAAATTGCCTGAAATTTAAAAGAGTTATTTCCCTTTTAAGAACTCACCAAATTTTAAAAATAGAAAAGTCATTTGTTTATCTAGACAAGAATGGAGACAGACGTCTGCAACATGTTTTGCTTCTTTTAATCAATATCTTTACACTTTATATCTAATTTTAAATATATCTATATACATGTTTCATAATGGCTTGTCAATTTTATAACAATGATAAGCCTTTACTATGTTCACAGGACATAAAAGTCATAACAAACTTTAGGGAACATGTGATGATAAACAAGTTGCCGTTTGTACAGAATGTGGTCTGCTCCCGTCGCCTTCATGTAATTTACAAATATGTTCAAGCCATTGTTCAATGTACTTGGAAACAATGAAAAAAGGAAAAGGAGAAAACTAAGTGAAGTTCCGTTTTTTATCAACACCCGTGACATTAACAGTCTGATGCTAAAAAGATGATCTGACAGAGAACTGTCACTGTCTAATGTGGAAACTATAAATATACTTCATGGACTGGTTCTACAACTTGGAACAGGTAAGCATATCTTTAACTAAATTATAAATGTCTATTTTTTGCAAAGAAATATGTTCCTTTAGGCATAAGGGGAGCTGTCCCATTTCTTTGCAAGTTCTTTCTTTGTCCAAACTTAAAAGGCCTTGCACATGATCTATGAAGGTTGCAAAAAGAATATTTTCCAGGGGGAGATGCTGACCAACTTTTTCAAATATCTGAACTCGTTTTTTCACTGACTTTTTCAACCTATTTCCATGACCAAATTTCTTTCATTCAAACTCAAAATGTATGTTTGCTTTGTATACAGTTCCTTGCAAGGAAAGTACATGTTTGCCTTTATTCATACACCTCTGTAAAAATAATCTAACAATTACAAGTCTAAAATTCTATAAGGACCTTTTTTGAGTGGGTTTTAAGTCACTTAATTATGAATGCAAATATGAAAGTTTGTCAAGCACATTTACATGTATGGTAGGTTATGCTTCCTTTTTGTATATTTGAATTAAGATGCTGTGCTGACCTTGTCAAATGTAACCACATACATTTTAGTGACATGTTAAATGAAGTATATACTTTTAAATAAATCCTAATTGAAAATTATTAAAACACATGGTCATAAAAATGTTTATGTAAAACAGTAAATGATTCTCTTATAATTCCAGGTGCATTTATTTGCAGAGACTGTAAAAAAATGTTACTAGATTGCCAAATCAAAGCAGTGCAAAATCTCAACTTATTAATGTTAATAAGGTTTGTATTATAGACAGTGATATATGGTAATGATTTTACAATTGATATGTACATTTCTTTGAAAAAACATTCTGAAGACATAAAAATGAATTTAACTTGTTGAAATCTATGCCACAACAGTTTATTTCCTAAGTTGCATGTGTTGTCCTTTAAATAATTAAAGTTAGCTAAAGTTCTGATATAAATGTGGCTTGTGCATGCTTTTTTAAGCACATATTAGTATTTTTTCTTTAGGATTTTCATTAGAAATACAGACTTCACTGTCCAAATATGCATTTTCATTTTTCTTTTTCAAATAGATCAAGTAACAGCTTTAGATGATTCAGGTCCAATCAAAAGAATAAGAAAGGTAAATAGTAGAACACTGTTAATGAGGATTCAACAGTAGATTTTGTACAATTTGAAAGTAGTAGTTCCAGTACTTCCAATTAAAGAAACAAGGGGTTACCCCAAATTTTCACACTTTTTCACTGGAATATTTAAATCTGCCCTCTCTAAGATCTGATACTAGTATTTATGTCAGTAAAGGAGGCTAAAAAATACTGACTCAAACAAGCTTTGTCATTTATAAGGAAAATTGTGAATAAACATCCTAATATTGTACAGACCTAAATTAAATCATAGGAATAGATATCCTTAACATAAAACATGGGAATAAATATCAATAACATGAAGCATGAGAATAAATATTCTTAACATGAAACAAGAGAATAAATATCCTTAATATGAGGCATAGGAATAAATATTCTTAACATGAAACATGGGAAAAAATATTCTTAACATGAAACATGGGAAAAAACATTCTTAACATGAAACATGAGAATAAATATCCCAAACATCAAACATGGGAATAAACATCCCTAGCATGAAACCTAGGAATAATATCCTATATATGAGACATAGAAATAAATATCCTGAACATGAAACATTGCAATAAATACCCTTAACATGAAACATGGGAGTAAATATCCTTAACATTAAACATGGGAATACATATCCTTAACATGGATCATAGGAATAAACATCCCTAGTAAGAAACATAGGAATAAATGTTCTTACCATGAAACATCGAAATCAATATTCTTAACATGAAACATGAGAATAAATATCCCTTACATCAAACATGGCAATAAACATCCCAAGCATGAAACCTAGGAATAAATATCCTTTCATGAGACATAGAAATAAATATCCTTAACATGAAACATTGCAATTAATACCCTTAACATGAAACATGGGAATAAATATCCTTAACATGAAACATGGGAATAAATATCCTTATCATAACACGGAAATAGATATCCTTAACATGAATCAAGGGAATAGATGTCTTTAACATGAAAAATAGGAATAAATATCTGTTACATGGAAAATAGGAAATTCAATTGAAATTGAAAACAAAATCCTAAACAGGAACAATTGGAATAAACATCCAATAAATAAAACATGGCAATACATATCCTTAACCAGAAATATTGGAATAAACATAAAACTGAAAACAAATACCTTGAACATGGGGACAATTATCCTAAACATGAAAGCACTTTAAGATTTTAAAGAAAGTACTTAACAGTCTTTAACTGTCTATTATACTGTTAAATGTATAAAACCAAAACTAAAAGTTTCATTCGATAGTACATGTACTCAAAGGTCTTAAATTGTTATGCCCCCGCCATGGCATTGAGTTTAACCCTTGTCCGTATGTATGTACGTCCCAAAGTTGGTTTCTGTTCTATTACTTTAGTTTGCCTCAACCAAATGTTATGAAACTTATACACAATGCTTATTACCACAAAACACAGATCAAATTCGAATTTTGGTTGTGTCACTTTAATTATTCTAAAGATATGTCCTTTTCTAAATGGAAAAAATACTGTTTTTTTTTCCGTTCTCTAACTTTAGTTTGATTCAACCAAATATTATGAAACTTATACACAATGCTTATTACTACAAAACACAGATCAAGTTTGAATTGTAGTAGCGTCACTTTAACAGTTCTAGAGTTATGCCCCTTTAAAAATGGAAAAATTGCTGAATTATTTTGTTTCCCTTCTCTAACTTAAGTCTGCCTTTACCAAACGTTATGAAACTTATACATAATCCTTATTACCACAAAAGTCAGATAAAGAACAAATGTGGGTAGTGTCACTTTTACTTTTCTTCAGTTATATTACTTTATAACTTTATATGATATGCAAGCGGGGGCATCATCTGTGTCCCATGGACACATTCCCCATTTATTTCATTTACATGTATAAGTCCAAAATACAAGCATTTAAAACAATTTACTGAAATACAATAAAAACAATGATTTATTTAAAAAAATATTATATCACTTTAATTGAAAGACATGAAGCTTAATACAATTATTCATTGTTATACACACTTTAAAACAAATATATGTAGTAAAGAATTTTTATTGTTATTTTCTCCTTATATTTTGATTTTATTTCAGACAATTCCAGTTAAAAGTGTTCCATTGTTAATCCTAGAAGATACATGTAGTCAGGAAACATGTAAAAGTGAACAATCTTATTTGAGTCAAACTTCTGATTCTTCTATTTGTAATTCCTTAAAGCAGGATGCCTTGAACAGATTGCTCAGTTTTCAGGTATAAAAATATGTTTTTGCAATTTGTTTTTCAAGAACATTTTTTTAGCTGTAAAAAATAGAACAATGTAATTCGTAGTAGGTTAGTCGATATAAACTGATTCTTATTAGACATATATTCTGAACTAGAATAAATTAGTCTTTATGTCCACCTCTAGCCCATCTCTGGGTGTGGGATTTCTTGCTGCTTTAATTTGTAGGCCTATTTGTGGTCTTTGGCTGCTTTTTGGTCAAGTTGTTGTCTCCTTGACACATTCCTTGTTTTCCCATGCTTTATTCTATGTATTTAAAGTAATTATTTCTTAATAAAATTTTCTGTCATTCATTGTTAAACTAAAATATACTTTTAGTTGTGAAGTGTTACAAGAGGCCTCATCAAATTGATTTTTTCTCAAGGTACACAAAATGGTGAGCTTTTATGTGACAGCTTTAATGTTTTATTAATTTTTTTTTCAGAGAATGGAAATGGAGAAAAGTGTACTACTACATGTACTAAGGAAGCAAGAATTATCGTTTTCAAATGTCCCAAGACAGCTTCACAAGAGAATTCTCAACATCAGCAGCAGTGATGAGCATGTCCTCATAGTCAATTGTTTGTTAAATGGTGTAAAATGAAAATATCAGAAAAGCAAAAGATTGTATGCAGATAAGATAATTTCAAATCAGCCTCAAAATCAATATCTTTAGAATCAAAAATAATTCATTGGCACTTAATTAAGATAAAGTTCTTCAAATGGGACGAGGCATCAAAGTCACTAAATCCAGAGTCACATTAAGTCAACAACTAAGGCAATATATTATATATGACTGAAAAATCTGACATTGGGAAGGTGACTGGTAACAAGGTAGACTCTTAAGTGACTGCTGATGAGATGAGAAATTCCTCTTTATGCAACATGTACAAAAAGGGCATTTTTATCAGGAATACAATTGCTTCGTTTTCTCCCGACTTAGTCAGAAAGAAAAAACTTAGTTCTGAAGATTATGTAGCAGCAGAGGAAGAAGACAGAAAAGAAAATATAAAGTACTTTTGGAATCAAATAACAGTCAAAATGTTCTTTAGTTTTAATTCTTTTGTTTAAAGTAGGAGGTGTGCTAAGGGCCTTTTTTGGCCAATGAAAATGAAATGTTTCACTAATCAGGTTATTTTAACAAAATTATATTGTTTAGCATCTATAAAATGTGAACTAAAATATATTTGAAATAAAATGATCATTTATAGAGATTTTACAGTCCAAAAGTAGAAAATGCTATTAGTCTTCAAAATTTGCAAAGAAAACACAGAAATATTGACATGAAAGGTGTTAACTTTATAAAAAAAACATCATCATAAATTATCTAGTTAAAAAATGAATAGGAAAATTGACCAAAATCAAAATGTTTTCAGGTAAACTTGCAGACAGGCCCTTTTTATGGTATAACCAGTAAAATCGTCTTGTATTTTAATTTTTCCTTTCCTGAGCTTAGAAATAGACATAAAAGATTTAATCAAAATTTTAAAGTTCAAATTTCCATAAAAATATAAGCCAAATATTGTCGCACCTTTTATTATACGACCGCAAAAAAATTTTGCTCAGATATTGAGTATCACTTTGTCGTCGCCGTCAGCGTCGTCCGAAGACACTTACTTTCCGGACAATAACTTTAGTTTAAGTAAATGAATCTCTATGAAATTTAAACACAAATTCAAACCACAAAATGAAGGTTGGGATTGATTTTGGGTGTTATGGCCCAACAGTTTAGGAACAAGGAGCCCAAAAGGGGTCAAAATAAGTATTTTCTAGTTTCCGGACAATTACTTGTGTGTAAGTGTATTGATCTTTCTGAAATTGTACCACAAGGTTCCATACAAAAAAGGAAGGTTGGGATTGATTTTTGGGGTTATGGCCCAAACTGTTTAGGAATTAGGGGACAAAAAGGGGCCAAAAACAATACTTTTCTAATACTTTGTATAAATTGCTTATTTCTTTTCCAATTTCAATGGGGTTTTATTCTTGAATTCTTGGGGTTCTTTAAAATGCTGAATCTAACCGTGTATTAAGTTTTTGGAATTTAGTCCCAAATTTTAAATTGGTCCACATGAGGTCCAAAGGGTCCAAAATTAAACTTTGTTTGATTTTAACAAAAATTGAATTCTTGGGGTTCATTGATATGCTGAATTTAAACATGTATTTAGATTTATGATTATGGGCCCAGATTTCAAGTTGGTCCAAATTGGGGTCCAAAATTAAACTTTGTTTGATTTCAACAAAAATTGAACATATGGGGTTCTTTGATATGCTGAATCAATCCATGTATTTAGATTTTGGATATTGGACCATAATAGGTAAATTTAAATTTTTTAAGTTCATTAGACCACATTCATTCTGTGTCAGAAACCTATGCTGTGTCAAATATTTAATCACAATCCAAATTCAGAGCTATATCAAGCTTGAATGTTGTGCCCATACTGGTCCCAATTGTTCAGAGTTCGACCTCTGCGGTCGTATCAAGCTGCGCCCTGCGGATCATTTTATTGATGTTTGAAAACATTTCATTTAGTGGTATTTGTAAGTTCCGGAATCACTCAATGTTGCATAAATATTTTTGAAAATTATGAAAATTAATGAATCACTATTTGAAAGATTGGCATATAATTTAAATTTGTTATGATTTTAATCAAAATCCTAGCTAAATATGTTTTAAAGATATTTATTTCATTTTGTTTATAAAATTTTCCAGTACTGTCATACATAAAATAAGGAAAAATTTAATGTTAAACTACAGTTATAGATAAGTTTATGATAAAGTTTTATGTTTAACTACTGTATACAGTTATTTTATGATATACATGTAAAAGCTTCTGGTCAAATATTTGTGTCTTTGTAAATATTGACTGCATTAATTATAAATAAAAACTTTATTTTGTCTGTGTCACTTTATGTTATTCCTCAAAATTACAGGTGGCATTTTGATCAATTCAAATTTATTGCCACATGTACAGCCTCTTATCTTTGTAAGATGACTTTTGTTTATCTCTTAATTCTATTTTGTTGAAATACTCATCAAATATTTTTTTTAATTTTTTTTTAAGACAAAAAAGGTTGCTTCAACTAAAATCTGTGAAATAGCATTGTCTTTTTTAGCATATCAAGGCTATAGAAAACATCATGACAACATTGAAGCCAGTGCAAATGTTTACATGAGATATTTTTAAGCATTTGTTTACACTTCAAATTTATTGCAACAAGCAAAAAAGTGTTGATTTTGATTTTCGTCCAAACAAATTGACACGTTAGGACCATATTGCAGATCTTCAGATATATTCCATGCTTAAAATTCAATTTTAAGAAACGGATGCTTGTAACATATCTAATTTTGTGGACGCCGCATGTCGATGTTTCCTTAGATCTTACTTTTCCAGTGAACACTTCATCTGTTGATATATACTGTGAACTTTTTGTGGGAATTTAAATATATCTACCTATGTTGAAAGATGTGTATAATGTCAAATCATTAAAATGCAAATTGTTTAGTCTCAAAGAAAACTTGTAAAGATTTCCGCTGCTACTTTTGCTGAATAGGTGCAATTTGGGTTCTGTGACATTCATTGACATTAGACAGGTTTGCCTCTGATTTGTTCTTTATTCATATTTCCTTTGTTACAAAACATTTCCAACATGAATCTTTTTAAATGATTGAAACAATAAGGTAAAGGACAATTAAAACTATGTCAGGCCACCCTTAAGAAATTCTTAGTTTGATGCTGCCTACCCGCCAACTGTCATTACTTGCGGTGGATTCCCCCCATTGAGGCTCCCAATTGGAAATTTTGAAAGAGCAATTTTGTCCACAATTTAAACAAACAATCAATTTTACCATGGCTATAGGATTATTAAAGTATGAATAAGCAGGGTTTTGTAGGACCATGAGAGCCATCTTGCACGTAAAACCCCCATGGGCATTTTGAAATGTTGGCAGGTATGAAATGTTGGCAGGTATGTGCTGCCTACCCATGCCTTATATGGTTGGGTAGGTAGGTAGGGATTTTTTTTTTTTTTTGGCCAACAACATGTTAACAATGTTAGTACAGAAAAAAATCTTTAAAAAATAAAAATAAACAATTTGGGTCATAAATTTTTTTTTGGGGAGGCTGCTTTTTAGATAAGTAGGTAGGCAACATCAAACAATTCAAATTTTATTTTTGGCCTCATGTGTGTCAGCCTTTTAAGAATAAAGAAGTAAATGTTTTTTTTTTTTGCCACAACCTAGGACTTTTCTCCAAAAGGTTAATGTATAATGTGCATATATTGTTTTGGCATGTAGAAAGATTTTCTTGATATTTGTAAAAAATGTATTTGGTGCAGCATGTCTTATATACCTCATATGTACCAATGTGTCTGTATATTTTTCCATACTTTATAAACAAGAATGTGTCCATAGTACACGGATGCCACACTCGCACTACCATTTTCTATGTTCAGTGGACCGTGAAATTAGGGTCAAATCTCTAATTTGGCATTAAAATTAAAAAGATTATATCATAGGGAACATGTGTACTAAGTTTCAAGTTGATTGGACTTCAACTTATCAAAAACTACCTTGACCAAAAACTTTAACCTGAAGCGGGACAGACAGACAGATGAATAAACGAATGGATGGACAAACAAATGGACACACAGATCAAAAAACATAATGACCCTAGGTGGGGCATAAAAACATATTATGTCCACAACCCCATACTAAGCATATTTTTTTCTGTGCCTTAGCTATTGCCCCTAATGTCTACAACCCCATACTTAATCATATTTTTTCTGTGCCATAGCCATTGCCCCTAATGTCCACAATCCTATACTAACTCATAGTTTTTCTGTGCCTTAGCCATTACCCCTAATCTCCACAACCCTATACTTACGCATATTTTTTCAGTGCCATAGCCATTACCCCTAATGTCCACAACCCTATACTTACGCATATTTTTCTGTGCCATAGCCATTGCCTCTAATGTCCACATACTTACGCATACTTTTTCTGTGCCATAGCCATTGCCGCTAATGTCCACAACCCTATACTTGCGCATATTTTTTCTGTGTCATAGCCATTGCCCCTAATGTCCACAACCCTATACTTGCGCATATTTTTTCTGTGCCATAGCCATTGCCCACAACTTTATGCTTACAACTATTTTTTTCTGTGCCATAGCCATTGCCCTAATGTCCACAACCCTATACTTACGCATATTTTTTCTGTGCCATAGCCATTGCCCCTAATGTCCACAACCCTATACTTACGCATATTTTTTCTGTGCCATAGCCACAGCCTTTGCCTCCTCTTCCTTTGCCTTTCTGTTAGGATCCAGTGATGAACCATCAACATAATATTCACTAATACCAAAGGCTTCTTTCAATCGTTTGTTTTTCTCTTGGTTTGCCTCAGCAATCTGATGTGTTTCTTTTGCTCTAAAGTAGAAAGAAAAACATAAAAGTAATATTAAGTGGTTACGGAATCTACAGAACAGATAGCGTAATCAATGAACCTGAAAACCTGGGTCAAAACTCTTAAATTTGGCCTAATATATAAAATGATAACATCATAATGATCATGCGTACTAAGCTTCAAGTTGATGTGACCACAACTTTATGGTAAACTATCTAACACCAAAAAACACCAACCTAATACAGGAGAGACAACAGAGAGACAGAAAACATAAAGCCTTCCTATTGGGGTTTGAGCTAAATAATTAAAGTGCCAGTAGTCCAAGATTCTCCGCATCCAGCATTCCCAAAGCATGCCAATGCATGTAAGATGAGTCTCAGACCAAAGTACCAATTGTAGACATCACGGAAAAAATCTTGACCAAACCTGTAATATTTGGCCTTTAATGTTACTAATACAACAAGAGCATGTTGAAACAAACCAAACTATGTTAAACAATAATACTCTTAAGGTTTCAACATTGATGTGATTAAAAGCTCAGATTCATATAGCTATAAATTTGCCATCATATGCAAAAAATCTCAAATTGCTCTTATCTCAAAGTCTTTGATCATTCATTTCTTTTCACTGACCATGCAGAAACTCTTCAGTTTCAAAGAGCTGAATTTATTATTCATGTTATTCTTTAAGTTCTATTGAACAAACGATTCCCTGATATTGCTTGACAATATTCAAACAATGGCCCAGAATATCAAATTATAATTCTGCCTCATAATCTACATTAACAAACACATTCAAATTACTTTTCAAATAATAAAATAATTCAAAGTCCCATTAAAATATTGAATTAATTAGCAAGAAGATTGCACAATCTTAATGCTGTTCAAAAATTTTAAATCTTCTTTCTAACTTCAAAAATGCCATAAATAAATTTGTCCACGATGTTACACCAGAGAGCAATTTTCTGACAAAATCTATACATTTTCTCTTGTGAGAAATGATTATCAAGCATATAAGAACCCAGACAAAGTTTGATTGCCACCCTGGGACATCAGGCAAATATTCTTTCAACATCAATTGTATTATGAAAGACCAAATACAGTTTCTCAAGAAGCTTAACTTTAAACCATTATGCAGTAATTAAATAAGCAATAAAGATTTAATCAGTCATGAACTGATTGAGTGAACTACAATGTATCTATCCTGGACTAAATATTTTTTCCAAATGAAGAAACCATTGGAAAATTCTCATGACTCTCTGAATGCTATGATGTTACTTTAAGAACCATTTTCTTAGTTTGTTTGTTTCTCATCCATTTCTCTGCATTTTTCAATATGATATTGATACAAATGTAATATATTCTATGAACTCAGTCATAAAACAGTTAGTTATATCATAGTCAAAAAGACTTTTTTGTAAAATTTTATTCAATCAATATTTCTGAAACTTGTGTTGATCTATATCAGTTGAAGTATAAGTTCCTAACCCTAGTCGGATCCAATCCTGCAACTATGACAGAAACAATATCTACAAGATCTTTACAATTAAAAGTATCAACTATGTAGTGTTCCAATGCAAGATTATTAATTCTACGAGTCTACTACAAAAATCACCTATTACTGCATTTGAGAATATAAATGTCATTCAAAATTTGAATGTCTGATGTTTAGGAGTCGCCTTTTATTTAAAACAAGAGTGCACATGCTGAAATGTCTTGCCTTCTTTACTAATCATTGATTTTATGTTGATAGTCCTAAATATAAAGCTTTATTACAACTGTCACATAAACTTAACATTAACCAAGAAAACTAAACATTGACCAATGAACCATGAAAATGAGGTCAAGGTCAGATGAACCATGCCAGATAGGTATGTACAGCTAATAATTCTTCCATACAACAAATATAGTTGACCTATTGCTTATAGTTTACGAAAAAACAGACCAAAACACAAAAACTTAACACTAAGCAATGAATCGTGAAAATGATGTCAAGGTCAAATAAAACCTGCGAGACTGACATCAAGATCATAAAATATTTCCATACACCAAATATAGTTGACCTATTGCATATAGTATTAGAAAAAAGACCAAAACTTAACTTTGACTACTGAACTATGAAAATGAGGTCAAGGTTAGATGACACCTGCCAGCTAGACATGTACACGTTACAATCATTCCATACACCAAATATAGTAGAACTATTGCATACAGCATAAGAAAAACAGACAAAAACACAAAAACTTAACCATTACCACTGAACAATGAAAATGAGGTCAAGGTCAGATGACACCTGCCAGTTGGACATGTACACCTTACAATCCTTCCATACACCGAATATACTAGACCTATTGCTTACAGTATCTGAGATATGGACTTGACCACCAAACTTAACCTTGTTCACTAATCCATGAAATGAGGTCGAGGTCAAGTGAAAACTGTCTGACGGGCATGAGGACCTTGCAAGGTACGCACATACCAAATATAGTTATCCTATTACTTATAATAAGAGAGAATTTAACATTACAAAAAATCTTAACTTTTTTTTCAAGTAGTCACTGAACCATGAAAATGAGGTCAAGGACATTGGACATGTGACTGACGGAAACTTCCTAACATGAGGCATCCATATACAAAGTATGAAGCATCCAGGTCTTCCACCTTCTAAAATATAAAGCTTTTAAGAAGTTAGCTAATATCCCTATGTCGAGCTTTCTGCGACAAAAGTCGCAGGCTCGACAAAAATCATCTATTATTCCCATAAGATCCTTGCGCTAAGAAAATCTATAAGAATGATTTATCAGCAGTTATTAACAATGCTTTATAAAATATTAATGGTGTTCAAAAATATTCATAAATCATAAATTTATTATGACTGATCCTGGTTTAATATTAGCTCCAAAGAATGATGAAGCATAATAAATATTAATATTGAATAAGCATTATATTTCAGTAACTATAGTGTTCATGAACTGCAAAGTTTACAAGTTTTGTTTGCTTTTTTACTTTATAAAAATAAAGAGATGAGGTATGATTGCCAATGAGACATCTATCCACCAAAGTTCAAATGAAGTGGATTTAAGCAATATAGGCCACCGTTACCGCCTTCAACAATGAGAAAAACCCATACCATATAGTCGGCTATAAAAGGCCCCAACATACAAAATAAGAAACTATTCAATTGAGAAAACTAACGGCCAAATTTATAACAAAACTATTTACGAAAAACAAATATGACCAACATGAACCAACGACAACGACTGAACTACAGGCTCCTGACTTGGGACAGATACATAAAGAATGTGGCGGGGTTAAACATGTTTATGAGAGATCAACCCTCCCCTAACCTGGGACAGTGGTGTAACAGCACAACATAAGAACAAACTATAATAAATTGCTTCGCTGAGCGCAGCTGGATACGACCGCAGATGTCCAACCCTGAAAAGTTGGGGCCAAAATGGACACAATATTCACACTTGATACAGATCTGAATTTGGATTGTAATTAAATTTTTGACACATAATAACTGTAGTCAGAGAACTTCAAATTGGTTATATGATTTGAAATTATATTCAATTTTTGGTTTTGTGCAATACACTATGCTGTTGCGAACTGACCCCCAAAATTTACCCCGGTTTTTTGCTTTTGTGCAATACACTATGCTGCTGAATATTAACCCCTAAAATAAAAAATATTTGAAGAAATTTTCTTATAATTTCGGAAATCTGAAATGAGAAAAATTGTCCCCCCTATGGTCAGTATCTCAATTCAAATTTCTAATGGAGTTTGCAATCATAATTACCCATTTAAATACATCATAAAAGTCTTAAAATATAAAATGATATGCATAGTCATGGCTAAAATTAATATTAATTAATAGTAACTGCTAAAAATAAATTGACAGCTAATCACCTCAAGACAATCATCATTTCTTAATACATAATTTACAAGCAGTGTAAGGGAGGCAATCAAACACTGTTCTTTAAAATTGATTTGGATTACCACCCTTACACTACTTTTAAATTGTCTCAATTGTCCTTTAACCAGAAAAACCCTTGTTTTTCCCCTTTTTTTGCCCATAATTCCTAAATGGTTTGAGCCATAACCCCCAAAAGTCAATCCTAACCATCCCTTTGTAGTATGGAAACTTGTGGTATAATTTCAGAGAGATTCATACACTTTAACACAAGTTATTGTCTGGAAACTACAAAAATGCTTATTTGGGTCCCTTTTTTGGCCCCTATTTCCTAAACAGTTGGGACCATAACCCCCAAAATCAATCCCAACCTTCCTTTAGTGGTTATAAACCTTGTGTTAAAATTTTATTGATTTCTATTTACCTATACTAAAGTTATTATCCGGAAACCATCTGTCTTCGGACGTCGCTGACGATGACGACGACAACATGATACCAATATATGACCAACAAATTTTTAATTTTTGCGGTCATATAAAAATCAGTTGAAAAAGGCTTAACTCATCAGATTGGTGTACATTGTAAGCTGAAATGTTTCGGTCATTGGTAACTAAATATATATTAAACTAAGGTTGGAACTACCTTAGACAGTTTACTATATACAATGTAGATGATTTGGATGTCCCCTTAAAGCATCTGTAAGCAATTTTAAGCCCTATAGATTTTAATGCTCACAAAAGTTTCATGTTCATCATTTTCAATCTGTTGGTCTTGACCTAATTACCTGATGAGACTATGATTGTGACTTCAGAAACAAGTGTCATCAGTATCATAAGCTAATTTCGGTACTCCATTTAGCAATTTGGCTTCAGTAACCTACATTTATTTATAACTTGTCAGTTACAGTGCACACAAGCAAAATTTTTGTTTAAATTCATCAGATGAAAGATTACATATTATAAATTTGTAATTTATTATTCCATTTTCATACATTTTAAAAGGCCTTCTAGACTTCTAATATAAATCCTTCCAAATAATCACAAAAAAAGTTTTACAGTTATATAAAACTCACAAAGGTCTCATTAGAGCTCAGACCCTGTCATAACTCTTTCAAAACCCTTCAAAAGTCACAAAAACAGTAAAAAAGGGGGAAATGGTAAAATGGGAAGAGCTAGGGGGAAAAGAAGACAATAATTGAAAACAATGATCAAAACCATGTTTAAAACTTTGGGTGAGATAGCAGATCACATATAGAACAGTGGATGTTTCTGAAATCAGATTTTTATAGTTTGTTCATATGTTGTACTGTTAAGACCACTGGCCCAGGTTAGGGGGGGTACCTACTAACATGTTAAACCCTGCCCCATTCTGTATCTAATTCAGTGGTTTTTGTTTGTTGCTGTATATCATATTTGTATTTCGATCATTGTTTTTTACATAAATTAGTTAGTTACTTTTCTCGTCTGAATTGTTTTACATGTCAATTCAGGGCCTCTTATAGCTGACTATGCGGTATGGGTTTTGCTCATTGTTGAAGGCCATATGGTGACCTATAGTTGTTAACTTCTGGTCTCTGGTGGAGAGTTGTCTCATTGGCAATTATACCACATCTTCTTATTTTTATTTTGTGTCAATTGCTGTCATAAAGAGGTAAGTAAAAAGGTAGGCAGATATGTAGCTTAAAAGACATATATTAGGCATGCAGGTACATGTATTGGTAGTCATGCACGAAGGTAAGAATAGTAAAAGTACAATATATAATGTTTTCACTATCCTTGCCTTTATCATGGTTGATCACTGTAACATTATAATTTAAAGAGAAATCTGACTAACTCATAAAAGAGACATCAGGCACCTGTACTTCTTATAAATTTACGGAGATGAAAAAGATACCCCCACCAGCCATAACGAAAGTAACAGAAAGGTCAAAATTTAAGGCAAAGTTTACTAAATTATATAAACGTTCAACATATTGCATTCTTTTTCAAATCATCAAAGATAGATTGATTTTGTCCATATTCAAACTAGTTCCCTACATTTTTCATTACTTACATGTAGACATCAAAAGCTCCAAGATGGATAACAGATGACAAGTTTAAGTTTGTACATTCTGATACTGAAATAGACTTTTCAATGTTTGTTGTATGTCCGTTAATCTGATCCCAGAATATGTCAAACACAGAACGTTTCCTCTCTGTTTCCAATCTTAATCTACTCAAGTCATCCTTATACAATGAACTGAACCACGAAGCTGATGATTCTAATCGCTTGTTTAATACTAATATTCTTTTATTCCTCTCCACAGAAAAGTTATTAAACATTTTTATTCTAAGTCAGAAAAAATTGCCATGAAATTTTAACTTTTTAATAAAGAACTTCAAACTTCATACTGAACATAAAAACCTGTCAATGCTTTCCGCATAACTTTTGTTCCAATTAAAATGATGATCATTCTTACAGGTGAAACATCAATAATGCAATACACAGCCAGTAATATAATGCTTAATTAGCGATTCCAAATAATCATTAAGGTTTTTAGTATCAAAATGATTAATTACTAAATAATGATACCGAATAAATTCTGAACTCATTAATTAAAATTTCAATGGATTAGGTCTATCAAAAAATCAAATGTTATAAAAAGTTCTAATAAATTTGCCGATTGTTTCAGGAGAACTTAATTTAGTCAAAAACTTGATGTTAAATGTTCTTTTCACAGGTAAACTTGTATACAGATTCAATAATAAAATTTTCAAAATTATTAAAACTTTTGTTTTGTCCCATCTGTGGTATTCAACCCATTCCATCAATTAATCCGTCCAATTAAATTCCATTTAAGAACTCAATGAAGGAAAACTAAATGTTTGTAACACAATCTGTCTAACACAAAAGACTTCCAATAACGATTGAGAAATGACGATGTGATCTTCGGCGCGTCACAAAGCCAAGTGACAAGTTACAAAGAAATAATGCCTATTGCTTTAATACATTGGTAAATAGGTAAGGGAATACATGTTATCCGTTACAACTTTTCACTATTGATCTGCCGTTGATGGAATTAATTAGAGTCGACAGACCTGACGTGAATAATCTGTCGAGAACTAGCATGAGAACAAACTATTAACCCAAAACCCTTGGTCCTATCATCCCTCAGAGGAGTTAAGAAAGTGTGAAAACAAAACTATAACTTAACTAATCCTGAAAGGCTGCTAATGACAAGAAAAGGTTAGGGATGATACAGTATACTGCCGGTGTCATTTTTCATTTATGTTGTTTTAGGAATTTATGTCAAAGATTTTTGTTTAGATATCAGAAATGTGGAGGTTTTTACACTTTACACTACACTGCATAGAAGTTAATACTGAAAGGTTTTTCATTCTGTTACTTACAAGCAAATGCTGAAAATATCATTAAGTTGAACTACTAGTATGAGCTCTTGCTCATTAATGATACCCTCTCTATGAGTAAGTTGATGAGTAATTGGTGTTAAAAAAACTCCCTCGTTAGTGTTAAATGTATAAAATGTTATAGCATGCTCACATGAAGCTTGATTCCAAATTTAAGAAAGCCTGATTTGTAGCTCTTGAGGAAATGTTCAAAAATTTTCAAACATAACTATTATGTGTAAGATATAGATATATATATATACAAATATTCAGTAAACAGAAAGTTGTTGAACTATGAATCTGAAAATGCATCATATAGTATAGACCTAAATTTCACCTTAAGATGGTTTTTTTTTTTTTGTGTGTCATTGTGTTGATTGCTTGATTGGTGTTTAATGGCACTTTCAGCACTATTGTGCTATTTTGTGGCAGTCAGTTTTTTATTGGTGGAGGAATCAGGAGTGACGGAGTGAACCACCGACCTTCAGTAGGAAAACTGACAATCCTCGTCAATTAAGATAGGAGCCGTCATTGTGTTGAGGTCTCATTAACATATATACCCCATCTCCTTTTATTTACATTTTCAATTGCAACAAATATATACTTTCAATAAAATTGCTATAAACAAATATCCTCAGGCAAATATTAATTTCATTTCTTTGCAAGACCATGTATGTTTATTTATGGTCAGACTTACAAATCAGAAAGAGTCAACACCAAGGAAACAAAAGTCATAAATATTGCCATGTAATTTTGACTTCTTGACAAATGCCAACAATAGCATCCCTGCTCTATACCAGTTATTTCCCATTTGTCTGACCTTTAATCGTAAATCCTGGCATTTTATCACCATTCATCTTGGCGTTAATTATATTTACGGAATTTTTCATGATTTAATCAAAGACACCACTTGTATAAGATGATGTTGCCCAGATCTAAATTGTTTAATAATGTTTGCTTCATAGGGATATATAAACTTGTTTTTCTTGCATATATACAGTTTAGTATCTTTTGCTTCAAGATTGATAAATTTCATGTTAGCCAGACTTAATCATTCCAATGCTGCATTTTGGATATATCTTGGCAATGTCTCTTTTATTTAAAATAGAATATCTTGAAAGTTGTATTGAAAATTACAATTGCAATGCTACATTTTATCCAAACTTTAAGTTAAAAATACTGTAAATTCAGAAATTATTGTGAGGTTTTTATTAATGCGAATAATGCAACTTCTTCAGTATCACAATAATAAGAACTTGCATTCTTATATCAAACACATATATATATGTATGTAGCTTTTCCTAAAATCGCAATAATAAACTTGCATTTCTGTTCATTTTTCAAAATTCGCAGTAATAAATGCATGCAATAATTTCTGAATGTACAGTACATGATATATACTTTAGCACTTTGCTTATGAACATACTTTTAGAAATTTGCAAGAATTTACGGATACTACTAAATGTGTTTGTTAAGTAAAATACATCACATATATAATTGAATTGAGTGCTTTATTTTTATTGAGCCCTTTTTTTTTAATTTTCTCCTGACTTAGTCAATGATGGGTAAAGAAAGTATTAACAAATTAGTTTTACTCTTTTCAAATGATTATGTGCCTTTCCCAAGTCAGGAATCTTGTCAGACTGTCTTTAAATTTTCACCTTATTCCCACTGAGAATAAATTGAGTCAGATATCTTGTCCACTGTGCTAAGGTAGCAATACACAGTTAGGAAAAAATCTTAAAATTGACACTCATAATTTTTAACCACCCTCTTTTCCTTCCTATCTAATAAATAAGGCTTACTATTTGTGTTATGCATGTGTATATTTCTGGAAAGAGCATCTTCCATAGATTTCTTTTTAATAGTTAAAAGGTGAAATATAATCTCTTTTGGTGTAACCATGGCAACAATCTGCATTTATTTGATACAAAATATTCCAAAATAAAATGCTCCAGGGCGCAGCTTGATACGACCGCAGAGGTCGAACCCTGAATAGTTGGGGCAAGTATGGACACAACATTCAAGCTTGATACAGCTCTGAATTTGGATTGTGATTAAATATTTGACACAGCATAGGTTTCGGACACAGAATGAATGTGGTCTAAGAACTTAAAATTTTATTTAAATTGGACATTCACCTATTATGGTCCAATATCCAAAATCTAAATACATGGTTAGATTCAGCATATCAAAGAAACCCAAGAGTTCAATTTTGATGAAATCAAACAAAGTTTAATTTTGGACCCTTTTGACCTCAATGTGGACAAAGTTGATAACGGGCCCAAAATCGAAAATCTAAATACATGGTTAGATTCAGCATATCAAAGAACCCCATATATTCAATTTTGTTGAAATCAAACATAGTTTAATTTTGGACCCGATTTGGACCGACTTGAAAACTGGGCCCATAATAAAAATCTAAATACATGTTTAGATTCAGCATATCAAAGAACCCTAAAATTCAATTTTGTTAAAATCAAACTTAAGTTTAATTTTGGACCCTTTGGACCTTAATGTAGACCAATTTGAAAACGGACCAAAATTAAGAATCTAAATACATGGTTAGATTCAGCATATCAAAGAACCCCATATATTCAATTTTGTTGAAATCAAACATAGTTTAATTTTGGACCCCGATTTGGACCGACTTGAAAACTGGGCCCATAATAAAAAATCTAAATACATGTTTAGATTCAGCATATCAAAGAACCCTAAAAATTCAATTTTTGTTAAAATCAAACTTAAGTTTAATTTTGGACCCTTTGGACCTTAATGTAGACCAATTTGAAAACAGGACCAAAAATTAAGAATCTAAATACACAGTTAGATTCGGCATATCAAAGAACCCCAATTATTCAATTTTTGATGAAATCAAACAAAGTTTAATTTTGGACCCTTTTGACCTCACTGTGGACAAAGTTGATAACGGGGCCCAAAAATCAAAAATCTAAATACATGGTTAGATTCAGCATATCAAAGAACCCCATATATTCAAATTTTGTTGAAATCAAACAAAGTTTAATTTTGGACCCGATTTGGACCAACTTGAAAACTGGGCCCATAATCAAAAATCTAAATACATGTTTAGATTCAGCATATCAAAGAACCCTAAAATTCAATTTTGTTAAAATCAAACTCAGTTTAATTTTGGACCCTTTGGACCTTAATGTAGACCAATTTGAAAACGGACCAAAATTAAGAATCTAAATACACGGTTAGATTCGCATATCAAAGAACCCCAATAATTCAATTTTGATGAAATCAAACAAAGTTTCATTTTGGACCCTTTTGACCTCAATGTGGACAAAGTTGATAACGGGCCCAAAAATCAAAAATCTAAATACATGGTTAGATTCAGCATATCAAAGAACCCCATATATTCAATTTTGTTGAAATCAAACAAAGTTTAATTTTGGACCCGATTTGGACCAACTTGAAAACTGGGCCCATAATCAAAAATCTAAATACATGTTTAGATTCAGCATATCAAAGAATCCTAAGAATTCAATTTTGTTAAAATCAAACTAAGTTTAATTTTGGACCCTTTGGACCTTAATGTAGACCAATTTGAAAACAGGACCAAAAATTAAGAATCTAAATACACGGTTAGATTCGCATATCAAAGAACCCCAATAATTCAATTTTGATGAAATCAAACAAAGTTTAATTTTGGACCCTTTGGACCTCAATGGGGACCAATTTAAAAACGGGGACCAAAATCCAAAAACTTAATGCATGGTTAGATTCAGCATATTAAAGAACCCCAAGAGTTCAAGAATAAAACCCCATTGAAATTGGTCAAGAAATAAGCAATTTATACAAAGTATCTTCTTTTGCACAATACTGTGTTATTGAATATTTCTTGCAATTGCGCAATACTGTGCAATTGAATATTTCTTGCTATTGCGCAATACTGTACAATTGACAATTTCTTGCTATTGCGCAATATTGTGCTATTGGATATTTCTTGCTATTGCACAATACTGTGCAATTGCAGATTTCTTGCTATTGCGCAATACTGTGCAATTGAAAATTTCTTGCTATTGCACAATACTTATTATAATAATTTACACGTCCTGTTTGGTGTGTATCTCCTGCCATATCATTATTATTTGCTTTTAAATATAAATCAGAAATAACCAACTTAAAATGGAAAATTTTAAAGAAACAAAAGGAAAAAGGAAACCCCCAAATTTTTGAACCCCTTATGATTCATCACCCCAAACTCAATCCCAGCCTTCCCTTTGAGGTATGGTACCTTGCAGTACAAATTCAGAGAGATCCATACACTTGAACACAAGTTATTGTCTGGAAACTAGAAAAATGCTTATTTTTGGCCCCTTTTTGGCCCCTTATTCCTCAACGTTTCAGGCAATTACCCCCAAACTCAATTCCAGCTTTCCCTTTGTGATATGGAACCTTGTAGTACAATTTCAGAAAGATCCATACACTTACACACAAGTTATTGTCATGAAACTAGAAAAATGCTTGTTTTTGCCCCTTTTTTGGCCCCTAATTCCTAAAATTTTGAGGCAATTACCCCCAAAAATCAATCCCAGCATTCCCTTTGTGATATGGAACCTTGTGGTACAAAGTCAGAGAGATCCATACACTAACACACAAGTTATGTCTGGAAGTTACAAAAATGCTTATTTTTGGCCCCTTTTTGGCCCCTAATTCCTTAACTGTTGGTACCATAACCCCCAAAATCAATCCCAACCTTCCTTTTGTGATATTGAACCTTATGGTAAAATTTCATAGAGATCCATTCACTTAAACTAAAGTTAGAGTGCGAAAACTAATGCGTCTTCGGACGACGACGACGACGACGACGACGCCAACGTCATATTAATATCGACCACAAAATTTTTTGCGGTCGATAAAAAGGGGTGAACATGTCACAAAAGTCTCAAAAGTTTGGTCCAAAGGAAAATTTCAATCAATTAGAGTGATACCTTTCCTGAAACCATAGACCTATATCTATCAAGAGGTCCAAAAAAAATCATATGCATTTCTGCATGTTTTTCCATAAAATTGAATTGAAAAGATCGAGCAACAAATCTTTGTTGAAAAACACTACAATAAATTCTAGATCTAGGGCGGTGCGGATAGGAAAATACGGACTGTCAAACAGAAAAATGGCCTATAAAACATGCTAAAAACAATCTAAATGATCATATAAACCCACTTGGAAGGCTATATTATTCTTCAACTATCCAAAAATCAATTTTATTGAACAAAAACTTTCATATTTAAAATATTCACCATGGCCATAATGCGAAACTAAACTTCTAACTGTGTATTGCTACCTAAATTGATCTACAAAATGAAACACTGAAAAATGATCAGAGCTCAGATATTCTAAAGGTATGAAACATCAAGGAACCAAAATTCCAGAGTTTAAACTTTAAAAGGCTCAGCAAGAAATTCAATCTTTCTAATGAATGATAAAAATTCTCAGTATGGAAAGATATTTTTCTTGATACTTTCTAGACAAACCTTTTGGGACAAAAAAAGATAGATGTTCTTCATTATATAGTAGAATTATCCTTTTCTTTAAAAGAAAACAATCATTTTGTGAAAAGTTGTCAGAAAACAATTATGGTTTGTAACTTAATCTGACCAAACCACCTGATCATTTTTCCAATTACAAAATACAACAGAAATTAGACTGCAAAGTCCAGAAGTGGCTTAATTAAGGCTAGCCAAAGAATTTCTTATAGATCCATGTATTACATCTGTTTTCTATATTGCATTAATTTTTCAAGTCACTTTATCTGCCTACAAATTGCAAGTTATATGCGATGCATAGTTATTTTGTGTGGAAAATGTCCAAACAAATCTGCAAAGGAAACCACACAACTTCTATTTTTGGGTTTGAGTATATCTGATGAAGGAAATCTAAAGGTCTACACCAAATTTCTAATTGTTATTTTCATTTTCATTTCCAATATTGATTAAACATCTTATGATGTATTTTTAAAAAATGTCAAAGAAGATATAGATGTCTTAGTAATTTGGTCCTTTACAGACCTTCTCTCAGAGGCAGAATGATGGATGAATAGTTGCACCCTATTTATATATATCTGGTATCCGGCAAATAAAAGTGATCCTGTATCCGGCAGATAAAAGATATCCAGTATCCAGCAGATAAAAGATATCCAGTATCCTGCAGATAAAAGACATCCAGTATCCAGCAGATAAAAGATATCAAGTATCCAGCAGATAAAAGATATCCAGTATCCAGCAGATAAAAGATATCCAGTATCCTGCAGATAAAAGACATCCAGTATCCAGCAGATAAAAGATATCAAGTATCCAGCAGATAAAAGATATCCAGTATCCAGCAGGTAAAAGATATCCAGTATCCGGCAGATAAAGGATATCCTGTATCCAGTAGATAAAAGATATCCAGTATCCAGCAGATAAGAGTTATTCTGTACCTGATGGATATCTTTACAGGATCAATTCTCCTTTCAGTTAAAATCCAGTGAAATTTTCCTTAGTTTCGGTAAACTTTATTCAACTGATTTACATGTTACGGTAATCATTTAACCGAATGATATAACCTGAATTTGGGCTTCTACATTGTGGTATAGGGTGTCTTTATTGAAATTAAAATACATGGTAGTAATGCAGTCTTCATGTTTTGGCTTATGATTTGCAGAAATATCAAGTAAAACAAGAATGTGTCCATAGTACATGGATGCCCCAATCGCACTATCCTTTTCTATGTTCAGTAGACCGTGAAATTGGGGTCAAAACTCTAATTTGGCATTAAAATTAGAAAGATCATATCATAGGGAACATGTGTACTAAGTTTCAAGTTGATTGGACTTCAACTTCATCAAAAACTACCTTGACCAAAAACTTTAACCTGACACGGGACAGACGGACGAACGAATGGACAAACAAACGAACAACCAGAAAACATAATGCCCCTACTACTATCGTAGGCGGGGCATAAAATGAATTTACCATACATGGTAGTCATGCAGTCTTCATGTTTTGTTTATGATTTGCCGTAATATGAAGTGTAAAAATGAATTTACCATACATGGTAGTCATCCAGTCTTCATGTTTTGCTTATGATTTGCCGTAATATGAAGTGTAAAAATGAATTTACCATACATGGTAGTCATGCAGTCTTCATGTTTTGCTTATGATTTGCCGTAATATGAAGTGTAAAAATGAATTTACCATACATGGTAGTCATGCAGTCTTCATGTTTTGCTTATGATTTGCCGTAATATGAAGTGTAAAAATGAATTTACCATACATGGTAGTCATGCAGTCTTCATGTTTTGTTTATGATTTGCCGTAGTATGAAGTGTAAAAATGAATTTACCATACATGGTAGTCATGCAGTCTTCATGTTTTGTTTATGATTTGCCGTAATATGAAGTGTAAAAATGAATTTACCATACATGGTAGTCATGCAGTCTTCATGTTTTGTTTATGATTTGCCGTAGTATGAAGTGTAAAAATGAATTTACCATACATGGTAGTCATGCAGTCTTCATGTTTTGCTTATGATTTGCCGTAATATGAAGTGTAAAAATGAATTTACCATACATGGTAGTCATGCAGTCTTCATGTTTTGTTTATGATTTGCCGTAGTATGAAGTGTAAAAATGAATTTACCATACATGGTAGTCATGCAGTCTTCATGTTTTGTTTATGATTTGCCGTAGTATGAAGTGTAAAATGAATTTACATTACATGGTAGTCATGCAGTCTTCATGTTTTGTTTATGATTTGCCGTAATATGAAGTGTAAAATGAATTTACATTACATGGTAGTCATGCAGTCTTCATGTTTTGTTTATGATTTGCCGTAATATGAAGTGTAAAAATGAATTTACATTACATGGTAGTCATGCAGTCTTCATGTTTTGCTTATGATTTGCCGTAATATGAAGTGTAAAAATGAATTTACCATACATGGTAGTCATGCAGTCTTCATGTTTTGCTTATGATTTGCCGTAATATGAAGTGTAAAAATGAATTTACATTACATGGTAGTCATGCAGTCTTCATGTTTTGTTTATGATTTGCCGTAATATGAAGTGTAAAATGAATTTACATTACATGGTAGTCATGCAGTCTTCATGTTTTGCTTATGATTTGCCGTAATATGAAGTGTAAAAATGAATTTACATTACATGGTAGTCATGCAGTCTTCATGTTTTGCTTATGATTTGCCGTAATATGAAGTGTAAAAATGAATTTACCATACATGGTAGTCATGCAGTCTTCATGTTTTGCTTATGATTTGCCGTAGTATGAAGTGTAAAAATGAATTTACCATACATGGTAGTCATCCAGTCTTCATGTTTTGTTTATGATTTGCCGTAGTATGAAGTGTAAAAATGAATTTACATTACATGGTAGTCATGCAGTCTTCATGTTTTGCTTATGATTTGCCGTAATATGAAGTGTAAAATGAATTTACATTACATGGTAGTCATGCAGTCTTCATGTTTTGCTTATGATTTGCCGTAATATGAAGTGTAAAATGAATTTACATTACATGGTAGTCATGCAGTCTTCATGTTTTGTTTATGATTTGCCGTAGTATGAAGTGTAAAATGAATTTACCATACATGGTAGTCATGCAGTCTTCATGTTTTGTTTATGATTTGCCGTAATATGAAGTGTAAAATGAATTTACCATACATGGTAGTCATGCAGTCTTCATGTTTTGTTTATGATTTGCCGTAATATGAAGTGTAAAATGAATTTACATTACATGGTAGTCATGCAGTCTTCATGTTTTGTTTATGATTTGCCGTAATATGAAGTGTAAAATGAATTTACCATACATGGTAGTCATCCAGTCTTCATGTTTTGTTTATGATTTGCCGTAGTATGAAGTGTAAAAATGAATTTACCATACATGGTAGTCATGCAGTCTTCATGTTTTGCTTATGATTTGCCGTAATATGAAGTGTAAAATGAATTTACATTACATGGTAGTCATGCAGTCTTCATGTTTTGCTTATGATTTGCCGTAATATGAAGTGTAAAATGAATTTACATTACATGGTAGTCATGCAGTCTTCATGTTTTGTTTATGATTTGTTTATGATTTGTCTTCATGTTTTGTTTATGAGTATGAAGTGTAAAATGAATTTACCATACATGGTAGTCATGCAGTCTTCATGTTTTGTTTATGATTTGCCGTAATATGAAGTGTAAAATGAATTTACATTACATGGTAGTCATGCAGTCTTCATGTTTTGTTTATGATTTGCCGTAATATGAAGTGTAAAATGGTAGTCATGCAGTCTTCATGTTTTGTTTATGATTTGCCGTAATATGAAGTGTAAAATGAATTTACCATACATGGTAGTCATGCAGTCTTCATGTTTTGTTTATGATTTGCCGTAATATGAAGTGTAAAATGAATTTACCATACATGGTAGTCATGCAGTCTTCATGTTTTGTTTATGATTTGCCGTAATATGAAGTGTAAAATGAATTTACCATACATGGTAGTCATGCAGTCTTCATGTTTTGTTTATGATTTGCCGTAATATGAAGTGTAAAATGAATTTACCATACATGGTAGTCATGCAGTCTTCATGTTTTGTTTATGATTTGCCGTAATATGAAGTGTAAAATGAATTTACCATACATGGTAGTCATGCAGTCTTCATGTTTTGTTTATGATTTGCCGTAATATGAAGTGTAAAATGAATTTACCATACATGGTAGTCATGCAGTCTTCATGTTTTGTTTATGATTTGCCGTAATATGAAGTGTAAAATGAATTTACCATACATGGTAGTCATGCAGTCTTCATGTTTTGTTTATGATTTGCCGTAATATGAAGTGTAAAATGAATTTACCATACATGGTAGTCATGCAGTCTTCATGTTTTGTTTATGATTTGCCGTAATATGAAGTGTAAAAATGAATTTACCATACATGGTAGTCATGCAGTCTTCATGTTTTGTTTATGATTTGCCGTAATATGAAGTGTAAAAATGAATTTACATTACATGGTAGTCATGCAGTCTTCATGTTTTGTTTATGATTTGCCGTAATATGAAGTGTAAAAATGAATTTACCATACATGGTAGTCATGCAGTCTTCATGTTTTGTTTATGATTTGCCGTAATATGAAGTGTAAAATGAATTTACCATACATGGTAGTCATGCAGTCTTCATGTTTTGTTTATGATTTGCCGTAATATGAAGTGTAAAATGAATTTACCATACATGGTAGTCATGCAGTCTTCATGTTTTGTTTATGATTTGCCGTAATATGAAGTGTAAAATGAATTTACCATACATGGTAGTCATGCAGTCTTCATGTTTTGTTTATGATTTGCCGTAATATGAAGTGTAAAATGAATTTACCATACATGGTAGTCATGCAGTCTTCATGTTTTGTTTATGATTTGCCGTAATATGAAGTGTAAAATGAATTTACCATACATGGTAGTCATGCAGTCTTCATGTTTTGTTTATGATTTGCCGTAGTATGAAGTGTAAAATGAATTTACCATACATGGTAGTCATGCAGTCTTCATGTTTTGTTTATGATTTGCCGTAATATGAAGTGTAAAATGAATTTACATTACATGGTAGTCATGCAGTCTTCATGTTTTGTTTATGATTTGCCGTAATATGAAGTGTAAAATGAATTTACATTACATGGTAGTCATGCAGTCTTCATGTTTTGTTTATGATTTGCCGTAATATGAAGTGTAAAAATGAATTTACCATACATGGTAGTCATGCAGTCTTCATGTTTTGTTTATGATTTGCCGTAATATGAAGTGTAAAAATGAATTTACATTACATGGTAGTCATGCAGTCTTCATGTTTTGTTTATGATTTGCCGTAATATGAAGTGTAAAAATGAATTTACATTACATGGTAGTCATGCAGTCATGGTTCACCTATACACAAATCATTTTGAATCAACAGTAGAAAAGATATTCAAATATCTTAAATGAAGTAGTAAAAAATTCATTAACTACTTCAAACTTATTCTATTTTCAGATGCATGGAACAAAAGGGACATAAATAAGCCATTAAATCTTTCAAAGACCATTAACTGAAATTCTGACATCCACTGAAAAATAAACTCTCCTGTTTTGGGAATGGAAAATCCAACTTAAGCCATATATAAATTGAATTATCTAACAACATAATAGTTGACAACAGCCGTCAAAGGATGCCGGACAATGATAATACAATAAGACGTGTTCATAAACCGCTGACAAGTTCTTAAATTATATGTTCCAAACAGGGCTATGATATAAAATAAAGCGATAAAAGTCATTTTCTTGAAGACCAGTGGGAAAGACATTTCCAATAAAGACGGCCAGACAAAATAGTCCCATAGATTTTAAACTGTCACCATAAATTTATATTAGTGCAACAGTACACAGAATAATTTTTCAGACAAAATACATCACTTTCTACATAATATAATTGTACATTTTTCCCCTCATTGGGATACTACATATTGTTCAATCGATAAAAAATGCACCTGATAACTGGTTTATATTGGTTAAGCCAAACCAACTGACCAGTGTTTTTTAAGGAGCCAACAGAAACATAAATGACATTTTCAATATGCTAAAACATATCAAAACTCTATATTAATGAAACAGTACATAAGAATAATTTTTTAGACAAAATTCATCACTTTCTTCACAATATAATTGTATATTTTTCCATTCATTCTGTAACTATGTGTTCATGGTATTATTCAATCTATAAAAAACAATAAAAATAGATGAAAAAATAATTTTGAACTTGATCTGTGATTTGTGGTAATAAATTAAACATTGTGTATAAGTTTCATAACATTTGGTTGAGGCAAACTAAAGTAAGAGAACAGAAACCAATTTTTGGGAGGTACGTACCGACAGATGTACAGACAAGGGTAACACTTAATGCCCCCTCCAGTGACCGGGGGGGGGCTTAAAAAATATAAGCAGGTATTCTTAATGTGTACTGCAAGCCTTTCATGGTATTTATTGTTTAACTAATTATAATCTACTATGAAATTTTACAATTGATTGCCTCAACTGGCAGGTTATAAAAAATCTCTTTAATGCTAATCACCACTTGACAAAATTGTAATAAAATATGGCCTACCCAGCTACCCATTCTAAAAAGTCTCAAATTAACAAAACACTGTCATTATATAATTATTTCTTATGGTAGATAAATCCCCTTTTACTATGGTCTTTATATGATTGCATGTGCTTGGCTGTGTATTTATGTTTATGTTTATATCAGGTCATATGAATGTCAGCATTCTTCAGGTCATCTCGATGGCATAAAATACACACGAAACGCTTATGCATTACAAAGAGTCCATGCATTGTAACTTGTTTCATTTGAACTTTTTGTAATTTGGATATTCATTTTAGTATGTTATAAATCAAATGCAGAATATGAGAATTTGAGAAAAATGGGTGAACACTAATTTGACAGCTAATTCCCCTTAAACTCTATATATATATATTTATACAAAAGTGAGAAACAGGGAAATAAATTTGTGATCTTTGCTGACTTAACACGGCTGAACAGTGTTTCTTGTGTTCTTGAGATTTTATCATACATCCATCATTTGTGTCCATATACCTCAAACAATCAAAAGATATTTTGCTATCTCTTTTATCCATTCATGTCCCTCTTCTTCTTTTACTCCTATCTAAATTACATTCTAAGATGTCTTTCAAAAGAATCCTTAATAATAGTATTTCTTATTAATCTATTCAAGAAATAATGGCATTAAACATGAAATATCATTGGATTTTTCTCTTCTGATAGTAAAAATTCTACAATGTAAATAAACATCCCACAGATCATAGTTCCTCATTACTCATTCACACAAACATCTAATTTTTTCATTACTCAAACATACTAAAGTAACAATTTTCTCTTTTATCAGCTCTGATAACCGACAACCCAAATGTAATTAAAGTTTACTCTTAATTTCTTTTCTTTTTATTATACAACAAGCGACATTATCAAACAAATAAAAATCCCGCACAGAACAAACAATGCAATAAACGGTTAATCTCACTGGGAAAAAAACAAATTAATTTTTTAATTCCAGCGCATTCAAGACAGGGATAACAATCTCGCCAGCAAAGTAAAAACTCAGCACGCTATTATAACTGTTGCTTAATGGACATATTGTACAAGGAGTACTGGGATATCATTGGCAAATGTAAGATTAATTACACATATCAGACCATATGACATTGGTACATTAGGGCATTCCTCTCTAATGCTCTCCACGACACATTATTAATTATAATCCCCCAGAGGAATGTCATAAAGAGTTCTACCAAAAACCTTTGCATTATTAAAGAAGGATATTTACAATTGGACAATAAAGGTCAATTAACTTGAATATGGTACTTTACAATAAATGTTGACGTTTGGCTGTAACACGAACCATTAGCTGGCTGCAGACAAATTAAATTTCTTTTCCCTTTAATTTTTTTCTTCTAAATGTCACAAATTCAATTTGTTTAAAAAGCTCTTGATCTAAACTGATTCCATGATCCATAAAGTTTTATATGCAGCACATCTTCCCTTTGAAGAACTTAAATATCCAATAAAATCTACTGTGTATATAATAATCAAGTCTCACTTGAACAAAAAACTTGTCAGGAAATTTAAAATAAGTATATGTACCTATATATTTTCCACAGTTGTCTATATAAAAATAAGAAGATGTGGTGTGATAGCCAATGAGACAACTTTCCATCAAAGTTAAATGACAAATAAAATTATAAACAGATATAACTGAAGAACGGTAAGAGTGACCCTACCCAAATCTGAACTTGATTTGAGTTTTGTGGTAATAAGTATTGAGTATAAGTTTCATAAAATTTGGTTGAGGCAAACTTAAGTTAGAGAACAGAAACGAAAAATTCAGCAATTTTTCCATTTGTAAAGGGGCATAACTCTAGAATGGTTAAAGTGACACCACCAAAATTCAAACTTGATCTGTGTTTTGTGGTAATAAGCATTGTGTATAAGTTTCATAAGATTTGGTTTAGGCAAACTAAAGTTAGAGAACGGAAACCAACTTTGGACGAACGTACATGTACATACAGATGGACAAGGGTAAAACTTAATGCCCCCTCTGCTACGACAGGGCCATAAAAATACAGATTATTTTCTATCTTAATCATGAATTTCAATGGTTCAAATAATCAGCAATTCTAGGTAGGGCATCATTTATAATATGCTGCTACAATCACCCATCTAAGTAAAGTCAAAGTAATTTGTACCTAAAATATATCCATTTTTCTACATTGTAGGTCATTATAATTATTTAAAATTGAACTGAGAACTCTAATTATACGGTTTATACATGAAGAACTATACAGTACAGTCTACTGAATAAAAAAAAATTCATAAGGGGTTCCACGGAACCCTGTGTCTCACCTACGATTGCTACTGTCAGTGTAAAAGTGTAATGTTGACTTAAAAAGTGAGTCCATTTATCAGTGAAGTACAGAATTTAAAAAAAATCCCAACTTTTTCTTTAGATGCTATATATTTATTGGGTCTTGAAGATTAGCTTCTGTCCAAGTTTCATAAAAATCCATAAAGGTTTACAAATTTATTATGTCAAAAAAATAAATCCCAGACTGTCTGTAAAGGTTAACTGTAAAGTCCATCTATCAGAAAAATACTAAAAATGAAAAATACATTTTCAAAGGTTTGCTTCAGACATTATATATATGTTAAACATTAAAAAGCTTCTGCCAGAGTTTCATAAAACTCTATGAAGGTTTGACAAAGTAATTGATGTGTAACAAACTTTAACCCCATCTACTTGTTAACTGTAAAAACTATGTCCATTTATCAGTATAATACAGAAAAATGTTGACCTGTTGATACTTATTGTAATGCTTTTTTTGTTATTTAATGTTATTCAGGGCTATATCTGGTCTATATACCAGCTTTGATAAGTGTTTGGTACTAATATAAATTTCCACTTGTACTATGAACATCAAAATTATTTATTTTGTTAAAATATTTCCTTTCTCTATTGTAACTGTATATGTATACCTAACAACAAAATTATTTTATTTACCTGTGTTTAAAGTTATTGCAAATGGCTGATATTTTTGTTCGAGCATATTGTTTTTCTTAAATTGTTTAACATTTCATACCGATATAACATGTCACTTTTATTATTCTTCCCTTAGTTTATTTATTTTGAATTTGCATTGTATCATAGGTCAAATTTATTTGTTCAGTGTATGTTCAATGGTGTTACTATGTCCTTTGATTGAGTTAAGCTATTTCAGTTGATATTTTATAGTGTGTCTTTCTTTGTTGTGATGTTACACTATTGTTTCAGAAAAGGGTGAAGGTTTGGTACCATTAAAACGTTTAAACCCGCTGCATTTGTTTGCACCTGTCCTAAGTCAGGAATCTGATGTTCAGTAGTTGTCGTTTGTTGATGTGGTTCATAAGTGTTTCTCGTTTTATATAGATTAGACCGTTGGTTTTCCTGTTTGAATGGTTTTACACTAGTAATTTTTCGGCCCTTTATAGCTTACTGTTCGGTGTGAGCCTAGGCTCCGTGTTGAAGACCGTACTTTGACCTATAATGGTTTACATTTATAAATTTTGACTTGGATGGAGAGTTGTCTCATTGGCACTCATACCACATCTTCTTATATCTAAATAAATATTTTTTAAATTTCGCTCTGGATACGGTCTTTTGGACTGGTCATAAACAAGCTTCTGTCCAGATTTCATCAAATTCCATGTATGTTTGACAAAGTTATTGATGTCTAAAAAAAACTTTAACCACAGACTGAACCTAAATGTTGACACCACTGACGGAATGTAGGATCACTATGTCTCACTGTCACAAAATAAATTTGTCAGCCTCGACAATGAGATGAATCATTAAATTTCATATCTTTTTTTGAGGCCATTTCAAAAATAAATACACCATTGCTGGTTAGAGGTATCTTTTGAAATGACAAATGTTTTAAACATGGTAATTCAGCGCTTGCCATTGGTTGCTGTCTGCCTTATTTGTTGTTTTTTTATAGTTTGCTGTTTTTAGCATAATTCAGGCTGTTGATTTGTTTCACATTTTGTCACACAGGGGCCTTCTATAGCTTACTATATATATATTTATATATAGTAAGTATGAGTTTTGCTTATTTTTCAAGGCCATACAATGACCTATTGTTTGTTAAAATCCTTGTCCAAAAATTTGGTCTCAACGGCAATCATACAACATCTTCTTATTGTTATACTCTTTCAACTAGACAAATGTAAAAACCTAGAAATGGCAACATGAAATTAAAATTTTGATACATATTATGTGTGTTCTAAAATTCTTTCTTTTTGACATAAACAATGAAAATGTTGAAATTGTGTTAAAAGAAAATAAATGGGGAATGTGTCCATGGGACACAGATGATGCCCCACTTGCATATAACGTTATAAAGGACGCTACCCAAATTCGTACTTGATCTGAGTTTTGTGGTAATAAACATTGTGTAGAAGTTTCATAGCATTTGGTTGAGGCAAACTTAAGTTACAGAACGGAAACGAAAAATTCAGCAATTTTTCCATTTGTAAAAGGGCATAACTCTAGAACAGTAAAAGTGACACAACCAAAATTCAAACTTGATCTGTGTTTTGTGGTATTAAGCATTGTGTATAAGATTCATAACATTTGATTGAGGCAAACTTAAGTAAGAGAACGGAAACGAAAAATTCAGCAATTTTTCCATTTGTAAAGGGGAATAACTCTAGAAAGGTAAAAGTGATGCCACCCAAATTCAAATTTGATCTGTGTTTTGTGGTAATAAGCCATTGTGTATAAGTTTCATAAGATTTGGTTTAGGCAAACTAAAGTTACAGAACGGAAACCAATATCGGGACGTACGGACGGACAAGGGTAAAACTTAATGTCCCCTCCGCTACGGCAGGGGCATAAAAAATTCATATTTGGGTTAACGATTTTTTTTTTTTTTTTCAAGTTTCAAATTAAATTTAAGTTAATTTATTGCACATACATTTTAGCCGTCTTCAGTTGCATCAATAACCATTGAATAATTTTTGCTAATAGGAAACATGTATATGATGTTTGAAATATTGCCCTTTGACTTTGTATGAAAATTCTTTTTAGTATGAATGTTTGCAATTCTTCAATTGTTCAGCATAGTTTGCTAACTGAAATTTTACCTGCAAAGTTCAGGAATCGAAAAAGTGATGCAATCTTTTTTCACTCTCACTTTTTGCAATGGATTTCTTTTTTAGGATGTGTTAAAACAAGGTATGCAATCAACACAGCTACAGACAAACCTAATGTGATATTATCACGAAATGATTTTTATCACAAGTTGAATGAAACACTCAGCCTTGAGATAAAGCCACCAGCAAAAGCTCTGAGAGATCTTATCTATCCTTATAATTAATTTACCACCAATCTGAGAACATATAATCCTATTGCTTTGTACAATCAATCAAAAGTCATACTTAATTACAAGGAGAGAAGACTTGAAATAATCTAGCTAGACTTTTGTTTTCTATGAAATAACAAAGTCTAGTAACAACAAGAGCCACAGGTATACAAATATATTCATGATATTGCATGCTTCACAGACAAAATTGGAAAATGGATTTAAGTCTTTCCAAGGAAAAACCAATGGCCTTCCAAAAAATAAATGGAGAATGTGTCCATAGGACACAGATGATGCCCCCGCTTGCATATAATGTTATAAAGGGACATAACTCAAGAACGGTAAATGATACAACCCCAATTGGAACTTGATCTGTGTTTTGTGGTCAAATAAGCATTGTGTATAAGTTTCATACATTTGATGATGCAAATTAAAAGTTAGAGAATGGAAACTAATTCTGAGACGGAGGGACGGACAGACAGACAGAAAGGGTAACACTTAGATCCCCCTCTGCCCCGGCAGGGGCATAAATACTGTAATTGTTAAAACTTATACCAGACATCTCTCTTTCTTCTTGTATTCATTTATAAGCAGGAAAAATGGTTAGAGCTATTTTCCTAATACTTGTAAGTTAAAGGTTTGGTTAGCTTGCTTGCTTTGTTTGTATAAATGTTTGCTCAAGCATTGTTATTAGATTGACATCTGCAATCAATAGATAGGCAGGGTTTCAGCTTTTATACATTATACATGTACTGCATTATACTTAACATCTAATAAGATTTATTGTATCCAAGCTGAAGCCCCACCTATCTATTGATTGTCAATCTTAATTACAATGCTTGAGCAAACATTTACATGTGTATACAAACAAAGCAAGCAAGCCTACCAAACCTTTAAACTACAAGCATTAGGAAAATAGCTCTAATGAAGCGGCTAAATCTTAAAGAAGCATCAGCTGCATATACTATAATTCATGACAGTAGAATTGACTCAAAACTCTTTACATACTATAACATTTATCTGAATTACAAAATATTGATAGAAAACAATACACAACAAAGAATAGAATCATTGTAATTAACTGCATATATAAGGATTAGAGTCATTAGACACTGCTATGAAAATCCTCTTGTTCTGAACATATGCTCAACCCATCATCAACTTACTAGGTAGAATCATAGGTCACATGGACCAAAATGAGGTCAACTTATAGAATGCATCTATCACATCCAACCTGAGATAAAGAACACAACAGATAAAGTTGAGTATGTCTCATATCTTGACTTACAACTAGAAATTGACAATGAAGGTCGGTTGAAAACAAAACTTTACCACAAAAGAGATAATTTCTGCTTCCCAATTGCGAACTTTCCATTTCTATGTAGCAACATTCCAGCAGTGCGTGCATATGGAGTTTATATCTCCCAGTTGAAACGATATTCCAGTGCTTGTATTTCATATCATGATTTCCTTGATAGAAAAAACAAAAGGTTGAGTGCTCACAAACACGTTTGATATTCTGTGTATGCCTGTACCAAGTCAGGCGCCTGTAATTCAATGGTTGTAGTTGTGATTGCTGTTTGCCTTATTAGCAATTATTTTTTGTTCCTGTTTATGGCTGTTGTTTTCCTCATTTGAATTGTATCACATTAAACTATAGGGAAGGGGTTTTGCAAATTTTTTAAGGTTGTACAGTGACCTGTAGTTGCTTACATGCATTTCATTCAGACTCAGGAGCCTCTGGCCTTTGTTAGTCTTGTATGTTTTTTAATTTTAGTTCATTTTTATATGTTTTGGAGTTTAGTGTGACGTCCATTTTCACTGAACTAGTACACAATTTTATTTAGGGGCCAGCTGAGGACCACCTCCGCGTGGGAGATTTTCTCGCTGCGTTGGGAGACCCATTGGTGGCCTTCGGCTGTTGTCTGCTCTTTGGTCGGGTTGTTGTCTCTTTGACATATTCCCCATTTCCATTCTCAATTTTATCTTGTTGATAGTCATCCCATTGGCAATCATACCCAATCTCCCTATTTCCATACTTTAATTTTTTAATTCATACTGTCAAAATCATAGCTTATTCCACTTTGACAAAATATATATATATGACCAGCAATAAGGCTTACATATAAAGTGCTCATTGTTGAAGGCCATACAGTGACCTATAGTTGTTAATTTCTGTGTCATTTGGTCTCTTGTGGAGAGTTGTCTCATCAGCAATCATACCACATCTTCTTATTTTTATATTAAACATTTTTTTAAATCATAACGATCTTAATATTTCTAACCTTTTCTCACTGGTTTCCAGAAAGAGATTAAAAACAGATAAAAGGTGGTTAAATTTTGAACTGTGTTTATGAGCTTCTGTTACAAAAGATCTCAAAAGCTATACATGTACATGTATATATAGGGGAGGTACATTTCTTCAAGAAATTTTCACTCCTTGTCTACTTTATTTGAATTACATGAAAACTGCACACAAACCATCAACTATATTTCTACAATATATAACACTGCATTATTTTTTATTCAACAATTCATGGTGTAAAGAATCAATTGTTTTCTCTCTTTAATCTCTAGTCATGTAATCATCATTCACATTATGAACAACCATAAAATTCAATCTGCAATCTATGGATGGACATTAAATTCAATCAGGTCACATGTTGTCAGTTTGATAGCCTCTCGGTGGTCATAACTTCCATTCAAATATAAATTCAAATCGAGGTTTCCTGGTTTACTATTCTCTCAGACATGCCATCCATGATGGCAAAGCCCAGAAAGATCAGTGATTTTGTAGACAGACCATCTGATCTTATTATCAGTTTTCACACCAGCTGCTCCAAGCCTTAAAATATGATCTACATGGCCAATTTGTTTATAGATCCTACTGCTAGGGACTAAAATAGCAGTATAATTTACAGAATCTACAAATTATCTAATATTAAATTGGTTTTTCCCTCTCAAAATAACTAGCTATAGGTATGTGTAGGTGGACCATTATCTATGCACTATGTAATTCCATTTCTTTCTGAATTTTTCCAGGGATTCGATATTTCTTTGATAGATACAATTTTACACAAAATGGCTTCCTAGTCACAAGTTCTTTTGTCAATGAATTTTACATATTCATCAACTACAAAATTAATTTACCCATTCCATCCAGTTTGACAGGAAAGATTGAATATTGTCAAGAATATTTATTTTTGATTTCCAATTTAAAAGAATTGTGGTCAAATAGTTAGTTTGAAGTTTATTCATAGTCAAAGCCTTCACTGCAAAAAATTGTACCAAAGCTATAAAGATGAAATATATATGAAAATTGATACTCAATAAACTTAAGATGCTCCAACATGTTTCAAAGGAGTCATCAATACATCATTTTTTCCCCTGAACATTTTTTTAATTTTTTCATCCCTTTCTTCTATTTTTAGCTCTAGTTATTTTGTTTGATCATCAGGAATATCACGATACAATTTTGATACTTTACATCATTAGATAATCATTGCCAAGTTTGCATGTTGATTCAAACAAGAATGTGTCCATAGTACACAGATGCCCCACTTGCACTATCATTTTCTATGATCAGTGGCCTGAGGATCTGGGGTCAAAACTCTAATTTGGCATTAAAATTAGAAAGATCATATCATAGGGAACATGTGTACTAAGTTTCAAGTTGATTAGGCTTCAACTTCATAAAAAACTATCTTGACCAAAAACTTGAACCTGAAGCCCAAAAACTTTAACCTGAAGCAGGACAGACGGACGAACGAACAGACGCACAGACCGAAAAACATAATGCCCCTAGGTGGGGCATAAAAATTTGAAGAAAAATACAAGACAGGACCATAAGCACAAACTTAACGAATCATTGACATTGGCACTTCAGACCAGGTGTAAGATTTGAATACCATACAAGTATTTTCAACAACTGCATATATATATATATTGATTTGCCTCGTAGTGAAATCTGGTTGAAGTCTTCAATAAAATGCTTCGCTGAGTGCAGCTTGATACAACCGCAGAGGTCGAACAGTTGGGGCAAATTTGGACACAATATTCAAGCTTGATACTGTCTGAATTTGGATTGTGATCAAATTTTTGACATAATATAGGTTTCTGACACACAATAAATGTGGTCAAAGATCTTTAAAATCTATTACGCAATATTGTACAATTAAAGATTTCTTCTGGAAACTTTTTAAAAAATTTGAAATTTGAAAAATTTTGAATAAAATAAAATTGGAAAAAATCCCCCAAAACAAAACTTTTGACCCCCTTTGGAGCAGTTACCCCATACTCAATCCCAGCCTTCCCTTTGTAGAATGGAACCTTGTAGTACAATTTTAGAGAGATCCATACACTTAAACACAAGTTATTGTCTGGAACCTAGAAAAATGCTTGTTTTTGGCCCCTTTTTTGCCCCTAATTCCTGCATGTTTGGGGCAATTACCCCAAAACTGAATCCCAGTCTTCCCTTTGTGATATGGAACATTGTGGTACAATTTCAGAGAGATCCATACACTTACACACAAGTTATTGTCTGGAAACTACAAAAATGTTTGTTTTTTGGCCCCATTTTGGCCCCTAATTCCTAAACTGTTGGTACAGTAACCCCCAAAATCAATCCCAACCTTCCTTTTGTGGTATTGAACTTTCTTGTAAAATTTATAGAGGTCCATTCACTTAAACTAACGTTATTGTCCGGAAACCAAATGTGTCTTTGGACAACGACGACGACGACGTCATACCATTATACGAACCCAAAAAATTTTTTGCGGTCATATAATCAGTTGAACTTTTTGTTAGCTCAGTTTTATATACTTACGTTGGTCGTCCATGCTCATCTTTGTCAAGTGCTCCTTCAGTCACTCCCTCTTTATTGATTAACATGGTTCTAAACATGGACACTTTCTTTTCAATTTCATCTTGTGAATACCTAAAATGAAATGATAAGCCATTATCACGAGTCAAAATATCTGATCACATTAGGAAAGAGAGGGAAATTATTATAGGATGAAAAACACATTTTTTTATAGAGGTATGCATTCCAGCAAATGAATCGAGCCACTACAGTGTAAAATTAAAAAAAAATAAGTATGGCCTCATCATGCATCTGACTCTACGATTCATCTTTCCAATAATTAATAGAGCTGTCAAGTTACAGATGCTGGTCTGAACTATTTGGAAAGAAAAGATTTTTCCCAGGAGCAAGTCAGGCTACAAAGTAATTACAAGGAGATCAGTTACAAAGAGATGGATGTTCCTGACAATGAAAGCAGCCAATAACACCATGCTTCAGAACAATGGTCATGCTTTCAACAAGACACAATTAAGCAGTGTCGTGTGAATCAAAATATCTCTAGTTTGTCCATGTTACAAGCTAACATGCAATCTCAGTCATCTGTCACTTTTAAAATTCACTCACGAGAAATTTGCTTGAAATGTACTGGTAGAAAAAAAATGGAGATTTGGTATATAAATACTAAAAGTATATCTTGGCAACTTTTTGAGAAATAAAGAGCAATAATTGTAGGAGGAAGCCTGGTACATACAAACTAAATACATGAGCAGTAATTTTCGGAGGAAGTCTGGTACATATACAAACTAAATACACGAGTAGTAATTGTAGGAGGAAGTCTGGTACATATACAAACTTAATACACGAGTAGTAATTGTAGGAGGAAGTCTGGTACATACAAACTAAATACATGAGCAGTAATTGTAGGAGGAAGTCTGGTACATACAAACTTAATATATGAGCAGTAATTGTAGGAGGAAGTCTGGTACATACAAACTAAATACATGAGCAGTGATTGTAGGAGGAAGTCTGGTACATACAAACTAAATACATGAGCAGTGATTGTAGGAGGAAGTCTGGTACATACAAACTAAATACATGAGCAGTAATTGTAGGAGAAGTCTGGTACATACAAACTTAATAGGATGAGTCTGATCAGTAATTGTAGGAGGAAGTCTGCAGGGCACATCTAGAATCTTTTTGTCAACTTTGTGTCCACTTTCACTATGAATGGGCAAAATGGAAGAATCCACTTATTTTTGTATTCACAAATTTTTGTATAAAATTATTGTAAGAATAATAAATTGCTTTGCCGAGCGCAGCTGGATACGACCCAGAGCTCCAGATAAGCTGCGTATTTGCGTGATCACGCAATAAAATGATTAAAACCCAATACAATTGCCCGTTGCAGCCTTCAAAACTCAATTCATTCAAAGGAAAACCCAATTATATGCCAAAACCATGAGTTCTTAACACTTTTATTCGCTATCGTTTGTGTTATTTACCCTTATCTATTACATAGTCGTCGTGTAAATCTATTTTTATAATATTTATAATTGGAAATGTCCTTTCGTTCTAAAAATAGAGCGTTGCATCAAGTAGTTGAAATGGGTCCCTGTTGGAATTTTCCGTTGCTCAAAAGGTACATGTGCTGATGAAAACATTTCGATCTTCTCTGCGTTTATCCAACTAGTGTTGTAATGTCATAATTTTTTGGAATTGCTGGGGATTTATCATAACACACATGTTAAAATGAAAGTAATGTCTGGTAAAAATAATGAATAGAAGCATGTTTTCAGCTTCTTTTTGATAGCTGAGGGATAATTATAATGATAACAAGATGTAGCTAGTGTTTTTGGAAGCGTCCATAGAACGCAAGGGCGTGTTTGCGTGCCTTAACGAGAAAATTGGGGTTTCGTCAAGAACTATATCCTATATCAGTTGTAACAGTGAAAGGCCAAATCAATTAAGACATGATATGAAGTTGGAAAGCATCGGAAACCAAAAGTTATAATAAGGGACAACTTAGCCTAGATTTTATGTTAATTAAATTAAACAAAAACATTCAAGTATAATTTTAGTTTATATATTATTTTTTCATTTTAGTTGATGAGTGAAAGAGGGACGAAAGATACCAGAGGGACAGTCAAACTCATAGATCGAAAACAAACTGACAACGCCATGGCCAAAAATAAAAAGACAAACAGACAAATAATAGTACAGATGACACAACAAAGAAAACCAAAGACTAAGCAACACGAACCCCACACATGAACACGCATGCCTTAATTATATCCGTTTTTATGTCAATGCAGCTTGAAACTTTCTTTGTTTTTGGTCTACTTGTTCTGCATGCTTAAGATAGTTGTCTTCTTGGCAAGTGCAGTGTAACATTGTCTTTTATTTATTTGATGTGGCAGTATTATTTGTAAATTTAAATTGAATGTGGTCTCTGTCATTAAACCACCCTATAAACCTGGTCAAGGTTTTGGGGGTATATCTTAAATCTGGGAACTTCTTATTTTTTTTTAAAAAGTAGGTCTGGCAAATAGGTGAAAGGACTGGCAAAACTATCTTACATCACCTAATGTTTACATATATTACATAAAAATCAAATAAAATGCTCCGCTGGATGCAGCTTGTTACGACCGCAGAGGTCGAACCCTGAACAGTTGGGGCAAGTATGGACACAACACTCAAGCTTGATACAGCACTGAATTTGGATTGTGATTAAATATTTGACACAGCATAGGTTTCACAGAATGAATGTGGTCTAAGAACTTAAAAATTTTTAATTTACCTATTCAAACCATATCATTATTATTTGCTTTTATATATAAATCAGAAATAACCAATTTAAAATGTAAAATTTTAAAGAAAAAAATGAAAACAAATCCCCTCAAATTTTTGAACCCCTTATGATTCATCCCCAAGCTCAATCCCAGCCTTCCCTTTGTGGTATGGTACCTTGCAGTACATTTTCAGAGAGATCTGTACACTTGAACACAAGTTATTGTCTGGAAACTAGAAAAATGCTTGTTTTTGGCCCCAAATTCCTAAACATTTGGGGTAATTACCCACAAACTCAAACCCAGCTTTCCCTTTTTGATATAGAACCTTGTCATACAATTTCATAAAGATCCATACACTTACACACAAGTTATTGTCCTGAAACTAGAAAAATGCTTGTTTTTTTTGCCCCTTTTTGGCCCCTAATTACTAAAATACTGAGGCAATTACCCCCAAAATCAATCCCAGCCTTCCCTTTGTGGTATGGTACCTTGCAGTACAATTTCATACAGATCCATACACTTGAACACAAGTTATTGTCTGGAAACTAGAAAAATGCTTATTTTTGGCCCTTTTTTGGCCCCTTATTCCTAAATGTTTTGGGCAATTACCCCCAAACTCAATTCCAGCTTTCCCTTTGTGATATGGAACCTTGTAGTACAATTTCATAAAGATCCATACACTTACACACAAGTTATTGTCACGAAACTAGAAAAATGCTTGTGTTTTGCCCCTTTTTTGGCCCTTAATTCCTAAAATTTGGAGGCAATTACCCCCAAAATCAATCCCAGCATTCCCTTTGTGATATGGAACCTTGTGGTACAATGTCAGAGAGATCCATACACTAACATACAAGTTATGTCTGGAAGTTACAATAAACTGTTATCACAGAGATATGTCTCGCCTTTTTGTAATTTTGATAATGCAAAGTTGAAATTAAAATTGCAATACTTTAACATGTAAGTAATGCAAATATTCAAAGTCGATGAACCATGACTGAAGGTACATGGCTAAACAATCTCCATGGAATGAGATGTGCCAATGCTAATACAACTGCATACCAAATACCATTGACTTATTATAAGTCGTTCCCTTTAAACAAACCTAAACACAAACATTAACTTGTAAACTATGTAAAAGTTTCAAAGTCAATGAACCATGATCAGGGTGGGGCTATATAATCTCCATGGAAACGATACTTGCAAATGCCAATAAATTTGCATACCAAATATCAATGACTTAACATTAGCAGTTCATCTTAAACTGATCTAATCACAAACTAATACATGTAAACTAAGCAAGTTTCAAAGTAAATAGACCATGACTGAGGAGGCGGGCCAAATATTCTCCATGGAAACGAGATGTGCTAATGCTTATACAACTGAACACCAATTAACATTGGCCTACCACTAATGGTTCCCTTGAACTGACCTAATCACAAACTAATACATGTAAACTTAGCAAAATTTTCAAAGTCTATAGACCATGACTAAGGGGGTGGAGCCAAATAATCTCCATGGAAATGAGATATGCCCATGCTTATACAACTGCATACCAAATATCATTGACCTACCACTAGTGGTTCCCCATGAACTAGACCTAATCACAAACTAATACATTGTTGACGCCGCTGCCGCCGGAAACAGCATACCTATGTCTCGCTTTTTGACTCTGTCAAGGCGAGACAAAAATGCTTACTTTTGGCCCCTTTTTGGCCCCTAATTCCTTAACTGTTGGTACAATAACCCCCAAAATCAATCCCAACCTTCCTTTTGTGGTATTGAACCTTATGGTAAAATTTCATAGAGATCCATTCACTTAAACAAAAGTTAGAGTGCGAAAACCAATGTGTCTTCGGATGACGACAACAACAACGACGACGCCAACGTCATACCAATATACGACCGCAAAATTTTTTTGCGGTCATATAAAAACTTAGCCACACCTACCCCAACTAAACTGTAGGGTGATGATCATATTTAATCTAGAAAGGTAATTAGTTACTGTCCAACTAGTGACACCAGCTGCAGTTTATATAAGTTGTGAGAAAATACAAAACTGGCAGAACTTTAACCAGAGTTCTCGAAATCTTTTTGCCTGGTGGTCCTTGAAGAAAATTTGCAGGTCCTCACTATCATTTCTTTTGCAAATTACCAAAATTGTGTTGGTCCTCTCCAGAAATGTGGTGGTCAAATCCCTAGGACCACCACTTATCGAGAACTCTGTTTAACCGGACAAAATTAAACGTACAATTGCTCGTCAGTGTATAAACCAAATAAAACAGCTATAACATATACAAAGAAACATATTAAAGATGGATTAACATCTCTGTTTGATATAATGTGTTTATAACATGCCTAAATATTCAATATTGTGTTGATGAAAAAACCCAATACATTAAGGAGCTTGGTGGAGAAAAACCCAATTTGATATTTGATTGAGGGGTGAAATGGAATTGATAATGCAATTAAAAAACTTTATCACTCAATTACATAAAAAATGGTGGGTAAAAACCCCAATTTGTGAATTCTTATCTGGAGCTCTGGACGACCGCAAATGTCCAACCCTGAACAGTTGGGGCAAAAATGGACACAATATTCGCACTTGATACAGGTCTGAATTTGGATTGCAATTAAATATTTGACACATAATAGGTTTCTGACACAGAATAACTGTAGTCAAAGAACTTAGAATTGGTTATATGATTTGAATTTATATTCAATTTTTTGCTTTTGTGCAGTACACTATGCTGTTGCAAATTGCTCCCCCCCTGCCCCCCCCCAAAAAAAATTGTTTTACTCCCCCCCTTTTCTTTGCAAAAAAAAAAAATATTTGAAGAAATTTTCTTTTTAATTCTAATCTGAAATGAGAAAAAATTGCCCCCCACCCCTCACAATTTCTTTTTACCCCCAATTTTTTCTCACCCCCTCTCCCTTTTTCTGAAAAAAATTCTTTCCCTCAAGATATGGTCATAATCTCAATACAATTTCCAATGGAGTTTGCAACCATAATTACCCATTTAAATACATCATTTGATTTGATTTTTGGTGTTTTAACGCCACTTTTAAGCACCGCTTTTGGGCTATTTCGTGGCAGCCAGTTTTATTGGTGGAGGAAGCCGGAGTGCCCAGACAAAACCACCGACCTTCGATAGGAAAACTGACAATCCTAGTCAATTAAGATTGAGTCGAGTGCACCCGCACGAGCGGGTTCGAACTCACAACCTCAGTGTTGACTGGCTAGTGATTACAGTAGTAACTACTTAGACCACTCGCCCACCGAGGCCCCTAAATACATCATAAAAGTCTTAAATTAGAAAATGACATACATAATCATGGCTAAAATCATTATTCCTTTATCTGCATTTTTAAATAGTAACTTCTAAAAATAGATTGACAGCTAATCACCTCAAGACAAGACAACATTTCTTTATAAATAATTTAAAAGCAGTGTAAGGAGGTAATCCAAACATAACATTGTACTTTTTAATTGTCCATTAACCAGGAAACCCTTGTTTCTCCCCTTTTGCCCCTAATTCCTAAACGGTTTGAGCCATAAACCCCCAAAGCCAATCCTAACCATCCCTTTGTGGTATGGAAACTTGTGGTATAATTTCAGAGAGATCCATACACCGTTCCACAAGTTATTGTCTGGAAACTAGAATAAACAGCTGTGCAATGAGCGCATGATACGCCCGTAGTCTTGTGTGTGAATTTTTATGCAATAATTATAAGTAGTTTCTGACATGTGAAAACCCCCTTTTTTTTACAAAAAACTCAATATCTCTAAAATAAGATTTTGAATCAAAACCAAAAGTATACAGATCTTTAGATTAATATAACTAAGAAGTGTGTAAAATTTTAAGCAATAACCATAAGTCGTTTTTGAGATACGGCACGACATGTGAAAACCCCCCTTTTTTTTAAAAAAAAATCAATATCTCAAAAATAAAATTTTGAATCAAAACCAAAAAGTATACAGATCTTTAGATTAATATAACTAAGAAGTGTGTAAAATTTTAAGCAATAATCATAAATTGTTTTGAGATACGGTGCGACATGTGAAAACCCTCCCTCTTTTACAAAATACTCAATAACTCAAAAATAAAATTTTGAATCATCACCAAAAAGTATACAGATCTTAAAATTAATATAACTAAGAAGTGTTTAAAGTTTAAAGCAATAATCATAAACTGTGCATGAGATACGGCGCGACATGTGAAAAACCCCTCCCCCTTTTTTAACAAAATACTCAATATCTCTGAAATAAAATTTTGACTCATCACCAAAAAGTATACAGATCTAAAGATTAATATAACTAAGAAGTGTGTAAAGTTTTAAGCAATAATCATAAATTGTTTTTGAGATACAGCGCGACATGTGAAAAAAAAAATACACACCTGTTTTAGTTACTAAGTCCCGTAACTCAAAAAGTTTTAATCTTATTTTCACCAAAAAATATACAGATCGTTTGACCATCATAAGAAACAACTATTTCAAGTTTCATGAAATTTGAATAAGTCATTCTCAAGTTACGGTGCGACATGTTTACGCCGGACAGACAGATGGACAGACGGATAGACGGACAGACGACATATGTATACCATAATACGTCCCACAGGGCTCACGCTACCAGGCGACTAGGGCGAAGAAGTCGCTTTCCGTCCGTCACTTCGCTTTGCCCGACCCTCAAAAGCGAAAACAAGTCGCCCTGTTGTTTACGATACTCGCTTTCAGTCGCTTTCGTCATCGGACATTTTCAATTTTTACCAAGTTGATAAAACATCAATTTTTTATCGATTATTAAAGAAATTCAGACATAAACAATTCATTTTCTTAAGAAAAGAGGTTTAAGCATTGACTTTACAGTGTGTAGCAGGTTATTTGATAAACAGACAACTTTTATCACTCATGCACTTCCGCAGTTCCGGTACTTGTTACTCAGAGAGCGTACATCAATCTAACTTTCGGCGGCAAAATAAGTTTGTTACTTCATTTGAAAGTGATAAAAGTTGCCTCCAGTAAATGTTTAATCCATTTATTGCATTAAAAACGTCATATTTCTTTCCAAATAGCTTGTCAAACATCGTTTATTTTTGTAAATTTTCTTCGTCCGCCATTAATCGTTTACTAACTACGGATCGGAACCGGACCAGCTATGACCGAAATCCGTATTTTTACAATAATAACTACGGACGCATGAATGGAAAAGCTGACAGAAGAATATTGATCCCAAAAGGAAAAATTACGCATTCCACACGCATTAATAGACTTTTGATTTGATCTAATTGATTAATGTATATAATTCCATATAATTTATATGGATTGTTTCAAAATATTGATTAAAGTTGCTTAACTACTAATATCAATATATTATGGCCCAGCTTAGGAGCTACCATTTGATTTTTATGGGGGCTAGGATGAAAATTTTTTCCTGCCTTTTTATTTTTCCCTCTTTTCGGCCTGCCTTTTTATTTTCACTCTATTCGGTCCTGTCTTTTTTTTTTTAGTTTATCCTGACTTTTTTTACAAAATCGTCATCCTGCCTTTTTTTTTGCAAATAATCTCATCCTGCCTTTTTTTTTACTCATAACTCCTGTCCTGCCTATTTTTTCAAATTTCATCCTAGCCCCCATAAAAATCAAATGGTAGCTCCCTTAACTTTGTATATCTTTTGATGAGAAACACTGAATTTCATAACATGATAAACAAGATAGTTTTAATTGAATTGTAATTCATATATTATAATTTCTTTACCTTTTGACATTAAAAAATTCTTTTAGTGCTAGATATTTAGTTGATAGTTTCTCACAAGAACCTAAACTTAAACAACTTTGAATTTGAACTGTTAATTTAATTGTATACTCAGATATGAATTGAACAATATAAAAGAACATTATTTACATATGACCCTTTATACATAGTAAAATCAAAACATTGTAGCGCAGCGCCAAGGAGCACTTCTCTTTCAAATCTCACCACTTCTCCCTATCAGTTTCAAAAGAGAAGTCACTTCTCCTATGATTCTGAAGTAGTGTGAGCCCTGGTCCCATCAAAATTTTGAAGGCGATAAAATGCTATTTGGGCCCTTTTGGCCCCTAATTCCTAAACTGTTAGGACTATAACCCCAAAATCAATCCCAACCTTGTGTTTAAATTTCATAGATTTCTATTTACATTTACTAAACTGATTGTCCGGAAACCAAATGTCTTCAGACGACCCTGACGACGACAACGACGTGATTCCAATATATGACCGCAAATTTTTTTGCGGTCATGTAAAAAGTATCTACCAAACTTTCATAGCTGACTATGCAGTATGGGTTTTACTCATTGTTGAAGGCTGTACGGTGACCTATAGTTGTTAATGTCTATGTCATTTAGTCTCTTGTGGAGAGTTCAACACATTCTCATTGGCAATCATACCACATCTTCTTATTTTTATATTAATATATTTAATTTCATGTCAATCAAATTTTCTTCTAACCTTTTCATTGATTTTATCATCATGGACTTTGAAACCAAAAAAATTTTGCTTCTATTGATCTTTCTAGAAATAAAAAAAGATAAATTGATGAATCAAAGAATTCTCATAGTGTTATGTCTATTTGCAATGAGAAAAAAATATGTACTTTAAAGCCACTAATGAAATGCAAAATTAATTTCTGTGATAACATGCACTTTAATAAAAATTCCTCCTAGTACTTGTAACTCCACATCATTCCCCAGTTAGTACCACAATAAATGTTTCATAATGACAAATCAATAGACAAAATGAATATTAATTTCTTCCAATGTTCAAAATAAAACCAAGATCTCTAGGAATCTAACCCTATGCTGACAGTCATAGTAACATTTACATCTGCAGTTGTTTTAATTTCGGCAAATCTATTTTCAATTTGATTTCATTTAAATGTCATTATCTAACAGCTTTGATAGCGTGAATTTCTTTAAAAGTTTATCATGATCTATGGAATTTAAACATAACGAAAGTCAGCAAATATTCCCTGCGATTGCAATCATTATTTCAAAAACAAGTGAATTGTTGGTAAAATGCTTATCCCACCATTCATTTGCCAAACCAGTATGACTTTTGAACAACCGATTTTTGATTGATCATTCAATCATTTGAAACAATTTCCTGACCAACCAAATGAATATAATTTGAGAAAAGGGTAAATGGTGGATATACAATCACAAAATCCTACCATCAAAGAAACAGCACTTTCAAAATCATTCTTCGTTATGATCGATACTGAAAAATGTTTAATGATGAGCTGAAGAACAGTATTAAGATCAAAATGGTCCTTTGTTTAAGAATGTTTCCTACTGAAATTCAAAGTTACAAAAAAGTAGACCACAGAAAAAATTCCTTTTTTTCGAACAGATATAATTTGATAATATTATGGAAAATAAAAAAAAAAGTGTTTGCACTGTTTTTGAGATAAAATTTAATTGTTGGAAAAATTCAATCTAATTAAAATCAAATCTCTGTACTCAAGATTTAATTTTAATTAGATTGTATAAGTTAAAATTTATGCAGAGAAAAATATGTCTATGGATTGTCAGTATTAATCAAATATGATAACTGTTTGAAAATTAAAATATTTGAAATAAATGGAGAATGTGCCCGTGGGACACAGATGAAGCCCACACTTGCATATAACATTATAATGGGACATAACTAGAAAACTGTAAAAGTGACGCCACCCAAATTCAAACTTGATCTGTGTTTTATGGTAAAAAGCATTGTGTATAAGTTTCATACATTTGCTTGAGGCAAACTAAAGTTAGAGATGGAAACGAAAAATTCAGCAATTTTTCTATTTATAAAGGGTCATAACTCTAGAACTGTAAACGCGACGCCACCCAAATTCAAACTTGATCTGTGTTTTATGGTAATAAGCATTGTGTATAAGTTTCATAACATTTGATTGAGGCAAACTAAAGTTAGAGAACGAAAACTAATTTTGGGACGGACGTACAGATGGACAGGGCAGTGGGGGCATAAAAATAATAAATAACCATCAAATTCAGTTTACTGCAACCTATGTAACAACAAAAATTGAACACAAGGAATGAATTATTAATCATCTTTAAGATCTGAAAGACCTTTTAAAAGAATTATAACACAATATAATTTCCTTCACAAATTTCCTGAAATATCCATGACTCAATTAAGTATGAATTATAAATACAATTCTTAATACAGAAAATATTCTTGATTCAACTTTTCTTGTACTGTACAATAATTAAATTTATTAATAATTCTAATTCCAAGAGATAAGATAATTAAATTTAAAACCAAAACCATATCTCTTAAGTATTGTACTGAATTCTTTTGAATGAAGAAGAAGTGAGGAAAATATTAACCATACAGAAACAAAACAACACATGATAACCGCCAATATCTAGAAGTCACATACATGTACAGTCTTCAATGATGGAGGGGCCTATAGATGTGGTCTAGTCACATTTAAGTAGTTCATCTACAATGATTATTAGCCTGTCAAACTGGTGTAAATTTGAGCCCTGCTTGTGGCAAGGTGCTTTATGGACAGGTATTGTAGAATGTGGTGTTTTCCTCCAGTGGCCTCAAATTCCTCCATCAATAAAATCAGGTCACAATGATTTAGTCAAGAAATTGCTGAAAGTAGCGTCAAAGACAAACAATCAGTCAATCAATCAAAGATGGACAAGTAACAACATTGTATGCCATGCTCATAATTGCTCTGATTCTATAGTAAAAATTCTTAATTCTCAGTAGAATCTTAAATGTTCACAAAATTAAAATTTCCTGGTTTCAAACTGTGCACATATCAAATCGATGGAAAATATGCAACAACAAAATTATCATGGCTTGCCACTTTAACTAGGAGGAATCTAAATACAAAATATAGACTGTTCCGTACAATGAGTTGGCCATAATCTACCTAATTTGAAGATTGTGATGTTGATATCAGAAATATTTTTTTTACACTAAAACTGGTATTATATTCTTATATTAATAAAGCAAAATAATATTGTGGCTATTTCACTGTTCAATTTGCCATTGCTTTAATATGCTTTATAACAATACTTGATTTGCAGCTTGTACTGATCGCTATTCCAGGGTTCCTAATTACATTTGTGAATTTCTGAACTCTGATATTAAGAAAAAGAGAAAATATTTTTTAGCACACAGAATCAAATTATAGCATGTTGCATTATAAGCTATATTTCAACTAGTCGAATCAAATAAAGCAGCAAAATCTGACAGTAATAAATCCTTTCCCTAGATACAACCCCATCTGTTTTCTGTCCAGACTTGTTGACGGTGATCCTAATTAGTTTTCCACCCAGTACCAGTAGATAATTATCCAGGAACAAAAGGGAACCAGTCAATCAGTGCCAACACAATAGGATTGCACCAGATACCCTAACATACACACCATTAAGCTTATTAACTGTGTAGATGACAGTAATTCACATGTGGATCCATGATTTCTATGGCCAACCCAGGAACAATTAGTGTAATATTAATGACAAGCAAATTACCAGCAAACAATCATCATGGCTTTTCAATTTCTAATCAAAATTCAATCATACCAATAACACTGACTGATAATTACATTTCCTGTATATGGCAAAAAAGTTCTGAGGGTCCAAACAGGACAGCTGTTATGTTTCAGGTAAAAACAGAGAAGTAGCTGTCTGAATCAACCCAATAACCTTGATAAGTCACTCATTGTTTAAGTCACCAATTGAACAACAGAACAACACTCTACTATCAGCTTACATTTGATCTGAGGAGATAATGATCTTTGACCTTTACAATTGTTTATTGAGCTCTCTCAGTCATAATAAGATATAAGAAGATGTGTATGAGTGCCAATGAGACAACTATATACTATATATATGTAGGACTCTAAAGTGCGATGGGGACGCTAAAGCACGATGGTCACGCTAAAGTGCGATGGTCACGCTAAAGTGCGATGCTTCCATACGCTAAAGTCCGATGGTCCGCGAAAGTATAGACGTAAGAAACGAGTTGGATTATGACGTTAACAGTCGTTTATACAAACTAAAATGAATATGCCGGAAGATAAATTAAGAATATTTGATTAACAACTTTTAAATCAAATGTCCATGACTTAATTTCAGACCTAACCGTGCTTTGTCGGCTGAAGCAAATGTGTTTTTTTTCGGGGTGCTGGAAGAAGGACTTGTGTCCTGCAGTCGACCATTTTACTATATAGATACAAAATAGTATACGATAGGTATCCTGTATCCTGCTTCTAATGGAAGCGAACGGATACATTTTAATCATATGATTTGTTTACGTTGCAGTTTACTTTGCTGTCCCCATTAAAATATTGTCAGTCGATTTTATTGAAAAGTAACGTCGGTTAAATAAAGGTACATGTTTTTTTAGCGGCTAAAAGAAAGCTTGTTCAGTGTAGGAAAATATGACATGTATTTATGAAAAGGAGAAAGCTTGGCGAATATCGCATTCTTCTCGCATTTAAGTTAAAGCTTGAAGCCTTGTATCAATAAATGTTAACTTACTAATATTTCGACAATGAACGATTTTTATTTGTAATTTACAATGACGACTGTAAAGGGGGTCAGATTATTGATAGACTTTGTGAGCGGCAGGCTACACCAATTATCCAAATATTTAATACGAAAGAAATTGTTAAAAAATCATTTAACAAGAAATACAGACACATAAATTACCTTTTAGTAATGATTTCGTGGTCGGTCTTCTAAATTTAGAAAGAATCACTTTAGCCTACCGGTCAATCATAAAGCCTATTACATATGTTATACCTTAGCATACTAGCTTTTGCAAAAGACTTGTTTTGAACATCCATGCACTTTACTGAATGTTTTAAGCCCTCGAACCTTACCCTATTGTTCCATCGCACTTTAGCGTGCTATACCAGCGTACTTTAGCAAATTAGCAATCATCGCACTTTAGCGTGAGACACCATCGTACTTTAGCGTAGACCATCGCACTTTAGCGTGACCATCGCACTTTAGAGTACCATTGCACTTTAGAGTCCTACATATATAATACTTATATGCAGACATTCTACTAATTTACTTATTGTTCTATTATTATAAACTTATAATCTCATAAAATTTTATCCTCTAATAAACAACTTACTGGTATTCTGTATTTCTTTTTGATGACTGCTATAAATCTAGCGCAAAACATTGCATGCATTTGTAGAACAAAAGCAAGTTAATATTGTTATGAACTTTAAAAGAAACATGTTTGTTCTAACAAAACAACAAACCAGATTGCCAGGTTCTCAAGCTAATAGTATGCAAGAAAACATGTCACCCTACCCAAACAAATTATTTTGACTCACAGTCTTTGTTCTTACTCCTTAAAGCTGTGAGCATAACAGACAAAAAGCAAACCCTCTATTCCAACACTGGAGACCTACCATAAGACCAAGGATGCGGTTGACACTAAAACAAGGGGGACAATTCTATTTGTAAACTGGTGTACTTTACCACATCTGGTTGTGCACGTCAATGGCTAGGATTATTGATGTTCAATTACGTGTATGTTTTATTACTTTGTTATCAGATCAATAGACAAACATCAGTCTATTGTACCATATTTGGACGTTGCAGCTGACTGTTCTTCTTGTTGGTAAGACTTGGTATAAAATTAGAAGAGAAGGTGGCAGCTTTGGATTGCCAAATACAATAACCCTCATATCAAAGGGAAGCAACTCTCATTCTCACACAATATATACACATTACAATACTAATAGTACTATTGCCTTAAAGAGAAACTTTGATGGCATTATATTGCATCCAAACTTTTCATTTTGTCATAGCAATAAATTTTTGTATTCAATCACACTAGAAATTAAAAAGTGTCAACACAGGATATGATTTGAACCAAGGCAGTGACTTAACATTTGTTTAAATTACATCACAGTTTACACATGGGAGTTTGGTTTCAATCAGAATATTCGAATTCCCTAATTTTGTCACCAATTTCAAAATTTCTTACTCTTTAACAATAATTGTTTTACACAATGACGAATGTGAGAAATTAACTTTCATTCCTCAAGAGATACAAAATTTGCTCAGAGTTCCCAATTGAAATTCCTTTATTAATTTTACTCATGCAATATTTGTAAAATATATCCACTGAGCTCAAATAAACTTAATTTTGTAAAACTTTAATCTTTATAAATATTGTAGTACTTTCGTACTAAAAATAACATGATCATGATGACTAAACCAATGAAAAAGAATGTTTTAAAATCTTACAAAATTGTTGTTAGACAACTCTCAAGACACTTCTGAGCCAATAGCATTATTATTAGTTGCAAATTGTGACCTACTTTTATATCTTTTTTGGGGGTGAACACACAGGGCAGCATATTCCCAAAAACATACCTTCTACTTAAATGATCTGAAATACTTCTTTTTCATTTGTACCTAATATAAGCCCTTATTTTTACATAACCTTCTGAATTTTTTAAAACAACTTTTGTTTTTCTATCAACAGAATTTCGGGAACCATACAACAACTTGTAAATACTTAATTTTAACCTTTTCCTTACTTTTCTCTGATGTTTCCCTTATTTTCAAGGTAAATTACATGCAATTGACTTCACTTTTTTCTTCATAGTATGTATTTTTCCAAATACATACTTAGTTCTGAAGGCCACATCGAGCAGTAAATCAAAATTGACCTTAAAATGTAGTTTTAGACAAAGTACTTGTATGCCCCCTTAGCTTGTAAGAACATGAACCTTTATATAACAAACAAGTCTTGCTAACTTTACTGTCAGACTTGATTTTTTTCGAGGAATTCTGCAGCACTTTACCAGCTCTGTAATACTTTTACAGCACACAAGCTTAATTGAATTTAAGGTTCAACATAAATAGCCTAAACCTTGATTTTCATTTAGCTGTGGTGTAGTTTATATAGCATCAAAAATTATGTATAAGCCATAAAATAAAATTTGTACCTAAGAAGTTTGTAAGACTTACACCTTTTCATGTCATTTATGAAATTTGAAATTTGACTAACACATACATGTATAAATTCTAATTAAACTTTTTTCTATCTGCATTAAAATCTTGTCAGAATTGACAGAATTTATTAACTTTGACCTTTCCTAAAACCGGTAAATTTGTAATAGAATTTTTCAAAATTGTATTTTAATCAATCTAATTGGATGACCCTTCAAATTTGCAAATAATGAAACAGTTTTTACTCAAATAATTTAAGCAGAAATGGTGTTAAAAACTTTAACAAAGGAAGACAACTCAAACATCATTTTTAAATAATTACTTTTAATATGATATATATACACATTACAACCTAATAAAATGCTACGCTGAGCGCAGCCTGATACGACCACAGAAGTCGAACCCTGAACAGTTGGGGCAAATTTGGACACAATATTCAAGCTTGATACTGTCTGAATTTGGATTGTGATATTATTTTTGACATAATATCATGAATATAGGTTTCTGACACAAAATAAATGTGGTCAAAGATCTTACAAATCTATTGCGCAATACTGTGCAATTGAAGATTTCTTCTTGAAACTTTTAAAAAATTCGAAATTTGAAAAATTTTGAAAAAAAAATATGAATCCTTTAAAAAAATTGTAAACAAAAAATCTCCCCCCCCCCCAACTTATTGAAACCCTCCTTGGAGCAATAACCCCAAAACTCAATCCCAGCCTTTTCTTTGTAGTATGGAATCTTTTAGTATAATTTCAGAGAGATCCATACACTTAAACACAAGTTATTGTCTCGAAACTAGAAAAATGCTTCTTTTTGGCCCTTTTTTGGCCCCTAATTCCTACATGTTTGGGGCAATTAACCCCAAACTCAATCCCAGCCTTCCCTTTGTTATATGGAACCTTGCATTGTGGTACAATGTCTGAAAGATCCATACCCTTACACACAAGTTATTGTCCGGAAACTAGAGAAATGCTTGTTTTTGGCCCCTTTTTGGCCCTTAATTCCTAAACTGTTTGCCCCATAACCCTTAAAATAAATCCCAACCTTCTACTTGTGGTATTAAACATTGTGGTACAATTTCAGAGCAATTAAAATACTTATACACAAGTTATTGTCCTGAAACTAGATAAATGCTTGTTTTGGGCCCCTTTTGGTCCCCTTATTCCTAAACGGTTGGGACCATCATCCCTAAAATCAATATCAACCTTCCTTTTGTGGTATTGAACCTTCTTAATAATTTCATAGAGATCCATTCACTTAAACTAAAGTTATTGTCCGAAACAAATGTGTCTTCGGACAACAACGCAGACGAAGGTGACATCATACCATTATACGATCCCAAAAATTTTTTTGCGGTCGTATGAAAATCAAAGTACTCAAGTACTGAACTAGGATGACCGCAAGTTCTTGTGGATGGTCACAAGCACTTGTCTCAGAAAAAAAATCACATCTGTATACCTGAAAGTGAGGTTAATGTACAGATACATATTTTTTTCTGAGACAAGTTCATGCGTGGATGATGAATAAATGACAGGGAATTCAATGTCACCGTAAAAACTATTATATTGTAGTAATACAAATCAGTATACTGTGGTTTGTTGTCATGTATATATTGTTTGTATATAACAGTTACATGTATATATAATTTTCATCCATTTGTATATCATTCTATTCTACTATTCTAATAATAGTGCAGTGCAAGTGCATGGTGGACACTCTTCTGTAATAATTCGATTTTCTAATAGATTGGATTAGAGCAGGCATTCATATTTTCCCGCAAAACGTTGATTCATATTGCCGTATTTGTGCTGCGTACATACTATTTTTAATTAATATCTTTTAATATTTTAACGCACCAATGAAAGACATTATAAACCCTTATTTGATTCACCTTAATTATATATAACTAATTTTATTTTTGAATTATATTCTATCAAAATGTAAATATAAAGATATCTGCTTTTTCGGTTAAGTAAATATTTTAAAATTGCTCATCCGATAAGTGGAGTGCTCCGAATATAAACGGAGGTACATACCTGAACAGAACAGAACAGAACAGAACAGAACAGATATTCTTCCACGTATGTGTGCTTAGATATTATCAATGATATTTTACTTATATATATATGATATTTTACTTATATATATATTTCTAACGACAAAATATTTTCATATTATTAATTTATGTTTTAAACAAAAATATTTTTATGGGTATTCATTGAAGAAATGAATTTATAACAAGCAATAAGGAATGTTATTTTGCATTCAATAATGTCCGCCTATATAGATGGGTTACCAGTCAAACATGAAAGTTATGCAAGTAGAAATCTCGTCTGCAACAATACATCGGAATGCCCTAAGGATCATCGCGATGTAACTATGGAGACATATTATTTTTGTTGATAGTGACAGTTTTAAAGTTCAATAATTAGATGCTGTTTCTAAGAAATGTATGAAATGGTTATGTGTGCCTATCATACAAACTATTTAAAACAAGCATTCTGATAGTATTGCATAGCAATACATAGTCCCCTACTGGTTAAGAATTTATTGTAATGGAACCAAATGCTCACTTGACCTATAACTTGTCATGGTGTAAACTATAATAAAAATGACATCTGTAACATGTGTAACAAACATAAACTTTTAGCTACCTCTTTACAAGCAGAACCAACTACAATGAAAGTTCCAACTATGTACTGGCTAATCCAAAGCTGCATAAAACACCTTACAAATATACATGTAGATTTATTTCGTCTTCAAGCCATTGTTCCACTACCATGACTACTAAACTGTCTATTCTACTTACTAGTACACTTGGTACAATCAAAAACCTGGTAATAAATTGTTCAAATAAGACCTTTGAAAATAATGGAATTAATTACTTTTGGAGTGTCAAAAATTCGTTGGAAGTACTTGATAAATTGCATGCTTATAGTGGTGATTTCGAATCTGTTCAAAGTTTTGATTTTTCTACCCTATATTCCACTTTGCCTCATTATCTCATTAAGAAAAAATTCATACATCTAATTAAATGGGCATTAAAAAGTCAGAATGGGAATATGTTCAAACTCTTTTAGGTCATTTTTTAGTAACAACAAACAAAAGAACTATGTCAATTGGACCTGCTTTGATGCAATAACTGCACTTGAATTTTTACTAGAAAACATTTTTGTTCGCTATGGAGATTCCGTATATCGTCAAGTTATTTGGATTCCAATGGGGACTAGCTGTGCACCACTTATTGCAGACCTGTTTCTGTATTGTTATGAGTTACAATTTATGACTAAAATAAGCAAAGACCCATCGAAACAACATCTGATACAAAAATTTAATAACACTTTTAGATATTTGGATGATATTTTGGCTCTCAATAATGAAGACTTCAGTATGTACACTAAAGAGATTTAACTTTAAATAAAGCTAATACTAACAATGAACATTGCCCTTTCCTGGATGATGGATCTTGATATCTATATCTTTAACGGGAAGCTTAATACCAAAATTTATGATAAATAAAATGCTCGCAGGGCGCAGCTTGATACGACCGCAGAGGTCGAACCCTGAATAGTTGGGGCAAGTATGGACACAACATTCAAGCTTGATACAGCTCTGAATTTGGATTGTGATTAAATATTTGACACAGCATAGGTTTCTGACACAGAATGAATGTGGTCTAAGAACTTAAAAATTTTAAATTGAACATTCACCTATTATGGTCCAATATCCAAAATCTAAATACATGGTTAGATTCAGCATATCAAAGAACCCCAAGAGTTCAATTTTTGATGAAATCAAACAAAGTTTAATTTTGGACCCTTTTGACCTCAATGTGGACAAAGTTGATAACAGGGCCCAAAAATCAAAAATCTAAATACATGGTTAGATTCAGCATATCAAAGAACCCCATATATTCAATTTTTGTTGAAATCAAACAAAGTTTAATTTTGGACCCTGATTTGGACCAACTTGAAAACTGGGCCCATAATCAAAAATCTAAATACATGTTTAGATTCAGCATATCAAAGAACCCTATGAATTCAATTTTTGTTAAAATCAAACTAAGTTTAATTTTAGACCCTTTGGACCTTAATGTAGACCAATTTGAAAATGGGACCAAAATTAAGAATCTAAATACACGGTTAGATTCGGCATATCAAAGAACCCCAATAATTCAATTTTGATGAAATCAAACAAAGTTTAATTTTGGACCCTTTTGACCTCAATGTGGAAAAATTGATAACGGGCCCAAAAATCAAAAATCTAAATACATGGTTAGATTCAGCATATCAAAGAACCCCATAAATTCAATTTTGTTGAAATCAAACAAAGTTTAATTTTGGACCCGATTTGGACCAACTTGAAAACTGGGCCCATAATCAAAAATCTAAATACATGTTTAGATTCAGCATATCAAAGAACCCTATGAATTCAATTTTGTTAAAATCAAACTAAGTTTAATTTTTGACCCTTTGGACCTTAATGTAGACCAATTTGAAAACGGGACCAAAAATTAAGAATCTAAATACACGGTTAGATTCGGCATATCAAAAAACCCCAATAATTCAATTTTTGATGAAATCAAACAAAGTTTAATTTTGGACCCTTTGGACCTCAATGTGGACCAATTTAAAACGGGCCCAAAATCCAAAAACTTAATACACGATTAGATTCAGCATATTAAAGAACCCCAAGAGTTTAAGAATAAAACCCCATTGAAATTGGTCAAGAAATATGCAATTTATACCAAGTATCTTCTTTTGCACAATACTGTGCAATTGAATATTTCTTGCAATTGCGCAATACTGTGCAATTGAATATTTCTTGCTATTGCGCAATACTGTACAATTGACAATTTCTTGCTATTGCGCAATATTGTGCTATTGGATATTTCTTGCTATTGCGCAATACTGTGCAATTGAAGATTTCTTGCTATTGCGCAATACTGTGCAATTGAAAATTTCTTGCTATTGCACAATACTTATTATATAATAATTTACACATCCTGTTAGGTGTGTATCTCCTGCCATATCATTATTATTTGCTTTTAAATATAAATCAGAAATAACCAACTTAAAATGGAAAATTTTAAAGAAAAAAAAAGGAAAAAAAAGAAACCCCCCCCCCCCAAATTTTTTGAACCCCCTTATGATTCATCACCCCCAAACTCAATCCCAGCCTTCCCTTTGAGGTATGGTACCTTGCAGTACAATTTCAGAGAGATCCATACACTTGAACACAAGTTATTGTCTGGAAACTAGAAAATGCTTATTTTGGCCCCTTTTGGCCCCTAATTCCTAAACGTTTCAGGCAATTACCCCAAACTCAATTCCAGCTTTCCTTTGTGATATGGAACCTTGTAGTACAATTTCAGAAAGATCCATACACTTACACACAAGTTATTGTCATGAAACTAGAAAATGCTTGTTTTTGCCTTTTTGGCCCCTAATTCCTAAACGTTTCAGGCAATTACCCCCAAACTCAATTCCAGCTTTCCCTTTGTGATATGGAACCTTGTGGTACAATGTCAGAAAGATCCATACACTTACACACAAGTTATTGTCATGAAACTAGAAAATGCTTGTTTTTGCCCTTTTGGCCCCTAATTCCTAAAATTTTGAGGCAATTACCCCAAAATCAATCCCAGCATTCCCTTTGTTATACTGAACCTTGTGGTACAATGTCAGAGAGATCCATACACTAACACACAAGTTATGTCTGGAAGTTACAAAATGCTGATTTTTGGCCCTTTTGGCCCTTAATTCCTTAACTGTTGGTACCATAACCCCAAAATCAATCCCAACCTTCCTTTTGTGATATTGAACCTTATGGTAAAATTTCATAGAGATCCATTCACTTAAACTAAAGTTAGAGTGCGAAACCAATGCGTCTTCGGACGACGACGACGACGCCGACGGACGGCGATTTACACGACGACGCCAACGTCATACCAATATCGACCACAAAAATTTTTTGCGGTCGTATAAAAGGATGATTTTTCATTTTCTATTGTTAACTATCCATTTTTAGATGGTGACGTTCCCTTGTCACCATCTTATGGTGTTCATATATCTCAACTTGTTCCATTCGCTCTTGTATGTAACAACGTATTTGATTTTAACGAAAGAAATCTCTGTATTACTGAAAAATTGCACCAGGGTTTTCGATATCACAAACTAGTCAAAACATTTACTAAATTTTATCATCAGTACAAGGACATCATTCGTAAATATAAATCAACATGCAGACATCTTATACCTTCAGGTATTTCACATCTAATCTTTTATGGTAATATTCTATACAAAGCACAAAAATGTCGTCATTCACCTCAAAAGCTAACCAAACCTCATAGGGTCTTTGCATCAGAAATAAACACATTTATTCTAAAGCCAGTTGTTGGCATGATACGAGTTATGTTCTTCTCATATATTCTATGATGGTATGATACTAAACCCCTAACGGGAGGGATTGTGCTTGATTTTCATATGATGAAGACATAATCTTTCAATCAGTTTTATAGTTGAGGTCTGGAGATGGCATGTCAGTAACTGCTTGTAGTCCTTTGTAAATTTATGTATCATGTATTAGTTTCTTCTGTTACCTATTCTGATATTGGACTTGGACTTCTTTAAAACTGAGTTTTACTGTGCGTATTGCTGTGTGTTTATTTATTCTACATTGGCTAGAGGTATAGGGGAGGGTTGAGATCTCACAAAACATGTTTAACCCCGCCGCATTTTTGCACCTGTCCCAAGTCAGGAGCCTCTGGCCTTTGTTAGTCTTGTATGTTTTTTTAAATTTAGTTCATTTATATGTTTCGGAGTTTAGTGTGACGTCCATTTTCACTGAACTAGTACACATTTTTGTTTAGGGGCCAGCTGAAGCCAGCCTCTGGGTGCAGGACTTTCTCGCTGTATTGAAGACCCATTGGTGGCCTTGGGGTGTTTTCTGCTCATTGGTCAGGTTGTTGTCTCTTTGACACATTCCCCATTTCCATTCTCAATTTTATATAAAAAATATCAAGTCAATATCTTCAAGCATCACGAAAAATAGTGTGGAAAACTGATTATTTGAGTGAATTTTCTAAGTCTAAGGACCATAACTCTGCACTAAATCATCAGACCGAAACAAAATTCGAACTTGATCTGTAACTTGTCATTATAAAACTATACACCAACAAGCATTCTGAGAGTATTGCATGGCAATACATAGTCCCCTACTGGTTAAACATTCATTGTATAGGAACAAAATGCTAACTTGATCTATAACTTGTCATGCTTTAACTATATAATAAATATCAAGTCAATATCTTCAAGCAGTTGAAAACTGATTATTTAAGTGGATTTTCTAAGTCCAAGGACCATAACTCTGCACAAAATCATCAGACCAAAACAAAATTTGAACTTAATCTGTAACTTGTCATTTTAAAACTATATACCAATTATCAAATCAATATCTTCAAGCATGAAAAAAAAAACTGAGGAAAACTGATTATTTGAGTGAATTTTCTAAGTCCAAGGACCATAACTCTGCACAAAATCATCAAATGGAATAAAATTCAAACTTGGTCTGTTACTTGTCATTATAAAACTATATACCAATTATCAAATCAATATCTTCAAGCATGAAGAAAAAAAGTGTGGAAAACTGAATATTTGAGTGAATTTTCTAAGTCCAAGGACCATAACTCTGCACAAAATCATCAGACCAGAACAAAATTTGAACTTGATCTGTAACTTGTCATGATAAAACAATATACCATTTATCAAATCAATATCTTCAAGCACGAAGAAAAAAGTATGGAAAATTGATTTGCCAGACTGACCGATGGACAGACGGACAGAATGCAAACCTAAAGTCACCTTTGACTTCGTCGTTAGGGGACTTAAAAACTAAAAACAGTGAAAGCTTTTTCCATCTTCTTTTATTAATATGGGGTAACAGTTCTTTAAATTTGCGCCAATAAACATTGCAAGTACGTTTCGTTTGGCTGGTTATCTATAACTATTTAAAGTTATTGTGTATACCGATGAAAAATAGCTAAAACAGACCAATACTATACAAACAGCAAAATCATCTGGTCACATATAAAACAAATCATTTCTAACAATATCAAGCCTTACCCTTGTTCTTCCATTAATTCTTGCATTTCCAGACATTTCAGTTCCACTTTTCGTTTACGATCATGATCAAGTATTTCTTTATTTGGCTGTTTTATCATGGACTGTTCCAACTTTTTCAGTTCTTCCTCTGACTTGTAGTCTACTCTGTCTTTATGGTTTCTGACAAAGGAGAGATTTTTCTGAACGTAAGCATTGGTACCACTACCTCTGGCGGTTGTTAACCCTATACCATTATACATTGTTGCCAATTACAAGGACTTTCAATACCTGTAATAAATAAAAACAGTCATTGACAAAATTTTATGTACAGCAATCTTTTTGAAATACTCCCGATTCAACTATTGACACCATCTTCTTATAATAAAAGACTTACTCGTGTATTTGGAAAATTGATTGATTGATTGGTCTTTCAACACTATTGTGCTATTTCGTGGCGGTCAGTTTTTATTGGTGGAGGAAGCCGGAGTCCCCGGAGAAAACAACTGACCTACAGTAGGAAAACTGACAATCCTAGATTGAAGTCGAGTGCACCGGCACGAGCGGGGTTCGAACTCACAACCTCAGTGTTTACTGTCTAGTGATTACAGTAGTTGAACTACTTAGACCACTCGGCCACTGAGGCCCACTCGTGTATTTTGAGACATGAAATATATTCCAACAATTTATCATGCATGACATGATTGTTGTATTACGTTATTAACTTTGATGAGTCTTTAAATGAGATACATGTAAGCATGTGTTTTCTTTTGGCATTAGTAAAATATTTAATAACTACAAGCCTTTTTGACAGGTTTTGAAACTTCCTCTCTTTACTGGCCATATTGCCAAATTTACAAAATGTACTTGAGTGAATTTTCCTCCTTTCTGTAGAGAAATGTTGTAATCTTAATAAAAAAACAGAGTTCCAATGTCCCCTACATTGCACATATTTTATCTATCCAATAAAGTTGAGAATTGAGCATTACAAGGGCAATAACTAAAAGAACTTTTTTTTATGTTCTTTAAATCTTTTTACAAACATCTTTGGAGAAATGAAGACTTAAGAATAAATACAATGACTTTTCCAATATAACTAATATTTCCAAGGAGCATTTATCTCCTTTAAAAATATTTGATTGGCACTGATTTTCAAACTTGTCCGAGACCTTTGATATTAATTTGATAAAAATCCAGGGATAAATCTGATGTACAGTAGTTGTCGTTTGTTTATGTAATTTATACGTGTTTCTCGTTTCTCGTTTTTTATATAGACTAGACCGTTGGTTTTACCGTTTGAATGGTTTTACACTAGTACTTTTGGGGCCCTTTATAGCTTGTTGTTCGGTGTGAGCCAAGGCTCCATGTTGAAGGCCGTACATTGACCTATAATGGTTTACTTTTATAAATTGTTATTTGGATGGAGAGTTGTCTCATTGGCACTCACACCACATCTTCCTATATCTATAGAATTTAGTTCAAAATGTAGTTTAGACCACAGGGCTAGATTAATTATATTTAGTCTAGCCCTGACCAAGAAATACTAGCCCTGAATCACTAATGAAGGGTGGCAAGCAACCTGAACCTGCGAGGGGGGTTTGGGGCAAGCCCCCCCTCTCTCCCCACGGTAATTTTTTATAATTACATGCAAAATCCTGCAATCTGAGTATATTATAAAGGTAAAAATGATGTCTCATAAAAGCCCATTTTTGGGGGTCTCAAGAAAGCAAATAAAAGGAAAATTGTTAAAATAATTATGTTTTATTGGGTTTTTTTTTTTTATTATAAAACACCCATATATATATATGCAACCACGCATCCCATAATGCCTGATAGAACTGGACACTATTTTAGTGTTTCTGCAGTTAAAGCTTGGGATGGTCATCTTAAGATGCATTACTTTAATATATAATCAAATATAAAAATCATTCGTGTACATTGTATTTCAAGGTCAAGTATGCCATGGCATGTGTTGTAAATATTAATTCTTTAATTACAACAACATCTTTATATAGCTAAGAACATTGTATCATTTGAGATTTCATAGGTGAACTATATACATGTAAGGGGTTATAATTATTTGCCAGACGAAAAAATTCTTTAATATCATCTGACATGTCTGATGTTCTATTTTATATTGTGAATCCATCATCCCTGTATCTACCATAATAGAATATTTTGTCTTTATGTTGAGATATAGAAACTATTTGATTCATTATTTCAAACATAATTATTTCGCAGATTTCTGGTGAAGGGACTGCACCAATTGCCGAACCTATTATTTGTTTATATATTTTCCCATCAATTCAAATTCATTGTTTTCTGAAATGAGTTTCAACAGATGTATTAAAACATTAACTGGCAGAGCATTGACTTTGAAAGTTAATTTGTCAAAATTATCATCATGATCATAGGCTCGTTCAACTGCACATAATAGAGCAGCTCATAGTCAAATAAGCTCTTTAATATTCAGAAGAAAAGATAATATTATAAAGCATCGATAAGACCGCATTTATATATAAAGAAGGAAACCTTGCGGAACAGAATTTCGGGAAATTGATAATCCTAAATTGTCTAGTAGACACATAGTCTATGATGAAACAATTTAGCGTAAACCGAGTGCAATTCTTCAAGCCTCGGAATATTGGTCCTGCATTAATTTCGAACCCTGAAAATCTGGCTAGAATTGTACACATGAGAGTGCTAACAATACAGTTTTCCATAAAATTAATATTTCTAAGGGGCATAACTCTTTTAAAAATAATTGATCATCATCACCAATGGTTTTAGAACTTGTCCGAGACATTGCTGATACAAACCTATGATATTTATAAAAAAATCTGGTAAGACTTGTACATATGAGAGTGCTAACAAGACCTGACGGACAGTCACACGAACGGACGCTTGTTATTTCTATGTCCCCCTTAGCATGTCGCACAGGGACAATAAACCATGCTAGTGACAGTCTAAAGATGAACCAAGAATATTGTTTCTGAGAGTAGAACAAAAATTGAGAAAAAAAGAGTATTGTTGTAACAGTGAGCCTTTTTTAAACAGGTTATGATTTAATGGCCATATTGCCACATTACTTAGTGAATGTTCCTCCTTTCCATTGAGCAATGTTTTATTCATGAACAATGCCAGTGAGCTTTTGACTGTTCCTTCCTTGAAATCATTTCTACACGTTCGCGCCCAATTTTTATTGGTTTTGTGTTTGATAATTTGTAAACGAGTTTTGGTAAGTGTATTGCTATAAATATATATTATTTCATTGTTTCTAAATAAAGTGAGATTCTGACAAGGTTTTTTTTGTGTCATGGTAAATGTATTGTTATAAACATTTACGACCAGTATTTTATTTTTGTGTTGAATAATTTTTAATCATGTTTTGGTTAGTGTATTGTTATAAATATTTTTTTTCATTGTTTCTAGTAAATAAAGTGCGAATCTGACAACGTTACTTTGGTGTTGAATAAATGGTAAGCATGGTAAGTGTATCGCTAAAAATATATTTTTTTTCATTGTTTCTAAATATAGTGAGATTCTGACAACGTTTTTTTAATGTGTTGAATAAATCTTAATCATGTTTAGGTAAGTGTATTGCTCTATATATATATCTATATATATATATATAAATTATTTTTATCATTGTTTCTAAATAAAGTGAGATTCTGACAACGTTTTTCATGTGTTGATAAAATTTGAATCATGTTTTGGTTAGTGTATTGCTATAAATATTTCTTTATTGTTTCAAAAGGAATTGGGATTCTGACAACTTTTTTTTTCATGTGTTGAATAATTCGTAATCATGTTTTGGATAGTGTATTGCTATAAATATTTTTTTTTCATTGTTGAATAAAGTGAGATTCTGATAACGTTTTTTTTTTTTTGTGTGTGTTGAATACATCTTATAGCAGTTTCGATCCAGGGCATTTATTTCCATATTAAAAGAAGTTTGGAGGTACACTATATATGAGGTTAAAAAAAAACATAAAGGAGTCAAGCTGTTAAAAACAATTATCTTTCATGTTTTTTATTTAAATCTTCAAAGTTTTACTCATACCAAGCTAAATACATGCAGTATTTACATCAAAGCAAGTTAAAACAACAATCATGATTTTTAAACACTCAACAATAACACCAAATTAGGCTGTGTATAAATACCAATTAGCAGTATTCATACATAATTAACATTTAATAATTAATCATCAAATCAATTTAAAACAATATTTTATTTAAATTTTTTTTCTGAAAATAAAAATATTTTGATATAAACATCTACATAACATCTAAAAATTTATCAGGTTTTTGAATAAAAAGGGTGCGAATGTGTAGGGTGCGAACGGACCTAGAGGGCGAACGTGTGGGGTGCGAACGTGGGGTTGACAACCAAGAAATCGAAATATAACGGAATTTTGAGACCAGGTGACATTTTTCAAAAATTCAAGTTAAGTACCTTGTGTTATATTAGGGTATATAGGAAATTTTTTTCTGAGAAAAGTGTCTGTGTATGGTCCTGCTCGTTCATATCCAAACGAGATTATACTCATATGGTCAGACCATATGAGTAAAAGCATATATGGTCATGACCATAGGCATATGGTCCAAATACTCATATGGCCCAGAACATCCACACTTAACAATGGGAATCTGTCATTGCCTGTGGAATGTGTATTTATTACTTTGCAATTATTATTTTTTTGTTAGCTGAGCCATTTGTGTGTTTGCAGTTATTATCGTAAGAATAAGGATTTCTATCATAGTTGGTTCATATAATTATTACAATTGTGGACAAAGAAATATATCATAAAAATAAATGATGTTTGAAATGTGATTTGGAAAAAAGTTTTAAATGCAATACATGTAGATGGATGAAACATGAACTATAGGCAATTTTCATCACATGCTAATAAAGTAACAAATTCCATGAATACATTTTCCCAAAAATCAGAATGTTTTGATGTACACTCTCAAATAACAAGTACTGGTAATAAAACAAAAATACTTTGTTGAAAAGTTGTTTCTTTGAAATAACATACGTCCAATCTGTAAAGTCAATGTTTTGACCACGTTTCTACAGAAATGAAATGTTCATTTCTCGACCGGTACCTCGAATGACCGAATAACACCGTTATTATCCGAATAACACTTGTAATGACCGAATAACACTTGAAATTTTAATATTAGCACATATTGGTGACTTTTAAACATTGATTATTAAATAATATTATATTATAAGTGTATTTTATAACTTAAAATGATATATAGAAAGCAGGTAAGTTCATAAAGATCATTATAAATATAGAGTGTACATCCAACATGGAGACCAATGAAAACACAATGGAAGAATAAAAGAATGATTGCATATGCATTCAAAGAGAAATGCTATGAAAATAAAGTATTAATTTATGTACTGTATATACATAGTATTGTCCAATAATTGTTTTTCAGTAAGGTTTTGAAAAGTTAACAAGTACATCAAAGCCATGAAATTACTCCAATCACCTATTAGTTTTCTTAACGATTTACTCAATATTGAATGAAACGTAATACTTCAACGGTTTACACTTTTTATTTTTCACGGAGATATTTTAAAGCTGTGTCAGGCTATAATATTTATCATTTAAACTCCGATTTGTATTATGTAATCAAGTCTTGAATGTTGTTCTATCTAATCAACTTTGTTGTAAAATCAGAGCGTTGCATCTAATAATGATCAATTATCAGTCCAATGAGGTTAACACACCTGTAGAGTTTTAATTTGTCACTTGTTACTTCACAGTCAAAGTATGATAATAAAATTTTACACATAGCGCGATGCATTGCGGCCGAATTTTATGCGTAGCGGTACCGCAATGCATGGATAGCCTAGGGAAAACACTAAGCAATCATTCTTTTATTCTTCCCATAGTGATTCCTTGGTCGCCATGTTGGATGTACACATTATATTTATAATGATCTTTATGAACTTACCTGCTTTCTGTAAATCATTTTAAGTTATAAAAACACTTATAATATAATATTATTTAATAATCAATGTTTAAAAGTCACCAATATGTGCTAATATTAAAATTTCAAGTGTTATTCGGTCATTCGTGTTACCCTTTCTCGACTGATCATAGAAAAATTGCTGTTTCATCAACTTGGTAAAAATGGAAAGTTGCTGATGACGAAAGCTTGCCCCAGTTTCCCAGTAGCATGAGCCTTGTCCCTACTGTCTGGACAATGCTAGCTACATGTAGAACAGGTCAACCTGTTTTTTTTGTGTTTGTTTTTTTTTTTTTTTGAATACCATTACGTCTGCCTTTAGCCTTCTGGAAAAACTCTAGACAGACTGTGATACTTGTGTTCTAGCAATTCAGGTGTAAGATCAAAATTTGTACATCTTTAAAAAGAAGAACATTGTATTTCTTCCAAATATTTTGGACTCTTTGTTCACTGTGTAGGACTGGGACGTTGTGAAAATATATGTGGGAACGAACATGTGTTCTCCTTTATTTTGGCTTATTTGACCTTTAGCAGTTGTTTAAAATCTTCATTTTCATTAAACTGCTTCTATTTAACGTAACACATACTCAGAAATTTATACATATACTTCAAAACTCAATATTTTTACATTTCAATACATCGTTATTTTCGTTTTTCTATCGATCTTCCTGTCTGCTACGTCAAGCATGCGCACTTAAGGAAGAAGGGGGATAACTCATTCAGGTTTTTTGGCGCGACAATTACAAATGAGAAAGTTGTGTTATTTTCATTGCTTCGTTACTTATACGATTAATAACATTGCTTAACCAAATTTGCCGTTGATTAATCTGAGACTACTAAGTAGTCTAAAGATGAATTAAGAAAATCATAATCGCGCACCATGCATTCTGGAGCCTCCTCATGGGGTTTTTGATTATGAGATTACTTGGCCGTTTTTATAGTGGTTATTTGATTCCCATACCAAATATTTCATGATTATTTGGTTATTTGATAATCTAGAACGGTATTTTTGATTATTTGATTATCATGCTTGTTTCAAAAAATAATTAATGATTATGTGATTATATTGGCAAAAAAATTGTGATTATGTGATTACTTGGACACCCCCATGAGGGCCTCAATTCTAACACACTATTCAAGATCTAAGATTTAAAATGAGCTCATGGGTTTCTGATACTTTCATGAATCCCAAAGTTGTGCATGATTTGTTCTCACTTCACGACAAATATGTTGTTACATCAAACAAAGGCCCAAACAATATTGTTTTATATGCAAAAACCTTTATTTGGAATGTCTTATTAAAGAACTTGGAATTCACAGCGAAACGAAGATCCCAAAATTTTCCCCTACATCATTCAAATAAGAGGAAATTTTAGAAAATCATAAATCCGCCTTTTTCTGCTTTTAGTATTAAGATACAAAAAAGTGATGATGAATTTCTCCAATTTCTAAACTGGATAAAAAACTTCTCAAAAATCCTTATATAAAAAACAATATATATGACCGGGTCGTCCAGATATTTGACTTAGAATCTTTTTAATTAAAGTTCTTACGTTCATGAAAAAAAGCTTTTCGTACAAAAAAAAACAGAATCGTAGATACACATTCCTTGTTTTAGGTCATCAAAAATCTTACTTAGTGAAGTGAATCCCACTAATTCTGTGAAGAATCACACTGATTCTTACAAAAAATACACCGAAGATGATATCATCAAAATGCTGGACTTTTTTTTATCGTAAACGTATTTGTTGAGTTTGGTGGGTTCAGATTTCAATATACAATTGATATTGTCCACCACTACTGGCCGACTTGTGTTTGTACTCACATGAAGCAGATTTCAGTATACAGAACCTCATCAAAGATCTAAAGAAAAAGCATCTTTCCAAAATTTTTAATTTCACTATCAGATATTTTGATGATATTTCTGCCGCCCAATAACCCTTATTTCAATGAGTTTTTACATCTGATATATCCGAAATAACTTGAGACTAAGGATACTTCCGAAAGTAAAAGGTCTGCTTCATACCTGGATTTTTTCCTCGATATTGATAACGATTGACGACTTCAAACTAGAATTTATGACAGACGTGATGATATGACAACTTCGCATTTCTCAGCAGTTACATACCCTCTGTTCCCTCTTATGGGTTTACATATCTCAGTTACCTAAAATACGTTTCGCTTGTACATGTTCACACTATTCGGACTTCATTTTAACATGTATGTGCTTCTTACACAAAAGCTGCTCCAGCAGAGTTATACAAGGAAGAACAACTGTAATAGTCACTACTGCTACAAATACGTTTTACGGCCACCATCACGAATTAGTTGATTGATACATTGTGTCGTTGGTTCGATTCAGTAGCGACATGTTTTTGCGTTTTATCTTAGATTTTTGATACCAGTATATTTGTCAGATCTGTAATTTTACCGATTGTGTCATTTTTTCTATTTTGATATTTTGACTGAATGTGAATTCGCATGGCGGTGATGCTTGCATAGCAGGTGTCGCTAACTCTTTGATGCTCCCGGTCTCACTCCTTCCGCACGGGGTTCATTGCGATTCGATCAGTTTTTGTTTGTTACCTTGATATTAGCAGTTTTGTTTACAGTGTGATGGAAAGAAAGATGATTTGACCATACTACATCTCGTGTAAATAAATTAGCCCAACTTAATTTCTCAATTTTGTTTTTTCGTGATGCTGAAGCTCAGTTATCAGTGCCATCGCCTAAAGAAATAAAACATGTGAAGCTGGTGTCAGGGCCTTTTATAGCTAACTATGCGGTATGGGTTTTTCATTGTTGAAGGCCGTACGGTGACCTATAGTTGTTAACTTCTATGTCATTTGGTCCCTGGTGGAGAGTTGTCTCATTGGCAATTATACCACACCTTCTTTTTATAAATACACATGCAATGACGAAATGTAGATGATGTTCTCTCACTAAACAATTCAAAATTTGGTGACTATCCCATCGAACTTGTGACAAAGAATACAACAGATACAGTTAAAAAAAACCTGTTGTTATAGTTAATATTGATTAAGAAGAACACTAGTATACTGATACATACCTTAGCTTTATTGATAAACTCGCGGTCATTTTGTCAAAAACTGACTGACCGCACTCACCTGCGGGAGAAAAGTCATTCCGATGTCATTTCAAATTACATTGGTCTGAGTAATAAACGAGACAAGCTCTCATTTAGTTATCTGTGGCATAACATTCTCTTATTTAACAAAAAATATTCACAGATTGACAAGATATTGATGAAAAGTCGACCTACCCTATATTTTTTTTTTTATATTTTATACCAGAAAAGCTCAACAGGAAGTGCCAGTAAAGGTGTTTCTCGCTTAACAGGTTGGTTGAGATTTGATGGTTTACCAGGCGTGTTAAGGGTTCAATGAGTTCCTGCGCGGCTGTCCTGTCGTTTGCAGCCCAATCATCCGAATAAAGTGCTGGATCTTTTCAAAATTTCGTTCAAACTTCTATTCGTTTCTTGTTTTTGACTGTTAGTTGACAAAAAAAAAAATCACAGATTGACAATAAATTGTTGAAAAGTCGACCTACCCTATATTTTTTTTTTATATTTTGTACCAGAAAAGCTCAACAGGAAGTGCCAGTAAAGGTGTTTCTCGCTTAACAGGTTGGTTGAGATTTGATGGTTTACCAGGCGTGTTAAGGGTTCAATGAGTTTCTGCGCGGCTGTCCTGTCGTTTGCAGCCCAAACATCCGAAAAAAGTGCTGGATCTTTTCAAAATTTCGTTCAAACTTCTATTCGTTTCTTGTTTTTGACTGTTAGTTGACAAAAAAAAAAATCACAGATTGACAATAAATTGTTGAAAAGTCGACCTACCCTATATTTTTTTTTTTTTGATATTTTGTACCAGAAAAGCTCAACAGGAAGTGCCAGTAAAAATGTTTCTCGCTTAACCGGTTGGTTGAGATTTGATGGTTTACCAGGCGTGTTAAGGGTTCAGTGAGTTCCTGCGTGGCTGTCCTGTCGTTTGAGCCCAATCATCCGAATAAAGTGCTGGATTTTTTTCAAAATTTCGTTCAAACTTCTATTGGTTTCTTGTTTTTGACTGTTAGTTGGGTATGTTTTTAATAGGTATGATTGCCAATGAGACAACTCTCCACAATAGACCAATTGACACAGAAATTAACAACTATCATGAGGTCACCGTACGGCCTTCAACAATGAGCAAAGCCCATACCGCATAGTCAGCTATAAACGGCCCCGAAATGACAAATGTAAAACAATTCAAACGAGAAACTAACGGCCTAATGTATGTACAAAATAATGAACGAAAAACAAATATGAAACACAGCAACAAACGACAACCACTAAATTACAGGTTCCTGACTTGGGACAGGCACATACAGAATGTGGCGGGGTTAAAACTAGTTTGAAGGCGCTAACCCTCCCCTAACCTGGGACAGTGGTGTAACAGTACAACATAAGAACAAACTATAAAAATCAGTTGAAAAAGGCTTAACTCATCAGACGGATACAAATAGAAATACATCCATCAAAAACACAAAGTGGACGTGGACGGGTACTTGTACATCCCAACAACAAAAAAGACACTTAGCATAGATCTGAGAGTACTCGCAGTTATTGACAGCTAGTTCAAAGCCAATAACAACAAATTTAAAAAATCATGCATCTAAGACTAAATTATCAATCAGTTCACATCCAACATCCAATGGATTTAGTGTAAAGACGTCATAAACAGTCAGAGAAAAACATGACCTTGTGCAATGCCAAATACAGGTATCGACAGATTGTAGAGCCATGAATGTGTGGATATGTATATAACAATAATATTTAGTTTGATTTTAATTTACTGATAACAAAGTCAATATTACTACCAACAAAAACAATATTCAACGATCTAATTACGGTGTGGAATTGGTAACCTTTTCGAATAAGTTTATTTAAAGGTTTCAAGTAATTTGTGGTAACGAAATCCCTGACTTAATAATTTACCAGTAATACATATAGATTACCTTCATTAAAATCCAAAACGTCACAACAGACACAGTCATAGCGAACGAGTTGTGATATATAAACACCGTAAGATGGTGCCAAAGGATCATCACCATTCAAAAAAGGAAAATTAACAATAGAAAACGAAAAATCGTCCCTTTTGTCGTAAATTTTAGTGTAGAGTTTCCTATGTAAAAATGAAATATCTAAATCTAGGAAAGGACAGTTATTAGCGTTTCTATTTGATTTATTTAAAGTATGTTCCTTTGGGTAAATTTCGGCAGTATATTTAGAAATTTCTCGATTATCTAACGAAAAAATATCATCAAGATAACGGTAAGTGCATTGAATTTATCAATTAAATGCAATTTAGACGGGTCTTTACTGAGTTTAGTCATAAACTGTGATTCAGAACAGTACAAAAACAAGTCTGCTATTAAAGGGGCGCAATTGATGCCCATAGGAATACCTACAACCTGTCGATAAAATATATTGCAGAAACGTACATAAATATTATCAAGGAGAAACTTTAACAGCTTCAATCATCTTATCACACCTCCAGTAAGTATATCTAGCATATTTACCTTTCTCATTAGAGAAGAAGGCTTTAAATGAGTTGCAGCAAATATATTTGCATTCAGCTTTACCAAACGACCATTTAATTAAATAGGAAAACTTTTGTTTGATAAGATTGTGTGGAAGTGTAGTGTAAATAGTTGAAAATTCAAAACTGTCAACTGAATCAAAAGGACCATCAAAAGCACGTAATTTATCTAAAACATCCAAAGAATTTTTTACACTTCAAAAATAGTTAATTCCATTATTTTCATATATTTTATTACAAAAGTTAATGATAAGTTCTTTGATAGTAGTTAAGGAGTAGTTAAAAGCACTGAAAGATTAGTTGTAGAACACTTACTAGAGGCCGAGATGAAACGATATATTACTGGTTTTTTTTGTGTAATTTAGGTAACCAATACATAGTAGGGACCTTCAAATGTTCAGAAGAGGCCTTAAGCTGTGATGTGGTTATGATATGTTTGTTTACTATATGACTCTCTGTGGAGCGCACGGACTTGAATGTAGATGAATTTAAAATTTCATTCTTAAGAACGTCTGTGTAGTATATACGGCATACCACCACCACATTGTTGGCTGCTTTGTCGGCCTGTACAAACACAAACCTCTTTGAAAGTACTTGAAGTTTGTTTCTTAATCTAGAAATAGGCGTATTAAGTACTCTTCTATTTATTTCTGAATTATTCTATGTCTGTTTGCCAGCAATATACATTGAACAACAATGCAGGCGAAGGGGTACAATGCATGAGCACTGTGTTTACCATCACCAAGGGTTAAACATGAAAATAATACTCCCAATTGATACGATATTCCCGGGCTTGTGTTTCCTATCATGATTTCCTTGATAGAGGATTGCTGCTCACAAGGAAGCTATTAAACCAAGAGTTCCAAATGGTGAAGTTGAAATCATCCCTTCGTAAATTTTACGGACGCCATCACGAGTTGGTTGACCGTTATGGAATAACCGTTTCACAGATGATATCGGATATGTTCCTTATGTCGTAACTACAATACCCTTCCCTTTTCACGAATGTGACTTACCGAATTAGACTATTTACCGGATTTGTAATAACATAAGCAACACGACGGGTGCCATATGTGGAGCAGGATCTGCTTACCCTTCCGGATCACCTGAGATCACCCCCAGTTTTTGGTGGGGTTCGTGTTGCTTAGTCTTTAGTTTTCTATGTTGTGTCATCTGTAGTTATTATTTGTCTTTTGTCTTTTTATTTTTGGCCATGGCGTTGTCAGTTTGTATTCGATCTATGAGTTTGACTGTCCCTCTGGTATCTTTCGTCCCTCTTTTATAGAATTGATGCATCAGAAGAGCTTTCGGCTATATTTGTCTTGTGAGGAACGCTTAAATCCAAATTTTTTCAATCTAATTAAAATATAGAACTCTGATTTCGTTATACTACATACGAGTATGTAGTATAACGAAATCCGAGTTCTATATTTTAATTAGATTGAAAATTTTTAAAGGCAGGAATGATTAAAAACTTGACTACCGAGGAGCTGATCACCGTGGTGATTTTTTTTTTACAGAAACCGTAAATTTAAATAAGTTCCGGGTAAAGTAACCTATCATTTAAACTCAATCTAAAAGGTTGACAATTCAACACTGGCGTCTGCAATTAGCTCTTTCGAGGATTATGTCAGGCAATAAGCTAAACGCGAAAAGGAAGATGTAGATACTCTTTTCGAATGGGTTAAGGCTGTGATCGAGTCGTTGCTTCAGATAAGAAATAAAAAAAAAATGTTGTGATCAACGCATATAAAGCCTGAAATTTATTTCGCGAAAGCGAGACAAAACAATCCTAAATTCCGTCGGCGGTGTCGGTGTCGGCAGCGGCGGCGTCAACATTTAGGTTCAGTCTGTGGTTCAAGTTTTTTGGACATCAATAACTTTGTGAAACCTACATGGAATTTTATGAAACTACAGAAGCTTGTTTATGACCAAAATACAGTATCCAGAGCAACATTTTGAAAATATTTATTTTCATTTTTCCTTATTTTACTAATAAATGGACTTAGTTTTTTTTACATTTAACTTCAGATTTTGTCTGAGGTAAAAGTTTTTCAGTCATCAATAACTTTGTCAAACCTTCATGGAATTTCATAAAATTTGGACAGAAGCTTGTTTATGACCAAGACAGTACCCAATCCAGAGAAATATTTTGCAAATATTTCTTTTCGTTTTTCCGTATTTTACTGATAAATGGACTTAATTTTTGTACAATTAACACTCAGGTTGAGTCTGATGTTAAAGATTTTCAGTCATCAATATCTTTGTCAAAGCTTTATGGAAATTTATGAAATTTGGACAGAAGCTTGTTTATGATCAAAATATAGTATCCAGAGCGAAATTTTGAAAATATTTATTTTCATTTTCCGTATTTTACTGATAAATGCACTTAGTTTTTTAATTTACAGTTAACCAGTAGATACAGTCTGGGTTAAAGTGTGTTACACATCAATTACTTTGTCAAACCTTCATAGAGTTTTATGAAACTTTGGCAGTAGTTTTTTAATGATCAAGGGTAATGTCTGAAGCAAACCTTTGGAAATATATATATTTTTTTTTCATTTTTAGTATTTATCTGATAAATGGACTTCATTTTTTACAGTCAACATTTACAGACAGTCTGGGGTTAAATTTTACATGGTAAATTTGAAAACCTTCATGGATTGTTATGAATTAAACTTGGGACTGAAGTTAATCTTCAAGACCACGAAATAGCATCTAGAGAAAAAGTTTGATTTTTTTTTCAAAATTCTGTATTTTACTGAATGTGAATGGACTCGCTTTTTAATAGATATAGGAAGATGTAGTGTGAGTGCCAATGAGACAACTCTTCATACAAATAACAATTTATAAAAATAAACCATTATAGGTCAATGTACGGCCTTCAACACGGAGCCTTGGCTCACACCGAACAACAAGCTATAAAGGGCCCCAAAATTACTAGTGTAAAACCATTCAAACGGGGAAACCAACGGTCTAGTCTATATAAAAAACGAGAAACGAGAAACACGTATAAATTACATAAACAAACGACAACTACTGTACATCAGATTCCTGACTTAGGACAGGTGCAAACATTTGCAGCGGGATTAAACGTTTTAATGGTACCAAACCTTCTCCCTTTTTCTGAAACAATAGTATAACATCACAACATAGAAAAACACACGATAAAATATCAATTGGAAGGTTTAACTCAATCAAAAAAGTAAATTAACACACAATGAACGAATAAATTCGATCTGTGATACCTGAAAGTAAATACATAGCTAATAAAATATTAGGGACAAATATTCAAGGCCAAAAAGCAAACAAACAAGTCCAAACAAAGCCATGGCAAGACACCACCGCGAAATATTTAACCCTTAGAAAATAATCACTTTTGAAAAAACCGGTTTTCATAATATATACAGGTAAATGAAAATAACTTTGTCGTTTTAGGTATACTACTTCTGTCTATATAAAATCTTCCAATAATTAGGAATACCAAGAAAGGTCTGTCATATAAATACATAATTTAACACTAGATACATAAGGGGTGAATATCAACAATAACACTTCCCTGTACAGATTTAAGGAGAATAATCTTGATGTTCATACAAATGTAGTATGAAGAAGTGAAAATTAGTAGATATTCCAAATAATCAAAGCTGGTATACAGACAAGATCCATATTAATATAAAATAACAAAAAAGTATTACAAATAGTATCAACAGGTCGAATTAACAAGAAAGTACGATTTGAGAGTACTCGCAGTAACTGACAGCTAGTTAAAAGCCAGAAACAATTAATAATAAAAATCATGCATCAGAGACTAAAATCAACTAAAACACATCCCAGGGATTTAGTATTTTAACGTCATGAACAGTCAGAGAAGACATGACTTGTGCAATGCCAAAATAAATGTATCGACAGGTAGTAGGATAGTGAGGAGCTACTTTTTAGAGATAAAATTAACGTGTGTGTCTCTCTAAACATCCCGCCTCAAAAGAAGATACAATTTAGTTATGTTTTAATTTGCTAATGACAAAATCGATATTAGTGCCAATGTAAACTATATTCAGGGATCTAATTACAATATTGGTACAATAACTCTTACTTATAAGTTTGTTTAAAGGTTCGATGAGTTTACACGGATCACATAGTGATTTCCTCGCTTTAAGTACAATATTACCGTAAAATTTAGGATGTGAAACACCATTTTTTGATAAGTTTTCTACAGGTACAGCCAAATTTACTAATCAAATCTTTGTATCTATGAAAGAATTTAGTAAAAGTTTTAAGTAATTTATGGTATCGAAATCCCTTACACAATAATTTCCCAGTGATGCATTGATTACGTTCGTTAAAATCTATGACATCAGAACACACACGGGCATACCGAACGAGTTGGGATATATAAACACCGTATGATGGAGCCAAAGGCACATCGCCGTCTAAAAATGGAAAATTAACAATAGGAAATGAAAAATCGTCTCTTTTGTCGTAAATTTTAGTATGTAGTTTCCCGTTAGAAATTGAAATGTCTAAATTTAGAAAAGGGCAACTGCTGCTGTTTATGTTAGATTTTGTTAAAGTAAGTTCTTTTGGGTAAATTTCGGAAGTATATTTAGAGAACAAGTCAACATTACACTTTTACACTGACAGCAGCAATCACAGGCGTGAAACATGGTTCAGTGGAACCCCTTATGATTTTTATTTTTTGATTAGTTGTTATTGGTTTTGAACTAGCTTACAGTAACTGCGAGTACTATCAGATCTGTACTTTGTGTCTTCGGTGTTATTGGTGGGGTTTTATGTGCTGGTGAGTTAAGCCCTTTTCAACCGATTTTTATAGTTTGTTCTTATGTTGTACTGTTACGCCACTGTCCCAGGTTTGAATGAGGGTTTGATTTGGTGCCAGTAAACATGTTTAACCCCGTCAGATTCTGTATGTGTCTGTCCCAAGTCTCATCGCGAGGAGCTTGTAATCCAATGGTTGTCGTTTGTTGTTATATAACATTTGTTTTTCGTTTATCAGTTTTTACTCAAATCATGCCGTTAGTTTTCTCGCTTGAATTATTTTACATTTGTCATTTCGGGGCCTTTTATAGTTTACTGTGTAGTATGGCTTTTGCTCATTTTTGAAGGCCATACGGTAACATACAGTTGTAAACTTTTTGTCATTTGGTCTCTTGTGTCAATGGCTATCATACCACATTTTCTTATTTCTATATTATTTAGCTGTGTCTTCCAAGTGCTCCACAAAATAAATGAATTATTAACATCAACTGATTTTATTAGCAATCATAGCCAGGCTTTAAAGTCATTGTGAAACTACCTATTCTAGGGGCGGTGTGAATCAGAAGTGGATACTTAAGAATTCCAATGATCTGTTAGAGTACATTTAATCTAAGTCTCCTAAAATAGTTGACTTTTCTACCCTGTACAAAAGCATTTCCCATTCCAAACTAAAAGATATATTGAAATAATTGGCTCTACTTTGCTTCATTAAAAAGAATGACCAACATAGATACATGTATTTTGTCTTCGGAATGGATAAAACATACTTTGTAAAATATCATTGATTCAAACAAAAAATCGTCTGAAACTGATATTATCAAGATGCTTGATTTCTTGATTGACAACGTATTTGTTCTTTTGTAGGACGTGTTTTTCAACAAACAATCGGAATTCTTAGAGGAACCAACTGTGCGCCTCCACTTGCCAACTTGTTCCTTTAGTCATACAAGACTGACTTCATGCAGGAGCTTCATGAAGAATGAAAAGAAAAGAAACTAGCATTATCCTGTTACTTCACATTCTACTATATATATGATGTCCTATAAGTAAATAGGTCAGAGTTTGGTGATTGTGTTGATTATTATAACCCGTTGAACTTGACTAAAGGATACAACAGATACAGTTACGACTGCCTCATATCTTGACTTTCATCTAGAAATTGGCAATGATGGTCGCTTGAGAACAAAACTTTACGATAACAGATGATTTCAGCTTCCCAATTGTGAGCTTTCTATTTTTATGTAGCAACATTCCAGCAGCCCCTCCATATGAAGTGTATATCTCCCAAGTTGAAACGATATTCCAAAACTGGCATTTCCTATCATGATTTCCTTGATAAAGGGTTGCTGCTTATAAGGAAACTATTGAACCAAGAGTTCCAAGTGGTGAAGTTGAAATCATCCCTTCGAAAATGTTACGGACGCCATCTTGAGTTGGTTGACCACTATGGAATATCTGTTTCAGATTGTGATGGATAAGTTCCAATTGTTGTAGACACAATCCCATCCTCTTTTCCTCAAATGTGACAGAATTATGCTTATCCATGGGTTTGTACTTACATTAGCAACACATGTGGAGCAGGATCTGCTTATCCTTCCAGGCACCTGAGATCACCCCAAGTTTTTGGTAGGGTTCATTTTGCTGTCTTGAGTTTTCTATGTTGTTTGTCTTTTCGTTGTTTTTCGTTTTTTACTATGGCTTTGTCAGTTCGTTTCGACTTATGAGTCTGAATATCCCTTTGGTATCTTTTGCCTTTCTTTTGGAATATTGTTTTAATTGGTATAAACAATGATTTTGTTATCATTAAACTAAAACCCAACTAAATATTATTGTTATACACATATAAAATTGAGAATGGAAATGGGGAATATGTCAAAGTAACAAACAAACCGACCAAAGAGCAGAAAACAGCCAATGGGTCTTCAACACAGTGTGGAAAATCTCGTACCTGGAGGCGGGCTTCAGCTGGCCCCTAAATAAAAATGTGTACTAGTTCACTGAAAATGGACGTCATACTATACTCCAAAACATATAAATGAACTAAAATTTAAAAAACATACAAGACTAACAAAGGCCAGAGGCTCCTGACTTGGGACAGGCGCAAAAATGTGCCAGGGTTAAACTTGTTTTCTGAGATCTCAACCCTCCCCCTATACCTCTAGCCAATGTAGAATAAACAAACACACAGCAATATGCACAGTAAAACTCAGTTTAAAAGAAGTCTGATTCCGATTTCAAAATAGGTAACAAAAGAAACTAAGCAAAATGACAATGATACATAAATTAACAAAGGACTACCAGCAGTTACTGTACATTCAGGGTCCTATTGTCTATCGATACCTACATTTTTGGCATTTCACAAGGTCATGTTTTTCTATGTTAATGACATCATTACATTAAATCCATTGGATGTTGGATGTGTACTGATTGATATTTTAGTCTAAGATACATGATGTTTTTTTCAGTTGTTAAAGTTTTGAACTAGCTTTTAATAATTGTGAGTACTCTCAGATCTATACTATGTGTCTTTGTTTATGTTAGTTTTTTGTGCTATGTATCGATCTGATGAGTTAATCTATTCTAAACTGATTTTTATAGTTTGTTATTATGTTGATCTGTTACACTGCTGTCCAAGGTTAGGAGGAGTGTTTGGCACTTGCAAACATGTTTAACCCTACCACATTCTGATTGTGTCTGTAAGGAGTATGTTATTAAGTGGTTGTAGTTTGTTGCTGTATATCATATTTGGTTTTTGTTTATTGTTTTGCACATAAATCAGGCCGTTAGTCTTCTTGTTTGATTTGTTTTATATTTCTTATTTTTGGGCCTTTTATAGCTTGATATGTGATGTGGGTTTTGCTTTGGCTTTGCACATTAAAGGGCTGGTGAAAAAAAAATCAAAATGATACAGCTTAAGAGGTAAGAGGTTTAGGTAGTTTTGGCAGTTTTGTTTCAACCCTTCCTTGTTGATATTTACATTTTAAATTATGATATATGGATGGATGAATGTGTAACTTCTACTGCTAAATCATTTAAGACCTTTGGGGTTCACTGATGAAATCCAAAGTTAGTGATGTAAATGAAATATACCATCTTTGTTCTTCATTTTTATTTACCCTAAATCCAATGTATAATTGACAATATATAAAAATCAAATATGTCTATAGCACAGCATGCATCATAAATTCATGCACCATTAAAATCTAAAGAGTTTTGTAACATAACAAAATGCCCTCTTATTGTTTGGCAGTAATCAAGTAGAAAAAAATATGCATAAAATAGGCTACTGTGACAGACCACTTATTGATACTGATCAATGTAAATATTTGCTAGTTGTAGAGAATTTTGCTTCACGGCCTTAAACATAATGATTTAAACCGTAAACTACACAAACAAATAACATTTGCACATTTCAAGTCAATAAATATCCTCTTTGCTTTAGTGAATTTTGAAACATACATTGGTATTGAATTAATACTTGTTATCTCACAGTATGTTGTACAGAAAAAACTTTCTTAATAAAACTTTTTGTTTTACAAATAATTCATACTTTATAACTGAAAAGATACTGTACTTGACAAGAATTTCTTTAATTCAGTATCTGGCCTTTATACATTTGTCCGATTGACAAAAACAAAAGTTCATTGAAATTTGAAGGCCATACATGTGTATGAGATAGAACAACCATGAAAAAAATGAATGCATACAAAAAGGTCAACAAGATGTCTTAACTTATGTAACAGTTCAATGATCTTGAATGAATAGTGTAGTGTCTCTCACATCTTTAGTGTTGGACCTTGACAAAGCTTTACCGGTACTTATTGTAAATATAAACAATGAATATGGTATATCATCAGGTTACTTATTCAGTAAAAGAGCATTATTCTCCAATTACTATGGGAATAAGTCATCATTACCCAACTAACCATGTGATCACAATGTAAAAAACAAAATTACAATACAGCTTTGGTTAAAATCACATTAATTACTAGAAATATAAAATTGTTCAAAAACCTTTTCCAAAATATATCTCATTAGCATCTTAATAAAAAAGTGTACATTTTTATAAGTATAAATCACTTCTCTTTCATTATCAAAGTTCAGAAACAGTAAATTATGAGTATTTTGCAGTATACCGTCTTTGTATACATCTGACTTTTAAATTAAAGTGTCAACAATCCAGAAATTCTGAAGCTGAACATGTTATGTTTGAAGATTCTCAAATAATGTAAAGTAAAAAAACAAGTGAATCTGTGAGCTACTGCTCACTAATGATACCCTTGCCCCGCTTAAAGTATAAGGTAAACAGGAAGTTGTTGAGTGATGAATCTGAAAACGCATCACACGGTATAGCTGACTCAAATTTTACAAACCCTTAAACCAAATTTCAGAAATTATTGTAATGTAGTTCCTGAGAAAGATGCGACAAAAAATATTCATGGGACGGACGGACGGACGGACTGACTGATGGACTGACAGATTGAATGATGGATGGACGGACAGACAGACAGAGGTAAAACAGTATACCCCACTTTTTTAAAGCAGGGTATAAAAAATGTCAGGGATTATTTTTGCTAATTTGGTGAATTAGATAAAATCTGGAATATATCCCCTCCCGTTTTGTCACGTGCACTGAAGATCAAATAAGTGACAAGAAGACATGAAAATAAAATAACAGGCACTGGTTTTGTCTTTGAAATAAAAAAATTAAAACTCTGTGAAATAAACCACATTGCACTTTCACATATAGTAAAATTAATTTTGAGACTATACATTGATTGCAGAGGAGCACAAGTCAGTTCCCACTGTAACCCAAAATTCATAAGCACCTTCTCACATAAATATACATTTAAAATGATTATCACAGAAATTTGAATATTTATGAAAATATTGACTGCTGATAAAATTTTACAATGCCCTCTCAATATTTTTTATAACCATCAGGTTTACCCCACACATCATAATGTCAAAATGGTATTTCAATCATCACAACAATAAATCTAAACTATTCATAAATAATAAGGCATGACAAACCCTTTTTTGTTCTTGATTTGAAAAACTACAAAGTATCAAAGTTGTCAAAATCTACCAATTATTTTTTGTTTCAAATATAAAAATATAAATGTAAACACTAACTACCTCTGAATATGATAAAGTTTACTATTTCTTTATAGCTAATTCAAGCATTCTATTGATTGATGGGCTAGATTTATTATCCAAGCAGTTTCTAAAAGTTCTAATAATCATTTATATACTTCAATACAAACAACTGACTTCAGTCATGGTAGCATTAAACCTAGCATGTGATTTAAATATTGTTACAATTTTTTACTATAATAATTCTAAAAGAATTGCACCATCCCATGATTCATTATGCTGTTGCTTTTGTTTTTCCTTTTTTCTCAAACCATTCATCACTCTTGTCTTCTGCCATTGCCTGAAAAATTATAAAGTTATCTTAAGTGAAATTATTCTACTAATAATACATAGTGTTGTGTTATCATTTAATGAAAAATACTGTAAACAGTTTACTATCATATGTGGCCATGATTCTCTTTTGGTCACAAGTATACTTGATATGCTAAACTAAGGGACTGACAGTCCACCAACAGTGGTATGCCACTAGTACATGTAATAACAAAACATAACAGACATACTCAGTTGTGTTAGACAACCATATTAACCAACCTATTTAAGCCATTTCAATTGATATTTTAAAGTGTGTCTTTTTATGTTGTAATGTTACACTACTGTCTCAGGTTAGGGTGAAGGTTGGCGCCTGTTAAAACGTTTAAACCTGCTGAATTTTTATGCACCTGTCCTAAGTCAGGAGCCTGTTGTTCAGTGGTTGTCGTTTGTTGGTGTGGTTCGTAGGTGTTTCTCGTTTTTTATATAGATTAGACTGTTGGTTTTCCTGTTTGAATTGTTTTACACTAGTCATTTTGGGGCCCTTAACAGCTTGCTGTTCAGTGTGAGCCAAGGCTCAGTGTTGAAGGCCGTACTTTGACCTATAATTGTTAACGTTTTATACATTGTGACTTGGATGGAGAGTTGTCTCATACCACATCTTCTTATTTATATTGATGGTTATTCTACAAATTGAGGGAATCATATGAACCCAGAAAGGAGCGAGACTGGGTGTGTTGACAAGGTAAGCATATCCTGCAATGCATGCATCACCCGCTATTCAAATTCACACTATGGAAAAAGAGTTTTAAAACTGGACAAAATTTTAGTTTTTTATTGTCATGACATTAACATTAAAAAAAAATATGACGAATTAAGGAATAAAACGATTCAGTCCAACTATAAGAAGATTAAAATTATGCTTGTCAGAGGCTATTGACTTCGATGAGATACATTTGTCCACATGGTGAGTTAGAGCTGGCTATTTTTCCCCGGTAAAAATTCTGTTCAGTTTAGATTAATGCAGTTTTAAAATTTGACTAATTTGCTCTAAAAAAACAAGAAAATTTAAATAAAAATTTGTTTTCCAACTTAAAACATCAACATCAATTTACTCAAATGTGTTTTTACATGTTAAACTTGTATCTTTTATAAACTTTACAATCACCATTTCTCTCATTAATGATAGCACCAATTATTGAGCTAATGATAAACTAAGGGACTTGACAGTCCACCAATAGTGGTATGTCACCAGTACATGTAATAACAAAACATCACAGACATACTCAATTGTGGTAGACAACCATATTAACCAACCTTATTTAAAAGTTCATCAGCATTAGGATCTACTTGTGACAAATCTCTAAATCCTTCATCTCCAACAAAACAGATCTCATGTCCATCCTGTAAACAGATTATCAGTACTGAACAGTGGGGATAAATGTTTATGGACTATTAATTTCATAAGACCTCTGAGTAGTTAAGATATAGATTATATGGACAACTAAATTTCATAAGAACAATTCCCATATATATGTGTATATTTCCATAACAATATAAGTGTTATTTTGCTGAACACTTGCTTTTACAATATCTCTCTATCTATTATCATGATTATAGTTTCTGCAAAAAAATTTAAAAAATAGTCTTTAAAGGGCAATAACTCCTAAACAGGGTTAATGGACAATTAGTCCATGTTGACTTATTTGTAGATCTTATTTTGCCAAACATTTTTGCTTTTACAGTTTCTCTTTATCTATTATAGTTTCTGCAAAAAATCAGTAAAATTAGTTTTCCTAAGGCAATAAAGGGTCAATTGACAATTCATCCATGTTGACTTACTTATAGATATTACTGATTTGTTTGCTGTAACTGATTTAGTTTTTGAGATATAAGCCAAAAACTTCTAAAAATTTACTAAAAATTGACATTTCAGGGGCAACAACTCCAAAATGGGTTGTCTGATTTTTCTGAAAATTTTGTAGGTAATAGAGCATGACCTGCTGATAATTTTTTACAATGTCAGGTTTGCTCTAAAGGATTCAGCTTTTGAGATATAAGCCAAATTCTGTATTTTGCCCCATTGTTCTATTTATAGCAACAGCAGCCGTGTTTGTTGATGAATCAAATCCCTGTATATAATTTTTAAACTAGATACCTTAAGGAACATTTAGGCAAAGTTTGGTAACATTTGACCCAGTAGTTTCAGAGGAGATGACTTTTTTCAAAGTTTACGACAGACAGACAATGACGACGGATGGCAAGTGACGGCAAAAGCTCCTGTGGCCTTTTAGGCCAGGTGAGCTAAAAAGGTAGAAGCAGAATATTAGTTTTCAATTTCATACATAAATCTAAAGATTGTGTGACATGCAACACTAAGTAAAATCTATCTGTTGTAAGTTATGCAAGGTGATTTTTAATAAGATTTTGAATTTTGAATAAACGTGTATTTCACTGTTGCCTACAGTATCAGCTAAGTATACTTTAGAAAGTTTGTATTTTGAATTGAATTGAACATAGTAATGCCTACAGGATCAGCTACGATGACAACTTGTACTGTGGCCTTCCCTGGAGTGTCTAAACTAATAAGATCTGTTAGAATGGTCTGGTTTTCTTCCTTCATCTTACTCTGGATATCAGGCAACTGAAGAAAATAAGTATTAAATATCAATTCAGAAATACAATGTTAATCAGGACAGTCATGAAAAAAATTTCAAATTTATTGTATAAAAGGTCAGTATACTGTGGATTCATGATATTCGTTGGATACCAATTTTCTTGGATTTGTGGGTACATGTGAACCACTAAAAATTAAATGTTCCAACGAATAAAAAATATTCTATAGGCTTGTATGCAGACTTCGGCAAAACCACGAAATCAAATATCAACAAACATGCAAGTTTTTCTTAAACCATGAAAATTGGTACCCACGAAAATAAATGAATACACAGTAGTCTTTGTCTGTCTAAAAATAAGAATCCATGTTTTTTGGGGTTTTCTTTTATACATCCTGCTGTTTTTTCTATCTTTAAAGAAACCAATGTTGGTGGCAGAACTCTTCTAGAACTGGGTTATATAGAGGTTGACATATGGTATAGACATTACGTTGACCTTTAGATGTATTTTCTGCTATAATTGTGTTGTTGTACTGTTGTTTCATAGACATATACATTACATTTCCCTTTATTCATGTGTACAATTTATGTAAATTGTATGGTTTTATCTTTGAATGTTTTTTGAATGCTCAGTAATACCATAATGTTTTCAAGCAGATTTCAAAGAAAAATTCTATTTACAGTGACTTGATTGGAAGTGTTTCTCTCCTTCCATTGCATTTCATTCAAAATTCTAACCTAATTGCAATTTGTTTTATGGAACAAGAGTGCACGTGCTGAAATGTCTCGCCTACTTTACTACTATTGATTTTATGTTGATAGCCCTAAATATAAAGTTTGACTACAAGTATCACATTTACTTATCATGATCCAAGAAAATCAATCAAAGGTCAGATAAACCAAGCCAGAAATACATGTTTACCTTACAATCATTCGATACATTAAATATAGTTGACCTATTCTTATAGTTTTGAGAAAAACAAACCAAAACACAATAAAATGCTTCGCTGAGCGCAGCTGGATACGACCGCAGAGGTTCAACCCTGAACAGTTGGGGCAAAAATGGACACAATATTCGCGCTTGATACAGTCTGAATTTGGATTGTAATTAAATATTTGACACATAATAGGTTTCTGACACAGAATAACTGTAGTCAAAGAACTGAGAATTGGTTATATGATTTGAATTTATATTCAATTTTTTGCTTTTGTGCAATACACCATGCTGTTGCGTATTGACCCCCCACCCCTTTATTTTGCACAAAAAAAAAAAAATTTGACAATTTATTGTCTGAAAACTAGAAAAATTCTTATTTGGGCCCTTTTTTGACCCCTAATTCCTAAACTGTTAGGACCATAACTCTCAGCGTATCAAAGAACCCCCATAATTCAATTTTTAATGAAATCAAACAAAGTTTCATTTTGGACCTTAAGGACCTCAATGTGGATAAATTTAAAAACAAAGGCCCAAAATCCAAAAATCTAAATACACAGTTAGATTCAGGATATCAAAGAACCCCATATATTCAATTTTTGTTGAAATCAAACAAAGAGTGATTTTGGACCCTGATTTGTACCAACTTAATACTGGGCCTATAATCAAAAATCTAAATACATGTTTAGATTCAGCATATCAAAGAACCCCAAGAGTTCAATTTTTATTAGAATCAAAATAAGTTTAATTTTGGACCTATTAAAATAGAAAATGACATAATAACCATGGCTAAAAATAAACAAAAAAGCTTCATCAGCAACATTTTATATTGGCAAATTTCCAATGAAGTTTATTAAACTAAAGTTATTGGCAAATTTCCAATGGAATTTATTTATAATAAAGTTTTTGGCAAATTTCCAATATACATAATCTAAAAGCAGTTTAGGTGAGATAAACAAAAAAGCTTCATCAGCAACATTTTATATTGGCAAATTTCCAATGGAATTTATTAATAATAAAGTTTTTGGCAAATTTCCAATATACATAATTTAAAAGCAGTTTAGGTGAGATATTCAAATGAGTTTCAATTACCAACCTTACACTGCCTTTTAAATTATGTTTTGTACTAAAGTAATTGTCCATTAACCTGGAAACCCTTTTCCCCCCTATTTTGCACCTTATTCCTTAACGGTTTGAGCCATAACTCCCAAAGACCATTCTTACCATCCCTTTGTGGTATTCCAATATCCAAAATCTAAATACATGGTTAGATTCAGCATATCAAAGAACCCCAAGAATTCAATTTTGATGAAATCAAATAAAGTTCAATTTTGGACCCTTTAAACCTCAATGTGGACCAATTTGATAACGGGCCCAAATATCAAAAATCTAAATACATGGTTAGATTCAGCATATCAAGAACCCCATATATTCAATTTTGTTGAAATCAAACAAAGTTTAATTTTGACCCGATTCGGACCAACTTGAAAACTGGGCCCATAATCAAAAACTAAGTACATGTTTAGATTCAGCATATCAAAGAACCCCAAGAATTCAATTTTGTTAAAATCAAACTAAGTTTAATTTTGGACCCTTTGGACCTTAATGTAGACCAATTTGAAAATCGGACCAAAAATTAAGAATCTAAATACACGGTTAGATTCGGCATATCAAAGAACCCCAATAGTTCAATTTTTGATGAAATCAAACAAAGTTTAATTTTGACCCTTTTGGCCCCCAATTCCTAAACTGTTGGGACCAAAACTCCCAAAATCAATCACAACCTTCTTTTTGTGGTCATAAACCTTGTGTTTAAATTTCATAGATTTCTATTTTCTTATAATAAAGTTATTGTGCAAAAACCAAGAAAAATGCTTATTTGGGCCCTTTTTTAGCCCCTAATTCCTAAACTGTTTAGACCAAAACTCCCAAAATCAATCCTAACCTTCCTATTGTGGTCATAAACCTTGTGTTAAAATTTCATAGATTTCTATTTACTTATACTAGAGTTATTGTGCAAAAACCAAGAAAAATGCTTATTGGGCCCTTTTTTGGCCCCTAATTCTTAAACTGTTGGGACCAAAACTCCCAAAATCAATCCCAACCTTCCTTTTGTGGTCATAAACCTTGTGTTTAAATTTCATAGATTTCTATTTAACTTATACTAAAGTTATAGTGCAAAAACCAAATGTCTTCGAACGACGACGACGACAACAATGACAACGACGACGCCAACGTCATACCAATATACGACTGCAAAAATTTTGCGGTCGTATAAAAACTTAACATTGAGCAATGAACTGTGAAAACGAGGTCAAGGTCAAATAAAACCTGCCAGACTGACATGTACATCATAAAATATTTCCATACACCAAGTATAGCTGACCTATTGCATACAGTATTAGAAAAATAGACCAAAACACAAAAACTTAGCTTTAACCACTGAACCATGAAAATGAGATCAAGGTGAGATGACACCTGCCAGACAGACATGTACACCTTACAATCATTCCATACACCAAATATAGTAGACCTATTGCTTACAGTATCTGAGATATGGACTTGACCACGAAAACTTCACCTTGTTCACTGATCCATGAAATGAGGTCTAGGTCCGGTGAAAACTGTCCGACAGGCATGGGAACTGTGCAAGGTATGCACATACCAAATATAATTATCCTATTACTCATAATAAGAGAGAAATTAACATTACAAAAAATCTTCACTTTTTTTTCAAGTAGTCACTGAACCATGAAAATGAGATCAAGGACAAAGGACATATGACAGACGGAAACTTCATAACATATGGTATCTATATACAAAGTATGAAGCATCCAGGTCTTCAACCTTCTGAAATATTAAGCTTTTAAGTACTTAGCTAACACCGCCGGATCACTATCCCTATGTCAAGCTTTCTGCAACAAAAGTCGCAGGCTCCACAATAAAACTGTTCAACTGGTCGGAAATTTTAACCAACAGCTGTAGAAACATCCAGTCAAGTTATCAAAGTCTAAAGTGATAAGATAAAGCAATCAAGTCACAAAAAAGGATCCAAATTTTCATGCTATTATTCAATAGTGACATTTTTTTATTTTTTCTACTCTGCCTTACACCAGTATTAATTTGACTGGATAAAACCTTGATTATAAGCAAGATACTGTGTCTACTTTACCTCTATTCCTGGACAAGCAAATGCAATTCTTCCAAAAGCTGAGGCATGGTCCACATCTGTTCCTATTTCATACAATTCTAACTTGCACTATAATTACAAGAAAATGTTATATTGAAAATGTCCTCAAATTACTGTCAAAGATAAACATTAAAAGGGAAAATATTAATTATATAATGAACCAAGTAATCTGCTTCAGATTTTTTTCAAAATTGTCTAATTGCTAATCACTGATCTGCTTGACATTCCAGGGGGTAAAACTATGCCGATTCCTTTAATTTTGGAAAACAAAGGATATGGAGTATCAATTCATGACATGAAAGCAATACCAGTATTAAAATCAAAAGCAAAGAAAAAAGCACTTGTATTGCTGTTCTTCATCTCAATGTCAGCGGGAGGTCTTCAACATGGAGCAGAAACTTCCAAATCACTGCAAATTAAGGCCCTTAGCACCAGTATGAAGAGAATTTTTACTAGAGGCCGATCACAACCGTCCATTGAAGAACAGAGCTCAAGGGTTATATCAACAATTTATACTTTATATCTGGCAAAGAAATCTAACAAATACTGTCATAAGTAGTCAGACAATCTCACTGTAAAATACATAAACAATACAAGCAATTAGGTAAGTATGGGCCACAACAAAATAAATGTGAGATAATTGTATAGTGATAAATATTCATTATTGCATTTATTTCAGTAATATATCATGTGTTATCTCAGTCATAACATTCACAAAGTTTTGATAAAATTCTTCAAGAAAGATAGTGAAATCATCTTTTAGTCATTACTGTACTGACAAACCTTTAACCACTTACATTTAGTAGTTCTAGCCATTGTTCTTTTTGTCTTAATAAAGGGAAAATAGTTGGATACTGAAGACTGGATGTTTAATGAATTAAAGGGGTTGTGTATAAATCAATGAGACAGCAACCAAACAAAAAAAAACTTTAAATATAAAAAAATCTGACAAATGACTATTTCATTAATATCTGGTTTCTACAGGTTCTGCAGTTGTAAAAAAAAAAAGAAGATAAGATTGATGTGCATTATCAATTGATTTTCAGAAGAAATAAATTTATAAATTTGAAACTAAATACACACACAATAATTTCTGAAGTTGATTCTGATTTGGTTAAAAAGTGTTAGAGAAGGCTTTTTAAGTTTTGTCCCCTAAAACTTTCATTGAAAAGCCGACATCATAGATTAGGATGAAGTAATTGCATAAACTGAAAAAGAAATCAGCTTCTAAGAAATTAACATAACATTTCTACAAGAACTGTTTCTATATTTTCAGATCAATTATTATATTATATTGTGGCAATATGCAAACCTGATTATCATCATACCCTAACACAGCTGTCTTGTTGTCTTGTGAATAAACCTTCATACCACATAATCTTGTCCAATAATCTGCAATATTAAATGTCTTATTTGTGAAAACTTCACTTATAAATAAGATAATGCATTATGGTTTTCTAATCAAAGAAAGACAACTCTATTTGTCTATATGTCTTGATCACATTCCTGTTACTGTGTCAATTTAACTAAATTCAATGTTTAATAAAGTATCTTCACAAAAACACATGTTTTTAAACAAAAAATCTTACAATTTAAATTTATTCTTAATGTTCAACCAGTTGTAATCAATAAAAGTCAGGTAAGAACATATGATTGAATGGGAACTATAAATAACTTTATCAGAAGTAAACATTTATAATTTGTGCATTTAATAGCAGGAAGTAAAATGGGCAGACATATTGAAGATAATGGAATCAAATGTAAAGGTCAGTTTCCTGTAGTATAAATATGATGCATTTGTCTATGAGACAGTGACATCTTCAAGAAACTAGATTAGATGTAAACAAATAAAATGTACTATAAAGCATGCAACAAATAGCTCCCAATGGCCTATTATTGACAGCAAGGATGTATATTTTGAAATATAGATCCTTGTGACAGTATCAATAGTATTTTGAATAACTTCTGGGTTTTATTGTCTTTCTTTATAACATAGCATATAGAGAGCTAAAACTACTAAGCATTATTGTTCAACAGGATTTTGACGGATTGAAGAATGATTGATGAATGATTGATGAATGATTGATGAATGATTGATGAATGATTCACAACAACTGATCACTGACCCAAAGCTTATTTACTGGTAACAAAACTGATGGGTTCAATATGCTTTACCATGTCAAACATCACTGGTCAGTTAGTCTATTATTATTATATAGACTAATTACAAGAAATAAATTAAAAGTTAAGTTGATTATAGCGGAAAAAATTGGCCATGCCATGCACATATACATAGATGCAACTTTTATTGGAAAAAAATGTTTAGATGTAAATATCATTTGTTCAATTGTTAAAGGTTTTCGAAGAAAAAGAACATTTTTAATGTTAACTAAATGAGACCGAGTTGTCATGTATGTGAAATGATAGAGCAATCCTATTGAAAAGAATTGATATGGTATATTTCTACAAGTCCTTCGCCTCATTTCAGATTTTGTGATTTTCCAACTCATCCAAAATTCTTGTAAATTGAAAACTTCATAAAAAATATGCAGGACTCTAAAGTGTGATGGGGCACTAAAACGCGATGATCACGCTAAAGTGCGATGGTCTGTGCTATTTAATGGAACACACTAAAGTCCAATGCCGTGATACGATAAATTGTGTTTTTCCGCAAAAGTGCTTTTGTTCGCGAAAGTATGGAGTTTGCAACGTTAATTAGCATTATGACGCTACAAGCCGTTTGTACAAACAAAAATGGACACGCCAGTTAATGAGACTGTTTGTGCAGATGAAGGTTTTTTACTAGACAAGAAAAGAGAAACAAATGATCCCAATCCGGAACATTTTTGGTCGGTGCTAAAAGAGTTTGTATGCGGAGGAGTTATTTCCCAAAAAATCATCCACAGTAATAGAAACGCAAACCATTGATCCGGCTGTGTCGGTGGGGACAAACATGTTTCTGTCAGGATACTGGAAAAAAATACTTCTTGTAAACATAGAAACTGACGATAGTAACGGGAAGGAGTATACTGTAAAAGAGTGCGAAAACAGCAAAATACACCAAGTGTCAAAGTATTTAATTCGTTCAAATTTAATTTAGAAACTCCTACTATGTTTTTAATCCGATATCATTTACTTGCGTAAAATAAAAGCTACTTTTTAACTTTCGAATTGAATTATTTTATAAAACATTTTTTTTTACAATAACGTTCGTCATGTCTGTGAAAGAGATGGATACTCGTCAACAAGACAGTAACATAACGACCAGAGGTGTAGTATCATAATATAATTGCCAATGAGACAAGTCTCTATTCAAGGATAAATGTCATTAATGTAATTAACTATAGGTTACTGTATGGCTAACCTGCAGATAGTATTCTATAACGACCAAAGGGTATCAAAACGACAATGTGTAAAACAATTCAAACGAGAAAAATAACGGACTGATTTAAATACAAAACAATAAACAAAAAACCAATAAGAAGATGAGGTGTCAACAAAACAACTATCAACCAAAGACCAAATGTCATTGATGTATGCAGCTAATTGGCTAATAACATCATGACCTTCAATGTGGAGCCTTAGCTTACGTCGCATAGCAAGCTATATAGGACCACAAAATGACTGGTGTAAAACAATTCAAAAGAGAAAGACAACGGCATGATTTATAAACAATACAATAGATGAAAAACTAATATGAACATAGCAAAAAAACAAAAACCATTGCCTGAACCCCTTTCCTGTTATACCATAGCACTTTAGCGTGTCATATACCATCGCACTTTAGTGTATGACACCATCGCACTTTAGTGTAGATCATCGCACTTTAGTGTCCTACAAATATAAAGAGGATCTGATATGAAATGAAGGCTTTGGAGAGTTGTCTCATTGGCAATCATACCACATATTTTTATATTTATTTTGGCAATAAATATTAATTCAGGATATTTTTACAAGTCTCACTTACGAATGGTTCCTGGATCATAATGTTTCTGACTATGGAATTCATCCATGATTTTGCCTTCATATTTGAAAAGGATCTTACAAAAAATGAAGGCGCTAGTACGAGGACAAGAAAGAAATGACAGACAGAAGGTTGGACAGACTAGACAAAAACATAACACCGTCTGCAGCTTTGTTACTTTGGGTATAAAAACAATTATAAAAAAAAAAATACTGATAAAACACATATTGACAATTTGATTTTACACTTTTGAATAGACCACTTTTGAGTTATGTCCTTCACCGGAAAAGTTTGTCAATTTTGTGTGCCTTTGTGACGTCATTTACCAGATAGAGGGGATCTCCTGTATCCCTGCTCTATTAAAGTTCATCAAGTGTCTTTGTGATCGTCATTATGCAGGATAAACTAGAAATAATATTTGTTCCGTAAGTACTTAATCACAATTCCCTAACAAAAGCAGTGCTGAATATCAATTATAAGAATTTAATTGACTGAACGATTCGTGCAATTTAGCATTATATTTTTTCAACAACTCGCTCAACAGAGAAACAGAAGTGACGACACCCCTAAACGCACAAATGTTCACTAAAACCAAACTTTTTGACGGAAATGCAACGAACTCAAAAGTTGTCTATTGAATCAGTAACCAATCATAGTTATCTGTGTAATTTTCTAGTTGAAAGTCTTGCATAAATGGGTATTTTTATGCCGCCGAGAGGGAGCATTAAGGTTGACCCTTGTGCGTCTGTCTGTACATCTCGAAATTGGTTTCCATTCTCTAACTTTAGTTTCCTTGACCAAATGTTATGAAACTTACACACAAAGCTTATAACCATAAAACACTGATCTATTTCGAGTTTGGGTGGCATCACTTATACCGTTCCTGAGTTATGCCCTTTATAAATCTGTCTGTCTGTAGATCTCGAAATTGGTTTCCATTCTCTAACTTTAGTTTGCCTCAACCAAATGTTATGAAACTTATACACAATGCTAATCACATGTATTACCATAAAACACATATCAAGTTCAAATTTTGGTGGTGTCACGTTTACACTATCTATTTATGCCCCTTTATAACGTTTTATGCAAGCTGGGACATTATCTGTGTCCCATGGACACATTCTCCATTTATTACAAATAAATAAATGACAAGTCATTTCCTTACAACTTTTTTTCCAGGTGAGTGAATAAAGAGTCCAAATATAACAGATGATGGCATTTTCTAAATCCATATCTAAAGGTCAGTTCCAAATAAACTGTCAAGTCTGTGAGAGTAACCCTAAGATCCAATGGAAATGCAAAGACTGCAATCTCCTTATGTGTCAGACATGTAGAGACAAAATACATCCAAAATTCAAAGATGCTAGTAAACATCAGATCTGTGATATAAAAGATGTTGGACTCTCTACTGAAGGAGAGGAGACAAAATAGACTTCTCCAGCATTCCATGCCAAAAACACAAAGGTCAAGATTGTTGCTTATTCTGTAAAGCTTGTAATTTCTTAGTTTGTGCAACTTGTGTTTCAACAAAACATAATGGACATAAAATGGGAGAAATAAAGGAGTTTTATGAAAAGAAAATGATTAATGTTAGAAAGCAGCAAACAGAAGTGAAAATCAATGAAAGAAGGTTGAAAGAGGATGAACTTACATTGGAAAAATAAAACAATCTAAATCAGAAAGTTATAATAAGGCAAAAAGGATATTCTAGCTCGAAAGACATCTCTAACAGAAGCAGTTGCTATGTTTGCAGACAAACTTATTTCTGATCTTGATCAAGATCAAGAAAGTTCATTAAAAGCATATGATGAAGGTAAAAGAACATACAAAAGTTTAAATTAGATCTCAACAAGCAATCTACTGAACTAGAAGATATTTCAAGTACTACAGAGGCAGCAACATTCTTCAAAGAAATTGAAAACTTAACATTAGATAAAATGAATTTAAGATCAATCAAATTACCAGATTATATAGTTACCCAATTTGCTTCAGGAGATTATACAGTCAAATTTTGGATCAATGCAGAAAATGAAGAAAATTCCAAATTTTGAAATAATGCTTGAAACATCAAAGGAATTTCAAACAGAATTAAAACAGATTTGTTTAATTGCAGCAGATACCAATAATTCATTATGGCTAAGTGATCCTCAATCCTCCTTGTTGCAGAAAGTCAAACTAGAAGGCAACCATCTGAAAGTATTTCACACATCTAATATAGGGCTTATGGATTAGCAGTTAATAATTCCAATGACCTCCTTCTTTGTACAGAGCATTCTAGAATAAAACAGATAAGCAATGGAACTAATCAGGTAATTGACTCCATATATATTGCACCTTTTGAGGCATGTTCTATCCATATTACTAAAGAGAAAATGATAGTTGGGGTGGCAAATGACAATGAAGCAGCTGTCATTGTTATGGATCTAAAGGAAAGCAGCAAGCTATCTATCAACATGATAGTGATAACAAACCTGTCTTCAAATGTCCATTGATTGTAACTAGTACTGATAGTGGCAACATTTGTGTTCTTGATGTTGATATGGAAGCAGACAAATACAAAATTATAGTTCTAGGAACTGCAGGAAAGTTATAAATACTTATGAAGGAAGGAAAGAAATTAATACAAAGCATCCATTCAGGTGTAGTGGAGTAGCAACAACCCCAAGAGACAATATAATAGCTTCAGACCACAAAATCATTTATTGCATGTCCTTGATAGTGATGGAAACTACATTACACACTACAATACTGAAGACATAGGCATACTGTATCCAATGTCTCTGGCTTTCTGTACAAATGGGCTGCTCTTTATTGGATGCATCAAACATGTGAGCTCAGACAAAGCTAAACTTTATGAAGTTAACTTCTATGAATACTAACAAAGAAACAATTTACAGCATATACTTTGTTATCTTCTTCCATACAGTTAAGTCCATATAAACAATAATATCACACTAGAAAATGCCAAAACATGCAAAAAATATGATTTAACTAAGCAGTCAAAAGACTGTCAGACATTTAGTCAAACAAATTGCAATTGTTCATCTGATTGAAATTAATCAATCGGACTGAAAAATTTAAGAAAAATCTTTTATCATTAAAAAGCAGAAATATAACTTATACTGGTTCTGTTTAAAACTCTTTATCCATTTACATAAAATTTAACAGTTTTCAAAGAATTTATTGAATTTTTATAGTGTAAACCTTGAATTTTATCAGAAAAATTAGCGGAAATAATATTTATATTTTATTCAAAATAATTATGTTGACATAAAATATATTTAAAGTTGTTTTATTTTGATTTTGGCACCTAAACATGGTATCAAACATTTTGTCCACCAGACATTTGGATAAGTGAATGGCCATATTATATCTGTTTGAACAGCAGCAAATGTGTCTGATTTGTCCAACTGTCTAGCATATTTGGTGAAGTCTGCTCATTAGTAGACATTTTAATTAAAAGTTTGAATGTTGAGTATATGCTATCTATCAACTTACCAACAGATCTGTCTAAGTCTGAAGAAGAAAGGGTAACCTTTTAACTGGGTCTGTAAATAGAAAAGAAGAAAATGTCAAAATATGTAACATTTCTGATTTCTTATTTCAAGCCAACATACACATGATTATTAATATATATTAATCAAAACAAAGCATGACTAATTTATAGGTCATTGTTTACTCTTGGCTTTTAGAGTGCCTTTTAAGATCAAACTTAATTCATGATAATTATTGAATAGTTCCCAGTTTTGACTTGCACAAGATAAATGTTACATTTTCCAATGGAATTTTGCAGTAATGTCCACTTATATGGGAAAATTTAGAATTCAACTTATTGAGAATGCTTTGACATCATTTTGTTTAGGGTCAGGATTTTGTATGTCATTACTTTTGTTTTTAAATAAATTTGTACTTATCTTTTCAATAGAACCAATAAATCAAGTAGAAAGACTTGTGTAAACTTAATATTTTTCAACTTCATTCATTATGTTTAAATTCTACCAAATTTGAAGAAAGACATTAAACATAAGTCATTAGTCTAATAAAGATCAACTCGGTTTAAAAAAAATTATAATGTATTATAACAATTTATTCATCACATCCTCTCATTTTCAAACATCCATTTCTATCATAGGCTAATTCAACTTTGCATGCTCATAACATTTGTCTATTTCAAATTATTAACATTTAGTTTACCAGGGTTTTCTGTAGTTAACCTTATATCATGGCATTTTTCTGCCAATTGTTATAGGTTGCGTGTTCAAGAAACTAAAGGTCCTTGAAATGTATACTGAAAAATTGCTGACTGATATGCATGAATGGAAATTTACACTTTTGACTTTAAAATTGTATGTTTTAAATTTTACATATTGTGAATGATGGCTGTTTTTTAATTATTAGAAAATTCATGAACATTCTTTGGTGTTCTGTATATCATATTGTTAATGCTGATATTCCAAACCTGTATTTTGCATTGATATATAGTAAAAATGTGAACTTTATGATCAGATCACTGGATGATCACAATTTGATTAAAATACAGATGATGTGCCCATGCTTTGCTCACAAGGATCTGAAAACACTTGGTTCTATTTTCTGTTCTAGTAATTTTATATTAGCCAATCAAATTCCTGCCTTTAAATGTTAAATGTTTGAAGACGTGTATTATTACAACAAAATCCATAAATCTGAAAGGTCTTTAAAACAGAAAGAAGAATGGAGTGTTGTCAGATCTTTGAAGCAAAGCTAGGACACAGAATTTGTATTTCAATCAGATTGTGATGATTATATGAAATTTAAAAACAAGTATTGCATGGGGTATGCTTATCTTTATTATATAAGGATTTTGGAGTTTTATAATATAAGGCATTTTGAGTTAGTATATTATTGATAAAAATATTTATAGCTTCTATTCTAAAGTGTGATTCAGAAATATTGGCATTTTTTTTTTTTATCAAAGTATATTGTAAGCTTTTTATATATCACTTTCACATGAAAAGAGAACATTTACAAGAAAAATTAGGAAACTAAGAGAACTTTTAGTAATTTGGTCAAATGTGCTTAGCAGAAATGTTAGGATATGTTCTGTGTGTGCCTGTCCCAAGTGTTAGGAGTCTGCAATTGATAATTGAGTGGTTGTTGCTTGTTGCTGTTTATCATTACTTGTTTTCATTTATTGTTTTGTACATAAATCAGACCATTGGTTTTCTCATTAGAATTGTTTTACAATTTTTTCCTTGTGTTTTCTGTTTCACCATTATCCCAGGTTTTATGGGGCACCCTCTTATATGTTTTACACCGCCTCCACACCCTGTATGTGCCTGTCCCATGTCAAGTGGCTTTAATTTAGTGGTTGTTCTAATTCTTTGATTTTACTTAGATAGTTTATCTTAATCTTTCAAGTAGTCCGTTTGCTAAAAAATGATGTAAAAAGTATTATATTTGAAGATGTCAAGGTGTGGAAATGACATCTCATTACAAATTGGGGATAAGTCAAAGTTATATAACTGGAATGTCAACAAGAAAAAATCAACATCTATTAACAATGCTAAAGACGTGTAATTAGCACAGTGAACATTCAAATAACAAGATTGACCATTGAGCAAGAAGTGTATCTTTCCAATATTTTGCTTTGACAATATTTCTAGATGTAAAATACATTTAAAGCTTCAAATGATATAAATTCTGGTTTAACATTTGAAGATAAAGCACAGTAATGAAGTGGTTTTTTTATAATATATCTCTATAAATATTTTCATATTGTAGTAATTTAAATGTTTTAATATATATATATATATATATATATATATATATATATATATATATATATATATAAAATAAAAGTTGTATTTTTAATATTGTAAATAGTTTGTTATAGAAATTTAATCTGCGATACAGATATAGTTTATCTGAAAATTTAAAAATGTAATGTGTAATGTTTATTGTGTTATAAAATATCATATGTAATTTCCACATTGTTCCTGTTGATACTTTTACTTATATCTGAAAACCAAAGTTCAATATCATAGTATTGTGTTGGCAGGCATAACAATACGTTGCATGACGTTTGTTTGAATAAAAGGAAATGTGTAAACAACAACGAAACTGCAAGCTTAAAAGGAACTAAAATAAACATCTAAAGGTCACCATATTTTTTTAAGATAGATATCTGGCATTATTCTATATTATTATTATTTTAGTAGGTTTCTATATGAATTGGATTTTAAATAAAAGAGCATATTCACCTGGAGAAAAGTGCTATTCATCGCGCTAAACGTCACGCGCTTTTACATGTAACGTTATGGTAAAATGTTTGATGTACAATTGGTCTGGGTAAATATTTGTCATTAAATACATTGTTTTCTCTCGAATATGGAATAAAACAATTACTGTCTTTTGTTTTGGTAAATATGTGGTTTAATTGACTTTTGAAAACTGATATTCACTTGCCGTTGGCCTCAGTGAATATCAGTTTTCAAAAGTCAATAAACCGCATATTTACCTCATCAAAAGACAGTAATTGTATAACATCATTAGGCAAACTCTAAAATAACCCAAAGTCAATATAACTTTTAAGTTCTGGGTTAAATCAATGGAGATGGCCAATTTCAAATTCTCCATAAATAATCATAATAATGGAACAGAAATTATATTGTGTTTGAATTCATGACACAAAATCCTTCATCCAGTAGACAAAACCAAAAGCAGTATTGCACTTTGATTCATTATATCAATAAACAGTGAGCAATGCCTTTAACACAGGGCAAAAGGTCAAACCTTAATAATAAGGCTATATTATACTTATATTTTGTTGGGTACATTAAGAAAAGTGAATCTAAACTTTCGAAAATTAAGCCTAGGTTAAGGTTAAAGGAAAATAACTATCAATTCAAAACTTCATAATTTGAGTACATAAAAATTTCATGAAACATGATGACTACAGGTCAAATAACTAATTCACCCTGCCATAACACTGTTCATAAACTTCTATTTCGATACACTCCACAAAGTGAATTGACAATTTGTTAAAAGTGACTAAATAATTTTCTTAGTGAAACTAAAGTAAGTTTGAGTTATTTCCTTTGACTGTAGTTGATTTATATGCACCTGTCCTAAGTCAGGAGCCTGTTGTTCAGTGGTTGTCGTTTATTGGTGTAGTCATTTTGGGGCCCTTTATAGCTTGCTGTTTGGTGTGACCCAAGGCTCTGTGTTGAAGGCCAGACTTTGACCTATAATCATGATAACTGTTTACTTTTTATACACTGTGACTTAGATGGAGAGTTGTCTCATTGGCACTCATACCACATCTTCTTATTTAAATTTACTACATGATTTTTATATCTTTTAACATGTGATTTTAAAACTACTTTAATAATTTAAGTAAAACTTATCATTAGTCAAAATTTAGAACTTAATTCATCAATTGTTGTGTCATGTTGTAAAAGTAATGAAAATAAACATAATTCATCCTTATAATCAGTTTTAACATCTTTCTGTCATTTTCTTTCTGAACAATAGCAGGAGGTACCTATATATCCATACGATTTATTTGAGTGTTCCAAGAATGCCATGCATGTTTAAATAGAACAGCCTTAAACCATTTCCTTTATTGTGTTTATCTAAAATTGTTTACTCAATTCATCCATCTGTCTGTCTACCTGGTTGGATGAACTTTGTAACAGAATTACTCTTATGTGATGCAGGATATTTAATATACATAGCATGTCTAGACTTCCTATAAGGCTTTTGAATAAGGATTTTTTCAGAGGCTTAAATATAGGGCTACCAAAATTAGATAATGTAAACATTGTTTCCAGGGCTTCTCTTACATTTTGTTCTAGGTTATATTTCCTTAAAGGTGTTAGTGTACAATATGGTTTTGATATCTACTTTATGGCAGGCAATTTATATTATTATAATATCAAAACTTAAATGTTTTTTTTTTAGTTCATTCATATTTGTATACTTTGCCATGTTTTGATAACCAACATGATTTTGAATTTATGGTTTTGTTAAACAGACCCAATTTTACATCCAACAGAGTGAACAGACAGTATTGAACTCTTGGAAAGTGCCATACTTTTTAGTGTGGAAGAAAAATGTTATTATGTCAATCTCTTTGCTCACTTATTATGGCAGAGTAAGACTCTAGTGCCCTCCCTGACAGGCTTTTTCGATTCAAAGTTTTCTCATCAGTGTTTTCTATTATAGAAAATTTTGAATACCACTACTACAGGTGATTGTCTTTATGACTATTGTCCTTAATAGTCATCAGATCACAGGAAGGACAATCTTCAATTGGTAACAAATTTGGAATTGATATGCGAGTACTGTTCTGTATATGACTGATTGATTGATTGATTGATTGACTGATTGGTCTGATAGTGATACAGTAGTTAGACTACTTAGACCACTCAGCCACCTAGGCCCCTCTATTAAGAGTAATTTACATACCTCCTCAGTTTCTCTCTCCATGACAATAAATTTATATCCATCAGGAGAGGTCAGAATCTGTGACTCTCCATCTGTTACTACAGGGTAGTTTAGTTTGTTGGCATTTCTAATAATGTCTTTGGAATGAATGGTTATGCCCTGAAATAAATCATTACAAATGAAATATACCTAAAAGGCAGCCGAATATTACAAATGAAAATATACCTGAAAGGCAGCCAAATATTACAAAGGAAATGGGATAAAATGACAATTCATTAAATCTAACTTGAAGAGTATACAAATACATCGAGAGCTTACTAAAATACTTAAAAAAACAATGTGGCTCATTTGACAAATATTTGAGTCAATAGCTCTACAGGCTCTCAAAAGAGAAACAAAAACATGATTTATCAAGAATATGTGTCCATAGGACAATGTCCCAATAGTACTATATTCTATGTTCAGTAAACCGTGAAATCATGGTCAAAACTGTAATTTGGCATATATTAGTTGAATTTCATTTAAATCCAAAAGTTCACTTGATGTGTCCATGAATTCATGGCAAGCTACCTTGACCAAAAATTTTAATCTGATATGGCAAGGATGGAGAGATGACTACAGACATGAACAAATAATGCTCACCTCTATTAAATCAGGGAATAAGCTTTAAAATTTCACTCCAGGAGCCCAACTGACAAATGTGAAAATTTTGAATTGACCATATGAGAATATTCTGTAAAAATTAGGGCCCAAACAAAATTTCAGTAGCATTGGCTACTGGTCCCCTGTAAAGCTTATTCCCTGGTATAATCTAGGCATTACTATATCTCTCATCCATGTAAGTGAGTGTGCTGCTATTTCAAGAAATGACAGATCTAAATTTGCAATGCTGATTTCAGGAACAGACAAACCTAAAATTAAGAAGAAATTATTTGAAATAATGTTTGTTTTGTAAGTACTTAATCACAATTCCTAATGACAGCAGTGCTGATTGTCAATTATGAGAATTTAATTTGCCGAATAATTCGTGCAATTTAGCATTATAGTTTTCCAACCACTCGCTCAACATTGGAACGGAAGTGACGATGCCCTAAACGCACGAATGATGTTCACTAAAACCAGAGTTTTTGATGGAAATGCATCGAACTCGAAAGTTGTCTATTGAATTTATTGCATATTTGTGATCTCTCATTCAAAAATATTATATAGTCAATAAATTCTGCAGAGCTAGATCTTTGCTTGATACAGATGCATATGAAAACCAAAATCTAGCATCTATGACAAACCTGATGATTTAACTATGTATAATGTTATCTTCCAATTCATGAATAGCTACATACCATCTGCCCTAGCCCATGGTGTTATTGTGCATGTTGTGGATTCATTTATTTTCGAGGGTACCAATTTTAGTGGATTGAGGAAAACTTACACTTTCATGGATATTTAATTTCGTGGTTTTACCAGTCTGCATACAAGCCAATGGAAAATTTATAATTCGTTGAACATTTAAATTTTTGGTTGATTTGTACCCACGAAATCCACGAAAATTGTTATCCAACAAATAATAATGAATCCATGGTATCGCATTTAGTACCACTATTGACTTGAAACTCAGAATTAAAAGGTTAGCAAAGGAACAAACAATCAATAATCTGCCAATTGACGTACCACAACTGACTTAATACTTGAGACACAAAAAGTGAGCAAAGGACAAATAGACAACTAATTGCCAATTTTACACACAACAGGCATGTCTGGCATGTCCCAGTGTCTAATTCTTATATCTAAAGAAAGATTGACCCAAAAGCTGTCAGTTGATATGATCATGTCATGTGCCACTGAATGTGACTTTTGAATCATGTGATGGTTGATGCAAACTCAATTTTGAATTAATGCAGTTCTGTTCAATTTCACTCCCAAATAAACCAGTACCTGTAACGTCAGTGTGAGATATTTGAAAGTCAGTATACCTTTGCATTTCAGAAGTAAATTTTGAATATATTAGATTTTCAAATTGAGACATTATAAGTAACTTTTTCAGTACAAGTAACCATGTTTAAAAGACTTTTTAGGGCTTGCTTAATATTGGAAATTCCATTAATACACCTTGTACTCTGAGGAAGCCTGTGTTCATTAACTGTTTGCAAAATTGGACAGCATGCCTGAACTTAAGGTAGCAACAAGTTCTGTCAAAAGACTTCTGAGACATTACATATGGCGAAGGAGATGAATACTCGTCATTACTATTTCCTTCTACCATGATGGTATGAAGAACAGCAACTCTCTTGAATTCTTTCGTTAAGGTACAATTTATAGATTCCTTAGAGAGCACATAACTATACTATACAAACCCTAAAATCATTTCCCAATTTATAAGCACCAATGCCATAGTTATATATCAACTCTACAACAAAATGTGAATCCTCTGGTCCATATCCTACCATAGACTTACTCCATTTACCATCATATGGACTGAAATTTTCAGAAGAGAAAATATTATCAAGTAATAATAACAGGTTGGTCTTCAACACCAAATGTTATGATGTATATTAATCTTTGTAAAAAAGATGTAGTGAATATGTCAATCAGACAGTTAGCAATAAGCACAAAATTTGTTTTCCTTAGTTTTAGAACTGTAGTTCCTATTTAGTGGGGTATCATACATAAACAGGAAAAATGCAGTAGTGCTTAACAACACTAAAAGTTCCAAACGTGCCTAAACAATACTTAAAATTGCAAATGTGCCGACAACCCTAAAAATAGTAAAGGTGTAAAATAACACTATTATTAGTAGCACAACTATGAACAAAGATAAGCAAGCTTATGTTATGCAAATGTGTCTGAACTTTCAAAATGGATAACTGCGGTACATTTTAAATAGCCCAAAAGCACAAATAATTTCATAAAATTATAAGTTTTAAAGTATTCAGTTCAAGTCAAAATATTTTGAACATCATTTATTATGTTCAACCTTATACATCCATCTTAAACAATATCACCAAGAGATCTGTATTTTCCATATGTCTGCCACTTAAAAGTGGCCCATATTGCATAAGGTCGGACATTTCAAGAAATTGTAGGGTTAATTTTGCTGATGTTTACAACAATTATAATATCATTGTTAATTTTAGATTATGTAAGGTTTTGAAAACTAGGAGTTTCTAGGCTACAATCTCATCGAAGGGTGATAGCCCTGAGATGAGATGTAGCCGAGAAACTTGCTCAAGGAGAAAGACACAGATCTGGCCTTTGTGTCTTCTGTGTTATTGGTAGGGTTTTTATGTGCTGGTGAGTTAAGCCCTTTTCAACCGATTTTTATAGTTTGTTCTTATGTTGTTCTGTTACGCCACTGTCCCAGGTTAGAATGAGGGTTTGATTTGGTGCCAGCAAACATGTTTAACCCCGCCAGATTCTGTATGTGTCTGTCCCAAGTCTCATCGCGAGGAGCTTGTAATCCAATGGTTGTCGTTTGTTGTTATATCATATTTGTTTTCGTTTATTATTTTGAGCTCAAATCATGCCGTTAGTTTTCTAGTTTGAATTATTTTACATTTGTCATTTCAGGGCCTTTTATAATTTACTGTGTGGTATGGCTTTTGCTCATTGTTGAAGGCCATACGGTAACATACAGCTGTTAATTTTTTGTCATTTGGTCTCTGGTGAAGAGTTGTATCATTGGCTATCATACCACATCTTCTTATTTCTATATTATATTGCTGTTTTCCAAGTGCTCAACAAAATGAATTATTAACATCAATGTTATCAGCAATCATAGCCAGGCTTTAAAGTTATTATGAAACAACCTATTCTATGGGCGGTGTGAATCAGAAGTGGATACTTAAGAATTCCTAATATCTGTTGCAGTACATTTAATCTAAGTCTCTTAAAACATTTGACTTTTCTACCCTGCACAAAAGCATTTCCCATTCCAAACTAAAAGACACATTGAAATAATTGGCTCTATTTTGCTACATAAAAAATAATGACCAACGTAGATAAATGTATCTTATCTTTGGGAGGGATAAAACGTACTTTGTAAAACCACTGATTCAAACAAAAATTGTCTGAAACTGACATTATCAAAATGCTTGATTTCTTGATTGACAACGTATTTGTTCTTTTGGAGGACGTGTTTTCAACAAACAATCGGAATTCTTAGGAAACCAACTGTGCGCCTCCTCTTGCAGAATTGTTCCTTTATTCATACAAGACTGACTTCATGCAGGAGCTTCATGAAGAATGAAAAGAAAAGAAACTAGCATTATCCTGTTACTTCACATTCTACTATATATATGATGTCCTATAAGTAAATAGGTCAGAGTTTGGTGATTGTGTTGATTATTATAACCCGTTGAACTTGACTAAAGGATACAACAGATACAGTTACGACTGCCTCATATCTTGACTTTCATCTAGAAATTGGCAATGATGGTCGCTTGAGAACAAAACTTTACGATAACAGATGATTTCAGCTTCCCAATTGTGAGCTTTCTATTTTTATGTAGCAACATTCCAGCAGCCCCTCCATATGAAGTGTATATCTCCCAAGTTGAAACGATATTCCAAAACTGGCATTTCCTATCATGATTTCCTTGATAAAGGGTTGCTGCTTATAAGGAAACTATTGAACCAAGAGTTCCAAGTGGTGAAGTTGAAATCATCCCTTCGAAAATGTTACGGACGCCATCTTGAGTTGGTTGACCACTATGGAATATGTTTCAGATTGTGATGGATAAGTTCCAATTGTTGTAGACACAATCCCATCCTCTTTTCCTCAAATGTGACAGAATTATGCTTATCCATGGGTTTGTACTTACATTAGCAACACATGTGGAGCAGGATCTGCTTATCCTTCCAGGCACCTGAGATCACCCCAAGTTTTTGGTAGGGTTCATTTTGCTGTCTTGAGTTTTCTATGTTGTTTGTCTTTTCGTTGTTTTCGTTTTTACTATGGCTTTGTCAGTTCGTTTCGACTTATGAGTCTGAATATCCCTTTGGTATCTTTTGCCTTTCTTTTGGAATATTGTTTTAATTGGTATAAACAATGATTTTGTTATCATTAAACTAAAACCCAACTAAATATTATTGTTATACACATATAAAATTGAGAATGGAAATGGGGAATATGTCAAAGTAACAAACAAACCGACCAAAGAGCAGAAAACAGCCAATGGGTCTTCAACACAGTGTGGAAAATCTCGTACCTGGAGGCGGGCTTCAGCTGGCCCCTAAATAAAAATGTGTACTAGTTCACTGAAAATGGACGTCATACTATACTCCAAAACATATAAATGAACTAAAATTTAAAAAACATACAAGACTAACAAAGGCCAGAGGCTCCTGACTTGGGACAGGCGCAAAAATGTGCCAGGGTTAAACTTGTTTTCTGAGATCTCAACCTCCCCTATACCTATAGCCAATGTAGAATAAACAAACACACAGCAATATGCACAGTAAAACTCAGTTTAAAAGAAGTCTGATTCCGATTTCAAAATAGGTAACAAAAGAAACTAAGCAAAATGACAATGATACATAAATTAACAAAGGACTACCAGCAGTTACTGTACATTCAGGGTCCTATTGTCTATCGATACCTACATTTTGGCATTTCACAAGGTCATGTTTTTCTATGTTAATGACATCATTACATTAAATCCATTGGATGTTGGATGTGTACTGATTGATATTTTAGTCTAAGATACATGATGTTTTTTTCAGTTGTTAAAGTTTTGAACTAGCTTTTAATAATTGTGAGTACTCTCAGATCTATACTATGTGTCTTTGTTTATGTTAGTTTTTTGTGCTATGTATCGATCTGATGAGTTAATCTATTCTAAACTGATTTTTATAGTTTGTTATTATGTTGATCTGTTACACTGCTGTCCAAGGTTAGGAGGAGTGTTTGGCACGTTGATCTGTTACACTGCTGTCCAAGGTTAGGAGGAGTGTTTGGCACTTGCAAACATGTTTAACCCTACCACATTCTGATTGTGTCTGTAAGGAGTATGTTATTAAGTGGTTGTAGTTTGTTGCTGTATATCATATTTGGTTTTTGTTTATTGTTTTGCACATAAATCAGGCCGTTAGTCTTCTTGTTTGATTTGTTTTATATTTCTTATTTTTGGGCCTTTTATAGCTTGATATGTGATGTGGGTTTTGCTTTGGCTTTGCACATTAAAGGGCTGGTGAAAAAAAAATCAAAATGATACAGCTTAAGAGGTAAGAGGTTTAGGTAGTTTTGGCAGTTTTGTTTCAACCCTTCCTTGTTGATATTTACATTTTAAATTATGATATATGGATGGATGAATGTGTAACTTCTACTGCTAAATCATTTAAGACCTTTGGGGTTCACTGATGAAATCAAAGTTAGTGATGTAAATGAAATATACCATCTTTGTTCTTCATTTTATTTACCCTAAATCCAATGTATAATTGACAATATATAAAATCAAATATGTCTATAGCACAGCATGCATCATAAATTCATGCACCATTAAAATCTAAAGAGTTTTGTAACATAACAAAATGCCCTCTCATTGTTTGGCAGTAATCAAGTAGAAAAAATATGCATAAAATAGGCTACTGTGACAGACCACTTATTGATACTGATCAATGTAAATATTTGCTAGTTGTAGAGAATTTTGCTTCACGGCCTTAAACATAATGATTTAAACCGTAAACTACACAAACAAATAACATTTGCACATTTCAAGTCAATAAATATCCTCTTTGCTTTAGTGAATTTGAAACATACATTGGTATTGAATTAATACTTGTTATCTCACAGTATGTTGTACAGAAAAACTTTCTTAATAAAACTTTTGTTTTACAAATAATTCATACTTTATAACTGAAAAGATACTGTACTTGACAAGAATTGCTTTAATTCAGTATCTGGCCTTTATACATTTGTCTGATTGACTAAAACAAAAGTTCATTGAAATTTGAAGGCCATACATGTGTATGAGATAGAACAACCATGAAAAATGAATGCATACAAAACGTCAACATGATGTCTTAACTTATGTAACAGTTCAATGATCTTGAATGAATAGTGCAGTATCTCTCACATCTTAATGTTAGACCTTGACAAAGCTTTACCGGTACTTTTAGTAAATAATAAAAATGAATATGGTATATCATCAAGTTACTTATTCAGTAAAGAGCACAATTCTCCAACTACTATGGGAGTAAGTCGTCATTACCCAACTAACCACAATGTGATCACAATGTAAAACAAAATTACAATACAGCTTTGGTTAAAATCACATTAATTACTAGAAATATAAAATTGTTCAAATACCCTTTCCAAAATATATCTCATTAGCACCTTAATAAAAAGTGTACATTTTTATAAGTATAAATCACTTTTCTTTCATTATCAAAGTTTAGAAACCATAAATTATGAGTATTTTGCAGTATACCATCTATGTATGCATCTGACTTTTAAATTAAAGTGTCAACAATCCAGAAATTCTGAAGCTGAACATGTTATGTATGAAGATTCTCCAATTATGTAAAGTAAAAAACAATGTCAGGGGAATATTTTTGCTAATTTGGTGAATTAGTTCAAATCTGAATATATTCCTTCCGTTTGTCACTGAAGATCGAAAAAGTGACAAGAAACGTGAAAATAAAACAAGAGGGACCGGTTTTGTCTTTGAAATAAAAAAATTAAAACTCTGTGAAATAAACCACATTGCACTTTCACATATAGTAAAAGTATTTTGAGACTATACATTGATTGCAGATGAGCACAAGTCAGTTCCACTGTAACCCAAAATTCATAAGCACCTTCACACATAAATATACATTTAAAATAATTATCACAGAAATTTGAATATTTATGAAAATATTGACTGCTGATAAAATATTACAATGCTCTCTATATTTTTAATAACCATCAGGTTTACCCACACATCATAATGTCAAAACAGTATTTTCAATCATCACAATAATAAATCTGAACTATTCATAAATAATAAGGCATGACAAACCCTTTTTGTTCTTGATTTAAAAACTACAACGTATCAAAGTTGTCAAAATCTACCAATCAGTTTTTTAATATAAAAATATAAATGTAAACATTAACTACCTCTGAATATGATAAAGCTTACTATTTATTAATAACTAATTTACGCATTGTATTTATTGATAAGTTAGACTTAATATCCAAGAATTTTCTAAAAGTTCTAATAAATTTCAAAACATACACCTGACTTAAGTCATAGCAGCATTAAACATAGCATGTGATTTAAAAATTGTTACAAATTTTTACTAAAATAATTCTAAAAGAATTGCACCATCCATAATTCATTATGCTGTTGCTTTTGTTTTCCTTTTTCTCAAACCATTCCTCACTCTTGTCTTCTGCCATTGCCTGTAAAATTATATGATTATTTTTAAATGTAATTATCCACCAATAATATATAGTGTTGTAAAATCTATTCTAACAACTTGTCTTATTATATAACAAGCTTGCAACAATTAAAGATAAACATTTTTTAGGTGTCCCATTGCCTTTTCATCGAATATCTTTAAATCAACACTTCTTACATCAGGGTTAACAAAATATCCGGTTTTATGGGTATTGGTATTGCCCAGCCCTGTCAGAAAAACTGGAAAACCTGGGTAATTCTTGGCAATACTGGGTAATATGAAATAATGGCCTGAATCTTCAATGGAAAATGAAATTTTGGAAAAATTAGGACCACAGTAGTTTACCGTTGATCAAATCTCATAAATTGATAAGGAAAAGACAAATCAAGGTAACAAAACAAAATTTGAGGAACCACATACTCAAAAAGGAGTGACATTTGGTGTGTTGACAAGGTAAGCATCTCCTGCCATGAAGCATCACCCGCTACCAGTATACAAATTCACACTACTGGAAAATAGATATATCGTTTTACCCATATTACCCAGTAATGCCAGGTATTACAGTAAAACCCAGGTTTTCCAGTTTTTGACAGGGCTTGGCAATACTCATAAAACCTGATATTTTGTTAACCCTGATATAAGAAGGGTTGATTTAAAGATATTAACTGGAAAGACAGTCGTTTTCACAGCTTTTTTATTGTCGTGACATTAACATTCAGACATGAGGGTAAAATATAAATACTTATGGCACACAAATATGGCCCTAATATTTAATTGTATTTCTTCATGAATTTTTCAACACCTTCCTGATTTATATCTGCAAGTTTTCCATATAAAGAAGATGGAGCACAAGATAGTACCAGTGGAGTTTTAAGGAAAAAATGATTCAGTCCAACTGTAAGAGAGTTAAAATTACACTTGTCAGAGGCTATTGACTTCAATGAGATACATTTGTCCACATGGCGAGTTACTCGGAGTTAAAGCTGGCTATTTTTTCCCGGTAAAAGTTTCTGTTTAGTTTAGATTGATGCAGTTTTAAAATTTGACTTTATTGTTCTAAAAACCAAGAAAATTCAAATAAGAATCGGTTTTCTTACTTAAAACATCAACATCAATTTACTCAAATGTATTTATATATACATGTAAAACTTGTATCTTTTATAAACTTTACAATCAGAATTTATCTCATGAATGATAGCACCGATTATTGAGCTAATGATAAACTAAGGGACTAACAGTCCACCAACAGTGGTATGCCACTAGAACAAGTAATAACAAAACATTATAGTCATACTCAGTTGTGTTAGACAACCATATAAACTAACCTTATTTAAAAGTTCATCAGCTTTAGGATCTACTTGTGATAAATCTCTAAATCCTTCATCTCCAACAAAACAGATCTCATGTCCATCCTGTAAACAGAAGATCAGTACTTAACAGTGGGAATAAATGTTTATGGACTATTCATTTGAACTTTGGTGGATAGTTGTCTCATCAGCAATCATACCACATCTCCTTATTTTTATATTCAATTTCATAAGACCATTGAGTAGTTAAAATATAATTCTTATATGATTTGTATATCTATAAATACTTGAAATGGATTGGTCAGGTAGAATTTTTTCCTTGATTTACACTTCAATAAACCATGTTTCCGAAAAACTACTTTCGTAACCTTCAGGTGATCTATTCATGCGCGATGCACATGCATGCAGGGATCCCAGGATTTTAAGCAATTTGAGAATGTGTCCATAGTACACGGATGGCCCATGCACACTTTCATTTTCTATGTTCAGTGGACCTTGAAATTGGGGTCAAAACTCTAATTTGGCATTAAAATTAGAAAGATCAGATCATAGGAACATTTGTGTACTAAGTTTCAAGTTGATTGGCCTTCATCTTCATCAAAACTACCTTGACCAAAAACTTTAACCAAAAACTTTAACCTGAAGCGGGACAGACTGATGGAAGGACAAACGGATGAACAGACACAACAGACACTAAAAACATAATACCCTATTAAAGTGGGGCATAAAACAAATTCATATCTGTTGTTTCTATTCTAATGCATATATAACAAAAAGAATTAATGCACTAAAGCTTTGAAAATGTATAAAATTAAAATTAAATAAAATTCATAAAATTTCATGAATGATCTTAGTGAATTAACATCATGGCAAAACATGACGTCATACGAATGAAAACTTTCAAGCTAAAGATTATTCCGTTATTTGTACGCTTCAACTTAGATAATATCTCACTAAAATGAATTTTTTGAGGTAGGTGCTATTTCATTTCAGATTCTTTTGCATTTATCGAACATTTATGGATTTTAAATTTCATAAGAACAATTCCCATATACATGTATATGTCTATATATTTCCATAAACATAAGGATCACAAGAGACTGAATCTCTCACCTGGTAAAAAATATGATATGCCATTTTGATATTTATTTTTTCCTTTATCCCAATCAGTCATGCTTGCTTATTTGTAATCTTATTTCAAAACTGCAAAATGGAAAAAATCATCTTTCAGGGCAATAACTTAACGATTAGGACAACATTGACTTATTTGTAGATCATATTTTGCTGAACACTTTTGCTTTTACAATTTCTCTTTATCTGTTATAGTTTCTGCAAAAATCAGTAAAATTAGTTTTTCTAGGGCAATAACTCCTATAAGGGAAGCTCCTGGATTTTAGGGTTTTAGATCCACAAATATGAACTGAAAATATTGAATATTAAGATCAAGTCAAAAGCATATTTGTTTGATACAAGTCAAATATTTTTGTGAAAATTTATATATTTTCCTATAAGAAACTGTAATAAACTGTTATCACAGAGATATGTCTCGCCTTTTGTAATTTTGATAATGCAAATGTTGAAATTAAAATAGCAATACTTTAACATGTAAGTTATGCAAATATTCAATTTCGATGAACCATGACTGAAGGTACATGGCTAAACAATCTCCATGGAATGAGATGTGCCAATGCTAATACAACTGCATACCAAATACCATTGACTTATCATAAGTCGTCCCTTTAAACAAACCTAAACACAAACATTAACTTGTAAACTATGTAAATTTCAAAGTCAATGAACCATGATCAGGGGCGGGCTATATAATCTCCATGGAAACGATACTTGCAAATATCATTGACTTAACATTAGCGGTTCATCTTAAACTGATCTAATCACAAACTAATACATGTAAACTAAGCAAAAGTTTCAAAGTAAATAGACCATGACTGAGGGGGCCAAATATTCTCCATGGAAATGAAATGTGCTAATGCTTATACAACTGAACACCAATTAACATTGGCCTACCACTAATGGTTCCCCTTGAACTGACCTAATCACAAACTGTTAACTTAGCAAAAGTTTCAAAGTCTATAGACCATGACTAAGGGGCGGAGACAAATAATCTCTATGGAAATGAGATATGCCAATGCTTATACAACTGCATACCAAATATCATTGACCTACCAATAGTGGTTCCCCATCAATTGACCTAATCACAAACTAATACATGTAAACTATGAAAAGTTTCAAAGTCAATAGACCTTGACTGAGGGGCGGGCCAAATAATCTCCATGGTAATGAGATGTGCCAATGCTAATACAACTGCATACCAAATATCATTGACCTACCACTAGTGGTTCACCAAGAATTAGACCTAATCACAAACTAATACAATGTTGACGCGCCGCCACCGCCGCCGGAAACAGCATACCTATGTCTCGCTTTTGACTCGGTCAAGGCGAGACAAAACCAGGAGATTCCAGCGGGCAAAAAAAAGTTATATTGACTAAAACCAGTATAATATAACCCACCACATTATAAACTGTTTAGAGATAAAATATAAACAATATATCCAGTTAAAATGGGTACGTACTGATGGGCAGCAGAAAACAACTTACACAGTGAACTTACATGGAAACAGACGAACGAATGGATATATAGGTGATGGCTCACACTTGCCTTTGGTTGTATTAAGCAAAATCTTGTAAAAGCTGAACAATATAATAAATGAATCATGATACAACATTATGCATGATTCTAAGTTTCCTGCCATGTTTGTCAGTGAAAAACTAAAAGATAATTTAACGTCATCATCCTTTCTCAAGTCTTCTTTGGTAAGGCTACCAATGTCAGGGTATGAAGGACCATATACATTTGGGGACAAAGTTGAACTGCACGCAAAGGCATTGTTACTGCTTGTTTGAACATCTGGATTTTGGATTGAAGTATCTTCTTGTAAAGCCTGTGTGTCTGTACTGTCAGATGAAATGGCACTATCAAAATTCTTATGGGTAAAGAAATTGTCAATTCTGCGTTGCATTGTAACTAAGCAGAACACCCTGCAGACACAATATTCATCAGCTATAAAAGAGGGGAATACAGCGAGAGTCTGAGAAGTGATGTTGTTGATTTCAACAACTTTTTATTTAACCGCACAGCCAATTTCTCCTGCCCTTCTCTCTCTTCCCCTTTTTTTATCAAAACGATGTTGAAGCCTTGGCTTTCGAGCCGCCTAGCTACACCACTGGACAATTCATCCATGTTGACTTACATATAGATCTTACTGATCTGTTTGCTCTAACGGCTTTAGTTTTTAAAATTTTCTAAAATTTACATTTCAGGGCAATAACTAAAAATTCGTAAGGGTTCTATGGAACCCAGTGTCTCGCTTACTTTTGCTGTTAGCCGCAGGCTCAACAAAAATGGGGAAAAATTATTAAAAATTTTCCTCTAGATACTATATTTTGATTGTAAGAAGTTCTGTTCAAGTTTGGTAAAATCCAAGAAGGTTTATGAATCTAATAAATGTTTTAAAAACTTTGACTGCAGACTGTAGGTAATGTTAACTGGAATAAAACTAAGTCTATTTATAAGTAATGTAAGGAAAACAAGAAATAATTTTTACAAATTTCCTTCTAGATACTAGCTTTTGATCATAAACAAGCTTCTGTCCAAGTGTGGTACAAATCTAGGATAGTTTAAGAAAGTTATTAAAATTTGAAAACTTTAACCACAGAGTGAATGTTATGTTAACTGGCAGAAAAACTAAGTCCATATATGAGTAAAATACGGATAAACAAGATTTTTTTTACAAAATTTTCTTCTGGATACTATCTTATGATTATAAACAAGCTTCTGTCCAAGTTTGGTACAAATCTAGGATAGTTTAAGAAAATTTGAAAACTTTAACCACAGAGTGAATATTTGTGGACGCCGCCGCTGACGGAATGTAGGATCACTATGTTTCGCTTTTGCGACAAAAGTTGCAGGCTCGACAAAAATGGATTGTCTGATTTTTCTAAAAATATTGCAGATAATAGATCATTACCTGCTGATAATTTTTACCATGTCAGATTCACTCTAAATGCTTTAGTTTTTGAGATATAAGCCAACAAGAATGTGTCCATAGAACACAGAGGCCCCACTGCACTATCATTTTCTATGTTCAGTGGACCTTGAAATTGGGGTCAAAAATCTAATTTGGCATTAAAATTAGAAAGATCATATCATAGGGAACATGTGTACAAAGTTTTAAGTTGATTGGACTTCAAGTTCATCAAAACTACCTTGACCAAAAACTTTAACCTTAAGCCGGACAGACAGACGAATGGATGGACAGACGAACGAACGAACGATCGAATGAATGAAAGGAGGCACAGACCGAAAAACATAATGCCCTCTACTATCTTGGTGGGGCATAAAACTGTATTTTACCCAATTGTTCTTTTTTATCAACAGTTGCCACGTTTGTTGATGTAAGGTATTTTAATAAAGATTTTGAATTTTGAATACAATTGTATTTCACTGTTGCTTATAGGATCAGCTAAGTAAACTTTAGAAAGTTTGTATTTTGAATTGAATTGAACATAGTAATGCCTACAGGATCAGCTAAGTATACTTTAGAAAGTTTGTATTTTGAATTGAATTGAACATAGTAATGCCTACAGGATCAGTTAAGTAAACTTTAGTAAGTTTGTATTTTGAATTGAATTGAACATAGTAATGCCTACAGGATCAGCTAAGTAAACTTTAGTAAGTTTGTATTTTGAATTGAATTGAACATAGTAATGCCTACAGGATCAGTTAAGTAAACTTTAGTAAGTTTGTATTTTGAATTGAATTGAACATAGTAATGCTTACAGGATCAGCTACGATGACAACTTGTACTGTGGCCTTCCCTGGAGTGTCTAAACTGATTAGATCTGTTAGAATAGTCTGGTTTTCTTCCTTCATCTTACTCTGGATATCAGGCAACTGAAGAAAAGAAAATAAGTATTAAATATCAATTCAGAAATACAATGTCAATCAGGACATTTATGAAAAAAATTCAAATTTATTATATAAAAGGTCAGTATACTGTGGATTCATTACTATTCGTTGGATACCAATTTTCGTGGATTTTGTGGGTACATGTGAACCACAAAATTAAATGTTCAAACGAATAAAAATATTCTATAGGCTTGTATGCAGACTTCGCAAATCCACAAAATCAAATATCCACAAACATGCAAGTTTTTCTTAAACCATGAAAATTGGTACCCACGAAAATAAATGAATACACAGTAGTCTTTGTCTGTCTAAAATAAGAATCCATTTGTTTTTTTATACATCCTGCTGTTTTTCTATCTTTAAAGGAACCAATGTTAGTGACAGAACTCTTCTAGAACTGGGTTATTTAGAGGTTGACATATTGTATAGACATCAGTCTATTATTTGAAGACAGTATGTTGACCTTTAGATGTATTTTCTGCTTTGTGTTGTTGTACTGTTGTCTCATAGACGTATACATTACATTTCCTTTATTTATATGTGCAATTTATGTAAATTGTATGTATTTATCTTTGAATGTTGTAGATGATTGCTCAGTAATGCCATTATATTTTCAAGCAGCTTATCTTCTTGTGCGAGATTATTCATTATAGAATTCCATTTACACTGACTTGATTGTGTTTTCTCCTTCAATTGCAGTTCATTCAAAATTCTGACCTAATTGCAACTTTTTCATAAATAAAACTGTTCAACTGGTCAGACATTTTAACCAACAGCTTTAGAAACACCTAGCTGTTATCAAAGTCTTATCAAGTGATAAGATAACACAATCAAGTCACAGAAATAGAATCACAATTTTCAGGCTATTATTCAATAATGACCTTTTTTTTATTTTTTCTACTCTGCCTTACACCAGTATTAATTTGACTGGATAAAACCTTGATTATAAGCACGTGTCTGTGTCTACTTTACCTCCATTCCTGGACAAGCAAATGCAATTCTTCCAAAAGCTGAGGCATGGTCCACATCTGTTCCTATTTCATACAATTCTAACTTGCACTATAATGACAAGAAAATGTTATATTGAAAATGTCCTCAAATTACTGTTAAAGATAAACATTAACAGGGAAAATATTTATGAACCCATTAGTGATCTGTTTCAGATTTTTTTTCAAATTTGTCTACTTGCTCATCACTGATCTGCTTGACATTCTAGAGGGTAAAGCTACATAGATTCCTTTAATTTTAATGGAAAACAACAGATATGGAGTATCAATTCATGACACGAAAGAACTACCACAGTAACAAAATGTAAAACAAAGAAAAAGCACTTGTATTGCTGTTCTTCTTCTGAAGGTGACCAAATAACCCGGAATTTGAAAATAACCCGCTTTCACCCGGATTCCTAAGCTTTCAGACTGATTTCGCACGTGATTTTCCTTTGAAATAACCGTAAATTGTAATTCTTCCTGGACAAGAAGTTCAACTTCCTGTGTAACTCAAATCAAGTGACCCATTTCTGTGCATGGCTTCACTTGACAGCTTTGGTGTCAAACACCAATTACCTTAGCTTTAGGTCGTAAATAATTTGTACATTTCAAAGTTGTTTTAAAAACAAGTTCAGTTACTTCCCTTTTTGTCATCTCACAATATTCTCCTTAAACTTATGTTTTTTTGTAAAAGATTAAATCTGAAATGAATTGAATGCAAAACATATCAGAATAATACTTTTACTTATAAATTACTTTTTCATCCATACCTCTTTTAATTGAATAACTTTATCTTATTATATTCGAATATCAACATCTAGAAGGTTATATGATTAAACCTGCAAAAATGTATGCAATGAAAACAGAAAATGGCTCATTGTATGTCATGGAATGATAAAGAAAAGGAACTAAGGCAATATATCAAAGTTCTATCGATAGCCTTCAAGTGCAATGAAATAATAATATGTACAATTTTAAATTACTTAACCATGTGGACATGTTTTGGAAACTTTGATATAAATTATAAGAAAAATATCCCCTAAATACTGAAATTCAGCTCGAAAAAGTTTGTACGGTTATGACCTGAGATTTCATTCTTCTATGCAGGTCATCACCTGCATTTTCATTGTCATAGGTTGACAGGTATGGTTCTTCATCTCAATGTCAGTGGGAGGTTTTCAACATGGAGCAAAACTTCCAAAACCTTGCAAATTAAGGCCCCTAGCACCAGTTTGAGTAGAAGATTTGCCAGAAGCTGATCACAACTGTGCATTGAAGAACAGCGACTCTTTTCACAAAAATATTACGAGTAAATACACTCGTAAATCATGAACATTTCAGTATAACTTACGATCAATTTTAGTTGTAAGTTTTTGTGAAGAGAGCTCCAGAGCTGTAGTGTACTATCAACAATTTATACTTTATATCTGTCAATGTGAATGAAAACTAACAAATACTGTCATAGGTAGTCAGACAATCTCACTGTAATATACATAAACAATACAAACAATTAAGTAAACATGGGCCATAACAAAATAAATGTGAGATAATTGTATGGTGATAAATATTCATTATTGCATTTAGTTCAGTAATATGAAATGTGATATCTCAGTTACAACATTTACAAACTTGTTTTGAAAAGTAAATTTTGCCAAAATAAAATTGATAAAATTCTTTCAGAAAGATAGTGAAAATATCTTTTAGTCATTACTGTACTGACAAACCTTTAACCTGCACTTACATTTACTAGTTCTAGCCATAATGTTCTTTTTGCCTTAATAAAGGGAAAATAGTTGGATATTGAACTGGAAAGCTTAATGAATTAAAGGGTTGTGTATAAATCAATGAGACAATAACCAAACAAAAAAATCAATATAAATATAAAAAAAATCTGATAAATGACCATTTCATCAATATCTGGTTCTGACAGGCTCTGCAGTTATACAACTAAGTTAGAGAACAGAAACAAAAAATTCACCAATTTTTCCATTTGTAAAGGCATAACTCTTTAAAGGTTAAAGTGACACCACCAAAATTCAAACTTGATCTGTGTTTTTGTGGTAATAAGCATTGTGTATAAGTTTCATAACATTTGGTTGAGGCAAACTAAAGTAAGAGAACGAAACCAACTTTGGGACGACGGACATACATACGCACGTACATACAGACGGACAAGGGTAAAACTTAATTCCCATTCCGCTTCAGCAGGGGCATAAAAAGATTTGATTGATGTACATTTTCAATTGATTTTTAAAAGTTTATAAATTTGAAGCTATATACATACACAATGTTTTCTGAAGTTGATTCTAATTAGGTTAAATAGTGTTAGAGAGATTTTATATGTTTTGTTCCTAAAACTTTTATTGTAAAGCAGACATCATTGATTAGGATGAAGTAATTACATAAATTCAAAAGAGACAAAATTTCTACCAGAACTGTTTCAGATCAATTATTATATTATATTGTGGCAGTATACAAACCTGATTATCATCATACCCTAACACAGCTGTCTTGTTGTCTTGTGAATAAACCTTCATACCACATAATCTTGTCCAATAATCTGCAATATTAAATGTCTTATTTGTGAAAACTTCACTTATGAATAAGATGATGTATTATGGTTTACTAATCAAAGAAAGACAACTCTATTGGTCACATCCTGTAAATTTTACTAAATTCAATGTTTAAGTATCTTCACAAAACACATACCTTTAAACAAAAATCCTTACAATTTAAATGTATTCTTTAATGTTCAACCAGTTGTAATCAATAGAAGTCAGGTAAAACATATGATTGAATGGATATTATAGTAACTTTATTAGAAGTAAACATTTAAATATCAGGAAGTAAAATGGGCAGACATATTGAAGGTAATGGAATTTTTACTGTCTAAATGTAAAGGTCAGTTTCCTGTAGTACATATATAATGCATTTGTCTATATGTGACAGTGACATCTTCAAGAAAATAGATTTGATGCAAAGAAATAAAATGTGGCTGTACTATGAAGCATGCAACAAATCATCATAGCTCCCAATGGCCTATTATTGACAGCAAGCATGTATATTTTGAAATATAGATCCTTGTGACAGTATCAATAGTATTTTGAATAACTTCTGGGTTTTATTGTCTTTCTTTGTAACATAGCATATAGAGAGCTAAAACTACTAAGCATTATTGTTCAACAGGATTTTGACGGATTAATAATAATAATAATAATATAATTCTTTATTTAAAGAGGGTTACACAGTTAGCTATAAAACTAATCTTCCCTGAGGCCCTCATGAAATACAATGAAATATAACAAACAATTACGAGATATCAAACAAACACACATATATGAAAAAATGAAATAAAAAATTGTTATGAAATATACAATTTTCAAAACAGGTAAAAATTACAAATTCATATAGCATTGGCATCATTCAAATTACCTCAACAATATCTTAAGTTTGAGTAAGTGTGTGAAAATTATTATACATATAAAATTACACAGCTTAATGTTCCAACAAGTAATTTTTTAAATCTTTTTTGAATGAGCTTGTACTTGAGGTTGATTTTTTCAGGGATATTGGTAAGTTATTCCATAAAATAGATCCTGAATATATAAAAGATTTCTTATACAGCTCTGTTTTGGCTTTTGGAACTTGTAAATTTTTGCAAGACGCATTCCTCAAACAATATTGGTTTATTTCTGGCATTTCTTTAAATTTTTCAGTGAGATATATAGGGGCTTCGTTCTTAAGGCATTTTCGCATCAAAACAGATTTGTGGTATGAGATTCTGTTCTCTACTGTCATCCACCCAAGCTGTTTAAACAGTGGAGCTGATGATGAAAGTGGGTCAGCATCTAAAATAAGTCTTGTAGCACTTTTCTGCAATTTTATTATTCTGACTAACTCATTTTTAGCACAACCACTCCAAATAATACAACAATAATCTATCAGTGGGAGAATATAGCCATTATAAAATAATTTTCTTGAATCAATATTTAGAAATTTCTTGATTTTAGAGAGTAAATGAAGTCTAGATGATATTGATGAACATAAGTAATTAACATGGCCTGTCCAGGACAGATTAGAGTCAATTCTAACACCTAAAAGTTTTTCAATTGATGATTTTTGAAGAATATTATTCTCAATAGTTAGAACTGGTTCTGCTTGATTTAAACGCAGCCTTTATCTTGTACCTATAACCATACATTTCGCCTTATCCGAATTTATGAACATGTTATTTTCATGACACCATTTTTCAACACATTGGAGATCATCTTGTACTTTTAACTGCATATCAGCAATACTCTTGCCTGATGTATGCATAGTTGTGTCATCAGCATACAAGTCTGTATGGCAGTTTTGATGTATAATGGAAGGTCATTTATGTACAAAACAAACAAAATGGGACCAAGTATTGAGCCCTGTGGAACACCAAAATTTATAAACTTTTATCAGAAGACTGATTATTAATATGGACTTGCTGTGTTCTTTCACTCAAATATGATTTAAAAAATCAACAGTATCTTCATGGAAGCGATAAATTTGAAGTTTTTACATAAAATTTCATGATCAACAACATGAAAAGCTTTCTTAAAATCCAGGAGGACTGCCAAATTGATATTTCCATTATTCATTTCATGTAGCCATTTATCAATGATATTAATGAGGGCAGTTTGACATGAATGGTTAGGTCTAAAACCAGACTGGGAAGGTGTAAAATTTGAAACTTTGTCAAATAATTATACAGATGTTTAGACATGTCTCTCTATTAATTTTGATAATGTTGGCAAAACAGATATTGGTCTGTAATTGCTAGCTACGTTTTTTTCACCAGATTTGAAAATTGGAGCTACCTTGGCATTTTTAAAACAGATGGATAAATACCAGTATCAATCAACTCCTTCTATGTTTTTAATCCCATGTCATTTACTTGCGTGAAATAAAAGCTACTTTTAACTTTCGAATTGAATTATTTTATAAAATGTTTTTTACAATAACGTTCGTCATGTCTGTGAAAGAGATGGATACTCGTCAACAAGACAGTAACATAACGACCAGAGGTGTAGTATCACAATATAATTGCCAGACAAGTCTCTATCCAAGGCTAAATGTCATTAATGTAATTAGCTATAGGTTACTGTGTGGCTAACCCAGATATAACAACCAAAAGGGTATTAAAACAACAATGTGTAAAACAATTCAAACGAGAAAAATAACAGACTGATTTAAATACAAAACAATAAACAAATAAAATGCTCCGCAAGCAGCTTGATACGACCGCAGAGGTCGAACCCTGAACAGTTGGGGCAAGTATGGACACAACATTCAAGCTTGATACAGCTCTGAATTTGGATTGTGATTAAATATTTGACACAGCATAGGTTTCTGACACAGAATGAATGTGGTCTAAGAACTTGAAAGTTTTAATTTACCTATTATGGTCCAATATCCAAAATCTAAATACATGGTTAGATTCAGCATATCAAAGAATCAAAGAAGTCAATTTTTGATGAAATTTATATATAAATCAGAAATAACCAACTTAAAATGGAAAATTTTAAAGAAAAAAAAGGAAAAAAGGAAAAAACAATGCTGTGCATTTCTTGCTATTGTGTAATACTGTGCAATTGAAGATTTCTTGCTATTGCGCAATACTGTGCAATTCAAGATTTCTTGCTATTGTGCATTACTGTACAATTGAAAATTTCTTGCTATTGCACAATACTTAATATAATAATTTACACATCCTGTTTGGTGTGTATCTCCTGCCATATCATTATTATTTACTTTTATATATAAATCTGAAATAACCAACTTAAAATGGAAAATTTTAAAGAAAAAAAAAAAAAAAATCCCCCCTCTAAATTTTTTGAATCCCCTAATGATTCATCACCCCCAAACTCAATCCCAGCCTTCCCTTTGTGGTATGGTACCTTGCAGTACAATTTCAGAGATATCCATACACTTGAACACAAGTTATTGTCTGGAAACTAGAAAAATGCTTGTTTTTTGGCCCCTTTTTGGCTCCAAATTCCTAAACATTTAGGGCAATTACCCCCAAACTCATTCCCAGCTTTCCCTTTGTGATATTGAACCTTGTAGTACAATTTCAGAAAGATCCATACACTTACACACAAGTTATTGTCCTGAAACTAGAAAATGCTTGTTTTTGCCCCTTTTGGCCCCTAATTCCTAAAATATTGAGGCAATTACCCCATAATCAATCCCAGCCTTCCTTTGTGGTATAGTACCTTGCAGTACAATTTTAGAGAGATTCATACACTTGAACACAAGTTATTGTCTGAAACTAGCAAAATGCTTATTTTTGGCCCCTAATTCCTAAACGTTTTGGGCAATTACCCCAAACTCAATTCCAGCTTTCCTTTGTGATATGGAACCTTGAAGTAAAATTTCAGATAGATCCATACACTTACACCCAAGTTATTGTCATGAAACTAGAAAATGCTTGTTTTTGCCCTAATTCCTAAAATTTTGAGGCAATTACCCCAAAATCAATCCCAGCCTTCCTTTGTGATATGGAACCTTGTGGTACAATGTCAGAGATCCATACACTCACACACAAGTTATTGTCTGGAAGTTACAAAATGCTTATTTTGGCCCCTTTTGGCCCGTAATTCCTTAACTGTTGGTACCATAACCCCAAAATCAATCCCAATCTTCCTTTGTGGTATTGAACCTTATAGTAAAATTTCATAGAAAACCAATGTGTCTGCGGATTTACGACGATGACGCCAACGTCATACCAATATACGACCGCAAAAATTTTTGCGGTCATATAAAAACAAATAAGAAGATGTAGTGTCAACGAAACAACTATCCACCAAAGACCAAATGTCGTTGATGTAAGCACCTAATTGGCTAATAACATCATGACCTTCAATGTGGAGCCTTAGCTTACGTCAGATAGCAAGCTATATAGGAGCTATATAGGACCACGAAATGACTAGTGTACAACAATTCAAAGAGAAAGACAACGGCATGATTTACAAAAATACAATAGAGGAAAAATAATATGAACACAGCAAAAAACAAAACCATTGCCTGAACCCCATTCCCGTTATACCATTGCACTTTAGCGTGTCATATACCATCGCACTTTAGCGTCTCACACCATCACACTTTAGCGTAGATCATTGCATTTTAGCGTGACCATCGCACTTTAGAGTCCTACAAATATAAAGAGTAACTGATATGAAATGAAGGCTTTGGAGAGTTGTCTCTTTGGCAATCATACCACATATTTTTATATTTATTTTGGCAATAAGAATTAATTCAGGATATTTTACAAGTCTCACTTATGAATGGTTCCTGGATCATAATGTTTCTGACTATGGAATTCATTCATGTTTTGCCTACATATTTGAAAAGGATCTTACAAAAATGAAGGCGCTAGTACGAGGACAAGAAAGAAATGACAGACAGAAGGTTGGACAGACTAGACAAAAACATAACACCGTCTGCAGCTTTGTTACTTGGTATAAAACATCATAAAAAAATACTGATAAAACACATACTGACAATTTGATTTTACACTTTGAATAGACCACTTTTGAGTTATGTCCTTCACCGGAAAAGTTTGTCAATTTTGTGTGCCTTTGTGACGTCATTTACCAGATAGAGGGGATCTCCTGTATCCCTGCTCTATTAAAGTTCATCAAGTGTCTTTGTGATCATCATTATGCAGGATAAACTAGAAATAATATTTGTTCCTAAGTACTTAATCATAATTCCCTAGCAAAAGCAGTGCTGAATATCAATTATAAGAATTTAATTGACTGAACGATTCGTGCAATTTAGCATTATATTTTTTCAACAACTCGCTCAACAGAGAAACAGAAGTGACGACACCCCTAAACGCACAAATGTTCACTAAAACCAAACTTTTTGACGGAAATGCAACGAACTCAAAAGTTGTCTATTGAATCAGTAACCAATCATAGTTATCTGTGTAATTTTCTAGTTGAAAGTCTTGCATAAATGGGTATTTTTTATGCTGCCGCCGTAGAGGAGGCATTAAGGTTGACCCTTGTCCATCTGTCTGTACGTCTTGAAATTGGTTTCCATTCTCTAACTTTAGTTTCCCTTGACCAAATGTTATGAAACTTACACACAAAGCTTATAACCATAAAACACTGATCTATTTCGAGTTTGGGTGGCATCACTTATACCCTTCCTGAGTTATGCCCTTTATAAATCTGTCTGTCTGTTCATCCCGAATTGGCTTCCATTCTCTATTTTTAGTTTGCCTCAACCAAATGGTATGAAACTTATACACAATGCTAATATTACCATAAAACACATATTAAGTTCAAATTTTGATGGTGTCACGCTTACACTATCAGTTCTCTATTTATGCCCTTTATAACGTTTTATGCAAGCTGAACATTATCTGTGTCCCATGGACACATTCTCCATTTATTACAAATAAATAAATGACAAGTCATTTCCTTACAACTTTTTTTCCAGGTGAGTGAATAAAGAGTCCAAATATAACAGATGATGGCATTTTCTAAATCCATATCTAAAGGTCAGTTCCAAATAAACTGTCAAGTCTGTGAGAGTAACCCTAAGATCCAATGGAAATGCAAAGACTGCAATCTCCTTATGTGTCAGACATGTAGAGACAAAATACATCCAAAATTCAAAGATGCTAGTAAACATCAGATCTGTGATATAAAAGATGTTGGACTCTCTACTGAAGGAGAGGAGGCAAAAATAGACTTCTCCAGCATTCCATGCCAAAAACACAAAGGTCAATCTTATTGCTTATTCTGTAAAGATTGTAACTACTTAGTTTGTGCAACTTGTATTTCAACAACACATAATGGACATAAAATGGGAGAAATAAAGGAGTTTTATGAAAAGAAAATGATTAATGTTAGAAAGCAGCAAACAGAAGTGAAAATCAATGAAAGAAGGTTAAAAGAGGATGAACTTACATTGGAAAAAATATACAAATCTACTTCAGAAAATTATGATAAGGTAAAAAAAGATATTCTTGCACAAAAGACAGCTCTTACTATAGCTGTTGCTAAGTATGCAGACAAACTTCTTTCTGATCTTGATCAAGATCATCAACGTACAATAAAAACATATGATGAAGGAAAAGAGAACATACAAAAGTTTAAATTAGATCTCAACAAGCAATCTACTGAACTTGAAGATATTTCAAGTACTACAGACGCACCAAGATTCTTCAAACAAATTGAAAACTTTACGTTAGTAAAAAAGGATTTAAGATCAATCAAATTCCCAGATGACATGGTGACAGAATTTGCCTTAGGGAAGATCACACAGTCAAATTTTGGTTCATTGCAGAAAATAAAGAAAATTTCAAAGTGTGAAATAATACTTGAAACATCAAAGGAATTCCAAACTGAGTTAGGAATTATCAATTTCGTTGCAATAGATTACAATAATTCTTTATGGTTAAGTGACCTTGAATCTTCTTTGTTACAGAAAGTCAAACATGAAGGAAATAATCTGGAAGTATTGCACAGCTTAGATATTAAGACTGGTGGGATATCTGTGAATGAATCCAATGATCTCCTTCTTTGCACTGGGGATTCAAGAATAAAACAGATAAACAATGGAACTGATCAGGTAGTTGACTCCATATATAATGTTTCATCTTTTGATACGGTTTCTATCCATAGTGCTAAAGAGAAAATTATAGTAAGTGGAAACACAGAAGACAGAACAGTTGTCATTGTTATGGATCTAAAGGGGAAGCATCAAGTCATATATGAACATGACAGTTATAACAAACCTCTCTTTTATTGTCCATGGAATATAACTACAACTAGCAATGGCAACATTTTTGTTGGTGATTTTGATGTTGCAGCAGACAATTTGAAACTTATAGTTCTAGGTACTGCAGGGAAAGTTATAAATACTTATGAAGGAAGGAAAGAAATTAATACAAAGCATCCATTCTGGTGTAGTGGAGTAGCAACAACCCCAAGAGACAATATACTAGCTTCAGACCTCAATAATCATTTACTGCATCTCCTTGATAGTGATGGAAACTACATTACACACTACAATACTGAAGATATAGGCATACTATATCCAATGTCTCTGGCTTTCTCTACAGATGGACAACTCTATATTGGATGCTACAAACATGTGAGCTCAGACAAAGCTAAACTTTATGAAGTTAACTTCTATGAGTACTAACAAAGAAATAATTTACAGCATATACTTTGTTTTCTTCTTCCAATAGAGTTAAGTCCATATAAACAATAATATTAGACTAGAAAATTCTGAAACTTACAAAAATAGATGCTTTAACTAAGCAGGCAAAAAAACACTTGCAACATTTCTATCTATTTATACATCCCTGGCTTTCATATGTTTAGGGTTGAAGTAAATCCAGTGAAGTGCTTAGGAGGCACAATTTTATAATATGAGTAATTTTCAATTACTATATATTCACTGTGTATGTATAAATGACTACTGTTTAAATATCAGATGTATTGATATTTTACAAAAGATATACTAAAGTTTGGATAAATCTTTGATTTGGCATTATTTAGTCTTAAAATAACATGTCCCGAGTGAGCCATTCATTGTTTTCCCCAAAAAACAAACCTTTATATTTTGGTCAGGTGAAAAGCTTAAAGACAGATACCTCTCCTGGATGGGAGTAGCAATCTAATTTCATTTCATGTTACAGTGGATATAAAAAACAGTGTCTTAAAAGTAAATTTGTTTGATTCCTGAACAATTAAGTAGCAGTTTGAGTGAGTTTCCACAGAAAAAGGTCTTATTCAAGACTTTATCAAATTGATCAAAAGACACTTAGTCAGACAAATTTTAATTGTTCATCTGATTGAAATTAATCAATCAGACTGAAAAATTTAAGAAAAATCTTTTATCATTAAAATGCAGAGATATAACTTATACTGGTTTTGTTTAAAACTCTTTATCCATTTACATAAAATTTAACAGTTTTCAAAGAATTTATTGAAATTTTATAGTGTAAATCGTGAATTTTACCAGAAAAACTAGCGGAAATAATATTTATATTTTATTCAAAACGATTATGTTGACATAAAATATATTTAAAGTTGTTTTTATTTTGATTTTGGCACCTGAATATGGTATCAAACATTTCTGTCTAACAGACATTTGGATAAGTGAATGGCCAGCAATATCTGTCTGAACAGCAGCAAATGTGTCTGATTTGTCCAACTATCTGGCATATTTGGTGAAGTCTGCTCATTAGTAGACACTTAAATTAAAAGTTTGAATGTTGAGTATATGCTATCTATCTACTTACCAACAGATTTGTCTAAGTCTGAAGAAGACAGGGTAACCTTTTTAACTGGGTCTGTAAATAGAAAAGAAGAAAATGTCAAAATATGTAACATTTCTGATTTCTTATTTCAAGTCAACATACACATGATTATTAATATATATTAATCAAAACAAAGCATGACTAATTTATAGGTCATTGTTTACTCTTGGCTTTTAGAGTGCCTTTTCATGATCAAACTTCATTCAAGATACTTACTGACTGGTTCCCAGTTTTTACTTGCACAAGATAAATGTTACATTTCCCAATGGAATTTGCAGTAATGTACACTAATATGGGAAATTTTAGAATTTAACTAATTGAGAATGCTTGAAAATTCATAGCAAAAGGTCTATGACATAATTTTGTTTAGGGGTGATGATTTTGTACCTTTTTTAAGTAAATGTTTATTTATCTTTTCAATAGAACCAATAAAGCAATTAGTAAGACTTATGTAAACTTAATATTTTTCAACTTCATTCATTATTGTTTAACTTCTATCAAATTTGAAGAAAGACATTAAACATTAGCCATTAGTCTCTTATAGATCAACTTGGTTTAAAAACAAATAATTAAAAAGTACAATGTAAAACAATTTATTCATCACATACTCTCATTTTCAAGCATCCTTTTCTATCATTGGCTAATCTAACTTTGCATGCTCATAACATTGGTCTATATCAAATTATCAACATTAACATAAGTTTACCAGGGTTTTCTGTAGTTAACCTTATGTTATGGGATTTTCCCTTCGTTGTGTGTTTTAAGAAACTAAACCTCCTTGAAATGTCTAATGGAAAAAAAAAAACTATTTCTTTTACAAACAAATTGCTGACTCCTATGCATGAATCAATGTAAATTTACACTTTTGGACATAAAATTGTATGTTTTACATTTTACATATTGCGAATGATGGCTGCTTTTTTATTGTAAGAAAATTTATGAACATTCCTTGGTGTTCTGTATATCATATTGCGAATGCTGATATTCCAAACCTGTGTTTTGCATTGATATATAGTTATAATGTGAACTTGAATGGTTTTACACTAGTAATTTTTGGGGCCCTTTATAGCTTACTGTTCAGTGTGAGCCAAGGCTCCGTGTTGAAGACCGTACTTTGACCTATAATGGTTTACTTTTATAAATTTTGACTTGGATGGAGAGTTGTCTCATTGGCACTCATACCACATCTTCTTATATCTATTATATAATTTGATCACTGGATGATTACAATCTGATTAAAATACAGATCCTGTGTCCACACTTTGCTAACAAGGCTTTGAAAACACCTTGTTCTATTTTTCTTTCTGGTAATTTTTATATCAGCCAATCAAATTGCTGCCTCAAAATGTTTGAAGACATGTATCATTACGACAAAATTCCTGATTCTGAAAGGTCATTAAAACAGAGAGTAGAACGGTGCTTTGTTAGATCCTTGAAATTAAGCGTGGACACAGGATTTGTATTTCAATCAGTTTTGGATGATCATTATATACTTATATGAAATTTTAAAAAAAAGCAAGTATTGCATGGGGTATGCTTAGTTTATGATACGAGGAGTTTGGAGTTCGAATATTATTGATACAAATGTTGTTTAGCTTCTATTATAAAGTGTGATCTATAAATATTGGCATTTTTTTACCAATGTAGATTGTGAGCTTTTTACTTTCACTTGCAGTGTGTTTTTGTACCAAGTAAGGTTTTTTTTCAAAATATAGTTTAAAAGATAAGTTTTCAATGAATATTGACTGAAAGGTTATAAACATGCTGATTTAATTCTTGTTGTTGCAAAGATTCTTTTGTCCCCCAAAATGCTGATTTTCATTTTGAAGGTAAACTCTTTGAATGCTTTGCCCATTTAGTCTACAATTGTATTATGAACTACCACTATTAAAAACTTTTTTTGTATTATATTGTAAAAATATATTTTTGTTCTAGATAGCCAGCTGATAACCTTGGTACAAGGCTGTTCTGTAGTGAAAGAATATATGTAAAACTATTTTCTTAATGTTTAAGGTTACCATATCTTTCTGGAATTATTGTTAAATTCATCCCCTTTTACAAAAGGTATGTAAAATATAAATGACATAAACAAGGAATTACTTAAATCTGGAATAATTTTGAATTCTGGAAAATTGATAAGCAACGTATGATGAAAACTAATGCATGGCTAACGGGGGTTAGTTAGTTCATACTGAAATATTAGTGAAAGTAAAATTAATCTTAGCCATGCGCGCATAGCTAACCCTATTTAGTTGGGTTAGTTTTCATCAGACATTTCTCATCAATATTCCAGAATTCAAAATTATTCCAGATTTAAGTAATTCCTTGTTCATAAGTGATTACTCTGTTTGTCTTTGATCAAAATATTAATTTGAAAGGGAATATCAATAATGCAAATTTTAAAAAAAATATATGTATTGCACTGAGAAGAGAACATTTACAAGAAGATGTTAGGAAACTAAGATAACTTTGGTCAAATGTGCTTAACAGAAATGTTAAGATATGTTCTGTGTGTACCTGGCCAAAGTGTCAGGAGTCTGCAAATTAGTGGTTTTTGTTTGTTGCTGTTTATCATAACTTGTTTTTCATTTATTATTTTGTACATAAATCAGACCCTTGGTTTTCTCTTTAGAATTGTTTTACATTTTTTTCCTTGTGTTTTTTCTGTTTCACCATTGTCCCAGCTTAGGGGGGGACCCTCTTATATGTTTTACACTGCCTCCACATCCTGTATGTGCCTGTCCCATGTCTGGCGCCTTTAATTCAGTGGTTGTCGTTTGTTATTATATATCATATTTGTTTTTCTTTAAATGTTTTGTACATAAATATTAATCAGGTGTTGGTTTTCTTATTTGAATTATTTTACCTTTTGATATGTTTGTGGTTTTTATAACTGATATGTGGTATGGCTTTTGTTCATTGTTGAAGAGCATATATAGAAACCTATAGTTGCTAACATCTATTTCATTTGGTCTCTGGTGGATTGTTGTCTCATTGACAATCATACCACATGTCCTTTTTTTATATTTAAAGAAACTGAATATATAACTTATAGATACAGCCCCAAACTGTGTAAGTCCTAGTCCTTTTAGTGTCATGCAAGAACTTATTTTATATCTGTTCTAATTCTTTGATTTTACTTCGATAGTTTATTCTAATCTTTCAAGTAGTCAGTTTGCTAAAAAAATAATGTAAAAAAAAATATTGTATTTGAAGATGTCAAGGTGTGGAAATGACATCTCATTACAAATTGGGGATAAGTCAAAGTTATATAACTGGAATGTCAACAAGAAAAAAATCAACATCTATTAACAATGCTAAAGACATGAGGTTCAAACCAAAGACTTAAGAACTGTTATTTACAGCTTCTATATCATTTTGCCGGACATTAAATCAAATTCTTTAACTTTTCAATATGTCTGTTAAAAGATTAATTAATGCTATAAATGTCTTATTAATGCAAATAAATAGCATTTCTTTATTGAAATTTGCTTCTTTCAGTAAAATATGTACAAATTACTTCTGATCCAACAAGGTGGAATCTAATTGTGTAATTAGCACAGTGAACAATCAAATAACAAGATTGACCATTGAGCAAGAAGTGAATCTTTCCATATTTCGCTTTGACAATATTTCTAGATGTAAAATTCATTTAAAGCTTCAAATGATATAAATTCTGGTTTAACATTTGAATATAAAGCACAGTTATGAAGTGTTTTTATAATATATCTCTGTAAATATTTTCATATTGTAGTAAATTATGTTTTATTATATATAGCAAAGAAAAGTTGTATTTTTAAATATTGTAAATTTACAAATAATTTGTTATAGAAATTTAATCTGTCATACAGATATAGTTTATCTGAAAATTTTAAACATGTAAAGTTTATAGTGTTATAAAATATAATATGTAATTTCCACATTATTCCTATTAATACTTTTACTTATACTGTAAATTCAGAAATTATTGCGATGTTTTTATTATTGCGAAAACTGCGACAGGGATATAATCGCAATAATTTAAGCTCGCATTTTGAAATTTTTAATATGAGTTTAACAGGATTTTTCTCAATATCGCAAAAATTAAAATCACAATTTAGTCTGAACTGTCAAAATCGCAATAATATATGCACGCAATAATTTCTGAATTTACAATATCTGAAAACCAAAGTTCAATATTATAGTATTATGTGGGCAGACATAACAATGTGTTGCATGATGTTTGTATGAATAAAAGGAAAGGTATACAAACATCAACAGAACTGCAATCTCACAACACAGATGAATTAAAATAAACATCTAAAAGTCGCCATATTAATTCTAAAGATAGATAGATATCTGGCAACATCATTAGGCAAATTCTTAAATTAATCAAAGTCAATATAAGTTGTGGATTAAATCAATGGAGATGGCAAATTTAAAATTCTCAATAAATAATCATAATAATGGAACAGAAATTATATTGTGTTTGAATTCATGACACAAAATCCTTCATCCAGTAAACAAAACCAAAAGCAAAGATATTGCACTTTAATGCATTATCTCAATCTACAGTGAGTAATGCCTTTAACAGAGGGCAAGAGCTCAAACCTCACTGCAAGTTCAAGATACCTAACACCAGTCTGAACGGACTTCTTTGTCAGATATAGAACACACTACAGAGGGTATTTAATAAGCATCTGATTATTGCTGTATAAAAATATATGGAATAGCATTAAAAAAAACATATTTAACATTTTTTTTGGTTGGATTCTTGTCAAAATCTTCAAAAGTGTCTTGAACTTTGATTTTTCAAAAAGACTATTTGAGGGTTTTTTATGTTGAAAGATTTTTGAAATCAGACATATTTCAATATCTTGAGTTTTCTGTACAATGGATTTTAGCATCATTTCAAATATTTAGAATTAAGAAATTATAACTTTATATTATTTAATTTCATGCTACCAGTTTATGATTTTTTAATTAGAGGGTGACAACATGACACCCTTTCGTGCAGAGCAATCAAATATCAATAATTTAAAAATAATAATTGAATTTTATATCCATAATTTAAAGGACAATGATTTTTCACTTTGAAAGACAATAGCAATTTACAGATCATTCAGTATAATAAATAAAATAACATATAGCTGAGTGTGTGGTAGAGCAGGTTGATCCCCCTCGAAAAAAAAGGAAAAAAAGACATGTCAACCATGGCTTTGCATCTGTTGACAATGTTTTCTTGGAGTAGGCTTGGTTGACGATGTTTCATCTTTTCAGCTATGTGTTATTTTTATACTAGTCTATTGCAAATGTAAATTTATAAAATTAAAAATTAATTAATTATATGATTAAGCCTTTAACCAAGTTTACTGGAGAAAATACTCTCTGTTTTATAGCCTTAAAGATCAAAAGAAAATATTAAAATTATCTATGCAATGTTATAAGCATAACTTTCTGCTGGTGTTTTTTTTTATATATCACACAAAATGTTTGATTACAACATACATTAAAATCACATTACTGTAATGTTTTGCAATTTTCTGAATCTTGAAAGAATTTACATAATAAATACATGTATTAATTTTAAGTTTCCAGTTGTTACACAGTTCTCCTTTAAAATAAACTATAAAAAAAAATTCAGGATAAAAACTAGAAAGTTTTTTGCTAAGCATTCATAGATTTCATATAATTAGAAAAAGTTTTTGTATTGCTTTGAATTTTTTGCTTGTATTACTTGCTATAATGGCTTTGAATTTTTGAATTATTTTTATGTTTCTTTTACTTTCCAAAATTTCTTATACTACCAGTTTATGTAACTTTAACAAACATTCTTAACTAATAATGTCATGTAAAAATATTAAGGTGAGCAATACAGGTCCCATTAAGCATGTATGTGTAGTAATTTAAAATTCTTAAACAACCACACTGAGAATAGTCTAACTGAAAAAAAAAAATATGTAGAAACATAAAATTTATAAATGGGAAAAAATCTTCAAACTATCAAAACGTGATCATATTCATTTGGAAAAAATGTTTAATTTTTGGAAGGATTCTTAGAATAAATAGCAAATATCATTTAAAAATTCATATTTGCAATTAACTGAGTAGTATTCATCATGTTCATATAATTAACTTTATTAATAAGGCTATATTATACTTATACTTTGTTGGGTACATTAAGAAAAGTGAATCCAAACTTTCGAAAATTAGGCCTAGGTTAAGGTTAAAGGGAAATAACTGCCAATTGAAAACTTCATAACTTGAGTACATAAAAATTTCATGAAATATGATGACTACAGGTCACATAGTTAATTCACCCTGCCATGACACTGTTCATAAACTTCAATTCCAATACACTCGACAAAGTGAATTAACAATTTTTAAAAGTGACTAAATAATTTTTATTAGTGAAACTAAAGTAAGTATGAGTTATTTCCCTTTGGCTGTAGTTAATAGGCTTACTTCGGGATTTTTATATTTTTTAACATGTGATTTTGAAACTTATGTATTAATTTATGTGAAACTTTTCATTAGTCCAAATTTAGAACTTTAAAATTCTTTGTATCATGTTGTAAAAGAAAGTGAAAATAAACATAATTCATCAATTGTGTTGATTATTTATTCATTCCATTTATAGTATTACATTTAGGACAGTTTATCTAAAACACAATAAATAATACACAAGGAGAGTACAAACAAAATAGGGTACACATATCCAAATAATCAGTTTTAACATCTTTCTGTCATTTTCTTTCTGAACAATAGAAGATTTATTTGAGTGTTCCCAGGATGCCATAATAGAAAAGAAAGGGTCCATGACACAAAATCAGTATGTGCACAGCAAAAAACACAAAAAGCAGAGGAACAGTGCTTTATTGCTGTTCTTCATCTCAAAGTTACAGTGAGGCCTTCAACACAGAGCAAACAAACTCTCACTTCACTGCAAGTTTAATACAGCCCCTGTATGTTTAAATGGAACAACCTTTTTCCTTTATCATGTTTATCTAAAATTGTTCACTCAATCCATCCATCTGTCTGTCTACCTTGACAGGTAAACTTTGTACCCAGCATTCCTCTTTTATGATGCAGGACATTTACTAGTATATAGCATTGTTCCTTACAATAGTAGATGTGCCATGCGGTTTTTGAATTAGGATTTATTTAAAGGCTTATATAAAGGACCCAAAAAGTAAAATTTGTGAATTTGGACATTGTCTTTAAAGCTTCTCTATCATTTTATATGAGGCAGGTGTTATGTAGAATTATTCTTTACCACAAAGTAAAATGCAAAAAGGCTTTAGAACTTTAATTTCATTATCCTTGTTAAACTTTGCTGACCTTGTTTCCAGGGATACACTTAATTTTTATTCAAGGTTTTTTTCCTTAACAGATGTTAATAATTATATACAATAAGGTTTTTGATTTCTTACTTAGCATGACAATTTTGGACCTATAATATAACAAGAGTGCACACCCTGAAATATCTCGCCTACTATGCTGACCATTGATTTTATGTTGATAGTCCAAAATATAAAGTTTTACTACAAGTATCACATTAACATTTATGGTCCATGAAAATGAGGTCAAAGTCAGATAAACCAAGCCGGAAATACAGGGTTTCCGCTGGCGGTCGCCATTTTCGCATTTTGCGAAAAAATAAAAATTGTGGCGATTAAAATTCGTTATTGGCGAAAGAATTTGGCGAAAGAAATATAACTGTTCGACTACGTCCATCTTGTTTACTTTTTCGTGTTTCTCGGACTTTTCCTGATCAGACAATACTGGGAATTCACCTTGAACTCGTTACGACAATAATCATCTGATTGCATTTTATAGCCATCGGTAACAAAGGATTATAATTAATAAATGTGTTGATTGTATTGTTTTGTGAAATGGTTTGGTTAAATGGCTTCACATGTCACTTAAAGGATATTTTACAACTTTGATTGAAATAATTGTTTTGAAGTGGGTACTTTACAATCCTTTTAGCGACGCACATTTTACGTCTCCTCTTTTTCTTTTAACGATGGTCTGGAAAAAAATCTGTTGTTATGACAAAAATGTTCAAAAGTAAGAAAAATCTCTGACTTTAAATTTTATCTTATAACTTTTGAGAGTAATAATTCTTTTGAAATTGGTAATTTACAATCATTTTAGCAACGCACGTGTTTGAGGCATAATTTTACGTCCAAACTTTTTTAATGATGGTCCGGAAAAGAAATCTATTGTTAAAAAAAAATATTCAAAAGTAAGAAAAATCTCTGATTTTATCCTTCAACTAGACGGGAAGTATCTTATAAACTATTATAGATGAATCCCGTGCTCCCTTGCAGAAGTCAACATAATGATTTCATGATCTTATTCTATATTGCAATTTTACAGTATCTTTTAAAAACTAAATGTTTGTTTTTATTGAGTGTTTATTTATGACAATGAGATTAAAAATATATATATTTAGAATTATAAAAGACATAGTTAGTTTTCTCGTTTGAATTGTTTCACACTTGTCATTTCGGGGCCTTTTATAGCTGACTATGTGGTATGGGTTTTGCTCATTGTTGAAGGCTGTACGGTGACCTATAGTTTGGTAACTTCTATGTCATTTGGTCTCTTGTGAAGAGTTGTCCCATTGGCAAGCATACAACATCTTCTTATTTTCATATACTAGTAGCAATGTGGCAAACTAATTTTTTTTTTGTTAGAGAAGGAAATTTTAAACGAAAAATGTTTTTGTTTGTTGGCGAAAAAAAATTGAAAGTGGCGAAAAATATATTGTTTTGGCGAAAGAGGTGGCGAAAAAGAAAATTGACCCAGGGGAAACCCTGCGGAAATACATGTACATCTTTAATACAATCATTCCATACACCAAATATAGATGACCTATTGCTTATAATATAAAAGAAACAGACCAAACCATGGAAATTTTAGAGGTCAAGGTCAGATAAAACCTGCCAGACAGACATGTACACCTTAAAATCATTCCATGCATCAAATATAGTTTACCTATTGCTTATAGTATCTAAGAAACAAAGTTAACCAGGAAAACTAAACATTGACATATGAACCATGAAAATGAGGTGAAGGTCAGATGATAACTGCCAGACAGACATATACACCTTACAATCATTCCATACACCAAATATAGTTGACCTATTGCTTAAAGTTGAAGAAAAACAGACCAAAACACAAAAACTTAACATTGAGCAATGAACCATGAAAATGAGGTCAAGGTCAAATAAAACCTACCAGACTGGTATGTACATCGTAAAATATTTCAATACACCAAATATAGTTGACCTATTGCATACAGTATTAAAAAAACAGACCAAAACACAAAAACGTAACATTGAGCAATGAACCGTGAAAATGAGGTCAAGGTCAAATAAAACCTGCCAAACTGACATGTACATAGTAAAATATTTCCATACAACAAATACAGTTGACCTATTGCATACAGTATTAGAAAAACAGACCAAAACACAACAAGAGTGCACACACTGAAATGTCTCGCCTTCTTTACTAATCACTGATATTATGTTGATAGTCCTAAATATAAAGCTTTACTTCAACTATCACATAAACTTAACATGATCCAATAAAATAAGGTCAAGGTCATATAAACCAAACAAGAAATACATGTACACCTTGCAATCATTCAATACACTAAATATAGTTGACCTATTGCTTACAGTTTATAAGATACAGACTTAACCAAGAAAACTAAACATTGACCAATGAACCAAGAAAATGAGGTCAAGGTCAGATGAACCATGCCAGGCAGACATGTACAGCTTGCAATCCTTCCATACAACAAATATAGTTGACCTTTTGCTTATAGTATTAGAAAAACAGACGAAAACACAAAAACTTAACACTAAGCGATGAACCCTGAAAATGAGGTCAAGGGCAAATAAAACCTGCAAGACACATGTACATCATAAAATATTTCCATACACCAAATATAGTTGACCTATTGCATAAAGTATTAGAAAAAAAGACCAAAACTCAAAAACTTAACTTTGACCACTGAACCATGATAATGAGGTCAAGGTCAGAAGACACCTGCCAGCTAGACATGTACACCTTACAATCATTCCATACACCAAATATAGTAGACCTATTGCATACAGTATGAGAAAAACAGACCAAAACACAAAAACTTAACTATAACCACTGAACCATGAAAATGAGGTCAAGGTCAGATGACACCTGCCAGTTGGACATGTACACCTTACAGTCCTTCCATACACCGAATATGCTAGACCTATTGCTGCTAGTATCTGAGATATGGACTTGACCACCAAAACGTAACCTTGTTCACTGATCCATGAAACGAGATCGAGGTCAAGTGAAAACTGTCTGATGGGCATGAGGACCTTGCAAGGTACGCACATACCAAATATAGTTATCCTATTACTCATAATAAGAGAGAAATTAACATTACAAAAAATATTAACTTTTTTTTCAAGTAGTCACTGAACCATGAAAATGAGGTCAAAGACAATGGACATGTGACACATGGAAACTTCGTGACATAAGGCATCTACATACAAAGTATGAAGCATCCAGGTCTTCCACCTTCTAAAATATAAAGCTTTTAAGAAGTAAGCTAACGCCGCCGCCAGATCACTATCCCTACGTCGGGCTTTCTGCAACAAAAGTCACAGGCTCGTCAAAAACCTAACATTGAGCAAAGAACCGTGAAAATGAGGTCAAGGTCAAATAAAACCTGCCAGACTGACATGTACATCGTAAAGTATTTCCATACACCAAATATAGTTGACCTATTGCATACAGTATTAAAAAAACAGACCAAAACCCAAAAACTTAACTTTAACCACTGAACTATGAAAATGAGGTCAAGGTCAGAAGACACCTTCCAGTTGGACATGTGCACCTTACAATCATTACATACACCAAATATAGCAGACCTATTGCTTATAGTATCTGCGATATGGACTTGACCACGAAAATTGACCTTGTTCACTGATCCATGAAATGAGGTAGAGGTCAAATGAAAACTGTCTGACAGGCATGAGGACTTTGCAAGGTACGCACTTACCAAATATAGTTATCCTATTACTCATTATAAGATAGAAATTAACATTACAAAAATCTTTAATTTTTTTTTCAAGTAGTCACTGAACCATGAAAATGAGGTCAAGGACAATAGACATATGACAGACGGAAACTTCACATCATAAGGCATCTATAAACAAAGTATGAAGCTTCCAGGTCTTCTACCTTCTAAAATATTAAGCTTTTAAGAAGTTAGTTAACGCCACCGCTGCAAGACCACTATCCCTATGTTGAGCTTTCTGCGACAGAAGTCGCAAGCTCGACAAAAACATAGGTGTGCTGTTTTTTTTTTGTTCTTTCATATTTTCATACTTTGCAATGTTTTGATAACTAGGATAATATGGTTTTGAATTTATATTTGTTCATGGCCCAATTTTAGATCCAACCGGGTGAACAGACAGTTTTGAACTCTTCGAAGTGCCATACTTTTTGAGTGTGGAGTTTGCTACTTTTTTATGTCAATCTTTTCGCTCACTTTTTGTAGCTCTTCTTTTTGACCATGTGTAGAGTTAAGACATTAGTTCCCTATCTGACAGTTTTTCAATTCATAGTTTTCTCATCAATGTTTTCTATCATAGATTTTCCTCAAAAGTCAATCAGATTACTTGAAGAATAAACTTGAATGGAAGACCATGTTTTGAATTGATATATGAGTATTGTTCTGTATTATGAGTAATTGACATACCTCCCTCTGTTTCTCTCTCCATGACAATAAATTTATACCCATCAGGAGAGGTCAGAATCTGTGACTCACCATCTGTTACTACAGGGTAGTTTAATTTATTGGCATTTCTAATAATTTCTTTGGAATGAATGGTTATGCCCTGAAATAGAACATTACAAATGAAATGTACTTAAAAAGAGTTAGCCAATTATTACAAAGGAAATGTCATACAAGATTGACCCAAAAGCTGTCAGTTGATATAATACTCTAGAGCTAATGTTTTTCATTCAGGCAATTGGACTACCCATGCTAGCAGAGGCATACTCAACTCAAAAATTACTCAAGCATGGTTATGAGGAAGAATTACTCAATAATTATGTCAAAGGGTCTACAGTCCATATCATAAATGGGTTGATCCTTACAGTCACAAATTCTCATCTCCATTGTGGCATTTTAACTCTGTCACAGCGTCCCATATATCAACTATATAAATCCGACAGTATTATGGGCTTTGTCATGTTCCTGGTTTTGTCAATTGCTACTGAACGTGACTTATGAATCATGTGATGGTTGATGCAAACTAAATTTTGGATCAATGCAGTTCTGTCATGTCTGTTCAATTTTACTCCCAAATAAACCTGTACCTGTAACTCCAGTGTGAGATATTTGAAAGTCAGTATACCTTTGCATTTTCGAAGTAAATTTTGACTATATTAGATTTTCATATTGAAACATTATATGTCATGTATATAACTTTTTCAGTCCAAGTAACCATGTTTAAAAGACTCTTTTAGGGCTTGCTTAATATTGGAAATTCCCATTTATACACCTTGTACTCTGAGGAAGCCTGTGTTCATTAACTGTATGCAAAAACTGGTCAGCATGTCTGAACTTAAAGTAGCAAGAATTTCTGTCAAAAGACTTCTGAGAAATTACAAATGGGGAAGGAGATGTATACCAACCATTACTATTTCCTTCTGCCATGATGGTATGAAGAACAGCAACTCTCTTGAATTCTTGCATTAAGGTACAATTAATAGATTCCTTAGAGAGTATATAACTATACTATACAAACCCTAAAATCATTTCCCAATTTATAAGCACCAATCCCATAGTTATATGTCAACTCTACAACAAAATGTGAATCCTCTGGTCCATATCCTACCATTGATTTACTCCATTTACCATCATATGGACTGAAATTATCAGAAGAGAAAACATTATCAAGTAATAATAGCAGGATGGTCTTCAACACCAAATGTTATGATGTGTATTAATCTTTGTAAAAAAGATATAGTGAATATGCCAATAGCACAAAATGTATTTTCCTTAATTTCCAAATGTGCCTTAACAATACTTAAAATTGCAAATGTGCCGACAACCCTAAATAAAATGCTCCGCTGGGCACATCTTGATACGACCGCAGAGGTCGAACCCCGAACAGTTGGGGCAAGTATGGACACAACATTCAAGCTTGATACAGCTCTGAATTTGGATTGTGATTAAATATTTGACACAGCATAGGTTTCTGACTAAGAATGAATGTGGTCTAAGAACTTAAAATTTTTTAATTTACCTATTATGGTCCAATATCCAAAATCTAAATACATACATGGCTAGATTCAACATATCAAAGAACCCCAAGAATTCAATTTTTGTTAAAATCAAACTAAGTTTAATTTTGGACCCTTTGGACCTTAATGTAGACCAATTTGAAAACGGTTAGATTCAGCATATCAAAGAACCCCAATTTTTGATGAAATCAAACCATATCATTATTATTTGCTTTTATATATAAATTAAAAATAACCAACTTAAAATGGAAAATTTTAAAGAAAAAAAAAAGGAAAAATAGGAAAAAAATCCCCCCCCAATTTTTTGAACCCCCTTACGATTCATCACCCCCAAACTCAATCCAAGCCTTCCCTTTGTGGTATGGTACCTTGCAGTACAATTTCAGAGAGATCCATACACTTGAACACAAGTAGTTGTCTGGAAACTGTAAAAATGCATGTTTTTTGGCCCCTTTTTGGTCCCAAATTCCTAAACGTTTAGGGCAATTACCCCCAAACTCAAACCCAGCTTTCCCTTTGTGATATGGAACTTGTAGTACAATTTCATAAAGTCCATACACTTACACACAAGTTATTGTCATGAAACTATAAAAATGCTTGTTTTTTGCCCCTTTTTTGGCCCCTAATTCCTAAAATTCTGAGGCAATTACCCCAAAATCAATCCCAGCCTTCCCTTTGTGGTATGGTACCTTGCAGTACAATTTCAGAGATCCATACACTTGAACACAAGTTATTGTCTGGAAACTAGAAAATGCTTATTTTTGGCCCTTTTGGCCCCTTATTCCTAAACGTTTTGGGCAATTACCCCAAACTCAATTCCAGCTTTCCTTTGTGATATGGAACCTTGTAGTACAATTTAGAAAGATCCATACACTTACACACAAGTTATTGTCATGAAACTATGAAAATGCTTGTTTTTTGCCCCTTTTTTGGCCCCTAATTCCTAAAATTCTGAGGCAATTACCCCCATAATCAATCCCAGCATTCCCTTTGTAATATGGAACCTTGTGGTACAATGTCAGAGAGATCCATACACTAACACACAAGTTATTGTCTGGAAGTTACAAAAATGCTTATTTTTGGCCCCTTTTGGGCCCTTAATTCCTTAACTGTTGGTACCATAACCCCCAAAATCAATCCCAACCTTCCTTTTGTGGTATTGAACCTTATGGTACAATTTCATAGAGATCCATTCACTTAAACTAAAGTTATTGTGCGAAAACCAATGTGTCTTCGGACGACGACAACGCCGGACAAAAATTTTTTTGCGGTCGTATAAAAATAGTAAAGGTGTAAAATAACACTATTATTAGTAGCACAACAATGCACAAAGATAAGCAAGCTTATGTTATGCAAATGTGTCTGTTCTTTCAAAAATGGATAACTGCGGTACATTTTTAATAGCCGAAAAAGCACAAATAATTTCATAAAATTATAAGTTTTAAAGTATTCAGTTCAAGTCAAAATATTCTGAACATCGTTTATTATGTTAAACCTTATACATCCATCTTAAACAATATCACCAAGAGATATGTATTTTCCATATGTCTGCCACATAAAAGTGGCCCATATCGCATAAGGTCTGCCATTTCAAAAAATTATAGGGTTAATTTTGCTATGTTTACAACAATTATATCATCATTGTTAATTTTAGATTATGTAAGGTTTTGAATCTAGGCTACAATCTCATTGAAGGGTGATAGCCCTGAGATGAGATGTAGCCGAGAAACTTGTTCAAGGAGAAAGACCGTAGCTTGCATTTAGATAATTTGTTTATCACTATTTTCCTAGACAATGTCAATTACATAAGCTTATCGCATGATTGTCTTCTCACTTTACTCGACTGAGGAAAACCATTATCAATCTTGTCATTTGAGGTGGAAAATTATATCCAAAAAGATCAAAGCAAAATTTAAGAAAATAGTGATACAGCAACTAATTTCTTTAGAATACATGTATAAATCAATAAGGTTGTATGCATAACAAAAATTAATTAGTATCTAATAAAGCTTTGTTTGGTTAATGATATTCTTCTGCCTGTAATTATTCTGTTTTCACACTGAAGATATGAACTGAAAAATTTTTGTCTCACCATAGCTACTGACTGCAAATACCTATATGATATAAAAATGATACTGTAAATTCAGAAATTATTGCGTGCATTTATTATTGCAAATTTTGTAGAATGGACTAAAATGCGAGATTAATTATTGTGATTTCATGAAATCTGCATACAGTTATATGTATCAGATATAAGAATGTGAGTTCTTATTATTGCGATACTCAATCAGTCGCATTATTCGCATTAATAAAAACATCGCAATAATTTCTGAATTTACAGTACTTTAGCTGCAATTGTCACTTTTTTAAATAGATGAAATTTAAACAATGGACTGATGAAAATAGAATATAACACTATTGTTGACTATAAAGGTAAAAAAAAGGTAAATAACAGATTTCACTTCAAAACATATTCCAAGGAGATTGAAATGTGCAAAAGAGAACTCTTTCTAGGCTTACATTCTTCAAATATCACAGTATTTGCTATGTGGTGTGAATTCTTCCTGATTATTTGTAAAATAAATGGTAATGTAAAAGGCATCAAATGATACAATTTTAAAATTCCCCCTCATTATTTTTTTATTGGAGTCAAATCAAATTGATTGTACAACAGCAGTAAACATGCTATAAGTCTTAACAATCATATACCTACACCTGTCACTTCTAAATGTAAGAAAAAGTTGAATACTTTGTAATAAAACCATGTCATGCATGTGTTTAAACATTTCATTACATTATCAACAGCTTGTACTAAAATACGAACTCTGCTGTTATAAATTTATGAAACAATTTTGATACATATTTTACATTAGAAATACATGTACATGCTAAATAAGAGAAGAGAAAGGATATGGTGTATCAATTCATGAAACAAAATCATTACACACACATCATGCACATGAAACAAACCAAAAAAAAAGGAAAAGCACTTATGTTGCTGTTATTTTTAACAGAGCATTCAAACATTTTTACAAATCCTTTCAGCATGTTCAGTTGTAAAATGTATTTTTTGTTCAGTAATCATGATAATCATGATAATGATAGTCTGCATGTATTCTTTAAAATCTACCCCAAAAATATCATATAAAATAATTTTTAGAAATTGTAACAAAAAATCAACTACAGATTAATATACCCATTGCATGCAGCTTCACATCCTTTTTCAAATTCTTCATGTCGCAGAAACTGAAAGAAACACATTACATTTTAACAAGAGTCTAGCTACTTTCAATTACAGAATCATATTCATTGATTATTGGGTCACTGAAAAGTGAAATTTTCCTTTACTTTCACTTTGAAATCCAAATTTTTAAATAAATTTAAAGGATAACAAAAACAAAAAAAAACAAATTTGATATATCATGTTTATGTAAATAAATAAACATGTAGTCCTCGTGGAATGTTTCAGCTTCACCCTGTGGATAGTGGAGAGAATATTTAATGTGGCAGAGGCTTATGAGAATTTTGGCTTAAAAGAGATCAAGGGGTAGTTTTCCCCTTTTTCGATGTTTTCAAAATATTTGGTTAAAATATCAAAGTAGTCTGATACATAATATGGAAGTTAATTCTTTTATGCCGGAGAATTTTTGAACTATTTAAGTTTTTCTTTGATACAACGTACCTTTCACTTTGAAACACAATTAATGTCATGTGTAACATGTGTAATTTGTTAGTGATTTGGGTTATTAGTGAATTATTTGCTTGTTAAAGTTGCATTGGTTATAATTGGTTAAGCCGAAGCAACCATCTAGATACAGAGTTACATACTTCTAAATAAACTATTTGTTTTTTATGTCACAGACAACAAATGATTTCAACAGAAAATGAGTGATGTTTGCTGAAATAATTGTCAAACTACATGTACATTTTTAACAACATGTTAAAGTATTGTGGATTTATTTGTTTTCATTGATTCCAATTTTCATAGATTGAGGAGAAATTGTATTTTTGTGGTTCTTGATTTCGCTGTTTTCCCAAATTCTGCCATGACAAGCCTATGAAAAATGTGTACTTCGTTGAACATTTAAATTCATAGTTAACTTATGCCCACGAAATCCAAGGAAATTAGTACCCCAGGAATAATAATGAACCCTTAGTTAGCATTCATTTCAACTGTGTTTCAATATGACGTTTTAAAGTATTCATCAATAGACTATTTTCATATTACCGACTTTTGACTCCGGAGTTTATATTTTTTCGACAGGTTACCTATTCTGTGGTAAGACATCCTGGTACTCGGTCGAGGAAGAGCAACTTAGAGAAGTAAAATCAAGCTTACAATCGGTACAATTTGGGGGAAAATTAACTGTTTCATGTTTTTTATACATGACAAAATAATCGGAAAACAGTAAACTTTCCCACCAAATTGCACTGTTTATATGTTTGATTTTACTTCTTTTGGTTGCTCTTACTCGACCGAGTACCAGGGTGTCTTACCGTGGAGTATGTAACCTGTCGAAAAATTATATAATCCGGAGTCAAAAGTCGGTAATATGAAAATAGTCTATTGTGTTTGTACTTTTACTGAACATGAAAATCTGATTTAAATACAGATCTATCCTGTGTACATTATTTGCTTTGGCCAAAAATAAACTTTACTTTTGTTTGATATTGCCTACCTACCCAAAAAATTTTACGACACAAATTTCAAATTTTTTGTTAAAAGATTTTTTCCTGCTCTAATGTTGTTTTTTTGTCTATAACATGTAACTTATGATGTTGGCCTACAAAAAATAAAATCCCTACCTACCATGCCTATAGCTACCTACCCAACCCTATGACATGTATGACATGTATGAGGCATGGGTAAGCAACATCAAACAAAACATTTTTAGGGGTGGCCTTACAAGGATCTGACAACACTCTGTTCTACTTAAGGTTCGAGTAAATATTACATCAGCCAAAAAAATCCCTGTTGACAAACTTTTGAAGGTCATGAAGGTGTGATTCCAAAAGGTCTGTAAAACAGTAAATAGAACAAAGTGTGGTCAGGTCCATGTTAGCGAAGCATGGACACAGGTAACTAAATCAGAACTGATTTATTGTATTTTATTCCATGTTCCTTTCGTTAGTCTACTAATATGACTGATGTTCTGAAGATCGGATTGAGATATCAAAAGACTAGTTTAATCTTGCAACATGTTTGTCACTTTGATTTGGATTAACTTGGGTCACTGAATTTTCTCAAATTACTAGAGTTTCAATCTAATGGCATGAATGTTACAAGTTACATGAGTTACTCTGAAAAATCACATTTTGAACTGTTTATTCAAGTCTAGTTTAAACCACCCCTTGGGCAGGTTTAGTCGAGTAGATTAAAACTGCAAGATAGCACAGTATTTGAAATTAGAAAAATTGGAAAATAGTTTTCATCAAATTACCAAGTTCTACTAATATCTATTATGACTGTGTAACAAATGGGAAAATAACAAAAATTCATCTACCCTAGTAAATTAAAATATAACATACATGACATAACTATTGTTGTAAATGAAATGTAAACAGTGTGTTCTCGAATTTAATATCTTGTTGACATTAAATTTTGCTATTAAGCAACTAGTTATTTAAAAAAACATGCATATACTCTCCATACAAGGCATGTCACTAATATAATTCATTATGTGTTTTAATTAAATAAATTACTATGACATGTATGAAACTTTTGGCAAAACGATTTTTCTTATTTGGTCTTGAAGTGAAAATAAAAGATTTATTGATATTAAGGACTAGCAATTCTTACATTTGAACTTAGTCTTTGAGTTACAGTTCAATTGAACTTTTTGTTAAGTGTGTACAGTTAGGTAAAGCATTTGATTGGACTTTTTGGTAGGTATGTGCAGTTCGGTAAAGCGTTCGATTGAACTTTTTGGTAAGTATGTGCAGTTCGGTAAAACGTTCGATTGAACTTTCTGGTAAGTGTGTGCAGTTTGGTAAAGTGTTCGATCGAACTTTTTGGTAAGTATGTGCAATTGGGTAAAGCGTTATCATGACAATTTTCTCAGGTAATCTGAGTTAATCAGATTGAAGTCCACCATTGATGTAACTGTAATCTTTTTTTAAACTCAGAAGAAATAGTTATCTCCCTTTTTCTCTTATCTAGGCAAAGTTCTTTCCCTCTTAATAAAGTCTTTAGGAAACAGTACTAAGTTCCAAAATTAGAAATATATGACGGAATTGAATTCTGGTTACACTTACATCAATTACTATGCAGCTCTGATTCCTGTTTAGTGAGTTATTTTTTAAATACAATAAGTTTTTTTCAGACTCATGGAGTCAGTTTTACATGTATCATGATTATATAGAACGATTTCGATAGACACAATTTGAGAAAGACTGACTTCCTTTAGTCACCATGTTGGAGGTCTTAAGTGTGCAAATTCCTTCATAAATCAGACAAATTCAACTTGTCGTACAGACTGCTAGAGTTCAGAAACAGTTTTTATAAACAATTCTTATTTCTTTTAGTTATGCTTAATTCATCACTACAATCTAGTAAGGATCTCTTATCAGACTTGTGTGTATCTCATGTTTCAATTTGGTAAGTCAAACATATGTCAAATAAGAAAATCAACCGTTTATCCCTCTCCAAAATGACAGCCAAGGGAAATAACTTAAACTCAGATAAAGTTATTTGAAACCCATCTAAACTATTTGAATTTAAAGCTGATATGATGCAGAACAAATTCAGTACATGTATGTCATGTATGTATACATGTATATCATATTACATTAATGGTGTCTGAACAGATCTGATGGTCCGCAAATTGTAAAAAAATATCATGCAGGGACCATAAGAGCTACGATACTGCAGCTAGTCTGACATGTCTGAATATTGACACGATATATCCTAAAATTCTCATGAACAATATCAATTTTCATCAATAAATTATAATAATCCTTTGTTTTCATGAATGATACAATTTTGAGAGTAAATCCCTAATCTTAGGGCCTTTTTGAAATTAGTCAAACTATTTAATGAATTGAAAGCAAATATTTGACAGCACAGCTATTAAGTTACAGATCAGAACTGTACCTACTTTCATGCCCAGAATATCCCTATAAAACTCCGCAGTTTTTGTCCTGTTTCCAACTTTGAATACAAAATGTAAAGCTCTTCGTGTTGCCATAGTTTTTTTAACAGTTGTCACTTCTCAAAAATCTTAAAGGTGTCTACAACAGTTCAATCTGTTTAATTTATAATTAGTTTGCGAAATTGAATCAAACATTCAGAATCTTCACAACGTTTGTAAGTTTCCATAAATCAAATACCAAGCTTCTGAAAGACCCTGATTAGAAAAAAATGGCTGCGCCCATGAGAGACACGGTCTTCAAAGGTTTTTTGTATCACAGAAGAATTTTAAAGGTTGCCAGTCGAAATTATGGAAGAGGACTTCGTCGTGCACCTGTAAATGTCCTAACTCCAGAACAAGAACGAGAAAAACTTAATCAATTCGGAGTAAAAGTCAAAGATCCAAGAAAAAATGCTAACGTTAAATTCTTACCAGATGACCCTGTGCAAAAGAACTTAATGATATCGAGAAAATCACAGACAGACAGTAGACACAGTAAAGATGATGTGAATTTTCATCCACAAAATATAAAAATTTACCACACAAATGGAATTGGAATTGAGTACACAAGAATTGAGGAAACTGATACATCAAAGAAATTAAAGTTAGTTTCATTAACCATTTTTGCTAACCACTCATTCATTTCTATGTTAATCCATAGGCGGAATCCGAGGGGGAGGGGGGCCCAGCCTTTTTGTGGGAAAAATTTGGTTGATTATATAGGGAATCACTGAAGCATGACTGTAGCGGGGGCCCCTCTTAAGGCAGTCAGTGGGCCCCCCCTTATAAAAGTTCTGGATCCACCACTGTAATCACTTTTGTTGTATAACTGCAGATATAAAGGTAGTCTAACTGGTTGAGTTAATGCAGATCTTCTTTGGTTCTGTCAGTTAGTTGGAGCGCTGCCTTTAGATCCTGAGAATAAAGGTATGAATCCCGCTGGTACCATCCATGTATTTTCACAATATTGGTGCTGCAAGCAACTACTAAAAATAAATAATAATAAATAAGTTTTATTTAGAGTCGGCATAGTATACAAAGAAGGACATAACATAAGCTCTATTGAGATTTTAACTGACTACTTCTGGTACATACAAGTGTCTGTAAGTACCTGGAAGTTAAGTAGATATGGTCATGAGGTTTGACCATGATCGTGACATGTCTTGGTGACATGCAAGGATTCCAAGTGAAAGACTATGTGGTCCCTTGGCCAGTAATGCACCTGTGAACTGCTCGGATGGATGGTACACAGTGCAATAAAAAAGAAAAGGGGGGAAGAGTGTTTAACAGCCCATATGCAATCAACATACATGACATGACTTAAGTTGAAGAATGACACATAATATTATTGAACACTGGTCAGAATTTTCAAATGACAAAAAAACCAAGGAAAGGTCATATACATCGTCATATGTACATGATGTAAGTTAAGGCTGATATGGCATGTATGGTTAGAAGATACTAAAGATGGAATTAAAAAAACATATCAAAGTGGAACACCATGGCCAAAAGAAAAAAAAATCAATCAAACATTAAGCCAAAAAAATGCCACCAATAACCAGTCGTGAACTCCTGTACACCAGCAGCTTCATAGGAGTAAGCAATTTCTCCAATAATCATGGTAGTCAGGCATTTGTTATGCTGCTCTCAGGATCCAATTAATAAAATTGCAATTTTTATTGAAGTTCATGATAGTTATAATTTATGTTGTATATTTTTCAATGTACATGTACATGTATTCTTTCTTCATCACATCCATGTATACATGTACATGTCATAATGAGAGGATGAGGAATATATTTTCAATTGTCCTTTTAGGGCATTACATAAGTATCACTACATGGCAGTGACAGCAATGGCGGATTGGCCAGCTCACAGCATGGAATGTGTTTTGATTTCAGATAGAAGAATTAAGTTTTATTATTAAATGTGTTGTAGTACTGTAATATTTGCCCAAGTTCTTTAAAACAGAAAAAAAACTAGGAATGCATCAATACTCATGAATAAAAGCATTCAAAAAAGGGAATATAGGGATGGCACAGTTGATAAGGTTAAACATTGATACATAAATGGTACTTGAGTAATATTTACATGAAAGCTACTTTTTTTTTGCAGTCAGATTATCATGAATGCAAACTCTAAAAAACAGAAAGGAAGAAGATCTGAAGTTTTACTGGAAGGAAGACGATTGATCATTGATGCATTAAAAGCCAAAGCCACTATGAAAGCACTATATTTCAGCAAATTAGACATTCTGGACAAATTCCCAGCAGAAATGATTGACTGTCCTGTTTATAAAGTTCCACATAAAAATTTAAAGATATGGTGTGAAACAGATACACCACAAGGAATTTTAGGTATTTGAAAATGATTTAAAGACAACAATACTCATAATTTGGTTCTGGTGAAAATCACTCTTGCTGATATTAAGTGAATCACAATGAAGCAAGATTAGTTCTGGTGTACATGTATTTGAATGATTTCACCCTTGATTTACTACCCTATTGTAATTCTCATTGAGATACACAATCACTTACTGCTACATTTTCTTTGAAATTCATCATCACCAAGATTGATTTTCCACTGAACTAAATTAATATTTAATGTTACAGTTTGCTCTTATTATTTTAAAATAATTTTATTTGGTATTGTGTTCAAAGTTACCTGATATAAACATCGACTTAAAGAATTGTCCAATGCCATTATTTATTGTATTTAGAAATTGATTTTTGAAATGAGAAATAAAACTTTGAGCTTTTTTTAGTAATTTTGAGATTTTTGCTTATTTAATTATTATAAGATAATTAACAGAAATAGTATTTCTTCTGCTATGAAATATATATCATGTATATATTGTGGATTTATTTGATTCGGTAAGTACATGTATCAATTTTCATGATTTGAGAAAAAGTAGGTATTTGGAGAGTATTGAATTTTATAGTTTCACCATATACAAGGTAACTGAAGTTTTGTATTTTCTGGGGTTTGATTTTGTGGTTTCCCCTTACACACAATCTTTAACTTGGTATGAATCCACAGTAGTATATTGTATGAATGCAATGTTGTTAATGTTTTCATCTTTGCTACAGTTATTAAACTGTGGAAGAAAAAAAGTTTGCCCATGTTGCAAATATATAAGTCATCTTTCTAAAACTGAGCAATTCTACTTAAGATGTGGTATGATTGCCAATGAGACAACTCTCCACCAGAGACCAAATGACATGAAAGTTTAAGTCAGTTAGCAACTATAGGTCACTGTGGGTCTTCAGCAATCAGCAAAACCTAAACCGCATAGTACGCTATAAAAGGTTACTTGCTTATTTACACTTGTAATCATTTTGAACATGTTGAAAGAATTTCTGTTCTTTTAAGATTGACCTCTTTCTTTCCAGTCTATTTTGATGAAAGTCATTAATGTAATAATGAGAATTTCATAATTCTATGTGGAATATATGATTTGATATATTTTCATATTATTTTTAGGAATATTTGAAATTCCAAATGAAGGGGAGACAATTACTTCAAGAGCTACAGAGTTACCATTAACTGTGATATGTGATAATTTGAGAGATCCAGGAAACATGGGAACATTAGTTAGAACAGCTGCTGCTGTGGGTTGTTCTAAGTTTATTACTTTACCTGGTGAGGTTTTAAGATAGACATGATTGCTACTGAACTGACATTCAAAACAATATTTTATACATACATGTATAAAAATAAGAAGATGTGGTATGATTGCCAATGAGACATTTATTTGTTACTCTCCACCAGAGACAAAATGAAATATTAGTTAACACTTATAGGTCACCGTACAGCCATCAACAATAAGCAAAACCCATACCGCTTAGTAAGCTATAAAAGGCCCCAAAATGACAAATGTGAAACAATTAAAACGAGAAAACTAACGGTCTGATTTATGTACAAAACAATAAACAAATAAACAAATGATATACAGCAACAAACAACAACTGCTAAATTACAGGCTCCTAACTGTGGACAGGCACATACAGAATGTGACAAGGTTGAACTTGTTTGCTGGTGCCGAACCCTCCCCTTAAACCTGGGACAGTAGTATAACAGTAAGACATAAGAACAAATTATAAAAATCTGATGTAAAGGGCTTAAGCTATTTCATTTGATATTTTACAGTGTGTCTTTCTATGTTGTGATGTTACACTATTGTTTCAGAAAAGGGTGAAGGTTTGGTACCATTAAAACGTTTAAACCCGCTGCAAATGTTTGCACCTGTCCTAAGTCAGAATCTGATGTTCAGTAGTTGTCGTTTGTTGATGTGGTTCATAAGTGTTTCTCGTTCTCGCTTTTATATAGATTAGACCGTTGGTTTTCCCATTTGAATGGTTTTACACTAGTAATTTTGGGGCCCTTTATAGCTTACTGTTTGTGAGCCTAGGCTCCGTGTTGAAGACCGTATTTTGACCTATAATGGTTAACATTTATAAATTTTGACTTGGATGGAGAGTTGTCTCATTGGCACTCATACCACATCTTCTTATATCTATTAACTTATCAGATCGATACAAAGCACAACATATATTTAAATCTGAAAAGTCCTAAAATAGTTTATTTTGAAGAAGAAAAACTAGTGTCCAGTATTAAGTATGAAGGAAATTCAAATAAGAGATGCAAGAAATAATATTCTCTGAATACAATTTTCACTATAAATATGCCATTAAGTAATTACACATGACAGTGATGTCCAAATAAAATAATCTGATATTTATATGATATATTTTGTCTGAATTGAGTTAATATCAAACTTGTCTTCAATACAGAAACTTCCATCATATTTAAAACAAAAATTGACACCACTTTCTATGTACATAACACATGTTTCTGGAATAAGATTCCTCAGTATTACTCTAGGCCACAAGTTTTGAAAGTCCAAAGTGTAAAACTTACCTAATGTATAAACCCATACATAATTCATAATTCAAACTTTCTACAATCTTAATGTCAGATTAGAATAAAATATAGTTAAAATTCATTGACATACTAGATGACTTAAATACACATCTCCCTCAGTCAAGTAACCAGATGAACATTAAAGAGTTTTCATTTTTGAAAGTAAGGCATATTAAAACTGAAAGAGAAACTTATACTTGGCAATTTAATTGTTTGTGTTATAAATGTAAACAAAATATATAAATCTAACCTTTCATTTATTTATCATTATAATATACAGTAATCATATGATATAAATCATATAGTTGAGGTTAAATAAGGACTTAACATTCCCATTAGCAAGGGAGATAATCCACTAAGATCTTGCACAGTGATGTGTGATATTTGCACCGACAGATGTTTACTGATAGAAATAAAGGGGAATATTTATCAATCTATTTTTCAAACCTACCTTGTGCTCAAGTTTTACTTAGAAGAATGCTTTGTTCTCATCACCTTAAAGTAGGGCAGAAGAATGCTTTGTTCTCATCACCTTAAAGTAGGGCTCATGTCTGTTGTTCAGATTTGTATAGTTCATGGGTCAAGTTTGTAACGGCATAAAGAACAAGAGGTGATAAACAAGTCACTTTTCATCATATTTCATTATTTCACAACTAAAAGCATAGAATTTTCTGTAATTCATGTAATTGGTAGCAATAAAATTCATGATTTCATGATGTCATGAATGATCATTTAATTTTTAAAATACAAACTAAGTGCTTTGTCTATCCTAAGAATAGAGGACTAAAAGAAATGTACATTTATTCAATGTTAATCTTATGTATATTTTTAGGATGTGTAGATATATGGAATTCCAAAGTTCTACGTTCAGGAGCTGGAGGACATTTTAGAATACCAATCATAAACAATTTGTCATGGGACAATGTCATTAATTATATCCCAAACAAATCCACAGTTTTTATTGCTGACACAAGGCGTCCAACAGATTGGTCATTAGATGACATCACAAAACCACTCTATGATGGGATAGATGAAGACTCTCAAGATGAAAAAAACTCTTTAGTATCTTCTGAAGAGGAAATTGGTGATACTCATATGTCAAAAAGACAAGAACTTGAAATGTACAAAAGACTCCCTCTAAATGTTTCTCTTTACACAGAAGTTGATTTTACATCAGGTGATCATACTGTGTTGATTGTAGGAGGAGAAATGAGTGGGTTTAGTGTACAAGCTCGTAAAATTACACATGACAATGATGGACAATGTGTAATGTTGCCAATGGCAACAGGGATTAACTCCCTTAACTCATCCATAACTGCTAGCATTTTATTGTATGAAATTCATAAGCAGTATACAGTGAGAGACAGGAACAATGATGGTGTGAAGGATAAAAAGTCATATTAACAAAACTCATTAAAGATACCAGCCTTATAATTTTGTAAGCCAGACGTGTGTTTCGTATACAAAAGATTTATCAGTGACACTCAAATCAAAAAAGTTTAAAGGCCATATAAAATACCAAGTTAAAGAGCATTTAAGGCCAAAAATTCCTAAAGGTTGTGCCAAATACAGCTAAGGTAATCTATTCCTTGGGTAGAAAATCCTTAGTATTGAATTTGATTATACTTGGGTTGTACATGCTTGAGTTTCAATGTTTAAACATAAAAGAAAACGGATATATTATAAGGGAGGTAATCTACCATTTCCTTATTATGAAGAAAATCACCTTTGGTAAAGTTCTGCAAAGAATATTCATAATTTTTTTTTCAAACCTACCTGGTGCTCAGTGTTACCTAGTAGAATGCTCTGTACTCTTAACGTAGGGCTCACTCTAGTGAGTCACTTGTGTGAAGAATTTGCCTTTCTTTCTATTGACCACCTCAGTGGTTCTGTGCTAGCCTGATTGCCCTGAATGCGGAAGGTTGTCAGTCAGGGGACTTACTTAAATGAGTGATTTTCTAAATCACTGATTCAAGTTACATAATGTCCATAAAGGTTGGAAGTAAGAGTTGTCTTTCTTTAATAATCACCTATTTGAGTAGTACAAATTAATCACTAGACTAAGTGATTTAATTTTGTTGTAGCTTTAAATATAGAATACTAATGATCCAGGGACTAATTATGTTGCTAAAATTATCAGAACCAACATCTGTGTTGATAGGATGACTGGGTCATTTCAGGTGATGACCTTGTACTAAATCTAGGATAATGACATAAAAATTCGTAAGGGTTCCACGGAACCCAGTGTCTCGCCTACTTTTGCTGTTAATCGCAGGCTCAACAAAAATGAGGAAAAAAATTAATAAAAATATTCCTCTCTATACTATCTCTTGATTGTAAGTAGCTTCTGTCCAAGTCTGGTAAAAATCCAGGATAGTTTATGAATCTATGAATGTTTTAAAAACTTAAACTGCAGAATGTATGTAATGTTGACTGGAAGAAAAACTAAGTCCATTTATAAGTAAAATACGGAAAAATGGAACAAAATTTTATCAAAATTTCCTTCTAGATACTAGCTTCTGATCATAAACAAGCTTCTGTCCAAGAGTGGTACAAATCCAGGATAGTTTAAGAAAGTTGTTAAAATTTTTTAAAACTTTAACCACAGAGTGAATGTAATGTTAACTGGCAGAGAAACTAAGTCCATTTATCAGTAAAATACGGAAAAAATGGAATTTTTTTTTACAAAATTTATTTCTGGATACTATCTTATGATCATAAACAAGCTTCTTTCCAAGTTTGGTAGAAATCCAGGATAGTTTAAGAAAGTTATTAAAATTTCAAAAACTTTAACCACAGAGTGAATGTAATGTTTCCTGGCAGAAAAACTAAGTCCATTTATAAGTAAAATACGGAAAAAATGGAATTTTTTTTTTACAAAATTTACTTTAGAATATAATCTAATGATCATAAACAAGCTTCTGTCCAAGTTTGGTAGAAATCTAGGATAGTTTAAGAAAGTTATTAAAATTTCAAAAACTTTAACCACAGAGTGAATGTAATGTTTCCTGGCAGAAAAACTAAGTCCATTTATAAGTAAAATACGGAAAAAATGGAATTTTTTTTTTACAAAATTTACTTTTGGATATTATCTTATGATCATAAACAAGCTTCTGTCAAAGTTTGGTAGAAATCCAGGATAGTTTAAGAAAGTTATTAAAATTTCAAAAACTTTAACCACAGAGTGAATATTTGTGGACGCCGCCGCCGACGGAATGTAGGATCGCTATGTCTCGCTTTTTCGACAAAAGTCGAAGGCTCGACAAAAATCAAAATCTTTCTCATAAATCTTCACATTGCGTTGAAATTTATGAAAATCGCTCAAATGGAGTCAAAGAGTGAACAGTACAAAGGATGAATGTATGGATAAACAGTTAAATCTATCTATGTAGTGTCAATATATGGATGGCAACTGGTTGAAGGACTGTTTGTAGCATAAATATTGGAATAGAGGGAAGCACAGGTGGGAAATGGCAGTACAAATCTCTTCTGTATCTTCGTAGTAAGAGAAGATGAGGAAGTTATACAGAATGTATTACTGGAGATCAAATATCATCAAAGAAAAACAAGAAAAACATCCTTTTTTAAGGTCTTTTATTCTTTTCTTTCATTTCAAAGACAAACACCAACCATTCTTTCATCAGTGTCACATTCAAACTTAGGTCACATATTTAGCAATCACACATGAAAAAAAAATTGAAAATAAAATAACTTTCCATAATATGAAAATTCTCAACAAAACATGTGAATTAAATAGATAACAAAAATATGGAAAAAAAAAACTTAGTTTGAAATATATATTCTTTAATAAGTATTCATATGTAATTATTTGAGAGAAAAAATTTTTAAGCTCAATTTAAGTTTACAGGTTGCAAACATGCCGTCATAGTGTGAGGTGATTTTAAGTTATGTTATTCTTCAAAACATTTATTATAATGAAAATACATGTAGAACTTAGGTTTGATGTTCCAAGTTTGTTTGTTATTCTTATATTAACTGTAAAAGTACCACTTACATATTTCAAGTATAATTTCGTAAAATAGAAAATGACATTTTTAATATTTATAACAAATTAACAGATACACAATGTATTCCACTCTTTTACAATAATCAAGTTAACATTTAGTTCATAATATGTATTCCATTAGCAGACAAATTACCATTATGAAATATTTTGCTTTATTATTACTGTAAATTTAGAAATTATTGCAATATTTTATTTATTGCAATAATATTAAAGAACTTGCATTCTGAAATCTGACACATATATTTGTATGCAGTTTTTCCTGTAATTGCAATAATCATTCTTGCATTTTATTCTGTCATGGCAACATAGCAATAATAAATGCACTTAATAATTTCTGAATTTACAGTATTTTAATTATTATTTGTGATCTTTAGCTTAATTTTAATACATAAATATTGTTATGTGTTTCTCTGGTAAAATAAATTTTCCACATGCATAAAACAGTAAATCGCTGACATTCATACAGATGCACTACCCATTCAGCAATTATTAAAATATACAATTGGTTTATTTTACATAACAGCCATTTGATGAGCAATGATCTATTTCTAAAATCTTCTATTGTACATATATTTTACTTTATAATACAATTTGTACACCATGTCTCAGTTCAATATCATTTTATACATAAAAAAACATTAAGGCATTACTGACATAGTGATAGTCTTTATAAGATAAATGCAATCTTAATACACTATTTGGTATTTCAAATTACTATTGGTTGATTATTTGTCTTAATACGAAAAAGTGAAATAAAGGGAATAACCGCACACTGGTAGGCTAAAACTTGTAGATGGTCCCCTGTTTGAGATTTAAAGCTGAAGTGTACATCAGAAAACAGTCTCATGTCGAGAAATACTAAGAAATAACTACCAAAGTACCAGCTCTATTCTCTATCCTTTTGTAACTGTGATAACATTCCCAGATTTGTTGGATTATCTCCCTTCTTTCTAACCAATGAAAAGTTGTCAAAAATATTGCTTTTGTACCTTATGATTTATAATTTACAATTACTCTGAATATGCTGAATCATCCTGATTTTCATAACAGGCTATTCTTTTATAAAAACTTTAAATTAAACCTTGTTTTCCACCTTTGATATATAAAATAAATTTTCTCTGATCTTTATCGATGGCCACGTACAAAGTTTTATATACTGAAAGGTGTATGAGAGTATGGCAAGGCACTTTTTTATTTTATCACTTAGTTCAGAGATTTTTAACTGTCGCATATATCTTCAAATAACAGTTTTTAGTTAAAACATCACAACATGCAAATATATTAATATTTTACATGTAAACTTGTAACAATGTCCCTCTAACAAGCAAGAAGGGGAAGTGAGCACACAGAGAGAAAATTTATCTCATTATTACTGTTTCATTTCAAGATCATAAAGAAGCCTATATTAAATGTTTTCTTTGCTTTCAACCACTCGCCAATATTCAAGATTTAAGAGAGCACATTTTGCCTTTGAATTTTTTTGTCAACAAGCTTGATCAGCATTGTGTATCCATGTTCATAATGTACTAATTAATCTAAACAACACCTATTACACATTAATACTTATTATAATAAAAGAGCAAACACAATAAGCTTAGCATGAAGAAAAAGATTTAAGTAAATACATATGTACTAGGGGAAAAATTCAGTAAGAATAAGCTTTTGCAGAACAATATTGTAGCTTGAATAGCTTTTATATGAATGACTTGGTTTCAACTTGTTAACACATAGTGACAGTTGCATTGTAGAGATAGGTATTTCAAAACCTGGTTGCATAATTTATGATTGGATACAACAAAGTTTTTTGTATCAGTCTCTCTAAAAACCTTTCTTTCTCCAATATTTCATACATTTAGTTCCTACACTTAGCAACATACAAATATTTTGAAATTTATTTAAACAATTATTGGAACTCAAACAAAAATAAAATTAACTGAAAAAATGTACCATGTACAATATCTTAATATAAGGATTGAACTTCTGTTTCTAGCAATTATGAATGAACATGAATAATTTCAATTGCTTCACATGATTCTGTATCAAAAGTTTAAAATTTGATGTTTATACAACACAATTTTTTTTTTAATCTTGTAAACTACATTATCAAATTTGTGGTATTCAAATGGTATGGAGGTTCTGTATATTTTATACAATACCAAGAAGTCTCTCTGCCGTAATAAATTCTTTAATGGAGGAACTCGTATTGAATTTTCAGTCTTAATTTTCTACAATGCTTAAATAAACATTGCAGATAGTTTTGTTCCATTATTATTTTAAACAGTTCAAAATTCTACAGTAAATATCAAATATTAAATCTTTTATTGAGAAAAGCCATCTGTGCTTCATCAGAATAAATATCAATAATTTAATTTCTAACACATTTGCCTCTGGGCTTACTACCTTTTATTGATGAAACATATTGTAATGTAAGTACAATGTACTATCAATATGGAATGATGGATGAATTTGTATGAAGCTAAAACATCTAACCTAATCATTTTCATCTAGGAATCAAAATTTAATGATGGTTTAGACAATGTTCAATAAATTAAACAAACTCCATTCTTGCATATTCAAACTTGGGTTAAGCTCAACAAAATTTTAATCGTGCATGGCTATCTAATTCTTTATGCTCCTATCAAGTTTTAATTTTATATAGCTAATTTTAAGCTTAATTGAAGTTCACATCTGGTTTAACCTCACTTCAGTTGACAATAATTTATAAAAAGCAAAACAGTTTTCTGTATAAGTTATAAATTAGAACTTATCTTCTTACCAATGCACTATTCTGATACTTGCTGGTAAAATGTTTACATTATCCCTAATTACAAATAAAAATAAACACTGTGACAATAAATATAAGTTTAATAAAATACATTTGTATGTCTTTCTAGAATGCAATTATGTTAGCACTATAACCACTGAAAATGATTGGGTGTTATATTTTAGCTGCACAGTGTGAGAATTTGTAAAGTGTATCTCCTAAATTAATTATCAGCCTACACGACCCGTCGTACTTCAAAGAATCTTTTCAGGTAATATACTTGTCCTAATGTCATTGCTACCAGTACTAAAGCTTCGAAGAATGACCATAGTACTACTCTTGAATTGGTGTTGTCATTTACTGAAAAAGAAAATAAGCAAACTTTAAAAATCTAGCTTTGAAGTTTCTATAAAGAAATGAAACTACAAAAAAATTCTTGACCATAAAAAATTTGTCTGAATACACGAGATTCCAATTTTGATTTTATGAATGAACTGCCCCAATTGACCTAAGGTCATTTGGGGGGAAATGCATCATAGGACAATGTGACATAAAGATATTTTATTTGTGACCATCAAATTTTTCTGGGAAGAGCACCAATTGGAAGATCATTTAAGTAGGCCTATGCTAAATTGACCAAACAACACCATACAAGTATGGAGTCTATGGACAACAGGTTCACATACTTCTCCTTTGATAGTCTGGAAACTAGTCAAGCTTAAAATTGTCACGAGCAGACTTTTGTATCGCTGTTATCTATATTTTAATGATTCAATGAAATTTCAGATTTTTGTTTGTTTGTAGTTAGCAGACGCTGAGTTGGTTTTAAACTTCAATATTTCCAATTTTGCAAGAATTCACTTCTTTGCTGTGTTCTACCATTGTGCATAACATTAACAATTATGTTTAAATACATACAATGACAAAAGTGTTTATCATTGTTGAAGGCTGTACGGTTGCATATAATTACTTACATCCACTTTATTTGAACTTTGGTGGATAGTTGTCTCATTGGCAATCATACCACATCTCCTTATTTTTATATTGTCATTCAAGCTCTCTCATCAATGGTTTGTTGTAGTTATACTAACCATTCATGGTGTATTAAGATCAAGCTCATTGAACTAAAATTAAATATAGATCTATATTGAACATTCCCTCTCTGCATATTGTGTGGATCACTAAGATACATTGTATGTGTTTATTTACAAAATTTCTTTTTTAAACAAAGGTATGTATTTGTGCAAATAGGAAAAGAACAGAAACCTGTTCGATCTCCTTCTTCTGAATTCATTTCTGCTAACTAACTGGTTAACAATGAATATTTTGGTAACATTTAATAAATTGTATTTATACCAAGGAAATTCCATGGAAAAAGAACAAAATATTTTGTCATCAATTTCTTACAGATACAAAACTTTATGCTGGAAGTTGAAACACACAAAATACTAGAACCAGTACTAGTTGTGATGAAAAGTAAGAGGAAAATTTAATTTAGTCATGAAATACACTGTAGTCCAGTGGAAGGCTGTGGATAATTATAGAGTACTGTTGGTCATCTCAACGAGATTGATTTTCTCGCTTGAGCTATTACTGCAAAAGTGAGAAAAGCAAGCGAGATAAGATAACCAATGATAATCTTTTTATCGCTATTTTACCTATGACGACGTTGTTAATTTCATTGACAACGGCACGTGCGCCCTTAGTTTTTAGCGATAATTTTTTCATATCACTCTACTATGCTGAGAAAGGAAATTATCAGTTAGTAAGATCAAAGGAAAATTTCGTAAAATAGCGATAACCAGAGATATATGTAGCATTTATTATACTGTCACCTGAAATGTAAATAATACATTAACTTACTTGATCTATGTATTCTTTCTCTGACTTCCATATATTCTTGTTCATGTTTAACTCCTGTCAGAGCTGTTGATAATTCATTGATCATTTCTGCTAATTTATTCTGATGAGCTAAAAAAAATATAAAAGAAGTCTTTGGCTTATTGCAATTAATCAGAATTATAATGCAATGTGTTACATGTAATTGCAGTTGGATTTGATTGGCTTTTAAATTTTTTTAATTTTACAGCTCATTACCAATTATCTCCTTGGAAGAAGTTGCAATATTGAATTCCTGATATCTATTTTATCATATTAATAATATAATTTATAAAAATAAACAAACTGTCTTATAACAGATATACACATACAACATGATGTTTATGAAAAGTCGTAAAGCACTCAAATTCTCAAAAAAAGTTTTTAATTTTTCAAACAGAGATGACATCTGACTAAGTACTAACCATCCGATTCCATATTTTCTCCTCCTTTAGGTTTATCTCCTAAATCCATTGAGAACATGACAGTTTTAGGTGTCATAGTGGACATCTTGTTACTGAAACAATATTTGTACATTCCATCCATATGGGCTGCAAAGGTGTATTTACCATTAGATTCTCGTTCTCCTTGATGAAGGACTTTGCCATCTGGACCATAAATCTGCAAAAATAAATTATTCATATACTACACAATCACCTGAAATTTGGGTTTTTTATTACTTACTTGTTGTACAGTGACCAAATATTGACATTCAACATCTTAAATGAGATCTGTAATTGCTTGAAAAAGTCAAAGAAGGAACTTTTCAACTGATTTTATAGTTCGTTCTTATGTTGTACTGTTATATCACTGTCCCAGGTTAGGGAGGTTGGGATCCCACTGACATGTTTAACCCGCCACATTATGTATGTATGTGCGGTCCCAAGTCAGAGCCTGTAGTTCAGTGGTTGTCGTTTGTTTATGTGTTACATATTTGTTTTCGCTCATTTTTGTACATAAATAAGGCCGTTAGTTTTCTCGCTTGAATTGTTTTACATTGTCATTTGGGGCCTTTCATAGCTGACTATGCGGTATGGGCTTTGCTCATTGTTGAAGGCCGTATGGTGACCTATAGTCATGATAGTTGTTAATTTCTGTGTCATTTGGTCTCTTGTGGACAGTTGTCTCATTGGCAATCATACCACATCTTCTTTTTATATTATATATAATTTGAAGATGCAAGACAATCATTTTATTTAAGTCCAGTGTGTGAAACTTCCTCTCGCCAACTTGCCAAAGGCGAGTAAGAAACACATATGACAAGCACTGATTCTTGGGAACTCGCTAATGTGGCAAGTGATATTTCCATGGCCAGTTGAAGTATTTTGACAGTTGCCAGGCCTTAAATTATCAAAGGTTCATGAATTGTAAGTCTGTTGACAAATTTCAATGGAGTGCTACTAGACAATGATATTCCTAGCTCCTTAACAATTTATTAATCATGATTGGCAAACTAAAACATTATTATGACGACCTTGACACTTCACTGAAGTAGCATGCTAAAACGTAAAATACCATCTCAACCACACTGATTTTCATTTCTTGAGTGACTAGTATACTGAAATAAATGTTTTATGCATATAGTTGGATGTCAATGGGACACATTTTTCAAAATGGATACCCCAATAATGATTGTGGCCAAGTTCTATTAAATTTGGCCCAGTAGTTTCAGCATGTTCAGAGGGGAAGATTTTTGTAAAAAGTTAACAGACAACTATGACAGATGCCAAAATTAATGATGAGAAAAGCTCACTTGGCCTATTAGGCCAGGTAAGCTCAAAAATTTGATAATTAGTAAATTACAACTTTATTAGAATAGGCTGCTCAATAACTCCAGCATTTGTAACAGACGACGACGACGGACACCAAGTGATGAGAAAAACTCACCTTTTGGCCAGGTCACTGGTGGGCTTAAAAAATATGATAATTACAACTTTTATAAAAGAGGCTGCTCAACAACTCCAGCATTTGTTATTCAGTCTGCACAAAAATCTTTTCCAACTACTAGTTCGAAGACCAATATGCCAACAATTTTCTTATGTGTCTCAACAAATATTTGCAAATACTTGCTAGTCTGAATAAATTTTACTAGTCTTGGGCATTAGGGTAGTGGCTAAAGGTTCAGACTATTATTTGTTTATTTGTTATTAATATAATGTTTGGTCATGTCAGACATAAATAATAACTTTTGACTTGTGTGGTAAAAACCAATATGATACCAAAAGCCGCAAATAATCCAAAGATAAAATACATGTAGATTACTCATTTATAACATGTATAACTGAGACTCTTATATGTATGTAATTAGTGATTTAAATTGTCAAGTTATTAGTTATAGATTTAAAAAAATATACACAACTTCATATATTTTGTATGTAGACTTTAGAATAAAATCTTTTTATTACAAACAATAATTATGTATGGAATAGCCAGCAAGTCCCAAAAGAAGTCACTCAACAAGCTGGCAAATGGAATTTCAATATGGAGAGTTGAAATGAAAATCTCCTTGCCAAATAGAAAAAGGTTTCCCACACTGAGGTCGTGATAGAAGTTTTGTCACTTTTAATTATTTAATGGAGGAAGAAAATTCAAAATTGATTCTAAATCATAGCTGAATAACATGATGAGCCTGCCCCAAGTCAGGAGCCTGTAATTCAGTGGTTGTCATTTCTTGCTGTACATACATGTATCATACGTTTTTTGTTCATTGTTTTCTGCACAAATCAGGCCGTAATTTTCTCGTATGAATTTTTACATTTGTCATTTCAGGGCCTTTTAAAACCTTGCAGTGGGGTATGTTTTTTTCTCTTTGTTGAAGGCCATATGGTGTACATGTATAGTCTAATATAGTATAGTCACTTACTTCTACATCATTTGGTCAAATTTTATATTTCATTATAATGCATACATGTATGGCTGTCATTGTGCAATTATTCATATAAATGGCAACATTTTCCTTGTAAGACCATAGTTCAAATGAGAACTGAATACAAAATTCCTATTTTTTCAAGGCTATTAACTTTCATCCATGAATGATATTTCAGTCATGGTGTCCAGTCAAGGGTATAACTCTATAGGGTTATTAGAAAAAAATAACATATATTTGTTATTGTGGACTAAAAATCAAAGACCTGTGATAACATATGTATGTTACATGTTTCAAAGGGACAATATACATCATTAGTTTTGTTAAAATGTATACAAGTTTTATTGATATTACTGTTGTCTTTATGTATACTTAACTATAGAAAGATATAGCAGTTAATATTTTGCCAATCATGCATAGTACACCTATGTTATTACAGAAAAAATATGCCTGTAATAACTAAAGGGTGTTATTACAGATTCTCTTTATCACTCCAAAGCATTTGCTCAGACATACATCATGTTTAATTACAATATATTTTAATTCATTGTAAGAAATAATGATCAGAGCATGTAATGAGGTTCTGCGCAAGCTTCCCAGTAATTCCCAAGTGCCTCATATAATAAGTTACTTGCCTTTAATAACTAAGCCTTGTTATTTCAGCTAAGATTATCACGTAAAAGCCTCGTCTCATTGATTAACCATGGTTAATGATAAATGTATTAATTTAATTCAAAAATTAGTTATCAAGGCTATGCATTTAGTTTCTGCGCAAAGTTTCAAGAGTTCCCTAGACTAGAGTCCACTAAAAATTAAAATGTTGATTTATTTTACAAATAACAAACATATGTTATTACAGATTTAGAAAATTTAAGGATAAAAGAGTAGACAACTCATAAAAATATCTGTAATAACACATGTAAGATATTTTCTGTAATAACCCTATAGTTATATCCCTGACTGGTGTCGGAGCAAAATATTGTCATTTACCTGAATGTTTGCGCCATGACAGCAAATATTTTGGAACCCAAAGTTTATATTTTTATCACTGAAAATTGATACCTGTTTTGGGGTGCATACCTAAATTATACACATAAATGGGGATACTACCAAACTGTCCCGTGTCACAGACACAGGTAACCCATGCCTCATATTATGATATATATTCAAAATCACTGACAGGTAGGTTTTTGGGGAGCATTATTAAATAAATAAGACTCTGATACCTTTATGTCAATGTCAAGAAAGCCACCTTCTGCAACCTCAAACATCAGGCTCATTTTCGTCCCCGATGTCACTTTGTCAAAGAAACATTCCTCAGCGTTAGCATCTATGTTAACAAATAAACAATGAGCTGATTCGAAGAATATCGTTGCAAATACAAATATCAAAACTGTCTTTAAAATTTCAATCATTATGGATAAATCTGTTTGTGCCGGTAACAACACGTAGCTCAATATGCAACGACACTTTTCCGGATGCCACGTTAAATTTTGTATTGCGCATGACTAAATTTCTTCTAATGTTTTATCTGAACACCAGCGAATTAGTTTGTTCAATGAAGTACAATAACTTTTTAAAAGATGAAAAATACATTTTAAAAACCAGTCTCTACCTATATGTCCTTCATTGAGGAGATTCCGAGACAAAAACAAATAAAACAAGGATACAAGAATTAAAGCTTGCTTATCAGTAAAAATAAGTAAGTAAGTACTTTGTTAATTTGCTAAGTGGGATTACATAGCAGCTGCCCTAAAAATAAAAATGCAATATATATTCTGTATTCCAAAAGCAATATAGCTTATATATAGGTATCAAGTACAATTAACATTAAATATAGTAAGGATCGCATAGTACAATATAGTAATTCATTAATACAAGTCATACAATTTAAAACAAATCTAGGAGCATGATATTAATTAATACAATTCAACAATCTTGATATACACAAATCAATGGAACCAATTCTTACGTCTCATCAACAATTAGTCCGCAAATAGTAAAATTTTACATGATATTTGCCTCTTTTCGTATATAAATGAATATTGTCAAAGTTTGAAATTTGGCCCTTTTTAGTCACGTTTAAAACGGAAGTGTAACCGTCGTATAATTCCTATAAAAACAAGGACGTATACTAGTTATAAATCCTTGGAAAAAATAACCAAAATTCTTGATACAGCCAGACACAAAATAAAAATACAGATACAGTAAAGACGAGATTTTTTCATGATTTGTCAGCAAATAGAGAAACACCATATAGTTGGAATTTCCGATTTTAATAACTTTTAAATCGCCGTTTTCTCGACTTTTCGTCGAAAATTTATTTAAACATTATGATTTCATGGATCCCAATACGTAAACATTCCAATTTAAAGCTTTTACCTCAGAATTACAAAAAATGTTTGCAAATATCCACCAATCGAAGTTTTTTTTTCAAACATACGCTAGTCAGTTTCCATTCTCTATTCTATATGTTTTAAAAATTCAAAACGCGAGGCTCGCCGAGTGTTTTAAGTATTTAAAAATTAACTGTCGAGAGTAGGATCGAAATATCGTATTGTACGAGATTTGGTGATAGACTCTGTTTCTCTAATGACTTTCACACGATATGCAGATAAACTTAATCCTTCTTTTCAATGATCTGCAAGAAAATGTGTTCTTTCTATGTAATGTCATCAGGCATGGTCGCTTTTTTTTTCGTATGAAATTAAGAGGAAAGCAAGAAATATTGACCAATGAAGAACTGAGATCAAACAGGAACGTATATAGTGTGAGATATACTGTTCCCAGGATCAAACGAACCACACGTTGATTGAATAACTATGATATAATCAATAGGTCAGGAAAGGGATATCGGCTAAGAATTAGAGAAATAATTCGTAGCCAATTTAGCCTTTTCCTGACCTGTTGATTATTTTTATTTATAAAATAAAAGTATGATATTTCGTTTTTTGTTTTTTTGTTTTTGTATGATCCCCATCAGGTACATTCTTGACAAAAATATTGGAAAGCATTGGTGAACATCATTAGCAGGTGGACAAAAAACAATACTTCAAGTCTCACAAAGGTTAAGTTATAACCACACGGCATTACTGTTCCGAACGTGTGTTAATGATTTTATTTTCAATGCGCATGCATATGACACGTGTATCAGGGGCGGATCTAGCCATTTTTAAAAGGGGTTCCCAACCCAGGATAAAGGGGGTTCCAACTATATGTCCCCATTCAAATGCATTGATCTGGATCCGCCACTGTGTATACTATATATGTTACAAAACAGTTTTACTCTTTATGCTTTCGGTATGTCTTGTATTCAGTCTTTCCAGTTTTATGTGAGTTGTTTGCTTCCTCATAAAAATAAGAAGATGTGGTACAGTGATTGCCAATGAGACAACTTTCCTGAAGAGACCAAATGACGTAGAAGTTGACAGCTATAGGTCAACGTCACGGCATATACATCACATTAGAATTACTTTTGTGTTTGTAACTGTTTTTCGTGTGTTTATTACTATTGAGTACAATTTTCACAGTTTTCTTTTAGCAAAGGGAACCCGTAAGTCTGTGAACTCGTGTTTATTCTGACAAAGGACATTTAGTGGAGTACATATACGTACATGAACCCTCACAGCAACTCGTCCTGGTGCTTTTTTGTTCTTAAATGGATGTAGATAATCTGCCACGTCTGAATTTTGGCGTAATCTCCAGGATGTATACTTGATTTTTTTTATTGACATACAAGTTACTTTGAACTTTTATTTGTATATATTTAACTGTAAATAGAAATTATATATCCCACGCACGCGCGGCATAGTGACATCAGTGCCCGGCACGTTATCATCAGTATGTTGATGGAGTGCTGAACTATAAAGAAGAAGAAGTGGGAGATTCCAAAGTTTTACACTGTAGTTCACCAAACCAGTATCACTGAAAAGTGACTGTATCAAATGAGGATTAGGACAATAATTCGCTTCTTCCCACGAAAATCGCTTGAAGCGTTTTTATTAAAATCGCTTGAAAAGTTTTTAGTTAACAACAAAAAAAGTAAATTTATCCTCAATATTAAGGTTGTTAAAGTGATTAATATATTTAGAGCATTCGGAAAATAAATTATAACGTAAGTTACAATAAAGTTCGCATTCAAGAAGGAAATGATTTTCATTTTCTACACAGCAAACAGAGCCTTTCTTTTACTGGAGAAACCTAGAGAAAAAAATGAGGTGCCGAATTGTCTTGGACCCGAAATGTCCAAAACGGTGCCGAAATGTCTTCGGACCTGGGTGCCGAGTTGTCTTGGTGCCGAAATGTCTTCGGACCTAGGTGCCGAGTTGTCTTGGTGCCGAAATGTCTTCGGACCTAGGTGCCGAGTTGTCTTGGTTCCGAAATGTCTGGTTACCCTGTTTATGAACATCTTTTAAAGTGCATTTATTCGACTGTTTGTATTTCATTTAATTGTAAGCCGTTGTACGTAATATAAAAAAAATTAAAAAGGTATTTTTTATTTCCAGTCTATTTTTTATCAAGTTATTACCAGAAACATTAAGAAACCTACTTTTATTATCAATTACCTGAGTCTTGGTTGCTTGTGATGTATAAGTGTACTGATTCTCCGTTTCAAGTTATTTGGTATATAAACAAGTATAAATTGAAAACAACGTTCAAACCTATGATTGTGTTGGATAAAAACCGCAATTTTTATACGTGTGCATGCAAAACAAATTTCTTGGTAAAGGGGTCTAAATACAGCACAAACAACATTTTCCAAAAGACCAAAAAAGTGAAAAAGTATATTTAAACAAAACGCATTTGACTAACAGGTCGAACAACGGATGTTCTTAAATCCTGCTGACTGCCATTGGCGATTGCAAGATGTAACAAAATGGATCTTTATTATTAATTTAATACCAAACAGAAAACAATAAACTTGCGGAAAAGATGGTAAACCGCAAACATGAGGTGCAAAAATTTGTACACCATATCCGGATTTCGACAAATAATGTCTCTTCAGTGATGTTAGGAATCGAAACGGTATTTGGAAGGCCATATAATTTACCTCAATTTAGGATAGACTCTTGAATTTTGAAGAGTCGAAATAAAAATAAGGGAGTTGTGATCCGTTATTATTTAGTAGATTTTTGGTTTTAAGTTTTATTTTTCTGCAGTAAATGAACAACGAAAAAAAATATAAAACGTTGTTTCATGGAAAAAATTACAAGTATACTGATTGCAATTACAATAAAAGACCAAGCGACTCATTAAAAAAATATAATGAATTATTTTTATTTATTTTTCTATCCCGCATCAATGCTTATTTATCGATATGTCAGGTCACAAAGGCGTTTTAATAAACGAATTAATCAACCACGTCACAAAACACTCTTTAATGGGATGGGTCAGGTGCTCGATAAGGAAGATGGTCAAAGTATATTTTGGAAAACATGACTAAAATCAAATATCTACCATGGATACATTCATATCTGACAGAGAAATAATGGCAGATGAACCTGATGATGCCATTTCAGTCGTTGACGTATACGACCAAGCCGCGTCAATTGGCAAAGAATTCGAAAGAATGATAGAAACATTCGGCGTCGAAGCAGTCACTGATTTAATGCCAAAAGTGATCAAAGCATTAGAAAATTTAGAATCATTGGCAGCTAGATATGAACGTGAGAATACAGAAATAACTGAACTAAGGACGACAATTCAAAAATTGGAAGCTGAGAAAAACGAAAAGGCACAAGAAAGAATGAAATATGAAGAGGTTAATGTTTGCTCTTAGCATATTTTTTACAACGTTTTATGTCATTTTATTGCATGTTACTTTTTTTTGTCATATGATCTAATATGAGGCAGGCATTACCTGTGAAAGGGGACGAACGAAGTCTGTATGAATTATTTGTTTTAATTCAAACATATTTAACTTCAAAATCTGTTAAAAAGAAACGGAAATACCGTAACGTTTCCAATTTTGGTTCTGTTGTTAGGGATTTTAGTTGGACGTTATTTTAGTTATGACGTCATATACAATGTAAACAAGAAACGCTATCATCAGGTAACGTTTTTTCATATAAAAGAATTATCAAAAATGAAATTGGTATTGTGTTCCTTCCTATATTTTACTAGACTGATAAATATATATTTTACTCAAAGTCTCATGACAAACGAGACCAGAAAAGGAAGTAAATTTCTGTGGTTAACAAGTTTCTGGTTCAATTCAGGAATTCAAATGCAAATATACATATAATCAATTTGATGAACTTGTTTAAATTTGTAAATAAATCTTATTGAGAGTCAGCACATGATAAATAAAGTAACCAAAATGTAATTATAAAACATGAGCTGTAAGAAGTCTTAGTTTTTCAACAGAATACAAAATATGTATTCAAAAATTTGAAAAAATCACAATAAACATGTAAGGTAAAAAATGAGTTTACATACATGACATAAGCATCAAATAAAACAGCTTATTAAAATGTCACAAGCACAGAGCATCAAATAAAACAGTACATTAAACAGTCAGGGACTTACTTAAATGAGTGATTTTCTAAATCACTGATTCAAGTAACATTATTTCCATAAATGTTGGAAGTAAGAGTTGTCTTTCTTTAATAATCACCTATTCAAGTAGTACACATTAATCACTAGAAGAAGTGATTTAGTTTTATTGTAGCTTTAAATATAGAATACTAATGATCCAGGGACTAATTATGTTTCTAAAATTATCAGAACCAACATCTGTGTTGATAGGATGACCAGGTCATTTCAGGTGATGACCTTATACTGAATCTAGGATAATGACATAAAATCACTTGTTTAAGTATCATACCTCAATTTCCTTCCCAAAATCACTTTAAGTATCATTATTTTAATAACCCCACTAATTTCAACACAACAGTGAAATTTTATCATGAACAGTAGAATTTTATTACATAATCTGAAAGATGAAACCTTGAACTTTACAGGAAAATACTCCCACTGCTGGGAAAAATCTGTTAAGAAAGTATCAGTTCATTATGTAAAGCCATTATTATAGCATTTTTTCAACTAAAATAGAATTTGCAGATAAATGATAGCATCAAAGGCCTTGCTACAGAAAAGAAGCAAAAGTTCATTTTGTCTCGCCTTGATGGAGTCAAAAGCGAGACATAGGTATGTTGTTTCATGCAAGCACAGCGGCGTCGACAATGTATTAGTTTGTGATTAGGTCTAGTTCATGGTGAACCACTAGGTAGTCAATTATATTTGGTATGCAGTTGTATTAGCATTGGCACATCTCATTACCATAGAGATTATTTGGCCCCCCTCAGTCCAGGTCTATTGACTTTGAAATTTTCATAGTTTTCATGTATTAGTTTGTGATTAGGTCAATTTATGGGAACCACTAGTGGTAGGTCAATGATATTTGGTATGCAGTTGTATAAGCATTGGCATATCTCATTTCCATGGAGATTATTTGGCTGCGCCTTAGTCATGGTCTGTAGACTTTGAAAATTTTGCTAAGTTAACATGTATTTGTTTGTGATTAGGTCAGTTCAAGGGAACCATTAGTGGTAGGCCCATGTTAATTGGTGTTCAGTTGTATAAACATTAGCACATCTCATTTCCATGGAGAATATTTGGCCCCACCCCCTCAGTCATGGTCTATTTACTTTGAAACTTTTGCTTAGTTTACATGTATTAGTTTGTGATTAGATCAGTTTAAGATGAACTGCTAATGTTAAGTCAATGATATTTGGTATGCAAATTTATTGGCATTTGCAAGTATCGTTCCATCGAGATTATATAGCCCACCCTGATCATGGTTCATTGACTTTGAAACTTTTACATAGTTTACAAGTTAATGTTTGTGTTTAGGTTTGTTTAAAGGAACAACTTATAATAAGTCAATGGTATTTGGTATGCAGTTGTATTAACATAGGCACATCTCATTACTTGAGATTGTTTAGCCATGTACCTTCAGTCATGGTTCATCGACTTTGAATATTTGCATAACTTACATGTTAAAGTATTGCTATTTTAATTTTAACATTTGCATTATCAAAATTACAAAAGGTAGACATATCTCTGTGATAACAGTTTATTTTAATTTTATTAATGAAAGATATTATTTAAACCTATGTGTTTAAAATTTTGGTAAAACTACAAAATCACAATTTGTGACAAAACTGAATTTGTTACTCAAATAAGTGATTTAAAATCACTTATTTCAATAAGTCCCTGACTGTTAAAATGTCACATAAGCACAGAGTTTCAAATAAAACAGTACATTAAAATGTCACATAAGCACAGAGCATCAAATAAAACAGTACATTAAAATGTCACATAAGCACAGAGCATCAAATAAAACAGTACATTAAAATGTCACATAAGCACAGAGCATCAAATAAAACAGTACATTAAAATGTCACATAAGCACAGAACATCAAAAAAAACAGTACATTAAAATGTCACATAAGCACAGAGCATCAAATAAAACAGTACATTAAAATGTCACATAAGCACAGAACATAAAAAAAAAACAGTAATTAAAATGTCACATAAGCACAGAAATTATGATCAGAACAAAGCATTGAGTTAAATGCAAATAAAATTCTCAGCATAAGCATGAAAGCAGGGACCGCGCTGTGCGTCGCCAATGTCGCAATTTGCGATTTTTTATTTCATCTGGCGACAAAATACGGCTGCTGGCGATATTTCTGGCGCCAACATTTTCCTATGTAAAAATTTTCATTTCTTGACAATATCGATCTTCATGTTAATTGGTAAAAGTTAAAAAAATTAATTGTACAAAATTTTAACTGGCGACAAGTTTATGACTTTGTTTACAACCCCAAGCTAACCAACGGTTACAGCAGGTGTCATAATCTGTTGTTACAGGTAATCCATTTATCGGATGGGTCATTAATGATCATCAACATTAATTAATTCAAATAGAATTGGTCAATCTGCATTTGTCTATTTCATTTGAAGAAATGTTCATAAGACAACACAATTTTCAATGTTTACCGTAGTTAAATGAAGAAAACATAATTGACAGGAAGTTGAAAACCATAATCAAATTGTTAAAAAACATTGTTTTACTTGTTTTCCGTAAAAAAAATAGCAAATTCAAACGAAATTTGTCTTTGACTGCCCTCAGTTATGATACGAAAATAACAAAAACGACCGCCATTATTGGTCATGTTTACTTCTTCTACGTACTGTGTATAATCCTCCAAAGAGGGAGCACACCCGAATAAATTAGATAACTCACTTTTACTTTTTCCTAGCATTGAGATACCTACTTAAGACATGTCTTAGATATGGCTACATACTTCTGGCTTTAGAATTTATATGTTTGGGTCTTTTGAGTTATGGGAAGAGTTAAAGAGGGGTTTAGTAGCAGGATGGGTAGGGTTGGTAGGGTGCCTTGGTCATCTTTTTCTGTATTCTTTATTTCTAATACAATTTTTCACTATTCTGTAAATCTAAACACCTCTTATTCTGTTTTCTTCATACAATTACCCATTTTTTTCTATTTTTTTATTTCTTAGTTTAAAAAAATTCTCTATTCTGTAGCATTTACAGACCATAAGCTAATGTATATTCTTCAACATACTGACAAAGAAAATAAAGTACACATGTCAGTTTTGTTGTATGTATAGAAACCCTATGCAATAACTTACTTAGTGTAACATGTTAAATGATGTAAAGTGCAGGCTGAGTGCATAAGAAATTTAAATTGAACATAGTTTAAATTTTGATAGAAGAATTAAAGACTCTAGCTGGCTCTAAAGTTTGCTCCAAGTTTTCAAAACTGGCGACGAAATATAGGAGCTGGCTATTTTTCTGGCTCCAACTTTTTGGGAGCCAGAGCAGCCCCTGTGAAAGCACTAGTAAAAATATATAGCAAACCATTTCAACATGTTCAATGATCATGATGATGTAGCCTATTAGTAGGTAAAAAAAAAGGTAAAGCAGATAAAGGAAAAGGCAGGATTAAAAATTAAATTCAGGAGGGTCTAGACATGTACAGGGTCTTCAGAAAAGAGAATAATGGGTAAAAAGTAAAGAATAGAGATTAATGGGTGCTAAAATATAAAAAAAATTATGAATAATGAAAGAGAAAAATGACCTAAAAATTATAGAAAACAGAAATATACAGAAATGAAGACCTCCTAAATATGTGGCTTTCTCATTGATATTCAATGATTTATCTGTATGCATGTTTGGTTTCATGAATACATTGTTTTTAATTTCAAATTCTACTCTGAATTTAACTAAAAGTTGTAAACACAGTGCATAAACATGTGTAAAACTATTAGAATAATATATATATAGCACTTTTGGTTGAAAATTATTGAAATGTGAAAAGGTAAAGTACTTTTGTACCTCAGCACTAACATGCCTTACATGTACTCTGATGCCTTACATGTACTTTGAAAACCATTTTATATTATGATTATTGAGAGATTATCTTAACTCAAAATTTAAAGCATAATGTATCATGACCTAAAGTGGCACCATGCTAAAGATGTTCAGCTGTGTGTTGTTATATATCTGTTTCTGACTTTCTGGTGATTACCTCAAAACTTTTATTATTGATATTGCTTTTATTAGGAGCTTGAACAGATAGAAGAAAACTGGCACAGAGAGACAAAAGACCTGTATAATTCTATTAATAGATTAGAAATTGACAACAGAAGGTTAAAGGAACATCTACAAAACCAGACTGTAGCAGTAAAAGAGGAAGTAGCTGCTGTAACTAAACGTTAGTAAATGTTAAATGTGTAACCATGGTAACCAGGGATAGAATTTATAGGAAGAAAATACATTGACAAAATTAATTCCCTTTATTCTCCTTTAGAAATGTACAAATCTTATGTGAAAAATATCAAATTATGTCTAGGAAGTTCCCAAGATGAAAATAGTATATAAATTCCAATAGAATATTGAATAAACATTTCAGTATATATTATCTTTGCAATTCTTGTAAGCATCTGTAGCTGTCATGACTTACTGCATGTAGATTAAAATCATCAGTATTTTGGAAATTGACAACAGGTACAATGTCAACATATAAATCCTACCGGTTATTAGAAAAATGTTTTATTAAAATTAGAACATTTAAAGTGTCAATAAAGACAATTATTCTGCAAAATGTAATTGTCCATTAACAAAGAAAAGATATAAAGTCAAGATTTGATTTGATTTGATTTTTGGTGTTTTAACGCCACTTTTAAGCACCGCTTTTGGGCTATTTCGTGGCGGCCAGTTTTATTGGTGGAGGAAGCCGGAGAAAACCACCGACCTTCGATAGGAAAACTGACAATCCTAGTCAATTAAGATTGGAGTCGAGTGCACCTGCACGAGCGGGGTTCGAACTCACAACCTCAGTGTTGACTGGCTATAAAGTCAAGAAGTTAGACATATTGTTTACTGTTTAAAAAAACGAAAGTACGTGTAGTTCATATATGCATGCAAGCAAAGGAATTTATCACAAAATAAATCTTTTAACTTGATTTTTATGTATCCAATCTCAGAGGGCTATTTGCAGATAGACAAATAAGTTAAGATCTTTAAAATAATTATTGAAATTTAATTTGATGTCATGAAAATGTTGCTTGAATATGATAGGAAAGAATAGTTTATGATGGCTGTACTTTCAGAAACTGAGGAAAAAGAAATTGAAGTGCTGATGAAGTTAAAAGATACTGTTGACAAGCAGAGAGACGAACTTAGGAAACAAAAAAGAGACCTGAGTCAGAAAAATGTAGATTGTGAAGCAGTAAGAATATTTTACAACAGATTGAAATTACATTTCTTAGTTGTCTATGGCTTATAAATATAGTCAATAAAAGTAACATTTTATCTTGATGTTTGAGTAGATTTAATAGCTTGCTATGCTATATGGGTTTTGCTCATTCTTGAAGGACTTACAGTGACCTATAGGTGCTTTAAACATATACATAGTGTGTTCTTGGTAGATAGTTGTCATTGACAATCATTCTATATCTCATATGTTGTATATGTGACAATGAAATCTTCCTGACAAAATCTTAGTTTTTAAGCGAAGGTTAATAGTATGCTTAAAAGAATGAAAGTTGCATTTGAATAATCAAGTGCATTGTTCTAAATAAGAAAATCATAGGTCTTATAAAAAGCATAAATGATAAATGTAAAGGATGGGAGATCCTGAACTTTTTGTATTCAAAAATTCATGATTCACTTCAAGAAAAAAAGGTCCTCGACATCTGACCCACACTTATTTTAATCCTGGCTGTAAACACTGATTAAAAATAGACTACAAGTTGTTTCTTGATAATAAGATACAAAGTTACTTAAAGTTTGAAATTCACTGTTCCTAAAAATTCTGACATTTAGGAGAAAACAGTTTTGAAATTGTATTCACTGACATGAATTGGCAATTTGAAAGTGGCAAATTGAATGTACTGGTGTTGCATTAGCTGAGCGAGTATAGGGATATTTGCAATCATTCAATCAAGAACTGATGCCAACCAATCTTCATAAACAATATTATGTTTATATGAAGAGTAAAATAATGAAAGTCACCTGCAGATTAAATTTATCAAATTATTATTTTACATTTTAGCTACAAACACAATTAGAACAAGTTGTGAAAGTAAATACAGAACTTCGTAAGAAAAACCAAACGCATAAAAAACAATCTAGAACTTTGTTAGAAGAAAAGAGTGAGTTAGAAGCCCAGCTTGTAGATAAAGAACAACAAATTCATCAGATACAGGAAATAATGAGGGATCAAGAGTCTCAGGAAGATGATAGAGTAGACACGCCCACTCAGGAAAAGTCCAACCCACTGAGAGAAGTTGTGAGTATATATATGTATAGTGTCACAGGGAGATAAAGAACAGACCTAATAAAGCATGGAATTAAATCCTTCCACTGATTATTGTTCAGCTGCAAAAAAAAATCATATTATTAAAATTGATTTTATGCTATACTGAAGTGCCTTGCTGTGGTCAAAATTTTGAGTATGATTATCAAATCAAATACTGGATTTGGTGCTTCCAGCACAAATTCTGTGCTCTTGAGTACTGAGTCAAATTTTATGACAAGAGCCTCAGACTACAAAGTTTTTTTTTTCTAAAAAAAATTTGTGTTTCGAGCACAAATTCTGTGCTCTTGAGTACTTACAATGACTTCGTCAAATTTTATGACCAAGAGCCTCAGACTAAAAATTTTTTTTGTCCAAAAAAATTGGTGACAATAATCCGTGGTTTAAAGGTTGATTGTGACAGGAAATATTTAAAAACTATCCACAGGAAAAAAATTGCATATACACAAATGACAAAAAACATTACTGTATTTTCTACTGTCTTGCTGCTCTGTGGGACAAATTCATTATTCATTACCACCATATATGTAGTGGAAAATGTAATTCCACTTTGTCTATTAATGATAAACATGATAAATAGAGGACAATATACATGTATACACAGGAAATAGCAGAAAAAGCATACATATACATTGTAGTAATGTATTGACATAAAAAAATAAGAAAATGTGTATGATTGCCAATGAGACAACTCTTTATCTAACTTGCATTAAAGGTAGTGCATACAAAGCAGCATCATATAAATAGAGTAAGCAGGAATAAACTTTTAACTTTTATTCACGAACAGATTTAAATTTAAAGCATGTATAGTAGTAGTTGAAATTGAAAGGTTCTTCGTTATATATTATATTCATGTAGTCAATTTAACATTAAGGAAACAATTATTAATCCATCTTTCAAATCTAACAGTACAAAGTATTTAATAATTTAAGTTAATAAAAAATGACCTGTGAAACTTGTCTTTCTTATTAACTTAAGCTTTGAGTAAATCTGAAACTAATGGACTTTATTGATGTACATTCCAAAACACAAAATTCTCTAAAGATTAAACATGTCAAAACCAAATACTTGAAAACAACCTATGACCTAAATTTGAACAGTATTATGTCTCAAAGGGACTTGATTTAGGCAGAATTTACTGCATATTTCAAAAGATGTTTTTTTTTTTGTACCATTTCTGTAGGAAGTAGATGAAGAGCCACATCAAAAGAACTTACATGAAGATATTATTGAACATTCCGTAGACAATTTCATTCCAAATGATGAATCTACCGACGAAAGTTTAGAAAAATTACAACAAAAACTTAGTATGGTTGGCAAAATGGTGATCGACTTAAAAGATCCAAACCGTCCACGATTTACATTAAATGAATTACGAACTGTTTTATTGGAGAGAAATGAACTTAAAACAAAACTTATAGCCGTAGAGGAAGAATTAGCTGATTATAAACCAAAGTAAGTGATTAGCATTTTGTTGTTGATAGCTTCAAAGTGTAATGTATCTAGATACAGATATGCTTAAATTTATGATGTCCATGTATGTTGGTTGATGACTGGGGACTAGTAATGTCAGGCTGCATAGAAATAGATCCTATTCAACAGGGTTCTCACTTAGGAATTTCGAAGGTGAGTCCAGGGACTCATCATTTTTGGCCATGTCAAACAGTTAGTAGATGAAAATTTTATTGCTACATTTGTATATCATTTATTATTTCTGTCCCATGACAAAATAGAGCAAGGAAATGACAAAGTTTTGATTGTTTTTAAACATTTGTCATAAAATGATGATATTTGTGCTCAGTTGGTACAACATTTTACAATGTTGATGCATCTTTGGACTCGCCAGTTTTGAAAATGAGGAGTCCAAACAGATTTTCATGAGTCCAGGACTCGTTGTCTCGCCTTAGTGAGAACCCTGAATTCAAATTTGTGCATAAAGATATTTTTATGTTGTTTTTACTTAGCTTGACTAGGCTTGATATTTATTGTTTTGCTTGAAATTACTAAATATTATCCAATTCTGGAATCACATGATCAATATTGTATTATGATAAATTATAAAGTATATGAATATTGTACCATCATCATGATAATAAATTAAAATTCTTGAAAAAATAAGAACTACAGTACCATTTAAACGGATCGATTCAAGATTTTTTTTTCCGATTTCTGTGTTTTTCTGAGTCACACCGCGTACCACGGATTATACTCCCAATTTCCTCCAAAGATTCTCTCCCAACACCGCATGGCTGTTAATTGGTTTATTGCCCATCAGAAGTCCTAAAAATTAATGATGTGTGACAACATAATCGGATTAGCCAGATTATTTACCTATGTACATTTGATCGATCTTCATTGCACCTGTGTGCTTTAAAAACATGGTATTAAAATTTTAACAAATGTTTTCCTTTCTTTGACAGATAATTAAAGATGTGACATTATCATTCAGCATAAGATAATTATTCTTATATGTTTTTGCCCCATGTCATTGTCATTTGAAATAAAACGTACAAACGAATAAAAATACGAAGAAAAAACTTATTTTGTATTTCTATTATAGTCCGGTCAGGTCATACTTTGTGTTCTTTCAACAAAGACGATTTTACCATAATTAGAATCTTTTATGACTTACTCAGTAAGCAATTTCTGGTGCATATTTATTTTGCAATGTAAAATATTATGTTTCACTACCTCGGTACATGACCGACTTGAATTATTTGAATTCCGAAAAGAAACTGTAAAGTGACAACTCTGTTGAACAAAGGGTATAAGTTTTGTATGCATGCCCTTTATTCATAAAAACAAAACACTGAGAGAAATTCCCCGCTCAGGCACAACACAACATTCACAACCTAATTAATTTTATGGAAAAAAATCATGCGTTTATCTCTGTTATTGATCTTTAATTATTTAAAATAAAATTGGATGAGCGCAACCTGTATTTTACTGCTCGTTAAAAGTCCTTGGCAACAATTTCTATAGAAAAAAAACAAATATATATACAAAAATATTAAAATGAAATTATATCGTGTAACCAGATGCTACAAGAAAAAAATAAGTGGACAGGATTTTAACGATCTACACATTTTCACAGAGGATCTCTACCAACGCCCAACTTAACGACATGCATCGTGTTTTCATCTACAATAAATTTATATTGTTGACCATGGACGTATAACTAATGTTCAGGTCTACGTCCTGTTTTGACTGATAAAACATAAAAAATAAAATAGTTAAAGAAGACTTGTGTTCGTTTATTTGGAAAAGGATTATATTTTAGATTCCGGTTAATCAATTGTAAAAGGACCTTCTAGAGCCTCAATACTAACGCACAAAAATGTCAATCATTAATACATAGCAACTTTAAAAACCTGAATGAATTTTCCCATGGTCGTTCAGAGAGGTCACCTGAGTATACTGGTACGTGATATTATTTCCTGCTATATAAAAATCTAGTGCTGTGGATAAAATTGATGTCAGCTTTTTTCAGCATTTAATATTCTGAGCGAAGTCAAGTTCAAGTTCAACCACACACTGTTGATCACTGAGATATGTATCGTGGAATTGTCTTCCCACAGCAAATTAATTTCTTTTAAAATCTTTTAAGATCACTGTCCAAAATACAACACACAAGTTTACATTCATTGTGCGTAAATAAATATTATGCAAAGACGAGTTAATGCAGCTGTGGAATATTCCTGTTGTAGCCGAAGTGTATTATTATCCTAAAGTAATGCCAACAAATCGTAAAAAGAAAATGCCGTAGACTTATTAAGCATAACGAATGGTGAATAATATTTTCTTTTTTACTTGCATATACAAAACTTTGAGACACGTAACTTTCTTTAAACTGCTCACATTTAATCAGCGGTAGTTTCCGTTTATTTTTACACAAGTATGTCCCTTTTCGTAAATAAAATATTATGTACCGATGAAAATAAACGAGGTCAAAATCAAGTATAGTTTTTTTTATGAAACTTTAAAGCAATTGAAAGAATTAACAACAACAGTTTGCTTTTAAATCTTTTATTTGTTTCAAACAATTAGATAATCGTAAAAAGAAAATGCTGTAGACTTATTTAGCATAACGAATGGTGAATAATATTTTCTTTTTTACTTGTATACATAACTTTGAGACACATAATTTTCTTTGAACTGCTCACATTTATTCAGCTTTGAAGTAGAATTTCGTGTTTTCTTCCACATTTTCCACAAAATTTTATAAACCTTTTTTGGTAATGTCCGTTTTTTTAAACAAGCAAGTCCATTTAGGTAAAGATATTTTTAGATTAGCAATCAAGAAATACGAAAATATTTTAACTTATTTTTAAACACAAAAATTAAACTTAACCAATGTAAAAAGACATTTGAAATTCTACACTTGTTTGACACTTAAACTGGTACAGTAGACCAGAAATATAATTGTTTATTAGATCAGGTAATCCAATTACCCTTTCAGTCGTGTGCCGGCATAGATTAAAGTAGGATTAGGGCAATTAATTCCTCAGTGTTGGGAATGAGCTCGCTATCACAATTAACATTTACGCGATTTTGGGAGAGATTCCTCCTAAATTCCTCCCAACATTTTGGGAGGAATATCGGAGTTTCTCGGAGTGACTCCGAAATTTTCCTCGGTGTAGGGTGTGGGAGAGCTGGTCCGTTTGAATGGTACTGTACACATTAAAAAATATGGAAAATTGGTTAAATTCTACAATATCTATTGCTATATTTCTTACATGTATAACCATTATAAGTTTATGATTTGTAAAATAATTATTTTTATATAGCAGTAATTGAAACTTTTTAGTAAAACATGTGTAAAATGAATTACAGAAAATCCAATAATACAAGGTAAATATCTGAGGGGGGAATGAATATTTATTTAATATTGTGAAAACTAGGTGATTTTCAGTATTAGTATGAAGGCAAAGATAAGGATGAATTTTAACATTCTGGATACTTTTACGATTTAATGCTTTATAAGTTTAGTATAGCTTTTTATGAAACATTTAAAAAGCCATTGTTACAATTGAACATCCAGGAGTCAAAGGACAAAGAAAAAAGGGTATGTCAAGTGGAAGAACTGACAATTATATGAATGTTTATCTTAGAGATTAAGCATGACAATTTTACCCAGAATGTCTTTCTGCTTTTAAAATCAAGCATGCTACTTTTACATGAATGATGACTATTGTAGGTGTTTTTAAACTTGCATTAGTTTCTTTTCAAAGGTGTGCTTGTATTTTCTATCTATTAGATTTTGCTAACCAGTCTTTGCTTGTATTTTCTCTCTATTAGACCTGCTAACCAGTTAATGACCAGTTTTGCATCAGATGGGGATAGTGCTGATGACACAAAGTCAAAGTAAGTTTAAAAAAAAATATTCAGCTATCAGAAGTGTCAAAATTGTGGCAAATAATTTCAGTTGAAAGCTGATAGGTAAATATATGGACAACTTTCTAAATTATGTTCAGTTAGGATTGAATTGAAATCTAAAATAAGTTATTATGTACATGAGGTATCTAAACATATATGTAAACAAATACTTTTGAAAGAAAACAAATACTTTTGAAAGAATTTCCAATTAAAAAGAAATTGTAAGAATCTAAAATTAGGTATACAGGTTGGATAGACTGGTGATATCACATGCTTACCTGTTTTGACAATTGACACTGTTTTAGTCCATAAATTGTGGCATTAATAACTAGTTTTCATGAATTCATTTATAGGAGAAACCTCAAATGTAAATGCTCTACAATAAACAAATTTTCAGTTCCATATAATTTGATTTTACATGATGAAATTTCTATTAAAATTAGGTACACTTGAAATAGCAAATTTTCTTACCACAAAAATTAATACCAATGAAAATTAAAGTATCCACACTAATCACTTATTTTTTTTTTTATTTACAATATTTATTTAGCGCATTATCTAATTAAAATTACTCTAAGGTTGTATTAGCCGCATTGCATTTTCCGATCTAAGAGATCTTGATGGTTGATAGGCGCTAATGAGTTCCTCAAGATAGACGGGCGCTAGGCCATGTATGATTTTGAAAGTATACAAAAGAAGTTTATATTGTATTCGGTACTGCACCGGGATCCAATGAAGTGACACAAGAACTGGTGTAATATGATCATGTTTCTTGGTACGTGTAACAAGCCTGGCTGCCATATTCTGTACTCCCTGTAACTTACATCCTCGGTGATATATTGCTGAATTCGACCAATGTTCCTAATTTGGAAGTAGCACGACTTTGTGACGGCATTGACATGCTTTTCCATGCTCAGTGTCCTATCAAAATAAACACCAAGATTTTTTACCACAGATGCATTGCTTACATCACTTAGCTGCAAGATGTATATATTAAAGAAACAATTCTTTCATTTCATGCTCTATGTTCATTTTAACTTGGGTAGGCATCATATTTGCAGAACATTAAAGTGGTGTACAATATGGACAAATAAACTGCTTACCATGTCAAAATGAGCATAGAACATGACATGGAAGAATTATTTTGATTCTTATAGGAATGTCCCGACTTTTTTGTTCGAGTCAGATTTAGAAGACACTTTTAAAGCCATTCATTTAAAGTTGATGATAGAAAGTTCTTAAATGACCAAGGGTTTTAAAATTTAAAATGTACAAATACAAATAGACTTACTTTTTAAAGAATTTTATTTAACTTCATAGCAAGCAACTCCCACAGAAATGTCCATTTTAGATCTCTTGTGTTGTTCAAACTACAAGTCTACAACTTATGTTGCAAATACAATTGTGACATCAAGCAAAGGTTCCCCTTGTTTTATAAGAATTAGAAAGTGGCTTTCTTTACAAATGAGTGAACATTTTCAAACTCTAAATTAAAAAATTATAACAAGGATAAAGGAGTATATTTATCAAAATAATGGGTGATAAAAATAATTACAAATTTATCCAACTAGTCAGAACAAGTGTAATTGCATGAAAAATTAAAGAAACTCGTTCCTTAACATACCTTTTGATATCTTATGATGATAGTTGAATAAATGGTTGACATGCATTGTGTTATCTTGCAGAGAACATCTGTATGTTATATGGAAGTGAATTTTTGTCCCACAGCGAAACGCGTTACGAGGGGCATCCAGTCTTGTTAGTGTCTCAGTTGTACAGTTCTTGCCAGATTTTTATAAAACTTATATCATAGGTATATATCAGCAATGTCTTGGACGAGTTGGAAAATCAGTGCTGATCAATTATTTTTTTAAAGAGTTATGCCCCTTGGAAAAATTAATTATATGGAAAATTACATCGTTGGCGCTCTCATGTGTACAATTCTTGCCAGATTTTTATGAAACTTATATCATAGGTTTATATTAGCAATGTCTTGGACGAGTTCGAAAATCAGTGCCTATCAATTATTTTTGAAAGAGTTATGCCCCTTAGAAACATTAATTATATGGAAAATTGCATTGTTAGCACTCTCATGTGTACAATTCTTGCCAGATTTTTTGGAAACTTATATCATAGGTTTATATCAGCAATGTCTTGGACGAGGTCGAATATCAGTGCCGATCAATTATTTTTAAAAGAGTTATGCCCCTTGGAAATTTTGGTTATATGGAAAATTTCATCGTTAGCACTCACATGTGTACAATTCTTGCCAGAATTTAATGAAACTTCTATCATAGGTTTATATCAGCAATGTCTTTGACACTTTCGAAAATAAGTGCTGATCAAATATTTTTAACAATTATGCCCCTTGGAAAAATTAATTATAACGGAAATCGCATTGCATTTGCTCTGCAGCCTCCATTTCTCTTAAGATATTTATAAATTGTTTTAAAGAAAAAAAAAAAAAGTACTTTTTTTAGCTATTGCTCTTGGATAGATAAAATATGTGCAACACAGGGGACATTGGAACTCTATTCTTTTATGCTTTATGTCTTGCCTGTGACGAAAGTCGTGGAAGGCAAGACATAGGTATTGGTTTTCTGCTTAATATTAAAATAAGGAGATGTGGTATGATTGCAGATGACGCAACTATCCACCAAAGTTCAAATGAAGTGGATGTAAGCAATTATAGGCAAACGTACGACCTTCAATAATGAGAAAAATCCATACCGTATAGTCGGCTATAAAATGCTGATAAGAACTACTTGTGATATTTTGTATGAAGTTGCATTACTATCAGTTTATATCAGTTTGTCGACTATTTTGAGGCCTCCTAGGTCCTGTGACTGAATTAATTAGCAATTTTCAACTTCTTACTATAGACAACGGTAGTTTCCATAAAGTTACATTACTGTCTGTACATCTCAGTTTGTTGACCATTTTGAGGCCTTGTCCACTAGTTCATGGTCCAGCGACTTTGAATTAATTAGCAATGTTGCTGTCCATCAGCTAGTCTTTTTCAGAATTTTATGCCCATAGGCGAGACATATCTCTGTCTCATCAGTTTATTATTAGGCACACATGTTGAGTTGGATTTATGGTTCTATTTTAGAAGGTTTCTTAATAGTCTGCATGAAGACCTGTCACTGGAAGACTACTCAGGTTTTTCCTATCTTTACTCTTCCCTTCAATGCTTAGTGCAAAAGCTGCAAATACAATTTAAGACTTTGCATGAATTATGCTTGTATTTTGACTAGGGTGAATTTGTCTCATTTTTAAGCAAAAAATATTAATGGTTTTCCTGGCATCTTAAAAGCAATGCAAAGAAGCCATAAAAAATGAAAATGTTTTGTATGCTAAAAAGTCCATCTGTTGAGTCTTTAAATCCAAAAGTGTCAAGTTTAGGGCTCGTACCTAGTAAAAAAAAAGTGCCCATTTGTGATTCCAGATGAACTGGAAACAACTCTTCAAACTTTTTAAGATTTAAATTTTTAAGCCCAAGTTTGCATCGAAGGAACATTTTCTGTTATGGACAAAGATAAGAATATATGATGATTCAAGGAAATGGTATGACCAATGAAATATCAAATTTAGCACATCTTCAACAAACTTATTTGTTGTTATCTGTGACCACAGGACTTATAGCAATATAGATAGTCTCCAAAATAGTTTTAAAGGAATTTGAAGTCACTTTATGTTTTACAATGTTTTGTTCATTTTTTAGTGATTCATACACTGGTGAGGAACTTCCTGTGTATGGACCAATCAACAAAGAACCTTACGAGAAGCTTTATCCTGGAAGACGAAGAGAATCAGGCATTAGAAAATTGTAAGTAATCCAATAGAAAAACATTTACAGATATTTATTATCTTTACATTTGCCACAACAGCTAAGAAAAGAACGATGGAACGAATGTAACATGAACTAGCTCCAGGGTCAATTCAATGAGTCTTTAGAGTTAAATATCATTGGCCAAAACTGGAAAGCACGATAGATATATCAAAGGAACAGCAAATGGATAAAACAAAACAGTTGCTTTCCTGACTTTGTACAAATCCTTTCGTCAATGGAAAATAAATGGATTAAACATGGTCTATGGTGTTAAACTCTATAAAGCTAAGTCTCATCAGAAATAGGAAATCATACAAACAAATGTTTGGAAATTTGAGAAATGAAGACAAAATGATTTCTGTCAATTTCTATATATCTATCTTCTATAGATGATTATGAGACTTATTTTGTTTGTTAAATCTTTGAACTTTAAAGGTCATATCTATTACTTTAGTTCTCTCCCTTTGTATTTTATTCTTATAACCCTTTTACAAGAACCACTTCGTTACTATGTCATGAGTATAGGTTTTCTGGCATCATAATTCAAAATTTGCTGTTATTAAAAAATGAAACAAAAAATCATGATTAAGATACCCAGAGATGTTATGAAAATAACTAAGTATACATTGAATAGTGCTATTTGTTTAGAAATAAGTGATGAGCATTTAATGTTTCAAAGATTTATAAAACTTTTTTTATAAAGTTTATTTTTAAACTCAAAATCAAAAACTATCCTAAACACACAAGCTTTGAAAAAAATGCATCTTTCAGGCTGCTTTTTAGCGTTGTTGGTTAGCATGTTGACAAGTAAATCCATTTATCTAATACATTTTAGCTCACCTGGCCGAAGGGCCAAGTGAGCTTTCTCATCACTTGGCGTCCGTCGTCGTCCGTCGTCGTTAACTTTTACAAAAATATTCTCCTCTGAAACTACTGGGCCAAATTTAACCAAACTTGGCCACAATCATCATTGGGGTATCTAGTTTAAAAATTGTGTCCGTGACCTGCCAAACCAACCAAGATGGCGCCATGGCTAAAAATAGAACATAGGGTAAAATGTATATTTTGGCTTATAACTCTGAAACCAAAGCATTTAGAGCAAATCTGACATGGGGTAAAATTGTTTATTAGGTCAAGATCTATCTGCCCTGAAATTTTCAGATGAATCGGAGAACCTGTTGTTGGGTTGCTGCCACTAAATTGGTAATTTTAAGAAAATTTTGAAGCTTTTGGTTATTATCTTGAATATTATTATGGATAGAGATAAACTGTAAACAGCAATAATGTTCAGCAAAGTAAGATCTACAAATAAGTCAACTTGACCAAAATGGTCAGTTGACCCTTAAGGAGTTATTGCCCTTTATAGTCAATTTTAACCATTTTTGTAAATTTTGTAATCTTTTACAAAATCTTCTCCTCTGAAACTACTGGGCCAAATTTAACCAAACTTGGCCACAATCATCATTGGGGTATCTAGTTTAAAAATTGTGTTCGGTGACCTGCCAAACCAACCAAGATGGCCACCATGGCAAAAATAGAACATAGGGTAAAATGTATATTTTGGCTTATAACTCTGAAACCAAAGCATTTAGAGCAAATCTGACATGGGGTAAAATTGTTTATTAGGTCAAGATCTATCTGCCCTGAAATTTTCAGATGAATCGGAGAACCTGTTGTTGGGTTGCTGCCACTAAATTGGTAATTTTAAGAAAATTTTGAAGCTTTTGTTTATTATCTTGAATATTATTATAGATAGAGATAAACTGTAAACAGGAATAATGTTCAGCAAAGTAAGATCTACAAATAAGTCAACTTGACCAAAATGGTCAGTTGATCCCTTAAGGAGTTATTGCCCTTTATAGTCAATTTTTAACCATTTTTTGTAAATTTTTGTAATCTTTTACAAAAATCTTCTCCTCTGAAACTACTGGGCCAAATTTAACCAAACTTGGCCACAATCATCATTGGGGTATCTAGTTTAAAATTGTGTCCGTGACCTGCCAAACCAACCAAGATGGCCGCCATGGCTAAAAATAGAACATAGGGGTAAAATGTATATTTTGGCTTATAACTCTGAAACCAAAGCATTTAGAGCAAATCTGACACGAGTAAAATTGTTAATCAGGTCAAGATCTATCTGCCCTGAAATTTTCAGATGAATCGGAGAACCTGTTGTTGGGTTGCTGCCACTAAATTGGTAATTTTAAGAAAATTTTGAAGCTTTTGGTTATTATCTTGAATATTATTATAGATAGAGATAAACTGTAAACAGCATTAATGTTCAGCAAAGTAAGATCTACAAATAAGTCAACTTGACCAAAATGGTCAGTTGACCCTTAAGGAGTTATTGCCCTTTATAGTCAATTTTAACCATTTTTGTAAATTTTGTAATCTTTACAAAATCTTCTCCTCTGAAACTACTAAGACAAAATTAACCAAACTTGTCCACAATCATCATTAGGGTATCTAGTTTAAAAATGTGTCCGATGACCCCACCCATGAACCAAGATGGCCGACATGGTTAAAAATAGTACATAGGGTAAAATGCAGTTTTGGCTCATATCTCTGAAACCAAAGCATTTAGAGCAAATCTGACGAGGATAAAATTGTTCATTAGGTCAAGATCTATCTGCCCTTAAATTTTCAGACCAATCAGGCAACACGTTGTTGGGTTGCTGCCCTGAATTAGTAATTTTAAGAAAATTTTGCAGCTTTTGGTTATTATCTTGAATATTATTATAGATAGAGATAAACTGTAAACAGCAATAATGTACAGCAAAGTAAGATCTACAAATAAGTCAACATGACCAAAATTGTCAATTGACCCCTGAAGGAGTTATTGCCCTTTATAGTCATTTTTACAATTTTCATAAATTTTGTAAATTTTGTAAATTTTACAAAATATTTCCACTGTAACTACTGGGCCAAGTTCATTATAGATAGAGATAATTGGAAGCATCAAGAATGTTCAGTAAAGTAAGATCTACAAACACATCACCATCACCAAAACACAATTTTGTCATGAATCCATCTGTGTCCTTTGTTTAATATGCACATAGACCAAGGTGAGCGACACAGGCTCTTTAGAGCCTCTAGTTTATAAGGCTCTTTCATAAAAAAAACAGTGATGGTGTGAAGCATTTAGGGAAAGAAGCAACATTTTCAAACCTAAACATGTGCAGTAATGTAAATTCAAATGAAGCTACAAATTTATAAAGCTGCCCATGAAAATTACTTTATGTTTATAGAATAGGTTGTCAGGAAGGCATAACTATTTAGAATGATAGTTGCAAATAGTAATCATGTATGTTGCTTGTAGCTTCACTGGACTGGTGGAAAAATTAAATCTCCCTGACTTGGAATTCTAGGTAGAAAGATTAGTGTTGTTTCTTGTCATATGTGTAGAAAATTCTCCCACTTTTTGAATTATGATCTCTATTTATTTTTGCATATACATGTATTATGTAATTTATTTGCTTATTATCTCTATATTTATGTAAATTCACTAAAACTTTTTCATTGAATGGTTGCTTATTTTTGAGTTGTAGACTACTCACAGCAGGATGTTAATAATAGATAATAGAATATTTAATATAACCTTCATGCACCTTCATCAAAGTCTTATAGTGGTTTGAATTCTCAATGCTTTAATCATATGTAAAATAAAGTTTTTGGCCTCTGTTTCACAAAAAAATCTTCAGACTAAAATTGATTGTAAGTCATGAACAATTAGCATTCTTACGATCAATTTTTGTTGTAAGATTTTTATGTCCCAGCTGCTAGGCGAAGGGGACATTAAGTGTTACCCTTGACGGTCCGTCCTTCCATCTTTCTGTCTGTCCCAAAAAGTACTTTCACATATTATAAGCAAGCTTGGGCGGCGGCATTTGTGTCCTCAGACACATTCTTCTTTTATTTGTGAAACACAGGCCTGGATCTTAAACAGTCATGCATTTGAAATAAAAGACAATGCCAGATATAGCATGTAAAAAAGTTAGTATTTGTGTATATAAAGAAAAAATAGACACAGTATCAAGCTGTTTCTCAGATGCAGCTAGATCTTCAGCTACTACTACATGTATGTTGAATTGGTCAGGGCATTGGTCACCTTAAAAACAGTTGAAAGACATTCAAATGTGTCAGATACATGTATAATTGAACTATGCAACCAGAAAATTTTCATCAGTTATATGGTAGGAGAAGATTGAAATTGAAACTAAAATAATAATTCATATTTTGGTGTTTTAGCATCTTTTGAATCCTTTAGCAGTAAGAAATATCTCAAACATATTGCAACATGATTACATTCATTAGGAAATTTGATAAGAAATATAAGGAAAAAACCCAATCAAAATCAATAAACAACATTTGTATTATTTACTTACATGTACATCCTTAGCTGTATTTTTGAATTCATTTAAAATTGAGAATTTATGCAATAAACATACATCTGTAGAAATTTGTATCTTGAAAATATGCATGGACACTTTATTATTAAAGATTAAATCATACATTGACATACTTCCCATATACCCTTCCATTAATAATGTTCATATCTACTTTTTTTGTGGAATGAAGTATCCTTCTTGAATTTTTAACAAAAATTTATATGTGAACTTAATCATTTGCTGTATGATATTTTGGTATTCATAATTCATAATTCATTTAAATTCAATTTGCTGTTGTGAGGCAAATATACTTGTAAATGTTTGAACAAATTTTCCACCAGTTCCATTTGTAAGTTGCATGTGTATTGTCCGGAATAAAAATGTTGGTAATTTTAAATGTCAGCTTATATGTTGTTAATTTCAAGCAAATGATTATATAACTTAAATTCCTTAATTTCTGATGTATAACCGTGTTTGGACATTGCTATGAAAAATAAGACAACATATATATGAATCAATGACTAACCACAATATTTTTAAATGATTTAGTTATTTTTCACAATGTCATAGATTGATCAAAACGATTATTAGATATTTATAAGTATGCATGAGACAAATTTGCACAAAATCCATGGAATTAATGCTGTTTATCTATCAAGTGATCATAAATAAAATTAGAGTTAGAGTATGTATTATTTAGACTGAAACTCATTAACCTAATATAAAAGCCATTTCTAAAAAATATAAAATATAAATATGAAAATATTTTACAATAGACAAACGTCCATACCTAGTTGTTAAAATTCAAAGAAACCACATAAGAAAAGAGGCATTTTAACAGTTGATATAGTTCATTTTCTTAAAGTTAAGAATGTTTTAAATGTAGTTTGTGAAATATTGATGTAGAAAATTAACTCAAATCTATCTCATTTGTTTTAAGGGCAGACATGACAGAAGACAAAAACTATTTTCCTTGATAACTGAAAACATATTTTACCACTCCATTGTTATTTTATAGTTTCAGATCGTTGTTTGGAACATCACCATCAACCTCTCCTGTTCAAGAAAGAAGACGAAGCCATCAACACTGACGGGAATATGCAAATGATGAATACTTTTATGACTTTGAAGTCAATGTTGCCCTTGATTGGGCACATTTTGAAGATGGTATCTCGTTGTCATGGGACATATAGTCTCTTAACTGTGATATTGCTGCAGAAATTGCTCTCCATATCAGAAGAAAATATTTTGTATGATCTTTAATTTTAAGATAATTATTTTTAAAATTTCAAATATACCATAGGTATCATATTATAAGCTCTAGGGAACTGAATATTTCTTGAAGGGATGTGCAATATAGTCTTTGAAACCATGCTTGTGAATTATTAAATTGTCTCTAATTAAAAGTTAAATGTATTTTTATTATTTCAACTAAGAATTGGTTGTGTCTAAAATGAAAAAAAGCAAAACATGCAGCTTCATTTATATTGGTAAGTATAATCCTATTTTTGCCCAAAGCAAGAATAGCAAAGACAACTATCAGTAACCAACTGAATAGAGATTTGTTCACCTTTGTTTGGTATAATTAAAAGTTACTGTTCACATTTTTTTTATTTGCCAACAAATTACAGTAAATTATTCAATTTATTTGATAACAGATCAAAGGTTGTTTTGTCAAAATTTGCAAGGTGGTGTGTTAGGACAAGAGCTTGTATTATGATAAATATAGTACACAAATGTACTTCTTGCAAAAATATGTATTCTTTAGGCAATTTTTCGAACAAAGAGTCAACAGGTTCAAACTTTTTTATGGATGTTTGACCTTTATGTCAATCAAAATATAAAGGAAGTCATATGTAAGTGTAAAACTCATTCTTTCTATGGTATAATTATTTATGGTATGGGCTGTATGATACTGTCCATGCATATTTTATTTTAACTTCGTTTTTAATTTTTTTTAACAAATGTCGATATACAATAATAAGTTGGCTGGTTCCAACTGTTTGTCATAGAAAGTGAACCAAAACTGGTGGAATTTTTTTCAATATTTATTTTTAATCTGAAATTGTTTCCTATTCTGAAATTATATTGTTAAGATTTAAAAAAATTATTTAGAGTGGATAATATCGGGAATGTCATATTGAAATTTTCGATATTTCATGAATGTATTATTTCCAATATGATCTAATAGATGAGGGTATTTAAGTCAAGACTCTTATGGTTTCCTAAACATATTTAAAAACAATGTGCTCTAGTAGTCACAAATAATTTCAAGTATGGAGCTTTATAATGATGGTAAAATAATTATTCTAATGAACACTTGTTTTGGTGGCGCCCTCTTATTTAATATGTTGGTTTAACAGATATACAACATTATTGTTGTGAAAAGTTAACAGTCTGAATTAAAAAGGGAAAGTATAGTATGAGAAAACACTTTCAGCATTGTGAGTTTGTCTTCCACTATGAGTTTGAATATCCCTTTGGTATCTTCCACCTCTCTTTTACACTAGAAACAAAGTTTACTTCTATTAAATGCTGTATATTTTTATATTATTTCATTTTGTGTTAACTGCAAATGAATATTTATAAAACACATCTGTAGCATTTTACTTACTATTATAAGTAAATTAGTATATGCATATAAAATGCTCAAGCATACACAACTAATAAATAGTCAATAGAATAGAATGTGCTTATAGATAATATATAAATATATTCGAAAGTATTCTTTATTTTCTGATTTTTTCGTCAAAAAGGTTGATTCAGGGTTGAAATAGGGAGAATGAAGCTGATATACTTCCCCTATAAAGAAAAGGCAATATCTAATTTTGATAGGTGTCACCTCATTTAAGGCCATGAATCTGTATATGGCATTATTAATTCAGTGTAAATATGGTAGTTCCTTTGAAAAAATAAGGTTGAGCATATTAGTATTAGTTTTCTAATTTTGAATGCATCTTAAATGCTGCATGGAATGTTTTTTTCCAATGATAATGACTAAGGTACATGTATGTTTATATGTCCCATGACAACCATTGTCATAGAAACATTCTGATGCATTGTGGGACCAGATTTGCAAATAGCATATCAAAATACTCATTAAACAGTTTGCATGAATGGTATGGATAAAAGGGTTGTACATTTTGCTTGTGTTTTGTATGGAAAAGTGAGGAGTTCATTTTTGTTCATTTAAGCAAAGCAGCTTTAGTTTACTTCATTTTGACAGGGTCTGTTACTTTTAATGGCACTAAATCCTGATTTAATAATTTGATGATGGAATGAAATTTTTAATTTGATTATCGATATGGAATAACAACCAAATTGTAACTTGTTTAAATTTCTCAAGTCTAATTAATAAATAATATGCATAACATAAAGTTACTTAAAAGTGCTGTGAATTTTGCTTGCAGTTATTTATTAATATTAAGCTAAACTGTGCCAATATACCTCTATGATTTAACACATTTTTGTTTATTTTGTTGATGTTATGATGAAAATGTAGTAGTTGCAAAGTTTATTTTAAAAGAATTGTAAAATACTTTCTTTATAATTTACAGCTGGCATGACCTCTTGGTCTGTATTGAAAATACTAAATATACTAAACTTTGTCATTTTGAGATTTTTTCAATATTTGATAAGGTGTAAGAAAAGTTCTGAAATTTACATTAATTTCTGTCTTAAATACAACATGTTAAGCTTTAGAATACCCTGAATCCAGAAGAATTTTTAAGAATTTTAACAGAGACCATAAAAAATGTTGTCATTCAAAATATAAAAAATAAATCCGAAAAAGAAATCTTACTGAAACTGATTACCCATAACAAGTAGAAAATATGGCCCCTCTAATATAATAAACTTTTCGCGCTCAAAAAGATCAGTATACACTATAAATAAAAGCAAGAATTTAGCTTGTATCCTGTTAGCAATAAGTCACAGTTATTGTTATTTATAGATCTGTTCCATAAATTTTATTTGGCCTTTTTAACATTTTTGATTTGGGCGTCACTGATGAGTCTTTTGTAGACAAATCATGTGACTGACGTACACAATTTTAAGTCTGGTATCTATGGTGAGTTTATCCAGCCATCTTTACCTCTTTATCAAAAAGGCCACATCTAAATGTGTAAACAAACAACATGTATATTGTGTAGACTTTGTGATTTGAATCTTTAGGTGTAATACTACTAAATCATAGAACGTCACATCCGGTTACATACAAAAAAGGGTAGAAAGAAATATTCCCTTGAATTTGACAGTTGTAAGAAATTAATCCTACATTTCATTGCAGTAAAAAATTTCTGAGTCATAAACATATGTCTTGGGTGTTTCAAAGCACCATTCTATTTTTATTTGGCATTTATATAAAATAAATTGGAAACTTGAGGTTACATGGTTACTAAAGCTTGTAAACAGGGAAAAAAGGGGTGAAAAATTTGATTGGTTAACTTCCAGTGATGGTTATTATATCTTGTATGCAATGAAATGTTATGTGAACTTTTGTCAGCACTGGACAGGATAAAACTTGACTCATGTCAAGTATTTCTTTATTTGAAACAAAGATAAATTCTAAACATTTTTTTTGAAAAGTGCAAATTTAACAAAGACGAATAGGGGAAAAACAATGGTGGTATTACACCAGAACAACAACTTTGCAGCTGTTATGTTAATTGTTTGTTATATATTTTGTTAAGTTTTCGTATTCAGTTGTGATATTTGTACATATGTTTTTATGTTTGTATCAATGTAATAAAATTATAAGTACAATGTATAGTAGAAGAAAAAATATTACAATTCTTGAACGGAAATCTGCGAAGCCTTGATTTTAATTTTTCTACAATAATTTATATTGATTTTTTTTAAACTTAGATAGATAGTCAATTATATGACTACAATATGTATTAAACCAATAATGATTTGCTTTATTTTATTATTTAAGACATTATAGAATTAACTATCTGGTTCTAACAAAAACACACACCTGGGAAATATCGACAACAGCTTCATATTTGTTGTTGATAAAATAATCCATGTAACACAATATTTGAATATACTACAAGATTTAGAATGTGAAGAGAGCTGGAATCTCTGTTTTATCAAAATGCACTGATTTTAACTAGAAAATTTTATGGGTCATTTCAGTAGGACTAGAGAATCTTTTTAGTGAAAAGAGTCGCAAATTATTCCTGAAAGGGTACACTATTTGAGATCGTGGTAGGATTTTACTATCCACTACTTGATTTATTATGAATTAATGATTGATGAAATAACTGACAATATCAATATAAGAATCTTGCCGATCTTATCACATGTTCATTTTAAATAGAAAACATTTGTCTACAAAAACGCATACAATAAACACCAGTTCTCACATTTCTGAATTTAACAAAATTAAGGAACTATTATATGATAACAAGATGATTAACTGTGTATGGCCTAAATCATGGCTGTTTTATAAACGGCCACATTACTACACAACCCTTAATTAATAGCTTTTAATGATTTTTAACTAAACAATGCTCTTTTAGTGTATTATAAAAAAATCTTGAAATTTATGATTTATATGAAATAAGTGGTGCATTTTTGTCTTTTGAACTAGTATGGCATTATAAAGAGGACCATCTTTTTTATATAAGATGTGTATTGTTTTATTAGATGATATTTGGTGCTGCTTTCATTATGATTAAAATATGGTTTTACATTTAAATATTTGGAGCTTATTTATAAAGAAAATACTATTTAAATTTTGTCAAAAAGTTCTGGAAATAATAAATGTATTTTGTTTTTTCTCATTGGCATTTTATGTTTACAAGCCAGAACTACTGGATGAAGAGCTATTTATTTAGCTTTGTAGTGGAAGACTAATTTTGCTGGTTCTTGGCTCCCGTTTTTATTTTTTGGTGCTTTTTGTTCAATTTACCTTGGGAAGAACTTTGCTAGTAGTCTCTTGTTAGAATTCAATTGAATAACAACTAACAGCGAGTTTTGATTATATCATTATTAAAGTGAGAGTTTGATTATATCATTATTAAAGTTAGTATTGATTATATCATTATTAAAGTTAGTATTGATTATATCATTATTAAAGTTAGTTTTGATTTTATCATTATTAAAGTTAGTATTGATTATATCATTATTAAAGTTAATATTGATTATATCAGTATTAAAGTTAGTTTTGATTATATCATTATTAAAGTTAGTTTTGATTATATCATTATTAAAGTTAGTATTGATTATATCATTATTAAAGTTAGTATTGATTATATCATTATTAAAGTTAGTTTTGATTTTATCATTATTAAAGTTAGTATTGATTATATCATTATTAAAGTTAATATTGATTATATCAATATCAAAGTTAGTTTTGATTATATCATTATTAAAGTTAGTTTTGATTATATCATTATTAAAGTGAGTTTTGATTAAATCATTATTTAAGTTAGTTTTGATTATATCATTATTAAAGTTAGTATTGATTATACTATATCATTATTAAAAAATCATAGATACATCAAGGTACAATATGCCATTTTAGACAATATCAAATTCTTAGATATAATAAGTGCATGGTTACTATTTTCATTCAGTTACTGTAAATTCAGAAATTAATGCTTTGTAAATCCTTGTCCTCTGTCAAAAATGCCAAATCTAATAGATGTGATTGCAACAAAATAGTGAAATTTTGAATGTGAGTTTTTACTATTGCGAACTGATACTGTTGCATTTTTATCATTAATAAAAACATCGCAATAATTTCTTTAATTTACAGTATAATTCGTTAAACAGAAAGTAAAAAACTTAGCATTGACATTTTCCTTCCTTGTTAGAAGTACTAATTTGATTAGTTTGCGGATAAAGGATAAAGTCAAAAGATAATGATTTGATTGTTAACTATTTCACATTATTAAAAAATAATATATTTTCATAACTGGAAAGTTAGAAATAACTTTATATTGTCTGAGTAATAGTGCTTAATCTCTTGTTTGCGAAAAATTACTGAGTGTCTTTTTGAAACTGCACTATTATATATGTATTAAGTCTAAATTTTTATTTCAGTAATCAGTAAGATATTGTTTAGTGTTATTGTAGTGATTGAATTATTGAAAAACAAGATAGACCTAGGTTAAGGGACTCTTAACCAGTACTGACTGGTTTGTGTCAACCATTTTATAATATATTCCAAGCTTCTACGTTACAGAGATTATTTTATTTCTTTTTTTGCACATGAATGTTTTAACATCATTGATGAGACTATTAGAAACACATAGACATAGACAAAGAAAACTTTATTTGCATTCAGAACAAAACAAACTGATTAGCTTTTCACAGAATACATTTCTGATATAAGGAGTTATCTCCCATAACCTAGGTCTTCTCCATTGAAGTCACAGAAATAAATTGTAAGGGACTGAATAAAATGTGTATACTTGTATTTTGTAGCATATCTGTTCAGTAGACATGATGTTTTGAAAATTAGTGGTTGAAATAGTGTTTACTGGTAGTAGGCCTTTTGTGTTCTAAAATTCTATTTATGTGAAATCATTCTAAGAATATTGCTCACTTGATACATCTGAAGCTGTGTTGCATGAAAGGAAGAATAAAGATAGTAATAAAATGATTATAAGGAATAAATTTTAATGGAAATTAAAATCATCTAGTATTTCTTAATTGCAGGAAATCAGACAAAATTTTTAAAAAAAGGACTTCTAGCTATGAAACATTTCCATTTTGGTTGTTGAAATACAGCGAAACATATCAAACCGAACCCTGCATGACCAAATATCTTTACAAAGTGAAGTTATGTATCTGAGCATTTAATGAATAATCTTAGTGATTGAGATCAGGTAAGCTTAACACCTGCATGCTTGGAACGAAATGATTACTATAGAAGGGAGCATGTTTTAGTCCATTAGACCAGAAAGTAATGTTCAGACAAAACAATAAGGCAAAGCAGTATTTAATTTTTAATAATAAAATGAACTTCAAAGTTTTTGTTTTGTTATTTTTCATTATGCATGAATATCTTATATGTAGATTGATATAAAGTGGCTATGAAGTCATCATAAAATTCTGTTAAAGAATTTTTGTCTTGCTGGAGTCGGTGTTGAGACTGGACATTATGTTTTTGGAGGCGGTGTCAACAACTTGTTAATATGTGTTTAGGTCAGTTTAAGGGAAACCACTAATGGTAGGCCAATGATGTCTTGTATGCAGTTGTATTAGCATTGGCACATATCATTTCCTTGGAGATTATTAACCACATTGTTTGTCTCCTGGTGGCTTGCTTCTTCAGTGCACGGGGTGGAGGGTTGGATCCCAGGCCAGGTCAAATCAAAGACAAAAAATTGGTATTTGCTGCTTTTCTCCAAATGATATAGTACAAGCACGCGGCACAAGGAGTAAGAGCAAAAACTGGTTCTGGATCAAAATTATATAGGATGACATATATTCCTGTGGACTTGTGAACTCGTACATTAAAAAATCCGGCTCAATCATTGATATTACATATGTAGTTGTACTACCATTGTCATATATTTCCACAGAGATTATTTGATCTGCACCTCCCTTCATGGTTCATTGACTTTGAAAGTTTTTATGTTGCGTCAACAGTTTATTATATCCCCGCTTTAAAAAAGTGGGGGTATACTGTTTTACCTCTGTCTGTCCGTCCGTCTGTCCCTCCATCCGTCTGTCTGTCCATCCATCCGTCCATCTGTCTCATGAATATTTTTCGTCACAGCTTTCTCAGGAACTACATCATAAGGATTTCTGAAATTTGGTTTCATGGTTCATATATGTCAGCTATACCGTGTGATGTGTTTTCAGATTCATCACTCAACAACTTCCTATTTACTGAAATATTTGGGCCTTTATTTTAAATTATTAACTATCAGATTATATGATAAGTATATTTCAATATCCAAACCTTTTGAAACTAAAATTTCAATTACTAATACATTCTGCAGGATCTTTAAATCTATACCTGTAAAAATTCCTCATTCATATAAAAATCCTTTCCAGAATTGTAACCCTACCAATGTTTTAACTTTTGAAAGAGACTCATTTTGAGATCTTGTCATAGATCTGTTACCCTACTCTAAACATATTTTTCTAAAAGATCACATTCACAAATATGTTATTGTGAGTATGTGAATACAGGGAAGGAGAAAGTGCCAAAAAAAAAACCACAACGATACTTACTATATTGTCTAAGACGCCGAGTGACAGGAAAAAGAAAAAAGCTGAGCCAGATAACAGATATGACAACAATACAATCATCAGCAAGGAGAGAGAGAGGCATATGAAAGAAGTACCGATTAACAGGTTGTCTGCATATTGATATTATAAAATATCAGCACCAGTCACAATATGAAGCTTTAGTCGAATAAGCAAAGAGAAGCTTTATATTGTGTCGAGCAGCTGATATTTTACAATATTAATACAGGGACTTTCTATACTTGGTATAGACTATCCCTGATCAATATGATGAAAATCTGACAAACGACTTATCGGATTGTAGTTGTGTATTTTCGAGCGTATTAGCGCCACACATTTTTTTATAATTTTCTTCCTATCTTTGCGTTATAACGCAAACATTTTGCGAAATAACGCAAACCTTTGCGTTTAACGCAAACCTTTGCGTTATAACGCAAACCTTTTGCGTTATAACGCAAACATTTGCGAAATAACGCAAACTTTTGCGTTATAACGCAAACCTGCGTTATAACGCAAACCTTTTTGCGTTTTAACGCAAACATTTGCGAAATAACGCAAACCTTTTGCGTTATAACGCAAACATTTGCGAAATAACGCAAACCTTTTGCGTTTTAACGCAAACATTTGCGAAATAACGCAAACCTTTGCGTTATTACGCAAAACCTTAGCGTTATAACGAAAACATTTGCGTTATAACGCAAACCTTTGCTTTGAATAACGCAAACCTTTGCGTTACAACGCAAACATCTTGATTTCAATTATTCATTAAGTTTTGTATATATGCCCGTCTGTCATTAAATTTCTGTTGTGATTTAGTTAGGAAAAGAACCATAAATACATGTACAAGGCAAAGTCATTATAATAAATATGCATAGGAATCAGAAAAGTATATAATTTAACAAGAAAATAGATATGTTATAGGCATATTTTATTTGAAAGGCCAACATTTTTAGAATTTTGATTCAGTAGATAAGAGCAATAATAATGTCATACAATTTTAAAACTGTCAAGGCAAATAGACAAACTGATCTTTCTGCTGTAAAATGAACTATTAAGAAAGATTTTTTTTTTTACTTTGGAAGTATATTTATATTCGTGAAAACTATATTAGCAGGGTTGGGTTTTTTTTCTTGGTATAACTTTAATTTACTCAATTTTCATTGTAATATATGTACATGTATTATCATGTATATCATTTTGGGGCACTTTATAGCTTGATGTTCGATGTGAGCCAATGCTCCGTGTTGAAGACCGTACTTTGAACTATAATGGTTTACTTTTACAAATTATGACTTAGATGGAGAGTTTTCTCATCGGCACTTATACCACATCTTCTGATATCTATTATCCTTCTCATTATTAGTTAAATAGTAAAGCATTTTACTTTGCAATGAGTACAAAGAAAATAAATTTTAATATATGCAGCCTCCTCCTCCATTAATAACTGCTGCTTCCTTTGAATCTTAAATAAGAAATAAGATGAAACAAATGTTTGCGTTATATCGCAAAGGTTTGCGTTATTCATAAATGTTTGCGTTTAACATAAGCGTTTGCATCTCTTATAACAGTTGCGTTATATCGCAAAGGTTTGTGTTATAACATAAAGATCGGAAGAAAAAAAAAAAAAATGTGTGGCGCTATTACGCTCCGTAGTATTTCGCATGATAGAAACAATTTTTTTTTTTTTTTTATTTCACCAGAAAACTGGAAGATGACTTGGTAAGTTCGGATCAAACTTATTAACACGTGTTTATTCATTCTGGCGTTGGTGATATGTCCGGGTCAAAATTATTTAGGCCGAGTTAACGTATTATTTATTCACAAAGCCGTAATATGCAATTTTAAGAGCTGAGCAGATAATGGAACACCGATAACAACACATATTGTAGCATATCATAGCAAGTACATAGCAATTTAAAGGTCTGATACGTCCTGCATTCAAATCCTGAGAATAAAAAAGTTTCCAGAAGTAAAATAAGAAGTAACTATGATAAACATATTACCAAATTAGAGAGAGGCACACAAGCACCCAGCTATAAGTCTTGTCAATTTTATCGAAGGATCAGATCAGCACTACAAAGAAGATGATGTCAATTTTGAAAACATGAATTTTTCATATCAATTTAGCAATATTACAGAAGCTTTGCATGTAGAGTATTTATTCCAGATGATAGCAACACAGGGGGCTAGGATGAAAATTTTGTCCTGCTTTTTTCAAATTTCATCCTAGCCCCCATAAAAATCAAATGGTGGTTCCCTTAAGACTGTTGTACGAACGTCATTCATGAGAGTCTGGATAGGGGCAGGGCGGATCCAGCCATTTAAAAAGGGGGTTCCAACTATGTCCCCATTCAAATGCATTGATCGTCGAAAAAGGGGGTTCCAAAGGGAATAAACACAGAATTAAAAAACAAAATAAACACTAAAAAGTGCAGGGTCAACTTATCTGAGTGATTGAGAGAGTGAGTGAAGGAATAGGAACATAATCAATATCCTTAGGGTGCATTCACTTTGTTCAAACATTTCATAAAATGGGAATTATTAAAAGGTTCAGAGGTTAAACGTTTGAATGATCCTTAGAGTAAATTACATACATACTTAACTGCGGCCAAGCTTAGCGAAAGGCCGTGAGATCAACTCGCAAAGGAACGATCGTTCTCATTGGTCCATTCAAACCTTCGCCCTCACATACACTTTCAATCACCGCCTCCCAAGCACACCTGCGAAATTAGAATTGACTGATTACGTACAGAATTGTGTACTTGATTCTCTCGTGATTATACTACCTTAAATAAAGTGCATCATCGCATGTAAAATTTATTGATACTATAATTTTGTGCAACAGTTTTAATAAGGTCTTTTTGTTATATACAAAGACTTAACGGTTATCACGACGATATATTGAATCCAACTGTCTCCTCCTAAATAGTTCTGGATAATTATAACTCTTCATATTCCATCACCAGTTTATCAAAGCCACCTTATTGACCTTAAAACTAGGCTGACTCACTTAAACTTAACCTTTTTTGTAAATATGAAACTACATAGAAATAGAAAAAAAAAGAAATTCCAATGACTAGTTATGGATGGCAATTTACATTTACATCAATTTCATGGCATAATCTAGTAACTTTTTAAGGCAGGGAGAATTGGGTTTTAGGGATTCAACTTTGGATAGTGTTTTTTTTTTCTAAATCAGTTTACTTCCTTTTGAAAATAAATCCCGAAATCGTCAGTAAATTCAAAGTAGGTAACCATGCCTTGTTTAGAGAAAAATAGATATGGCAAATCATTGGCGCGGTGAAAGGAAATGCAACTCCGCCGATAAAAATATATATGTATACATATATAAAATATATAGTTGTTGAATTTTAATTAATTTTTTTTTTTTTTTTTTTTTGCTGTTCGCAATTGAAAAACCGAAACACATTTATATATATTGTACATATTTCAATAGCAGACCAAGTATCATGTGCTATCATACCACATCTCCTTATTGTTGTATGCTACAATTGTTTACCTTTACTTGTATTGTACTTCTATTAATATTTAATATTGAAAAACAAAATATTTTCTATGTGTACTACCAGTATCCTACATCTGAATCCGCCAATGAAATATGTTTTAAATACATAGTCTTGATAACATTGTGACTTGTACATTTCAACCACGGCATATCATAAATTTAAAATATTTTACTATTATAGATTAAAACTACTTTTGGCTTTCGTAACTTTTAGAGACTTTAAAAGAAAATGTGGATGTTTCTTGTAATAATTCAATTTCATTCATGTATGTACATTTTTTTGTATTTGCACAAAACAACACGGGCACAAACATGCTATGCAAAGTTCTATTCTTCCGGTAGGTTCATTTTAGTATGAAATCATAAGACAAATTTGCATCTAATTAAAATCAAAACAGTACATTTATATTGTTCCTTATAAACAACGACATTACTAACAAGTATTTTTTTTTTATATAAATTTTAGTTCTTCACATCAGTGTAAAAGAAAAATCCTCGCCGATGATACATTTCAATCTTTTGTTTTACAACAAAAATGTTTCGATCCCACTACTTGAAAATCAGGCAACGACACAGCATTAACAAAAAACCATTTACTTTCGTAGTAACGTAGTACATTCCATTGTCGGTCACCTGTGTCAATTCACGTGCACACTATAACTGTTGTTGTATTTGAATCTTTCGGCCACTGAAATGAGACGTTACAAGTTGTTTGTTTGTGACACGCCAGAATGTTATCAATGAATTACCAAACGCTTAACTTGACTGCAGTTCAGTGTAAGCTTTATGTTTTTTTCCACATTAAAAAAAAGCAGAATTGCCGTCATGGCTTTAAATGGAAATAAGAGTAAATTGCAAGTTCTTGTCTTATTTTTCTAAAACTATAACGGATAGAAAAATCTGACTGACACATATGTGCATCACATAAAGATCTACCTACCTTTTAATTTCCCCAAAAATTATCTTTTCTGTTGCTTTTCTAAAACTTCCTATTCGTGACCTCTGATGAAAAAAGAAAGCCAAAGCGGAATTTTGAGGGTATCATTTTTACAATGATCTTATATTTATAGATAGAGAAAATCTGTCAACAAATCAAATAAACAGCTAGATAAGATCAGCAAATAAGTGAAAGTAACAGAAATTGTCAATTGACTCTTATAGGAGATATTGCCGACTGATAATGGCGATTTTTTTTTTTTTTGATTTTTTCATGGAAACTTTTAAAAAGACAGAACTATGAACAGCAAACATAATCGCCTAAATAAGATCTACAAAAAAAAAAAATCAACGTGTCCCCTTTTAGCGTTTCGCACTTGCATTGTATACTATACTAGATAGAGAGAAACTGGAAACGATCAAAATGATCAGCATATTGAGATCTACAAATGAGTCAAACATAGATTAAATTGTAAATTGATACCTTAATTGATTTATTGCCCTTGAATTACAAGTGTTGCATTTTTTTGTGTTTTTGGCAATTGTTCTGAAAACTATAATATATATATATAGAGAAAATGTAATCATCAAAAACGAGCATCAAGATACGATCTACAAATAAAACGAGCATCAAGATACGATCTACAGATAAGTCAACATTACCAAAATTGCAAATCAAGTCATTTAAGGAGTTATTGGTATTAAATTATTATTGTTATCCCTGTTTTGCTATCATTTCCAAAATTATAATAGATAGAAAGAAACTGTTAAAAGCAAATGTGTTCAGCAAATGAAACAGTCTTTAAACAAATCGGATAACGGAAATTGTCAATTCCTGAAATGAACGTTTTATCTTAAATTTTGTTTGGCAATTATCTTGAAAACTATTATGGAAAAAGAGAAACTGTAAGCAGCAAAAGTTAATCTGTTTTACCCTTAACGAGAGTTGTTACACATGTTTGGCATTTTTTTATATACTATGAATCTAGGATATAAGCAAGAAAACAGCGAGTACAATCAACTACATAAGATATATAATTAACAAACAAAACCGATTAAAAAAGGTGAATATAAGTTTCAAATTGTTATTGTTTGCTAGTGGACAGAATCAGGGTCTTAGGGCCTCAGGGGCGGATTCAGGCGGGGCGTAGCGGGCGTGCGCCCCCCCCCCTTAAAATTTGCAAAACATGGGTTGTCTTCAGCTTAATAAAGAATATTTCGATGATAATTAAACCTCAAAAAAATATTTGCCTCACTCCGCTCGGCGAACATTTAAGTTTGCGCCCCCTAACCTAAATCAATATAAAAAGTTTTAAAATAGCAGAATAAGTGTAGTTAAGTGATATGAAAGGCCAAGCTGTTCATTGGCGAAAATACATTTTTAAATCAAAATAAATTTGTAAAACACCGACCATTCAAGGGACATTCAAGGGGAAATGGTTTTTTAAATTAATTGTTTGTTATTGAAAAAAAGATTAATTGCGACTAAAGTAAGCTCATTTAAATATTAAATGTCAATCAAAGAAAGACAGAAGGAGTTTAAATGAATATAACGTACAAAATGTAGGTAAATAATTCAATTAATACGAAGTAAAATAGCCGGATGCTAAGGATAACCATTTTTGATTTTTTTCCGAAAAGGGAATAACAATTAATTTCATACTGTAAAATTCTTTCAAAAGCATTGAAAAAACGAAAGTAGCCTTTAAAGAGGGAAACCGTATTACTTTTCAGGTAAGTTTTTTTTTATCACGGATGGTTGAAAAAGTAACATTAGTTGTAAAATGTTTTCATGTCTATATCTTTGATATTGAACTAATTAAGTTGTTTGCTTAACGGTCATTGGCAAATGTTTCTTAATTTCGTGTTACTTCTGTTTTATGTTATTTTTTTTCAAATGCTAAACCTTTTTGAATAAATATTGCATAATTAATTTTTATTGACATGTTGTATGAATATGCCCAGCATACCGACGTCCATCGCATGTTCTTGATAAATGTGGTATCATAGAAAAATATTAAATACATTATGAATGTATAAAAAAAAAATGTGGTATGATTGCCAATGAGGCAACTCTCCACCAGAATATACCAATTACAAGGAAAATGTTTTTTTTTATAGTTAGGAACGCAATTAAAAACACAAATTTAAGAGCTCTGCACTTAATTAATGAAAGAACCTTAGTGAGCGCGCTCACATACCCCACGTCCCCACATTGTCATTGGAGAAATAAAATAAGTGTAAGAAAAAAAAATGTATCAGAAAAAAAAAATTGAATCATAATTTCCTGTCAATATGCACATCTACATAGTATGTCCTTATTATCTACACAGTTTCATGAAATTCTGTTGTGTGGTTTCAGAGGAGTTGCGATAACAAACTGTTGCAGAAGTACATTGAAGCAAATAAGTTCAAAGTGGCGTAACTCATTGGGAAAAAAATTGAATCGTAATTTCCTGTCGATATGCACATCTACGTAGTATGTCCTTATTATCTGAAAAGGTTTCATGAAATTCTGTTGTGTGGTTTGAGAGTGGTTGCGATGACAAAAGGTTGCAGTAGTATATTGGGCAAATAAGTTCATAGGGGCGTAACTCCTGGAAAAAGAAATTGAATCGTAATTTCCTGTCGATATGCACATCTACGTAGTATGTCCTTATTATCTGAAAAGGTTTCATGAAATTCTGTTGTGTGGTTTGAGAGGAGTTGCGATGACAAAAGGTTGCAGTAGTATATTGGGCAAATAAGTTCATAGGGGCGTAACTCCTGGAAAAAGAAATTGAATCGTAATTTCCTGTCGATATGCACATCTACGTAGTATGTCCTTATTATCTGAAAAGGTTTCATGAAATTCTGTTGTGTGGTTTGAGAGGAGTTGCGATGACAAAAGGTTGCAGTAGTATATTGGGCAAATAAGTTCAAAGAGGCGTAACTCCTGGAAAAAAAATTGAATCGTAATTTCCTGTCGATATGCACATCTACGTAGTATGTCCTTATTATCTGAAAAGGTTTCATGAAATTCTGTTGTGTGGTTGATGACAAAAGGTTGCAGTAGTATATTGGGCAAATAAGTTCAAAGGGGCGTAACTCCTGGAAAAAAAATTGAATCGTAATTTCCTGTCGATATGCACATCTACGTAGTATGTCCTTATTATCTGAAAAGGTTTCATGAAATTTTGTTCTGTGGTTTGAGAGGAGTTGCGATGACAAACTGTTGCAGAAGTACATTAAAGTAAATAAGTTCAAAGGGGCGTAACTCCTAGAAAAAGAAATGAATCGTAATTTTCCTGTCGATATGCACAACTACATAGTATGTCCTTATTATCTAAGAAGGTTTCGTGAAATTCTGTTATGTGGTTTGCAAGGAGTTGCGATGGCAAGAAACAGGACTGACGGACGGACGGACGGACAGGTCAAAAACATTATACCCTCCGCAACTCGTTGCGTGGGGTATAAAAACTGTTTTGAATAATGGAACCACCTGTCTAAGGTTCATCTTAAAGAATTATTGACAAACATGGCCAGACAGTGAGCTTGAAATTAAGGAGATTACCGAAAGTAAAAGGTCTGCTTCATATTTTGATCTTTTCCTCAATATTGACACAGATGGACAACATAAAACTAGAATATATGACAAACGTGATAATTTCAACTTTCCAATTGTTCATTTCCCATTTTGCAGCAGTAACATACCATCTGCTTCATCGTATGGTGTTTACATATCTATGTTTTTTACGTTACGCTCGTTCATGTTTACACTATACCTACTTCATTAACAGGGGTGTGCTTCTGACACAAAAAAACTGCTCCAACAGATATATGAAGAAGAACGGCTAAAATCGAGTTTACGGTCACCGTGGGCCATCACGCATTGGTTAACTGAATCGATATGTCGGTGTCTCATCTTTTTTCGCGGTCTAAGATCTGCTTTTTACATCCCAGCTCCTTTGTTCTACCAGGGGTGATCTGAGCCGGATCACCCCTGCCAGATCACCCTAGCTTGAGTTTCTTTGTTCTGCATGCTTTCCTTTGTTCTGTAACATTTTGGCATCTCTACATTTCTACATCTTAGAAATATTTATACGGAAAAGGCTTACTATCAAAATCTGTGTAGAAAAAAAGTATCTATGCTGGGAATCGAACTCAAGACCTTAAGCATATAAACCCACGAGTCATATATATATATATATTCAAACCTATGATTGCGTTGGATAAAAACCGCAATTTTTATACGTGTGCATGTAAAACAAATTTCTTGGTAGAGGGGTCTAAATACAGCACAAACAACAATTTACCAAAAGACCAAAAAAAGTGAAAAAGTCTATTTTAACAAAACGCATTTGACTAACAGGTCGAACAACTGATGTTCTTAACCCTGCTGACTGCCATTGGCGATTGCCAAATAAATTGATCACCAGATCTAACGAAATGGATCTTAATATTAATAAATACCAAACAGAAAACAATAAACTTGTGGAAAAGATGGTATACCACAAACATGAGGTGCAAAAATTTGTACACCATATCCGGATTTCGACAATTAATGTCTCTTCAGTGATGCTAGGGATCGAAACGGTATTTGGAAGGCCATATAATTTACCTCAATTTAGGATAGACTCTTGAATTTTAAAGAGTCGAAATAGGATGAACGGATCATATAAACCCGAAGGAAAATATAATACAAGCCCAAACGAAAAAATATATAAAAGTCTAAATTGAAAACAACGTTCAAACCTATGATTGCGTTGGATAAAAACCGCAATTTTTATACGTGTGCATGTAAAACAAATTTCTTGGTAGAGGGGTCTAAATACAGCACAAACAACAATATATATATATGGGAAACTGCAACAAATAAAAGACACTGACAGCAGAAAATATTTTATTACACAAAAACACACGTGTTAATGTGTCTATGCGTCTATGAGTCGATGTGTCAATGTGTCGATATGTCAACGTGTCTGTCACTGGAGACTACGTTAACATATCCTTGCTGCTGTATGAATCTGTTATTGGGTAAGGAATTACTTCTACCGTATATTACAGTTGAGCCTTTTTTGTATGCTGCTAGAGATCTAATAGGACTATGTACATTGTAGCCTACTTTTGTGTATAAATCTACAATGCCGTCAAGCGAATTGTATTTTTATCAAATGTATAATTAACGTTAACAAAGTTAGGTATTTGAATTTATAACACTATTTCTTGAAAAATACGGCATATAAATGTTATAAAACTAGCAAGTTGCCATACAGTTGAAAAAAAAAGTTGCCATACAGTTGGAAAACAAGTTGCCGTACTGGAAATCTGTAAACAAGAGCAAGTTGCTGTACCCTAGGTTGGATTGGTTTTACCTATATCATAATCTAAAACTTTGTCTGGAAAAAAATGAAAAACAGTTGAATAGCGGGACGTCGGAGGGTGATCGACCTCGAAATTTACTAATACCAAGTGTACGTTTTTGGAGTATAACACAAAATCCTGTCTTTATTTTCTACTTGTTGGCATGAAAAATTGAAGCATTATATATCAGAAAATCGTCTCATAAGCGTTAACCTCATCAAAACGGTAGAAATGGTTTAAATTAAAGGAATTCTTAACTTGTTTATTTTTTTTTTATCCTTTCTCTCCGCTTCGTTGGTACATTATTTCCGGTGGCGATGATACACAGTGAATATGTTGTAATACGCGAATGTGTCACTTCGATCTGTCAAAGTTTCTGACGAAGTGGTTCCGATAGTAATTAACAAGTTACGTGCCTTTGTTGACACTTTTCAAGAAATGTAGGACTCAAATATATGGTGTGTTCCAGATCTATGGCAGATTCCTAATCTATGGAAAATAAGACGTCATGCCATCCCCAATCAATAGCAGATTTTTTAGAATCCTAATCTATGGCAAATTTTTAGTTTCCTAATCTATGAGGCCCCTCATTGGGGGGTCCAAGTAATCACATAATAACATTTTTTTTTGCCAATATAATCACATAATCATTAATTATTTTTTTAAACAAGATAATCAAATAATCAAAAATACAGTCCTAGATTATCAAATAATCAATTAATCATGAAATATTTGGTCTGGTAATCAAATTATCACTTTAAAAACGGCCAAGTAATCACATAATCAAAAACCCCATGAGGAGGCTCATCTATGGCGAATTTCTAGTTTTCAAATCTATGGCAGATTTTCTGCAAATGAAGGACCAGTCAGTACATATCCGAATAATGATTTCAAAGTTGCCTTAAACAAGTCGAAATGTCCAAAGGTAGCTTTTAAGTAAAAGCCAGTATAAGAAAACCGGATTAGGATTACGACTAGGAAGCATATCCATAATTTGTGAAATGAACATTGAATAATGGTCAACCAAATCGTGACGACAACCATAAAATGTTCTTCCTAAGGAAGTGATATACATTAATACAGACTTTAGGGGTTAAATGATGTGCCCAAGAAGACTCTCGAGGGAATAATAAGCATTTCCTACTCCATACATGGTACCTGTTTGACCCTTCATTTAACCAAGTCCCTTAACCCAAAACACAGTTTGACTTTTTAACTTTATAGATATAAGAAGATGTGGTATGAGTGCCAATGAGACAACTTTCCATCCAAGTCAAAATTTATAAAAGTAAACCATTATAGGTCAAAGTACGGTCTTCAACACGGAGCCTTGGCTCACACCGAACAGTAAGCTATAAAGGGCCCCAAAAATTACTAGTGTAAAACCATTCAAATGGGAAAACCAACGGTCTAATTTATATAAAAAAACGAGAAACGAGAAACACTTATGAACCACATCAACAAACGACAACTACTGAACATCAGATTCCTGACTTATATCTATTTGTGCGTTAATAAATCTTTTTAAATGAGATTAGATTCCTATCTATGGCGAATTTCTAGTTTTCAAATCTATGGCAGATTTTCTGCAAATGAAGGACCAGTCAGTACATATCTGACCATGCAATATTTCCATATATATTTAGCACTATATGCTGTTACAGTTACAATACAAGTGAACATAATTAAAATAATTAATTACCTTTTTACTACATATAATTGTTTATATCTTATTCTACAGATATATATGTAAAACATTTAGTTACATGTAATATTTGTATTAACTTTTACAGGAGTCCTTCGTCACAAAAATTAAAAAAAATATTAACAATGAATGATTTCTTCCAGTCGTCTTGATTGCCAAGGTTGTGCACAGACAGCATAAAATAACCTTACATTATTGTTTCAGTTAACGTCAAACATTTAATTCATCCTGTCAGCTGAATGCGCCATTGCTTTTGCAAAGAAACAAACTAAATGTGCAGTTCACATACATGTTGACATCGATGTGTAAGACTGTAAAAAACCTACAATGTCAAAAATGTCTTTCCTTCAGAATTTAGTTCAAATGGACTTGAAGTTGTTTTTAAAGTTTAAGATACGCATTCATTTATTTGTTCTATAGATTACAAATAATCTTAGTTTATCTGTGAAAACAGAAGAACAAAAATAGCAGACAATTTCGCATAATCGTCAACATATTTGTTTTAGGAAGTTTAATTTGAGTTATATTTTCTGTTATAATGAGACACATGGTTCAGATATATAATTACAGTGGCGGATCCAGAACTTTTTGTAAGGGGGGGGCCGCTGACTGACCTAAAGGGGGGCGCTCCAGTCACGCTTCAGTGATTCCCTATATAATCAACCAAATTTTTCCCACGAAAGGGGGGGGGGGGCGGGCCCCCAGGCCCCCCCTCTGGATCCGCCTATGATAAAAAGACACCAATTTCTAACTCCAACGGCAAGCATATGGCAAAATTTGGGGTAATTTGCTAATTTGCATAGCGGCCATTTTGCCTTATCATGACGGCAGCCATTACAATATGATTATATAAGCCCCTAAAATAAAAATGCCAATATGCCAATACCTATGTTGAATGAACAATTTGTTCGCATATAGGTGAATTGTACATGTTTTTAGGCTTCTGTTCGTGTACAATAAACTCATCATAGATACCAGGACTAAATTTTGCATCTACGCCAGACGCGCGTTTCGTCTACAAAAGACTCATCAGTGACGCTCGAATCCAAAAAAGTTAAAAAGCCCAAATAAAGTACGATGTTGAAGAGCATTGAGGACCAAAATTCCTAAAAGTTTTGCCAAATACAGCTAAGATAATCTATTCCTGAAGTAGAAAAACCTTAGTATTTCAAAAATTCAAAAGTTTTGTAAACAGTTAATTTATAAAAATGACCATATCAATGATAATTCATGTCAGCACAAAAGTGCTCTTAGAAACGTTTTTCAAACGAGAGGGTGTTTCTCAGCAACAGCCAACACTCTCATCGAAGGGCGACGATAACTTTCTTTCTCTTACGGTTGTGGCCTGCATGAAATTGTGAATAGATATTTTTCGTATCACAATGCACGGAGTATGATACGAAAAAGTGATACGAAAACTGAGTTAATTTTATTGGCTTATCTAACGTCACGGTACCCAAATTGCACCGAGTACCCAAATGGACATTGTCTACTCTGAAATCTTTCGGCCTTTTTAGTTTAAAAATCGGAAGCGTAACCATAGTATAATTGCTATATAAGATCATATAAAATGACGGAAAATCGTAAAATAGCAAGATTCAAAACAGAAATACATATGCAAGAAGATATATGTTCATGATTTGTTCGCATATAGGGAAACACCTTGTAGGTTGAATTTTAAAGTTAAATAACTTTTAATTTACCTGCTTTCTTAAGTTTTCGGCCAAATTCTTTTAAAAACATGATGATTTCAACCTTCCCATTTCGTAAAAAGTCAAATTTTAAGCATTTTCCCTTAGAATTACACAGCATTTTTGTAAATATCCGCCAAATGAAGTTTTTAAAGATACATTAGTTTTAGATACATGACGAAAAAGGACTGGATTATCCGCAAATCTAAAATAAATTATATTTTCAATCTTAAGCTAAGGGAAGTAATTTGATCAAAAGGGACAAAGTCACGTGGTACAAATCATTTGAATAAAGTACCTTTGATTTTGCCATATGGTAAGAAACAGAAAAAGTAAATATTTTCCAAATTGCCGCCAATTTCATTTTTTCCGCGAAATTAACGCAACTTTAGAATGGCGGGCTTTAGTATCAGTCCCATTGTTGTCTTTAGAAAGTAGCAACAACGGTCGTTTCTAAGGGCTGGTTTTCTGACTGTCTAGGCGAAGATAAGGTAAGAAGGCAGACTTGTATGCACTGTGCTATTTTATTTTCTAGATAAATGGAATGGAATTATGATTATAGATTATCGATGGTTTTTCAAACGAGAGGGTGTTTCTCAGCAACACTCTCATCGAAGGGCGACGATAACTTTCTTTCTCTTACGGTTGTGGCCTGCATGAAATTGTGAATAGATATTTTTCGTATCACAATGCACGGAGTATGATACGAAAAAGTGATACGAAAACTGAGTTAATTTTATTGGCTTATCTAACGTCACGGTACCCAAATTGCACCGAGTACCCAAATTGCACCTATTTAGCAAAAATAGCCGAGGAAATCTTACAAGTTTTCCTAGAGACTTAACAGTTTGTATTTTTATGATTTGACACTATGCACGTCTTAAAACATAGGTAAATATATTTAAAACTACACAAAAAGTTCACAGTATATATAAACAGATGAAGTGTTCACTGGAAAATGTAAAATGTACGGAAACGTCGACATGCGACGTCCACAAAAAGTCATCTTTTAAAAATTATCAAATAAAATATGTTACAAGCATTCATTTCTTTAAAAATGAATAGTAAGCATGGACTAATGTCTAATTGTTCTAAATATGTAAAGAAATAAAACAAAATATCTGTTATTCGACTTTTAAGGATGTGAATTTAAGCATGGATGCAATTTGGGTTTTACCATATAGTAAATAATGATGCATCTACAAAATAAACACATAATGGAAACTTTTGTCTAGATCATAAATAAACGTAGGTGAAAAACTGTCAAAATAGGTGCAATTTGGGTACTCTCACGTTAGTATCATCTGACAATACACCTTAATTATCGCTATTTGTCCACCATTACTGGACATCACACAGGTTCCCGTAAGATTTTGACGTCACAATACAAAATATCTGACGCCACAATGGAAAAGTGATTGTTGTATGACGTCAAAAGTTCAAGCGGGACAGATTTCCGGGTCAGCTGGGAATAGAGATAAGGTGTATATTACGACCTTTCCATTGATAACTTTCAAAGGTTAAGACGATGTACAGTTCGTCCATATGTGATTTCTTCGATAATATACAAAACACTCACACTTTTCACCTTAAAATTTTCTTTTTATCAAAAGTTATTACTTTCTGAAGCGTACAGTCGGAAAGCTGACCCCGGTTTGACCCCATTTCTTAAAGCAACAATGGAAGTCATGTGATTACCATATATGGGCATTTTTACCAAAAAGTGAAGCCCGTTTTTAAATTTGTAGTTTTGCATGAATTAAAACTAATTTGCTTTTTAGTGAACATTCTTGAGTATATAAGAAATATATCGATCCACTCAGTTATGAATTAAACTATTTTTTCTCTCAAATGTGTCTTCAAAGTCTAGGTGTTGACCAAAAAATCGGTCACTGGAAATTAAAATCGTAATTTTCTTTCTTAACTTCTCGGAAGCTATGCTGAATTTAAATTATGTTATGTAACATAACTTTGACTATCATATGTCAAATTTGTGCCATAATACGCTGTAATACGCAAATGTGCCACTTCGATGTGTCGATATTTCTGACGAAGCGGGGCCGATAGTAATTTACGAGTTACGTCCCTTTGTTTGACACTCTCATGATCAAACTATTATTATATTAAGCACCATATGCTGTTATTTACATGATGAATCTTGATATTATTAAAATAATTTAATTGAATATATTTTGATACTAAAGACATGTGCAAAAAATTAGCGAAACACATTTTATCACTTTTCAGAACTCAGTCTCAGTGAAATACTCAAATAGGCCCTATGTCAGTATGTGCCCTAATATTATTATTCAAGAGTTAATTTAATATTTATATTTTGGTAAGTATTTATACTGCTGTAACCAAATTATTTCAACACAGAAATAAATTTCTACTTTAATCATACAAGGGTAGCCAAAATATTCATGAATAATGGATCAAGACAGGATTAAAATGATCAAATACAGGAACTCCTTTTCATTACTGATACCTGATCCTACTTTTTCATTTAAACTTAAACGAGACCATAATGAAAATATTCTGAATGTGAATTCTTCATTATTTGAAATAAAAGGAAATTAGATTGCAATTCTTGTATGAACAAACTAAATATAACAATAAATTTTGTCTCACTGATTCCATGCAGATTCTAATGAATGGACTCAGATTATAAAAAAGCACTAAACCAATAAATAAATGGTTCTAATTATGAACTTGAAAATAGATAAGAACAAAAAGACTGGGTCTAATATTTTTCTTCTTCTATTTAATTTTTTTAACAATTATGCATTTTATATTTATATAAAAGTATTTCAGAGCAGTTTCTGAGTGCTAAGTCAACATTTATGTTTTAGATCACAAGTCATAAGTAAGTCACACTTCATGTCAGTATGAACATGCTTTGAATAAGAGTGATTAAAATGCTAGTCTGAAAAGATTGTTTTAAGTTCATATTTCACCTAGTCCAAATAATTATGACGTCTTGGAAGGCTATTTTAAATTTTGCTTTGACGCCTTCCTGCGTAAGGCGTCAAAAAAAAATATAATAGCCTTTCAAGACGTCATAATTATTTGGACTAATTTCACCCGATCATTTACCTTTGGCAGTTTTGCAGGATTACTTCAAGTTCATCACAATTTTTTATATTATAATATTATAAACAATGAATGAGTTTTGGTTGTGTAAAGACAGTATACGATTTCCTTACCTTGTTTTAGTTAAGTCAAACAATTCACCGACTTAAAGAGAATCTGAATTAATCCAGTCAAATATTCACAGCTGAACTCGTCATTGCTTTTCAAACAGACACACTAAATGTGTGTACATTGTGTATAGATGCAAGTTGACATCGATGTGTAAGATAAAAAACTACAATGTCAAAAATGTCTTTCGTTTGGAATTTAGTTCGAACAGGGTTTCCTAAGGGTGATAAAACGTTAGACTTGATTTTGTTTAAACTTTGAGATACTTATTATTAATTTTTATATAGTTTGTATATTCTTTGTTTATCTGGAAAAAAAAAGAAGAAAAAACAAAAACAGACAATTTCGCATAATTCTTAAACGACGATCAAAGGCATTACGTTATTTTTAAAAGACGGACAATTTATAACATGTTTAAGTATTATTTTCTTTGATAATAAGAACCATGCTTAAAAAATCGAAAGAAACCTAATTCTGACCCTAATGGCAAGTAAGAAACAGAAAAAGAAAAATTCCAAATTGGCGCCAAATTATTTTTCCGCGAAATTAACGCAATTTCAGAATGGCGGGTTTTAATATCAGTCCCATTGTTGTCTTAAGAAAGTAGCAACAACGGTCGTTTCTAAGGGCTTGCTTTCCGACTGGTACAAAAGTTTTAAAATGTCTGATGTCAAAGTTTGTCGCTGGAATAGGACATATGACGTCATATTTGTATGTTCAAAAGACCATATCATCTATTCGCGGATTTTTTTATATTTTAAATAATGGGAATGTTGACCATAACAGAAATAGCTTTAACAATTCGTGAGAATTGGATATCGCTTGATATCAACTCTTGTTATTTAATATAAATAGTAACAATTATATATTGAAATTTAACAACTCGAGTTGATATCAAGCGATATCCAATTCTCACTCGTTATGAAACCTATAAATCTCAAGCGAGTAGTGATATGAAAAATTATCACAAAAAAGAAAAACTTATATAGGTGTGCGCAGCTTAACAATAAACACGAACTTATAAATTTATACGGGTTCCAGTTTTCGCCATTGAAGGCAGACTTAAAATTATTCAAAGTCTTTGCCGTCACTGTTAAATCTGACAGGTTATTCGATCCACTACTCTAATTGAAAAAGTATTTAGTCTATGTGTCGTCTTACAATGTTTCTTAAATAGTTTTAAAGAGTGACCTCTAGTTGTATTAGATGGTGCTAAAGTAAATAGATTCATCCAGTTGATATCATCAATTCCATGTAACGCTTTGTACACTTGAATCATGTCTGGCCATGTCTGGCATATTTGTTTTTCGTAAATTGTTTTGTTATGAATTAGGCCGTTAGTTTTCTCGATTGAATTGTTTCATATTTTTCATGTCGGGGCCTTTTATAGCCGACTATTGTCAACGTATATTTGTTCCGCCTAACATATGTTCCACGCAGAAACTTTGTTATAAACAATGTCATAATATCTGTTCCTGTTGGTACAAATATTCTATACCATTTATTCCGTTAGAAACATATACTGTAATATTTATTCCAGTAGAAATAATATTCCAGAATACTTTTTCCTTTTGTAACTTATATTATGAAGGAACTTCTATTCCGTGACATATGGGGTTTTTTTTCTCATTGTTGAAGGCCGTACGGTTGCCTATAATTGCTTACTTCCACTTCATTTGAAATTTGGTGGATAGTTGTCTCATTGGCAATCATACCACATCTCCTTGTTTTTATATGGTAGTCTCCTTGCTTTGAATTATCAATAACAGAAATTGAAGTAAAGTTTTTTTTATATACTTATGATCGTTCGAATCAGTTCCGTTATACACAAACAGCATGTTAATTGATATTTTGCGTGATATTATCTTATACAGTGTTTCTTTTTTTTACAGCTCAAATGATTACTGTTGGCTGTTTACAACAGTATGATATTTGCTAAAATGCTATACTGTGCTACTGTTTTGATATTCGGATGTATTATGTTATCGTCTGCTTGCAAACTTGCCATTTCCCATTATAAAGGAGAACTGGTCAGTAACCAAAGACTATTAAAGAAAATCCTGAAAATCGAGAACACGCTGAAAACAACACTTGAAAGTCGTGAAAAGATGCTCAAACAAATTCTGGAAAACCGGTGTAAAGGTATGGTATACGAAATGGAATATGAATCGCATGCCATATTTTTTCACTTTCAGATATTGACTGGGAATTTACATCTGTGAGACTTTTGTACCTGTTCTTTGTCGAGAGCATCGTTCGTGTACTCAATAATATTTATATTGGGAGAATGTTTTATTGACTCCAAATTTCATATTTTTATTGCAGATGGGAAACTGGTTTAAGAAATTAACCAAAGTCTAAAAATATCATTTCGCCATACCAAGAAAAAAAGTTGTTGTGGGTGACAATTTTTTCTGGTGGTTATATCGGTTAACTTATTCACAATCTTTTAATACTATTGTAGAGACACCGGTCTATTTTTTTTTTTTTTGTATTTTATAGACACCTGTCTACTTTTGAAGATTGTACGTTGTCGTCTACTATATGTTTTTTCTTTCTTTTGGTTATTTGTATTATCGGGTTGTTTCCTTATTGACGTATTTCCTGGTTCTCCAAATAGAAATAAATTTTGATTTTGATTATGCATTACAATATTCGCTTATAGATTGCTTTTCAAAACGCACAACTGTGCACACCAGCTTTTCTTTTCTGAACAATTGAGTCACGACGAATTGTATATTTATAAATATAGCGGGGCAGTTCAACGACTTTTTATTCTTTTTTCTTTAAAATCAACTTACAGGTAATAAGCGTTTGGAAGATGTGTCTTACAAGAAAATGACAGGTCAAAGTTCAACGTATGGTCAATTCCCTTCAACTAATGGCGTTGACGGCGATCTATCTACATTGTTTAGTACGAATTTAGACAAGAAGCCATACTGGTGGGTAGACCTCGGATCTTCCTTCTCAGTTCAGCATGTGGAAATTTGGAACAGAGCAGAGGGCGTCGGTAAGTAAATGAATCCCTGATGTTTGCAAAAATGTACAAAATCGGGAATAAAAATACTGGAAATCAAGGTACCAGTATCTATTAGAATAATATTCAATGGTCATGTTATCTGAATATCAATCTGATTAAAATTCAGATCTATCGAATTGGCTTACGAGCATAACGAAATCAGAGATATTTTAATTAGATTGTCTGAATATCGAATTTGGTTGATGACTGGCTTATTTGTTACATGCACTTTGCAAATCGGATAGCGGATTGTTGAACAGGGGCCAGTATCATGAAAACCTATCTTAAGTTTCATTTAAGAGAAGATTTACGAACGCTTTACGAGAATATTACGATGGTGCTAAGAGCGTATCTCCAATCCCCTCGTGGGTTACTCTTAACAGTTTTACGCCTATCTTAGTATACACTTACGACTGTGAGTTAAGATAGCTTAAAAAACATACTTAAATTAAATACTTGAATTTTATAGTTTATTCTATGTTGTACTGTTGCACCACTGTCCAGGGTGAGGGGAGGGTTGGCGCCTTCAAACATGTTTAACCCCGCCACATTCTATATGTGCCTGTCCCAAGCCTAGCTGTAATTGAGGGCATGGGTTGCCGTTTTTTTTTATCTTATGGTTGTCGTTGGTTCATGTCTGTCATATGTGTTTTTCATAAAATGTTTTGTTATAAGTTTACTCAATTGAATTGTTTTATATTTTTCATGTCAGGGCCTTTTATAGCCGACGATACGGTATGGGGTTTTTTCATTGTTAAAGGCCGTACGATTGCCTATAATTACTTATATCCACTTCATTTGAACTTTGGCAGATATTTGTTTCCATACCATGTCTCCTTATTTTTATATTAACAAAATATTTTTAAACATTGAATAAAAACAAAAATGGCAGGAGGAGGTGCTCCAAACGGTCCGAAGAAAACAAGTGACAATTTGTCTTTCCCAATTGTTAATTTTTCTTTATGTTCCTTTGCCACCGTCTTGAGATGTTTATATATCCCAACTCTTCGGTATGTCCGTGTCTGTAGTAACGTTTTGGATTTTAATGAACGTAATCTATATATGTATTACTGGTAAATTATTAAGTCATGAATTTCGTTACCACAAATTATTTAAAACCTTTACTAAATTCTACTATAGATACAAAGATTTGATTTTAAAAGGTTTGGCTGTACCTGTAGAAAGATTTCAAACGGAATAACACAGCAAAACTTTTACGATGATGTTGTTTACCGAGCCCGAAAATTTAGATACGATCAGGGTAAACTTATCAATCCTTTAAATAAACTTATTCTTAAAGGTTACCAATTCAACACTGAGTGTAATTAGATCTTTGAATATTGTTTTTTTTTTTTGTATTGGTATAAATATTGACTTTGTAATCAGTAAATTAAAACCATACTAAATGTTATTGTTTTACACATATGCACGTTCACGATATTACAATCTGTCGATACCTATATTTTGGCATTGCACAAGGTCATGTTTTTCTCTGACTGTTAATGACGTCTTTACATTAAATCCATTGGATGTTGTGTGTGTAGTGATTGACATTTTAGTCTTAGATACATGATTTTTTTTATTAGTTGTTATTGGCTTTTGACTAGCTGTCAGTAACTGCGAGTACTCTCGGACCTGTACTTTGTGTCATTTTTGTTATTATGGATGTATAACTACCTTGCCACGTTCGGTTTGTGTTTTTATTTGAAGTTTTTCTGTTTTGTATCGATCTGATGAGCTAAGCCTTTTTCAACTAATTTTTAGTTTGTTCTTATATTGTGCTGTAACTCCGCTGTCAACTAGGGGAGGACTGAGCGCTCACAAACTTTGCATGTTTAACCCCGCCACAATCGTTATCTGCCTGTCCCAAGTCAAGAGCTTGTAGTTTAGTGGACTGGTTGTCGTTGGTTCATGTCTGCCATATTTGTTTTTTCGTAATTGTTTTGTTATAAATTAGGCCGTTGGTTTTCTCAATTGAATTGTTTGAAATTTTTCTTGTCTCATTGTTGAAAGTTGTCTATAATTGCTTACATCCACTTCATTTAAACTTTGGAAGATAGTTGTATCATTGTCAACCATACCACATCTCTTTATTTTTTATGAGAAAAGCCAACTTTAACAAAGATGATTTGGAAACAATGCTAACAGCTATTCAGCAGAACAAAATGCTGTTACTAGGGACATTTGCCGATTCTGTAATCACGGACAATCTTACGGTCGTCTAGGAAAACCAATGGATTTGTTCGATCTCTGGAGACCCTTTGGATATCCTATTTTATTCTCTTGACCGCACATGCAAGAACATTGCAAGCGCTAGTTTATCAACTAAGAGAGAGATAGGGGTGCCCCTGACCACTCTTAGAATTTTCTGTTAAGTTTTCAGTAAAAAAAGAATGCTGATACACTTAAAATTTGCTAAGAGTAATCAAAGACGATCTTATGTTGATTATCGACGTTCGAGATACCCAGTCGATAAGATTAAAACTAAGAAAGCGTTCCGAGAAGGATAAAGAGTACTCTTAGGGTTCCGAGCGGGACAAGCATTTTAAGGGCTGTCAATCATTCTAAGATTACTTCAAGATACACTCTTAGCAGATAAGATGATCTTAAGCATTAAGATTGCTTCATGATACCGGCCCCAGGGTTATACATGTTATATGGAGCCCCAAACTTTCTTTTATAAAGAAAAAAACTGTTCGGAATTTTTCACAAAAGGTTTTTTGGACAAGGGGTTAGATGAACTATTAAAACAAACGAGGATGGCAAAAAAAATCGCTGTTTGGAACAAACGAATTTTTGGTGGGCAGCATAACTTGAGCCAGACTATAAACGTATACATGATAAAAAAGGGTATTTTTACTAAAATGAGAAACGAAATCGAAATGAAACAAACGGAAAAAAAACGAAACCAAATATATGACGTTTGATAAATTTATTTAAAAAAAATTCTAAAACGAAAATGGAAGGGTAACCGACATTCTCAAAGAAGGTAATGACTCGCGGACAAAATGTTTACGACATTCTCCAAGACGGTTATGACTCGTGGACAAACTGTATACGATATTCTCCAAGAAGGTTATGAATCGCGGACAAACTGTATACGACATTCTCCAAGAAGGCTATGACTCACGGACAAACTATAAACGACATTCTCCAAGAAGGTAATGACTCGCGGACAAACTGTGTACGACATTCTCCAAGAAGGTTATGACTCGCGGACAAACTGTATACGACATTCTCCAAGAAGGTTATGACTCGCGGACAAACTGTATACGACATTCTCCAAGAAGGCAATGACTCGCGGACAAACTGTATACGACATTCTCCAAGAAGGTTATGACTCGCGGACAAATTCTCCAAGAAGGTTATGACTCGCGGACAAACTCTATACGACATTCTCCAAGAAGGTTAAGACTCGCGGACAAACTGTATACGACATTCTCCAAGAAGGTTATGACTCGCGGACAAACTGTATACGACATTCTCCAAGAAGGTTATGACTCGCGGACAAACTGTATAGGTCACATATGCACTTATCAATTCAGTCTGAGCTTAAAAACAAACTAACTAAGATTACAAACAAGTTTGAGCTTTCTAAACAACTGTTGACTGCTTCGCTCTCTCCTAATTTAAGGTAATATGTGTGCAGTGGTTATTGATTTAGTATTGGTATTTTTAGATATTGATCTTTATGAAATGGATGTCTTAGACTTGGAAGATCAATTTTTGTATATATATTAAGATGAACTTTTCTGAAATTTTAAATTGACTATTCCTGAGGACTGTTCAGTATTTAGTTGTCAATGTGTTTTTGTGGAGTGTGGTATTCTAGTTCTTTCAGCTGGTCATTGAGTTGCGATTTTGATTGCTAGTTCTGTATATAATTTATTTAGATATATATGAATGTTTAGGTATGTTGATTAAGAGTTACATGAAAGCTTGCAATGCGAAGCAATAACATATAATTGTAAACAGCAATAAATATTTAGTTTCAGTGAAAATGATGTTGTTCTACTTTAAGAGTGTGCGTTATACACCCATGCTTTTAAAATTTTGTTCACTCTACTTGTTGAAAATTAAAACATTTACAAATAGACACGACTCTGGAGGTGTGCCTAGATTGGCAGAAGTTATAAAATACAGATAATGCATTTTCGTAAACATTGTATAGGAACATTGTTTAGCATAACAACTCGTGCATATTGCAGATTAACAAAGCAAATGACACGTATTTACAATTGATATTTCAATATTGAATTTCAGTGTGCAATATATGCGTAATAAAACAAACATGAATTAATGGCAGTTGATCGGAACTGAAATACGCATAGTTAATTTTCCGGCATTTGATGTCTTATCCTGAGACGAGAAAAGTCTGTAATTCTTTATCTCATTTAAGCCAATAGCTGTTGTTGTATCACAGCCGCATCATAAAGCAACCAATCAGAATCTATATTTGATAATAATTATTTCAAGATGGCGTGTATACCGACTGAAACTAATAGCTCCGCACCGTGATGCGAAGCAATGATTCCAGGACATATACACTAAAGAACAAAACTCTTTATCGAAATATTCTTCATAACTACACCTTTTCTTTCTCTTGCATAAAAAAGCACAATTGTAAGAACAAATCGCAGATATTTTATGAAGTTAGTATAATTTCTGGAATGAAAGAATAATATTAATGTTTGTAATACGGTATTCAGCAGGAACTTCTTACTCTTCCGTAGGCACAGGAGTTCATCCCCTTTTTAAGGGGTTCAAGAGTGCTATTGTTTTGCTCTATTTTTTGTGTGCCATATTTTATTTAATTGTTCCATATCCATGTAGTTTTGCTGCATTGTCTAGAATGTACTTGTACTAAACAATATCGATAATTTCGAGCTCGGTCAGGTATCAGAGATACTTTAAATTTATCTGTACCGACGGTTAATGCATTTGGTTGTGTCTTAGCTAGGACTAGACAAGAAAAATTACCCTATCATCTGTTTCATGACGCCTTAATAGAGATTTCCAATAAAATGACTTTATTCGACATAACCGACCTAACTCAACGTATTTCGTCATATTGCATTGAAGCATGACGGAGGGGAGCATACACTGCATGCACTTTTTGCTTTTTGAACACGCATTTTTTGCTGATATAGACTTAATGTAAAAATTAATCCCAACTACTTTTTTTAATCTTTAAATATTTTGTTATTAAATTTTGAATGATTTTATTGACAAAAATATTTTAATGGAATACTTATAATAAGCTGTCAACTTGTAATCAAATACACCCATCATTTCTTGTCATTTCACTTGACCCATATTTCAGTTCTTCTCAAAATGTGAATTTTAAAAACTACCAAATAAAAATTTAGCAAGAAAATATTAAAATAATGAAATCCGAAGCGAGAAGTTTATCTCTTTTTTTGTTTTTATAAGTTTTAACGGTTAAAAAGTAGATTCCAACACACCCGAAAGTAAAAGGTGTACGCGACTAACTTTAAAAAAAAATATTTTTTATAATTTAATTCAAGATAATTTGACAGAAATTTATATCATTGATACATTTATCAAATAGTATTTTTTAGTCTTCAACTATAATAATGCATGGGACGAGGTTTTTGTCCATGTATACCTAAACGTGCATTCGCAGATACAGCGGTAGAGGGCGTAGTCCCCCCTTTCGATCGCCAAATAATTTTGAAGATCTCACGTTTTCCACGTTATCTATACAAATGTTTAGTATAAAGGCGTCTAATTTTTTTTCGCGTTGCTCCGCTCTGCAGTATAAATTCAATTATCGGGAACTATGCCCTCTTTCAAATATCTTGGATCCGGCCATAATCACAAATTGTATGGCACCAAAAAAATATTAAATGATTGTCGTTTGACTTTGATAAATACGTTTTAAAAACAACAATGTTTGAACATTAATTCAGACATCTCGCACGAGATTTTAAAGTTTAAGACTACAAACTGAATTGGATTTTTTCCTTGATTTAGAGCTCACTTAATACGGAAATGTGATACTGGCGTGTAATCTAATGGACACATATTCTGATGTTTCTTTTAATATAAATATTCATTTATTTATATATATATTCCACTAACAAATAATCATGTATCTTTACTGATAGATTATCATTACATTTTATAGAAACTACATATAATCTGCTATACAGTTATGAACACTAATGGTCCTACAGACACTCTGTGCTTTTGACATGACACAAGGTCTTGCTTTTTTAGAGTGTTTATGTACTTTTTTACTTAATTTGTGACATGTACAAAAAAAGAAGATGTAGTATGATTGCCAATTCGACAACTCTTCACAAGAGACCAAATGACAGAGAAATTGACAACTATAGGCCACCATACGACCTTCAACAATGAGCAAAGCCCATACCGAATAGTCAGCTATTAGAGGCCACAAAATTACAAATGTAAAACAACTACAACTATAAAACTAACGGCCTAATTAATGTACAAAAAAATGAACGAAAGCACAGCAACAAACGATAACCACTGAATTACAGGCTCCTTACTTGGGACAGTCACATCCATACATAATGTGGCGGGGTTAAACATGTTAACGGGCCCACTCACCTAATACAGTGGTGTAACAGTACGAAATAATTGATTAATATTCTAGACTGGATAATTATTCTGTATTTATTTGTTGTAGTTGTTTTTAAGATAGTGTTCAGTAGCTGTGAATACTCTAAGATCGGTACATGGAGTTTATTTGGAAATACTAGTAATTGCTGTTTTTGTGCTTCGTTTTAGTCGGACGAGTCAATCCCTTTCTAACTGTTTTTAAAATTGTGAGTAGACATGATCATTTGATAAACATACTTCTATGATCTCTATTAGCTTTAACTTGGACATTTATAAAAACTATGTAGAAAAGAGATGCATGCGTAAAATAAGTTCTCGACATAAATTGGCTAAAATATCAGATAAGAATTTAGCCTCAAGCTATGATACTTACAAGCTATAATAAATACGACGAATATTTAGCCTCAAGCTATAATACTTATGATGATATCGATGTTTGTCTTATATCCAGCGACAAATATTACATATATTTTAAGGATGATGAAATAATGATAAATTATTATACCTTTTTGTACATGACCAACACTTACAGTCGCATTTTTATATGCTAGGTAAATTAGCGTACCCGATACAAGACACACTTGTCTTTCTTCGATTAAACCAACACCTGCTCTTACTCGTGAATGCATCATGCTTGGTGGTGAAGCCGAAAAATCCAGTCTTAAAATCATTCGATCAGGGGGTCCAACAAAATAATTGCACTCATATTGCAATCACTCTGTCTGTCCGTCCGCCAGTCTGTCCCGGTTCAACAAATATTTTCAATTTTCTCTTCAAAAGCATTAGTATGCTTAGCATGCATTCTTTTTTCGATTTATTCCTTACACTCCGACATGTATATACCTGGATCCGTTTGGAGCGTCCAACTATCAAACTGAGTCCAAATGGCGTGAATTACGACTACAGTGGCTCGTGCAGCTGCTGTCGTCAACAATAAGCAAATACTCATACCGTATTATCAGATACTATAGTATATAAGGCATTAACTTTGAAAAATGTAAACAGTTCAAACGAAAATAAACATTTTTACAAGAGTAAAATTAACCCAAAAATGACAGAAAGTAACCAACGACATCCACTGAATTGAAAGCTCCTGACTTGGGAAAGCCAATATAGAATTTAGCCTGATCAAACGCGTTTACCAGCGCTCAGCACTCTGGTGTAACAGCACAATATAAGAATAAAAAACCTGTAAAATCAGTTGGAAACAGCTCAACTAATCAATATTGAATTAAGCTCAAAACAGTTACATTTTTATAATGAAAGACAAAGAGTACCGATCTTAAAGTACCCACAGGTACTGAAAGCTAATTCTTACATGTTAAATTACCTGAGAATATTAAACGTTTTTAGTTAAAAAAAAATAAAAAAATAAGGAGATATGGTATGATTGCCAATAAGAAATGAAGTGGATGTAAGCAATGATAGGCAACCGTACGGCCTTCATCAATGAGAAAAATCCATACCGTATAGTCGACTATGAAAGGAACCAACTTGAAAAATATGAAACAATTCAATTGAGAAAACTACCGGCCTGATTTAAAACAAAACAATTTACGGAAAACAAATTTAACAGATATGAACCAACGTCAACAAGTGAACCACAGGCTCCTGACATGGGACAGGCACATAAGGAATGAGTGTTCAACCCCCTCAACCTAAGCATGGAACAGTGGTGCAACAGCACGACATAAGAACAACCTGGAAAAACCTTCCTTCAGAGAGCTTGGTTTACATATGGAATTTTTGGTCTTCAATGCTCTTCAATTTTATACTTGTTTGGCTTTCTAACTATTTTGATCTGAGCGTCACTGATGAGTCTTACGTAGACGAAACGCGCGTCTGGCGTATCAAATTATAAGCCTGGTACCTTTGATAACTATATACATATTTAAAGTAATTATTAATATAAAATGTGTTTTCAGCCGTGTATCACCTTCACTGGTGATCCTATGCATATTGTTTCAGAAAAAGGGAGAAGGTTTGGTACCATTAAAACGTTTAATCCCGCTGCAAATGTTTGCACCTGTCCTAAGTCAGGAATCTGATGTACAGTAGTTGTCGTTTATGTAATTTATACGTGTTTCTCGTTTCTCGTTTTTTATATAGACTAGACCGTTGGTTTTCCCGTTTGAATGGTTTTACACTAGTAATTTTGGGGCCCTTTATAGCTTGTTGTTCGGTGTGAGCCAAGGCTCCGTGTTGAAGGCCGTACATTGACCTATAATGGTTTACTTTTATAAATTGTTATTTGGATGGAGAGTGGTCTCATTGGCACTCACACCACATCTTCCTATATCTATGGATATGTCGTAGAGTTTAACTTTTATATATAAATATATACCTCTAAGGCGAGACAAAAATTGAAACTAAAATTTTTTGCTTAACTCAATCAATGTGTGATAGTTTTATAATCCACCTCTTATTGGATTAGTAAGAGTTGTCATAATCCAAAAACAACTATGACAATATCAAGCCTAACTAATCAAAAGTACATTTTAAAAATAAAATTACCGTATAAGACTGAAATGGCATTATAGTTGTCTTAAAAATGTAACAAGTATATAAATTGGCATTCTCGTCCACTTTTAATCAGAGATACGATACTTGGGGACAGGACATTTTTTTAGCCAATTACTATGTACTATAAATTGATAGTTTACTATCCACAGCTGTCAATGTTTATATGCAGATTAGTCATCAATTGCTAATCAAGTACACCTTCCAAATTACAATCTATATAACGAATTGGTGTACACATTTATTTACATATATCGTTATTAATTACAAAATTCTTTTTTTTAATGTTGACTTTCATTTGAAAGAAAAGTGTATGTCAACTATTAAAATTTAAAGAAGTACAAGACCTGTATTAATATTCTTTTAAATATACACATCCCTTTGTCGAACGTTTTCCCTGGGAAAAAAATCGGAGATTGTAAAAAAACAAGATTAACTGCAGAAGAAGAGAACGTTTGAAATGATGCTTAATAAAGTATGATGCAATCCCAGTTATCAACTTTAACAGAGACAAATTCTGACTAACACTTTGAATTCGATATTTCTGAAATTACTAGAAAAATCTCTGTCTAATAAAAATACCCACGGAAATTAGATATTATAAAACATTAAGAGACCAAAGGAAAAAGGGACACCAATCTGATAACGAAAAATAAAAGCATGTCAAATATTAAATAATAAAGGTTCATTTGCAAAGTATATCGAAAAACAAAGTCATGGTCAAAACCATGATAGACGACTCAAATCAATTGTATGATAGGTAAAGATACGTGTATATACGTGGTGTTATATGACAGTGAAGTTTTGGCGGGAATCTCAATAATCACGTGATATATAAAAAATCATGATTTCTTTCGTTTTTCATCATCTTAGAAATACTTGATATTGATAAAATTTATCATGTATGGGTTTAATAGTTTAGGAATACTTAGTTCAAACTTAAGTGACGCATTTGACAAAATTAATAGGTTAGCAATAACCGGTCCCGTTACGTGCGTACGTCGAGTTAGGTACGTATGTCATTTTATTGGAAATCTCTATCACACAGGATTTTGACTCATCAAATGGCTAGTTTACGACAAGAGTAACATGATGAGTGTCACTAGTGGATTAGGAACTGCTGATCCCTATGGAACATATATTCCGTCTCTGATTTTTGTGCGGTTCAAGTTGCTTGATCTTTATTTTTCTAGCTGTTGTATATTTATTTTTTTATTTCTCCAGCTTTTAGCTAAAGGTTATAGTTTTCATTTTTATACTTTTTTGTAACTTTCAGTTATTTTGACACAAAATTACCCGTCCTTACCAACCAACCCGCCTTTTCCATGTCAATTGAAAGGATCGTCCCTTTCATTCTTCATTTGTCGGACCATTGGGGTGTCGGACTATATTTTCGTTTAATAAGTTTTTGTGTTTAGAATCTTGTAATAAGCTTAAAATGTCGCGGTGATCACCGCTCATTTTACATTACACAAGCAAAGTAGCCATATTTAACAAACGTAGATGAATTTTGGGTCTTTCGTCTAAATTTCTGACAAGGACAAACTGCTACTTTATTCCACATGAAATTGAAAGATAGTGATACATGTCAAACATGTTGTATTGAAAAATCTGTTTTGCATGTATTGTTGGAATGCCATATAGTGATATTCTGAACGTTTCTTTTCTGATTTTCACGAATTCCTTCTCAATGCAGGAACTGGCATATTTGATCAGAGTTACCTCATGATTACGTATTTATACTGCCTGCACAGTGCTAAACATTTTCATTTTCATTTTAGGTCGTAGACTCCGTGAATTGGATATTATGGTTGGTACAACTCCAAGTAAAATGAAGCTATGCACTCATTACAAAGGCCCGGCTAGTGACGGGGAACACCTTATTTTGAAGTGCAGTAAAAATACAAAAGGACGGTTTGTCAAGCTTGCCTTAGGAGTCAAGGAATATTTCCACCTAATGGAAGTTAAAGTGTTTGCGTATGCCAAGACTTGTTGAATTATCTTATTAAAGATGAAATAATCTCTTTTTTGTTTTTGGTTTTATAAGAGAATGCGTACATCATTAGACAATATGCATTTTTAATGCTTTGTATACTCTTTCATGCATAAAATATGGAGTGATGTATGAATGCATTATTTTAATATGTTTCGAGGCTCTCGTGGCTCAAAGTATGTACTCCTTCTTGGTTGTTCCCATTTGGCTTCTCTGTATATGTCTATATTCAATACAGTCATAAAATTGAGAAAAGAAATGGGGAATGTGTCAAAGAGACAACAACCCGACCAAAGAGCAGAAAACAGCCCAAGGCCAACAATGGGTCTTCAAAACAGCGAGAAAATCCCGCACCCGGAGGCGGGCTTAAGCTGGCCCCTAAACAAAAATGTGTACAAGTTCAGAGAAAATGGACGTCACACTAAACTCCGAAACATAAATGAACCAAAATTTAAAAAACATACACGACTAACAAAGGCCAGAGGTTCCTGACTTGGGACAGGCGCAAAAATGCGGCGTGGTTAAACATGTTTTGTGAAATCTCAACCATCCCCTATACCTCTTGCCAATGTAGAATAAACAAACACACAGCAATACGCAGAGAAAAACTCAGTTTAAAAGAATCCGATTCCGATGTTAGAATAGGTAACAGAAGAAACTAAGCAAATTGAGAATGATCAACATAAATTAACAAAGGATTACTAGCAGTTACTAACATGCCAGTTCTAGGCCTCATTTCCGGTTGCGGATTTTACACCTATTGACTGTAATATAAGTGCTCGATTTGCATTACCTGGTCCAACCTACCACTCTCAAGCAATAGTGCCAGTATAGTTCATAACTCCCGATGGCAGTAAATCGAAAATGTTCCAACGATGATCGATTTAAGAGATTTCACTTAAACTAGCCAGTATATATATGCATGGACATATCTTGAAGTCTTGTGCATTTTTAATTCACGGTTCTTTCGAGTTTCCAAAATTTTGGTTTAAGCATCACTGCCGATATGGTCAGTGTAAGCTTTAAGAAAAAAATTTCTCCGAACTCACTGGGACCAGAACTTGACCTGCATCAGAGACTTGATTACATGTTACAGACTTGATTACATGTTTCAGACTTAATTACATGCAAGTATCCACTATCATCTTTGGGGTATTTTTTTTTCTTCTAATTACTGCCCTTGCTATATATTTAACAGTGTTAAAATTTGAAAATTATGAATTAAAATTTTGTAAAGTTTGGTAAGAGACTAATAGCAATAGCATACTTTGTGGAATTTATCTGAAATATTGGAACCACACTGGGCCTACATTTATATTGGGATATCTCCTATGAACCCGATCATAAAAGTAATATGATCGTAATTGCTAAAGGTAGAACAACGAGAATAAATCACACAAAACAAAAACAGATGGAAACATCAAAAAATTATGAGGGTGTGGGTGGGGGTTTACAGAATAGAGAATAATAAGGTGCTAAAATATGGCGAATAGAGAATAATGGGCAAAATGTATAAAGAATGGTAAAAAAACAATCATCCAAAAACAACACTTTTGCCAAAATTTCAGTTAATGATTAGCTGGTTAGACCTTGACATTTGAATTGTAAACCTCAAAGTCAACATAAGTCTTCCAAACCCATGGGAAATTATTGAACAAAACAAGGTAAAAGTTTGGACATTTGGTTCAAACGATAATATCCAGATGTAAAACTTTTGCAACAACTACAGACTATAAATAGCTGCTGTGACCTTGAGTAGTTTAGTTCACCGATACCCTTTACTTATAAGTTTTTTTATTCTGGATTTAAATTTTTGTCCGATCTAAAAAAAAAGGGGGAGTCTCAGATTCAGCCCCTAAAAGTGAATATGATGGAACTAGTATTTGAAGAAGAAAATTTAAAAAACAAAAAACGTGTCGTTTAATTTTTAAAGAAAAACTAACAATTTGTAGTGCTATATCAGTCTGTTATTCTTGCAAAAATTTATAAAAATTTAACCAACATTTTTTTTATTAAAGTTTAAAATATGCCCCCACCCTCAAATTGGCTCAATAAATAAGAGCAAAATCAATTCTGATAGTACATAATGGCCATTACTTTTTTGTCTTTTGATTTAGGCCTTAGATATTTGGCATGTGGATGTGTCATCATGAGGTTAAGTGTCTTGTATCATGATGTCCTTCATGTGACATTCAAATTTGACCCCAAGGTCAACTTAATATAGTTTTTCGCAAGAAACACGACCATGCCATAACTTCTTCCGTCTTTTGACCTAGACTGTACATCTTTGGCATGTGGATGTATCATCATGAGGTGGTGTGGTGCCCCCTTACAATTGCGACCTTTATGTGACCTTGAACCTTGACCTCTAGGACGATAACTGTATTTTTGACAAGAAACACGTGAGCAAGCCATGACTTGTCTTTTGACCTAGGTCTGAGATATTTGGCTTGTTAATTCAATTCAATTGAATTCAAAGTTTTATTTAGAGTCAATATTTAGTAAACAAATACATATTACACAAGCTTTAATCAACCATACAACAATATAGACACACATTATGACATATCAACAAATTCCATGCTACGAAATACATAAAGTATCTGTTATCAAGACAAAAAATACATGTAGTTACATAAAAAATTCAATAACCGGTTTTGTTTTTGATATACGAGCTGTTGAAATTAGACGTCAAAAAAAAAAAAAAACAGGATACATCAGGAAAATCTTAAAAATCGGCAGATATTTTTACATTACCAAGATTTTCTATTTTGTTGTTCCACAGATTTAAAAAAAAAAAAGATATACGATTCAAAATGAACGACGAATCTGTTGGTGCAAAGAACCAAGGCTCCTGAAAATTTGAACTAGGTGATAGAATAGAGCTGACTGTGCAAGATCCTTATGTTATATTATAATCAACTTGAAGTTCGTTAAACATAAAATCAAATCAAATCAAATCAAATCAAACTTTTATTGCCATATAACCAGCTTATACGATTTGTGACAAAAACAACATTAACATAATGACAAGAAAAAAGCATGTATAATCATATTAAACAAACTAATGAAAATAGTTCAAAATTCAATTATGAGTCCCCTATCCTTAGTGCCAATGACTTTTTTTATGAAGGAACCTATGCTACCTGTTTTGTGTTGATGGGCAAAGAATATTTATCATTTTTTCATTTTCATTGAGGCTATTAAAATTTTCTATACTTTTAGCCTTTTTTAATTTTTCAATAAAAACTGGTCTAATGGAAGCGTTTTTCCTGCAATACAAAAGAAAATGTTTTTCATCCTCAATTGTATTGCAGGACTGACACAACCGGTTTTCCCTAGTGATTTTTAGGTGTCTCCCTTTTTCTATTAATAAATTATGATCACTTAATCTTAATTTAGTGATATTACGTATATTTTCAAATTAAAAATGGTGTTGATATTGGAGTTTTGTCAAGCACTTTGATGAAATTTTAGAGGGCAGTTGTACAATTCAAACACTCTTCCAAAAAGACAATATCCTAATGCTAAGATATGCTAGGAGTATAAGGAATTCATTGTGAAAACTCTTTCAAAAAGGATATGTAATGGGTCTTTCACATTACTTGAAAGGTTGGTGAGTGTGAACCTCCGTATATAGTTTGAATAAGAAAAGCTGAACTAATAAAACACAGACTTAGCCACGATAAAAGATTCCCCATTTAACATTGATACGCTTCAAAAGGAAGTATGGGTCCCTTGAAAGGTTGTTGGTAAGGGATGACTTGATGACGTCAGTCGATGATAAATCTTGGTACGACCATATTTTCTATGTGAAAAATCTTGAAAATATTTTGGGATGCAGTTTGATGGATATTTCATGATATTCAAGACAATTATTTTCGAATTCAAGGCTAGTGCTTTTGTCTATCAAGCAACTGACATGGTAGAAACAAGCTTCTGTAGGTCTTAAGGCGTACCTTGTTTACAGTTCATTGATGATAGGTGTGTAGCGGAATCGGGTTTTTTATATTCAAAATTATGTGTAGGATGGCTTATATTTCCAATTTATTTTCATGGTTATTATTTTGCTTACATGTTCGTTTCTAGGGTAAACTAAAAAGTGTAGTTGATTTTTATTGGTTAATTAGTAAGGACTCTCGGTGTTTTTACATAGTAAGATAAATGATTAAAAGCTTTTCTTTTCTTCTCGGTAATAATCAAAAGTTGTTTAGATTAAAGTATTTTCGAGTGCTCCTTTATATACAAGTTTGTATTGTACGCGGTTGATTAAAGTTGTTATTTCTTTACCCGTAATTAGTATATAAAGTAGATATTTTATTAATTCAAGCGCTTGATCGTATAAAGCCTAGGTCTGGATAAGACATAATCAACATTTGGGTTTGAATAAAACCGCCGTTGTTTATTTATATTACTAAGGGCTTACGGGTGTTTTATACCCCAGTGTCTGAATAAGACACTGCAACTTTGTTTGAGTAAAACCAATATGCTTTATTTCTCAGGGTGATTCTTCGTTACTTTATTTTGTCCTGTTTTATCTAAAATATAGGGTCCAATTCCACAGCGTGTTCTAGTAATAATTGAGTTAGAGAGTTTTTATATTTCGGGGTTTTAAATTTAATATTTAATGAGATTTCGATAAAGTTAAATAGTTTAGGGTATTTACGGTAGAATTCCGTTTGTTTAGAAGCCGTTAATATTCATCTTACATTTTTGATGAGAACTTTTACAGTATTTTACAATGCAATATTTTGATAGACTTATTTGAGTGCTCTGTTTACGTGTACATTGTTGACTTTGATACTTCATATTGTTATTGCAATTTACATGTGTTGATATTTTGAGAGACCTTATTAAATTATAAAAACTTACTTATCTCGATCTCTTCAGACATGGAGACTCAGAGCCCAGTGGTTCGAACCTTTATAAGAGGTTAACAGACGGTTTACAATTTAAAGTCGGAAATATCAAGTAGACTTGCGTTTCGGAAATTAATTATTTCCGAGCCATAAGATCAATTTAGCTTGATTTAATATAATTGTCCGATTGCAAGTATTCAATTTACAATTAACTTATAGAGATATTGAGGTCAAGATCCGTGATCAGTATTAGAGTATTGATTTGTCGGTGTACTTATAGGTAAAGGTGTGTTCGAGTAGTAGACATACGTATTGTTGGAGTAGATTGTATATTTTTACACACGATAAAAAGGATCTCATCAGTACAATGTAGAAAATACGTGTAGTTTTAGATGCTGAGTTAACATTACGGATTTTACCAAATAAAATACACAGATAATTAAAAAAAGGATATTTGATAAATAGAAAGTATACAAAGGTCGAACCGTCTCCTGTTACAGGTGGATAGGTAGCGGGTTTATGAATAAAGGATTGTCTTATTGTGACGCTCAATTAAAGAAAAGGCATTACTGGCTGTTAAAGCTTTATATATTATTTCATAATCTGATATGAGTGCATACCTTCAAAATTAATTAAAGGGTTTAATCATTTTTGAGGTGGAGACATCACATGTAATTCATGGAGGATGCGCCATAACTGTGCTGTCAACAGGGGCGACTTCTTGTCAATGCAATATATAATGAATCATGTGGGGTGGTTTCAAATAGATTTTTGTCTCGCTTGACGAGTAAAAAAGCGAGACATAGGTATGCTGTTTCCGGCGAAGGCGGCGGCGGCGTCAACAATGTATTAGTTTGTGATTAGGTCTAGTTTATGGTGAACCACTAGTGGTAAGTCAAAGATATTTGGTATGCAGTTGTATTAGTATTGGCACATCTCATTACCATGGAGATTATTTGGCCCTGCCCCCTTAGTTATGCTCTATTGACTTTGAAACTTTTGCTTAGTTATCATGTAATAGTTTGTGATTAGGTCAGTTTATGGGGAACCACTAGTGGTAAGTTAATGATAGTTGATATGCAGTTGTATAAGCATTGATATATCTCATTTCCATGGAGATTATTTTGCCCCGCCCCCTCAGTCATGGTCTATTGACTTTGAAACATTTCTAAGTTTTCCTGTATAAGTTTGTGATTAGGTAGGTTTATGGCATGGGGAACCACTAGTGGTAGGTCAATGATATTTGGTATGCAGTTGTATTAGCATTGGCACATCTCATTATCATGGAGATTATTTGACCTTGTCCGCTCAGTTATGGTTTATTGACTTTGAAATTTTGCTAAGTTTACATGTTAAGTTTGTGTTTAGGTTTGTTTAAAGGGAACTACTTATAATAATTCAATGGTATTTGGTATGCAGTTGTATTAGCATTGGCACATCTCATTTCCATGGAGATTTTTTAGCCATGTACCTTCAGTCATGGTTCATTGACCTTGAATATTTGCAAAACTTACATGTTAAAGTGTTGCTATTTTATTTTCAACATTTGCATTATCGAAATTATTAAAAAGCGAGACATATCTCTATGATAACAGTTTATTGTAATAGATATTCAAGAGTTACTCAGTTGGTTGATTCTACATCTGTAAGCTTTCTTTGTGCCGAGGTGGCAGATGCAGATTTCGAAAATTCTAATGAAAGTTTTGATAAATTTGGTATTAAACAAGGGTTGATAAAAAACTGACCAATGCTAGTTATTATTAGTGAAATTACATATATTTCCATTGTTTTCACTTGGCATATTATGTCTGTATTTATTGTAGACTTGCTTAAAAATATATTGGTAAACAATTGGTTTCATTTGGCATATTAATGTGACAACGAAGTTGTTACTGGAATGTTTGATACAGTGCAACAGGTTCTGTTGCTGAAACTGGCGAAGATGCCGAAACGAAAGACAGTGACCGACGACTGGTCCCCTGCCTATTAAACATAAACCCACTGGCGGAACTAACTCACAGACTGGTAGAGCGAATACAAACGATGACTTTCAGTATGGATTTTTATTTTCACTTTAATGAACGGATGGTGTCAGTTCAAAAGGCTGACTCCGACTGAAGACTAAACTTCAGACGACAAATTATAAAGATAGACAATGTTTACAGGTTGACAAAGAATTAAGATTACATACATGTTGTAATAATAAAGTTGACAAATTTTACAAACATAAAATTTACACTTTAAAGTAACATTAGAGCTTTCTTACAAATTGACGAAAGGTACGTACGCTTGACGAATCAAACGTAAGACCCTTTATTTTGACATATTTATGTATTCTAAATCGAAGCGTCATGAAACTTCGATGGCGTTTCACCTAAATTTTTGCCTATTAAGGACTATTTCACTGCATGCAGCGACACGTGTTAAACTTGATTTTTCGTGAGATATAGGAATTTCGGGATGTACAAAAGGTAAAAATATGATACCACCAGGGGGAAGGAGATAACTCTACAAAATTTCCTAAATATAGGGTCATCGGAAGAAAAAAAATACCTCTAGAAATAAAAGATTGTGCTGATCCCCCACTTTTTACACACACAAAAAAAAATTTACAACTTTGCATTATTTAACCTAAGAAAATACCAAGGCAAATAAATTGGCTTCCCCCCTCACACAAAAATTGAGATAAAATAAAAAACTAATACTTCCTAAATTCAAAAATTTGCGACCCAAAAAATAATAAAATGAAGAAGAAAAAATGACCTCCAAAACATATTATGCCGGGGCTCGTTTAACAACTTGCAGTGATTCCCCACCTCTCCCTGGTTAATACCCATTGTTGCCTTGTGATGTGTCCATACACCCGGGTTAGGCTCACCTATGGAATCGTTCTTTCAGCGTATGATTGCGTTTTCGTCCTGAACATTCAGAAATATTTGCCACTGGACGTTTAGCGACCAATAATCATCAATCTTCCTAGCATGTTTACTGTTTAATCGTCATTCATTATTAAATCCAAAATATATACAGTGCAAGATTGTAGATATATTTTCTTCTTGATATACATTTAGGTGTTAAAATGTATATGGCCCGAGAACACAGTTATTTCGTAGTGCATTTCTTTTAGACAATAGATTCAAATTTTAAAAAATGCACCTGCTCTATCTCAAAAAGATTTTTACAGTGTAGTGTTCTACTATTGGGACAAATAATATCAAAATTATAGAAAAGTCTACTAGCTCTAACTCAAAATATTGACAATTCTATGTTAAGGGGGTCTGAAATTCAGTTTGACAGCTTCAGACATACTAGTTTTTGACCTTTTTGAACTGGACCAAATCACTACTTAACATAAAGATTCAGCACCCAAACTTTTTTAACATGTAATTTCATCCCTTTACTTAATATTTCATGCATAAATTATAAGGAAATAAATTTGGAAAGTGTATGAAAAAAATGTGCAAGTTATACACTGTCCACACTAGGGACTATATTTGTACCTAATTGTATAGAAAGACTAGCCCAATTCTAATTAATCTTTGTATGACCTAAGCTTAGGGAATTATAAGATAGCTGGCTAAGTTTAATGGCCATAGGATATATATCATAGAAACTATGGCTATTTTAATATTGAAATTTGGATGTTTAATTTTGACGTTTAAATCAAATAATTTCAACTCTCAAGATTTGGGCTTGAAAATTTTAAATATTGCAAAAATCTTCTTTTTAAATGCTCTTAAATATAATATATTAAGTATTAGAAGCAACTGAACACTCATTTGATTTATCAGATTTATTACAATTATTCAAAAGTTCGAAAATCTAAGGACGATAACTGTGTCCTCGGACCATATGTAAATGAACAAAACAATCTCTATAATTAGTTGATCTATAATTTGAGCTTAAGGGCGGATTTAGGAGTGAGGCGCACCCGAGTGCATCTGCTCAGCAGACCCATTCCTAGCCTCCTATACTAGATCTTCGCCTTGGTCTATTATATACAACTAAGTCAGAGAAAGAGACGGTTTAATTTTCCAAAACACCAAAGCTTTCCGTCTTTTCTTTGAGTGTAACTTGTTTGTTTTTCTTCTTTTTTTTTCATTTAATGCTTGTATCAAACTTTACTGTTTTACTGGTTTACTGTTGTCTCGTGGACATTTATCCGATATCTAACCACTAGCAGTTAAATCAAAGCTGTTTGTGAGGGTGTGTGTGTGTGTGTTAATTGTCCCCTCCCCCCTTCCCCATGGAATTGACATTGGATTTCACATGTTCGTGTTTACATCTTCTGTAAATGCTTAATGCACAATTGATTGGTCTACAATTCTTAGTTGATTAAAAACAAAACAATTAACGACGTGTAAAAGAATGATCCCAAATCAGTTGCGTATCAAGCATTAGCTGAAGATATTACTAGTTGAAAAACAGACCATGAAAATCATCTGTGGAATACTAGTACTAAGGCAACGACCATTATCTTTCAAGGGTGGGGGTATAGTATTTGTTCCGTTTCACATTTGTTTTTTGCGATCGCAAGAGTCACATTACTTTTTTTTACATTTAACCTTAACATTAATAGAAAAAAACTTCATCGCAAAATCTTTTTTTCCCCAGATTTATTTCACATTACTTTTTCAAAACATTGCAGCATCCTTGTCTTGCAAATCTCGATGATCCACGTTGACAATGTGATGATAGCATACTCATTAAAAATAATTAAATAATTGTGAATCTTGTCGTTAAATTTAGAGTATCATACTCAATAATTTCATTGAAATGTTAATGGTGAAACGCATGCTTAAACAATTCCCGCGCAAATGTGTGTAATCGTGGTTATTAATAACATAAGGGACGTATCGGACGTAAGTGTATTTGAAACTATTTTTCTTTATTTTCAGATATAAAAAGCGTGTTTTATTTGCAATATGCTTAAATTTTTAAAGATACGTTTGATTCAGAAAAGAATGCTGTTTTACCGGATAAAACAAAGACTCAAAGTGTTATCGTGGAAATGTAATACATGCTCCCTTTACGTTCGTTCGTACCTTTCGTCAATATGTAAGAAAGCTCTAATAGACCGTAATTGAAAAACGGATTAATGTCATTGTTATCATACATGTCCTGGACAAGAACTGATAAAATAGATATTGATAAAAATTATCTATGTACGCTATAAACATTAACGGATTAAAAAAAATAATGGAAATGAAATAGTTGTGAAGCAAACATTAACATAATCCTTTGTAGAGTTTTTTTTTTTTCACACAAGTTTAGATTAAATAGTGACACACATGAATGATATTTAAGAACGCAAATCAAAATACATTGTCTGTTGTATTAAGAATGAAATTGTCTGAAAAGATTAAACAGAAACTGTAAATAATACAAGAAACAAGTCCTAATGTCCGAAATAAGAAATACATAATTTGGTTCGACTTTTTCCACGTTCACAGATTTCTCCCTCCTCGAATGAAACGCGTCCTCGCGTTTTGCAAGTATTGAAAAGTTGATAATTATCTATAAAAAGTTCTTTGGTTTTTGAAACGTCCATTTCCTGAAAACTGACTTGCATTTTGATGATTCATATGATGAGTCCTACAAATCCTTATTTGATTTGCCATATCGGCAGATTGATCTGTTAGAATTTTAGAGTTGTTCCGAAGTTCATGGTTTTGAGTAGTTATATTTCCGATTTCAAAAGTTTGATATTCACATTTGAGAATTAAGAAATTGTTCTGGTCTGATAATGTTTTCATGCATGCAGAATTGTCTTCCTTTTCTTTCTCTAGTTTGCTGATTTTGTCTAAACATTCTTTTAATTGCTCTGACGAATTTGGTTGGTTCTGACTGTCTACAAGTTTGCAGGTAAGAGTCCTGATATCCTCTTGTGCACGTTTTAAAATGTTTGCTGTTGCGGAAATCACTGATTTATTTTTCTGTATTTCAATGTTTGCTTGTTTCAGTTCGACTTTCAATGGTGCTGCCTGGTCGAAAAAGTTCACAACAGCTGAAGTTCGTAAATTGCTAAACGGCAATTCTTTAAGATTGTTCTTGGTTGTAAAGTATTGTATTAGACGCTGATTGTCTCTTTGTTGCTTTTTCGTTGATTTCTTTTGTACGCTAGACACTTTCGAATTTGTTGATTTAGTTGACCTATTTTTACCGAATAGACTTGATCTAACTGCAAAACACTGTCTTCCGAAATGTCCGAATTTGTCGCACGAGAAACATCTTTTGTTGTAAGCTAGGCACATTTCAAAACGATGATGTGCGAGTCCACATTTACCACAAGCTAGATATTGATGTGTGAAATGATTATGTCTCCACATACTCCACTGCGGTCTTAGATTAAAACCCATCACTGAAAATTTGGAATTTGATATCACGGTTGAACTTGATGGGGAATAACTCTGGTCGCTTGACTGCTGAGGTACACGGTACCGTGTGTTGTACTAAAAAGACAACACGCCTCTGTCCTCCACCAAATGTGACAACGAAGTTGTTACTGGAATGTTTGATACAGTGCAACAGGTTCTGTTGCTGAAACTGGCGAAGATGCCGAAACGAAAGACAGTGACCGACGACTGGTCCCCTGCCTATTAAACATAAACCCACTGGCGGAACTAACTCACAGACTGGTAGAGCGAATACAAACGATGACTTTCAGTATGGATTTTTATTTCCACTTTAATGAACGGATGGTGTCAGTTCAAAAGGCTGACTCCGACTGAAGACTAAACTTCAGACGACAAATTATAAAGATAGACAATGTTTAAAGGTTGACAAAGAATTAAGATTACATAATAATAAAGTTGACAAATTTTACAAACATAAAATTTACACTTTAAAGTAACAATAGACCGTAATTGAAAAACGGATTAATGTCATTGTTATCATACATGTCCTGGACAAGAACTAATAAAATAGATATTGATAAAAATTATCTATGTACGCTATAAACATTAACGGATTAAAAAAAAATAATGGAAATGAAATAGTTGTGAAGCAAACATTAACATAATCCTTTGTAGAGTTTTGTTTTTTTTTTCACACAAGTTTAGATTAAATAGTGACACACATGAATGATATTTAAGAACGCAAATCAAAATACATTGTCTGTTGTATTAAGAATGAAATTGTCTGAAAAGATTAAACAGAAACTGTAAATAATACAAGAAACAACTCCTAATGTCCGAAATAAGAAATACATAATTTGGTTCGACTTTTTCCACGTTCACATTATGTCGGTATAGCAAATTTATCATTCATTTTTTTTCAGAGATAAATGTCTTTTATTCATTTGTAAAATTGCGATAATGAATATTTGGTGTTGTATTAAGAGGCATTGACTTTTGTTGTTTTAAGATATTTTTAGATAAAAAAAATATATATATACATAATAAAATGTTGAAAAATAAGTTTCTTTTCAATGACTGAAATCTTGATAATATTCTATATATGATATGGTAATAACCAGTAGCATGTTATTAAAATGTGAGACATTAGTATTGCTTCATGTCACGTTGCTGATCGTTCAGGGCTCTCGGTCATAAAACTATACTCAGTACTCGGAGTACAAAATTTGTGCTCGAAACACCAAATCCAGGATTTTGATTGGTTGATTTTTGAGTCTGAGTACGAAAATCGTGCTCGAAAGTTTTATGACCGTAAGGCCAGAAGATGGACACGGTTACTTTTATTCTTCTGCAAGTAGTTAAGTGATTCAGAATTTAAATTATTAGGTTATACCCCTGTCATATTATTGTATTGAGAATGGCTAATGCATTTGGAAATAGAGGTTTACTTAGAATAGATGGTCATACAGAATTAACTAGAGGCTCATCATACACATTATTTAATTAATTGGTGGCTACTGAAGTTTTAGCAGAATGGCAGTGTTTTATACTCAGATTATGAGCAGAAGTAAATGAACAAATGCAGACGAAACCAGTTTTGAAATATATAACATAAGTTGTAAACCGTTTTCAATTACAAGGTGCTCATCTCTTATTCTAATGTTTGTACAAGGCCCGAACAAGGTAACCTTTTGAAGTGCACCTTGGCTTAATTTGTGACATTGAATATTTGCTGTCTTTCAACATATGGTTCTTTTTGTGGTGAGATTACTGATAGCGTTTTGCATAAAGGGCCCATTTGTCTTCGTCTATCATCTTTCGATTGTATTGTTAGAAGTTTTAACAGTTTTCTTAATTCTTGTCACTAATGTGTATATAAAGGGAGTTTATGGATATATGGTTGAAAATGTTCGATACGAAAGTCATTTCAAATAAAAGATTTAAACAAGATTAACGTGCAATGGCGCTTTGATTGTCATTCTTCATCTCAAAGGATCGTCCTGAATATGCATGAAATATTTGCCACTGGACGTTAATCAACCAACAATCAATCAATCAATCATCTCAAAGGCACAGTGAGATTTTACGACATAAATTGAATACTTTCACCTTGTTGTAAGTTAAGGACGTCCGGAATCAGTATATGTATGGCTTTACTTTCTGTTTTTGCTGACAGCATGTGGATTAATTTTAAGGTTTGAGTTTTGGGATGAGTTTTGGGAAGTCTTAAGGTTTGTTTTGTTTCTGTATGGTAACGTCCATTGTTCAGGTGGAGTATGACTTTGTTTTATATCTACTTCACTCCAATACTTAACCGAACCCTAGTCTATTTGAGCACATCTTAATTATGATAGTATCATATCTTAAATGAGATCTCGCGAGAATAGAGAGTGAGTTATCCTGTCATTCTTTGCTGAACTGTAGTACTGTTAGTAGGATATTGTCATATTTTGTCGAATTGGACGAAATATTTACTTGATATGGGGAGAAGAGAACGCTTTCTTATAAAAGAAAAAAAAAAGAAAAAAAGACAAAAACATTGATAGAGAATCAATTTTATCAGGTTACATTTGCTTAAATGACTTCGGGTTTTTATATCTACTTCACACCAATACTTAACCGAACCCTAGTCTATTTGAGCACATCTTAATTATGATAGTATCAGTTTTCATTAGAAATTAGGGACAAAATTAATTCAACTATCAGTTTCCAATAAAAAAAAGGTTCTTTTTCCTGTATGTTACTGAAAGCAATTGTTTTCGACTAAAACAGAATAAAAAGTGTGTCAAAGAAAACAAACCCAACCTTTTGCCTCCATGCATTCGCACCCCCATCCTCCTTCTGCACACTCAATAAAAGATAAATGGTTAGTGCCTTAAAATTTTGCTAATTAGGTGAGCTGAATGCTACATAAAAATGATTTAATCTTACAAAATTTATTGTACAATATCTCAACAGATTAATATAGCTAGACTTATTCGTTCAAATGGCTTATCACCTATACAACTCCATACAATTTAGTTAATTAAGTATACCGCATTGCACTACTTAAATTACCTTGTTTATCAAGTAATGATTCTGTTTATTTATATACATTAGACAACATCAAGGATATTATTTTAACCGGTTGTTTTCTTTTCAGGGAAAATTCATTATAACACCGATTTTGAAAATACACTGTGTCCTACAAAATATAATAATTGTCTATTTATACGTAAAAATGATTTGTTCAGAATACAGTTTCTCCTTATCGCACTTTTGAAAATGAAGACATTCAAATTAAGATTTCTTTTATTACTTAAATTCGTAATTGACAATCGTTTTGTGGGATATGTATTCCGTTAATAAAGTCTACGATATTTGCATTCATATACTAAGTATCTTTGATTTAAAAACAGACGTTTTTCAACATGTTTTTCTCTGCAAAATACCATTTTACTTTTTAAAGGACTGACCACCAAATTAGCTACACGAAGATATGAATAATATCAATATTCCAAGTAAAGTTCATGACCTGAAAAGATCACCGAGAATACGATACTGTTACGAAATTTTGTTGTTCGTATTCATTGACAGACTCTTTACGACAGTCATTGTCTAGCAGCGACATCACAAAGTACAACCTCATTTATTCCTAACGCGACAAAGGTTTTCAAAAATACAAACTTTATACTGATTGTAAACTAAACGACCAATTTAAGAGGCCGAAATTATATCAATAGTGAAATACATGAGAGTACAGAAAAAGACGAACATTCAACGCTGGAGTTATAACCTTGAGGAGGCACAATTTATTTTGTTTTAGTTCATCGGTTTCGTGTAAACATTATTTATTTGATAACTCATCAGAAAATTCATAAGGAACAAGACAAAAGATTCTGCTGAAAAAAAAAATCATGGATCCATACAAGATGATCATATTTACATTGAACTCTTAGCCATTTTGAAAGAGCATTTCATGAATTGTCAGTTAAATATTTTATCTATTTAACCACAATATATTACATGTCAATATTTATGAACAATTATAACTCGTTTAGTCAGTGGAGACGAGTTAGCATTTGATATGCATTGCGTCGACCAGTATCTTCGTCGATTGGGCTGCCAGGTACAACATGAACTGATCTGAATCCTAAAAATATGGTCATCCAACGGTATTTTTAATTCTTATATATGTAAAGAAAAAAATACTCGGGTGTTGTATGGATTTCATTACCTCCAGAACCTAATATCGATAAAAATGTTTTTTTTTTAATTTTAATACGAGTTATCAAATTTTAAATTGCTAATAGCCTGAGCATGTTCTCCAGTAACTTTATCTTCATTTATAATATTTCATAGTTTTGTTATAATCATGAATAAAAGGAGGTGTGAGCAGTGGTGTAAGAATGGACTGAAAAGTGGGGAAAAGGGGGGGGACATCTGAAAGTGACAAGCAAAAGAAAAAAATTTTTACATAGTCCAAAAGTATAGGAGCTAGTCAGTGTCCTCTTTCACTAAGTTTTCAATTTTTTTTTCACAAAAAGTGGATGGGAGGGGGGAGTCGGACAGAAACAAGAAATGCATAACAGACATCTAGAGTTGCTCAGAGGAATGGTCCTGTTTTAACATGATTTTCCTTCTTTTCCACATTATACTAGTATTTTAAAATTTTACTAAATAAAAGAAAGAATTAGAATAAATTTATACTTTTTGACTTATATATATTCTCACTTAGAAAAGCAACAAGAAACAAATATGTTGCCTGTCTTTAGGAGCTCAATTGCACAAATAAGTGACGGTTTTTTAAATTAGCTGTTTGTTTCAAGAACTTTTTCTCTATCTTAAGATTTACCATAAACATAGTGATGAACTATTTTCTGGCAGAATCTCCTTTTCAAATAATATATTTCACATCATTTTTACAACTAAATTTATGGTCAGCTTTATCATTCACCGAAAAAAACGGAATACCTATTTTCTGTGCTCAGTAAAGCTCAGTATCTTATAAACAATTGACATGTTAAAAAGCAATATTTTGGGCAGGTTATAAACTGTACCAAAAACGAAAAGTTTTTTCGCTATAAACAATAATTAAATAAACACAATGAGATTCTTTCATGCTAATAAATTATTTTTCTAAACTTTGGCAATGGAATTGTGTAAAAATCCCAACATTTGATGTGAATAAAGCATGATATTCCACGTAGCGTATGTTCGAGAAGAACCTGTTGAATTTAAACGTATAAATAGAGGTGTACACTACTAACGTCAATCGAAATAAAACCGTTAAATTACTTAACCTTAATATTGTTGTTGTCACCACAACTAATTTGGGTATATTTCATACAACACAAACGATGAATTTGTACTTCAATTTAGTTCAAAGTAATCTTCAGGTTTTACTTTTAATGGGCCAAAATATTGGCCCTGTGGCATTTTTGAGAAATCACAAAGGCCAAAATATTGGCCCTATGGCACAGAACTTGTTAATCCTCAATTTTTAATGCAAACACATGGACAAGTAAATTTTAGCTTAAAATGGTCTAAATTAAAATCAAACTTAATATTATTTTTATATACATATGCATATTCATGGCTCTACAATCTGTCGATACCTGTATCTTGGCATTGCATAAGGTCATGTTATTCTCTAACTGTTTATGACGTCTTTACACTAAATCTATTGGATTTTGGATGTGTACCGCTTGATATTTTAGTCTTAGATGCATGATTTTTGTATTAGTTGTTATTGGCTTTGACCTAGCTGTACGTCAGTAACTAGTTGCGAGATTGAAAATGAATAATCTTGCCTTATCAAAAAATGAAAATAAATATTCTGGCCCCAAATATTCAATATGTTCAAAAACTTTTTGGCTCGCTTCGCTCGCACCATTTACAAAGGTTCCCAATAGTTACACTAAATCATTGGAAAAGTTATGCCCGTTTCTGAAGTGACGTTTTTGGATTTCAATGAGCGTAATCTATGTATTACTGGTAAATAAAGTCAGGAATTTCATTACCACAAATTACTTAAAACCTTTACTCAATTCTTCCAAAAATACAAAGATTTGGTTTGCAAGTTTGGCTGTAATTTTTACGGTGATGTTGTTTACCGAGCTCAGATATTTAGATATGATTCGGATAACTTCTTCAATCCTTTAAATAAACTGATTCTAAAAGGTTACCAATTCAAGACTGTAATTAAATCTTTGAATATTGTTTTATTGGTATACATATTGGTTTTGTTATCAGTAAATTAAAACCAAACTAATAAATATTATTGTTATATACATATGCACGGTTTTACAATCTGTCGATACCTGTAATTTGGCATTGCACAAGTCATGTTGTCTCTGACTGTTAATGACGTCTTTACACCAAATCCATTGGATGTTGGATATGTACTGATTGATATCTTAGTCTTAGATACACGATTTTTTTATTAGTTGTCATTTGGCTTTTAACTAGCTGTCAGTAACTGCGAGTACCCTCAGGTCTGTACTGAGTGTCTTTTTTGTTGTTGGGATGTATAAATACCCTGCCAGGCGTCCGGTCTGTGTTTTTCTGCTTTGTATCGATCTAATGAGTTAAGCCCTTTTCAACTGATTTTTATAGTTTGTTCATATGTTGTGCTGTTACACCGCTGTCCCAGGTTAGGGGAGGGTTGGGCCGCTGCAAACATGTTCAGTTCCGCCACATTCTATATGTGCCTCTCCCAAGCCAGGAGCCCGTAGTTCATGTATGTCATATTTGTTTTTCGTAAATTGGTTTGTTATAAATTAGGCCGTTAGTTTTTTTAATTAAATTGTTTCATATTTTTCATGTCACAGCCTTTTATAGTTGACTGTACGGTTTGGGGTTTTCTCAGTGTTGAAGGCCGTACGGTTGAATATAATTGAGGGTAGGAATGCCCTTTACCGTAAGGCGTCAAACGGTCATTTTCGGCTACCGTTAGCGTCAAATTGGTTAAAATTTTATCGTGATTCGTCAAAATATCCTTATCGTGATTCGTCAAAGGTCTCAAATAACTATCCGTTACCGTTATTTTTGGAATAAAATTAACGTGTTTCGTCAAAATCAGTCGATTTTTTTTATTAACGTCACAAAGAAAATGTACATTTATCTCATGCACCAAAAATTACCATTTACGTCATTTGGAAAGATTTTTTTACCGTTATTCGTCATGAAGGTATCCCTGTCCTATAGACATTTTTCCCCATGCTAATTTTTCGGGAGGAAGAACTGGATCGATCCAGTTTTTCCCCTCGGAAAAAATGGCATGATCCCACTTTTCCCCCTCAGCGTGATGGGGGAGACCAGGATCAGGCCTATTCTCCCCCTAGTAACACAAAAAGCTCATTTTCCCCCCTTGTAGTAACGTCGGCGGCGTTAGTTGGATATTCATTATCCATTAAAGAAAGGATGGTAACCTTCTTTTAAATAGTTTAGTTGAGCGTTACCAAACAATCATCGTGGAAACAAACAGACCAGTGAACATATTGACAGACTGGTGGACCCATAGACAGACTAGTGGACTCACACAAATGGTGGATGTGTAGACAGGCTGCATGTTGACATGTTAACAGACTGGTGGATCCATAGACAGACTAGTGGACTCACACAAATGGTGGATGTGTGGACAGGCTGCATGTTGACATGTTAACAGACTGGTGGATCCATAGACAGACTAGTGGACTCACACAAATGGTGGATGTGTGGACAGGCTGCATGTTGACATGTTAACAGACTGGTGGATCCATAGACAGACTAGTGGACACACACAAATGGTGGATGTGTGGACAGGCTGCATGTTGACATGTTAACAGACTGGTGGATCCATAGACAGACTAGTGGACTCACACAAATGGTGGATGTGTAGACAGGCTGCATGTTGACATGTTAACAGACTGGTGGATCCATAGACAGACTAGTGGACTCACACAAATGGTGGATGTGTGGACAGGCTGCATGTTGACATGTTAACAGACTGGTGGATCCATAGACAGACTAGTGGACTCACACAAATGGTGGATGTGTGGACAGGCTGCATGTTGACATGTTAACAGACTGGTGGATCCATAGACAGACTAGTGGACTCACACAAATGGTGGATGTGTGGACAGGCTGCATGTTGACATGTTAACAGACTGGTGGATCCATAGACAGACTAGTGGACTCACACAAATGGTGGATGTGTGGACAGGCTGCATGTTGACATGTTAACAGACTGGTGGATCCATAGACAGACTAGTGGACTCACACAAATGGTGGATGTGTGGACAGGCTGCATGTTGACATGTTAACAGACTGGTGGATCCATAGACAGACTAGTGGACTCACACAAATGGTGGATGTGTGGACAGGCTGCATGTTGACATGTTAACAGACTGGTGGATCCATAGACAGACTAGTGGACTCACACAAATGGTGGATGTGTGGACAGGCTGCATGTTGACATGTTAACAGACTGGTGGATCCATAGACAGACTAGTGGACTCACACAAATGGTGGATGTGTGGACAGGCTGCATGTTGACATGTTAACAGACTGGTGGATCCATAGACAGACTAGTGGACTCACACAAATGGTGGATGTGTGGACAGGCTGCATGTTGACATGTTAACAGACTGGTGGATCCATAGACAGACTTGTAGACATGTCGACAGATTAGTGGACACAAAGCTGGACCGGTGGGTGAATATGTTGACTGACTGGTGGACACGTAGATAAACTGGTGAACATGTCGACATATGGAATGACTGGTTAACACGTACAGACAGGGGAACATGTAGATAGACTTGAAGGCATGTCGACAGACTGGTGAGTATATACACGATCGGGTTGACATATGCACAGATTGGTGGACATGTTAACAGACTACTAGACATGATGACAAACTAATAGACATTTAGACAGACGAGTGGCCGTGCAGAAAGTACTCAGATTTGTGGCAATGATTCAAAATTTTTACGGGGGGGAAATGAGATCATGCCAGTTTTCCCCCCGGTCCCCGGGGAAAAACTGCCATGGGGAAAATGGCTATATAACACCCCCATTACGACCCTCATAATTGCTTACATCCACTTATTTGGAACTGTGGTGATCTGTGGTGGATAGTTATCTCATTGGCAATCATACCACATTTTCTTATTTTTATATTGTCGGACACATACAATTTATATAAAATTGATTTTTTACAGAAGTATTGTCAGCGGTTATTTTGGAGGTCATAGTGTACGTCCACCCTTTTGACTTAAAAAAAATGAAATTTTGTTTATGAAAACTTCCCCAAAAAATTTGACTCGCGACTCTCGCCAGAAATTTTACCATTTTAGATAATAACACCCTCTTTCCTTTGACCCTGGATCCACATTTGATTGTAAGGCTATTATATTTTCATATCAATATAATATATATATTCTAGATTTCGTTTTGATTCGCTCTATTTGTTTGAAGTTGTATGTGTAACCTACAAATACATGAAATAGGTGATCTGTATCACAAACGTTAAATTACTTACTGCACGAAATGGATAAAACGAGAAAAGCTGACAAAAAATCCTTAGATTCTTTTTTTAATTCAGTAATGAACATAGTTGATATTCGTATTAAACATTTTAAAGAACATTTTACTCCTAACAACAACCATAATAGCCCTACTTCTCGTATCAAACATAAGCTAAAAGAACTCGCCAAGGAATTTGTTTTTGTCCCGGCTGATAAGGCTGCCAGTAATATCATTATTGTTTGACGTACATTTTACATTGAGGTTCTGCAAAAGGAAATCACGAATTCACCAACATTCAAACTGACTCCATTTTCGAAATTGACATCTGTAACAAACATAAACTTTTAGCTACCTCTTTACAAGCAGAACCAACTACAATGAAAGTTCCAACTATGTACTGGCTTCCGAAGCTGCATAAAACACCTTACAAATATAGATTTATTTCGTCTTCAAGCCATTGTTCCACTACTAAACTGTCTATTCTACTTACTAGTACACTTGGTACAACCAAAACCTGGTAATAAATTGTTCAAAATAAGGCCTTTGAAAATAGTGGAATTAATTACTTTTGGAGTGTCAAAAATTCGTTGGAAGTACTTGATAAATTGCATGCTTATATTGGTGATTTCGATTCTTTTCAAAGTTTTGATTTTTCTACCCTATATACCACTTTGCCTCATAATCTCATTAAAAAAAATCACACATCTAATTAAATGGGCATTTAAAAAGTCAGAATGCGAATATATATGTTCAAACTCTTTAAGGTCATTTGTTAGTAACAACAAACAAAAGAACTATGTCAATTGGACCTGCTTTGATGCGATAACTGCACTTGAATTTTTACTAGAAAACATTTTTGTTCTCTACGGAGATTCCGTATATCGTTAAGTTATCGGAATTCCAATAGGAACTAACTGTGCACCACTTATTGCGGACCTGTTTCTGTATTTTATGAGTTACAATTTATGACTAAATAAGCAAAGACCCATTGAAAAAACATCTGATACAAAATTTAATAACACTTTTAGATATTTGGATGATATTTTGTCTCTCAATAATGACGACTTCAGTATGTACACTAAAGAGATTTATCCTGGTGAACTGACTTTAAATAAAACTAATACTAACAATGAACACTGCCCTTTCCTGGATCTTGATATCTATATCTTTAACGGGAAGCTTAATACCAAAATTTACGATAAAACAGATGATTTTTCATTTCCTATTGTTAACTATCCATTTTTAGATGGTGACGTTCCCTTGGTACCATCTTATAGTGTTTATATATCTCAACTTGTTCGATTCGCTCGTGTATGTAACAACGTATTTGATTTTAACGAAAGAAATCTCTGTATTACTGAAAAATTAGTGCACCAGGGTTTTCGATATCACAAACTAGTCAAAACATTTACTAAATTTTATCATCGGTACAAGGACATCATTCGTATATATAAATCAACATGCAGACATCTTATACGTTCAGGTATTTCACATCCAATCTTTTATGGTAATATTCTATACAAAGCACAAAAATGTCATCATTCGCCTCAAAAGCTAACCAAACCTTTAAACAGACTTATTCAGAAGGGATATAGTTACGATACTGTTGTCAGGTCATTAAAGATGGCATACTTTGGAATTAATATTGATTCACTCATAGGGTCTTTGCATCGGAAATAAACACATTTATGGTATGATACTAAACCCCTAATGGGGGGGATTGTGCTTGCTTTTCATATGATGAAGACATAATCTTTCAATCAGTTTAATTGAGGTCTGGAGCTGGCATGTCAGTAACTGCTAGTAGTCCTTTGTTAATTTATGTATCATTGTCATTTTGCTTAGTCTCTACTGTTACCTATTCTGACATCGGACTCGGACTTCTTTAAAACTGAGTTTCACTGTGCGTATTGCTGTGTGTTGTTTATTCTACATTGGCTAGAGGTATAGGGGGAGGGTTGAGATCTCACAAAACATGTTTAACCCCGCCGCATTTTTGCGCCTCTCCCAAGTCAGGAGCCTCTGGCCTTTGTTAGTCTTGTATGTTTTTTTTAAATTTTAGTTCATTTATATGTTTCGGAGTTTAGTGTGACGTCCAATATTACTGAACTAGTACACATTTTTGTTTAGGGACCAACTGAAGCCCGCCTCCGGGTGCGTGATTTTCTCGCTGTGTTGAAGACCCATGGTGGCCTTGGGCTGTTTTCTGCTCTTTGGTCGGGTTGTTGTCTCTTTGACACATTCCCCATTTCCATTCTCAATTTTATATATCTTTTTTTCGATACTGATTGTTATCTCTGCAAGTTGACTCAGACCTTGTGCATCTTATCAACATGTTACCTTACTGAATAAAACATTTCCCGCTGGACACTTAGTTACAAATAAAGTAGTTAATCCATAATTTCACAAACGTGTGTACTTTGTTTAGACTATTAATTATGCGCTTTCGACAAATGTTTAATTTTTCTGTCCTTTTGTTTCCGATTGATTTTGTTTTGTTTGATTTAATGTTTATTTCTAAACGCTAGACACCGATATTAGAATAAGATTTGCAACTTTAAGTTTTAATAATACTTTTTTTAAGGTTTGATCAAAAATCATTGCAGTCAAGTCGTCATAATTTTTGTTTAGCCCACACGGTTGTCACATTTTTTAGGTTCAATCTTTTACAATAAGTATTCGTAAAATTGATAACACATTAAAAACGTATTATTTTGAACGCATGTATGGTTGGATTTTAACAAACTATGAGCTGAAAAAAAAAGAATTGTTTGAATGTATTTGTCTATTTGATCTTTGTCTTCTTTTGTTTCTTGCTTTATTTTATCCTGTTGTTATCATGTATAATTATATTTTTACAATTCAATTTGCTTCTATTTGTCCTTGTGCTACTTTGTCTGTAAGGACATTTGTTTTGTTCAGCTGATGAGAGTTTTTATATAACCTCATTTGCATTCAGTAAAGTTGTAGTGAAAAAGGAAACACCGAAGACATTTATCGAATTCACAAGTTACAGTGGAGATCACTTCTAACCTCTCATCAAATCTGTCAGGAGAACTGTTCTAGAACAGTATGTATAACTGTCATCCTGACACCTTTTAGACAGTTCTAGCTAGAACAGATTTGGTCAGTTCTACCTAGAACTGATTTAGACAGTTCTACCTAGAACTGATCCTGACAGTTCTACCCTAGAACAGTTTTAGACAGTTCTACCTAAACTGACCAAATCTTTGGTCAGTTCTACGACTAGAACAGTTCTACGACTAGAACAGTTCTACGATTAGAACTGATTTGGTCAGTTCTACGGCTAGAATTGATTTAGTCAGTTCTATCCATAGAACAGTTTTAAGAACTCTTTGTCTTAAATATAAATAAGTCAAAAGAATATACTATATATTATTAAAAATTCTCATCACAGCACTGTTTTAACATTTCTCGTTTCCTCGGTCGCGGTTTTATAGCGGAAATTTTGTTACGATGGATGTCGATGGAGGAGAGTGGCAAAACAAATAATTAGGTCTTTCCACTTTTCTGTGGAAAGACCTATTGTATTTGTTCTGATTATTATTTTTTTTTCTTCCGCCAAACTTTGTTCTTGCGATAATTTTTTGTTTCGCAATATGTGGCTTTGATATTTCTTATGTTGTATGGTACAGCCGAACAATTTCCTTAGTAAGAGTTATCTCCCAATTCACTGTTTATCAAGTGTATGCATCTCCTTTGTAACACAAAAAGATAACGACAAAATTCTTTTTCTAAATTGTTTGTTACATCCTCAGGAATTTTTGGCTAATTTGGATTGAAGCGATCCAGTGAGATCTTATAGGAGTTATCTGCCTTTACCAAATAAATTTGTCGTTTTGTTTTTGTAATTCATAAACCGTAAGCCGTATCAAAAAAATTTGACCAAAATGTTAGTCACAACATGATATATAACTGGAAAGTTTTTGTCGAAATGGCACGTGTCATTGTTTTACGGGTTCCATGCAACTGAAACGATAAAATTAACAAAATTTACTAACTATAGCCTCATACTTTGCAGCTATCATGATGTATACATGCATTTTATCTTAATTAATCAACCAAGGTCCACCTCCTCCACACAGCCCCTCCCCCTTTTTTTTTTTTTTTTTGAGGAATCCCATTTCGACTTGAAGTTCAGTCCTGTACATTTTACTGTTAAAATGCAATCCTTCTTATGTACGAACTTCTTAAATAGAAATTCATCCCTGCAAAAATCTGCTCCAATTCATGTATTTTCTGAAATTAATCGATAAACGTTTGGTTGATAGCATTATTTTTGCCGTTAGGCGCGGTCCGCTTGATTGGGAAATTAAATTCAATGACGTAGAAATGGCTCCCAAGTTCGAAAATATTACTGAAATCCTACAATCAAATTTCTAAACATGGATTAAAATACAAATTTGTGCTCCAGTAAACATGTGTACGTAAATGCATGCATGATAGGACATCAAGGACCTGTAAATAATAAAACCAATAGTGATCGTGTTACTCTGATCGATACACATGTGCTCTGTTCAACGGTCTCCCTTGAAGAGATATTAATACTCCAGACATATATATATATATATATATATATATATTCGAGCGTCACGTGACTTCACTACACCATCTTGCGCGCGGACCTAAATTTAGAATAAAACATTTCATATCCAAATAAGGAAAATGAAACTTCCAAGATAAAATTTACTCCGTTTTCCTACAAATTCAAACAAACTGCGTACACAACAAATAGATGAAAAATGGAAGTCCGAGGTAACATAGAAACTAGAGAAAATTTATAAACGAATGATGCTAGGATCAATTTTTATGAGGACATCTCAGGCGTCCGTTTGGCTGTGCGGGATGTATAAGTACGCAGTCACGTTCGGTCAGAATATAGGCGTTATTTAAGTTAGCTGCGTCGCACTGAGAAGCTAGGTGCCATGCAATCAATCAATCAATCAATCAATCAATCGACCGACCAACCAACCAACCAACCAACTAATCACGCATGCAGGTGTCTTGTCCATGTGTTTAATAGAGGATAAGGGATCATCTTTTGTTTTTTAGCATGTTCCTACAGTCTAGGTCCAATGTGGTTTTTTTTGCAAACCAACCAACCAACCAACCCATCCATCGATCGATCAATCAATCAATTATGTTTTAAAGGGGAAAGACCGCCGCTAACAATTGTTTACAAAACAATTGATTTATATTTTTATGAAATATTTGTACTTACAGGTGTGACGGGATTGCTTCCCTTAGTAAATCTGGTAGATACTTAGTCAGCCGTAAGCGGTTGAGCTAAGGAAGTACTTCTTTAGCTCAGTCGGTTAACGCGCTGCCTTGTAACACAGAGGTCCCGGGTTCGAGTCCCGGTGGAGACAATCGATTTTGTAAAAAGAATCACGCTCTCCGGTTACACAAGTAAAGAAAATACCAAACTTCATTATTTAGAGTTTATAATGAACGACTGGCGATATTCTGACGGGAAAGGGTGACCGTTTTTGTGGATGGAACATGCTTTTGACAATAAGCTTGTTACCGTTTTGATCGAGGTCACAGTTTGTTTACATTCTTTATAACTATTTTATTTTTTAACCCTTTCTTGTGTATGCTTTTGATGGTCCTTTTAATTCTGTTGACAGTTATGATTTTTCTACTCTCTTCACTTCCACACAATCTTATCAAGAAAAGTTTTCATATTCAATTAAATGGTCTTTTGAAAATCTCATTACAAATTTATTTGCTGTAACTGTTTAAAGCCTTTTTCTGTAACGAAAAGGAAAGTATGCTAGATACACTTACTGGAAATGTGAAGATATGATTGAAGCTTTAAATTTTCTCCTGGACAACATATATGTACGTTTCGGCGATAAAGTGTATCGACAGGTAGTAGGTATTCCTATGGGCACTAACTGCGCCCCTTTAATAGCAGATTTATTCCTGTATTGCTATGAATCTCAGTTTATGACCAAACTCAGTAAAGACACGTCATTGTTACATTTGGTTGATATATTCAACAATACCTTCCGTTATCTAGATGATATTTTTTCGTTAAATAATCCAGAGTTCTCTAAATATACTACCGAAATTTACCCAATAGAACTTACTTTAACTAAATCTAACATAAACAGCAGTAGTTGTCCTTTTCTGGACTTGGACATTTCAATCTCTAAAGGAAAACTCCATACGAAAATTTACGACAAAAGAGACGATTTTTCATTCCCTATTGTTAATTTTCCTTTTTTAGACGGCGATGTTCCTTTGGCTCCATCATACGGTGTGTATATATCCCAACTCGTTCGTTATGCCTGTGTGTGTAGTGATGTCATAGATTTTAACGAACGTAATCAATGCATCACTGGTAAATTATTAAGTCAGGGATTTCGTTACCATAAATTACGTAAAACTTTTGCTAAGTTCTTTCATAGATACAAAGATTTGATTAGTAAATTTGGCTGTACCTGTAGAAAACTGATTAAAACGGTATTTCACATCCTAAATTTTACGGTAATATTGTACTTAAAGAAATCACTATGTGAATGTAAACTCATCGAACCTTTAAATAAATTTATTAGTTCAGGTTATCTTACCAATGTTGTAATTAGATCTTTGAATATAGTTTACATTGGCACTAATATCGATTTTGTCATCACAAATTAAAAATGACTAAATTTGTATCAAACGGGATGTTTAAAGACACACCCACGTTCATTTTGATCTATAAAGAGGTTAAACTCCTAACTATCCTACTGTCTGTCGATACATTTATTTTGGCATTGCACAAGTCATGTCTTCTTTGACTATTGTTAAAATACTAAATCCCTGGGATGTGTTTTAGTTGATTTTAGTCTCTGATGCATGAATTATTATTGTTCTGGCTTTTAACTAGCTGTAACTCGTTTAAAGTACTTTCTTGTTTATTTGACCTGTTGATACTAATTGTAACTTTTTTGTTATTTAATGTTATTCAGGGTTATATCTGGTCTATATACCAGCTTTGATAAGTGTTTGGTACTAATATAAATTTCCAGTACTATGAACATCAAAATTATTTATTTTGTAAAATATTTCCTTTCTCTATTGTAACTGGTATACCTAACAACAAAATTATTTTCATTTACCTGTGTTTAAAGTTATTGCAAATGGCTGATATTTTGTTCGAGCATATTGTTTTTCTTAAATTGTTTAACATTTCATACCGATATAACATGTTACTTTTATCATTCTCCTAGTTATTTATTTTATATTTACATTGTATCATAGGTCAAATTTATTTGTTCAGTGTATGTTCAATGGTGTTAATATGTCCTTTGATTGAGTTAAGCTATTTCAGTTGATATTTTATAGTGTGTCTTTCGTTACACTATTGTTTCAGAAAAGGGTGAAGTTTGGTACCATTAAAACGTTTCGCACACCTGTCCTAAGTCAGGAATCTGATGTTCAGTAGTTGTCGTTTGTTGATGTGGTTCATAAGTGTTTCTCGTTTCTCGTTTTTATATAGATTAGACCTGGTTTTCCCGTTTGAATGGTTTTACACTAGTAATTTTGGGGCCCTTTAAGCTTACTGTTCGGTGCGAGCCAAGGCTTCGTGTTGAAGACCGTATTGACCTATAATGGTTTACTTTTATAAATTTTGACTTATGAATCTCATGGGCACTCATACCACATTTTCTTATATTAATAGTTATTTTATCAGGTCCAAACAATAATATACTATGTGTTAGTAATCTCTGCCCCATCCCACTCAAACTATCTGTGAGGGGGTAATGTAGGGAAGAGGATGTTTCATCAGAGTTTACGAAATGTTAAATTAGCTGATCACAGTTCACAGGAAATACAACAAAACTGTTGTTTAACACCACCTTCATAACTGTTTACGAAAACGACGATTTAAAACCTTCATCACGGAAAGCGTTGATAAAATTTAAAACTTATATACTTGTTTACTATCCGTGGAAGGTAGTTATCATTGATACTCGACCTTTCCATGGAGTAAACAAGTGCCTGTTTTGAATATATACATGATATACGTCCCTGTCTCGAAAACAAGTCACGAAAAATGCACTATTATCACAAGTAATTGATAATACACATGAAAAACAAATCACTGAATGCAAAATTCCATGATCACGAAGGACAAAATAACCCATCGGCCCCTCAGTCAACTCTACTTTAACTGACAAATCTTTATCAACATAAACAGACCAGTAGTTGTCATTTAGAACTGTTCTACAATCCTGACAGGTTTGGTCAGTTCTACGGCTAGAACAGTTTTAGACAGTTTGCTGATAGTTCTACGGTTAGAACTGATTTGGTCAGTTCTGCTGACAGTTCTACGACTAGAACTGATTTGGACATACCTAGAACAGTTTTACGACCCTAGAACTGATCCTGACAGTTCTACCTAGAACTGATTTGGTCAGTTCTACCTAGAACTATTCTGTTACAGTTCTAGGGTAGAACTGTTCTAGGTAGAACTGTTCTAGACAGTTTAGAACAGTTCTATGACAAATTATTCTGACAGTTCCGTCTAATGAGAGGTTAGAAGTGATCTCCACTGTAAGTCATTGAACACACAATAGTTGGTACTGGTAAATTTTCAAAAGTTACTATGAATTTTAAAAAAATCCTCAACAAAATATAAACACAATCTCGTTCGTTATGCCCAAAAGCTAACTTAAAAAAATACAGAAGTGTGTAGGTGAGTCATCCTTTTGTCATGAAACATAGATTTTAGCAACGAATAGAGTTGACGCCGGCCATCTTCCAAATCCCGCAAAGCATTATGACGTATTGTTTATTGTTACGTAACGTCAAAATACCGTTGGCCTTTGGGCCTATGCCGTAGGCCGGATCTATAGGCCGTATCCAGTCAAATTCACAGCTGAATGCGCCATTGCTTTTCAAAGAAACAAACATCGTACTATGCATGCTTTTCAATGGAAAATGTGACGTCACAATGCATTCTAAATAGCACGAAAACACATAACACGAGGATACATTCGGTTCACATGCACGTTGACATCGATGTGTAAGACATAAAAACTACAATGTCAAAAATGTCTTTCCTTCGGAATTTATGTTCAAATAGGGTTTCATAAGGGTGACAAAACGTTGGACTTAAAATAGTTTTAAAGGAGACGTGACACGATTTTTAATTTTGTTTTTTATAATTAAATTAATAAATAATAGTATTAAAACATGTTCTGTACAATTTTGCTGGTCAAAACCTGATCAATCGGATTTTTAGGTCGAAGAATCCAGCGCGTGTCATAATGAATGATTTTAATTAGATAACTATCACGTGATCGTGCTTACGTCAGTGGTTACAAGCTGGGAAAATGTCTCTAACTGGACGATGTCGATACACTATGGACGGTATTGACAGCACTTTTCCCGATTACTGACAAACTACAAAGACAATTGACCTCATCCATTTGAGCCATTGTGTGTGGAAAATAACCAAGAAAAGGATATTAATTATTCATGCGAAGTGTCCAACAACGACGATTTTTCGGACAATACCAATCGGATTGTTACCATACATATGGGTTTGTCTGATCATTTTTTTTTTTTTTATTTAAATAGAACTACTTTAAATCATGATTGAAAATATAAATTTCTAATTATTGATGATCAAATTGTTCTTTTTTCTCTCTGTTACGGTAATGATATAATTATGTGTGCACCAGAAGCAGAAAAAAACGAAAGTAAAAGTCAAACTAGGCGTTCGCAAAGGGTCATTTTTTATTTTATTTTTTTGGTTACGTAGAGACATCTAACAGGTATAAATTATCACCAAAAGATATGCTTCTAATTTTTTGGTTGGAAACCATACATCACATTTGTAAAGTGACAAAAATTAGTTTATTTACGTCTCACCTTATGTATATAATTACACAATACAAAACATTTATTGAGGCTGTTGTTTTAGTAATTAAATTTTGACACCTATAGCATACTTAACCAGGTCAAAGGTCAGAAGGCACCTGTAGTATGGTTTAGTCACGTGTCATTTCTTTTCCCCAATTGGATATTTTGCATCAAAGAAAAGGTAAGAATTAGTATATATACAAACATTTCTAGCCGTCAGTGAAATTTGTTCTCAGTGGACCAGTGGAATAACCTGTCTCTTGACTTCAGATTTAACAGGTGAAGGCAAGGACTCCCAGGTCTGAATGTTTTTCATGTTTTCAGTCGGATTTAAATAATGAGAACTTGAACCATATGCGAGGAGAAAACTATAGTAGGGGTCGGTAGAAGTAGAAGCTAAACTTAGGAACGGTCATTGTTTATCAGATGAGGGTATGTTCAAATTTTCACCACATAATGACCCCTCCCTTACCACATAGCTTCAAAACTTTGACCCCAAACAAAAATTCAATATAAGAATGTAAAAGTACTTAAAGCGCGGAAATCACTATGATTCACTTACCAATGTTGTAATTAGATCTTTGAATATAGTTTATTCTCGTATCTATAAAGAGGTTAAACTCCTAACTATCCTACTGTCTGTCGATACATTTATTTTGGCATTGCACAAGTCATGTCTTCTTTGACTGTCCATGACGTTAAAATACTAAATCCCTGGGATGTGTTTTAGTTGATTTTAGTCTCTTGCATGATTTTTATTATTTTGTTCTGGCTTTTAACTAGCTGTCAGTAATTTCAAATCGTATGTTTATTTGACCTGTTTACTAAGACTTGCAATCTGGTCTATATACCAGCTTTGATAAGTGTTTGGTACTAATATAAATTTCCACTTCGTACTATGAACATCAAAATTATATAAAAATATTTCCTTTCTCTTTGTAACTGTACACGTATACCTAACAACAAAATTATTTTCATTTACCTGTGTTTAAAGCAAATGGCTGATATTTTGTTCGAGCATATTGTTTTTCTTAAATTGTTTAACATTTCATACCGATATAACATGTTACTTTTATCATTCTTCCCTTAGTTTATTTATTTTATATTTACATTGTATCATAGGTCAAATTTATTTGTTCAGTGTATGTTCAATGGTGTTAATATGTCCTTTGATTGAGTTAAGCTATTTCAGTTGATATTTTATAGTGTGTCTTTCTATGTTGTGATGTTACACTATTGTTTCAGAAAAAGGGTGAAGGTTTGGTACCATTAAAACGTTTAAACCCGCTGCATTTGTTTGCACCTGTCCTAAGTCAGGAATCTGATGTTCAGTAGTTGTCGTTTGTTGATGTGGTTCATAAGTGTTTCTCGTTTCTCGTTTTTTATATAGATTAGACCGTTGGTTTTCCCGTTTGAATGGTTTTACACTAGTAATTTTTGGGGCGCTTTATAGCTTACTGTTCGGTGTGAGCCAAGGCTCCGTGTTGAAGACCGTACTTTGACCTATAATGGTTTACTTTTATAAATTTTGACTTGGATGGATAGTTGTCTCATTGGCACTCATACCACATTTTCTTATATCTAATTAGTTATTTTATCAGGTCTGAGATTACTATAACAATAATATACTATGTGTTATAGTAATCTCTGTATCCCACCCAAACTATCTGTGAGGGGGGTAATGTAGGGAAGAGGGATGTTTCATCAGAGTTTACGAAATGTTAAATTAGCTGATCACAGTTCACAGGAAATACAACAAAACTGTTCACCAAAAAACAATAGTTTAACACCACCTTCATAACTGTTTACGAAAAACGACGATTTAAAACCTTCATCACGGAAAACGTTGATAAAATTTAAAGACTTATATCACAGGCACTTGTTTACTATCCGTGGGAAGGTAGCTCCTACTATACATTGATACTCGACCTTTCCATGGATAGTAAACAAGTGCCTGTGACTTATAAAGAATATATACATGATATACGTCCCTGTCAAATTGAATATCGAAAACAAGTCACGAAAAAGCACTATTATCACAAGTAATTGATAATACATTCATGAAAAACAAATCACTGACATGCAAAGCTTCCAACTTCAAACGAGACCTGAAATTGCGAAACCCAATCACCCCTCATCTGTCAGACTCTGAGGACTGTTAACTTTGACAGGAGGCATTTTGCGTGTGGTACACCTGTGACCAGTATGATGCCCTAACTGCAGTGACGTCATTTAGAACTGTTCTACAATCCTGACAGGTTTGGTCAGTTCTACGGCTAGAACAGTTTTGACAGTTCTGCTGATAGTTCTACGGTTAGAACTGATTTGGTCAGTTCTGCTGACAGTTCTACGACTAGAACTGATTTGGACAGTTCTACCTAGAACAGGACAGTTCTACCCTAGAACTGATCCTGACAGTTCTACCTAGAACTGATTTGGTCAGTTCTACTTAGAACTGATTCTGACAGTTCTACTTAGAACAGTTCTAGGGTAGAACTGTTCTAGGTAGAACTGTTCTAGGACAGTTTAGAACAGTTCTATGACAAATTATTCTGACAGTTCCGTCTAATGAGAGGTTAGAAGTGATCTCCACTGTAAGTCATTGAACACATCTTTTCAATAGTTGATACTGGTAAATTTTCAAAAGTTACTAATGAATTTAAAAAAAAATCCTCAACAAAATATAAACACGACATCTATTTTTTATTAACTGAACATAAAGAATTGCATTATACATGTACCAAGCTATCAGGTTGTTGCCAAAAGCTAATAAAAAAATAAGTCCTTCTTAAAGTGTAGGACTAAAGGGAAAGAAAGTCATCCTTTTTCGTTTTTCTTTTTCGTTAGAATAACTTTTTGAATACAGATAAAGTAGTTTATTTAAAGATAAACATAGGTAATATTAGAACAAAGTTGCAACATATTTGTTCGTCGTGTAAATACTTTCATCATATCTAAAGAGAACAGTAAATAAAAATAAACTATTGGCGACGAGTGTATATCTAGCACTCTTATTGGTTAACTCTGGTTGATATTTAATTATGGTTAATTAATTTTTCTGGTTGCAAAACCCAAAACCACGGAGTTGGAATAGAGTTGACGCCGGCCATCTTCCAAATCCCGCAATCTATCATTATGACGTATTGTTTATTGTTACGTAACGTCAAAATACCGTTGGCCTTTGGGCCTATGCCGTGGCACTCAAAGTAGTGTTTTTGAATAGGCCGGATCTATAGGTCGTATGGCAGAGAATCCAGTCAAATTCACAGCTGAATGCGCCATTGCTTTTCAAAGAAACAAACTAAATGTTTATCGTCAGATCATATATTTTCGTACGTCATTATGATATGAATTCGTACTATGCATGCTTTTTCAATGGAAAATGTGACGTCACAATGCATTCTAAATAGCACGAAAACCCATAATACGAGGATACATTCGGTTCACATGCACGTTGACATCGATGTGTAAGACATAAAAAACTACAATGTCAAAAAATGTCTTTCCTTCGGAATTTATGTTCAAATAGGGTTTCATAAGGGGTGACAAAACGTTGGACTTAAAATAGTTTTAAAACTTTTTAAGATACGTATTATTTTTTCTTCTTCTATAGATTATATATAATCTTAGTTTATCTGTGAAAACAGAAGAAAAAAAAATAGCAGACAATTTCGCGTAATCTTCAATGTATTTGTTTCATGACGGCCAAGGACGGCCAATTTGAGTTATATTTTCTTTCATAATAAGACACATGGTTAAGAGATAAAAAAAGACATCACATCATTTCTGACTCAAACGGCAAGTGAGAAACAGAAAAGAGAAAATTTTCCAAATTGCCGCCAATTTCAATTTTCCGCGAAATTAACGCAACTTCAGAATGGCGGGCTTTAGTATCAGTCACATTGTTGTCTTTAGAAAGTAGCAACAACGGTCGTTTCTAAGGGCTTGCTTTCCGACTGTCTAGGCTAACGACAAGGTAAGAAATCAGACTTGTATGCTCTGTGGTATTTTATTTTCTAGATAAATGGAATGGAAATGATAAATATGGTCTCCTTGCTTTGAATTATCAAACAGGTATTGAAGTAAAGGTATATACTAAATACCTAGGATCGTTCGAATCAGTTGCATAATACACAAACAGCTTCTTAATAGACGTATTTAAACTTGTATGCAAATTTGTCCGCCATTACGTAAAATCATACAGGTTCCCGTAAACTTTGACATCATAATTCAAAACATTTGACGTCACAATTAAAAAGTGATTGTTGCCTGAATTGTTGCCTGACCGCAAAAGGTGATTCGGAGTAGATCTAAGGTCATTCGGAGGCAAAATATAGCTAAATACCAAAAGTGTAAAGACGTTTATTGATATTGTGCGTGATATTATCCTATCCAGTGTTTCCTTTTTTTCACAGCTCAAATGGTTACTGTTGGCTGATTACAACAGTATAAAATTTGCTAAAATGCTATACTGTGCAACTGTTTTGATGTTCGGATGTATTATGTTGTCGTCTGCTTGCAAACTTTCCATTTCCGGTTATAAAGGGAAACTGGTCAGTAATCAAAGACTAGAACAGAGAATCCTGAAAGTCGAGGAAACGCTGACAAAAACACTTAAAAGTCAAGAGAAGATGCTAAAAAAAATGATGGGAAAGACACGTATAGGTATGGAAAAAATGGAATATGAATCACATGCCATTTTTATTTCTTTCAGAAATTGACTGGGAATTTACATCTGTGAGACTTTTGTACCAAGTCATTGCCGAGAGCTTCGTGTACTCAACAATTTTTTTTATTGGGATAATGTTTTATTGACTCCAAATTTCATATTTTTAATGCAGATAAGAAATTAGTTGAAGAAATTAACCATAGTCTCAAAATACCATTTCACCATACCAAGGACGTATATTAGATGTTAGTTATACGTCCTTGGCCATACCTGGGACATATATTTACCTTGGTATAATAGTCCCAGGCCATATCTAAAAAAAAAGTTGTTGTTGGTGGCAGATTTTTTTGGTTATATCGGTTAACTTATTCACAATCTTTTTATACTATTGTAGAGACACCGGTCTATTTTTATTCTCTATGGAATTTTACCATAAGATTCAATACCACAAAAGGAAGGTTGGGATTGATTTTAGGGGTTATGGTACCAACAGTTAAGGAATTAGGGGCCAAAAGGGGCCAAAATAAGCATTTTGTAACTTCCAGACATAACTTGTGTGTTAGTGTATGGATCTCTCTGACTTTGTACCACAAGGTTCCATATCACAAAGGGAATGCTGGGATTGATTTTGGGGGTAATTGCCTCAAAATTTTAGGAATTAGGGGCCAAAAGGGCAAAAACAAGCATTTTCTAGTTTCATGACAATAACTTGTGTGTAAGTGCATGGATCTTTCTGAAATTGTACTACAAGGTTCCATATCACAAAGGAAAAGCTGGAATTGAGTTTGGGGTAATTGCCTGAAACGTTTAGGAATTAGGGGCCAAAAGGGGCCAAAATAAGCATTTTCTAGTTTCCAGACAATAACTTGTGTTCAAGTGTATGGATCTCTCTGAAATTGTACTGCAAGGTACCATACCTCAAAGGAAGGCTGGGATTGAGTTTGGGGTGATGAATCATAAGGGGTTCAAAAATTTAGGGGGATTTTTTTTTTCCTTTTTTCTTTAAAATTTTCCATTTAAGTTGGTTATTTCTGATTTATATTTAAAAGCAAATAATAATGATATGGCAGGAGATACACACCAAACAGGATGTGTAAATTATTATATAATAAGTATTGTGCAATAGCAAGAAATTTTCAATTGCACAGTATTGCGCAATAGCAAGAAATCTTCAATTGCACAGTATTGCACAATAGCAAGAAATATCCAATAGCACAATATTGCGCAATAGCAAGAAATTGTCAATTGTACAGTATTGTGCAATAGCAAGAAATATTCAATTGCACAGTATTGCGCAATAGCAAGAAATATTCAATTGCACAGTATTGTGCAAAAGAAGATACTTTGTATAAATTGCTTATTTCTTGACCAATTTCAATGGGGTTTTATTCTTGAACTCTTGGGGTTCTTTAATATGCTGAATCTAACCTTGTATTAAGTTTTCGGATTTTGGGCCCCGTTTTTAAATTGGTCCACATTGAGGTCCAAAGGGTCCAAAATTTCATCAAAAATTGAATTCTTGGGGTTCTTTGATATGCCGAATCTAACCGTGTATTTAGATTCTTAATTTTTGGTCCCGTTTTCAAATTGGTCTATATTAAGGTCCAAAGGGTCCAAAATTAAACTTAGTTTGATTTTAACAAAAATTGAATTCTTAGGGTTCTTTGATATGCTGAATCTAAACATGTATTTAGATTTTTAATTATGGGCCCAGTTTTCAAGTCGGTCCAAATCGGGGTCCAAAATTAAACTTTGTTTGATTTCAACAAAAATTGAATATATGGGGTTCTTTGATATGCTGAATCTAACCATGTATTTAGATTTTTGATTTTTGGGCCCTGTTATCAACTTTGTCCACATTGAGGTCAAAAGGGTCCAAAATTAAACTTTGTTTGATTTCATCAAAAATTGAACTCTTGGGGTCTTTGATATGCTGAATCTAACCATGTATTTAGATTTTGGATATTGGACCATAATAGGTGAATGTCCAATTTAAATTTTTTAAGTTCTTAGACCACATTCATTCTGTGTCAGAAACCTATGCTGTGTCCAATATTTAATCACAATCCAAATTCAGAGCTGTATCAAGCTTGAATGTTGTGTCCATACTTGCCCCAACTATTCAGGGTTCAACGTCTGCGGTCGTATCAAGCTGCGCCCTGCGGAGCATTTTATTGTGTTTTATAGACACCTGTCTACTTTTGAAGTTTGTACGTTTTTTCTACTATACACACTGTATGTTTTTTTCTTTTGGTTGTTGCGTGAACCCCTGAGGGTTCACGTATATATATTGGTTGTGTTTGTAGTCTTTCGGAATATCGGAAGTCTCTACTCTCTTTTCGGAAAACATCTGGTTTTTTTTTTGTTTCTATGGCCACCTGCGTATTATGTAATTGATCTAATGAATCCTATTCATTAGCGATTTACCACAGGCACTTGCCTCTGAAAAAAAATTAATTCTTTATAAACCTTAATATATAACACAAGGTACTTAAGGGCATACGATACAGTTTCGATCCCATAATGAATTTTTTACGAAAATTTGCATACAAGCTATTTTTCACCTAAGCAATTCAAATATGTAATAAAAAATATACCTTCATGTGCTACTTTAAGAGATAAAAGGGGTCACATTTTAGACATTTACTCAAAATTTTGTTTTTGCGGACATTTCTTTCCTTTGGATAGACACACCTAACTTTTTTGTTTCAACAGATAAACACAAGCGGATTTTTGTAGAAACATTATGAAAATCTCCTTTACATAAATATGCTCTTAATATGTACAACAGTTCTTTGGAAATAATTAATTTTTAACAAAGTTTCAGGAGTTTAGGAAAAAAAACGCATTGTTTGCGCTATATTTATCAAATTAAAAAAAATTTCAATATTGACTTTTTCATAAAAATTGGTACAAATAATCCTCAAACAAAATCAAACTTAATGCCATTTTAAAAAAGAGGGGTCCATGTACTCGTTTTCAAGTTAAATCAGTTTAAATCATAAAAAACAGTCGAAAAATGCAGCTTTTCCCGATATGTCACAGTTTGACGTCGCGAAATTAACATTTTACGTTAGCAACGACATAACCTCCGAATTTGTAACTGTATCGTATGCCCTTAGCAATGACGTCTGTGGCATGAACGGAATTTTTTGTATGATACAAGCTCTAGATTATTTTTTTTTTTCATTTGAAATTTTGGTAGAAGGTCAATTTCGACGTGTACTTTGGAAATATGTAAAAAAAATAACGATACTTGAAATTTTGGTAGAAGGTCAATTTCGACGTGTACTTTGGAAATATGCTTCCTGACTTACTTTTGAGATAATTTGGTTTGAAATTTGCATATTTGAAGGAAAAACCCTGAAATTTCATAAATAAGGACTTTTAAGGAAAGTACCAATGCTTTTGAACGAACAGTCATAATTTAACCGTTTTTTTTGTAAAATGTTCCCTTGATCCATGGCATCAGCATGATGTAACAAGTTAACGGTTGAAATAAATAATTATATCCTAAATTCTTTTAATACAAGTGAAATAAAGAAGTTGAAAATATTTTTGCGTCTACACAGAAGTGCAGAAAAAATTCTATCGTTGATTTTTCTTAAAATTTTGGCGGAGCGTTCTTGAAACAGAACTTGATCGATTGCAAAAGAAAAACTGGGGTCCATGTGCTTGTTTTTCAATAAAAGCAATAAACCTTAATTTTTATTGGACGTTTGCCAATAAGGCGCCAAACTACGTTGGAATAAGTTTTATTCACAACAACGTCGTGAAATCTTTCCGCCGTTCACTACTACGTTGTCAATTTCAGTTGTAGAGCCAGCCCAAGTGTTTTTTTAAACCAATGATATTAATCATGAAAATTAATAAAGCTGGCTCCTCGTAAAATAGCATCATATTTGCCAAACCTTTATGAATTGTTACGAAACTAGGATAGAAAAAGTATTCTAGTAAATTACTTTTAGAAAAGAAATGTTCGGAAACAAAACAGCTAGATATATTTAATAAAAAAATTAATTTGCATCTCTGTCCGACATTTGTCATACAATTCATGTAGACAACACAGCTTGAACATAGTTTTAATTATTCAAAAGGCCCCGACATGACAAAATGTGCAACAATAATTAAGTAAGGGGGATGATATAAAAATAAGGACATGTGGCATGATTGCAAAAGAGACAACTATCAACCATAGTTCAAATGACGAAGATAAACGCTATTAAAGGTCACCCTAAGGCCTCCAACACAAAAAAAAAAAAAAGAAAAAGAAAAAGCCACACCGTATAGTCAGCTTTAAAAGGCCCCGACATGAAAATGTGAAATAATTCAAACAAGAAAACTAACGACCTACTCTATAGGCATTACATGAACACAAAATCATACCCACATTAAATCGGGTCAGCTAAGTCCATTACAGTGTAGTATAACATTTCATACAGCAGTCGATATTAGAGCATGAAATTTAATGATTCTGTGTCAATAGATAAGTTACCTAAGCTTGTCTTCATGGTATTTTTTTTTATTACGGTACATATAATTATTGAATTACTTGTCTGTATTATACCTTCAATCTAGGAGTGAGTGCAACCACATTGTTTGTCCGGTCCAACAAATATTTTGTTTCTTATCTGAGAAACTACTTTACAAAAAGACTTCGTATTTGGTCAGTAACTTAACATCAAAGAGTTGCAACTCTGGTCTGTCAAATACCTAATTCCTGTGTGCCGATTTTTCTCTCTCAATATGTACATAGAGGATATGCTTAGCACATCAACGGGTGCGTTTTTGTTTTTAGTCTATAATACGTGGCTTATAAATGAGACATTTTAACTGACAATTCTTCTTCATACACTTATATATTCCACGGGTTAACTTCTAAAAATGCCGTTAAACTCTTTAATGTACCTTTTCAAAGTCAGGAACAGTAAGATGCACTGTCATTATTTATTACGTTTTATTTTTTTTTTTTTTGTCATTTTGTTGATAATCTCTGTTAAATTTATCCGTACAATTCTCATTACGATGTAGAGTTAGCCAAATGGTGAAGTTACTATATAAATTACTTATTTTTTTAATTTTTTTTTTTGTGTAGTTGGGTTTCTGTCTCTCGACGTCTTATGTTTTTCATATCTCTTATTCATTTCCTATATGAAATAACAGACATACAAAATTAAGAATGTGGATTTGATTTTTTCCCATTCGAAGTTAATATTGTTGACTTCCTTATTAATGAATAAATAAATTTGGTGTATTTACTGTCTTCTGATTGGTTAAAAGTATTACGTTTATTTTCAATGTTGTCAATTTTTATGGCGACACGCCCACTCTGACGTTGTGTATTCATACGCCAACATGTGTGTATGCTGTTATTGTTAATATAAATAATATAAATAGTTCTTTGAGCCTTATTTTTGATAGAAATTTATTTATAATGAATGGCAATAATTTATTTTGAATTTATTGAACCATAAAATTAATTTTTGACTCTTCACATTTAACATAATCCGCTTCGCGGATTATTCGCGGATTATTCAATGTGAAGAGTCAAAAATTAATTTTATGGTTCAATAAATTCAAATAAATAATAGCCATTCATTAAATAAATATAACAATTCTCGTGATTTGGCCGATTTTCATTGTAGGTACTTTTTGTTAAATTCGCGCAATCGGGATTATGACGTCAGTGGATTTCCGCAAATGTGACTACATCTAAAGCGACGTCGCGAAATGTAATCGTTCTTATTAGAAACATCGCGAAATTACAACGTTCTGATTAACAACGTCGCGAAAACAACACGAACAGTTTTGAAAACGTTATTATCTGCCCCTGCTACTGTATCGTATGCCCTTAAGGGCATACGATACAGTTACAGGGGAGGTAATGACGTTGCTAACGTAAATTGTTATTTTCGCGACGTCAAACTATGACTTATCGGGAAAAGATTCAGTTTTCGACTGATTTTTATCATTCAAACTTATTTAACTTGAAAACGAGTTCATGGACCCTCTTTTTAAAATGCCATTTGGTTTGATTACGCGAGAAGATTATGTGTGCCAATTTTCATGAAAACGTAAATAGTGCAATTTTTTAAATTTGATAAATAAACAGCAAAAATGATGTTTTTTCTACATTCATGAACGTTTGATAAATATGAGTTATTTCTGTATAAAAATGTATAAATTTTAGGATACTTATAAAATACAGAAATTACAAATTATTTAACAAAAACAATTTTTTTTATCTTTCAAAACAAAAAGTTATGTCTTTCTTTCGAAAGGAAAATAAGTTCACAAATCCGAATTTTGAGCAAATATACAAAATTTCGACCTCATTTTACTCAAAAAGTAGCACATGAAGGTATATTTTTTATTACATATTTAATTTAATCAGGTAAAAAATAGTCTATATGGAAATTTTTATCAAAATGTAAATACGGGATCAAAATTGTATCGTATGCCCTTAACTCGCATTTTTGAAAAATGACAATCGGTCGCGAACTTTCATTATATTCTGAATCCAGTCGGTTATCTATCCCGCTAAAACTTGTTATGCCGTAATTCTACATTGATTTTCTTTTTGTTTATACTTATGGTCATTGCAATAAAAAAAATCAGGTTTGATATAGTCCTCGATGTTTGGCAATTATTGTAATTACTACCGGTATGTGGTTTGCGGAAATAGATTAGCAATCGTTTAAGTATACTTATAATACCAGGAAGATAAATATCATTTTGTCATGTGTATTTTATCAAATTAGAGATCTGTCTGTCTGTCATTTTCTTTTTTCTTTTTTTGAAAAGGTTTGAGTTTTCCAGGGACTACCTTCTCCAAAAAAATATATTTATAAATGGCAAGGTCAATTCTTTTGTTTTTGGTATGTGAAACCCCTCCTCTAAATAACTCATATTAAAAGTTTTAAAGTACCTGTCTTTGTAAGAATCATGCAGAGGGTGATTCATGACATGTCACAAAAGTATTTTTTTGCCCTTTACCATAAGAACTTAAGTAGATGACTAAAATTCTGTCTTTATTTTCCCTGTATAATGTGCGTTGCCACGGTAACAGTCAAAACAACATTTTGCCTGAATAGGTGAAAAAAGTAGCCTTTGAAAATTGAAAATAAGGAAATTTAACGTCCCATGAAAATTAAGTTAATAAAAAAAAAAAAAACAATAAGGGTTTTTACATTGTTAACAAACAAAACACCGAACTATTCAAAAATGTTAACATTTATAATTTATGTTTTAGTTTGTTTCCATAGCAACAATTTGAAAATACGTTAAAAAACTATAATAAAAAATTTCAAAAATCGCTAAATTTCATTTCTGTTTATTTCCCAAGACCAACAATACCATAACATGTCACCGACAAATTTTGAAAGACAACATATTATATATTCATGAAATAAAAAGAAAGTCGCGTGTTTTTTTTTCTTTAATTAAACAAATATTTTTATTCAAAAATTGTCCACTTTCGCAAAAATCTAGATTGCCAAACAGATGAATAATCAAACATCTTCTTCTTAAAAAGCCAAAATCTTTCATTTATATGTGCATTTCTGACACACAATTGTTATTATTAATGAGAATATAATATTAATGGAATATATTGGTACAGAATGAAAACTAATCACTCTAGGTATGGTGCATCCCCCTTTTTTTTTTTATTTTTTTTTTTTTCAAAATTATAGAACTTATCGAAAATAAAAAAGGTGGTATTTAATTGTGAACATTTTGAGCATTTAAGCATAACATTTTTTCAATGGTTGAGGGCAATAATATGTACCCCCTCTCCCTATTTTTAGATATTAGATTTCTCAGAAATATGAAAAAAATGTTAATGGTTACGCACAACCCTTTGTCTTGCCTGATACTGGTGCTGTCATTGTAAAAGGGGAATGTTGAATTCAAAAAAACAATTAAATCTATATATAAAAATAAGAAGATGTGTTTTAGTTACAAATGGGACAACTCTCCACCAGAGACCAAATGACATAGAAATTTTAAACAACCATAGATCACTGTACGACCTTTAACAATGAGCAAAACATGTTTATCATGCATTAAAGCAAAACATAATCATGATAATGAACACTTAAAAAAATATTTGCTCAGGAGACTATCACTTTCAAGAAGCTTCTGTCCAAGCTTAGTAAAATTTCGAGAAGGTTTGAAATTAAGATAACTATTTCAATTTAAAAATTTTAATTACAGACCAGACTGTGCCTACATGTCAACGCTGAGTACAAAAAAACAACTTAGTATATTTATCATGATTTTTATTTTTAATCTAAATGGCTACGAAGATCAAACTCAATGACAGTTTCAAACAGACTATTCATTTTTTAATATTTAACCCTAGACTGTTTGATCTGTTTCTAAATGTTAACATAAAAAATTAAGTCCATTTTCCAGTATAACATGTAAGATATGGGGAAAAGTAAAAGAAAATTCTTTAGATCCTTTTTCTTTATGATGAAAAAACTTCTGTTTAAGTTTCACAGAATTCCATAAATATTTGACGAAGCTAGGTATGAAAAATAATACCTGTGTTTCTAACATGGCTGATGAAAAAATAGGGTCATTAGTTATGCAAAGAATTGTATTTTCAAAATGTTTTTGAATAAATTAGTGCTTGTTTATAAATGAAAATTAATTTTAGGGTTGGAACTAAAATATAGTGAAGGTAGGAAGAATCAGTGGAAAAAGGTATTATTATTCAGGCCTTATTGCATGATGTCGTAGCTAGATTTTAATCACAGACTAAACTTAACTGTTGACAATGATGACTGAATGTAGGATTGCTGCGTATCTTTTTTTTTGTGCAAATTGAAATAAAAAAAAAAAAACTTTTCTTTAGATGCTATTTCATGGTCTTGAAAATTAGCTTCTGTCCAAGATTCATATCAATCCATGTCAAAAAAGCTTAATCACAGACTGTCTTTAAATTTTGACTAAAAACTACGTCCGTTCTATCAGAAATATACTGAAAACGAAAAATAAAAGACTTTTTCAAAAGTCCATTTATCATTAAAATACGGAAGAATAAAAATAATTTTGTTTCGAAATTTTGCTCTAGATAGTGTATCTTGGTCATGAACAAGCTTCAAATTTCCTAACATTCCAATGAGATTTGACAAAGTTATTGATGTCTGAAAAACCTTAACCACAGACTGCACCTAAATGTCGACGCCGCCAAAGCCACCGTCGGAATCTAGGATAGCTGTGTCCTGCTTTCGAGCCATAAATGTTGCAACCTCGACAAAAACATAAATCCTCAAAGTAAAACAGTCATTAATTATTAAACTTATCAATGTTGCTTCAAATATTGCTGTTTAAAGTCTCATAACATCCCGGTAAATTTTCAAAATCTAAAGCAAGTCTACAGTCAACAATTATAACAACTCTTCCCAATTTGTAGTAATTTGATATAAGCATACTAGAGATAAAGCATAAATAAGACCTTTTATTTATCTGACAGTTAGAATCTGGAATGACAAATTTTGATAATTTTCAAATCAAATAATGCCTTACATTTACCAGAAAATGAATTAAAAGGAAGCTTTTATTTTATCATTCCCTTAAATCTGACAATTGAAGTCCAGAAGCACTGACACCACACAACCAAAAGGGAGTTTTGTCCTATCAATCCTAATGTTGTGTTAAATCTTCATGAAATAATTTAATTTTGGATGTAACGCGTCTTCCGATTGGCTGACGTTGTTTTGTTTATCAGCTCATTGACATAATTTTGTCATGTGACCCTGACGTCATCAACGTTTTTTCATGATTTACACCGGTTTAAAATGGAATTAAGAATTAAATTATAAGAAATGACTGTAATATTTTTTCTGTCTATTCGAAATAACATAAAAACTGTGGTGCACACTTTAAAATATTCAGTGTGCACCACATTTTTGATGTTATTTCTTCATAGACAGAAAAAATATTACAGTCATTCCTTAAATAACCTGTAACTATTACAAACAAAAAAAATTGCTCCACTTAAACCTCATAGTAATGGTTAATTCGTTGATTCCTGTTTTTTTTTTTTTTTTTGGGAGTCATCCTTCATATCAAATGGCCCTGACCAATATTAGCAGCTCTGACGCTCTGACAATCATGACTCCTTTGTCTTTAAAGAAAAGGTCGATAATCTTATAACTACTTTACATTTTATGGGCAGTAATATTTTCGCAAATAGTATCTTTATTTAAGTCAAAATATGACACACTATAATTAAAAGATATAAAAATATAATTCAAACAAATATAGAAAAAGAAAATAGAATGTGTGTTTGCAAAGAACTTAAGATATAATGTGTACAAGATTCACCAACCAGCTTCGAAGGTAAGGTTGGTTAGTTATAGGGCCCTTGTATTTTCCAGTTTTACCGCTCTGGTCAATACTCCTCAAGTGATCAATTAAGAGATAACTGTATTGTATTTGAAGCTTTGCGGACGTCCATCGGTAGTTTTACTGTCGCAAATTTAGTTTACCTGGCGACGCGTAGCGGAGACAGGTAAACGAGTATTTGCGACAGTAAAACTACCGATGGACGTCCGCAAAGCTTCAAATACAATACAGTTATCTCTATTCTAATGCAAAACAAGTGCATAATTCAATTTCAATCATTATTTCAGTGTAAAATTTTCATGAAAGAAAATTCCGCGAAAAGACGTTATCTTCTTTGACCCCTAAACTAGGTGACATCATCGGTATGCTTCCTGCGTCAAACGTAAACACCGGGCGTTTTCTGGCTTCTTGACAGCTTCAGAATGTAATAAAATTTGATAAAAAGAAGATTTCTAGGTGCAACATGTGAGTTTTTTGCTTATTATTGTAGAAATTACATGCCAATACATTCCGCAATTCAAAATGTCGGCTTCCTTAGTTACAGACAAGGAGATAGAGAATTTTACGCTTACTGTCATCCAATCAGAACCATTGATACAAAATAATTGCATTAGAATACTAGTTGACGGAACATTTTTGTGTGGTTTTTAGTTACTATTAATTCTATTGAATAAAACAATGATCATCAGAGGGAAATCATTTAATTTTTTTCCTATAACACGAATCAAACATAATAAAAGAACAGAGTTCCATTGTCCCCTGCGTTGCACATATCATATATCCAGGGGCAATAACTAAAAAATAAACACTTTTGTTGTTCTTTACAACAATTTATAAATAAAAAGCGTGCGCGGGGCCAAAAATTTTTTTTACTGTATACTAAATATTTCAAACAGACCTTGAAGGGCATTACTTATAGTATATTATTATAAAAAAATGAACCCGTGAGAGCGCTAACGAGGCCATTTTCCATAAATTTAATATTTCCAAGGGTCATAACTCTTTTAAAAAAATGTCGATCGTCCACCATTATAGAACTTGTCTAAGATATTGCTGATATTAACCTATAGTATAAGTTTTATAAAAATCTGGCAAGAATTGTACCCATGAGAGCGCTAACGAGGCCATTTTCCATAAATTTGATATTTCCAAGGGTCAGTACTCTTTTAAAAAAAGTCGATCGGCCACCATTATAAAACTTTTCCGAGATATTGCTAATATTAACCTATAGTATAAGTTTCAGAAAAATCTGGCAAGAATTATACCTGTGAGAGCGCTAACAAGACCGGACGGCCGGACACACGGACGGACAGAAGGATGGACGCCCCGTATTTCCATGTCCCCCGCAACTCGTTACACGTGGACAAAAATGAATGATATTTGCATGTTTTATCAACTATTCTAAAATGAAATGCTTCTTTTCTTGTGATAAAATTCTCGCCATCGAAACAACATCTGATACAAAAATTTAATAATACTTTTAGATATTTGGATGATATATTGGCTCTCAATAATGACGACTTCAGTATGTATACTAAAGAAATTTATCCTGTTGAACTTACTTTAAATAAAGCTAATACTAACAATGACCACTGCCCTTTCCTCGATCTTGATATCTATATCATTAACGGAAAGCTTAATACAAAAATTTATGATAAAAGAGATGATTTTTCATTTCCTATCGTTAATTATCCATTTTTAGATGGTGACGTTCCTTGTCACCATCTTACGGTGTTTATATATCTCAACTTGTACGATTCGCTCGTGTATGTAACAACGTTTTAGATTTTAACGAGAGAAATTTATGTATTACTGAAAATTATTACACCAGGGATTTCGATATCCCAAACTAGTCAAAACATTTACTAAATTTTATCATCGGTACAAGGACATCATTCGTAAATATAGCTCAACATGCAGACTTCTTATACGTTCAGGTATTTCACATCCAATCTTTTATGGTAATATTCTTTATAAAGCACAAAATGTCAGTATTCACCTCAGAAGCTAACAAAACCTTTAAATAGACTTATTAAGAAGGGATATAGTTACGATACTGTTGTCAGGTCATTAAAGATTGCATATTTTGGCTTTAATATTGATTCACTTATAGGGTCTTTGCATCGGAACTAAACACATTTATTTAAAACCAGTTGTTGGCATGACACGGGTTATGCTCTTCTCATATATTTTATGATGGTATGATACTAAACCCTAACGGGAGGGATTGTGCCTGATATTCATATGATGAAGACATAATCTTTCAATCAGTTTAATTGAGGCCTGGAGCTGGCATGTCAGTTAACTGCTAGTAGTCTGTTGTTATTTATGTATTATTGTCATTTTGTTTATTTTCTTTTGTTACATCTTCTGACATCGGACTCGGACTTCTCTTTAACTGACTTTAATGTGCGTATTGTTATGCGTTTACTTTTCTACATTGGCTAGAGGTATAGGGGAGGTTGAGATCTCATAAACATGTTTAACCCCGCCGCATTTTGCGCCTGTCCCAAGTCAGGAGCCTCTGGCCTTTGTTAGTCTTGTATTATTTTTACTTTTAGTTTCTTGTGTATAATTTGGAGTTTAGTATGACGTCCATTATCACTGAACTAGTATATATATTTATTTAGGGGCCAGCTGAAGGACGCCTCCGGGTGCGGGAATTTCTCGCTGCATTGAAGACCTATTGGTGACCTTCTGTTGTTGTCTGTTCTGTGGTCGGGTTGTTGTCTCTTTGACACATTCCCCATTTCCATTCTCAATTTTATCGATATGTATATACTAGGCGCAGTCAGATTATGTATACATAATGGCTGTTACTATTTACCTCTCATGTAAATCGACATGTATCGTAACTTTAATGCAAACACTTATTTGTCACTATTTCGATTTCGCTGTGTTCCTATTGAAATTGAAGAACACCAGGACCGTTATTTCTATTCTTATATATAACAAATCGAACTAATGCAAAAGAGCTTGAAAAAATGTGTAAATAAAAAAAAAATAATAAAATTTCACGAAATTCCATGAGAACTGTGCGATATTCTTGTACAGTTTAAGATTATTCCTGAAAATCCAATGGTCGAAGCTTTAAGTCGGATTTGTTTAGGAAAATTAAATTAGGAAAGCATAAAGAAAAATGTCACAATCACAGCGCTCGATTTCTTCCAACCAATTTTCTTTGTATTTACACTTATTGTATAATTTCATCAATCTCAAAACAGAGCATACTATTACACTCGTGTCTACCGAATCAGAACTGACGTATCTTATTTTCTGTAATAAATCACCGTGAATTTCATTTATCATCCAAAATTTTTAAAATCTGCTTTATTCGACAGCAAATTTAATTTTTGTTTTATTGCTTCTTCTATAGAATATCTCCAGATGAGGTCCAGATTCATTTTTTTTACTCTTCAACAAAAGACATTCCAGAGATATACAGAAGAGACAAATAAAACAAGCCCCCTCGATGCTTCATACCTTGAGTGCAGATATCTCATGTTACGAATATTCCGTCTGTTATATGTCCATTGTCCTTGATCTCATTTTCAGGGGTTTTAGTGACTGCTTGATAAAATTGCAATCACAATACTCAATTATTATGAGTCATAGGATAATTTTATTTGGTATCTGGGGTCCTTTCAACGTCTACAATTCCGTCAGGTAAGGTTCACCTGACCTCGACCTCATTCCGTGAGTCAGTGATCAAGGTTAAAGTTAAGTAAGTAATAGGTCAATTATTTTTGATGTATGGAATGTCAGACTGGCAGGTTTCATCTGACCTTGACCTCAAATTCATTTTTCATAAACAATATTTGTTTTTTTCTGGTTTGGACTATTTCTCAAATACTATAAGCAATGGGGTCATTCTATTTTGTGTATGGAAAAATTGAAAGGTGCATGTCTTTCTGGCAGGTTTCATCTGACCTTGATCTTACTTTCATGGTTCATGGTTCATTGGCCAATGATCAGTTTTCGTAATTATATCAGTTTATCGATACTATAAGCGATAGGACTACTATATTTGTTCTATGACATGATTGCAAGGTGTACATGTCTTTCTGACATGGTTCATCTGACCGTGACCTCATTTTCTTACAACATTGATAATGTTAAGTTACTTACATTAAAATATTTATATAACAGAGTTTCAACAGTAATTGAATGATAAATAAAACCGACAAGACATTTCAGGGTGTGCATTCTTGTTTAGCAGATCTTACAGTTTAGGGTTAAAGTTTTTACATCATCAATAATCTGTTTCAAACCAACAATGAGTTTAATGAAACGGTTACTGTTACTTCTTCATAGCCAATTGGAAAGTAATAGTATCCTGAGCAAATATTATTTTTAATTTGTTCATTATGTTTTGTTTTACTGATAAACATGTTATGCTCATTGTTGAAGGCCGTACGGTGACCTGTAGTTGTTAATTTCTATGTCATTTGGTCTCTGGTGGAGAGTTGTCTCATTGGCAATTATAGCACATCTTCTTATTTTTATATATAGACTCAAATGTTTTTTGGAGTTCAACATTATTCTTTTTCACTGACAGCATCAGTCCAAGGGAAGACAACGGGTTATGCGTAACCATTAACATTTTTTTTCATATTTCTGAGAAATCTTATATCTAAGATTAAGGGGAGGGGGTACATTTACTGCCCTCAACCATAAAAGCAATGTTATGCTTAAATGCTCAAAATGTGCACAAGAAAGCACAATTAAATACCACATATTTTTTTTCAACAAATTTTCAAATTTTGAAAAAACTGATTTTTTTCAAAAAAAAAAAGGGGGGGTGCACCACACCCAGAGTGATCAGTTTTCATTTGTACAAATATATCTTCATTAATCATATATTCTCGTTTAAAATTAACAAATGTGTGTCAGAATTGCACACATAAATGGAAGATTTTGGCTTATTAAGTTCTAGATGTTTGATTGTTCATCTGTATGGCAATCTGGATTTTTGTGAAAAATGGACAATTTTGAATAAAAATATTTTTTCAAAGATTAAAAAACACACGACTTTCTTTTTATTTCATGAATATATAATATGTTGTCTTTCAAAATTTGTCGGTGACATGTTATGGTATTGTTGGTCTTGGGAGATAAACAGAATTAAAATTTAGCGATTTTTGAAATTTTTTATTTTCAAATTTTAGCATATTTTTAAATGGTTGCTATGGAAACAAACTATTAAGTAAATTCAAAATTTTAACGTTTTTGAATAGTTTGGGGTTTTGTTTGTCAACAATGTAAAAATGCTTATTGTTTGTATTGATTAACTTTATTTCAATGGTACTTTAAAATCCCTTATTTTTAAATTTTCAAAGGCTACTTTTGCACGTATTTTGGCAAAATGTTGTTAGGATGGTTTCCATGGCAACCAAGGTTCAAAAGAAAAAAATTTATATATGAAATTTATTTTCATACCATACCTTCTTCACAAACAAAATTTAAAGATATTTGTAGAGGGGTCATGAATCGTCCATCAACAGGAACCTGCATGATTCTTACAGACAGGTACTTAAAGTATCAGGTGCACAACTTCGTGTCCCATCGTCCCACCTATAGAAGAATCGTTGCAAGTTTCTAGAAATTTCGTCAATTCAATTTCAAGGAGTCGCGGCAATCTGTATTCATAAGCCAAGTTAGAGGGTAGCTAAAAATGAGGTTTGATATGTGAAACCCCTCCCTAAAAAATCAGATTAAAAATTAAAGTGGCAGGTGCACAACTTCGTGTCCCATCTATAGAAGAATCATTGCAAGTTTCTGTGAATTCCGTCAATTCACTTTCAAGGAGTCCTTATTAGGCAATCTGTATTCATAATATTCAAGTTAGAGGGTCTAGTTGACAGAGGCCTACAGCGTGTTTGGCGACAAAATTGGACGATATGTTATTAGCAAAAAAAAAAAAAAAAACACACACAAAAAACCCAGCTTAGAACAAATTATCTTTCTCAAAATCAATATCCGTATTCAACAATTGCAAATTAAAACAGCATTTTTTAATTGCGTACCGGACATGAACTATACAGCATTGTCCCAGTTATTCCTGCTTCCTTCTGCCTATCACACAACCGTATAAAATAATAAAACAACAAATTCATATAGCATGTAAACCTTTGAAAAATAAGAAGACAATTATAAGACTATATATTGATCTCAATATCACGAAATCGTCCGACTTTTAAGCAATGCTTTCTTCTCCTTGTGTACTAGTTTGATCAACTTTTATTTGTAATAATCTGAGATAACTACAACATATATGATAGAAGTTTCCGTTATGATAAAGAAATATTAATACTTTATCTTTTCTGTGATTTATTTTATCTCTTTTTTTTCTATGTTAGAATTTCTTCTAATAAAAGAAATAAATGACTATATGATATAAGGGACCAGGTGATTAATAAAAGGATAATCTTAATATTTTTGTAAAAGAAAATAAAGAATGGATATTGAACTTTTATTTTGTGTATCTTCTGTAGTGATATAAAAGTGATATAGTAAAAAGATATTTTCTGTACTTGCAAACTCAGGTTTTAAACCTGTCAGCTAAATTAAATGTTGAACACATAGGTTTTAAGGCATTGAACAAGATAACTAAAACCACTAGACTCCTATCATTTTCCGGATAACATACGGATAAAAGTATTTTTTTTCAATGATATCTATTGTTTCATAAATTTTTAGACTTAGATCATAAAAAAGTGAAAAAAAAACTGTAATAGAACACCAAGTCGCAACCCCCTCTCCTCTCGGCCCCGAGGTAACAGTCAATACATAGATTGATTTGACAATCCCGCTGCGCTGTATCCTACGGTACTAATTTTTACTGCACAGGATAAGGATTGTGTTTACAATTTCAAAATGTCTCTTATAGGATCAAATCCAAAGGATTTTATATAAAGTTTGAAACTCAGCAGCCAAGTTAACACATCAATAACTTCTTGATTAATGAGTTCAATCCTAATAATTCTCGACTATTTTTTTTTATTTTTGTGCCAAATGTACAGAAGTCAAGGGCGTGCGTTCGTTAGTCTGCTCTGTGTCAGGTTAAAATTTGTAATTAAGGTTATTTACCATGAAGTTTGGTCATATCAACTTTAAACTTAGAACACATGTTAACTATGATGTGATCTTTTCAAATTATTAACAAAATTACGGTTTTGCCTCCAATTTAACGATTCACAGAACATGGAAATGTGATAGTGCGAAATTAGTTCTCAGGTGATGGTTTTTGGTTAAGTAGTTTACCTTAACACAAACATAAGTTGTAGTCACATTAAGTTGAATCTTATTGCACATGTTTATTGTGAGGCACACTTCTCAAGTTAATGCCAAATGATAAGATTTCACAGTTCACTGACCATAAACACATTGAGACATGAGCGCGGCATGGTGTCCTGTTGACACATATTCTTGTTTTCTTTCTTAGAACCTTTGGATTCCTTTTATATGTAACATGCATGAACATATCAACGTGAAATCGACCAAATGTTTACACAGATTGAATAAAAGGCAAACAAAAACTCGTTTAAGTCTTATTTAAGCATTTGTACATATGTAAATCATATTAGCTAGAATTGTTCAGTGAAAAAATCACTCCCAGTTTTTGGTGGGGTTCGTGTTGCTAAGTCTTTAGTTTTCTATGTTGTGTTTTATGTATTGTTGTTTGTTTATTTTCGAATAATTTAATTTTGGATGTAACGCGTCTTCCGATTGGCTGACGTTGTTTTGTTTATCAGCTCATAGACATAATTTTGTCATGTGACCTTGACGTCATCAACGTTTTTTCATGATTTGCACCGGTTTAAAATGGAATTAAGAATTAAATTATAAGAAATGACTGTAATATTTTTTCTGTCTATTCGAAATAACATAAAAAATGTGGTGCACACTTTAAAATAACCCGCTACGCGGGTTATTCAGTGTGCACCACATTTTTGATGTTATTTCTTCATAGACAGAAAAAATATTACAGTCATTCCTTAATTAATGATTTTGAATGTCCCTTTGGCCTTTGGTATCCGTGTTTCGCCTCTTTTTTAACATGTACCAATTGTTAATACACCTAAGACAGGAAACACTGATTTTCTAAGTTACATAACTCTATCTTTAGGCGAACAATTTTTAAGGTATCAGACTTAACACCTTAGTCGTGAATGAGAGAGAGAGAAATATTTGTTGTTAGGCAACTTACACATTACTAGGTAGTTGCTAAGCAATAATCTGTTGTCAAGCTATCACTTCTACTAATTAAGTTATATGTATAGAAATGTTTTGTGGTCAACCGTGCAAAATCAGCTTTATCAAAAAAATCGATATCACGTGTGGAGCAGGATCTCCCTTTTTGAGTACCCGATATGACCTCAGATTTAGGGTGGGATTCGTGTTGCTCAGTCTTTAGTTTTATATCTTGAGTTTTATAGTCTGTTGTTTGTCCTTTGGTCCTTTTTCATTTGTTGCCACACCAGTGTAATTTTGTTTTCGACTTATGAGATGGAATATAACATTTTGGTATCTTCCGCCTCTCGATCTTTTATATGAAAATACATTCTTAAGGTAGATTAACTGTATACCGCCATCTTGGATTGTAAAATAGCAGTTCACAATAGGTCTAGTTCTTTGATTAATTCTGCAAATTTTGAGACAGATTGGCAATTAATGGGTAATACTGTATTGAAATAAAGAAAAATAAGTGATTTATTGCATTAATCAGACTGATTTATCAAATACAAAATATTTGTGGTTGTTCGAATCAAATTATCAACAAAGCCTTTTAAGGGGAGATAACTCAAATAGTTTTTTTTATAAAGGAATGATACAGAAATTTTCAATTTTTACTAGTAGCAAGAAAACAAGGTCGGTGACACAATTTTTTCTTTTCATTTTCTTAAAGCATATTTTAAAACCTATCTTCTCATATTTAATCTTATAGATTTCTTTTTATTCACAAAAAAGTGTTTTTTCATTAACAATCTATTCAAATATTGGCAATTTTGCATGACTTGTAGCTTTAAAAATAGCATGGTGACCATTCTTTTAATTATATTTGAAAAATCTACATTCTAGCAAAGTATAAGAAAATTCTATCTGAAGAAATATATACCAATGATTCACCTTAAAATATATCTGAATTGCGATGGTTGCTAAGCAAAATATTCTTTCATAGTTTAGTTCCTGTGTTTCCATGGAAACACCAAAATAAAGAATATTTGAATTGCACATCTGCACTAGGTACTGATCAATGAAAGATTATTCTCAGTGATACTTAAACACCTTTTGAAATTATTGTTAATTCAAAATTAACTTGTTGTTGCTATGAAAAACTCTGGTTGATATAAAGGGATATTTAGATACAAAATTCAATAATTCTAAAATGCAAAAATGACCTTGTTGTGGGGTATGGATGGTTTGTTCGTTGTTGAAGACCCTGCATCAGCTGTCAGGATGGGGAACAGGAATGGAGGCCCTGTTCATTGATAATTTTCTATGTTTTCTATGTGTTGTGTGCGATTTTGTCCCATGTACATTTACTCCATATCCTTTCATTTTCTATTGCTAAATATATAAATATAGGACTTAATTTGAGTTATATGAAAGTATTTGCACGTTTTCATTTTTTTATGCATAACATTGAATTAAAAAAAAAATCCTTTTGTTTGGTTACTAGGCAACATTGTGGTTGCAAGGTTGCTATTTGGAACTCCTTAAAGTGAAAGGTTCACCCGTAATATATGTTGAAGTGTTTGGTAACACATTTTAATCGATTCACAGGCCTTTTCCAAGAGCCAATGCATCTAAGTTGGCTATTTAGTGAATTCTATGAAACCCGTTGCTAAGCAACCAGAAGGGACCAAAAATGACACTTATCATACCTCGCCTTTTACAAAAGGACAAGCTAAATATGAAAAGGTTAGATTTGTTTGTACAAGTATAAAGTTGAGGTTTCAAACTGTTTCACTCCAAAAGCTTGATTGGAGTTGCCTGTGGTATAGATGAATTGAGAGGAAACGTATCTTCAGTGGCGTAGCTACCATTGACGCAACGACGCACTTGCGTGCACAAACGAAATGGCAAAAAAAAAATCATAAAAAAAGAAAGGTTTCCATGTTTTTTATCAGTTCAGTCTTGTTGTGCGTATATCGGTTTGCAATTACAATTTTGTTGTCATCAAAAGTTTTACTTCCGCTAAATTTTGAAAATCAAAAATGAGCCTAAAGAAAGCAGCTGCTTCGAGTAAAAAATTTGATTCCTTTTTCCAAAAGAGACAAAATGACGTTGTGGAAGCAAAACCTGGCCCATCTGACAGCCAGAGCACGGATTCTGTGCCAAATGCGCCCGAAACTCCTAGTTTTGAATCTAGTTCGGTGAACTCGGAATACCTCCCAAACTATCTAGACATAGGGAAGCTTTCGAAAGAAGATTTTAACAGAGACGACAATGTGAAGCTCCAAATAATGAAGAAGAAATGGGAAACTGTAGACGACTTTTCCTTTCCTGCTAGGTAAAATGAACTTAAAACTCTTCAGGGGCTCCTGGAAAAAAAGGGTGGGGTTCCACGTCCAATATTAAAATGTTTTTTTTTATAAAAATACTAAAGAATCTGGAGATAGCAAGAAGACACGTAACAGCATAAACTCATCCGTAATGCAATACACAAAAGATCGAGACATGCAGAGATCATCACATAATGATATGTGATAAAGTGGCGCCGACCCCCAAAAAATATCCCCACAGGTTCCTGCACACACATTGACGGTCAGCTCTAAGTGGATCAAACTACCACCCCCCCTTCCTCCCCCTCGCACAATAATGAATTTTCGGGAATTATATATATCAGAACCTGCATACCGTCCATCATATATAGTCGAAAATGCAAGACGATTGCACTTCAAATGAAAGAGTAACCGGTCGTGGTGATGATGTTGTTTTCAGACTTGAAATTTTCCATTATTTGCCATTTATATCATTATTTCTTCTTCTTGTGTTTATTTTTGTCTCGTTGTTTCCCTTCTCCTAGACTTAGTTTTAACATAGTTCTTTATAGGGAACTGCAAACAACTTATTATACCTCGCTACTTTGCGGAGTGCGAAATGGTGGCCGTGTAGCGGCATTACTGCCATTAGCATATTTTCGTGTTTTTTTTTCAAACGCTACTACATGTGAGAGTTCGTTTACGTTCTTGGGTCAAATTGCTTTCTGTGCTAACCATTAACAGTCCTATTCCGAAAGATTATCATGGTTTCTCAATGACATCACGCATCAAATATCGTCGAGGGAATTCCGGAAATTTCTTCCTAAGGTCGTGGACTTCAATTTCGGTTGTTCTTTTATTTGTGATTTCCTAATAAACACCTAAAAACTCCTCAATGGGTGCATGGATGAATGTGATAGACTTCTTATGAATTATCTTAGTAAATAGGTCTATAATAGTTCGAAACTTACATATTTTGCTGAATATTTATGAGCCGTTGGTTGCTTTCAGGGACATTGGCGGTATAAAAAGAAAACTTCAACTGGTTGAGGTATTCTGTTTCAAGAGATGCCCTATATTGCGCATGCTGTGTTTTATTTGGGAATGAGAATACCCGTGATAAATCGTTCGTTACCACGCCCGTCTCCGATTGGTCCAACATCCATCACTACATTAAGCAACACGAACGACTTCTATCCCATTCTCATAATGATCAATGTTCCCTCCATTTCGTCGATGTCAAGGAATCTAAGACAGTACCCATCACTTCACTGCTTTCGACGAAATACAAGGAAGACATTGAACGTAACAGACACATACTTAACCAGATCATCGACGTATTAATTCTTTTTGGTCGTCAGAATATTGCCATCAGGGGGCATACTCCAGAAAAAAGTAATTTTATGGCAATTTTGCGCCATACAGCCAAATAAGACGAAATATTGAAATCTCATCTAGACAACCAATTTGCGAAAGTCAAGTACACTTCTCCGGACATACAAAATGAGATACTGACCACGTGTGGCGAGATCGTACGAAATCGTATTGTTCGCGATTGTAATAAAGCAAATTTCTTTGCTTTGATTGGGGATGAAGCAACCGATGTTTCCACCCAAGAACAGGTGTCTGTTTGTGTAAGGTTTGTCGATAATATTGATGGTAAAATTTTGATGAGAGAGGAGTTTTTAGGGTTTGTTAGGGCATCAGCAACAACAGGCGAGGTTCTAGCTGATTTGTTTATTTCCACGCTCGAAAAATAGGGCATACAATTTGGAAATATGAGGGCACAAGGGTATGACGGCGCGGCCAATATGTCCGGCATACACAAAGGAGTCCAAGCCAGGATTAAAGAAATCGTCCCGACGGCAAATTATGTGCACTGTAAAGCACACGTGTTGAACCTTGCCATTGTACATGCTTCCCAAGACCCCTCCGTCAGAACGATGATGGCTACAATACAGGAAATAGCGTTTTCCTTTCACTATTTTGCTAAAAAGTTGGGAAAACTTCAAGACGAACTAGAACAGAACCAGAATGTGAAAGATAAACTTGACGGAAAAACAAAAATCCAAACTCTTTGTAAAAAAACATGCTGGTTTAGTCGTGCCTCTGCTCTATCCACTTTTAAAGCCGCTTTTCCCGTGATCGTAAGTTCGCTTGAGTATTTGCAAAGTAAGGGTGATGGGAAATCTGGTGTCCAACTTTCGGCTATTCTGAGATTTGACTTTATACTTCCTCTCGTAATTGTCAATCACATTTTAGAAGCTATTGTTCCGCTAACATCCATGCTTCAGGGCGTCTCTTGTGATTTGGTGGAAGCGGTAAATAAATGTCAAACTCTCATCCGTGTTTTTGAAAATGAGAGAAACGACATAGCGGTATTCAATTGTCTGTACGACGAAGCCGTTGAGTTAGCCGAACATTTTGGAATCATTCCTTCGAAACCAAGAACTACCGGTCGTCAACGTAATCGGGCGAATCCCGCTGTTGTCGGTATCCAGGATTATAGGCGCGTCACACTGTATATACAATTTTTAGACCATCTTCTAAACGAACTACGAGATCGTCTTGTCAATTCGGAAGAACGTTTTCTTGCCCAGATGCTTCTTCCAAACAATCTGAAAAGTTTGAATCGGGACCATCAAATTCGCATATTTCGCGCCTACGAGTCCGATCTTCAATCAGAAGATCAGTTTCTTCTCGAAATTAAAAGGTGGGTTGCGCGATGGGATATTTATCCATCTAAGAAACCAGACCAACTCTGTGCAACATTGGAGATGACGCCGAAAGAACTTTACCCAAATATATTCTGCATTCTGCAAATACTTCTCACCATGCCACCCTCAACCGCTACTGCTGAACGCTCTTTCAGCGCTCTGAAACGCGTAAAACATATCTTAGATCGACCATGGGACAAGAAAGACTTTCTCCACTTGCACTGCTGCACGTTCATTCTGATTTTGACATTGACACTAAAGAAGTTGTTGACACGTTTAACAATGCTAGGCAAAGGAAAATGTTACTCTCCTAAAGGACCTCGGTTGTTAACTTCAGTCTTACATACGAACGTCACATTCATATATCACCAAATTAAAAATTGATTGTTTGAATTGCTTTGTTTTTGTATGTTAACATATATATGTCATGAGATGATCCAGTTCTCTAGCCCTTTCTTTCTCTGAAGCATAATAAATTGGCGAGCATTGCAAAGTTTTTAGATTTTTTTAGATATAGGAAGATGTGGTGTGAGTGCCAATGAGACAACTCTCCATCCAAATAACAATTTATAAAAGTAAACCATTATAGGTCAATTTAGTCAGTTTTAGGTCTTTGATTTGATATATAGCAAAACACTCAACTGTGCATACTTCAACTTTCAAATTACTCTCTCTGTTTGCTAAATATCTGGGGCTTCACCCCCAGACTTCCCCGGGCGCTGCCCTGGACCTGCTGGGGGCCATAAGCGGCCCTCGGATCCCTTATACCAGAGCTTAGTAACTTTAAACTCCAATGCACAGTCAGGACAACGACATTTTTACGGACCATTTAGCGAACTTTTTTTAGTAAATTCTGTCTCACAAAAATATGTTTCTTAATTATGCATTCAATTAACCATGATTTACCCTAATCAAAAGAGATCAAGGCGCTCACTAGTATATGGAATTGGAACAAAAATCTTACAACGAATATTGATTGATAGGCATAGTTATTTGTTTGTGTCCGATGGATCCGCACGTACGAACGAGTCGACCGACAGTCCAACCATCATTGAATAGTTTTGTATTTATGTATTGGTTATAAGACCTTTGAGGCACTTCTTTTTAACCATCTTAGATCGAAAAAAGATTCATTTTCTGCAAAAAAGGGTGCAAAAATTTTTTTCGCTACGCTCGGCAACTTCTGCGTGCACATCATTATAAGTCTACCTACGCCACTGATCTTAAATATGATAGCCAATGATCAAACCATATAAACCAGTTTGGATGGTTTTCAAAAACAGTTTGGGATTATCAAATAAGAATACAGCTTAGAATTTTGAACTATTTTGAAACTGGCTACAAAAACAAATAATCATGATTACTTTCATTAAATTTCTTTACACTTACATTTCGCATGTTGTAATGTTATCTTTCGGGAGAGAGAGGGGTAGATATAGAGAAATGATTCCTTTAACAAGAATATTTTGCCCCACATTGAACAGCAGTAACATTTACAATCCATGTCAGTTTCCATACAACTAAAATGAGATGAAACCAAGCATCTTTTATTTAACAATTATCTGATCTTTTATGCCAAAGAGGCATTTAGGTTCACGATTGCATTTCTTTTTTGTAAAGCAAGCAACTTGTTTGTATTGTCTGGTTGTTTCCTTATTGACGTATTTCCTTGTTCTCCAAATAGAAATAAAGTTTGGTTTTGATTAAGAATTACAACATCGGTTATAAATTGCTTTTCAAAACGTACAACTTTGCACACCAACTTTTCTTTTCTGAACAATTGAGTCACGACGAATTGTATATTTATAAATATAGCGGGGCAGTTCAACGGGGCAGTTCAACGACTTTTTATTCTTTTTTCTTAGATCCGCTTCCACTTGATATGTGCTTGGAAGATGTGTCTTACAAGAAAATGACAGGTCAAAGTTCAAGTCATAACTATAGAAAATACCCTCCCCGCAATGGTGTTGACGGCGATCTCTCTACAATGTTTCATACACGTTTTGAAAAGAATCCATATTGGTGGGTAGACCTCGGATCTTCCTTCTCAGTTCATCATGTTGAAATTTGGAACAGAAGTGGAACTTCCTACGGTAAGTAAAAGAATCCCTGATGTTTGCAAAAATGTATCAAAATCGGGAATAAAAATACTGGAAATCAAGGTACCGATATCTATTAGAATAATATTCAATGGTCATGTTATCTGAATATCAATCTGATTAAAATTCAGATCTATCGAATTGGCTTACGAGCATAACAAAATCACAGATATTTTAATTAGATTGTCTGAATATCGAATTGATAATGACTGGATTATTTGTAACATGCGCATTGCAAATGATAGCGGATTGTTGAACAGGGTTATACATCTTATATGGAGCCCCAAACTTTCTTTTATGAAGAAAAAACTGTTCGGAATTTTTTACAGAAGTTTGTGGGACAACGGGTTAGATGAACTATTAAAACAAACGAGGATGGCAAATCGTCTAAATGTATACATGATAAAAAAGTTATTTTTTACTAAAATGAGAAACGAAATCGAAAAGAAACAAAACGAAACCAAACCAAACGAAATATATGACGTTTGATAAATTTACTTAAAAAGGTCTAAAACGTAAATGGAAGGGTAACCTACATTCTCCAAGAAGGTAATGAATCGCGGACAAACTGTATACCACATTCTCCAAGAAGGTTATGACTCTCAGACAAACTGTATACGACATTCTCCAAGAAGATAATGACTCGCGGACAAACTGTATACGACATTCTCCAAGAAGGTTATGACTCGCGGACAAACTGTATACGACATTCTCCAAGAAGGTTATGACTCGCGCACAAACTGTATACGACATTCTCCAAGAAGGTTATAAGTCGCAGACAAACTGTATACGACATTCTCCAAGAAGGTAACGACTCGCGGACAAACTGTATACGACATTCTCCAAGAAGGTTATAAGTCGTGGACAAACTGTATACGACATTCTCCAAGAAGGTAACGACTCGCGGACAAACTGTATACGACATTCTCCAAGAAGGTTATAAGTCGCAGACAAACTGTATACGACATTCTCCAAGAAGGTAACGACTCGCGGATAAACTGTATACGACATTCTCCAAGAAGGTAATAAATCGCGCACAAACTGTATATAGTATAGGTCACACTTATCAATTCAGTCTGAACTTAAAAACAAACTAAGATTATAAAAAATCCTAGGACATACACACTAAAGAACAAAACTCTTTATCTAAATATTTCTTCATAACTATACACCTTTTCTTTCACTTGCATTAAAAAGCACAATCGTAAGAATAAATTGCAGATATTTAGTGAAATTATATAATTTCTGGAATGAAAGAATAATTCAATTCAATTCAAATGTTTATTGCCATATAAACTTTAAACAATAAGTTTGTGACAAATACAAATACAATATAAATATACAATATAACTGAAATTCACATATCATTTGGCAATCGCCAATGGCAGTCAGCAGGGTTTAAGAACATCCGTTGTTCGACCTGTTAGTCAAATGCGTTTTGTTTAAATATACTTTTTCACTTTTTTGGTCTTTTGGAAAATGTTGTTTGTGCTGCATTTAGACCCCTCTACCAAGAAATTTGTTTTGCATGCACACGTATAAAAATTGCGGTTTTTATATATATAAGTCTAAATTGAAAACAACGTTCAAACCTATGATTGCGTTGGATAAAAACCGCAATTTTTGACTAACAGGTCGAACAACGGATGTTCTTAAACCCTGCTGACTGCCATTGGCGATTGCCAAATAAACGGATCACAAGATGTAACAAAATGGATCTTTATTATTAATTTAATACCAAACAGAAAACAATAAACTTACGGATAATATAGTATACCGCAAACATGAGGTGCAAAAATTTGTACACCATATCCGGATTTCGACAATTAATGTCTCTTCAGTGATGTTAGGAATCGAAACGGTATTTGGAAGGCCATATAATTTACCTCAATTTAGGATAGACTCTTGCATTTTGAAGAGTCGAAATAGGATGAACGGATCATATAAAACTGAAGGCAAATATAATACAAGCCCAAACGAAAAATTATAAATAAGTTTAAATTGAAAACAACATTCAAACCTATGATTGCGTTGGATAAAAACCGCAATTTTTATACGTGTGCATGCAAAACAAATTTCTTGGTAGAGGGGTCTAAATACAGCACAAACAACATTTTCCAAAAGACCAAAAAAGTGAAAAGGTATATTTAAACAAAACGCATTTGACTAACAGGTCGAACAACGGATGTTCTTAAACCCTGCTGACTGCCATTGGCGATTGCCAAATAAACGGATCACAAGATCTAACAAAATGGATCTTTATTATTAATTTAATACCAAACAGAAAACAATAAACTTACAGAAAAGATGATATACCGCAAACATGAGGTGCAAAAATTTGTACACCATATCCGGATTTCGATAATTAATGTCTCTTCAGTGATGTTAGGAATCGAAACGGTATTTGGAAGGCCATATAATTTTGTTTAAAATATACTTTTTCACTTTTTTGGTCTTTTGGAAAATGTTGTTTGTGCTGTATTTAGACCCCTCTACCAAGAAATTTGTTTTGCATGCACACGTATAAAAATTGCGGTTTTTATCCAACGCAATCATAGGTTTGGGCGTTGTTTTCAATTTAGACTTACTAGTATTTATATTTTTTCGTTTGGGCTTGTATTATATTTGCCTTCGGGTTTATATTATCATTATCCGTTCATCCTATTTCGACTCTTCAAAATTCAAGAGTCTATCCTAAATTGAGGTAAATTATATGGCCTTCCAAATACCGTTTCGATTCCTAACATCACTGAAGAGACATTAATTGTCGAAATCCGGATATGGTGTACAAATTTTTGCACCTGTTTCGTCTATATATACACATTCATTTAATAAAAATAAATAGTCTAGAGTCCCCTGTCCTCAGTTCTAATGACTCTGATGTGGGACCCCAATTTATTTACTTGTGATGGTATTGATGGATTGAGTATAAAAATCACCTTTTCTTCATCAGACAAATCTTTAACAGAAAAGTTTAATTCCAAATAATCAAAAAAGTTGTTTCTCACTTCCCTTTTTAATTCACAATATAATTAAAAATGTTATTCATCTTCTAATATGTTACCTTAAATGGATAATCTCTGCTCTCTATGAATATTAGAATGTCTTCCTTTTTCTTTATTTTTAATTATGGACACTAATTCTTAGTTTTGTTATTAATTTTCTATATGTAAAGTTTGGTGTCCTTAAATTAGTCTTCAAAAAATAAATTTGGTCTAAGGTTCTTCTATAAAAAAGTTGACTTCATCAATTTTTTGCATCTTATTATGAATCAAAATTTCAAAGTAGTTTTTAGAGCTTATTTTTATATAACCTTTAAATGGAATACATGTATTTATTTTCAGGTCTGAACTAGGATTTTGTTATAATTACATTTTTTTGCTAGAGGTGTTTACCCTCTTTAAATAAAGAATTTATTATTATTATTATTATATTATTATTCAATTCTTAAGTATTACTGTTATATCTAAATTTAGTATATTTTTTACATAGGTAAAACCAGGAGTATACTCCTTCCGTGTCTAAATTTTTGCTAAGCATGTAAGCTTCTTTTAAAAGAGGATTTAGCTTACAACATTCAAATCTCTTTAAATATAATAACGTTTGTGTTTTTTAAAATATTAAATTCTATAGGAAGTCTCCCAATTCAGCTTTCAGTTGCAAGATTATATCTTTCTTGTTCCAAGTAAAAGTTTACAAAATTCACAATGTAATTTTTCAGTGGGATTTTTTCAGCAAAACTTAAAATGTCTACTTCTTTTTACTAGTTCTCTAGTGCTTTATGAGACAGGTTGCCATTACATTTAAGCCTAAAAATGAATATTCTGATACATTATCAATGTTAGTGTTTTTAAAACTTACAGCTATGGTGGTTCTAGTTTAGAACATCCTAACAAATATCATGGATTTTGTCTATTTGATATTTAAGGATGTACAATTCTGAGGAGCCAAAAATTTCTAGAACTTTTTTTCTTAACCTGATTTTTGGGATTATATGACTGTAAGAAAGTAATTGATGAAGAAAAAATCATATGGTGATGCACTTCTTTTTTTGCTAAGGCCATTTGAAAGTACCCCATTTTTAATGATTTTCCCATTTTTTCATCAATTTTTAACCATTTTTGCGCTATTATCATGAAAAAAATCACAGTTTCACAATTAAACTTTTTTTCATACTTTCACTAAAGATAAAGTGGACCCATCTGAATAAATTTAACTTAAAAAACCTATAGGTTGGTGTTGATATTAGAAAGTTTTATTAAATTTTGGTGCTTTTTCTTGTAAAATTTTGTAAATTTGGGGTCTTTTTCATTTTTTAGAACTAAAATAGATATAAGAAGATGTGGTATGAGTGCCAATGAGACAACAGCATATTATTTCAACTTCTTTGTTATAAATGATTGAAAATTACACATCTAAGAATTTTGAAAAGAAAAAATTGATATGGGATGTACATATTTTTCGTAAAATCATTTCTTTGTACCCCTAGCCCGTTTTCTCAACATTTTGGCTGATGTCGCACGGGCCGGATTGGTTATAAAATTTGAAAGTTTGATTACTCAAAAACTACTTATTGTAAGTACACAATTTTTTCACAACGTTCACTTTGATAATAACATTTTTATATATTCATTGATATTTTCCACTTGTATCTTATGTTTTGGAAATAATTCCCGAACAAGATTTCAACGAGACTGAAACATCAGAAGAATACATCCTTAATTCTATCTTCCATTTATCACATTATATGGCTAAATTATTGAGACCATTCTGAAGTCCTGTTTTAGTTTATGATAATATTTATAAGTAATCTGCAAAAAGCAGGCAACTTGATTTTGAGTCTATGATTCGTAGAGGATAACATAAATCATTTTCAAAGACCTCTGTAATATCATTAATGAAAATATTAAATAAAGTAGAACTCAGTGAATCACCTTGCTTTACCCCTCTTGTAATATTAAACACTTCAGTTGCTATGTTTTTGTATTAAAGTGAAGACTCAGTGTAATCAAATTGATGTTTTATAATGTTAAAAAGTTTCTTTCCTACCCTCATATTATAAAGTTTGAACAAAAGAGCATCTATCCATTACCGCTGTCAAAATGCAACCATGGTTGAGCATGGTTGTTGATAATGAGGAAACAAGCATGGTAAACCATGGTCAGCCATTTAACATTTTTGTCAATCCATGGTCAACCATCTCCATTAGACCATGGTCAACCGCGGCAAGTGCACATTGACAGGGTACAGAGTCAAATGCCTTTCTTAAATCTACAAAACAAGCATAAAATTTCTTTTTTGTTTATATATAAATACTTATTTATTAGAGATTTTAATATGAAAATGCTATCTGCAGTTCTGTGGTTCTTCCTGAAATCAAATTGACTGTTACTTAATTGGTCATCTATAATTTTAGTAAGCCTATAATCATTTACAGTTGAATTAAATACTGTAAACAGGAAATTTTCATGGCAGTTTTATTTTCGCTATTTTCGCGGTAAGAATTGAAACGCGAAAATAAAACGACCGCGAAAATTTCAAGAAAACTCTATTCATAAGATGAAGACCATACATAAGATATGTAGAGGACCACCGTAAAACACGGATTTTACAGACGACAGATCGATTCCTCAATCATAACTGTATTTCTAAATGAAAAGCAATGTTAGAAATCATGACTTTAACTCAAGTTTATCTTATTAACATGGAAGACATCTCAAGCAAGCGGACATTACGGATATTGTTATGTAAACAACACTCGTTACAAATATGTAAATGACACCTGTCAATCAGTTTTAAAAGTATTACCTCGTTGAATCTGCTACACAGATTAATCAGACCAAAAGATCGATTAATTAGCATTAATCTCGATTAACATTTTATTTTAATTTACTCTTAATTAGGTCTTCTTTTCTGTTATTGTGTATGTGTTTTACAAGCAAACATGACACGACTTAATCTCCTTTAACATTAATGAACCGAAAACAAATGACTTCTGATTGATTTTATCACTTGATTTACAATACATGTAAAGCTGTTCACTTTCTAAACCATTAGTGAAAATATTTATATAGGCCATAGGGAAATCGCGAATTTAAAACGGCGCGAATTTAGATTGTGTTCATAAATCGCGAAATAAAGACGGCGCGAAAATTTCCCGGTTTACAGTATGTTTGCAAGACAATTAATCAAGGAGACTCGTCTGTAGTTATTGGGACCAGTTTAATCCCCAGATTTATGCAATGGGACTTAAATGATTCTCTCCATGTTTTAGGGTATTTTCCTGTTTGCAGGATAAGATTGAATATTTTTACATAATTTTTAATCATAAATGGGTTCGAATATTTTATAACTTCATTTATCATTCTATCTCGGCCAGCAACTTTCCCTAATTTTATTCCTTTTATAACATTTTGTTTTAGTTCTAAGAAACTGAATGGTTTATCTGTTTCTAGATTTTCTATCTTGTTATTCTATATTTTCAAGTTTATTTTCGATTTCCCTTTGGAAGATAGCATTAATTTGTGTTGGATTTCCTTGTTATTCCATATTTTCAAGTTTGTTTTCGATTTCCCTTTGGAAGGTAGCATTAATTTGTGTTGGATTTCCTTGGTCCATAAAGTATTTTATCAATTTGTCTTCTTCTTTTAATATTTCTGTTTCGTCTGTTCTTTTCTTTATAAATGATTTTGATTTGTTCCAATATTCTTCTGGATTTTACCATTATTTTCCAATAGAAAAGCAAATATATTTTGTTGATATTGTATGTTCTTAAGCTACACCATCTTTTTAAGATTTTTACATAGTAGGAAAATTTATTGTTTTGAATGGTTATTATTTGGGTTATTTTTTATTTTATTTCCAATGGAATTAATCTTTTTTTTTTCTTTCATAAATTGCATTATCTGACTTCTTTTCTTTTTCTTATTTTGTTACTTTGAAAAATTGTCTTACACCCTATTATCTCATTTTGCAAATATGTGTTAGCTTTTCAACTGCTTCATCAACACCATCTTGAGTTTTATTAATATTAAGTATTTCCAGACTATTAATTTCTTCTCTGATATTATCATTGGATAGGGCTTGATTTTTCTTCATCAAGTTCTTTGATTGTTCTGTCCATTTGTAAGTATTAATACTTTTCCATTTATTGTTACCTAATTTAAACTCAGTGTTCTCATAATTTGAACATTTTAAAAATAAACCAATCTTAGCAACGATCTGAGAGATATGTTATGTCATTTGTCTTGAAATAGTTAATTGAACTGATGATAGGAGACTCTCACTTACTAAAGAAGTACTTAGAAGTTAACAATGAGAAAAACAAATATAATATACAGCAACAAACGACAACCACTGAATTACAGGCTACTGACTTGAGACAGGCACATACAGAACGTGGCGGGTTTTAACATATTTGCTGGCGCCAAACATTCACCTAACCTCCGGGCCAGTGGTTAAACAATATAAAATCAGAACAAACTATCAAAAAATGTCGAAACTCATCTGATCGATACAAAGCACAAAAAAAACTAACAAAAACACAAAAGACACAAAATTATGTATTTTCTATATCTTTTTCCTTGAAAAATTTGGATTAGCTTTCACTTTTTTGTTTGCCTGGCTACGCCACTGGTCATATGTCCGGTTGCAGATTTTATATTACACCTATTGACTGTAATATAAGAGGTCGATTTGGTGCGTTGCATTACCTGGTTCAACTTAACACTCTCAAGCGATAGTGCCAGTATAGTTCATAACTCCCGATGGCATTATTATTATTGGATAGAGAATTAATTACCAAGTTCTTTGCTTATTCTGTCCATTTGAAAGTATCAATACTTTTCCATTTATTGTTATCTAATTTAAACTCAGTGTTCTCATTAATTGAACATTCTAAAAATAATTATCAATCTTAGCATGATCTGTGTCATTTGTCTTAAAATATATTGAACTGATAACAGGAGACTCTCACTCACTAAAGCATAACCAACAGTGCTGAAACCATTTTTAGACATATGAGTATAATAACCTTCCATGTACTATACGTAACCCCGAGGACACGCAGAGATCCAAAAGATTTTGACCATGTATATTCAAAACTTTATCTTGGTTAATTCGTTTGTTTTCTATACCAATGGCATAGTCTGAAGGTAGCAAATCCGAACCATCAAAATAATTTATCTGTAAAGAATAATTTTTGATATAATCTTGTAATTCTCCTGTTCTGGAGTTTAAATCTCCTATAACCAATATATTACCTCTACTAGATAGTGTGCTGAACTCATGATCAAGCATAAGTCATTTTCAAAATGATTCTAGATGAAAATGGAGGAATATAGGAAGCACATGTATAAATGTCTTTTGATAATCCAAAACAAATGATATAAAATGTTATACAGATTGCATTAAGCTGGAACTGCTTACTCTTCCGAAGGCACAGGAGTTCATCCCTATATTTATTTGAGGGGTTCAAGAGTGCTATTATTTTGCTCTATTTTGTGTGTGCGATATTTCATCAAATTTTATTTGTTCCATATCCATGTAGCTTTGCGACCTTGTCTAGAATTTACTTGTACTTAAACTATATCGATAATTTAGCGATCGGTCAAGTTTCAGAGATAATTAATGAATTCGGTTGTGTCTTAGCTAGGGCTAGACAGGAAAACTTACCCTATCATCTGTTTCATGACGCTTAATCACACTGGATTTTGACTCATCAAATGGCTAGTTTACGACAAGAGTAACATGATGTGTGTCACTAATGGATTAGGAACTGCTGATCCCTAAGGAACATATATTCCGTCTCTGGTTTTTGTGGGGTTTAGAAGCTCAATCCTTATTTTTTCTGACTGTTGTATATATATATTTTTTTATTTCTCCAGCGTTTACCTAAAGGTTATAGTTTCCATTTTTATACTTTTTTGTAACTTTCAGTTATTTTAGCGCAAAATGACCTGTCCTTACCATCCCACCCGTATTTTCCATGTCAATTGAAAGGATCATCCCTTTCGTTCTTCATTTGTCTGGCCACTGGTGTGTCGAACTATATTTTCGTTTAATAAGTTTTTTGGTATAGAATCTTGCAAAGTAGCCATATTTAACAAACGTAGGTGAATTTTGGGCCTTTCTTCGTTTCTGGCAAGAACAAACTGCTACTTTAATCCACATTAAATTGAAAGATAGTGATACATGTCAAATATGTTGAATTGAAAAATCTGTCTTGCATGTATTGTTGGAATGCCAGGCATATAGTGATATTCTGAACATTTTTTCTGAATTGCACGAATTCCTTCTCAATGCAGGAGCTGGTCACTGTGTGAAACATTTTCATTTTCATTTTAGGTCGTAGACTCCGTGAATTGGATATTATGGTTGGTCCAACTTTAAGTAAAATGAAGTCATGCGCTTATCACAAAGGCCGGGTTAGTCCTGAGAAGCACCTTATTCTGAAGTGCAGTAAAACTACAAAAGGACGGTATGTCAAGCTGGGCTTAAGAGTCAAGGAATACTTCCACCTAATGGAAGTCAAAGTGTTTGCGTATGGCAAGACTTGTTTGAATAAAACTTAAAACATTTATTATCTGATATCAAGTATTATGACACTTTTCTTGGTGCTACCATTATCTTATTAAAGATTAAATCCGCTCTTTTTTGTTTTTGATTATATAAGAGAATGCATAGATCATTAGAACAACGGAACTTTTGCCTGGACATGGTAATTTGCATGCATACAAGGAGATGTGTGTTTGAATATAGAAAAAAACATCATTAACTGCTTTGCTTTAAAGAAAGACAAAAGACTAGCTATAGAGACTTTTAATAATAAAAAAACAACACTATTTGTGTGTGACTTCATCATCAAATATAATTACAAATTATACTCTATTTCAAGTTTTCGTCTAGTTAATTGATATTTTCTGAAATGCAATATATATACATTCATTCAAATACTGGTCTGGCTAAATCTAACCCGATAGATGTTGAGCGTATATAATCCTTGAGTATTGGTCAATATATACAGTCATTCAGTTTCAACTCCCACGACGCGCTTTGAGTTCTCAATACACCCAAACTTTTATTGATCAAGCCCAGAGTATGCTGTCAATTTCCATTTTTTTTTAACCTAAAGCACAAGACTAGTACACAATGTTTAATGATTTAGAATGTTAAGTTCCAAACTAATTGTCCTAGTACAAAGTACTCCATTAGTAAGAGCCAAAACCGGATTATATTTGTACACACGCATGCATTATTTATAGTTCCAAGAAGTATAACACCAATATGTGAGTTGGTTAATGATTGGTGAAATTTAATGCAAGTTTATGATTAACCTCTCTGTGTAAGATTGTGTAATATCTTATGTATTGGTTGATCGTTTTTTTCATGAAAATATATCTGCATGGTTTTATAAAAATAAGATGTGGTATGATTGCCAATGTGACAATTATCCACCAGATACCAAATGACGTAGAAGTAAACAACTATAGATCACCGTACGGCCTTCAACAATGAGAAAAACAAATAAAATTCAGCAACAAATTAACGACAACCACTGAATTACAGGCTACTGGCTTGGGATATGCTCATAAAGAATGTGGCGGAGTTTAACATGTTTGCTGGCGCCAAACATTCACCCTAACCTGGGCCAGTGGTTTAACAATACAAAATCAGAACAAATATCAAACAATGTCAAAAACTCATCAGATCGATACAAAGCATAAAAACACAAAAGACACAAACACAATTATGTATTTTCTTTATCCTTTTCCTTGCAAAAGTTGTGTTAAAGAACATCCTGAAAAGTGCTCTAGAATGCTCAGAATGCAGGATTTTGCACCATGCTTCAGCTTCTGGAGGCGGCCACCAGACCCCTGGCTATAAGTTTCACTTCTTTGTTGATATTTCACTTAAACTAGCCAGTATATATATATGGACACATCTTGAAGTCTAGTTCATTTGTTATTAATCACGGTTCGTTCGAGTTTCCCAAATTTCGGTTTAAGCATCACTGCTGATATGGTCAGTGTAAGCTTTTAGAAAAAATATTCTCTGAACTCTCTAGGACCAGAACTTGACCAGCATCAAAGACTTATTACATGTCTAATTCTTAATTACATGTCTGTGCATGCATCATCTTGTGGTATTTTTTTTTCTAATGACTGTCCTTGCTATACATCAAACAGTGTTAAAATTTGAATTAAAATCATGAATTAAAATTTGTGTAAAGTTTGGTAAGAGACTAATAGCAATAGCATACTTTGGAGAATTTATCTGAAATATTGGAACCACACTGGGCCTACATTTATATTGGGATATCACCTATGATCACGATCATAAAAGTAAAATGATCGTAATTGCTAAAGGTATCACACAAAACAAAAACAAAACAAAACAGTTGGAAACATCAAAAAAATATGAGGGTGTGGATGGGGGTTTACATAATAGAGAATAATTGGCAAAAAATATAAAGAATACGGAAAAATGGAAAAAAAAAAAAAGAATAGAGAATAATGAGGTGCTAAAATATAAAGAATAGAGAATAATTGGCAAAATGTATAAAGAATAGAGAAAAATGGCATAAAAAATTAAAGATTATAGAAATGGAGGACTCCCATCAAGAACCTCAATTATGTATGCATTACAATCAAACGTTGAGGAAATGAAACAATGGTGACCCCATATGATAATTACACATGTAAGATTGGCTACCTCAAACACCTTCAAATATGGTTTCTACCGTTATTAGAAATAGAATATACAGCACTGAAAATGAAAGAAAAGTTCAATTGCTACAAAAAATTTATTAAATGATACATTTATAATCATTTTGTAGATGTAAGGTTAATAACCATAATTAATCCAACATTAATCGTAAAAAACTACTTATTTAACCCTTGTCGTAACCGTACGCTGAATCCTAACCCTTAAGTACAGAGACCCCTTGAGTAAAAAAAGACCGTTATTATTTGGACAAAGACCTCCAATGGGTGGTGCAGGCTTTTAGGAACCTCTAATTTGCATATTATGTCTTCTGGTTACCAAATCTTTCTGGTATTCCAACACACAATACCAGTTGATATGAATTTGTTGTAGACGAAATATAAGTTTTAATTTAGTACAAAAAAGTCTGTAAAGTATTCCAGCAATTTATGTCGAAAGATGAAATACAAAAAAAAACATGATAAACACTTATTTCATCTAAATATCAATGTTTCGTTTTCACCATCGTCCTGAACGTGCATGAAATATTTTTCACTGGACCTTAAGTAACCAACACTCATCCTCATCGTTTTCACCAAAAGTTTCATTATCCACCAAAGAAACATAAAAATCTTATTTATGGCTTAAAAGATATTGACCAGAAACAAAACTGTTCATAAATTTTAGTCTATTAATAAGTACTGTGACATTGACCTTAATATACTGACTAAAATACCACTTAGCTTTCCACGTGACTAGTGGCATTTTCCATTTAAGTTTTGGGGAGGTTGCACATAAATTATGGTAAAAAATAACATCCAGAAACAACACTTTTGCCAAAATTTCAGTTGATGAATAGCTTGTTTGACCTTGACATTTGACCTATAAACCTCAAAGTCAACATAAGTCTTCCACACCAATGTGACATTATTGAACAAAATATGGTAAAAGTTTGGACATTAAACTTTTGCAACAACTACAGACTATGAATAAATAGCTGCTGTGACCTTACCTTTGATCTAGTGACCCCACAATAAATAGGGATGTTTGTCGTCACATGGGGCATCATCATATCAAGTTTGGTAAAAGTTGGACATATGGTTCAAAAGGCAACATCCACAGAAAAAAATATCCAACTTTTAGTCTATCAAAAGCTGCATGCTGCGACCTTTACCTACGACTCCAAAATGAATGGGTGGTCTTTCTCTTTTCATAGAGCAATATTAAACAAAGTTTAGGAAAGATGTTCCTAAGGATTTGAAACATTGCATCAAGAAATCGAAATGACATCCTTGACCGCATTCATCATATTATAAAGCTAAGCTGACCTTGTCGTACAAGTGTTAAAGATTTCTGAAACACCATAGGTGCAAACTGAGTTGCGATCTTTATGGATTAATAGAAGAAACCGATTTTAAGTATGGAACTATCTTTTATTTTTTTTTATAATAGGACTTAATTCTGCTGACCAATTTGTTAAATAATGAAAAAAAAATGTATGGTGACCTTGACCTTTGATTTACTGACCCAAAAATTACAAGAGTCTTTCTCGTATTCTCAAGCTAAGTATGGTGAATGTACAACTTATGGTTCAAAAGATATAACGCAGAAACCAATTTTGTCCCCATTAATTCATTCTATAGCTGCTGTGACTGAAGGTGCAGGGTTAAATATTCTCAATGGAATTGATAAATACCAATGCTTATAAAACTGCATGCCATATACCATTGACTTATTATAAGCGGTTTCCTTTAAACTAACCTTAACACAAACTATAACATATTAACTATGCAAAAGTTTCAAAGTCAAAGAACCAAGATGAGGTGGTGGGCAATATAATCTCCATGGAAACGAGACCTGCAAATGCTAATACGTACCGATTATCAGGTTGTCTGCATATTGATATCGTAAAATATCAGCTGCGAGTCACAATATGAAGCGTTTTGTCGAGTGAGCGCAGCGAACGAGATCAAAAAAGCTTCATATTGTGTTGAGCAGCTGATATTTTACAATATGAATATGCATACAACCAGATAATCGATTTATCGGGTTGTATTTGCGTATTTTGCACGATAGAAACAAGTGTTTTCTTTGTTTCACCGGCAAACCGGAAGATGACGTGATAAGTTCGGGTCAAACTTATCAACGTCGGTTCAAATATTATGACGCCGGTGATATGTCCGGCTCAAAGTTATTAAGGCCGGGTCAACGTATTTGACGTCACAAAGCCGTGATGTGCAATTTTATTAAGAGCTGAGCAGAGTGATACAGACAGAGGGACGACCGATAAAACTGCAAACCAAATATCGTTGACTTACCACTAGTGGTTCCCCATAAACTGACCTTATCACAAACTTATACATTGTTGCTGCTGCCGAAAACAGCATGTCTACGTCATGCTTTTTCAACATAGAGACAAAAAATCAGTCCATCAATAGCGGCTGTGACCTTGACCTTTGACATGAAATCAATAGAGTTCCCCCTTACCCCATAAGACAATATCAACCACTTTTGATAAAAGTTGAACATAAATTTGGTTCAAATGATAAAACCAAGCATTATCGAACACAGTTAGTCTATGCATAAAAACACAGTACTTCAGTTAGATAACATCTATACATTACAGACAAATAATTCTACAAATACTCTCATAAATTCCTCAACAAGTTCATCGCAAAATAGTGGCGAAAGATACCAAAGGGACATTCAAACTTATAAGTAGACGCCATGGCAAAAAAAGAAGAAAATGTCCAAAAGACAAACATCAGTATACAAAACACAACTTAGAAAACTAAAGACTGAGCAACCTGTACCCACCAAAAACCGGGGGTGCTCTCAGGTGCCCTGGAAGGGCAAACAATAGAGATATACTACAAACAAGTACACAATCAATTGGAAAATTAAAATATTAGTTAGATAACTTGGAAGGAAATACGGTGTTGAACATACAGTAGTAAATTACTAATATTTCATGCATATTAAGGTATGTCTTCTGTAATGCCAGTCAGCAAGTATATATAAAAATTTTAAAAAAGGGTATCTCAGGTGTTCCGGAAGGGCAACTAATTGCATTGCAATATGCCATCAATAACAGATCCCTTATAGAGATATAACAAGGATTATTTAACATGCAGGGAGTATGAAATTCGCCTGCATGACGTGGCTGTGTATCATTACATACAATGGGTAGGTCCTGTAATAGAGGCCGTCCGGGATGAAGTTCAGGAAAATGAGGATATATTGGATAGGTACAGAAATTTTGCCATGCAACAGTCAACTTACGGGCCCCTCAAAATATTGTTGCAAGGATTCTTAACATGCAGAAGGCATGGCATCGAATTTAACGTCCCCATTCTGACTGGACGTTGCTGGGTAATGGTACATCCCGCACTGCCAAACGGACGTCCCACTTTGGTAAGGGTTTTGCTGCCGGAAGGAAGAAGATTTACACTGACCATATTTCTATCCCCCAGTCACCCTAGTGGGGTTCATATTCGTGATATCTCCCATCTAATGGTAAGCAAGATTTAAATTAATTTTGAGGAGAGGAAGAGAAGGTCACGTTAAAATGTGACGATGCAGTTGGTAACTTTTGACCGAAAATTATCTTCTAAATATATAACTGTTCAATGTTCATTTGGTACCAACCTGGGACTATTATACTAGTATAATAGTCCCAGTACCAACCCAATCGGAATTCTTCTTCTTCTGTGTATAAGCCTCCTGTAAGTAAGAGCACCTCCATATGGAGTAAATACCCTTAGTAATTTAAATCAATTATGTCTGGGACTATTATACAAAATAATAGACAAAACTTGCATTTTACCCCTATGTTCTATTTTTAGCCATGTCAGCCATCTTGGTTGGCAGGCGGGGTCATCGGACATATTTTTTAAACTAGATACCCCAATCATGATTGTGGCCAAGTTTGGTTAAATTTGGCCTAGTAGTTTCAGAGGAAAAGATTTTTGTAAGAGTTAATGACGTCGGACGATGACAACAACAGACGCAAAGTGTTGAGAATAGCTCACTTGGCCCTTCCGGCCAGGTGAGCTAAAAGATGGAAAAGACAAGACAAAAGAAACATTCAAACAAATAACTTAAAACATGGATGGGACACTAACCTTACAAAACATATTCACCATACCAAAAAATAGCTCACGAACATTTCAGAATACGATTTTGAAAGCTGAGCTAAAAAAAATCTGTGGTATCAATTTTCTTCCAGGTTTTGAAAGATTCTTTTTTTAGACATTAATGCGGCTGTGTAAGAGAGCACTATTTTTTCTTTGGTTTATGTTAAACAAACACCATTGAAAAACACTCACAGTTAAAATCTTATGCTACATGTTAGCAAGGATTTGTATAGTGACACTATACAAATCCTTGACGTAAGTATATCATAATTGGAAGGTAAACGTAAATCGAAAGATTTTTTGTGAAATGCACTGTGACCCCAAAATCAATAGGGTTCTTCCTTATCCCATAGAGCATTTTTAAACCAAATTTGGTAAAGATATTGTCTGGAAACAGAAATGTTGAGGTCTGGAGTTTGTTACAGGTAAAAGTAGTTCATTTTGACTCCAAAAAGGCAGAGATGTACCAGTGTAGTTGATGGCAGACATTTGAATATCTACTACTAAATTGATCCACACTTTATTTCATACTCTTAGTAACGTATAGCTTGATATATTGTTAAGACACCTGTTTATTGTTAAAAACTGTATATTGACCTTCTGGTGATTTTTTTTTGTGTCATTGATTATCTCTTTGACCTATCCCCCACCATCTTGTATTTATCCCTTTACAGACAGTAAGATGGACATGTCCGATAGAAATAACTGATACAAGTCTGATCAACTTGGTTCTGTTTTATTTAAAAGACATTGCATAAACAAACAAGAAAGTTTAAATATATATGATAATATTCCTTAACAAAACCTGGCATTTAATGCAGTATTTACCTCTCTTGTCATCTTTTGCACAATATCCCTTTTACAACCATCTGTAGGACTTGCTACTAATGATGTACTACAACCGACATAGGTAATGCATATTTAATGAACTTTATAACAATAATGACAATCAAGTAGAAAAAAGGTAATTTTGCAAAGTTGAATACTTCCAGAATTATTCCAAGGTCAAAGCTTTGCCTCTAAATTCTCTTATATGAAAATTACTACAATATCAAACTTTCTGGCATCGTTCAAATCATACGATTCTATTGTCACTTTTTAAAAATGTATCATGACAATATATGACAAATGTCATCCCCCAAAAAAAAAAAAGTCTGCTTGCTCTAAATGCAGTGCAAAAATTGTCAATTTAATGTTATGAAAGTGTTAAATCTATTCAGAAATAAAGCAGTTATAAGATGGAAGCATTATAATGTACCACTATCTGATCTTACAGCCCAATCATTCACTTGTAAATATCAATGAAAATATTAATGAGCAATGGAGATATCTTATGAATATTCTTTTAAATGTATTTGATGACTATAAAATAAATGAAAATATAAATACAAATGAAACATGAACAAACATGCAATTAAATAATCTTTTTCTACTCCCTAAATAAAGGGAAGATAAGCATTCAAAAATGAAAATTGATCAATGTCTGTTGTATCTGCTTTATGGTATTATGATCCAAGAAAAAATTTATATCATGGTGTCTGACTGTATTCAAATATGTATTCTGGGTATAAGTTATGGTCTACAAGCTTTTAAAACCATTCATCCTTTTACAATTTTTTAAAATGCAAAGGATACATTTGAGCTGAGGATGATAGAAATCAACCTTATGCAAGTGCACGTATTCATGTACATGTGAAAGACTGTGCTTGATTTTCTAACATTCAAATATGAAATAAGAGATGAATGTTGGTCTGTTTTGTAGGGTTCTTATATCAACTCAATTTTCAAGCAGTTATAGACTTTGCATGGAGGTTTTTTCAACCTGAAATAGGTTAACAGATGTATAGATATTCATTTCCATAAGGTTGATTTCAATTCGGCGCAGCTCATTTTACATATTGATAAAGACAGAAAGCTACTTTTACATCCCTAATAACATACTAATATTATGGAATTCAATAAAAAGAAAATAGATATATAAAAGTATGAACACAGTCTACAAACAAGTACAAAATCGCTCACACAAATAAATAAATAATACTTAGCCCAAAATGTATGATCATGCTATAAGCCAACAAGTCTCAACACAATAACCACACTAATTTACAGTCTCACAAATGCTTTAAAGTTCAAGGTCAAATCCTACATATCTGTGGCTATCAGATAATTATGTTCATATGAGTTTTTAATTATTTGTACATATGGTTGGAATGTTTATATAATGACATTAAATTTTTATGTTATTCTAAAAGGTTATATGGATACAAAATACAAAGGTATCAGATAAACACATTGGGTGCTTTGTGTATATACAGATAGCCATGTTTATAACAATTACCTACATGTGAAGGTTGTATGTTGTATTCACAGTATAAAGTTTACAATTTTGCAGATAAACTTCATGTTTCTAGAAATAAAAATAAGCATGGGTATCCCAATAGTCTAACACATTCAAATGCATTTGTAACTTATCCTTTTACCAAAAAGAATTAATATATATGAAATCACAAATAAACTTATTTACATGAAATAAACTCTACAATAAACAAACAAAACAGATAAATAATGTGGTCATTTTTCAGTAAATATTTTTTTTCATAGCCCATCATTTATTTTTCCATATTTCTTAAATTCCCAATTGTTTGGTCTGGTGCCTTCTCAACTGATATTCCATTAAGATATTGCACACTCTGGACAACAAGTGACCATTCATCAAGCTGCAGAATTTTATCTTTTCCCTTTAAGCAGTTGCTTTTTAAATTCCAGTTGTGGAACATTTAATGGGAAATGTGACAGTGACCTTATCCTTCCCCTTTTTTCCATGTCACCTGTTCAGTTATGAAACACTGGACAGGATACAGGACAGTTGCCTTATTGGACAGGACACAGGACAGTTGCCTTATTGGACAGGACACAGGACAGTTGCCTTATTGGACAGGACACAGGACAGTTGCATTACTGGACAGGACACAGGACAGCTGCCTTATTGGACAGGACACAGGACAGTTGCCTTATTGGACAGGACACAGGATAGTTGCATTACTGGACAGGACACAGGACAGCTGCCTTATTGGACAGGACACAGGACAGTTGCCTTATTGGACAGGACACAGGACAGTTGCATTATTGGACAGGACACAGGACAGTTGCCTTATTCCTCTTGTTTTTCACACTTTCCTACTATCCACGTAATTGAGGGTCTGGATGGGTTTTATAGAATAGAGAATAATGAGCCAATACTACAGAAAAATCAACCAAAAAATCAAGAATAGAAAAACTTGGCCAAAAAAATCAAGAATAGAGAATAATGAGGTTCTAAAATATAAAGAATGGAGAATAATGGGTAAAAAATATAAAGATGGAAAAAAAATATGACCTAAAATAAAGAATTGCAAAAATCCCACCCCCCCCAACCCTCATAATGCATTGAACTGACAAGTTGTTTGCAGGAATTGGCCTTTCATTTTGAGGCTGATCTTTAACAAAGCCTTGCTGGGATTGTCACCTAGAGGGAAAGGTAATAAAACATTATTGCATGCATACAAACATCAGATACCTGGTAAATGCCCTTGCCCAGTGAGACAAAGCCAAGTGACACTTTACTGATAGTCTACTCTAATAACCTGTATTTTCCAAAAGACAACCCCGAACTAGAACAGATTGTATTACCACTGAATTCCCCAAATTAAGAAATACATAAAAGTATCAAAACTACCCAATATCCTTACAGATAAACAAATTTCTTTGAAAAGAACAGATAAACATATTGCCTCTGATAGCTTTGGTTTAGAATTATACTATATCTCATATTTATCATCAAATTAATAGTATGATGTACTAGTGTCAACAAAGTGAAAACATAGTCAAGTATTCTTTTGGAATTTTTATTTGCCATCTGAACAACTAGATCATAATAATGTCTTTATTGTCATATAAGCATAATAAATAGGGAATGTGTCCATGGAACACAGATGATACCCCCACTTGCATATAATGTTATAAAGGGACATAACTCCAGAACTGTAAAAGTGACACCTTCAAAATTCAAATCTGATCTGTGTTTTGTGGTAATAAGCATTGTGTATAAGTTTCATAACATTTGGTTGAGGCAAACTAAAGTAAGAGAATGGAAACAAAAAAATCCATCAATTTTTCCATTTGTAAAGGGGCATAACTCTAGAACGGTAGAAGTGACCCCACCAAAATTCAAACTCAATCTGTGTTTTGTGGTAATAAGCATTGTGTTTAAGTTTCATAACATTTGGTTGAGGCAAACTAAAGTTAGAGAACAGAAACCAATTTAGGGACGTGCAGACGGACAAGGGTAAAGCTTAATGCCCCCTCCGCTACGGCAGGGGCATAAATATCATTATAAGAGCACTTCATCATTCATACTACATGTACCTGTCACAGTTCAAAACTGCATCTTTTGCGTGATTTAATTGTTTGGCAATGCCAGAAATTAATATTAATACATTTACATTTTTAAATATCAGTAGTTTATTTATTTATGGCATTTCTCTAACACAGCAAGTTTAAATACTGATGACCCTTCTGAAGTACCTCAGTTCATGACCCTTCTGAAGTACCTCAGTTCAAGACCCCTTCTGAAGTACCTCAGTTCATGACCCTTCTGAAGTACCTCAGTTCACCGTGTTCATGGTGGGGATCATGTTTTAAGTTTTCTTTGTATTGTTAAGCGGGCTGTTGCTTGTCTATTCTTTGTGTTTATTTTCGTCCACAGTTTTGTATTTCTTTTTATTTGTAGTTTTTGGTTATTCCTTAATATTTTCTTCCACTTTTTTGCTAGTTAGGAGTAACAATAAATTATTAAACTTTTCTTGACTCCATAAATAAAATGCTCCGCTGGGCGCAGCTTGATACGACCGCAGAGGTTGAACCCTGAACAGTTGGGGCAAATATGGACACAACATTCAAGCTTGATACAGCACTGAATTTAGATTGTGATTAAATATTTGACACAGCATAGGTTTCTGACACAGAATGAATGTGGTCTAAGAACTTAAAATTTTTTAATTTACCTATTCAAACCATATCATTATTATTTGCTTTTATATATAAATCAGAAATAACCAATTTAAAATGGAAAATTTTAAAGAAAAAAAAAATGAAAAAATCCCCCCCTCAAATTTTTTGAACCCCCTTATGATTCATCACCCCCAAACTCAATCCCAGCCTTCCCTTTGTGGTATGATACCTTGCAGTGCAATTTCAGAGAGATCCGTACACTTGAACACAAGTTATTGTCTGGAAACTAGAAAAATGCTTACTTTTGGCCCCTTATTCCTAAACGTTTTGAGCAATTACCTCCAAACTCAATTCCAGCTTTCCCTTTGTGATATGGAACCTTGTAGTAAAATTTCAGAAAGATCCATACACTTACACACAAGTTATTGTCCTGAAACTAGAAAAATGCTTGTTTTTCTGCCCCTTTTTGGCCCCTAATTCCTAAAATTTTGAGGCAATTACCCCCAAAATCAATCCCAGTCTTCCCTTTGTGGTATGGTACCTTGCAGTACAATTTCAGAGAGATCCATACACTTGAACACAAGTTATTGTCTGGAAACTAGAAAAATGCTTATTTTTGGCCCCTTATTCCTAAACGTTTTGGGCAATTATCCCCAAACTCAATTCCAGCTTTCCCTTTGTGATATGGAACCTTATAGTACAATTTCAGAAAGATCCATACACTTACACACAAGTTATTGTCATGAAACTAGAAAAATGATTGTTTTTTGCCCCTATTTTGGCCCCTTATTCCTAAAATTTGGAGGCAATTACCCCTAAAATCAATCCCAGCATTCCCTTTGTGATATGGAACCTTGTGGTACAATGTCAGAGAGATCCATACACTAACACACAAGTTATGTCTGGAAGTTACAAAAATGCTTATTTTTGGCCCCTAATTCCTTAACTGTTGGTACCATAACCACCAGAATCAATCCCAACCTTCCTTTTGTGGTATTGAACCTTATGGTAAAATTTCATAGAGATCCATTCCCTTAAACTAACGTTAGAGTGCGAAAACCAATGTGTTTTTGGACGATGACGACGCCAACGTCATACCAATATACGTCCGCAAAATTTTTTTCGGTCGTATAAAAACCCAAACACTGAACAAGTCATTACTGCATTGGTTTCTGAAATTGAATAATTAACTGACATTGTACATCCATACTTGTCCAATACAGTTAAACACGATCTATGGGTTGACAGGTATGGAACATAGAACCTAGTCGGCACCAAATTAACATATAACTTTTTACTTAACATCTATAAATTTACATGTAATAATAAACTCAATACTTTGCTTTAACAATATGATAAATGCTCTAGATAAACCAACAATTCTATTTACATATTTAAATACATTTAAGTGCACAACCCTTGTTAGGTATTGTAGAAAATATCAGTCATTTGATACTGTAGAAAAACTACAAAGGGCATTATCCATTTTCTTTGTTCACTTGCTGTAATGACAAGTTTGTCGCAAGGACAGATTGTCTGCTGGATCAAATAGAAGAGTTGTTACCTCAGTCACTTTAAGGTGAAAATCTGTCAGACACCAAATTTGCCGATTATTATCTAATGAATGGGTTATCTTATGGTTTTAATATGTGAACAGCATTAATATCTTCATTCTTACCATCAAACATGTTGGTTACAAAACAATTTCTACATGTTTTTTTTTTTCAGTACCATAAATTTTGATACTTTTTGTTTGCATTCAGAATTTCTTTTAATGACATGCTGAAATGCTGACAAGATCTCTTCGATAATCTAGAATAAATTTGGTAAAGAAGATTTTAAAGCAAAAACATTTATTTTCTAAACAATTGTTTTTCTTAAACAATGCTTTTTTAACAATTACCAGAGCCTGACATTTTTGGTGTGAAGAAGTTCTGAACAAATTGTTTGAAACTATGCAAGAACAACTAATGAAATAACATATTTTAGTTATTTATACGCTCTATAATTAATTTTTTTGTATCATTTAATTATAGAAAATTTATTTAACCTGGCATCATTTTTAAATGCTTCCATCAAAACTCAACATAAAAAGTATTATTACAGATACTTTCTGAAGTTAGAAAGAATGTGTTATATTAAAGTTTGAAAAATAAGCAGATGACATGTTGTGTTTTTTTCCACAATAAAAAGTGTCTGACATTTTCTGTATTAAATCTACTGGGTTATGTACTTGACAAATATACATATTACATCTTCATGATCACAGCATAGTAAAAAAAAATACATTTCAACTTATTTATACACAAAACAACAATATTTATATCATTTTACATCATGCATCCCTTGATGTAGTCATGTTTCGGACCTGTCTGTTTTTATTATTTGCAAAGTAACTTTTTTCAAGGCTATATCAATTTTCATTTAGTTCTTTGGAATTTGGGAAAACAAAAATAGGGTGTTGGTGACATTTTCTGATATTTTTTTTCTATTTTCTTGCCATTTTAAAATACTTAACTTTCAAAATAAGATAATAAAATTTTTATTTTTGATATTTTTGTAAAAATAAAAAATCTTCACAGAATTATGACAGGCATTATCAGGCTTTATGAAAAATAGCTAGAAGTAAAGAACACCCATTGTAATTATAAGCATTTTTTTCAGTTGAAAAGGGGAGAGATCATTTCCAACATTTTATCTCCAATAAATTCGTTCACAGAATTTTCAATAGATATGAAGAGAAATAATTAGTACCTGGTACTCATGGTAATAAATAAATAATTTTAAAAAAATATTTGACATTCACAGCCTTACGAAAAATAAGTCAGGCTAAACTAAAGCAAATAAGTTTGGTGGCTACTTCAACAAGGGGTGCATATTCTGACAAAAAATTATTACAACCAAGTTTGCTATATTTTTTTTTCATTTTTTCTTACACTTTCATCAAGATCTATCATATTTCTAATATTCTTTTTTTGTATTCACACATGGCTATTTATTAAATAAATTCCTCTCACTTTACTGAACAAACTCTTCTTCCACTTTTGTCTACTATCCCAACAAAACACACACACATACAACCTTCCAACTTACAAATAGACTAGAGCTCTATGAGCAGCAATCAACAATAAATTAACCCGATTATGCTTGTTTTTTTATCCTATATTTGGGACCACAAGTCAATCTCCAAAGCACCAAGAAGTTCTCTTATTGTGCATCGACAAGTCTTGGCATGGAATTACTTTGTATATTCAACAATGCATGAAACATAAATATTTTTGTATCACTTGCTAACTTGTAGACTACTTTGAGGAGATCACTGATGAAAACAGTAGTGCAGGCTATCACAGTTTCTGCTAAATCATTAAAAGTCAAAAGACGGCATGCTGAGATGAGATTCATCGGTCTCAACAAATGGCTGAGAATGTTGCTCTGTATAAGTCTGAACACAATCTTGAGACAATATGTTACACAATGCCATTAAACAATTGCTTGGAATCAAACTCCCTGAAAAAAAAACAACACCAATACAATAAGTTTCATTCATATAGAAAAAAACATGATTTATAATAAACTGTTAACACAGAGATATGTCTCGCCTATTCGTTATTTTGATAATGCAAATGTTGAAATTAAAATAGCAATACTTTAACATGTAAGTTATGCAAATATTCAAAGTCAATGAACCATGACTAAAGGTACAGGGCTAAACAATCTCCATGGAAATGAGATGTGCCAATGCTAATACAACTGCAAACCAAATAACATTGACTTTTCATATGTCGTTCCCTTTAAACAAACCTAAACACAAACATTAACTTGTAAACTATGTAAAAGTTTCAAAGTCAATTAACCATAATTAGGGGGTGGGGTTATATAATCTCCATGGAAATGAAACTTGCAAATCAAATATCATTGACTTAACATTAGTGGTTTATCTTAAACTGATCTCATCACAAACTTATACATGTAAACTAAGCAAAAGTTTAAAAGTCAATAGACCATGACTGAGGGGAAAGGACCAAATATTCTCCATGGAAATGAGATGTGCTAATGCTTATACAACTGCATACCAATTATCATTGACCTACCACTAACAGTTCCCCTTAAACTGAACTAATCACAAACTAATACATAAAAACAAAGCAAAAGTTTCAAAGTCAACAGACCATGAATGAGGGGGCAGGGCCAAATAATCTCCATGGAAATGAGATATGCCAATGCTTATACAACTGAATACCAAATATCATTGACCTACCACTAGTGGTTCCCCATAAACTGACCTTAATCACAAACTTATACATGTAAACTAAGCAAAGTTTCAGTCAATAGACCTTGACTGAGGGGGGGGGCCAAATAATCTCCATGGTAATGAGATGTGCCAATGCTAATACAACTGCATACCAAATATCATTGACCTACCACTAGTGGTACACCATGAACTAGACCTAATCACAAACTTATACATTGTTGACACCGCCGCCAGAATCAGCATACCTATGTCTCGCTTTTTGACTCCGTCAAGGCGAGACAAAACCATTAAACTGCCAACATCAACCAAAACCAAATGTCAATTAAAAGTAAATGAAAGCCATGCAGGCCCTTTTATCAAACATTGCAAATGGTTTTGTTAGCACTGGTAGATCCATTGCAAATGAATAGGTGGTATCTAATTAAAAACTTTTCTTTATGATACAGGGGGCCGTATCTACTACGACTGAAGACCATGTGCTTTGGATAAACTAATGGAGGACTTAAAAAAAAAAAAAAAAAAAATTGAAAAAGGTCTAGAAGATACAACAAAACATTTTTGCTAATTTTCTCAAAAACAAGGAATTCAATGAAATTGAAGATACTACCTTTTATTTCTATGACGAGGAATTGTTCATGAATGCCATTCAATCAGAACAAAATGAAAATTATGTAAAGGGTTTTCAAATCTTCATTCTTATACCGTATATCAGGTTTTTTCGCGCGTGTTTAATTTTCGCTTTGTTTGTGGCACCTACAGAGACGCGAAAATTTGACCCTGAGTAAATTTCCCTCACTATTCCTAGATTTACAACTGTTCTTTGAACGTTTCATAGATAAAACTGCTAATTATCGAGTTTACATAAAATGTACATGTATATGTATACTCATTTGACCCTAATAGTGAAATTACATTTTATATAAAATCAGTCTTTTGTGTTGATCAGAAGATCACAAGAGTGTGTATAACTTATTGAGATATCTGTTTTTATAATAATTAAATTAGCTAATCATACATGTCATACCTTTTGACAACACAGAAGTCAGTGACATGTTCAAAAATGTTAATTACCGACATCAATTGATTGTTTTCATAACCAGAAGATTTTTCATTTAGTGTAAAAATTTGATTAAAATTAATCACATTTTAACGGATATTTACGCAAATATACTTTCAAAATGCTCCGTTATACAAGCACAAACTTGATTGAAAAATAATTTTTTTCCCATGCCACAATGGACTTGATTTGAACGATTATTGAAAGATCTCCGAATAGATGTTTTTTAGTCTGTAGTACACATATTTATATGTAATCGATTATCTGTCAGTCATTCATATTTATGTTGTTAACACCTTTAACAAAACAATATGGTGATTTTTTAGCATTTATTTTCCCATTCAGCGAAAATTTAACCTGCCCATTTTGTCATCAAATTGCGAAAAAAAGCCGACGCAAAAAAAAAAAAAAAAAAAACGATTTACGGTAATTTGTAGATTCAGAGTAGGATAAATTTCAAAGTTAACAAATCAGAACCAACACTGTATCTTCCTACATCCAATTGAAAGGAGATGGGATTTTTATATAAACGACGGTAACGTACATTAATCCAGTAGAGTTAGGTCTACATTGGCTAGAAGTTTCAGATGCAGTTTAAATGTGAAAAGTTGACGGAGGGAAGATGGATTTCAGTGATGGCAAATAGGATAGAATAAACACATCAAACTTATGCTACAGACATTACAACCCCAGTACCTGGCCTAATTATTCTTCTATTGAACCATTTAGACTTTGCCAGCAGCTGTATACATTATAATGCATACGTCACTATGCTGCATTTTAGTAACTGATAGTAGTTCTTTGTTAATTTATGTATCATTGTCATTTTGCTTAGTTTCTTTTGTTACCTATTCTGACACCGGACTCAGACTTCTTTTAAACTGAGTTTTACTGTGCGTATTGCTGTGTGTTTGTTTATTCTACATTGGCTATAGGTATAGGGGGAAGGTTGAGATCTCACAAAACATGTTTAACATTTTAGCATTTTTGCACCTGTCCCAAGTCAGGAGCCTCTGGCCTTTGTTAGTCTTGTATGTTTTTTAATTTTAGTTCATTTATATGTTTTGGAGTTTAGTGTGACGTCCATTTTCATTGAACTAGTACACATTTTTGTTTCGTGGCCAGCTGAAGCCCTCCTCTCCAGGTGTGGGATTCTCTCGCTGTGTTGAAGACCCATTGGTGGCCTTGGGCTGTTTTCTGCTCTTTGGTCGGGTTGTTGTCTCTTTGACACATTCCCCATTTCCATTCTCAATTTTACTATCCTTTTTAACTTACCCACAATCCTTTCCCCTGCATCAGTTTTTAGACGAATAATCTGCATTTTTGAGTTTATTCCACCAGGAGCAGAAGCTAAAACATTTTCTAGTTTATTCCATACACTTAATACTGAACCACTGAGAACGTGGAATGTACGTGTCCTCAGGCCAACGTCACACTGCAGACCTAATGCTGTCTTCTTGCAATTGCCTTTCCTGAAAGAGTCAAATTATTATATGTAAGATTTAGTTGCCTAACATCGAGCAATAAATATCATATCGATATACAAGACAGGAACATTCAATGCTAAGCATTTGATCAAATGCATTATTGCCATTGCGCGATGGAAGAAATTCTGACAAGAAAATTTTTCAACCTATGAATTCTACCCAAAAAAAATTTGAACAACTTAGATAATAAGCAGCTGCGACAAGTACCCATGATACTACTTTATTGTGTACATTCGAATTGTTCATGTTGCAAGAATAAAACTGGAAGCCATTTAATCATGTTAATAAAATGGTACTGTAAAAAACATGCACAAGGATACCCTTAAGCATTTAAATATTGTGTCAAATAGTAAGGAGTAAAAGACCTATTACCCTGAAATAAAGTTTGTATTAATTTGATCCAAGCATACTCGAGCTAGTACATGACATTTTAAAAATGCTTTTTATTTGTCAGAACTCTGGAATGACATATCAATTTTTTTAAATCGAACAGTCATGACAGTATGTTATGTTCACCAATTCCAATAAATTTGTAAAGTTTCCAGTAAATAAATCTTTAAAGCTGACAATTAAATCCCGTAACTCTTGACTACAACCCAGAAAACTAAAAAATTAAAAAGGAGTTTCCTTTTAATAATGCAGTTTTGAGGAAACCAATCCAGGCATACTGGTGGGCGATAAGTGAAATTTGCCTTAAATCCTACGGTTTAAGTCCCGTTACTCTGGAACGACAAAGCCAAAAATGTTAAACTAGAAGGTGAGCTTTCTTCCGTCAATTCTAATGTTCAGATAAAATTACATGAGAATTGGTGAAAGAAAATTTGAGTGTTGACAGACAGAAAAACTATGGCATACCATATGACGGGTGCATACAAACTGTTGATAAATATCATTTGATAAAACATTGCTTACCAGAAGGCATGACTACAGTTGATAGCAGATGAGATGTATTGGTCTTCCCACCATTTCTGAGCATTGTCTGGTAGCACCTTTTTGTATCTTTTTTTTAGACTAGTCAATGATTCTGGATGAGGTTGTCTACCTGTGTTTGGTCTATATACATCATATAACTTTTCCTTTTTTTTATTTGTTGTATGATAAACAGCAAGAATGGCAGTCTTCTTCCAAAACTTGTCCTATAATATAAAGCTTTCTGTTTATTATGGATATGTTCCAAATGTTGTAACCACAATCCCGTCCTCTTTTCCCCAAATGTGACCTACCTAATTAGTCTTCTCACCGAATTTGTACTTACAAAAGCAACATGATGGATGCCACATGTGGAGCAGGATCTGCTCACCCTTCCGGAGCACCTGTGATCACCCAAAGTTTTTGGTGGGGTTCATGTTGTTCAGTCTCTAGTTTTCTATGTTGTGTTTTGTGTACTGTTGTTTGCATTCATCCTTTCGACATACGAGTTTGAATAATCCTTTGGGATCTTTCGCCTCTCTTTTTCCACAATATATTCATTAAAAGAACAGAGTTCCAATGTCCCCCGTGTTGCACATACTTTATCTGTCAAGGTGCAAGGGCAAGAGCAATAACTGCAATTTTCTGACATAATTAATATTTTCAAGGGGCATAACTCATTCAAAATATCTGATTAGCACTTATTTTTGTAATTGTCAGAGACATTGCTGATATTAGTTTCATAAAAATCTGGCAAGAACTGTACACATGAGGGTGCTAACAAGACGGGTATGACGCCCGGTATTTCTATGTCCCCAGCAACGCGTCGCGAGGGGACAATAAACATATCCCATACAAGAAATCACTCAAAAAATGAACAACATTAATCTAATGATGTTTTTTGTCATTTGTCATCTGATCTCTGGTAGAGAGTTGTCTAATTGACAATAAAACCACATCTTCTTATTTTTATATTTATGATTTCATCCCGAAATAACAGACAACTTGACATAATCAGATATTAGCTTAATGGTTGAAAGTCTGATATTTAGATGTCAAATTATCTTAGCCATTACCAAATTTTGTATACTTTTTTTTCCATCTTAGGATAAAACAACTTACATTAGCAGACACATAGAAGCCATCTTCTTCACCAGAATATTTCCTATACAAGTTCAGGACTTGAGTCCATGACATCCCTCTTTCTACTGTAACCTAGTAAAATAAAATATATATGTTTATACTTGAATGAGAACACAAATTCAAGGCAATAACATGTTATCGGACTGGTACAATACCCAATACACTGAGTTGGATTTGTATTGCCTGAACTCAGTTACTCAGAAGGGCAGTGTGTGAAACCTCCGCTCGCCAACTCGCCAAATGCGAGTAAGAATCATATTAGGCGAGTCCAGATTCAATAGAACTCGCCCTTGTGGCGAGTGACCCTTCTGTGGCGACTTTGAATCAAGCCAAGCCAAATGATCGTTTACAAAAACATTTTTTCCGCAAAAATCAATACTGTTATCCATGACTTCTGTTGAAACAGGAACCAAGATGATAAATATTATGTTACATGTGTTCTGATTGGCTACAGTTGTATGAAAACTGAAACCAATCAAAATGTGTTTTATAGATAAATAGAATTACTTTCATTTTCCTTTTGGCAATGTAATTTTAATACACGTTTTGAAGATTGAATCAAGAGTAAATTTCCTATAAACTGTAAATAAAAACTTAATTCTAATAATGGATATTAAATAGAAAAATAAGATGCTTATTAATTCAGCTTTTAAATAACATGAAAGGAAGGGAAAGGTCACCAAAATAATCTTAACAGTGTACATTGCAGAACAATATTTGTTATTGAAATTTTCTAATGGCACAAATATTGAAAAATGCATTAATTATGGTCAACAGTAGAAACTTTTGAATAATAAACATTTTAAAACAACTTTTCAGCCCTAATGATACTTACTGTGTTTAATTCAGTTTTAGCTGTATTCAAAGCCGCATTACCAACAAATGTCTTGGTTTCTTTCTTGGAAACTTTTTCTTCACCAGCACCCAGATCTACAGAGGAAAGTTAAAGTTTTAAAGTCATATGAAACGAGTGACTGGTGAAAAATAATGTTTATCCAATTCTTGAACCAATGCATGTATATATCATAAACTTAGTCTTCTGTGCACGATTTTATCATATTTTACGCAAATATATCGTATAATCGTCAATTTTTTTCTCTCTGTCTGTTTTGATTTAACAAATATGGCAGCTCATTAAATGCCGTGTTTTGACTCGGAAGTTTACCGATGGTCACCTTATAGTAAACAATCAACAAAAAAGCATGGATATTGAGCACATGTTTAACATGTTCAATCAGATATTTGTTTATTTTAATGACAGATCCATGCGTATTGCGATCACCTGATTTTTACGAGAAGGTTCACCCTAAGGTCACTTTGCATACGGAAAATATGTCGGCAAATTGCTTCCAGGAAGCAAGCAATTAAAAAAAAGTAAACTTCTTCTAAATGTGGACAAATTAGAGAATTTTCTTCAGAAAAAAGTATATGTACTTATTTAAGTTTAATAATGAACACTATCCATTTTGTTATAAAAAACATATGCATCATTTTTTTTAATTTAAGGTTTCATATGACTTTAAGTTACAAATATTTCATTGCTTCTCGGGCTAGGATTCTCTAATTCTGTGGATTGATGATTATTTCTGGACTTTCATTTTTCATGAGTTTTATTGATAGTGGTATATATGACATATTTACTTTTGACCAGTTTTAAAATGTATTTATAGTACAAAATTTAATGGCTAACCAACTGTCGTAAAATATTTATACACCCACGGTACATTTTGGTCAAATATTTTTTGTCAATATCTATAACTCTTTCTGAATAGAAGCAATGTGAAGTGAATGTAACTGACGGACGGAAAGACAGACGATCAAGGGTAACACTTAATGCCCCCGTCACCTACGCCAGGGGCATAAAAATCCATGCAAACAACTCTTTAAGGGTTTGTAGTGGTGTGTTGAAGATAAAATGTCTGCCCTTATTCAACTTATCCTTTATTTCAGTGACAGTCTAAACTTCCTGCCCTTCACAACAGTTGACCAACTTTATTAAACCTGCCTATTGAATTTATTGTAAGTTTGTTATTGTCCTGAATATGCCTGAAATATGTATGAAATATATGCCCTAATTATGCATGAAATATATGCCCTGAATAAGCATGGAATATATGTCCTGAATATGCATGAAATATATGTCCTGAATATGCATGAAATATATGCCCTGAATATGCATGGAATATATGTCCTGAATATGCATGAAATATATGCCCTGAATATGCATGGAATATATGCCCTGAATATGCATGGAATATATGCCCTGAATATGCATGAAATATATGCCCTGAATATGCATGAAATATATGCCCTGAATATGCATGAAATATATGCCAAAGGATGTTAGGCAAACAACAACCAATCATATGTTTATAGTGTTATTTGATTTATTTCTAGATTCTTAAACCCAAATATGGCGCCAAGTTTGCATTGTCAGCTGACAAGTTTGGCACCCAAGAGTTTAAATCGACATCTTAACTACACTAACTCATCATTAAATCATCCTGTCAATGTACTAAAGAAAACCCTTTAGAATGAAACAAAATTATCTGAAGTGTCAACATTTTCTATAATTTACTGGTTGACCAAAAGTAGTACATTAAAACAGTCATGAAATCTCCATTGAAACTGATGTGCAATATTGGTTGAAAATATCAAACCAAGAAAAAGTATTGTTAAACATTTGAACTAACATTTTCTTCCATCCTTCCAAATCCATTATATATGGACATCACTAAAAAAGCTATAAAGAAAGTTAAAACTTTTTTATATAAATATTTCCTTCTCACTTGCAACTTATTCTATTTTTGCAACTGCTTCATGCCACCATTTTTTCTGACTAAAAGGAAAAATAAATTTTGCCTCTTTATAATAGTTTTATCATATCTATACTGTGAAAGTACTTTTGTTCGTGGGGAACCAATTTTCGTGGTTTTCGTGGATGACTTTATCCACGAATTTAAGTGTCCAATGAAATAAAACAACCGTTGTCAAAATCAAGACATGGAAATATCCCCATGTAGGTTTGACTTCTGATATGATCTAGAGAACATATTGAACATCGCCAAATCTGAGAATACTTTTATAGTTGTCACAGGGCAAGTGCACTATGAACTACAACTGCAGGCAGGATTAGACCCATTTAATCTTTAAAACCATAACTGTGCAATTTTTTATCTTTTAAATCAAATAAAACAATATTTGATCGATGAAAGACAGATTTCCGGTATTGATATGCTATGATAAAGTGTTCATTTTATATCCTCATAACTCTCGTACATACAGGAAATAATAATTTCATGCTGGGCTGGCTTTTGATAAAAAATATTTTACAATTCAAGATACGTTTATAGCATTTGTTTATGTAATTGTTTTCTTTAGCTGACATGGTTATGACCTAATCAACACCTTTAATGATCTTTAATCTATTGATCACTCTATCTCGGGTTAATTAGTGTGGTCACAACGATTTAGACAGGTCAATGTTTACTTTGCATTTCCTTCAATCCAGACAATTTGTAACCTTCGTTTCTAATGACTTCAATTTTTCAAATTTTTTTTTCATAGAAAACTTAAATCCACGAATTTAAAAACCCACGAACATGTAAATATTGCTCAAACCACGAAAATTGATACCCACGAATTAAAGTACTTTCACAGTATGCAAAAATCTTACCTAAAATACCCATATCCCATCTTCCACTCCTCTTGGCATCCAGGATGATTGCCATAAGTGTGTTGGAGAAGAATTTGAACAGAGAATTCTGTAGACAAACTTCCATACCAAGGATTCTGTTCAAGAACTTGCTGATATTATTATAATCTGAAATTTAAAAAAAAACAATCAAATAAAACAATATCTTTGGTAGTTTTATTAAATTATGAACGACTCAGGATATTCAAAATGGGTTATAACCTATAGGACATTTTCTTGAAATGCCTGTTTTTGACAGGTTTTCCATCAATTTTGCCACTGAAAATAGTACACAGTGCCTGCTATATGAAGGTCCAATATATGGGGAAATACATTTGGGGTGGATGTGGGGAGTGAGTGTGTGTGTGTTTTTGGGGGAGTTCCACCACTGCCAATTACAAGCAGGTGCCCATTAGACCAGGTTCCACTGTATAAATTTATCTCCAGCTACATCTCTGTAGATTGTACTTGTTGGATGTATACTTCAGTATGTATAATTCCACTGTTACAAGTTCATGTTTAAAATCCTACATAATCATGCTAAAATGTTATTTGTGTAAAGAAAGAAATGACAATTATGAAAAGCTTGCTGTTGGTTACATCTTGCCTTGAAACTTCCACGTTTACCTGAATTTCTCCTGTTTTTGAGACTTTATCTAGTACATTTTAGTAAGCCTTTTAAATGTTCACCCAAATCAGCTGAATTTCAGAAAATGTGTGTTTTTTATAGTCTTCAAATTATATAGGCAGAAAGGACACAGTCCATTTTTTTTTTGGAATTGGAAACCCCATAAAATCAATTGAACAAAAATAAAAATAGCAAGTGCACAACTTTCATATCCCACAGAAGAATCTTCAAAAGTTTAGTTGAATTCTGTCGAGCCTTTTTCAAGGGGTTACAGATTAATAAAAGACCAGTGTTCCAATGTCCTGTGTGGGTGCATATATTTGATCTTTCCAAGGCCAATTACATATTTTTTTTATCTTTTTAACTTTAAAAAAAATATCCTACAAGAAATGTATTAAAGTGTGAGTCGCTATTAATGTTATTTTTCATATAACTTCTATTTCAAAGGGACATGGCTCCTTTGAAAATAAATAATTAGCACTAATTTTAGACCTCTACACCAACTTAAGTTCTATCTGAAGCAATCATACCTTTATCAAGAATTGGTACAGTAATTCTAGAGTCCACAGATACCAGACCAACACCAACCAGTCCTCTTCTTACTTCTACAAACAAAATTATTACTTTAAAGCATAAACTATTCATGAATACCCATTATTGCCCAACTGTGCGAGACCCTCATAGGTAGTCAAGGCCGTTAAACACCCTCTAGTAGTACATGTATGAATATCAATATTTTTTGGTACAACTGTTCATTACAGTTAACCTTAAGAACGTTTGCTACTGATTGCAAGATGTTATGATGACTTGAGATGATACAGCTTGATGCCCCCCCCCCCCTTTCATATAACGTTATAAAAGGACATTACTCAAGTACTGTAAAAGTGACACTACCCAAATTTGTACTTGATCTGAGTTTTGTGGTAATAAGCATTGTTTATAAGTTTCATAACATTTAGTTGAGGCAAACTTAAGTTAAGAGGACGGAAACAAAAAATTCAGCAATTTTTCCATTTGTAAAGGGACATAACTCTAGAACGGTAAAAGTGATGCCACCAAGTTTCAAACTTAATCAGCGTTTTGTGGTAATTAGTATTGTGCATAAGTTTCATAACATTTGGTTGAGGCAAACTAAAGTTAGAGAACGGAAACGAAAAATTCAGCAATTTTTCCATTTGTAAAGGGACATAACTCTAGAACGGTAAAAGTGACGCCACCAAATTCAAACTTGATCTGTGTTTTGTGGTAATAAGCATTGTGTATAAGTTTCATAATATTTGGTTGAGGCTAAAGTTAGAGAATGGAAACCAATTTTGGGACGTACGGATGGACGGAGGTACAGATGGACAAGGGTAAAACTTAATGCCCCCTCCGCTACGGCTTATATATTGGCATTAGGGCTTCAAACTTCTTACATTTAGTGCAAAGGAGTAGGTCCGGTAAGGGCCGATTTTGGCCTCAAATTTCAGATTCATCTGATGAAAGATTTTGGACACTTTTTAAACACTTAAGTGTCTACTTCAGTCAATTCAATTAGTTTATGTAAAAGATTTGAACTGATTTAGTCATTAAAGACGCTCAAATTCAAGCTTAGATATGAAAATCTATCAAATATGCCAAATTATGTCACTTTTCAGATGGTTTTTATCAAAAAATGAAAGAGGCGGATCCGTGTTCACTCTCAACCTTTATATATGTTATGTATTATCATCAAATACAACTTACATTTAAATATTAAGAATGCGGCCACTTCCATTTAAGATGGAAACCGTCTAAAATTTAACTCAAATGCTAAAATTGTAAAAATTTCAGTAATTTAGCCTGACTTAATGATGCTAGTACCCGATATATGTGCATTGTATTGTCAAAAACAGCACATATTTATGTAACAGAAGTATTCTACTTTCCAATAAATAGCTAAAAGTTTACATTTTAACAATTTTGTAAAACTGCTATATTTTGGGGCCAAAAAGGGGTCTGTCTTACTGGACCTACTCCTTTTCAAAAACTGCCAAATTAGCCTCATTTTGAGATATTCAGATATGAGCTAGAGCTTTACCTAAAAGATAAGTTGCTACAAAATGTATTTTACAAAAATGATGTGTGTAAAACATCTTTTTGGGTAAAGCTCTTGCTCATAGCCTCACATATATATATATTAACTATTAACTGTAGGTCAATTGCATAAATTTCATGACCACAGAGTAACATCACATGTGACCTTTCTGAACTTAATCTTCCAGTTTAAAGCAACTGGTTCCTTAATCAATGAAACTAATTTTAAAAGGTTTGACTAAGTGACTAAGTTTACTATTTCTGCAATTGGGGGTTAGGGGCCAAATAATGGCTCACCACACTGGTAGACCTATTTGGAAAATTCCGCGATTTTTGGCTAATCTCCGCGAAACGGATAATAATTAGAGGTTCATCGTAAATTTGCTGTATTACAGAATATTATGAATGTTATCCGGAGATTTTCCGTGTCGGCGGAATTAGCCGTTTGTCCGATAAAACGGGTGTGTATTGAGTCAGTGATAGAACCAGTGATGCGTGAGCGACGGTTATTAATAGATCGTTGTACATAGATGATTATAGAATCCGTTATGCGTGAGCGACGGTTATTAATAGATCGTTGTGATATATACAATGTTTACAGTCAGATTAAAAAAACTATCTTATTTCCCTTTTCGTCGAGATAAAGCGGTGTTTTTGATAATAAAGTTACTTACGATTTAAATATCAAATGTTGTCATTGTTCATTAAAGAAAAATCTATTTTAATGTGACCAATGAACAAGATGAATACACGTATTATCTTTGCTATAGACAACTACAATTTTTTAATATATGAATGGAAATCGTATTTACGTTAAAAACGTAAACTAATCTACTATACATGATAGATTCATAATGTGAATCGATAGTTCGGTCAGAAACTTTGTTCTCACTTTATAAAATTCTTCACAATTGTCATGTTTAGAAAAAAAAAAAAACAGTCCTTGTATTAATAGTCTCCGGAAGATACCGTAATCGGGCAGGATGTCAAACTGATCTGACACTTGTCCTAGTGTATTTAACACCTGCTGTGATATTGCTTGTGCAATACCAGTGGAAGGTCGTAAATCAATCTGTACCCGATTGATCAGAATTTAATTTTACCTGTACATATATTTAGTCGTTATGGAGGTTATCATAGATACATGTTATATATTGTATTGTAATTAATGAAGATAATTTAAATATATTATATAATAAAGACATATTTGCATATAAATCGAACATATTCATTCCAACCAAGAAGGTTTGAAATTGAAAGTTTTCAACAAACATTTGATAAAATCAGTCCCGTAAATTACATACGAGTCATTCGTTTATAGTTACACAATTATTTCGTCTTATTTCTTTGTGCTATTAAAAGAACTCAAAATTTTCCATATCAGATCACATTTCGTACGAGTCCTAAAAATATAATTGAATAATCTTCTATTTTCCTTTCGACACCACGTTCCCCATTGGAGCCTCGAGATCTAATCATACCTGTCAATCATTAGCCACAAGTTGGTCCGCCAGATAGATCACTCGTGCTTTCTATTATGACATCGTTGAGAAGTTTTGTAAATTGATTTGTGATATAAATAAAGTGATGTGAAGTTTATTTTACGGCCGATCAAAATTTGATGTGATTTTTCTTTACACAAAGATGTTTTTAATATGTCATAATATACATGGAAATAAAACATTTGAGTTCTTTTTCCCGTATCTATATTCAATAAACCAAAATTTATTTCAAAAGGTAAACATTTATAATCATTACAAAGTTATAATTTGATTTTTATTTAAGTCGGTTAATGGAAACAATAAAATGACAACGTCTTTGCAGAAATATTAATCCAGACATTAACGTATTTAGACTGTCCATTTGTTCCACTGTGAGGACAATTTATTCACGAACTACATCATTAATAATTACTAATATAACAGTTGCTGAAATGTAAGTTGTATATTATATATTTTTTACAAACATGCGTTTTGGTTCCGTTCAGATTTGCTATTACAGCATGTGTAGATTCCTTGATTTTCATCTAGTTTCAGTTATATATATACTAGTTACAGTCAGTACATAGGGCTAATAGTTTTGCCTTTCAACAGTCATTAATTTAGCATCGGACGATACGTGACTCGCATTTATACATCTCTATATGTTATATCTGATGTAATGGACTCCTAGTATGTTGTCCTTTAATAGTTGGCTATACAATATTGGCTGTGCTCATTGTTGAAGGCCGTACAGTGACCTATAGTTGTTAATTTCTGTGTCATTTTCTCTTGTGGAGAGTTGTCTTATTGGCAATCATACCACGTCTTCTTTTTTTTATAATGTACCCATTTTAATAGCAATGTTATATTCAAACGGATGAGAAAACCCCATGGATGACAATTATCTATATCCATGTCAAGTGGGGTTAGGTAATAGGAGCGGAACTTATTGATTATGTATGTTTGTGAGGGTCTGGATAGGATTTATAGAAGAATAGAGAACACAAATGGACAAAATTGCACAACAAAGGACCAGAAAAGTAAAGAAAAATAGACGCCAAGAAAATAAAGAATATAGAATAATGAGAAAAAAATATGAAGAATAGAGAAAAACAGATGACTAACAAATTAAAAGACAACTAGGATTGAAAGACTGCATACGTTATAGTTCCTTGCTATAAAGTTACGTTCTCAAAGGCTTTTAAGGATTATGTACCCTTGTGTTGATTAAATGCTAAGCATATGGATATTTTTTTAGAAAATCCACAGCTTTTCCCTTGTACTGTCATATTTGGCGATTCGATGCTTTATTGATGAAGGATTATTGCATTCAGTGCTAGCAATGATTTTTTTAATTGAGTCAATATGTTTAAAATATTATAACAAAAATAAAATGCTTCGGCGCTGAGCGCAGCCTGATATGACCGCAGAAGTTGAACCATGAACAGTTGGGGCAAATTTTGACACAATATTCAAGCTTGATACTGTCTGAATTTGGATTGTGATCAAATTTTTGACATAATATAGGTTTCTGACACAAAACAAATGTCAAGGTCTTTCAAATCTATTGGGCAATACTGTGCAATTAAAGATTTCTTCTTGAAACTTTTGAAATATTTTAAAATTTGAAAAATTTTGAAAAAAAAATTAAACCCCTTTTAAAAAATTGGAAACCTGCAAACTTTTTGAACTCCCCCCCCCCCTTTGGAGCAATAACCTCAACACTTGATCCCAGTTTTCCTTTGTAGTATGGAAACTTGTAGTACAATTTCAGAAAGATCCATACAGTGACTTAAACACAAGTTATTGTCTGAAAACTCGAATAACTAAAAATGTTTTTGGCCCTTTTATGGCCCCAATTCCTTCATGAATGGGGCAATAACCCCAAATTCAATACCAGCTTTCCTTTTGTGATATGGAACGTTGTGGTACAATGTCAGAGAGATCCATACACTTACACACAAGTTATAGTCCAGAAACTACAAATGTGTCTTCGGACGACGAGACGACAACAACCACATCATACCATTATACAACCCCTCCCCACAAAAAAAAATCTGTGGATTTTCTAAAAAAATCTTGGTTTTATTTTCACCAAATTTTCTTTTTCTACTAAATTCAATTAAACTATAAATAATAATGCTTTGCACAAAGTTTCCCCTTGGTATATGAACAAAATGGTCCATCTCTTTTTATAAATCTGGATAATTTCAGAAAAGGTATCAAAATTCATAGGAACTCCTGGAGACGGGACAATTTTTTTCAAGCCCTCTCCTTTTCTCCAAAGTGCGTTATTTTTTTGTTTTCTGTTAAATACCATTATTTTCGTTTCTGTATACTATGAACATACATTTATTATCAATAAAGTATATTTGATATAAACTATCAATTCCAAGTTTCTTCTACATGGCGAACACTGCTAAATTGATTTCTCCTAAAATAACCCAAACAGTAGAATCATAAGAATAGATGACAAATGCAACTATGCATGAACCTATAGAACACAGAGTCATGATGATTAATTTATTGTGGAAGGAAGAGAAGCGACTAACAAAATGAGGTCTTCTCGTTTAAGTAGTATAGATAGATAGATACTATAAGTCGGAGAAGCTTTTGTAAAGAAACATAACAAGCTAAACACAAATTCATAAACATCACATAAGTACATCCTTAACCAGGCTATATATCAAGTCGACAAACATTGGAAATGAATGAAAAAAAAAGGATGAGATGTGAACAAAAAAAAAACATAAATTCCCTGCTACATACATAGATTGCTTTAATGCATACTTATGGTCGTGCCTTTTTTTCTCTCGATTTTATGTACGTATATTTTGGTATCACACAAGTTCATGATTTTTCTCTGACTGTTTATAACTGCTTTACACTAGATCCGTTGATTCTTATTGATTTTAACTTTAATTTTCACAATTTGTGCATGTTATTACCTCACCGTCCAGGTTGGGGGAGGCCCAGTCCTATCCTATAAAGCAAAGGATATGGATTTTCTCAGTCTTACATTCCAGGATTGGTGACCGCATGAGGGTTGAGCTATCTCAAATAGGTTTAAACCCTCCTCATTCTATGACTGTCCTGGCAAGTCAGGAGCTTGTAATTTTAAAGGTGTTGTCTTTTAATTTTCCAAATTATGTCATGTCGGGCATTTTATAAATTCTATATGGTATGAGTTTTGCTCACTGTCTGAGAAGGGCCCGACGGTGTCATACAGATCCTAAATTTCGAGTTCTTTGTTTTCTTTTTAATTTTTAAATTGATGTCCAGTGACAAATATTTCTCAAATGTCATTCAGGCAGTATATAAAAAATGAAAATTTTTCATGCGAGTCGATAGGAAATAGACTCCTACACTCTTGTTTTAAAGAATATTTATTTTATTCATTTATCTTGAAAGACAATATCTACTGCAGTTAAATGAAGTTGTGATACTGAGAATTTGACTGATTAGATTTTATTTTCAATTGCCAAAGTGTGAAGTGGTAGAGCCCATTTCTGTAACCTTTATTTGTTGCATTCTGTGTGATAAAATTTAGTAGTTTTGAACCTACTGAGATTTTAATAACTTATTTTCGAATGATGGAACCTTATCAAAATGTTTGTCAATTAAGATAAATTGAACATGGTGTTAACAGTCAGCAAACTGTCACACAAGAAATATATTTAATGTCCGAGAACATGTAAAATAAACTACCTTTGTGAGGACATTGAATAAAATGTGTCATATATCTCAACTCCTCTTCGTGCCATGTCAACAGAATTTTAATTTATACCGTCTTAGATGACAATTTATCAGACAGAGGCTGCTTCAATGGTATATATGCATAATATAAACTTTATAAATAAATCTCATTTCGAATGTTGTCTTTTCGTCCTCCAACATTCTTTGTCAAAATCCGGGATTCGCACTCGACTGTTTTGGAGTCAGAGATACATCTTACCATAGATGTAAAATTACATCTATAACCTTACACAGGTACACTGGCTAGTAAAGGGACAATAAACGGAAGTATAAATTGCCCCAGGTATTTTAAGTCGTATATTGAGTGTAATGTGTACACCGCCACGTGTGAGTGATTTCAAAGACAATCAAACTGATGTCATTCATGTAGTAACTTCCATGCAGCTACGCATCATCGCACGTAATATTGGACATCGCAAAAAAACTAGAATTTTTTATGTGCCTTGTTAGATATTTAAAATGATATAACATCCAATTAAAAAAGAAATGTTTAAGATGGACATTTCTGATTTACTGGTGAATTAAAAATTCCATAGAATATCTGAAATGATTTTAAGGAGCATGCATCTCGTTTATCTGATACTAAGTGAGTATAAATAAGTCAAAGTGTTAGTCGAACTATAAGTGTGTTTTGTCTTAAAATGTGTAGCCGTGTTATTTTGTTCACAGAACGAAGGGCAAATTGAAATTGAAACAAAAGGAAAATAAAAAAATAAAAGTTATTACCGTACCATAAGTTGATAAATAATAAAAAATAAAATATATTAATAACCTATTCACGCACACATGAGTTCAATTTATTAATCCCACAAGGGATACCAGCTACCAAGGAGACATTTCATATATCGGTACTCAAATTACTTCAATATTTTATTTCTCCGCGTGTATAGCTGATAAAGTCTCGATTATTTCACAAAGACGGAGTAAGGATTAAAAAAAAATAAAGGTAGTAAAAAATATATCATTTATTAGCTAGCACACCAGTGGCGGATCCAGAAATTTTCATATGCACTGACTGCCTAAGAGGGGGTCGCTTCAGTCATGCTTCATTGATTCCCAATACATGTATAATCAACCAAATTTTTTCAAGAAAAGGAGTACCTTGCCCTCTAAATCCGCTTCTGTCACACTATTCCATTAGTACTTTAAAACTTCTTGCACGGTGAACTACTATTAAAATTAATTCAGTAACCAGTCACTTATGCCCACCCCTTTTCATTTATTTTTATGCTCATCTTTTCCGTTTGTAGGAAGGGTCTAAAATGCCTTTAATTTTATGTTTTATTATTTATGAATTAAAGAACAGTTTCATTAAGAGTTAAAACTATGTCCGACACTCCCTTTATCTGAAAAAGCTTTCATTATTTAATAAAAAAGTTTTACCTTATCTTATCCGTTAGTATAGAAAGTCCCTTTAGTCTAGAATTTTAGTTTATTGAAGGACCTTTTGTCTGATTTTAAAAATATACCTTAAATTGTAAAATATTGGAATAAGCTCTTGCCGCGATATAGCATTTTGTGCTAATGCAGCGTAAAGCAAACAACAATCAATAGAAAGTCCCTGGATTAACTTAAAATGGTCATTCATTCTCTCTCATTGATTATCCAAGTTTATCTAATCACTTGACTATGCACCAATATCCTAAAATTTCATTACACAAGGACACCTGTGGTACAGCAAGGAATCGTATATATAAAATTTAGTTCGTTGTATGCGTTCATGGATATTCATGACGTGACCATTTGTGTGCACTTAGAACTTGTCCGGTCATCTTTCTGACCATCGATCAGATCGTGCAAGGGTTGTGTAGTCAGTCAAGGTCCTTTCAAAATTCCATATATATATCTGACCATCTACTCGCGCTTTAGCCTAAAGAAAAGACACGTGTATTCTCGGATGACGTAATGAGAATTAGTATTTGTAATTATGATATTGTTATTATATATAAAGAAGATGTGGTATGATTGTCAATGAGACAACCCTCCACAAGAGACCAAAATGACACAGAAATTAACAACTATAGGTCGCCAGACGGCCTTCAACAATGAGCAAAGCCCATACCGCATTGTCAGCTCTAAAAGACCCCGACATGTTCATATTAATGATCCACTCTTTGAAACCTAACCTAAGTATGACGAAAGTGCTGTATATAACGAAAACAGCGGAGAAATGGATTAAATAGACTTGCTTTATTGTATAAACTAAAAAGGTCGGAGTTGAACTAACCCGAAAAATTCAGTCTCTCTCCGTAATCGATCTCTTCTATATACTTGTTAATGAAATAATCGTAGATCAGCGGAATATAACGACTGAATTATTCGGGCAAGTGAAACAAGTAAATAAAAGTCAAAATTAACCATATGTAGTTCCATAAGGAGGATCTGGAAAGCCTGCCCTAAATCAGCCTCCGAGTTGAGTCATACGTATTGACCTTTCTTGGCGCACACACGGTTTTCATTGCCTATGTGTTTTTGTACAAATAAATAATTTGATAATAAATACGCCTTCAATCCATTTTCTTGAGACATATTACACGTACATGAATCATGAATTTTCTACGTTTTATAATTTTGAACACATAGTATGCCCTGGGATCTGACCTGAAATATACATGAAACATTGAAAATTCATGATAGTAAGGTATATAGGAGCAACATTTAAATTAGAAGGGTTAGGGGTTTGTTCTGAGTCGGAAATAATTCAGAACACAACGTTATTCCCCACTGCCATGCACCAAACATTTTTTTCTCGAAATAAACGGTATGGGGAATTCTGGAATTCCATTTTTTTTTGTCAACTGCCAGACCACAATATTTTTTTCTCTCATCAAATTGGGGATCAGAATATGATCAGAATAGGCCTCCAGATTTTTTTTTTGGAAAATTTGGTGTTCACCCCAAGAACCGGGTTGGCCACAACATAACAATTTCATTTTATATACAATTTACACGGTGTGCATATGTTTAAGTATGTTTAAATGAAGATATTTTCATATAGTTTAGGACTTTATTCATTATAGGTTGAAAAATACAGGCAAAGTTCAGATGTTTATGAAGTGTTATATATTTTGACTTTTGTGAAACCTTAACAGAATAGACAATTGGGGCAAATCTGATGAAAAAAAAAAACGAAATTCCTAGTAACAAAAAATTAACCCACATAACAGGAATTGAAATCTCCTCCCCAAGAAATTGTACCTCAGGACCTGTATAATGCTGGAAGTATTTTAATATGCCTTTGGAACACCCTTTTAAAAATTGGGTATGGTTCTCCAGGCCACGGCTTAGGTAGCACTTCATAAAATTGAGCTACAGAATGTTTGATAATCTTCCAATTCTGGCCTTCAAATACATTAGGCCAACTGTACTAGCACCCCTTTTTCTGAGAAACCCTGGCTAGCACACCGTTCCTTTTTCACAGTGTCTGGATCCGCCCTGACCGATACGTAGTACTCAACTATGATCTACTGTAGGTCATAATAAAGGACGAAATACGTAACGTAAATTAATTCAAGCGCAGGGGCCCCATATATCACGGCTAAAATTGTACTTAGTTTGTCCTTTTATACAACCTTTTGGCAAGTACCACCATCCCAGAAATCAGTTACAACGATCTTTCAAAATTAACATGAACAGTAACCATCACCAACGTCCTTTTTTCACTCTCTATTTTCTAAGTAATGTACAACTGTGTACGCTTGTCAACAGTGTTTATTATTGTTTTCATTAGTTTACAAGTTGTGACCTTCGAAATTGTTTTATTCAATGTTTCTATAGATTTTTATGGTAACTCCTGTGCCCCTAAAAACAAACAAAATAAAGTTTCCTCCCACATAATTTTACACTTAAACGTTGATTTGAAAAAAACTTGATTTAATAATTTTGGTTATCAATTGAAATGAACCTTCTAGAGCCTCAACCTAACGCGCACAATAATGTCAATCATTTCACATCAAATTTAACCCTAAATTGACATTCCACAATCGGTCAGTAACATCACCTGTGTTTACAGCTACATGATATTTCCGCCGTTGGAAAATCTCGCAGTGACACTTGTGAGCGAAGTTAAATTTAAGATCAAGATGATTACAGATATTTTGACGTGCATTATTTCATTATTAAAAATGTTCGATCTAAATTTGTGGCAGTCTAATTTTTAATTAAAAGAAACGTAATATCATTTTTTTTTTTTTTTTGGCAATTATAGTAAATTAATCTCATCCCGGAATGTATATTCACTTTACCATTAGACCTGAAAGTGATTTCTAATAAATGAAGAAACTGTTTCACATTAAAAAATTTAAGAATATTATCGCTCAGGCATATTTATTTTATTTTAAGATGATTGATTGTTGGTTGCTTAACTTCCAGTGGCAAATATTCCATGCAAGTCCGGACAAACATAGTTTTAAGATCGCACTTTCAAAAATCATTTTAAAACAAAAATGATCAGAATAACTTTTATTCATGTGAAATAACCGTCCAATCTTTTAAATAGAACTTATTTACATTTCAAAGTGTAACAGATTAGTTTACAAGACAGGCATTGACGTATACATGTACGCAACTTTCATATCTTTTAAATTGAACTTTTTTTGTCTAAAAGACAACCCACTAGAAGCAATTAAATGATCATGCCTCGGACATATAATTAAAAAGTAACCATCTAATCCCCAGATATATATAATCTGTTTCTAAATTTACAGAAACATTATATGATATATTTTGAAAATTCCTTATATCTCAAACGATTATAGTTACTTTGTTTTTATTCTGTAAACATATATATCATAATTTGTACCACACTACAAGGATCTATTAATAACCGTCGCTCACGCATAACGGATTATACAACGACCTATTAATAACCGTCGCTCACGCATCAGTGGTTCTATCAATGACTCAATACACACCAGTTTTATCGGACAACGGCTAATTCCGCCGACACGGAAAATCTCCGGATAACATGCAAAATATCCTGTAATACAGCAAATTTACGATGAACCTCTAATTCTTATCCATTTCATGGAGATTAGCCAAAAACACCGGAGTTTTACAAAATCGCGGTGATTTTCCAAATAGGTCTGCCAGTGCCATTTACCAGAGTTCCACTCAAAGATCCATAAATTTCCCATGTTCTTTTTAATCATTTTTCAAGCCTTGACATTTGGGTTTTATATTCAAATTCCCCACAGAGTTCAGAAAAGATGAAGTTCCTACCATGTTAGACATGAAACTTGTCAGATCTTTTTTTTGTAATGAGTGCTGATGATGAACTGATTTTTTGTACATTAGTGTATAATGATGACATAGAAATAGAGTTCTGGTTTCTTTGGGTTGACCTACTTTTTGCAGAATATTATTGAGTAGGTTCGACCTCCCCCCCCCTCGTCAAACCAAAGACTTGAATTGGTATTTGCTGCTTCTCCACTAAGCACGTGACATTAAGGAGTAAGAGCAAAGACTGGTCGGCTCAGAGTCAGAATAATGTGCTCAGTAGGATGGCATGTCTTCCTGCGGACTGTTACCTTGTGAACTAGCACATTAAAAATCTGGCCCAGTGTGTCGGTCTAGTGCAAAGCAGGCTCAAATTTCATATCCTATTTACATGTTCTGGTCCTGAATATGCATTTTACTTGCCACTGGACGTTAAACAGCCATCCATCATCATCATTAGGGAAACCTATTTTTCAGAATTTAAGTTTGAATATTATTTCTGGTGATCATTATTTGTAAGACAAAGAACTCTAGCTCTCAGATTTTTCAGTATGTATGAAGATATTCCTGGATTCATGTTTCAAACAAAAATATTTTGTGATAATGGTATTGCATTTTCGATCATGATTAAAGGTGGAAACTCACAGTCTATCCCTGGTACACCTCAACCTTCACATTAATTCCCAGAAATGTATATGTTCCCATCTTTCTCCTTTGGTCTCTGGTGGATAGTTGTCTCATTAGCAATTATACCACAACTGATTATTTTTATATCAAACAGTTTAGTCAGAGAAATTTGTGTCTGAATCTAATTTTCAAGGCATTAGTTTTGATAGAAATATGAACACAACCTACCATCACAGAAATTTCCTTCAAAATCTTTCGGGAATGGCACTAATGGTGATTCAAATCCCATACAGGATTTCATAACACTCTCAAGGGCTGTTCTTCCATACTGTAATGTCAAAATTTCTCATTCAATATTATGTTTAAATTAACTTTTCAAATTTCTTTTACTGCAAAACTTTTTTTCTTCAAATCAATATGGTGATAATAAGTTTGCAGTTTCAAATTACCAATTCTTGACATATATTCACTTAGTCTATATTCTATTGTATTCTCACCCAAATATTATAGATAATAACAAAATATAATAGATTTAGGTTTGTGTGTTTGGTAGGTGTTCCTTCTTGAAAACATTAACTTTACTATAGTTTTAGGAGTTAAATCGTCATCATCAAGCAGGAATACTGGAAATTTGGTAACAGGTTCAGAATGCTCACCTTGTTATCAAAATTAAATCTGCTGAGATCTCTTGATTCTGTTGCTCGTCTGTCGCCATGAGTAAGAGCACCCTGAAAAAATTACACAGTATTTGTAAAAGCTCACACACCATTCCCAACATGCAAGAAAATTTGGAATAAAAAAAGTTTTAGTGAATTCTATAAATTTTCCATTTAAACAAAATTCTATACACCCTAAATCAGGATATTTTGGGTGGTTTTCACCAATTCAGAAAATTTTGGCACATTGAATCAATCATGTATCTTAATTTTGCCATTATGGAATTCATATTTCAATAAGTTTAATTCAGTATATGAAATAATTATTCTTTTGACACATGACCTTAAATAAAACAAATATAAAAGTATCAAAGACAAGCACCATGATGATAGTAATCTTCAAAGATTAATTTTAGGAGCAAATTAATTGTAATAATTTCACATTATAACTGAGGGAAGTGCAATTATGTTAGAATTCATTAATTTAAGTATTGTTAGAATAATCGATATATTCTGGTGATAATTTAACTTACACAAAACAAGAATTCAGCTTTTCAAATTGCCCTTCTTAAATGTTGCACTTCTGTTAATATAGACGATGCAATTTCCCATAGGAAATCCTTTGATGGCTAAAACTGTGCCACTTTTACTATGAAGTTTCGTAAAAAATCATATCCTAGAATGGAAAGTTCTACTATTTTTTTTCAAAGGTCAAAATATAGGGCTGTGCGGCATATTTTCAACATTATGCCTCAAACTTCTAAGAGTTTGAACTTATACTAAAATTCTGTACTACCCCTCCCTTCACTTTGGGTCTTCATCAGAATTCAATTTAGCTGCTATCCATGTGTATTTATACTGATAACATTCCCAAGTTATGTCTCTACAAGATGAAACATAGAGATCATATCTGGGAGCCAGTAGGTAAACAAAACAAAATATCTATGAATATTATATATCTCCCCAAAAGAGGCGTGGTTTGTGAAACAGCTGTATTTACAAAGTGCAACCTCAAAACAATTGCAGCACTGAAGTATGACTTACTAGACTTTCCAGCCTTTTAGCAACAGTAGACGCAAATCTTTGTTCTCCAGCTAATTCAGATATCAGGAATGCATATTCAGGGGCTGTGACTTGGTTTGATCTATGTGTTCTGCCTACAATGTACATTGTCAGGTTACTAAGTGACAACACTATATACACAATAGTATAAAATCTTATGGCAGTCATTTATTTAATGATTTGAAATAAATTTAACAACAAGAATGTGTCCACAGTACACGGATGCCCCACTCGCACTATCATTTTTCTATGTTCAGTGGACTGTGAAATTGGGGTCAAAACTCTAATTTTGCATTAAAATTAGAAAAATCATATCATATGGAACATGTGTACTAAGTTTCAAGTTGATTGGACTTCAACTTCAGCAAAAACTACCTTGACCAAAAACTTTAAACTATCGTAGGTGGGGCATAAAAATCCAATATAGAATATGTAAATTGTAAATACATACAATAAACAAAACAATATTTTCAAAACTTGAAATTATTCACTTTTTCTTTTACAAAGATCTACACAAGCTCAATCAAGTTGATTTGTAATTATCCTGGCCTGAATAATGACATAGTTATACATACCAAACTGCTGAATAGCTCGGTCAGCACTCCATGGAAGCTCCAATGTGATATGTACACGTCGTTTTCTGTTAATTGCACGTTTGTCTGACTGAAGAGAGATACCTGAACTGGCTGCCTCAGATATTATAGCTATGTCCTAGAAAAAAAAGATCAAAGTTGAATAACATTAAACTATACCTTAAATATTCATCTTCATCAGATTTGGATCTTGCATGTGTATAAATTTCTAAAAAAAAAAAAAAAACACAAATGTTTACAGTTTCATGACAAAATAGGAATTTTTATTTGAACTCAACATACTTTGTTTAATTTAAATACTTGAAATATTACTGTAAATTTTAAGATTATTCTTGCAAAACCATATGTATCTATCAATGAATGATGTAGATTGCCGACTTTTCAGATTTAGGTCTTCATTTTAAATTTGGTTTCTGAGATTCATTGATATTGTTATAACAAGTGAAACTGCAAGCTACTGCTCACTGATGATACCCCAGCCCAAATATGCATTTGTTGTAGAGTGATGAATCTGAAAACGCATCACACAGTGTAGCTGACTTATATAAACCCTGAAACCAAATTTCAGAAATCCTTATGATGTAGTTCCTGAGAAAGATGCAACGAAAAATATTCATGGGATAGACGGACAGAGGCAAAACAGTATACCCACCCTTTTTAAAGCGGGGGTATAAAAATTGTAATGATTTTTAGTGAATTAGTTATACTGATAAATCTTTTAAAAAAAATTATTTAAAACACATTTGCAACTAACTAACTATATATGATTGTTTAACTTATGTTTTAACAATTATAACACCTTTTCTCCATCCATGAATCTTTGTTTTTCTGTGAGATTAAGAATTTCCAATGGAACATCCATTTCACTACGAGATTCATAGCTTATTCCTTCATCAGTGCTAACAACACGACCTTTACGTCCTGTCATCTAAAAAGAGATATACATTTCAATAAATTTAACTACATTTCAATAAATTTAACTTCCACATATTTGCTAAAAATTTACAATACTATAAAAATTGAAGATGAAATCACATTCAGTCATAATTTAAATCCTTTATAGACTTAGTACACAAAAACATTTTTATTTTTTCAGAAATCTCAGCTGATGATCAATCTCCATCTGTACAGAGTAGTATACAATCTCCTTCTGTACAGAGTAGCAAACAATCAGTATGATCTATTCCTGAAACAATCAAAACATGAAAGGGTATATTTTTGAATTGAAGTACAGTGCAGATCTGCTAAAGTGCCTCCAAGTTCCCTTACTAGAGCATTAATTTTTGAAACAGCCCTTATTATATCTAGTTTGTCTCCTATATGTTTCTTATTTAAAGTAATCTGTTTCAATTCATGATTAAAAGGCTTAACATAACAGTGAAGCTGTCAACAAAATGGAATAATCCATACCTCTGCAACATTATCTGGTCCCCCTAATTCATCAATGAGATGATCCAATGTGTTAGGAGGTAGATCTTCCAACTCATCCAGCATGTCCATCAGCTCCCTCTTAAGTGCTATTGCTTGTTCTACTGAATCCATGCCTATAAATCAAAAGGCAAATAATTAATCATTACAATAACAAGAATGTGTCCATAATACACGGATGCCCCACTCGCACTATCATTTTCTATGTTCAGTGGACCGTGAAATTGGGGTCAAAACTCTAATTTGGCATTAAAATTAGAAAGATCATATCATAGGGAACATGTGTACTAAGTTTCAAGTTGATTGGACTTCAACTTCATCAAAAACTTTAACCTGAAGCGGGACAGACGGACGGACGAACGAACGGACGCACAGACCGAAAAACATAATGCCCCTAGGTGGGGCAAAAAAATATATGTACATGTATATACCATCAAATTACTTATTACAATTATTTGTAAGTACATGTTTTTTCTTCTTTTATGACTAGATGGGAAATAAATGTTTGTTCAAAATTTCAGATAAGTGTACTTGTTTACTAGAATATTTAGTGAAACCTGTGCCCTTTGTCTCCTAGGCCTAAAGACACTTTTGTCAACTTAAACCAAAATCTCTATCTTTGGTCCATTTGGGTTGTAAATGTCAACACTTTGTCAGACTAGCCTGACAAAAATAGTCCTAGTTCACATTCTTTCACGACTTTTCATCAACTTGAATCAATAGATTTAATGAGGCCAAAATGGCTCTAACCTAACCCTACTCCTGTTCAACATCTGTTGATAAATAAAACATAACTAAAATTTTTTGTTATACTTACTATAAAGATTACCATTTGTATTATTATCATCATGGTTGCCATTAGATGATGATGGTTTTCAGCAGCAGGATTTGCTTTCTTCAGCAGCCCAGCTGCAGCTAGAGCTTTGTCAAATTCTTCATCAAAATCCAGATCTTTTTTCTTTTTCTTATTCATTTTACTACTTTTGGTTTTTGATTTGCCCTTCTTTTTCTTCACCCAAGGATCTTTAAAAACAAAAGTTTAATGAACATTAAAATACATATGGTCTTGAATCCAGTTTTAAAATGTAAATATGGCAAACAATTAGTATATTCACAATAGAAATCAGCACTATTTAACATTTATATGTATTTTCAATGGAATTTTCAACTTGTTTAAGTGTAAGGAAAACAATGAATACAGCACATACATGTAGTGCAATAAATATTTTTTTCAAAAGTCTGTAAACATTTTCAGAACCCCTGCACTTTATTTTTAATAGAAAACTAGCACTTAATTTCTACAATACATACTATCATCATCACTGTCAGAACCTCCAAATGGATTAAAGTTGTCTACATCACTGTTGTCTGAACTAGAGGCACTGCCGAGACCAAGATCTATATCACTCATATCTGAATCAGATGAATCAGAACCACTGCTGGTGTCTGAAGAATCGGCCTTGGCCTTCTTAGACTTTTTACTTGAAGTATCAGCTACAAGAAAAGTTATTGTTAAGGTGCTTTTTTAGTAAATTAAACCAAGAATCAAAATATCGAACAAAAAGCAAGTATAACATATAGAAATTGAAAAACATTTTTTTTGTAATAATTTCCATAAAACAATATGTCTTGTCTGCGGTTGCTGTTGTCAGTGTTGTTTTAGAATGTAATCAATTGTAACTTTTAAAATTTATCTTTTATCTTTTGCCAAAATTGAAATCCACTTATCAATGAAATACAGATGGTTTTATTCTATTTTCTTCAAAATTTTGGTTATGTCCATCTATTTGTGCTATCTTTTGACCAAGAAACACCACTTCTGTCCAAGATTCCTTAAATTCAATGAAGGTTTGACAAAACTATTAATTTTTAAAACTAGCTGCATTAAAAAACCCCAAACCAAGTCCATTTTTCAGAAACATTCGAAAATATTCAAAAAGCATGTTTGTTTAGGGGCCAGCTGAAGTCTGCTTCTGGGTGCGGGATTTTCTTGCTGTGTTGAGGACCTCAATTTTTATTTTCAAAGTTTGGTTCTAGATGCTGTCTCTTGATCATGAAGAAGGTTTTGTAACTTTCCTCCGGAAATATAAATTCTTTCTAGAATCAACTTCAGTTTCCAGTTTCAATTAAATTAACTTAAATTACCATTTTTCCTTTTATTATTCTTATTATTTTTAGCAGCAGCAGGTGTTTCTTTCTTATCTTTATAACTTGAGAATCGCTCTCCAAATAAATCAAATGTTTTCTTTCTATCAGGTGCAGGGAAATGTTTCTCTACTAATGTCTGGAACACTCCCCTACAAAATAAATAACATTATATATGTATAGGAAATGAAAGGATATGGAGTAAATGTACATGGGACAAAATCGCAGACAATACATAGAAAACATAGAAAATTATCAATGAACAGGACTTTTATTCTTGTTCTTCATCTTGACAGTTGATGTAGGGTCTTCAACAATGAACGAATCATTCATACCCTATAACAAGGTCAAGACGGCCCCTAGCGTTGACTTAAGCGGTACTACTGATAAAAATAAACCACAGTTCACCTTCTTGCTCCCCACCCGCCTCGGAGTGCCAACTTGTGCGATGCTTGTGTACGACGGTTCTCCAGTCGAAAGCACCAGGGATACAAGAAAAGTGCAGTAATTTTGAAAGACATCGATCGCCGCTAAAATATGCCTTGAAGCTACACATGTCGGGAGCGGTCAATGAATTACATAATTTATAATTACGGGCGAGGTTTTTCAACATATATTTGTCATACATTACCCAACAAAAGACCAATAATGTTGTTTTCTATAAACAACCTTAGCAATGTTCTCTAAAAATAATACAAGCAATGTTCTCTAAAAATAATACAAACACAGACAGAATCATGAAGACAATTTGAATCTTTTAAGTCATTTGCACATGTATGTAAGCAAATTATTAAAGTCTATTCAGCCATCTTCTTCAAAGTTGTAGTACAAGAAAATGTCAGTTGCAATACTTGGGTATTATCTCAATCAGTTTTATAAATCAAAACTATTTGCTTTGTTAAAGAAAAACAGGATTGCCAAAACCCAGGCAAATAAATATGAATAACAACATTCAGTTTTAAGACTTTTTAAAATAATGTGATGATGTGCTTTAATAATACTAAATTCAAACAGTATAAATTCTATAGTTTACCACATTATCTGGTAAATTATATTTTCTACATAAAAAAATGCCTATACCAAGTCAGGAATATGACAGTTGTTTTCTATTTGTTTGATGTGTTTGAGCTTTTGATTTTGCCATTTGATCAAGGACTTTCTGTTTTGAATTTTCCTTGTAGTTCTGTATTTTTGCTATTTTACTTTTTATAGAAAAACAAGAATGTGCATTTATAGGACACAATGCCCTACTTGCACTATCTTATTTTCAGTGAACTGTGAAATCTTTGTTGAAACATTTAATTTGGTATATACATTGTATATTAAACCGTTCACTTCATAGATTTTCAAGTTGATGTGACCACAAACTATCCTAAACCAAAACTTTAACCTGATACTGATGGAAGTAGAGACCAGAAAACATAATCAGACCTCTCCTATTGTAGGCAGGGCATACAAATTATGCTTACTTTGCAGTGGATACAAAGTCATTCAATTCACCACCCATCTCTTCCAGCTGTTCCAGAGTTCTGGCTTCTCCTGTTGACTGAAGACCTATCACAACACACTGAAAAACACAAGAATTTCTGAAAACTGAACATACATAATTAACATATCATACCACAAAATTCAGTTTTAAACTTTTCTCTTTTCACATGTAACATATATAAGCAACTTAATTCTGGTTTGTTACTGTTTTTTTCAAAAAATAAAGGCATTTATTGGTGTACAAATGACTTTTTCAGTTACACTCTTATTTAAAAAATACTTTCTTTTTAAAACATGTATGACACTCATGGAAGGTGAAGTCAAATTCCTCTGTAGTTGTGTAGTGTTAACTATTATCAGATTAAAAAAAAAATAAAATGCTCCGCAGGGCGCAGCTTGATACGACGGCAGAGGTCGAACCCTGAACAGTTGGGGCAAGTATGGACACAACATTCAAGCTTGATACAGCTCTGAATTTGGATTGTGATTAAATATTTGACACAGCATAGGTTTCTAACACAGAATGAATGTGGTCTAAGAACTTAAAAATTTTAAATTGGACATTCACCTATTATGGTCCAATATCCAAAATCTAAATACATGGTTAGATTCAGCATATCAAAGAACCCCAAGAGTTCAATTTTTGATGAAATCAAACAAAGTTTAATTTTGGACCCTTTTGACCTCAATGTGGACAAAGTTGATAACGGGCACAAAAATCAAAAATCTAAAAATATGGTTAGATTCAGCATATCAAAGAACCCCATATATTCAATTTTGTTGAAATCAAACAAAGTTTAATTTTGGACCCGATTTGGACCAACTTGAAAACTGGGCCCATAATCAAAAATCTAAATACATGTTTAGATTCAGCATATCAAAGAACCCTAAGAATTCAATTTTGTTAAAATCAAACTAAGTTTCATTTTGGACCCTTTGGACCTTAATGTAGACCAATTTGAAAACGGGACCAAAAATTAAGAATCTAAATACACAGTTAGATTCGCATATCAAAGAACCCCAATAATTCAATTTCTGATGAAATCAAACAAAGTTTAATTTTGGACCCTTTGGACCTCAATGTGGACCAATTTAAAACGGGCCCAAAATCCAAAAACTTAATACACGGTTAGATTCAGCATATTAAAGAACCCCAAGAGTTCAAGAATAAAACCCCATTGAAATTGGTCAAGAAATAAACAATTTATACAAAGTATCTTCTTTTGCACAATACTGTGCAATTGAATATTTCTTGCAATTGCGCAATACTGTGCAATTGAATATTTCTTGCTATTGCGCAATACTGTACAATTGACAATTTCTTGCTATTGCGCAATATTGTGCTATTGGATATTTCTTGCTATTGCGCAATACTGTGCAATTGAAGATTTCTTGCTATTGTGCAATACTGTGCAATTGAAAATTTCTTGCTATTGCACAACACTTATTATATAATAATTTACACACCCTGTTTGGTGTGTATCTCCTGCCATACCATTATTATTTGCTTTTAAATATAAATCAGAAATAACCAACTTAAAATGGAAAATTTTAAAGAAAAAAAAAGGAAAAACAAAAATCCCCCAAATTTTTGAACCCCCTTATGATTCATAACCCCCAAACTCAATCTCAGCCTTCCCTTTGAGGTATGGTACCTTGCAGTACAATTTCAGAGAGATCCATACACTTGAACACAAGTTATTGTCTGGAAACTAGAATAATGCTTATTTTTGGCCCCTAATTCCTAAACGTTTCAGGCAATTACCCCCAAACTCAATTCCAGCTTTCCCTTTGTGATATGGAACCTTGTAGTAAAATTTCAGAAAGATCCATACACTTACACACAAGTTATTGTCATGAAACTAGAAAAATGCTTGTTTTTTGCCCCTTTTTTTTGCCCCTAATTCCTAAAATTTTGAGGCAATTACCCCCAAAAATCAATCCCAGCATTCCCTTTGTGATATGGAACCTTGTGGTACAATGTCGGAGAGATCCATACACGAACACACAAGTTCTGTCTGGAAGTTACAAAAATGCTTATTTTTGGCCCCTTTTTGGCCCCTAATTCCTTAACTGTTGGTACCATAACCCCCAAAATCAATCCCAACCTTCCTTTTGTGATATTGAACCTTATGGTAAAATTTCATAGAGATCCATTCACTTAAACTAAAGTTAGAGTGGGAAAACCAATGCGTCTTCGGACGACGACGATGCCAACGTCATACAAATATACGAACTCGTTCTATTAATATTATAAAAAAAACAAGAATCTCCGAAGAGCATAACTTGCTCACCTGGTAAAAATGTGCCATTTTGATAGATTGTTGGTTGCTTTTGATATTAAATTAAAGGGCATAGGATACAGTTACGAGGAAGTAATGATGTTACTAACGTAAAATGTTATTTTTGCAAGGTCTAACTTTGACATATTGGGAAAAGATGCATTTTTCAACTGATTTTTATCTTTCAGACTGATTTAACTTGAAACGAGTTAATGGACCCCTCTTTTTTAAAATAATAAAAGGTTTGATTACGTATCAAGATTATTTGTACCAATTTTTATAAAAAAAAAATCACCCATGAAATTTTTTTAAATTAGGTAAATATACAGCAAAAAATGCGTTTTTCTTCTTCTAAAATCATGGAACTTTGATAAAAAATAATTATTTCCAAAGAATTGTTATATAAATGTAGAGCATACTTGTGTAAAGAAGGTTTTCCAAATGTTTTTACAAAAATCCGCTTTTGTTTATCTTTTGAAACAAAAAAGTTAGGTATGTCTATCCAAAGGATAGAAATGTAAAAAAAAAAAACCCAAAATTTTGAGTAAATATCTAAAATTTCGACCCCATTTATCTCTGCAGCACATGAAGGTATATTTTTAATTAAATATTTGAATTTGCTAGGAGTAATAGCTTATATGCAAATTTTCATAAAAATCACCATGGGATCAAAACTGTATCGTATGATCTTAAATTATTATTGCAATCAGTTATGTTTGCTTATTTGTAAATATTATTAAGTGACATTTTTCCTCAATCTTGTAAGATTCTTTTAACCGTTTACAGTTTATACTGATCTATTAAGGTTTTCAAGATAACTGGTAAAATTATAGAAATCAATAAAATTTCATCATGCAAGGTAGATTAAGGGTCTAAATTAAAATTGATAGAATTTTTTAATAATTTGCCAAAATGTAGTTTATATCATGCTTTTTCCAGTTATATAATTAAAAGAATGGGTCACAGGGCTTGTTTTCACACTACAGGTTGTGCAAAATTGTCAGATTTTGTATAGATTATGCATGGAAAACCCAATTTTGTGTGATAAAGAGAAAATTAAACAATAGAATTTTAAGGTAAAATATGAGAAGATAGCTCTTATAATATGCTTTCAGAAAAGAAGAATAATTGGGGTCACAGGACTAGTTTTCTTGCTACACAATAAAATAGGTAATTTCATAACACATTCCTTTATAAAAGTTACTTTATTTAAATTATCTCCCCTTATATGGCAAAGTTAAAAAAAAAATCTAATCAAACAAATTTATTGTTTTAGTTTTACAGCCATAAAAATATGATAAAACACATAATTTTCTGTATTAATATGAAAAGTCTTGCAAATGAATTTACACATTATATTAAAGATCTAGAATGATCCTTTTCTGCTATTTTGCAATCCAAGATGGAGGAAGACACCCAAGCTAGCTTAAGGCGTTTTACATTTTCTCTCCATCTCTACTATAATTTTAATCATAATTCAGGGGAAATATGTCCTATAGGGAGTCGGATAACAATTTCTGACATGTTGACTTATTTGTAGGTTAATGTGCTGAACACTTATGCTGTTTGTTATATCTCTGAATCTTTTTTTTGTTTCTGCAACAAACACAATAAAGAGCTGTGCCATGAGCGCTAGTACGCCATACGTCAATAGATATAATGCATTCACCAAAGTTTCATGAAAACTGTTGTAAGGGTTTTGAGCTATTGTCCAATATGTTGACGACAGAAGGACGGACAGAGGTATACCATATGTCCTGTAAACGGGCGTATAAAATTTGGGGGAAAAATAGTCCTTCAAGGGCAATATCACCTCTATGGGGCCTATGGCTTCTGCATAAATGGTAAAAATCATCTATCATGGGGAGTAACTCCTATTAAGGGTCAATTGAGGATTTCAGCTAGGATGACCTATTTGAAGATCTTATTTTGCTGAATATTTTTGCAATATTTTGTTGCTCTCTATCAATTATGGCTTCTGCAAAAATGGATAAAATCATCTTTCAAGTCAATAATTCCTATATGGGTTCAATTGATGATTTCTGCCATTTTTACTTACTTGTAGATCTTATTTTGCTTAACACTTTTGCTTTACAATTTCTGTCTATTATATTTCCTCCAAAACATGGGTTAAACTCATCTTTAAAGGGCAATAACTCCTATATAAGATTAATTGATGATTTCGTCCATCTGATTATTTGTGGCTCTTACTTAAACATTTTCTATCGAAGATTCTCTATATCTACTTCAGTTTCCCCCAAAAAGGGTAAAATAATCATTCAAGGCAATGACTCCTATAAGGGATCAATTGACAATTTCTGCCAATCTGACTTATTTGCAGATCTTATAGTTCTGGTCATTTTCACTGTTTAAAATTTCTCTGTTATACTTTTCAAGATATTAACCTAAATCTGGATTGTCTGATTTTTCTGAAAATTTCAGGCGGAAGTTGATCATGACCTGCTGATAATTTGAACCTATTGTCAGTTTCCTCCACTTAAGTTTATAATGAGATATAAGCCAAAAACTAACCCTATGTTCTTTTTTTAGCAACAGCAGACCATGTTTGTTGATGGATCAAATTCTGGATACAATTTTTAAACATGATTCCATAAGGAACATTCAGGTAAATTTTGGTAACATTTGGTCCAGTAATTTCAGAGAGGATTTTTTAAAAACTTTACCATGGACAGAGGGACAACAGACGCCAATTGATGGCAAAAGTTCATGCGTCCTTTAAGGCCAGGTGAACTAAAAAGGCATTGCCAATGGAAATAAAACAACCCAATTATTGCTCATACCTTTCCACTTTTGACAGCATCCCTTGCAAGCCTAACACAGGCATTAACCTTTGATGATATACAGAGATATTTGAAAAATCTCTGATGAGCTGACCAGAACTGTCCCCACATGGTTTTCTTCATTCTATGCTCAGCATCCATCAAATCTGCGGCTTTCTGAAACCTGGACCTTGCTGTTACCCACTGTAAAAGTAAAAAACATTTGCCAATATAACTCTAATCATCCAATTTCAGGCAAATTTCATAAAATTGACAATTTCTAGCCATGTAGTTTTCTTTTATGTCGCATTTGTTGATTTAAAAGATGTTTCTAAAATAAAGGGAGAATGTGTCTATGGGCAACAGATGCCTCCACTTGTAAATATGCACAAGTCAACTTCCACATACAGATGCAAGATTCACGTAGTTAAGACCGTTTTGTGATTATAAGCAATCTGTATAAGTTTCATAACATTTGGTTGAGGCAAACTAAAGTAAGAGAACAGAAACGACAGCAATTTTTCCATTTATAAAGCGGCACGGTAAAAGTGACGCCATCAAATCTCAAACTTGATCTGTGTTTTGTGGTAATAAGCATTGTGAATTAAGTTTTATAACATTTGGTTAATTTATAAAGGGGCATAACTCGTGAATGGTAAAAGTGACGCCACCCAAATTCAAACTCAATCTGTTTTGTGGTAATAAGCATTGTATATAAGTTTTATAACAACTGGTTGAGGCAAACTAAAGTTAGAGAACGGAAACTAACTCTGGGGACGTACGCGACATACGGGACGGACAAGGGTAATACTTAATGCCCCCCGACGCCCTGTGAAAATCTTCTATAATTCTCTTTACTTTGATTAAAAGAAAATTGCGGCTGTTTGAACTTTTTTCAATATGAATTCAAAAGACTGACATTTAACTTTCATTCTCTCATATCTCAAAAGATACTCAAACAGAAACTGGAAGGGGAAATGTGTCCATGGGACACAGATGATAACCCCGCTGCATATCATATAAGTTATAAAGGGACATAACTGAAGAATGGTAAAAGTGAAGCTACCCAAATTTCTACTTGATCTGAGTTTTGTGGTAATAAGTATTGTGTATAAGTTTCATAAAACTTGGTTGAGGCAAACTTAAGTTAAAGAATGGAAATGGAAAATTCAGCAATTTTTCCATTTGTAAAGGGGCATAACTCTAGAATGGTTAAAGTGACACCCCCAATATTCAAACTTGATCTGTGTTTTGTGGTAATAAGCATTGTGTATAAGTTTCATAACATTTGGTTGAGGCAAACTAAAGTAAGAGAAAGGAAAAGAAAAAATCAGCAATTTTTCCATTTGTAAAAGGGCAAAACTCTACAATGGTTCAGGTGACGCCACCAAAATTCAATCTTGATCTGTGTTTTGTGGTAATAAGCACTGTGTATATGTTTCATGAAATTTGGTTGAGGCAAACTAAAGTTAGAGAACAGAAACCAACTTTGGGATGTACGTACGTACAGACGGACAAGGGTAAAACTGAATGCCCCACCCGCTACGGCGGGGGCATAAAAACTGTAATCCTGTAAGATGTTATTGTTCCTATTCCAAGTCAGAAAATAATAAACGTGGAACGTGTCCTTGGACACAGATGATGCCCCCGCTTGCATATGATATAAAGATATAAAGGGACATAACTGAAGAACGGTATAAGTGACGCTACCCAAATTTGTACTTGATCTGAGTTTTGAGGTAAAAAGCATTGTGTATAAGTTTCATAACATTTGGTTGAGGCAAACTAAAGTTAGAGAAAGGAAACGAAAAATTCAGCAATTTTTATGTTTATAAAAGAGCATAACTTAAGAACAGTATAATTGACACCACCCAATTTCGAACTCGATCTGTATTATGTGGTAATAAACATTGTGTATAAGTTTCATAACATTTGGTTGAGGCATGGAAGTATTATATTGACAGGAACTACTACCACCGGACTTTAAACGTTTCATCTGCGATGCAGTGCGCAATTTAATGACATGTTAATTAACTTGAAACATGGGACATTATTTACACACCAGCATGTGGTGCCTTACAATATCAACATTCTCGGTTGCTTTCATGATTATGGAAATAAACGAAGAAATCGAAAGTTGTAATAAATTCTTAGGAAACAGCAATCAGCAAACTTCGGCAGATTAAGTTACCCTTATATCTGCATATGTGTGCCGATTGATAGATTGATGGAATTGTGCGAGACATCATTAATTCTATAGAAAATTCATTAACAATGGAAATTTGTACCATATTAATTGAATAAATGCCCCATGTTTATTGATTTATTTTTCGGAAGAAATTGCACTAAATGTTATATATATCACAAGTTGTGATTATATAATTACTGTTTACTCCAGTGGCACACATTTCATGCATATTTAAGACGATTGTAAAATGATTGTTCTGATAAAAATTAAAGATCAAAGAGATTTGAAATAAATAAAGATCAAAGAGATTTGAAATAAAATGATCTGATAAAATTAAAGATCAAAGAGATTTGAAATAAATCTAGATCATCTGATCATTGGTATACGAATGTTTCAGCTGAGCCCTGATGTGTTGAAATTTTGCAAGAACTGCAACTGTTCAATAATATTTACTTGTATCATTTGGACAGATAGTGATAAAATATTTTATGGGATGGAGATGCTTTAGCTATTTCATAACATTTTATAAGTCTCGTTTTTTTCCTCAAATTGATAAATACGGGTCAAATCATAAGTCATGATTGGCACATTCATAAATGACAAATAGAAATACTGACACCGGGTGCATATTATCGGATAAAATTCGTTCAAATATGAATATTTTAGCAGTTTTGAATTTCACAAATGTCAAAAAATTTAAACATACTTATATATATATATTTTTTTATAAATAACGAGGTGCGTCTTTTTTTTAAAACTATATTTGTTATGTATAATTTCTGTGATATTAAATCCTTGATCCATTAATTTTCGCATTTAAAACTGGAAATTTCTACTTTCCTGGGTAATCAAGGTTCGTTGCTATATACATTAATTGGGTCGTCACAGTGTATATATTTATTACAGAAAATTTTCGTGACCCGGCGGTAACCGGAACACACCCTTTTGACAGTTTTAACTTAACCCCTGAAGAAATAAAATAATGTCACTCACTATTTTGAATCGTTGTAGAATAATTAATTCTGGACCGATTTTCATTTTTTATGCATCAGTCAATTTGTTTAAAAAAGTTGTTCATGAATAAATGTCAACCTACGCAATTGAAATAAGTAAAGGTGTTTTCCGACATGTTTATCTGTCTGGATAAAAACCACGTGATTGATAAGAAGTATCTCTGGTCAATTTATGACCGCGGCATCAGATAGTCACAAAAGAAAATAACGACATCGTACTAATAAAACAGTTTCCATATCTTTTCTACAGCACTACCCGGGTTATAAATAAGTGCTAATTAATTGTTGTAGTTCCTGTCAATATAATACTTCCATGGTTGAGGCAAACTAAAGTTAGAGAACGGAAATCAAATTTGGGACGTACGTACGTACAGACAGACAAGGGTAAAACTTAATGCCCCCTCCGCTACGGCGGGGGCATAAAAATCAATGGTTATTGTTTCTCCATGTTTTTGTCTATTTAGGAATTAGGTTTTGAAGTTATTCACAACTGCATGACCTAAAACTTCACATATAGTACACATATAGTATTAACACATGTCTTTCATTGGCAACCATTTGTTGACCCCAGAAATCTTGTGATGTTTGAATGCTATCTCATAGATGTTTCCTTCAAATCCCATTTTATTGATAGAGGTAACATTTACCAATTTCACACTTTTGTTGTAACATTTGATAAAGTTCTCCTCTAATGGAATGTCTTCTATCCTGAATGTAACACCCTGAAAACTCAGCTGCCTGGCAATATACATCCCTCTTAACTTCATTTCCATAGCAACCAGTTCCATAGCACCAACACCTCTACAAAATAAAAAGATTAAAAGTCATTCTAGTAACAATGCATCTGAATTCAAAACCAGAATTTTATTAAGTCTTAATTTTAATAATTTATAGTTGAACTTCCAGTGGCAAATATTTATGTTGTCTTGCTAAGCATACCCCACTAGTAATTCAAATTATCAGAACACAGGGAAAAGATTTCTGACAGATCTGAAAAGCTGCTGCCCAAAATAAATATGAAGTCATTCTGTTCAGGAGATGAAAAAAGTATCAACAACACATTCAAAAAGTGCTCACAAGTTCCAACTCATCAGTTAAGTGGCTGACCATATATAAGGTCATTCTGTTTCCTAGTTTTTGAGAAAATTGTGAAGAAAATATTTGTTGGATGAATGTACAGACGAAGAGCCCTATTGATCAGGTGACTGCAATAACAATTGGTAGGATATTCAAAGAGTGGACCAGAAGTGGTAAAACCTTTAAGTGTCATAAGAAATCTTATATTCATAAAGCTGTATTAGATAGGATAATCAATTCAACTTCAGCAATGGAAGAGTTTAAAAAGTTCTTTAATATGTAGTGACTAAACTAAGATGTGCATGTGTTTATAAATAGTGTCATAAAGTGATTTAAGGAATTTTCCTGTTAGTTCTCTGCCTTTTAAAAATAATACAATACTTTATTTATTGCATCAAAATGTATACCTTCTTTCAACTGCTTGAATAAAGTCACCAAATTCTTTAAATGGTGTTCCTGGGCCCCAAAGTCCAAGTCGAGTCATGTACGCCATATTCTTTGGTTCAGATGCACCTAAAAATCATAAAAGCAATATAATAGTAAATCATATAAATCTAGATTCAAACCGTCAAGGCAAAGATATAATTTTGTTCACACTGTAAAACAACAATAATACTCTCAGGTTTCAAAAATTAAATGTTGTTACTGTTTTTAGCCTTTAAAATATATTTCATGTCTACCATTCTCCTTTCCTTTACAAGTTTAGATGAATTCTCAACATATCCATTTCAAGTCACAATTTCGATCTCATCTGAAATATATACATCATTGAACAAGGACAAATAAATGTATTTGCAGAATTTATTACTAAGTCAATACTATATATATTACCTGTAGCACTGGCATACACAATCCTGGCTTTAGGTAATCTGTTTTGTAATTCTAATACTGTCTGTCCTGTTTTAGTTGGTTTACTAGAACCTGTTGGACACAAATTCTTGGCTTTGTGACATTCATCAAAAACAATCTACATTAATGTTAAGACAAATAGATACACCCTCTTTGTTTTTTATTAGTGTTATATACATACATCATTTCTAATTTTAATGTACCTGTAGCTCTAACTTACAAGTTCTGTTGATTTTTTTCTCAAAGAAAAAAGAAATCTTAACTAAAGAGCTATGAATTGCATATCTACTTGAATAGCTGGTTTAGAAATCTATTTGATAGGGCAATTGAGGAGAAAATATGTAGGGTTGTAATACATTTTTTTCATACTCCTCATCATCCATGTAAATTTAATCAGAAAACAAAATATTCACATCTTTAATAAAATGCTCCGCAGGGCGCAGCTTGATACGACCGCAGAGGTCGAACCCTGAACAGTTGGGGCAAGTATGGACACAACATTCAAGCTTGATACAGCTCCGAATTTGGATTGTGATTAAATATTTGACACAGCATAGGTTTCTGACACAGAATAAATGTGGTCTAAGAACTTAAAAATTTTAAATTGGACATTCACCTATTATGGTCCAATATCCAAAATCTAAATACATGGTTCGATTCAGCATATCAAAGAACCCCAAGAATTCAATTTTTGATGAAATCAAACAAAGTTTAATTTTGGACCCTTTTGACCTCAATGTGGACAAAGTTGATAACAAGGCCCAAAAATCAATAATCTAAATACATGGTTAGATTCAGCATATCAAAGAACCCCATATATTCAATTTTGTTGAAATCAAACAAAGTTTAATTTTGGACCCGATTTGGACCAAATTGAAAACTGGGCCCATAATCAAAAATCTAAATACATGTTTACATTCAGCATATCAAAGAACCCTAAGAATTCAATTTTGTTAAAATCAAACTAAGTTTAATTTTGGACCCTTTGGACCTTAATGTAGACCAATTTGAAAACGGAACCAAAAATTAAGAATCTAAATACACGGTTAGATTTGGCATATCAAAGAACCCCAATAATTCAATTTTGATGAAATCAAACAAAGTTTAATTTTGGACCCTTTGACCTCAATGTGGACCAATTTAAAACAGGGCCCAAAATTCTAAAACTTAATACACGGTTAGATTCAGCATATTAAAGAACCCCAAGAATTCAAGAATAAAACCCCATTGAAATTGGTCAAGAAATAAGCAATTTATACGAAGTATCTTCTTTTGCACAATACTGTGCAACTGAATATTCTTGATATTGCACAATACTGTACAATTGACAATTTCTTGCTATTGCGCAATATTGTGCTATTGGATATTTCATGCTATTGCACAATACTGTGCAATTGAAGATTTCTTGCTATTGTGCAATACTGTGCAATTGAAAATTTCTTGCTATTGCACAATACTTATTATATAAAATGCTCCAGGGCGCAGCTTGATACGACCGCAGAGGTCGAACCCTGAATAGTTGGGGCAAGTATGGACACAACATTCAAGCTTGATACAGCTCTGAATTTGGATTGTGATTAAATATTTGACACAGCATAGGTTTCTGACAGAGAATGAATGTGGTCTAAGAACTTAAAATTTTAAATTGGACATTCACCTATTATGGTCCAATATCCAAAATCTAAATACATGGTTAGATTCAGCATATCAAAGAACCCCAAGAGTTCAATTTTGATGAAATCAAACAAAGTTTAATTTTGGACCCTTTTGACCTCAATGTGGACAAAGTTGATAACGGGCCCAAAAATCAAAAATCTAAATACATGGTTAGATTCAGCATATCAAAGAACCCCATATATTCAATTTTGTTGAAATAAAACAAAGTTTAATTTTGGACCCCGATTTGGACCAACTTGAAAACTGGGCCCATAATCAAAAATCTAAATACATGTTTAGATTCAGCATATCAAAGAACCCTAAGAATTCAATTTTGTTAAAATCAAACTAAGTTTAATTTTGGACCCTTTGGACCTTAATGTAGATCAATTTGAAAACGGGACCAAAATTAAGAATCTAAATACACGGTTAGATTCGGCATATCAAAGAACCCCAATAATTCAATTTTTGATGAAATCAAACAAAGTTTAATTTTGGACCCTTTTGACCTCAATGTGGACAAAGTTGATAACAGGGCCCAAAATCCAAAACTTAATACACGGTTAGATTCAGCATATTAAAGATCCCCAAGAGTTCAAGAATAAAACCCCATTGATATTGGTCAAGAAATAAGCAATTTATACAAAGTATCTTCTTTTGCACAATACTGTGCAATTGAATATTTCTTGCAATTGCGCAATACTGTGCAATTGAATATTTCATGCTATTGCGCAATACTGTACAAATGACAATTTCTAGCTATTGTGCAATATTGTGCTATTGGATATTTCTTGCTATTGTGCAATACTGTGCAATTGAAGATTTCTTGCTATTGCGCAATACTGTGCAATTGAAAATTTCTTGCTATTGCACAATACTTATTATATAATAATTTACACATCCTGTTTGGTGTGTATCTCCTGCCATATCATTATTATTTGCTTTTAAATATAAATCAGAAATCACCAACTTAAAATGGAAAATTTTAAAGAAAAAAAATGAAAAAAAAGGAAAAAAAAAAATCCCCCAAATTTTTGAACCCCTTATGATTCATCACCCCAAACTCAAACCCAGTTTTCCTTTGTGATATGGAACCTTGTAGTACAATTTCAGAAAGATCCATACACTTACACACAAGTTATTGTCATGAAACTAGAAAATGTTTGTTTTTGCCCTTTTGGCCCCTAATTCCTAAAATTTTGAGGCAATTACCCCAAAAATCAATCCCAGCATTCCCTTTGTGATATGGAACCTTGTGGTACAAAGTCAGAGAGATCCATACACTAACACACAAGTTATGTCTGGAAGTTACAAAATGCTTATTTTGGCCCCTAATTCCTTAACTGTTGGTACCATAACCCCAAAATCAATCCCAACCTTCCTTTTGTGATATTGAACCTTATGGTAAAATTTCATAGAGATCCATTCACTTAAACTAAAGTTAGAGTGCGAAACCAATGCGTCTTGACGACGACGCTAACGTTATACCAATATACGACTGCAAAATTTGTTTGCCGTCAGATAATAATAATTTACACATCCTGTTTGGTGTGTATCTCCTGCCATATCATTATTATTTGCTTTTAAATACAAATCAGAAATAACCAACTTAAAATGGAAAATTTTAAAAGAAAAAAAGGAAAAAAAAAATCCCCCTTCCAAATTTTTGAACCCCTTATGATTCATCACCCCCAAACTCAATCCCAGCCTTCCCTTTGTGGTATGATACCTTGCAGTACAATTTCAGAGAGATCCATACACTTGAACACAAGTTATTGTCTGGAAACTAGAAAAATGTGTTTTTTTGGCCCCAAATTCCTAAACGTTTAGGGCAATTACCCCCAAACTCAAACCCAGCTTTCCCTTTGTGATATGGAACCTTGTAGTACAATTCCAGAAAGATCCATACACTTACACACAAGTTATTGTCCTGAAACTAGAAAAATGCTTGTTTTTTGCCCCTTTTTTGCCCCTAATTCCTAAAATATTGAGGCAATTACCCCCATCATCAATCTGAGCCTTCCCTTTGTGGTATGGTACCTTGCAGTACAATTTCAGAGAGATCCATACACTTGAACACAAGTCATTGTCTGGAAACTAGAAAAATGCTTATTTTTGGCCCCTTTTTGGCCCCCAATTCCTAAACGTTTCGGGCAATTACCCCAAACTCAATTCCAGCTTTCCTTTGTGATATGGAACCTTGTAGTACAATTTCAGAAATATCCAAACACTTACACACAAGTTATTGTCATGAAACTAGAAAATGCTTGTTTTTGCCCTTTTGGCCCCTAATTCCTAAAATTTTAAGGCAATTACCCCCAAAATCAATTCCAGCCTTCCCTTTGTGATATGGAACCTTGTGGTACAATGTCAGAGAGATCCATACACTTACACATAAGTTATTGTCTGGAAGTTACAAAAATGCTTTTTTTGGCCCCTTTTTGGCCTCTAATTCCTTAACTGTTGGTACCATAACCCCCAAAATCAATCCCAACCTTCCTTTTGTGATATTGAACCTTATGGTAAAATTTCATAAAGATCCATTCACTTAAACTAAAGTTAGAGTGCGAAAAGTGCTAAAGTTAGACAACGACAACAACGCCAACGTCATACCAATATACGACCGCAAAATTTTTTTGCGGTCGTATAAAAATGACATACTACTACCTGTACCAGCAATGCATTATTCTAGTGCTTTCCAACACCAATATTCCGTCTTTTTATAGAAAAAATGCAGAGTTCTCAAAATCTCGTTTTCCCTTGTGATCCTTGAAGAAAATCTTGCTAGTCCTCACTATTATTTCTATTGCAAAATACCACAAAAGTGTCAGTCCTATGAAAATTTTGTGGTCAAAACCTTCGGACCACCATTTTTGAAGAACTCTGAAAAACCTAATCAATACACATTTGCAGTATACAAGGAACAAGTATAGACACTCTTTTCAATAACGACCTACTTTATAAAGGATACAACACCATCAAAATCTTTTCCACACCATTTCAGCAGTTGTTTTAATCTGGTATTGTATTTCCCACCTGACTGACTCTCACCAATCAGAGAGGAGTAAGTAGCAAATATCACACCTTTCTTTACGCTGCCATTTTCTTTTGATGATATTTTTGCATATTTTAACTGAAACAAGAAAGATTGATTTCTTTACATACATAACATACCATACATGCAATATAACTTCTGTTCAGGGTGTGAAGAAAAAAACTCTTGAAAACAAGTGGATCAGTCTATACTACAAATGTTTATTTTAAATTGAGTTATGATATATATACATTTGTTCACAACAAAGCAATTAATAATCTAAATTTTGGTCTGGCATGTAATTTAAAATGAATTCTCAACTCGAAAAACTGTTAAATATTGTAACCAATCTGACATCAGTTGTTAACAGAGATGGGTCTGATTACTTTCAATGTAATTGATTAAATTACAATTACTTTGTAAATTGTATGATTAAATTAAATTAATGATTACATCATTTCTCAAAGTAACTGATTAAATTAATGATTACATTGGCAAGTAATCATGATTACATCTGATTACAATGAATTTCAAAATAACCCATTTGAATGGTGTAAATAAATAAAGGTTTAATATAGCTGTTGAACTTTTTGAGAAAGGGTTTTGTTTGATTTGTAAGTAAATAATAACTTCAAACTTCATCAGTTTGATAAACCACAAAGATTTACAACATATTTACATGAACATTGTGTCACCGGTTATGACCCATTACACTTTATCATCATTAATCTCTAAATCATTTTGACTTCAATTGAATAAAGATTTATAAAGGGGTTTGGTATTTGTCTTCTGACATCTTCTAGACTTTATATGTATTTCACGGTGCAGTTTCTGGAAGTTAAAAGATGGATGAAATAAATTTACCAGTTAAAAACATATCTAAAAAAATTTTAAACGTAATATAAGTGGTAAAAATCATTGCATTTTACTTGTCCATATACATGTATATACCAAAATTTTCTTATTTTAAACAAGATATTTGTCACAATTTTTTGTGTGTGTTAATTAGATAAATTTTCAAATGTCTTATCTTTTGTCATATATATTGCCCTACAGCTACACACAATTGGTAATTGCAATAAAAACAGACCTTGATTGGTCTTCTACCCTGTCATTTCAAAGGTGACAATAATCACAATATTAACAAAGGATTATAATTCAGAAGTTAAAGAAATATATAACTTAAATATAACAATCATTATCAAATATATACATCTTTAAATTGTGAATATATGTACAATACCTTTTAATTAGGCTAATGATGACTTTCAATACTGTAAAAGTTTATGCTTACTGAAGTAAATAAATCAATTAACATGCTTACAGTAAACCTAACTATTTTAACAAATTATATATTTATTAAATATGAACTAAAAGGTTCATGTAAGACATGACATATTGACCATAACACAATTTAGATTATTCCCAATGTAATCAGAATGTAATCAAAAAGTAATCAGGATTACAAGGTATTTTGGAAAGTAATTGATTAAATTACATGTAATCAGATTTTTGGCTGATTAATGACTACAATGATTACTTGAAAAATTGTAATCAATTACAGCTGATTAATGATTACAATTACCCCAAGTCTGGTTGTCAAATGGTCATCTATGGTAATTATGTAAATGTTCCTACTACTTCTCTTACTTGTTAACAATCTGTTCTATTTGTTGGGGTTGATAACATCCCATAATTAACAACAATCCCACAATATTATAAATTGACAACATTTTGTAATAGGTCTTCATGGTACTTTATTCCCCCCATACAGTATTCGAGATTTACTATACATACATGACATAAGAAGTTACTAACATAACTATGAACATAAATATCTGGTATAAATTCAATTATGACATTGATATTAATTTTCCTGAACCTTATTGAAAGCAGGTCATTACAGGTGTTTCTCTTACTTCTGTAGTAATAAACTTTTAACGTTTTTCTCTTTATTTAATGAAAGTTGCCTATTATTCAAAGCAAAAAACTTATATTATGTACAATTTTTTTTATTACAGTTTTATTCAATTGCCAGAATTTTTCATTAATCTATATTTTTATCATGTTTACTGTCTAATATAGTTTAGTGATATTGCACAAAGATTCCATAACTTCCACTTCATGAAATTTCAATTCATTGAATCTTAGGTCTGCTGTCTTTTGACATTTGAAGTTTTTTTTAAAACAATAAAAATTACTCTGTTAAAAAATAATAATTTTGCCAATAACACACAAACCTTATTCAATGAATGAACCTCTATTCTGCCAGCACCTATATCTCTCAAGTCTCTCTCTGCGTCAACCTTCAAGTCATTTGACACACTCAACCTGCATAAATAGAAATCATTATATTTAGAATTTCAGACAGAATTATCTCTTGTTTCTTAAATTAATAAACATTGACATCTCAAGCATCTATAGAGAAAGTCCTGATATTTTATTTCTTGAAATTCCAACTGGTTGACACAGCTGTATTGTTACAAGTTAGTTCAGGATAATTTATACTGTACATTTACCATTGATACCAATTTTCTGTTTTTCATACATACCATATTGCTCTCTTTCTACCAAGTAAATAATTCTCATATATGACACCTGCAACAGTTCTTCCTTTACCTACACCGGCACCATCACCTGTAAGTTATATATATAACATATCATTTATTAATCATTATTTACTACAGGTAGTTCTGTCATTTTTTAATTCTACATTTTTCTATAACTATATATATCTTAGAAAGCAACCATATAGATGTCAATGATCTCATTGCTTTTACCAATTTTAAATTATTCTTAGGTTTTGTTAATTGTTGAAGGATATATGATCTCTGTTGGATAGTTGTCTTACTGGCAATCATACCACATCTTCATCTTTTATATTCAGGGCTATTCCAGAATAAAAATGTATGGGAGGGTTGGAATGCATTTTATATTAATTATACATGGGTGATGGATATAAGAGCAACTTTTCACATTATAATGCACTATGGTTCTCAATTACAATTGTCTGGGTGGCAGGTGCTGAAACAAACTGCCTTCCAATGCCCCCACCCCTTTTACATTTTTTCTGGAATAGCCCTCATTCAATAAAATACAATGTACTGTACTGTAAATATACAGATTAGTAAACTTACATTTTTAAGCTATTTAAAATTATGATGACATCTTAACATTTTAATAAATTTTTTGGTCATTTAACAAAAATCCATTTAAAAAGTGATATTTATGCCTTACCAATCAAGAAACCAGATCTGTCTCCACTTGGCAAAATAACATTATGTCTCTGGCAGGCATACACAATAGCCTCTAACTGAAGGGCAGATAACTCTCCACATTCTATGGTTGTATCTGGTATAGCCAACTTGTACCAGACATCCTGAGGCTCTACACTGGACAGAGAACTAGTTTCTACTACTGGATCTGGATGTTTGATTCCTAAATTTACTGTAAATAGTGAAAACATCCTTTTAAATTCAAATCATCATCTTTAATATATAAAATAGCTTTATTTACTTTTGTAAAACCAATAACTATCAATTTCTTTTGTTCATGGCCTTCATTTTCAAATACTCAAATTAATTGTTCCGTTGTTTTTCAATGTGCCTTGTTCAGTTGTTTGTCAATGTGCCAAGTCCAAGATTACAATTAAAAAAAACCTTCAAACCCAAGATTTGTGTATAAACCATAAAAAAATTGGAATCCCTTATTATACATAAACTTGTTATGTGTACACTGTACATAATGCCCTACCAAAAACTTCATGGCAATTTGGTATGAACTACTAAACTAAATACATTACCTGTCTACTGTCCTTGATGAGCTGAACTTTCATATGATATGCACAAGTTTTTTGCGTAAACCAGTTGAACGTGTTTAAAGGAAAGAATTTCTTTTGTTACCTTGAACAGATGTAGTTTTTTTAGAAGAAGCAATATATTACACCAAAGAATTCTGACTAATATTCTACTTACATTTTTTAGGCATATAATTAGCATAAGTTTCAGCATGTCCTAATTCTTGAACTTCTTCTTCTACATCATCATCATCCAGTGGATTTGCATTTGAAACAAAACTGGTGCCAAGAGTTTGCTGTTCAAAATAAAAATAACCAACATATGATAACAGAGATCTTTTTCTTTGTTTGTATGTTTGTATGATTGTATGATTGTTTATTTTTGTTTTTATCTGTTAAACCAAGTAAAATATTCAAAGTGAAGTCCATTAAAATTCCATTCGATTCTGGAGGAGAAAAATTAAAAATTTTGTATGTATAATTTTTCCCCAAACCTGTTACTAAGCTTTAGTACATTGCAGCTTTAAATCTTGAAAAATGTAACTTTTATGAGTGAATAAGAAATAAACTGCTTCGCTGAGCGCAGCTGGATACGCCTGCAGAGGTCCAACCCTGAACAGTTGGGGCAAAAATGGACACAATATTCAAGCTTGATACAGGTCTGAATTTGGATTGTAATTAAATATTTGACATATTATAGGTTTCTGAATAAATGTAGTCAAAGAACCTGAAACTGGTTATATGAATTGAATTTATATTCAATTAAAGATTTCTTGCTGTTGTGCAATACACTATGCTGTTGCGCAATACTTAGTAAATCTGTTGTCAGACTATAAACAAATAAAATTTATAAAATTCTAAAGGGAGCTTACATCAATAGATATAAACAATTCACCAAAGTTTCATGAGAATTGCTGAAAGCATTTTTGAGTTATTGTCTGAAAACCGGAAAATCCCCCCTTTTTTAATGAATAAAACCCCATAACTCGGAAATGTAAAATCTAAAATTTATAAAATTCTAAAGGGAGCTTACATCAAAAGATATCAACAATTCATCAAAGTTTCATGAGAACTGAAAGCATTTTTGAGTTATTGACTTATTGTCCGAAAACTGGAAAATCCCCCTTTTTTTTATGAATAAAACCCAGCAACTTGGAAACGTAAAATCTAAAATTTATAAAAATCAAAAGGGAGCTCATGTCAATAGATATAAACAATTAACCAAAATTTCTTGCAAGTTGGTGAAAGCATTCTTGAGTTATTGTCTGAAAACTGGAAAATCCCCCTTTTTTTAATGAATAAAACCCCATAACTCGGAAACGAAAAATCTAAAATTTATAAAAAACAGAAGGGAGCTCACGTCAATAGATATAAACAATTCACCAAAGTTTTATGCAAATTGGTTAAAGCGTTTTTGAGTTAATGTCCGACATGTTGACGACGGACAGAGGTATACAATAATACGTCCCGTAAACAGGCGTATAAAAATCAAACATGTAGTTTTTTTGACAGTTTATACAGTTATATGGATGTAATATCTCATTGTAACAATTTATATATACATATTTTTCTGAACTTTTTAATAGTTTCTGTTTCAAAATTATTTAGTCAATTAGTGGATCTGTTTTATTTAACCAAAATTTTTAAATATTCCTACATCTATCTTCATGAAGCCTGACAGGGTCTAAAATTAACTTGACAGTGTTAGCCAATTGGTCCTCTACTCAAACAGAAAAATTATGGGCTGAGAAAAAACTTGCAAGTACACCAATAGACTGACAAAGCGAGTCTTCCAGCATGGTGGCTACATCACCATAAGGTTTGGGGCCTCTCAATCAGCCTATTTCCATGCACTTTAATTGAATACTGCAAAAGACACAGTTTTTTGTCATTGATGTTTATTTGAATTTTCCTGATACAATGTAAATAATGTCTGGAAAACTTAGGTTATTTTTACTTTTGGTTTCTTGAATACTACCGCTGAGGCATCACTAATGAGACATTATTTGTTGAAGTGGTGCTTCAGAATTGGTAAGTTGTACATGTATTTATCATGTTTATAGTGTTGGTTTTTTTAATTTAGGAACAAAAGTCAACAAACAAACTGAAAAACAAACTGGATTTTACTGATTAATCATGTTTATATAAATTTAACAAGACATTTATAATTCATCTGAATTTGAATGTTTAATGTTTTTTTCTTTGGCATTGTCAATTATCATGACTGTGGTTTCCTTCATAAACATTGTAGGGTCATGATTAAATTTTTTAATTTCAATTTTTTATTTTACACAATCCAGGTATTATTTTTTTCACAGATTCTGGTATCATACATATCATGCATATTGCTTACCTGGAAGTCTGCTATTCATGCTATTTGCAACTTGTCATTTAACAAGAGATGGCAATTTATGTGGTTTTGATTTGATTAAATTTAATATGTTACATGTAGGTGTTGCAACCAACATTTTGGTGAATTATTTTTAGAAGAAATCCTCATAAAACTATGAGTCAGAGCTCAAAATCAGGGTTGTTCAAGAAACCCTAGACTTGTTTGGTTTTCTCCATTTTACTGACCAACATGACGACATTTCCATTTTTCATATATATCTAAGAGAACAGTTGCAGCCATTATCTATCAAAGAATTGATTTCAGTTCATGTCAGTTTTAAGCAAGTACTATTTGTTTCATTTTGGTTACAGCAGAATGCATTGAGTGTGTAGGTAAAGGTAGAATCTTTGGTTAGCTTGCTTGTTAGCTGAACCGTGAAGTCATTATTAGGTTAGGTATACTACCCTCCTTTCGGAGTAGTATAGTCCTACAGACAGATAGATTGGTTATCGGTCGGACTAGTCTACTCTTAAAGGAGGGTAGTTTACCTAACCTAATAATGACTTCACGGTTCAGCAAGCTAACCAAAGATATTACCTTTACCTACACACTCAATGCATTCTGCTGTAATTTAAAAGTTTACCTTGGGAATATTGTCACATGTACAGTGCCCTTTAACCCTAATGTTTGTTTCACCAGATCCTTTAACTCACAAGGTATAACTCCTCGAAACAAAAACAACGTACCTGACTCATGGATCTATGCATTCCAGCAATATTCTGTGTAACAGACTTCAGCTTCAAATCCTGATTTGACCACAGCCGGGAAATATCTTTCTGTGTGATGTTTGTCTTAATATTAGACATTTCGCCGTTAGGCAAACTGTTACTGTTCATATTGGGCATACTTGGACTGTGTAACATTGTTGGTATATTACTTTGTAACGGTGAGGTACATTTTTATTTAACAAAGACACAGCTGCACAATTACTACTGCTGGGGAACACTTTGCCACCTGCAAACACTCCTTGGTTTATAAATTGCACGGGTGAATTTGTACTACGGACAATGTTTGGTTGAGTGTAAACCACATGACTAGAAGGAATATCCGACGGCCTCGTCTTAGCGATGCCATTTGTAATTATGATCTTCTTTCCAGCTAAATTGCTTGGAATTGAAGGATGCAGTCCTAAGCCACTGTTAGCATTAAATCTAATAGCTCCAGATCCTGGTAGATTTGCCAGGTTAATTGCACTTGGATTATTTGCATTACTACCCACTCTGGTAATTTTGATAATTCTTGGTTGTCCACCTTGTGTAGATGGCTGAAGTTTTATCTGTTGTGGTTTTTGTCCTACATATTGACCTGTTGGAGGAACTCTTATAATGGCAGGAGATGAAGATGTCTTGTGGAGAGCTCCTCGACTGTTGGAAAATATAACCTGAAAAAATATTTACTCTTTCAATACAAGTAAGCCCTCTTTATTTAAACATGTTGAACAAAACTAACAGCACACATGGCCAAATGGCACAACAACTAACATTTTTTCTATATTATATTAATTTCTGAATACATTAAATACACTCAATACATTTATAATAAATTGCTTTGCCAAGCGCAGCTGGATACGACGGAGAGGTCCAACCCTGAACAGTTGGGGCAAAAATGGACACAATATTTGCGCTTGATACAGGTCTGAATTTGGATTGTAATTCAATATTTGACACATAATTGGTTTCTGACACAGAATAACTGTAGTCAAAGAACTTAGAATGGTTATATGATTTGAATTTATATTCGATTTTTTGCTTTTGTGCAATACACTATGCTGTTGCGAATTGACCTCCCCCCCCCTTCTTTTTCAATTTTTTTTTTTACCCCCCCTTTTTTTTCAAAAAAATATTTGAAGAAATTTTCTTTTGATTTCTGAAGTCTTGAGGAGAAAAATAGTCCCCAACCCCAACCACCAATTTTTTTACCCCCTTTTTCCAAAAAATTCTTTCCTCAAGACATGGTCATAATCTCAATTCAAATTTCCAATGGAGTTTGCAACCATAATAACCCATTTAAATACATCATAAAAGTCTTAAAATAGTAACTTCTAAAAATGAATTGACAGCTAATCACCTCAAGACAATACAACATTTCTTTAAACATAATTTAAAAGCAGTGTAAGGGAGGTAATTCAAAGTTGTGTTTGAATTACCTCCCTTACACTGTAATTTGTACTTAAGTAATTGTCCATTAACCAGGACTCACTTGTTTTTTCTCTCTTTTTTGCCCCTAATTTCTAAACGGTTTGAGCCATAACCCCCCCCCCCCGCCAAAGCCAATTCTAACCATCCCTTTGTGGTATGGAAACTTGTGGTATAATTTCAGAGAGATCCATACACTGTTCCACAAGTTATTGTCATGAAACTAGAAAAATGCTTATTTGGGCCCCTTTTTGGCCCCCAATTCCTAAACTGTTGGGACCATAACCCCCAAAACCCAAAATCAATCCCAACCTTCCTTTTGTGGTTATTAACCTTATGTTTAAATTTCATAGATTTCTATTTACTAATACTTATTGTCCGGAAACCAAATGTCTTCGGACGACGACGATGTGATACCAATATACGACCTCAAAATTTTTTGCGGTCGTATAAAAACCAAGCATTTGTTTGAATTGCTGATTGAATCTAAGCAACAAACTGACAATATACATGTAAGTTGCATAAGAAATCTACATTTTGCTTTATTTCATATCATAAGCTTTTAAATTGATTTAATGACTTACCGGACTAGATCTTTGATTAGTGTACACCTGATAATTTGTTGTAGCCAACTGTTTCAAAGCATGAGAAAACACATTAGGATCTGGGACTGGCTCATGTCGTATATATTGGTTTTGGCTTATCAGTAAGTTAGGATCCGGCACATGCTGCAATACAATTTACCTTTAACTACAGATATGTTCATGATTTAACAGTGTATAAAGTAGAATACAGAACAGATATGACTTAGTTAAAATTACCCAGAGAAGAGGGGACTGTAGGATAATCACTCCTAATATGCAATAGTTATTGTACATTGTATGACTAGTAAACCAATGTCCCCTTTTCCAAACACACACATATTTTTTTTACTCAAGACCTGATAGTTATTGATTTACATGAATGATTGTTATGGAATTAGCCGTGTTAGTTTTTTTTGCAACATTGCATGATGGTTTTGGTGTATATTCTTTGATGTAAATATTCAATTAAATGTTATAGTTTTCGTAAAGGTTTTTTATTTTTCTTGTAAAATTATTGATTTTTCATGTGTTGAGAGACACTTCTATTTACTCACAGCAAACAGAGAGCTACAAGACTTTTGTAGTTGAAAAGTCCACAAATACATCTCAACTGAAAAGGAACTTTGTCTGTTTAATTTCCTTTTTCCTATTTCTTCGAATTAAAGTATTAAAAAAGTGCAACAAAATACTTAACTGAAAATGGGAAGTCCATAAAAACAGATTAAATCGAACGCTATAAATCAACAGAACAAGTGGAAAATAACTGCCATATTCCTGACTTGGTACAGGCATTTTCTGAAGAATGGTGGGTTAAGCCTGGTTTTATAGCTAGATTAAACTTGAAAATCAAAACATACAAATTGAGGTATATTTTAGGGTTACACAATTACTTACTGTATACTGTACAGGTTCTGGTGTTGGCTCTGGAGCTGAAAAATCAAACTCGTCACCTGTTATGCCCGATTCATCCAAAGCTGCAGACAAAATATCTGTAAATGGGTTCTGTAATAAAAAAAAATTGACAATATTAAGACTTTTTATCGATGCCAATAACATATTTATCAATTTTGTCACCATTTTGGTACTTTTATGAGCAACACAACAGGTGCTGCCCACATGCTGCTTACCCTCCCGGAGCACCTGAGATCAATCCTGGTTTTTGATGGGGATTGTGTTGCTCAGTCTTTAGTTTTCTATGTTTTGTTTTATGTACTGTTGTTTGTCTCAGTGTTTGTCTTTTTCTTTTTTAGCCATGGCGTTGTCAGTTTATTTTCAACTTATGAGTTTGAAAGTCCCTTTGATATCTTTTGGCTCTATTTGTAGGAAGCAGTCATTAGTTTATAACAATTTAAAGTCCCTTTGATATCTTTTGGCTCTATTTGTAGGAAGCAGTCATTAGTTTATTACAATTTAAAGTCCCTCTGATATCTTTTGGCTCTATTTGTAGGAAGCAGTCATTAGTTTATTACAATTTAAGAATTTTGGATGACCAGGTGAAATTGGATGTATCTGTGGATATCTATCCTGAATAAATCGATTTCTGATTGAATCATTTTATAATTAGTTGCACTCTTATCTTGATTAAATCTGATATAAACTGACCAACTATACATTAATCTGTTACTTGTAGCAAGGATGTATAAAACATATCTTGCTGACGCCAATAGCATAAGTGTATTAACACTTGTATGTAATTTTTCTTTTAAAAATTAGAGTCACACAAAGTTCCTATAACATTTTGCATCACAATTAGGTTAACCCATTTTATGTCAAAATTATTAAGTGATCATTGCCAGGTTGTTCAAAGCTAGATCTAACAGTCACAACTTGCAAATTTAGCTAAATATCTCAATGCATAGGTACCTCTATTCATCATTTATTGTGCGGACTTCAGGGTTCTCACTAAAGTGAGTACACAAGTTCTAGCAGGCCTCTACCATGTCTACAATAACTTTTTTTTCAACTTGCCAAATAGGACAAGTACATACCAAAACTTACTTGTCCGAATGGAATTATAACTTGTCCAAAAAACCCTTTAAATTAACCTTTTTTGGCTCACCTGGCCCAAAGCCCAAAGTGAGCTTTTCTTGTCACTTGGTGTCTGTTGTCTGTCGTCGTCGTTAACCTTTTTACATTTTGAATTTCTTCTAGAGAACCACTGAATGTAATGAAACCAAACATGGAATGAATGTTCCTTATGAGGTGCTGACCAAGTGTTGTTACTTTGTAGCCTATCCATCATCCAAGATGGCCGCCAGCGGGGGACTTAGTTTAACATAGGACCCTTTGGGAAATACATACAAATGTTTTCTTTTACAGAACCACTGAATGGAATGAAACCAAACATGGCATAAATGTTCCTAAAGAGGTGCTGGCCAAGTGTTATTAATTTGTAGCCAATCAATCAACCAAGATGGCCACCAGCAGGGGACTTAGTTAACGGAAGACCATATGGGAAATACATACAAATGCTTCTTCTAGAGGAGCACTGAATGGAATGAAACCAAACATGGCATAAATGTTCCTGATGAAGACCTTAATACATGTATCTTTATAGATTGAGATCTACTGTAAACTGCAAAAATATCAAGAAAAGAAGATCTACACACACATCAACATGAGCAAAATTGTCAATTGACATCTTGTTGGAGTTATTGTCTGTATAAAGTCATTTTCTACAATTTCAATGAATTTATTGGTAATTTCTGTAAACTTTACAAAAGTCTTCTGCTTTTGATTAAATTACGGGCCAATATTAAACCAAATTTGGCCTCAATCATTTTTAGGGTATCTGATCTGTTATGATTTTTATCTATTTTTAAATGATTTTCAAAACCAAAGTAGAATCAGGTGAGCAACACACTAGTTATTTTTAAAATATTTTTGTTAAAGAAAATTTATCATAAATTTATTATAAAGCAACAGAATAAGGTAGGGAAACGGTACTGGTTTGTCTTGGTCCCGAAATGTCTCCAACAGTGCTGAACTGTCTATTAAACATGGAGCCTTTCCGTGCAGGTGCCGAACTGTCTTGTTACCTTATATACCAGTGTTCTCCCAGGCCGATATGACGCTGCGGTCCCGCAGCGCCTTCAAAATATTTTCGTTGATCCGCAGCGCCTTAATTGGCCGCTGTCCCTTAATACTTGATCCCGCAGCGTGTTAATTTTCACATTTTAATTATAAATGTTGGTTAAAATTGTCAAGTTGCTGATTACCGCTGAGAGGTCGGTCAATGTTGCGCAATAACTGATAACTAGCAAAAGTCTCTGATTTACCTGTACCAGCCTTATCAGACCATGTAATCAGGTTATAGCGTAAATGATCATCAAGAAGATAGATATTTTGAGAAGAAAATAAAAGTTTTCAAAACTTCAGTGCAAAAACTGAAGAAATAGATCGCAAATACATTGTATTTACGCATCGTCTGTGTGCGATACTTGGCCATTTAAGTAACGATTTTTTCATTGGTCGAGAAGAAGAATCTATTTAAACACAACCAATGAACATGATGAATACACGTGATAAATTTGAATACACATTACTAAAGAAATTTACAATGAAATTTATGAATGAGAGTATTTGTACGTCAAAAAATAAAATAAACTTTTATTTAAGATAACGAGGAGTGATTTCTTTTATTAGAAAGTGAATAAAATGCTCCAGGGCGCAGCTTGATACGACCGCAGAGGTCGAACCCTGAACAGTTGGGGCAAGTATGGACACAACATTCAAGCTTGATACAGCTATGAATTTGGATTGTGATTAAATATTTGACACAGCATAGGTTTCTGACACAGAATGAATGTGGTCTAAGAACTTAAAAATTTTAAATTGGACATTCACCTATTATGGTCCAATATCCAAAATCTAACTACATGGTTAGATTCAGCATATCAAAGAACCCCAAGAGTTCAATTTTTGATGAAATCAAACAAAAGTTTAATTTTGGACCCTTTTGACCTCAATGTGGACAAAGTTGATATCGGGCCCAAAATCAAAAATCTAAATACATGGTTAGATTCAGCATATCAAAGAACCCCATATATTCAATTTTTGTTGAAATCAAACAAAGTTTAATTTTGGACCCCGATTTGGACCAACTTGAAAACTGGGCCCATAATCAAAAATCTAAATACATGTTTAGATTCAGCATATCAAAGAACCCTAAGAATTCAATTTTGTTACAATCTAACTAAGTTTAATTTTGGACCCTTTGGACCTTAATGTAGATCAATTTGAAAACGGGACCAAAATTCAAAATCTAAATACATGGTTAGATTCAGCATATCAAAGAACCCCATATATTCAATTTTGTTGAAATCAAACAAAGTTTAATTTTGGACCCGATTTGGACCAACTTGAAAACTGGGCCCATAATCAAAAATCTAAATACATGTTTAGATTCAGCATATCAAAGAACCCCAAGAGTTCAATTTTGATGAAATCAAACAAAGTTTAATTTTGGACCCTTTGACCTCAATGTGGACAAAGTTGATAACGGGCCAAAAATCAAAAATCTAAATACATGGTTAGATTCAGCATATCAAAGAACCCCATATATTCAATTTTTGTTGAAATCAAACTAAGTTTAATTTTGGACCCTTTGGACCTTAATGTAGATCAATTTGAAAACGGGACCAAAATTCAAAATCTAAATACATGGTTAGATTCAGCATATCAAAGAACCCCATATATTCAATTTTTGTTGAAATCAAACAAAGTTTAATTTTGGACCCCGATTTGGACCAACTTGAAAACTGGGCCCATAATCAAAAATCTAAATACATGTTTAGATTCAGCATATCAAAGAACCCTAAGAATTCAATTTTTGTTAAAATCAAACTAAGTTTAATTTTGGACCCTTTGGACCTTAATGTAGACCAATTTGAAAACAGACCAAAAATTAAGAATCTAAATACACGGTTAGATTCGGCATATCAAAGAACCCCAATAATTCAATTTTTGATGAAATCGAACAAAGTTTCATTTTGGACCCTTTGGACCTCAATGTGGACCAATTTAAAAACGGGGCCCAAAATCCAAAAACTTAATACACTGTTAGATTCAGCATATTAAAGAACCGCAAGAGTTCAAGAATAAAACCCCATTGAAATTGGTCAAGAAATAAGCAATTTATACAAAGTATCTTCTTTTGCACAATACTGTGCAATTGAATATTTCTTGCAATTGTGCAATACTGTGCAATTGAATATTTCTTGCTATTGCGCAATACTGTACAATTGACAATTTCTTGCTATTGCGCAATATTGTGCTATTGGATATTTCTTGCTATTGCGCAATACTGTGCAATTGAAGATTTCTTGCTATTGCGCAATACCGTGCAATTGAAAATTTCTTGCTATTGCACAATACTTATTATATAATAATTTACACATCCTGTTTGGTGTGTATCATCTGCCATATCATTATTATTTGCTTTTAAATATAAATCAGAAATAACCAACTTAAAATGGAAAATTTTAAAGAAAAAAAAAGGAAAAAAAGGAAAAAAAAAAAATCCCCCAAATTTTTGAACCCCTTATGATTCATCACCCCAAACTCAATCCCAGCCCTCCTTTGAGGTATGGTACCTTGCAGTACAATTTCAGAGAGATCCATACACTTGAACACAAGTTATTGTCTGGAAACTAGAAAATGCTTATTTTGGCCCCTTTTGGCCCCTAATTCCTAAACGTTTCAGGCAATTACCCCAAACTCAATTCCAGCTTTCCTTTGTGATATGGAACATTGTAGTACAATTTCAGAAAGATCCATACACTTACACAAAGTTATTGTCATGAAACTAGAAAATGCTTGTTTTTGCCCCTTTTTTGGCCCCTAATTCCTAAAATTTTGAGGCAATTACCCCCAAAAATCAATCCCAGCATTCCCTTTGTGATATGGAACCTTGTGGTACAAAGTCAGAGAGATCCATACACTAACACACAAGTTAAGTCTGGAAGTTACAAAAATGCTTATTTTTGGCCCCTTTTTGGCCCCTAATTCCTTAACTGTTGGTACCATAACCCCCAAAATCAATCCCAACCTTCCTTTTGTGATATTGAACCTTATGGTAAAATTTCATAGAGATCCATTCACTTAAACTAAAGTTAGAGTGCGAAAACCAATGCGTCTTCGGACGACGACGACGACGCCGGACGACGACGACGACGACGACGACGACGACGCCAACGTCATACCAATATACGACCACAAAATTTTTTTGCGGTCGTATAAAAATTGTTGCTTGCAAGTAAAATTGCCTGTCAACTGTCACGTTTTAGAAATAAAATAATTTTAACATCGATCGTTAATTCGTCCATCGGAAATATACGATATATATGTACGGAATTGCTGCAGCATTTGTATAATGTCACTAGTAAAGAATTTCACTGGTTTTAACTTTGACGAATTTGTCAAGTTTCGTTTATATCTACCTGCCAAAGAAACGTTTTGACAATTATACACACGGAAGCGTAATGTCAAACTACGGACACTGATCAGCTGGTTCCTTGCAATTTTTTTGTTTTAAAAGTTGTATACCAAACATCTTAAACATAGTCAATTTTAATGCTGAATCAACATGTTCTTTGCAAAGAAGAAATGGGTTAAGCGAAAGGCAGATGATGTTTTCAATCCTAAAGAGGATAATGACTGAGGAACATGCTGTCCAACAAAATTACAAACTGTCTTGTTACACTGTACTAATCTCTAGAAGGAACAGAGAGTAAAAAAATAAATATTTCTAAAGCTGTTCAGCATTGGAAGGCCCAGAAGAACATGAGGATTTTTCTTGAACTATATATACATTTTAACTTATTTAATTGACTGTGACATAAATGCTTTTTGTGTTTCAAAATGAATTTATTTCATATATATATTCTTCTTCTTTATCATGTATATTAATACTGTGCATTATTGCATGTAATGATTTATGACTGATTGCTTCAGATCACAATAGTCCCTGACTCTAAAAATAGAGTTACGCGCCTTGAAATTTTGCGCCTTAAAAAATTTCTGGGGAGAACACTGTATACAAAGTGGTTTCAGAGAATAGTATACCTTTTATTTGTTATAAAGTGTCAGACAAAGAAAGAGTTTTAAATTATCAATCCCAAGTAAACATGTCAAATCAATATTTGTTTTTATCTTCTTTTCTTGTTTTTTGTTTATTACTTTGATCATCAAAGTTGGATTTAATTATTTTCTACAGAATGATTTTACTTGTCCCGTCAGACAAGCATGATATGACTTTTACTTGTCCGTCTTTTTTTCTTCTGGTACCGGACAATCTGACAAGCATTCTTGTCAAGCACTGCCTAGACTCGTGAACATCTGTTCGGACTCATTATTTTCAAAACTGGTGAGTCCAAAGATGCATCTAGATTTAACATGTATCATCTGACCACATATTTCATCATTTTATCACAAAGTTCAAAAATAATCTAAATTTGATGTCATTTCCTGGCTCCCTTTTTGTCATGGTGACTGAAATAATAAACTATATGGCAACACAATTTTATATTCTCACTGTTGGACTCGCCATGACCAAAAATGATGAGTCCCTGGACTCACCTTAAAAAATCCTTAGTGAGAACCCTGGACTTCTGTTCAACAAGTGTGTTTGCAGAAACTATAATATGTTTTGATTGATTTGCTATAACAATCCTTCATCTTATTCATAAAACATAAGATTACCCTTCAAAGTAGTTAGGGCTCTTCTTCTTACTCTTAATTGGTGGGTAAAGAAACAGGACTCAGTGGCGGATCCAAAAATTTTCATAAGGGAGGCCCGCTCCAGTCATGCTTCAGTGATTCCTAAATAATCAACCAAATTTTTCCCACAAAGGGGGCAGGCCCCTGGAAAACCCTCTACATGTAAATCCACCTCTTGGTACTCAGAATATGAAATTTGTGCTTGAAACACACCAAATCCAGTATTTTGATTAGTTGATTTTGAGTCTTGAGTATAAGAATCGTACTCGAAACTTTTATGACTGCAAGTCCTGTCCTATAGAGAAACATTTCATAATTTTTGATTTTTTTTTTACTTCTATTTCTAACGGTTATTGGCTATTGCGCAATTATGCTACACAAGTTTGGTTTTCTTATCATCTCAGATCACAAGATCTTCAATATGTATTTCAAAAATATAACTGTCACCACTGTTTGGGGTGACATTCATGAATGACGAAATATAAAAATCTTATTCACTCTCACATGATCATTTCACATTCGTCTAACAGGGAAGAATTTTTTTATTAATTTTTGAATGAATTACTACAGACATGTTGACTTTTAGATCATAATTGAAAAGAGTATGCATTAATCTCATTCAAAAACACCAAGCCGACAGGTGTTCTCTCTTACATTTTCTTCACTGGCCATAATTTATGAGAGACCTCCGCACGATGATCATGGCGTTTTCATCTCATCCCTAGCTTAATTACCCATAATGCACTGAGAAATGACGTCGCAAAATTCTTACAAATATTTATTTTACATTGATAAATCATTTAAATAATTCATTTTGTCTTAACTTACTAATCGTAAAGTTAATATTAAATGATAATGTTGAAATAAAATTTAAAAAATTTTCTCGTTGGAATGTCATTTCGGCGGAATCAAAAATTTCTGTTGACCAATCAAATTCAACACTCCAGATATGGACGCAAACCCCGCGACTCTTGCATTGGTTTGAAACAACAAATTTTGGTAAGAGGTACTCGGCAAACAGCCATTAATTACACAAATCCTAAGCAAAAACAATATATTAACACTCAGTACACTTTACTGATACCCATACCCATTTTGTAGGTACAAAGAAAGACAGCAAAAGCAACATATATGGTATGAAACAAAAAAGGGGGAACACTTTGTTTACGTTTTTTTTTTTATGTGTGTCGAAGAATATATGGATCGACTGGTGTCTATAATTTACGTATTCATGGACAAAATTTTACTGCTAAAATTTAGATGATTATTTGCAACCGTAACACAATGGGCTTTGCTTGACCTTTTAATAAGCAGACTAAAAGGGGGAAGGGCGTCATCAATGCCAATGGTTATGATCTTCTTCCAAATGACAGTTTTGATTTAAACTTATGATAAGTTAAACTGAAAGGCAAAACATTTTGATATGAGGCGTGTGCCCCACTTTCTACCAACTTGCTATACTCTTGTTTACCAAATTGCCCCACTCAGTCCTGGAAAGGAGTTAATTCCCATACATGTGAACCTCCCGACGGGAGTACAATAATCCTGTTTTCAGGGGTCTCCTCCCTTCCTCCCGTTGAAGAGAAAAAAATCCCATGTATAAAATATTTCATGAATGAAAATTTTCAGGCGCCTTTTTTTACTACAATGTTTACAAATGTTTGTTATTGAAGACGAAAAAACCCGAGAGTACCGAACATATCCGGTGTAACTGTCATTACCTGATTTATACACAACACGTGTAGATTTTTACCTGGCGACTAATTACATGTAACAAGTGACAATAGTTTGATTGCATAATAAACAGGTGTCAGCTTAGGTGATAGAATATTAATTAATCAATATGGCTTCTGTCTATGGCAAACGCAATGGATGATTGAAGGGAAATACCGGCAATGATCAGCTGATGATAGAAAAGACATTTGAAAAGTGGAATGTTGTTGTCAAAACATTATTGCCAATATTGGAAGGTTTTGAAACCGAAAAAAAACATTTAATTAACTTTCAACTCATTAAAAAACCAAAAAAACTACCTATTTCGCACTCCAATGCGTACATTAAAGGATTTTCATCATGCTCAACAAGATCCAAACTGACAGCAGAAAACATTGACTCAAAGACAATTCACAGCATCCTCAGTATAAAAATCAACAAACTGTTACCAGGATCAGGATTACTTTATATGTTTAGTGCAGAGTCAAGTTTATTGAAAGCAGCCAAGTCAGCTTGTACAGTTGTACTTCTTACATGAACCAGTGTCAAAGACCAGTGATTCAGTTATTAAATAATATTTGTCAATGGTATATAGACAGTGATTTAGCTAAAAATAGTAAAATATTTTACACTGTTTGAGTCTTTAAGTTTTCTAGAAAAATGACTTTCTTAATGCTTAAAAACCATGCTATTGTTATTGTTATTTACGACAAAATTTATGTCGATAAAAAACCTCCTGATCTGAGTCCTAATCTCCTGACCAAAATTTCCCAATCTCCTGATCTGAGTTTCACAGTCCATCACATGTATGAATTCCCATTGAATTTAGGCCTGCCAACTCTCCCCACTCTAGGCACTATTAACCATGCAAACAAAAAGAAGTCATTAACCACTAAACTGCCAACTCGCCCCACTTATGAAAAGTAGTTAATAGAGATGAATAAAAAAATTAAAGGACTGTCAATTAGTCCCACTTACGATTAGGAGTTTAATCCTGATGATTAATGGCCTGCCAACTCGCCTCACTTATGAAAAGGAGTTTTGTCTACACAATTGCCCTAACTGTTATGCTAAGGTAACAATCAACAATTTGATAAATTTGATGGCTTTATTTCAATATTATAAAAAGTAAAGTAGTCGTTCTCATGCTTTCACAGGGGCTGCTCTAGCTGGCTCCAAAAAAGTTTGGAGCCAGCTGCTATATTTTGTCGCCAGTTTGGAAACCTTGGAGCCAACTTTAGAGCCAGCTAAAGTCTTGATTTCTTCTACCTAATTTGAAACCAAGTTCAATTTAAACTTCTTATGCACTGTACATCATTTAACTTTAAGTGAAAGAACAAAACAAAAAGGTTCACTGATACCAGGATTAAAGCTAGGATTTTGAGGGCTTGAGTAACTTTTGCATAATAACAAAACTGATCTCTCTTGGGTAGCAGCTTTATAACATAATCTGGGACTATTTTACTAATTATTATGTCCCAGTCATAAAAGACTAACGTAGTAATTGCATAATAATAATTAGATACACGAAAAAAACGTGTACTTTTATTTTCTTTACAGAAAATAATGACACTAGCCCGCTACCAAGATCCTCTTAACTTTGCCCATAACTCAAAGGACCTCCTAAACCGTCAGTAGTATGTAGACCAATCTTATGTAGGTATATCAATACTAGGAAAAGTTATCTTTCCTTCTTATGACCGTTGATTAGCTTTTTTTTTACTTTTGGCAATCAATATTATTATCGTTACAGTCAAGAAATAAATATTTTTACATAAGAAAGTGTTGGTGCCAGAAATATCGCTAGCAGCCGTATTTTGTTGCCAGATGAAATAAAAAATTGCAATTTGGGACATTGGCCATGCAAAGTCCAGCGAGGTCCCTTATTTCACTATACATGTATCTACAATAACTTCTCATCCAGAATATGTTAGTGTCTGAGGGTAAGCTTACTTGCTACCAGCATAAGGAAGCCTGCACTTACCAAACTTCCTCTTAAATGTGGGAGAAGTACAGTGTAAATTGCTGGCAGCATATCAACAATTAGACTTTAAGTCAGTGTGGTCGAAAGCCACTGAACTGTTAAGTGAGACTGTATGACAATCTAGTATGACATCTTTTTGTTTTTATGTGCTTGTATATAGTACTTCTTTCAATATTAATGCCAGGCTTCATGCTAGCAAGCGACTGGGGCAAAGAAGTCGATTTCCCTTGTGTCACTTCAATTTGCCTTGTGTTCACAATGGTCGCTTTAATCGTCAGCAATTTTCACAAAGTCAATGAAACAGCAATTTTTCATTTGTATGTAAAGAAATTCAAAGACATAAATGATTTATTTCTTTAGAAAAGAAGTGATAGCACTGACTTTACAGATTAGTTTAGTTGTATTTTATTTTCAAACAGACAACTTTATATGAAATATTTTCTTTTACTTCTGGTTACTTGAGAGCTAACATCAAAACATTTTGATATTAAAATAAGATTGTTATTTCATTAGAAGGTGATGAAAATTGCGTTTGGTTAATGTTTCATCAATTTATTTAAAAGTGTCATATTCCTTTCCAAATCACTTGTCAGACATCGTTTATTTTCGTAAATTTTTCTTCATCTGCTACTGAAATATTTGTGCAAACAGAGGTGGAATTTTTTGGAAGCTGTATTTAGTTGGTAGTTTCATACACATGTTACAAGAGGAAAAATATAATTGTGTAACTATATATTAGTGATTATTTAAGACATAAACTGAAACAACTGTTACTTTAATTGTATACTAGAAGGTATGAATTGAACAAGATAAAAAAATTCAAATAAATATGGTACATTTTGTACATATGATACATTGACATAAGGCCCTTTATATCATTGTAAGAACCAAACATTGTAGCACCGTGAGTGAAAGAGCACTTCTCATTCAAGTCTCACCACTTATCCCTATCAGTTTTATAAAGGGAAGTCACTTTTTCAATTAAGTATAGTTAGAAACACACCAGGAATTACTTGTGTCTCTTAAGACAATTGCTGGGGAAGACGGTTGAGTCAAGTAATTTGATTGATGAAACTGATTGTTTACTTTCTTAGTTGTCTAGCAAGTATTAATATGTATGTTTTTTTTTTTAGGTTTGAAAATGAGTGATTCTCAGTCACCCTTGGTTTCCACTCCTTCAAGAATAACAGACTACTTTCCACCAAGTCCAAAGACAAGTCAAGAAACTGGTAAGATATAATCTTGATTATTAAAATGAAAATTAAACCTATGTCATCAATGTTCAAGTTATATACAAAAATTAAAGATATGTACATGTATCCCAAGATATGTTTGTACCTTTACATACTTTAGTAAAAACCACTGATGAACTACTGATCACAGCAAATTATTAATGGTTATGATGGTAGTCTACTACAAAACATGCAAAGGATATCTTTTTAAAAAAATCACTCATGCTGGTGTTGATTGATTGATAATTTTGTGTTTCACGTCACTCTCAACACTATTGTGCTATTTCTTGGCGATTAGTTTTTATTGGTGGAGGAAGCTGGTGCGCCTGGAGAGAACCACCGATCTTCGGTAGGAAAACTGACAATCCTAGTCAATTAAGATTGGAGTCGAGCGCACCTGCCACTTGCGGGATTCAAACTCAGAACCTCGGTGTTGACAGGCTAGTGATACAGTAGTATGACTACTTAAACCACTCGACCACCAAGGCCCCAGCTGGTGTTGGGTAATCAGGGCTCACGTTTTCTTCGTCCGCCATTAATCGTTTACTAACCCGGATCGAACCGGACCAGCTATGACTGAAATCCGTATTTTACAATAATAACTACGGACGCATGAATGGAAAAGCTGACAGAAGAATATTGATCCCAAATGGAAAATTACGCATTCCACAAGATTAACAGACTTTTGGTTAGATCTAATTGATTAATGTATATAATTCCATATAATTTATATGGATTGTTTCAAAATATTGATTAAAGTTGCTTAACTACTAATATCAATATATTATGGCCCAGCTTAACTTTGTATATCTTTTGATGAGAAACACTGAATTTCATAACATGATAAACAAGATAGTTTTTAATTGAATTGTAATTCATATATGATAATTTCTTTACCTTTTGACATAAAAAAATATCTTTTTAGTGCTAGATATTTAGTTGGTAGTTTCTCACAAAACCTAAATTTAAACAACTTTGAATTTGAACTGTTAATTTAATTGTATACTGGATATGAATTGAACAATATAAAAGAACATTATTTACATATGATCCTTTATACTATAGTAAAATCAAAACATTGTAGCACAGCGCATGAAGGAGCACTTCTCCTATCAGTTTCAAAAGAGAAGTCACTTCTCCCCATGATTCTGAAGTAGTGTGAGCCCTGGTAATTCACAGTGGAAATAGGGTGATTCATAGTGAAAACATATTGATTATACAACTCTGTCATAGAATATCTCTTGAATGTGTTGAGTGATATGTCAGAATGAATTATCATCAATCTGCAGCACTCAGTCTGACGAGGCACCACAAAGAATTATTAGCACTCTCACCATGTATGTGCTGTATGAGCATAACCTCACACTATTTAGAGAGATCCAAAACAATGAAACTAAAAATACAGTTATAAAGTATCACAAAACAAATGTGTGTTAAGGATCACTTTAAGGTCTCCTTCCTAATAATTGTAGGTTTTTTTGTAGATTGGATTTTTTTTTGTGGTCAGAATCTGGAAAATATTGTGTTTTCACAAAGTTGGGTTTTAGTATTATACATGTACATGCACTTGACATGAACATCTGCAATTTGTACATTTAACAATAATTCACATGTTTTATTTTTATTAATTCTGTCTTGTATATTGATGAAATATAAACATTATAAAGTTAACAGTTACAACAATTGATATGTTGTTGAAAAGTCTCAAGGTTAAGTCCACCGATAAACCCTTAACAAATCCCTTTTTTTTAAGTATAAATTTATAATTAATCATCTTTTTAAAACAAATAAATTTTGATTTTTCCCTTGAGGAAATGAAAAATTGTTTATATTTACTTTTGTTTTAATATACATGCATGCAATTTTGTTAACCGACATACCTGTTCATCTGGTATTGTGTCAAGAAAAATCAGAATGAAAAACAAAGACAAATATAAGATCAACAAAATAGGTGTATATTGTCGCCAATATGTTCTTTGTTGTGCTTTATATAGATACATGTATGCTTTTATTTGCACAATATTCTTTCAGGGGATAAAGATGAAAAATTCAAAGAAACCAAAACCAGCAAAATTGACATTTCCAATTCTTCAATATTATTGACCCCTGAACCCTCACCTGCCAAAGACAATGACAAAGACCAGAAAGATAAAGTTGAAACAGACAGTAACTCTAGTACTGAACAACCTAAATGTAAACAGGTACTGTAATATTGCTATAGAAGATTGTGTTAGATTTCTTGTATAGATATTGATGGTTAGAAATTAAAATTTTCATATCAATTCAATTGTCACAATTCCTTTGGTACATATTCTACTTATCTGGTTTTCCAGATGCAACATTTTTTTAGAGTTAAGTTTATGCCAATTTTTTACACAAAAATAGAGTATTAATCTCAACAAACCATTAACTAGCAGGCTTTAAAATTTATCATTAAAGGTCTAATTAATTCCATTCAAACAGAGTTAAACCTTTAGCTTTATTTTCCCCTGGTAATCAGCAGTAACAAAAAGTTGTTTGTAAAGAAATAGTTCAGTCCAAGCAGAAAAAAACTTTCATTATTTCAATTTAGGAACAATTTCTTTCACTTGATGGATTCCATGAAGTCACTAACTCCATTTGTAGAGATAAGATTCATTACTGTTAAGTTTTACCCTTGTCAGTACATCTGTCAGTCCATCTGAAACTTATACACAATGCTTATTACCACCAAACACAGATCAAGTTCAAGTTTGTGTTACAGCCTTTCGCCATTCTTGAGTTATGTCCCTTTGTAAATTTAAAAATTGCAGATTTTGCAGTATATTTACAAGGGGGCATCTGAATCCCATAGGCACATTCTTCATTTATTTCAATATAGAGTGAACTGTATCTTCAATATGTATGCTAATCTTTGGTTTGTATCTTCAAGGTTCTTTTAGAAAAATCTGAAGAAAAAGATGCAGAAGAAGAAAAGCCTAAAGGAAGACTGAAGAAATCAACAAAAACGGAGTCTACTTCTCAGAATAAGAAGAAATCATCAAGGAAAAAGTTGGTTTAGATTGCCAAACCATTTTTGTCAAGCCTGCGACTTTTGTCCCAAAAGCGAGACAGCGATCCTACATTCCGTCTGCGTCATCGGCAGCGTCCACAAATATTCACTCTGTGGTTAAAGTTTTTCAAATTTTAATAACTTTCTTAAACTATCCTGCATTTCAACCAAACTTGGACAGAAGCTTGTTTATGATCATAAGATAGTATCCAGAAGTAAATTTTGTAAAAAAAATCCTGTTTATCCGTATTTTACTCATAAATGGACTTAGTTTTCTGCCAGTTAATATTACATTCACTCTGTGGTTAAAGTTTTCAGATTTTAATAACTTTCTTAAACTATCCTAGATTTGTACCAAACTTGGACAGAAGCTTGTTTATAATCATAAAATAGTATCCAGAAGAAAATTTTCAAAAAAAAAGATCCTGTTTATCCGTATTTTACTCATATATGGACTTAGTTTTTCCGCCAGTTAACATAACATTAACTCTGTGGTTAAAGTTTTTCAAATTTTAATAACTTTCTTAAACTATCCTGGATTTGTACCACACTTGGACAGAAGCTTGTTTGTGATCATAAGATTGTATTCAAAAGTAAATTTTGTTAAAAAAATCCTGTTTATCCGTATTTTACTTATAAATGGACTCAGTTTTCTGCCAGTTAACATTACATTCACTCTGTGGTTAAAGCTTTCAAAATTTTAATAACTTTCTTAAACTGTCCTGGATTTGTATTAAACTTGAACAGAAGCTTGTTTATGATCAAAAGCTAGTACCTAGAGGAAATTTGGTAAAATTTATTTCCTGTTTTCCGTATATAACTTATAAATGGACTTAGTTTTATTCCAGTTAACATTACGTACAGTCTGCAGTTAAAGTTTTTAAAACATTTATTAGATTCATAAACCTTCTTGGATTTTTACCAACTTGAACAGAACTTCTTACAATCAAAAGATAGTATCTAGAGGAAAATTTTAATAATTTTTCCCCATTTTGTTGAGCCTGTGACTAACAGCAAAAGTAGGCGTGACACTGGGTTCCGTGGAACCCTTAAGAATTTTTCATTTAGATTCAATATTATTTTTTTTTTAAATCAAATATTTTACAAAAGTAAAGACAAAAAGTATTATAATTACATGTAGGTGTCTAAAGTGAACCATTATTAAAGGTCCTTTTACAATATTAAAAGACTTGACTTAGCTGAAGTCCACTGAATTTAACAGAATGTGAGTTTGAAGACTATAATTAAGTTCAGTAAAAAGGAGAAGGTATGTTAAGGCCATTAGTTTTAGGGCCTTATTTTGAATATAAATCCAATTCATCAGACAACCTCCCTCAGATGTTCCTCTGATTTTTGTCTTAAATATAAACATGAGGGCTTCAAATTTCTTGTCTTTAAATGCAAATCTGCAGAAACATCATAGTAACATTAGAAATGACATTCCTACATTTAACATTTTCAGATTAAAACACTTATAATTTATCAATAGAAATAACATTAGGTTGAAAGGCATGAAGAATACCACTATATTAATGATCATAGATTTATTCTTATGAGGAAACTCCGAGCATGCTTGGAGGATGCTCGGATGTATTTGAACAGACCAGATGTTTACACAGGTGTTAATTGAGCTTGATAGATTTGATTGACATCTAAATGGAACATGATAATGATTTTCACATAAACTGATGAGAAGAGCCTACTTAAAAAGCTCTGAGCATCCTCCAAGCATGTCAGAGCTTCCTCATAAGAATAAATCTATGATCCCTTATGCAATAGCAGGGACCAAATAATGCCTCTTTTATCTCCTAGTTTGGTGCTCTTTTAGGTAGATTTTGCTTACATTTTTCCCCTTTTAGATCTTGGTGACAACACTATGTTTCTTGGTCATGGTAAATGATTTATATAGATTATCAATGGCTTTTCAAACAAGAGAGTGTTTCTCAGCTTCAATCTTATGGAGAGTGACAGCCCTGAGATTAGATGTAGCCGAGAAACATCCTTAAGTTTGTAAGACCATTTATAATCTGGTTATCACTGTTTTTTAGGCTACATCAATGACATTGTACATTCTCATTCTTCAAGTCTGAGAAAAACCCATATCACTTGAGTAGCGTGATATGAAAAATTATTTCAAAGTCAAAAAAAGATCAAGCAAAATTTTAGAAAATAGCAATGATTTGAATTATTAAAAAAACGTCTGATTTCACAATGATTCCCTTGTATCAATTCTCATATCTGAACATGAAAAATAATTATCCTGTATTCTCTGTCTTAATTTTACAGAAAGACAGCAGAGCCAAGTCTACAGAACAGCCTGTTGACAGACTTCTACCCTGTCAGACGTAGTAACAGGAGATGTAAATCTGAATTAGAGGTTTGTTTTTGTCGAGCCTTCGACTTTTGTAGAAAAGCGAGACATAGCGATCCTACATTCCGTCGTGGCGCCCACAAATATTCACTCTGTGGTTAAAGTTTTGAAATTTTAATAACTTTCTTAAACTATCCTGGATTTCTACCAAACTTGGACAGAAGCTTCTTTATGATCATAAGATAATATTCAAAAGTAAATTTTGTAAAAAAAATTCCTTTTTTCTGTATTTTACTTATAAATGGACTTAGTTTTTCTGCCAAGAAACATTACATTCACTCTGTGGTTAAAGTTTTGAAATTTTAATTACTTTCTTAAACTATCCTGGATTTGTACCAGACTTGGACAGAAGCTTGTTTATGATTGAAAGCTAGTATCTAGAAGGAAATTTTGTTAAAATTTTGTTCCATTTTCCGTATTTTACTTATAAATGGACTTAGTTTTCTTCCAGTTAACATTACATACAGTCTGCAGTTTAAGTTTTAAAACATTTATTAGATTCATAAACTATCCTGGATTTTACCAAACTTGGACAGAAGCTACTTACAATCAAAAGATAGTATAGAGAGGAATATTTTATCAATTTTTCCTCATTTTGTTGAGCATGCGATTAACAGCAAAAGTAGGCGAGACACTGGGTTCCATGGAACCCTTACGAATTTTATAAATAATAAAGTTCAGGTCAGCATTTGTAAATTTTAATATGTATTTACACACTTAATGGATTAGAGAGGCAAACTGATAAATAATTTAGATTCTACCCTGTATACCACATTGCCTCACATTCTCATTAAGAAAAATTCACACACCTAATTAAATGGGCATTTAAAAGTCAGAATGTGAATACATATGTTCTAACTCTTTAGGTCATTTTTAGTAGCAAAACAAAAGAACTATGTCAATTGGACATGCTTTGATACTATATCTGCCCTTGAATTTTACTAGATAATATTTTTGTTCGCTTTGGAGATTCTGTATATCGTCAGGTTATCGGAATTCCAATGGGGACTAACTGTGCACCACTTATTGCGGACCTGTTTTGTATTGCTATGAGTTACAATTTATGACTAAAATCAGCAAAGACCCATTGAAACAACATCTGATACAAAATTTAATAATACTTTTAGATATTTGGATGCTATATTGGCTCTCAATAATGACAACTTCAGTATGTATACTAAAGAAATTTATCCTGTTGAACTTACTTTAAATAAAGCTAATACTAACAATGACCACTGCCCTTTCCTCGATCTTGATATCTATATCATTGACGGAAAGCTTAATACAAGAATATATGATAAAAGAGATGATTTTCACTTCCTATCGTTAATTATCCATTTTTAGATGGTGACGTTCCTTGTCACCATCTTACGGTGTTTATATATCGCAACTTGATACGATTCGTGTATGTAACAACGTTTCAGATTTTAACGAAAGAAATTTATGTATTACTGAAAATTATTACACCAGGGTTTTCGATATCACAAACTAGTCAAAACATTTACTAAATTTTATCATCGGTACAAGGACATCATTCGTAAATATAGCTCAACATGCAGACTTCTTATACGTTCAGGTATTTCACATCCAATCTTTTATGGTAATATTCTTTATAAAGCACAAAATGTCAGTATTCACCTCAGAAGCTAACAAAACCTTTAAATAGACTTATTAAGAAGGATATAGTTACGATACTGTTGTCAGGTCATTAAAGATTGCATATTTTGGCTTTAATATTGATTCACTTATAGGGTCTTTGCATCGAACTAAACACATTTATTTAAAACCAGTTGTTGGCATGACACGGGTTATGCTCTTCTCATATATTTTATGATGGTATGATACTAAACCCTAACGGGAGGATTGTGCCTGATATTCATATGATGAAGACATAATCTTTCAATCAGTTTAATTGAGGTCTGGAGCTGGCATGTCAGTTAACTGCTAGTAGTCTGTTGTTATTTATGTATTATTGTCATTTTGTTTATTTTCTTTTGTTACATCTTCTGACATCGGACTCGGACATCTCTTTAACTGACTTTTAATGTGCGTATTGTTATCGTTTACTTTTCTACATTGGCTAGAGGTAAGGGGAGGTTGAGATCTCATAAACATGTTTAACCCGCCACATTTTTGCGCCTGTCCCAAGTCAGGAGCCTCTGGCCTTTGTTAGTCTTGTATTATTTTTACTTTTAGTTTCTTGTGTATAATTTGAGTTTAGTATGACGTCCATTATCACGGAACTAGTATATATATTTGTTTAGGGGCCAGCTTAAGGACGCCTCCGGTGTGGGAATTTCTGGCTGCATTGAAGACCTATTGGTGACCTTCTGTTGTTGTCTGTTCTGTGGTCGGGTTGTTGTCTCTTTGACACATTCCCCATTTCCATTCTCAATTTTATAATATATGTCTTAAAACAAGTATGAATAATAATTGATTAATTTTCTAAGCTAAATCAGTTTTGAACTCTGCTGATTTTTAAAAGACATAAAATGGTGCCATAAAGCAATTTTTATGCCCCTGCCATAGCGGAGGGCATTAAGTTTACCTTGTCCTTCTGTACGTCGGTCTGTCTGTCATTACGTACATACAACCATACGTCCCGAAATTGGTTTTCGTTCTCTAACTTTAGTTTGCCTCAACCAAATGTCATGAAACTAATACACAATGCTTATTACCACAAAACTCGGATCAAATTTGGAATTGGGTGGTGTCACTTTTACCGTTCTAGAGTTATGCCTTTACAAATGGAAAAATTGCTGAATTTTTGGTTTCTGTTCTCTAACTTAAGTTTGCCTCAACCAAATGTTATGAAACTAATACACAATGCTAATTACCACAAAACACAGATCAAGTTTGAATTTGGGTGGCGTCACTTTTACCTTTCTAGAGTTATGCCCTTTAGAAATGAAAAAAATGCTGAATTTTTCTTTTCTGTTCCCTTAATAAGTTTGCCTTAACCAAATGCTATGTTTTTACACACAGTGCTTATTACCACAGAACACAGATCAAGTTTGAATTTTGGAGGCATCACTTGTACCTTTCTAGAGTTATGCCCCTTTGCAAATGGAAAATTGCTGAATTTTTCGTTTCCGTTCTCTAACTTAAGTTTGCCTCAGCCAAATGTTATGAAACTTATACACAATACTTATTACCACTAAAACTCAAATCAAGTATGAATTGGGTAGTGTCACTTTTATAGTTATTTGAGTTATGTCCCTTTATAATGTTTTATGCAAGCAGGGCATCATCTGCATCCCATAGACACATTCCCCATTTATTTTTCATTCATATATTTCTTAAAAGTTCCAGAAAGATTGCATGGTGCTCCTGGTTAAAATTTTTGAATAGTTTACAATATAACTTTACTTAATGTATATTTGTGATCGTTGATATATAAAATCTTGCCGGAATGCCCAAATGGTGCTCAAAACACTATTTACCTATCGGTTTCAAATATCATTTCATGCTTTGAAATTTCATATATTATGATTAATAAACTGAATTATATCTTTTGTTCTAGTTTGTTTACAGAAACCAACAAAACTGAAGTCTTAATTACAAAAAATGAATCTCTCATAAAAGAAATATTAATAGATATCCAAAATTGTGACTTTTGTGTACAATTTATAACATATTGTTGAAATTACCATATGCAGCAATAAAGAATATTGTTTATAAAACATAAATTTACAATTGTATTAATTAGTTTGGCAGGTGTTCTTGCTAATTCATGTAATTAGAACAATTATTTATGACACCACCTGTATTCCTTAATTAACAAACAATGACACAATTATTCATACACATGTGAAGCCATTTGAGATCTAATTATAGAGTAATTGGTTCCTATTGTTCACGTCATTAACTTTATACATGTAAATTTCACAATTAATTTCATTTGAATATGGTAACTATGGCATGCAGTACTGCTAAAAGAGTTAGACTGAATAGAAAGACAATAGACTATTCTATAATGGATAGTGAGGGTTTGGTTGATGATGCTGTTGTGTCTTCAGAGTTAGATAATTTAATGGTGATTTTTTTTAGACATAAACATGATAAAAAGATGTTAATCATCTGTTTGAGTTCACTTTAACAAGTTCTGTAATCTTTTGGAATAGAACTATCTAAAGGACAGACAGTTTGGCTTAACATTCTTTTTAAATCATATTATATATATAGAAGGTGTGTTTTCACACACCAAGGGAATTGAGCCTGATAACATGTGTAGTGATAAGAAATGCTGTTATTGAAATTGAAATAAATACTGAAATTATATTAAATCTTTTGGCATTTGATCATTGTTGATTATAAAAAAGAAGAAAGTGTATCAAACAGTTTATAAGGTCATTCACAAAACACAACTATCAAGTAAGTTCAAACATACATGAGAAAATTTTTCTAAGAAAACTATAAGAATATATCAGGTAATACTTATACAAGTGTTTTAAACAGTCCAATTCTACTTTATCAAAATCATCTCCCCATTACGCCACCTAATTTTTATAATCATAAAAATGGAAGCCATTGTAGTGATGACGCACTGTCAATTTAGCTCTTGAAAACCGATCAATTTATCCACTTAGCATCATAACGATCCTTATATGCTAGTCGTGTCTTAAAAGACAAATGTATCTGAACGGTTGTCAGGGGGGAATTTTCGAAAGTTCAAAAATATTTTAAAAAATTCTAATATTTCGTGGAAGGGCAGACTAAAAATTTTCAGAGGTTGAAGACTAATTAACTTAGATAACACACACACAAAATGAAGTTTTTTTGAAGTTATGCATTTTTAAGGCTCACTTGAAAAGTTTTGTCATCAAGTACTTTTAGCAAAAATTTGTTATTCTGTTGTTATGACTCATTAGAAAGGCATATATTTCCTTTTTTAGTACTGTAAATTTTTAATGTCATTATATCAACCAAAAGCCTTAATATATGAAAATAATAGAATCTGAAGCGAGATGATGTATCAATATTTTTCTTTTATACATTTTCAAGACAGAATAGTCAACTCAGTTACACCCGAACATGAAAGGTGTTCTGGACTTTCTCTTTTCGATGGAATTATTGCCCATTTTGGGGATTTTTCCCAAAAAACTGTCGCCGGTGGGGCAGAGATGCAAATTCATGCTTTTATCTATTATCTTTTTTTGAATTTTTTTTTCGGTAGAATTTATATTTATGCACAAAAAAGATCTACATGAATTTGCACCTACCACAATCGACTGTTTTGTGAAAATTTGTCTATAATTTAAAAGTTTACAAATATCTCGAAGCTCCATACCATAATTTAAGTAAAAACACATGCATAAGACACATAAAATCCTAAATTAGGCACATTCATTAAACTTTTAAAGCCCATAGAAACAGATGTAAACAATTCAAATTTACCGAATAGGCCTTTTTTTACCTTCTCTAACAAAGAGTTCCATTTCTTTTGTTTAATTTCAACTGGGTTTCTGCCTGTAAATTACTGCATGGTACAGGTAAATTATTTTGGTGTTAGAGTTATGTCCCTTAGACATTGTCTGTCATTAATAGTTGTCTTTACTATTCATAAAAGTATAGTTTCATGGACAACCAAAATCTTCTTTGCCTGTTATCTTCAAAATACTGCTCATTTACAAGCTTCCAGGGAGCAATTTTTGAAGGCCTTCTGCAGTTACTTATCATCAGTCCGCAATAGATTTCTTTGTTTAGTTTTTGAGGTAAAAGGTTGAACTTGTAAATATTACATCTGCAAGTAAATAAACTTGTCAGGAATCTGATGTTCAGTAGTTGTCGTTTGTTGATGTGGTTCATAAGTGTTTCTGGTTTCTCGTTTTTATATAGATTAGACGGTTGGTTTTCCCGTTTGAATGGTTTTACACTAGTAATTTTTGGGGCCCTTTATAGCTTACTGTTCGGTGTGAGCCTAGGCTCTGTGTTGAAGACTGTACTTTGACCTATAATGGTTTACATTTATAAATTTTGACTTGGATGGAGAGTTGTCTCATTGGCACTCATACCACATCTTCTTATATCTATTGACTTGTATAAGTATTACCCCTGACTAATAGAGTTGCAATACTGAAGATTTTATAGTTCCATGATTTAGGTATAACTTCGACATACATGTATGACAACAAGTTGTGTATGTGTGGTTAGAGAGAAATACATTATCTATGGCTTAAAAAGAGGAGTTTCTCTGCTATGATCTCAATCAAACAGAGATAGCTGAATTTTGGAAGACTAAATACTCTGTTTAGCTGATGTCTTTCATTGCAATCTCATTCTACTTGACTGAGAAATTATAAATCTGCAGTCAATCAAGAAGCTTGAGATGGTGCCTTATCGCACAGAATAAAAGAAAAAATTTAAATTAGTGATAATCGTTTTAAGCTGGTTTGTTGCCATTTTTAATGGGCAAAACATGACAAATACACAGAATGTGAATGTGTTGAATATTTGTTGGTAGTAATTAATGAAATATATAGCAAAAAAAAACTAAAAAGCCCAAACGTATTTATCATACTGATATATATAAGTAACAGTGATTAAGAAAGAAACATCATAACAAGTCATGCTAAATTGTGTGCAAATAATTGTATCATATTTTTTTCAGAAAGATAAACAGTGTGAGATAGCAGATAAAATTTTAAACAAAAAAGAAGAAGGTTTGAAGGTAACATAATTTAGCTAAAAATCTTTTTAAGATTTTACATGTTTAATGTCTTAACCACAAAATCTACATTAAGTTCTCTAACTTTGGTCTTAATTATCACTTTCCATTTGAAATCATACCACAAAACCTGACAATTTAAAAAAAATTATGTATTACAGGTTTCATGGTCATTGTTGTCCTCAATATGCATGAAATATTTTTCACTGGACTTTAAGCTAACAATCAATCAATATATCAGGGTTTGGAGAAAAAATATTTGATTTCAGTTATTACAACTAACTAAAAATTAGGAATTCATAAATACATTATTTTATGGTGTATTGCATTCACTGCACATTTTATATAAAAAATATTGATTACTTGTGAGATTTTTCTCCATGTTTAATTCCTCACTATGAATTTGACATGAAGAACGGCAATAAAAGCTGTTTTTTGCTATGGGTTTTTTATTTTTGTTGGTTTTTGATATCATGAATTTAACAATATATCCATTCTTTTCTAAAATATTGATAAATTTATATCTTAAAGATGTTAACTATACTATGTAGATAATGTCCTGTCATTCTTTCTTGTTGTTCACTCTTATGCCTTTCACAAAAATGAAATGTTGCCTTCTGTTGTACTATAATAGGGTTGAGGTGTATAAAAGGTTTTGAAATTGAATTTCTTACACAAAATCCTAGCCAAATTATGCAAAGATGATGATCAAAATACATGTACTTTCAATTGTTTCTTTTATGTTCAAACGAGGCAATTTTTTCATTTATATTTGAGAGTACTTTTCATCAACTTTAACTGATGTTATTCATCACATATTGTAGGTGGAAGAAATTGAAAACAAAGGTCGTGGGGTAATTGCCAGTAAAGATTTCTTTCGTGGCGACTTTGTTGTGGAATATGCTGGTAACCTAATCAGTCAGAAGATAGCAAAACAGAAAGAGTTGGACTACGGCAAAGACCCCAGTATTGGTTGTTATATGTATTACTTCACTCATAAAACTATTAATTACTGGTAAGTTATGGATGGTTTGGAGTAAAAGGAGTATATAACATTGAGGCAGAAACAAACAACCTAAAAATAAACACAAAAGACACTGAGAAGTCAATACTGTAATGAGGGTGGTAAAGCTTTATTTTCACTTTTTAGTGCAGTAGGCAATGGGGCAATAAGTGTTACCCTTGACTGTCCTTCCGTCCGTCGGTCTCATTTTCGTTTCTGCACTCTAAATTAAGTTTGCCTCATGCAAAGTTTATGAAACTCATACACAATGCTATGAACCAAAACAAAGATTTCTAACTTAGACAGTGAGTCACTTACCTTTCTAAGAGTTATGCCCCTTTTTAACTTGGAAAATTGCAAATTTTTGTTTCCACAATATAACTTAAGTTTGTCTCATCGAAATTTTTCTGAAATTCATACAAAATGCTTAGAAACACAACACACAGACAGAGTTTGAATTTGGGTCGTGAGTCATTTACAGTTCTAGAGTTATGCCCCAATATAACTTGAAAAATTGCTACTTTTTCGTTTCCTAATTTTGTCTTATCCAAATTTTATGAAACTCATACACAATGCTTAGAACCACAATACACAGACAGAGTTCGAATTTGGATTGTGATTCATTTACTGTTCTGGTGTTATGCCCATTTTTAACTTGGAAAATTGCAAAGCTTGAGTGGAGGCATTCTTGTTTTTAATATATGATAAAGCACTGTTTATAAAAAGCTTTCAGTAGCTCCATTGAAACTGAGACTTAAAAACTGGTATTTGTGGTTTCTTCATTAGGGGTTGTAATAGAAAGGGCCATGACTTGCTGTCTTGAGTCATAATTATGTGTCCAAGTAGGAAGAAATGCTGATTTTGTTTTGTTTAATAGCAATCATATTTTAGTACAGTAGTTGTTGGAAATATATTTATCTCATTAGGATGCTGATATCCTAAATGGATGAAATATTTGCTGATCAGTGTTTTGTGTCCCCTGATCAATGAAGCATTTTGTTTACTAAATACCTGCCAAGACATACCTACATTTGCAATTTTTGCTTTGTCTTTTCTGTAATTGAACCATTGCTCATTTGATCGTTAATGACAAACATAACAATATAAGTTTAATGCAGCATTTTTATTTTTACCTTAGTGTGGACGCAACTGCAGAGAGTGGCCGACTTGGTCGTCTCATCAACCACAGTAGAACCAAAAACAACTGCCACATGAAATTAACAGAAATAAATGACAGACCATACCTCATGCTCGTGGCCTCAAGAGATATTTCCGTTGGTGAAGAACTTTTATATGACTATGGAGACAGAAACAAAGAATCTCTGTCATCACATCCTTGGTTAAAGTCATGATGATTGGTTGTTGTTAGCTTTTATTGTTTTAAATTACCATGGTTACTGTGTATTGAGTTGTTACTTTGAAAACAGGTGTTCATTGACATTTTGAATTTGACTGATTGTGTTGAATGCATGATTTTAAACAAACTGTATGTGTCATGTGTATGAATGTATGATTTTAAACAAACTGTATGTGTCATGTGTATGAATGTAGTTTTAGAGTTTTTAAAAGAAGTTCAGGTATATTTGTGGTCGTTGTTTGCATAAGTATTTATTTTTGTAGCTGTTACAATTAAATATTTATAGATATGGACGGAAAATGTTCAAAGGGTTGTTAAAAAGCTAGTTTTATTAGCTATCTGGTAGAAAATTATTTTTAAAGTCTAATGAATTTATGTGTATTTGTGAAAAATCATTTTTAGAAAATTCTTTTAATAGTATTCTATGATCATGGTGAAAATGTCAGATTAAAATCACAGAATCTGGGGTAGTTATATACTTATTTGTTCATTATTTTAAGACAAAAATGATTTGTGTATGAAATCAATTATAACAACTTATTAGCCTTTTAAAATATTTTATACATAGATGTTATACAAATTTAGATCTTTTGTTTGGTCATTAAATATTGAATATAAGACATTAATTTATATAACCAGAGATATTGATAAAACAAATCCTGGTTTGAGATACTGCTCTAAGTTGTGTGAAAAAGATTTAAATTTTGATGCCAAATTGTTGATAGTCTGATCAATTAATACAAATTTTGTGTTAAATCTGGGGTATTTAGATTTTGGTGTAGACATAACCCTATAGCTGAGAATCACATGTTGACCTTAAGATTTCTTATAAGATTTTATTGTTTGCCTCATGTGTCTCAATATTTCTCAGCATAACTTAAGATCCTTTTTTGTCTAAAGATATTTTGTGAAAAGAGCTCTATTTTTTTCCCAATTTCCTATGTGAGATTTTACTGGTTATAATATATTTTCTTAAAGATATTTTTATGCAGTTTAAATATGCATTTTTATCAATTAAAATTTAATGAAATGATTTTGAAAGGAAAATTATTTATGCATTTAAATTGTCGAATCATGTCTCAATGTTTAGAAATTAAATGGTTTTGTGTGTTCAATTTTGATGTACAGTTTATGTATTTGGAATATGTGGAGTAACTTTCAGACTTAGATAATTTGCAGAATACAATTTTATGTGTCTAAAATGAATGTAGAAGGTAAAATATCTCTCGTCTTAAATTTGTATAAGTTGTGAATAGTTTTCATAATTGTGTTATTTACACAAAGTTAAAAATAAAGGATACTTTTAAATGTGAACATTTAAACAGGTATTGAATTTGTCATGTTAACTCTATATGTAAATCCAGTCATATCTTTTGTTTATTAGATAAAAGATAAAAAGGTGTTGTCAATGTGAAACTGAAATGATGCATCCTTAAAATGTATTTTATGAAAATAGTCAGTTATTTACACTTCATTGAAATGCTCAAACTACATCCTTCCTAATGTGAAAAAAAAGAAACAATGATTGCTATATTTATAGTTTATTATTCATTTATTCATAGGGTTTATGTTGAAGTTCTTTAAAAAAACTTCTGATGATTTTTTGGATGTCTTTGATTTAATAAAAGGGTTTTGACATGATAGTTGAATATTAGTGGATGATTTAATTGAAAAAAAATATATCAAAAGAAACAATTACTCAACAAGTGCTTGTTTTATACCCACATTTGAGTATGAAGAAAACAAATTAGGCAACAATAAAGGTTTTTTTGTCATTATATGCTTACTGTGAAGGTTCTGTCATTTACTATTCAAAGAATTGTTTTTGATTTTTCATACTGCGAGGATTATAACACTTGATCTTTCATTTTCCAAGAAAGCACTTTGATTGTAAAATAAAAAAAGTCCAAGGCCTTTCACCTCTGGATTTTATTTTGAACTAAGTTTTTCAAAACCACACGTTTTATAAAGAAACAAATACAAATTTGAGTGACATTTGATGTTGTAAATTCCAAATATGCACCATTGATGTTTTATAAATCATAACAATTCATATCAAATAAAATTATTTCAAAGGATTTAATATTGTTTTCATATCTTTTGATTTACACATTGTAATACATAAGAATGCCTCACACATGAATTTGAAAAAAAAATGTTAATCTGTTCAATTATATGAGAAGTTTAATTATACCCCCGCTTTAAAAAAGGGGGGGTATACTGTTTTACCTCTGTCTGTCCATCAGTCCATATGTCCGTCCGTCCCATGAATATTTTTCGTCGCATCTTTCTCAGGAACTACATTACAAGGATTTCTGAAATTTGGTTTCAGGGTTTATATAAGTCAGCTTTACTGTGTGATGCGTTTTCAGATTCATCACTCAACAACTTCCTGTTTACCTTATACTTCTAGCGGGGCGGGGTATCATTAGTGAGCAGTAGCTCACAGATTCACTTGTTTTAAATGTATTTGACTCTTGTGATGAAAGTCTTGTGTGTTACTTGTAGTAACTTTATATCTAATCACAAAATGTTCAAATGTTAAGATTTGCATATGAATTTCATGATATATATACTGTATGTGCATTTCATAAAAATAATACTGCCAATTTATGTTTTGAATGTTTATAAAAAAGTCTTTAAAACATGTTTTAAATAAAGAAACTGTAAAGAAATATTTTTAAACAGGAAATGGCACTATAGATAGAAATTATATCACTCTGTTACCATAGTGATAAAAAATAAGATATTAATCTATCTCCATGTTAACTTTGACTAGCATATATGTTTGCAGTTTTAAATTTTAAAGGAATATTTTACCCTGAATGATCTTTTATTGCTAAGATGTAAATTTTTTGACAATGTACATTTCCAATGTTTCATTAAACATCTCAGACTACCATTTCTCTGAATGGTAAAACAATGATGATTTTTTTGTATTGAATGTAATGAACTGAATGCAGCCTAATAAAATAGGTAAATGATATTTGTTTATGTATTGAGATCAGCTGGGCCATTGACACAAAATGTCCTATGTTCTAAAGTTTGTCTTTTAACCCATTTTCATAATTCAATATACAAAAGAAATTCCTGTATAGTTTGTAATTAATTGATCTTTTATCAATTGCCTTGGTTAAAACATCAGTTTTCAGAAATTAACTCAAAATTGCTTTGAGCAGTTTTCATGAAACTTTGATGATTGGTTTATATCTATTAAAATGAGCTCCCTTTAGATTTTTTTTTATCAATTTCTTATATGACATTGAGGAGTTACGGAACTTTATTCATTGAAAAAGCGACGAGTGTATCATGCGCTCATGGTGCAGGTCTTTATTGTGCAATAGTCAGAATTATAAATAAATCAAGACTTGATATTTGTTGTAAAAAAAAATCTTTACAAAAATAAGATTGATTGATATGATTGCCAATGAGACAACTATCCATCAGAGTTTGAATGCTATGAATGTAAGCAATTAAAGTTCATTCAACAATGAGCAAAACCCATATGGTATAGTCAGCTATAAAAAACCTGACATTACAAAACTTTCTTAGGTTATCTTATCTGTATGACAGAGATCACAAGATTCAATGGATTATTATGTCCCGAAAAACAAAGTTGCGAAGGGTATTTTGTTTTTGACCCGTCAGTCTGTCTGTCCTGTTCTTGCCATCCCAACTCCTCTTAAACCACAAAATATAATTTCATGATACTTTCAAGATAATAAGAACATACTAATTATTACTATGTAGATGTCATTGACAGGAAATTATGATTCAATTTTTCTTCTAGGATTGATGCCCCTTTGAACTAAGAATTTTGGCCTAAATATACTACTGTAACAGTTTGTCAACGCAACTCCTCTGAAACCACACAACAGATTTTCATTAAACTGTGTAGGGAATAAGGACGTACTATAAAGATGTGCGTATCAACAGGAAATTATGATTCAATTTTTTCTAGGGGTTATTCAAATGAACTTAGAATTTTGGCCTAAACATACTACTGCAACAGTTTGTCGTCGCAACGTTTTTGAAACCACACAACAGAATTTCCTGAAACTTTGTAGTTAACGAGGACATAATATGAAGATGTGCATATCCACAAGAAATTTTTATCAGTTGACATTTTAGGAGTAATGAGTCTTTGAATTTAGAAATCCATGGATATTTTATTTACCCAGTGACAGAGTTGGCACGTTGGGTATGTGAGCATGCTTACAGAGGTTCTGTAATAGAGAAATAAGATTGCTAAGATCCGTTTCTTGGTTACTGAAATTATAGGTCAACTATATTTGATGAAAAAAATTGGTCTTAAAAATAATTTTGAACAGGTATGTCCCACAGTGTCTGTAACCTTGAACTCATTTCTCATGGTTATCTTAACACTTGATATTAAAACTTCCATTGGTAATTATGACCATAGATATAAAATATCCGAGCATAAATACCAAAATGGCATTTATAATAGAACAGCCGTAACAGTCAAAATTCAACTTGCCTTAGGGAGTGGCATTCTAAGTTTTAGCACATGTACTTTATTTTATGAACTAGAAATGTACAAACATATGTGTCTTTTGAGTCTTGCCAAAATTGGAGTACTGGCTAATGGGCAGATGATACCCTCAGGGACAAAAAGTTTACCAAGCAGCCGTACAGACTCAAGAAAAGTAAAAACGCAATCAAAATGGTATCTCAAATTGATAACGAAAGAGTCTGAATCTCTCAATTAAACTTTTCTCTTTTGATTCTATTCCTCGATCTTGAAGCAGCTTCTGCCTAAGTTTCATAACTTTCCTTGAAAATTAACAAAGTTATGGATGTCTAACAATCTAATCCCAGACAGTATGTAAATTTTAACTGAAAAAAACCTGAGTCAATCTATCAGTAAATACTGAAAAATTAGAAAAACATAATTTCAAAATTTTGAACTGCATACTGTCCGTTTCCGAAATTCCATTCAACAGTAAATTTAAAGAAAAAAAATCAAAATTTTGCTCTGGATACTGTCTTTTGATAATAAAAAAATCTTGTGTCCAAGTTTCATAAAATATCATGATGGAATGTATGATCCTTATGACTTGCTTCTGCGACAAAAATTCAGGCTTGATAATAAAGTATTGCCGTTTCAATATCAATATTTACATTTTAAAACTATCAAAATAACATAGGTGGGACAATAGTTTATTCTGAATTGATATTTGTTATATTTTTGTGGTTGTAACACAATTGTGCCTTCCTACAGTGTTGATCTCACTGCACCTAATTTACTTTCCAAGAATAGTGGCTGCTATTAGAGTGTAGGACAATCTTGATTTCTATATCAAAGTATTTCGTAGTTTGATTTTACTTGTACCTGTTGTCTTTTGTCTGGTTTGTCAATTTTTTTTCCTAAAATATTTTAATTGTCCATTATATAATAAAGTTTGTGTAATTCCACTGGCCGATTTAAAAAAAATAATGTGTAAGTCCACTATATGTTCATTTGTCTTAAGTCAGGAATCTACTCAGTGTGCAGTATATTTAAGTTAATGTTGATGACAGATCTTTGATAGTTTCTGGTAAATTTATTTCCATGAAGAATCATGTCTATGGTTCAAACTTACGTTGACCTGTAGGTGTCCTTATTTTTCATACTTCTTGGTTTTGAAGGTAAGAAAGACATCTTTTGGTATATCCATCAAACCTTCTGGTAAAGAACATATTTTCTGGAACATTTAAGTCGCTTTGACCAACATTTTGTCGAGTTATGTGCCTGGTAGAGAAATGAAAGTCTTCTTTAGCAACAACTGTCTTTGGTGTATTATAAATTATATGTCTCTGATTTTCAGCTTTACTATCTTAGTGGTTAGTTCTTAACAGGAAGCTTTTTAATCGTTTTGAACCGACTATCTGTTTTGAAATTATCAACCAAAAGTAAATACAGAATTTGATTTAGATGAAAATATAAATCTATCTTTAAGTTTACAGAATTTAAGAAGAACGGACCCACGGGTTCAATAAACAAGCTTCCAAATGTATTTTTGTAGGAGTAGGTTTGTGATTCTGTTGTGGTTTACTTTTCTTGGGAAGCAGATAATCGTCGGCAAACAGTCTTGCATGCGATCTGATTTTATCTGAGAGATAGATAATGTGACATATAAGTAGGTGGATCCAGGACTGTCCCATGGGGTATTCCCTATGTCATAACTATGAAACCCAAGATCTTGCCATCTACAAGACCACGCATAGATTTCTAAAAAAAAGAACAAGTCGAGACAGTAATGTTGTGATGTTTAGTATACTTGTAGTTAAAAGGTTCCACAAAACTTTGGACTGAAGAAGAGAAAGAGTAATAGTTTCTTCTTCTACTTGAACCGAATAGTGACTACCTTCAACAAATTAATTATGTCACAGGAAGATAAATTACAACAAGATATAGATTAATTATATACTATTTGAAAATAGAGGAAAAATTAATATTGCAAATGTACGATAAGTTTGATGTTAATCGCTGATTTTGATATTGATATTTTGAGATTGACGATTTTAAAGAGAAATTAGTGATGTTAGGTAGATTGTTCCTGTCGGTTACTGTTCTTTGGAAAAGTATTCTTTTCTGTACTGTGTTTTCATTATGGAATTTGAAAAATGTTCGAATTAGAATGTCTTGTTTGTCTTTTTTGTGGAAATAATTTGTTGTTCTTGGATATTGCAACTTTTTCATGTTCTATTTTATATAGCATTACCAATCGCGAATCATTTCTTCTGTCAGAGAGGCTGCGCCATTCAAGGTGATTTAACATGTAACCAACGCATGATGTGTTTCTATATTTGCTACATAACATATTAACGGGAAGACCGCCTTTAAACTTTTTAAAAAGGGTCACAGACTGATCAAGCATACTCTAGTGATGGTCTCTGACTATGGCCTTGTATGCCTACTCTTTAATGGATGTTGAGCTAAATGTTCAGGTCCCTCCTTAGAAAGCTTAGTGTACTATATAAGCTTTCTTCCATATTGTTTATGTGTACATCCCATTTAAGGTTAGAGCTGATGGTTACCCCAGATATTTTGCTGTTGATGCGTGCTTTTAAGAGTGATTGTGCAATGGGTAGTTAAATGTGATAGATTTATTTGATTTCTGGTGATTGAAATAACATTACACTTAACTGGGTGGAATACCATTTCCCATGTAGTTTCATTTTTAGCTCACCTGGCCTAAAAGGCCAAGTGAGCTTCTCATCACTTGGCGTCCGGCGTCCGGCGTCTGTCGTCCGTCGTCGTTAACTTTACAAAATCTTCTCTGAAACTACTGGATCAAATTTAACCAAACTTGGCCACAATCATCATTGGGGTATGTAGTTTAAAAATATGTCCAATGACCCGGCCCGCCAACCAAGATGGCCGCCATGGCTAAAAATAGAACATACGAGTAAAATGTAGAATTTGGCTTATATCTCTGAAACCAAAGCATTTAGAGCAAATCTGACGGGGTAAAATTGTTCATAAGGTCAAGATCTATCTGCCCTGACATTTTAACAGATCAGACAACTCATTGTTGGGTTGCTGCCCATGAATTGGTAATTTTAGAAAATTTTGCAGGTTTTGGTTATTATCTTCAATATTATTATAGATAGAAATAAACTGTAAACAGCAATAATGTACAGCAAAGTAAGATCTACAAATAAGTCAACATAACCAAAATGGTCAATTGATCCCTTAAGGAGTTATTGCCCTTTATAGTCATTTTTAACAATTTTTTGTAAATTTTTGTAATCTTTTACAAAAATCTTCTCCTCTGAAACTACTGAGACAAATTTAACCAAACTTGGCCACAATCATCATTAGGGTATCTAGTTTAAAAAATGTGTCCGATGACCTGGCCCGCCAACCAAGATGGCTGCCATGGCTAAAAATAGAACATAGGGGTAAAATGCAAGTTATGTCTATTATTTTTTGAACAGTTATAAATAGAGAAAATCTGAAAGGAGCAAAAATGTTCAGAATAATGAGCTCTACCAATTGTCCATATACGTCAAAACTGTTAGACAAATTCTTATAGGAGTTATTGCCCATAAATGACAAATTTTACCATTTTTTCATTTTTGCCTATTATAATGAAAACTATGATATTTAGAGAGAAACATTTTTTTCCGTTATGCCTTATATGATTTAAATTATAATAGATAAATAAACACTTTAAATCACAAAAATGATCAGCAAGGCAAGATCTATTAAAAAGTCAAATTTTGCCGATATAGTTAGTAGACTGTCACTCTTCATAGGAGTGATTGCCCTTAAATGAGGATTTATTTTACCCTGAGCAAAAACTAAAGAAGATAGAGAGAAACTAAACAGACTAAAAGATCAATAAAACAAGATCAACAAAATAGAGATTTTTGTCATGAAGTCTATTCCCATCTCCAATGTTGGAAAGTGTCCTTTGTATGATATGCACATAGACCAAGGTGAGCGACACAGGCTCTTTAGAACCTCTAGTTTGTAATGTAGATGCATCCGACTTTGATTTAATTGCCGAATAAACTATGGTGCCATCTGTAAATAAACACACAGTAGATGTAAGACTGGTTGGAATATCGTTTTAACTTAACGTAGTACAAAAAGACTTGGTCCAAGAACTGACGGCTGTGGAACCCCTGACTCAACTGTTACAAATTCAGACCCCTACAGTGGAACCCCTGACTCAACTGTTACAAATTCAGACCCCTACAGTGGAACCCTGACTCAACTGTTACAAATTCAGACCCCTACAGTGGAACCCTGACTCAACTGTTACAAATTCAGACCCCTACAGTGGAACCCCTGACTCAACTGCTACATAATCAGAAACCCCCCTCCTTTTTCTGCGGTCACGACAGAAATTTTGTACCAAGAAATTTAATTCCCTTTGTATCCCGTAATGTCGAAGTTTAATAATGGGAAGAGAATGTGAAACTTTATCAAACGCTTTTGAAAAATCCATTACCAAAATATGTTTGCTTACCATTTCCAATGTTAAGTGAAACATCATCTATAAATTGTAGTAATTGTGTTTCACAGGGTCGACCTCTGCGAAATTCAAGCTGTTATGGGATATAAGATGTTATCATTATCTGCATGTTTCGTGTGTTTAACCACCAAGTGTTCTAGTAGTTTGCCACATATACATATGAGGGATATAGGTTGGTAGTTTTCAGGGTTCTTCTCCCGGCCTTTTTGTATAAAGGTCTGACATGGTCAGTTTTCCAGTCTTCTGGAACAATGCTTGTTTTAGCGGACTTCTCAAAAATGATGGTTAGTGTTGGTACATTTTCATGTGATAGTTCTTTTTAAAATGTTTAATATAAAAAAAAAAGATGTGGTATAATTGCCTCTGAGACAACTCTCCACCAGAGACCAAATGACATAGAAGTTAACAACTATAGGTCACCGTACGGCCTTCAACAATGAGCAAAACCCATACCGCATAATCAGCTATAAAAGGCCCCGAAATGACAAATGTTAAACATTTCAAACGAGAAAACTAATGGCCTGAATTATGTAATAAACAATGAACGAAATACAAATATGATATACAGCAACAAACGAGAACCACTGAATTACAGGCTCCTGACTTGGGACAGGCACATACAGAATGTGGAAGGGTTAAACATGTTAGCGGGCGCCCAACCCTTCCTTAACCTGGGACAGTGGTGTAACAATACAACATATGAACAAACTATAAAAATCAGTTGAAAAGGGCTTAACTCATCAGATCGATACAAAACAGAAAACAAGTAACAAAAACACAGACCGGACGTGGCAGAGTATTTATACATCCCTACAACAAAAAAGACACCAAGTACAGATCTGAGAGTACTCGCAGTGACTGACAGCTAATTCAAAGCCAATAACAACTAATAAAAACATCATGTATCTAAGACTAAAGTACTTATTATTTTTTAATAGAAGTAATAAGAATAAAGTATGTATTTATATAAACGATTATATCACCCGCGCAACCATTCTAATTCTATAAATGCCAAAAAAAAAAAAAAAAAAAAACCCAAAAAAACGCATGTATGAAAAAGGACAAGTTACACACGATTTCTTGCATAACGTACTAGTAATAGAGCAAAAACTTAATTTTACTTGGGAAGTTGGCTCTTTATCTGATTAGCAACGCTGAGCAAAGATTTTGTCGGGATGCCAGGGTAACCACAACTTACTCATTTTAAGAACGACTCTAAGTCAACTTCAGATTTCCTACGTAAACTTTTAATTATATTTTTCAAGAAGTGTCTCCTAGGATACATAGATTTAATTATGTCTTTTTCTTATTAATTTTAAGAATAAAATTGAACCTTTGGATATGAAGTTTGCTGTGGTCCTGTGTTTGTTTTTGAATGTCACGTGGCGATGTTTAGATATCCCTTTGATGATGAGAATGATATGTATTTTATTAATATAGACTCTCAAATATTCTATTTATCATGATCAGATAAATCAAAAGTAGATCAGTTGAAAACTCGACCATATCAGAAAAATCTTTTTGTTTTTGTTCAATCTGGTCTGATTTTCTATCAACTTCATTCTTCAAACCTCCTATCATATCTCGTATTTTTGTGAATTCTGATTCTATATCATTCAATAAACATTTTCCAGTTTGTCTAAGTGTTCATTTATTGATTGTCGCATCTTATGCACTTTTCCTATTGCTTCTGCTTTCTGCTTTTGAAGTGATTCGAGATTTTCAGAGAAAAACTTTTTGATAATCTTTAAATTTTCAAGGAGACCAATAAGGTCCTTTTCGACTCGGGACATATACGCAGACGACTTGATATTTCCAACAACTTCACCAAGTGGAACAAGTCCTTTACAGTTGTCATGTTTGTCTTTTATACACTTCACACAGCAAGCAGCATCATGAAAAGAGCAAAACAGCTCATATCTCAGGTCGTGGTCATAGCAATTGTTTTAACTTTCAGCATGAATTCAGGTAAATTTTGGTAGTCCTGTACAGACATGACCTGGTGTTGCTTTGACGTCTTGGATCTACCATGATGTTTCTGACATTCAGGACATAGAAACACCTCACATTCAGTACACCACGTGACAGCTGTACAGGTTTCATCGTCTTCTTGACACAAGCTACAGAAGTAATTTGCAGATGTCGCCATGGTGCATCAACACCTAAACAAAATAAGTGCATTCATATAATCGATGACAATATTTTTCCTTAAGAAATTAACAAATTTTCCCAATCTTTCGTCGTGTAGCGAAGCTAAGATATAAATATAATGTACATTATTTATACGATTTTACGTTTCAGCATTCAATATTTCACACTGTCTATTTCGAAACTGGAAGTTATGAGGTCGGTGATAAGAAATTCATTTTAATTTATAAAATCAAAACTGCTTGATTCATTGCGTTTGCCTGTAAATTTTGGGACCCTCACTGAATTCCAGTTAGATGAGGAATAAAATTAAATTGCTGTTCGAGATTATAAACTCAAAAGTAGATACTTATTACTTTAGTTTTTTAAAACAGATTTGCTGACACATTTTTCATGTTCATTTTGAATCATTTTTGGAACACAGAACTTATAGACATAGCAGGGTTGGGCACCCGCTAACATATTTAACCCCGCCACATTCTGTATTCATGTGCTAGTCACAAGTCAGGAGCCTGTAATTCAGTGGTTGTCGTTTGTTGCTATGTTACATATTTGTTTTTCGTTCTTTGTTTTGTACATAAATTAGGCCGTTAGTTTTCTCGTTTGAATTGTTTTACATTTGTCATTTCGGGGCCTTTTATAGCTGACTATGCGGTATGGGCTTTGCTCATTGTTGAAGGCCGTACGGTGACCTATAGTTAACCATGCCATACTTTTAGAAAAGTTAAAATTTTATCATATCGGAGAACATACGATAGATTGGATAAAATCATATTTGTCTGAGAGACAACAAGAAGTTCAATACGCTAACATTAAATCTGATAAATCGTTTGTAAAATATGGAGTGCCTCAAGGTTCTATTTTAGGTTCTCTGTTATTTTTAATTTATATAAATGATTTACCACTTCATGTTAAACAATCCGACATGGATTTATATGCTGATGATTCAACATTGCATTTTCATAATAAAACATTGAAAAATAAACAGCATATTGCAAAATGATTTAAATGCTATACAATCTTGGTGTAACAATAACAGTATGAAAATTAATGCACAAAAACAAAGTGTATTTAATTGGGTTCAAAACAAAAACTTACACAACTATCAGAATTATGTATTACCGTCAATGAAACATGTATTGAAAATGTCCATTCTTTCAAATTACTTGGAATTGACATTGATGAAAATTTAAGCTGGAAGATCATGTTGATCGTATATGTAAGATTATCTCATCTAAAATATCACTTTTGTTTAAAATTAAAGTATATTTGCCTATACACACAAGACAACTATTTTATAATGCATATAATCTACCATATATAGACTATTGTAGTTCAGTTTGGGAAATTTATTACAAAAGATTCAGATAGAATCATAAAACTTCAAAAAGAGTAGCAAGAATTATACTTGAATGTGATATTTCTGTTCCATCTAATTTTATGTTTTCATCTTTAAAATGGCTATCTTTTACAAAAGAATAAAATACCAACAATCAATTCTAATGTATAAAATTGTAAATGGACAAACACCTGATTACTTAGCAATGCTAAATATTAATGATGTGCAACACCACAACTTACGATCTGTCTCTAATAATGATCTATTTATAAGACCAAATACAAATTTTTATAAAAATCTTTTCATTATTCTGCAACAAAGGTATGGAATAATTTACCACTCAAAATAAAAATTGTCGTAATGTGGAATTATTTAAGAAACATTGTTATAATCATTTTCTTGAAAATTCTATGCAAGTCGAATAATTTGTTTTCTTTCTTTTGTTGTAAGAATAAGAAAATTTAATCAAAACTTTACCAATTATTGCCATTTATTGCCATTTGTATGTTTGAATGATTGAGTTGTGTATATACTAGTAATATATATTGTATTTTAATGTATGAATGTATGAATGTTAACTGTATACATGTATTTTGTTTGAGGGCCTCAATGAAAATTAGACTACTTCTAATTGAGTTACCTCTTTAAATAAAGAATTTATTATTATTATTATTATAGTTGTTAATTTCTGTGTCATTTGGTCTCTTGTAAAGAGTTGTCTCATTGGCAATTATACCACATCTTTTTTATCTATGTAATTAGCCCTGAACTAAAGTTTATATTTTGATAAAATACAAGAGACATGTCATTATTTATAATTTGAGCGCATCATTTGCGAGTTCGGAAAATATATTCTCTCGTAAATGGTGTTCATAACCGAATAATATTTACATCCACGAATTAGGGTCACAAAAGGGAGAGGGAATACACACGGACGATTAGGAAAGTTGATGGTTAATCCACAATGAATGATCATAAAAGAAACAAATTGCTTACATATTGCTTTTTGTTAACCAATTTGCACGACTGAAAAGCAATAAAATAATGAGCTTCAAAAGCGAAAAATATGTGAAATAAAAATTGAAATCATTTTGCACAAAAATAACCCTTGACCACCTGCATGTAATAGATATAACTTTTAATTTAAATGTTGATAAACTAGAAAAGGTTATGGAAATATAGTTGCAGGATCTGGGAAATCAACTTCATCACACATTTAGTGGGTAAGAAATGTACTAAAGTTGTGCTTTAATTTCTATTTTCAATTATTTTCCTCCAATAAAAAAATGTTTTAATGTTTATGAGTAGTATTATGTAAATCGGAAGGAATGTACTATTTGTCGTTCATTCACGTTTTTCGAGCATAACCCCCAAATTTATGATTCTTGGTCTCTGAAATTGTAATTCATCACGCCGTTGACACATTTATTTGAATTCGGCATTGTACCAAGTGTACACACATATTAATTAAAGAATCAAGTTTAAGGCAAAGCATAACAAACAAATAATTTATGTGGAAAATAGCGGCCACAGTTCACTTCGAATGACGAGATCTGACATGATAGCAGAATGCCGACGTAATTGATTTAATTTAATTGACAAGTCTCTGCACCATTGGTGACAATGGATGCTCAAGTTCCTCCAGGTTAAATACTAAAGAGAACGAGGGCAATGGTCCCCAAATACGTCGGCTCATATTCGCATCACCCCCTGGTTTCGGGGGAATGAAGATGAACAATTTCTAGATCATAAAACAGTTACTAGTAAGCTCGAACTGGTACCAATTCAGAACCGGCCACTCATGGTAGCTTTATAGACATGAGATGGTCTCAACAGAACTTCCTGCGGTAACGCAGGAAAGTAAACACCTAATATGATCCGACGTACAATAAAGGAAAGGATCATAACCCCTTTATCTTGCCAGATCCCGACATACATTTTTGACTGTGACTAATCATTTTATTACAATATAATGAACAAATTAACTTCAAGATAAATGCTGATCTTTAACAAAGAAAATTAAAAGTTTAATGCATTCCTGGCGGACAAACTAACAACGCATATTGATAGTTCCATTTTCACTCTGCCGGTATCTGAATATCCTGGTAAAAGTACAAGCCACTCACTAAAATTAACAATAACATATAGTCCTCGAAAGTATGATTCAGCAAGCAAATCCATCAGCTTTGTTTGTCCTCTCTATTTAGTCCAATAATATTATGGATCCGGCTTCTCTCTGGTCATCCTGAAAAATTAATAAAACAGCAGCAGACAAAAGAAATTGTTGGTAGATGGTAGATTGCAAGGGGAGATTGGAGGGTTTTTGAAACTTTCACATATCTACAAGAGTGGCTAGTTCAATGTAAGGTTGAAGAGTCACGTGATGTTAATTAGCGGAAAATAAGATACGGATCCGAATGATGCAATAGTTCTTTGACGGAAAAATAAAGAAATTAATCAAATCTCTTTCATTGAATTGGTTTATCTTATAAATGAGATAAACCGTATTAATTAAAGAATCAAGTTTAAGGCAAAGCATAACAAACAAATAATTTGTGTGGAAAATAGCGGCCACAGTTCACTTTGAATGACGAGATCTGACATGATAGCAGAATGCCGACGTAATTGATTTAATTGACAAGTCTGTGCACCATTGGTGACAATGGATGCTCAAGTTCCTCAAGGTTAAATACTAAAGAGAACAAGGGCCATGATCCCCAAATACGTCGGCTCATATTCGCATCATCCCCTGGTTTCAGGGGAGTGAAGATTAACAATTTCTAGATCATAAAACAGTTAAGCTCGAACTGGTACCAGTTCAGAACCGGCCACTCATGGTAGCTATATAGACATGAGATGGTCTCAACAGAACTTCCTGCGGTAACGCAGGAAAGTAAAAACCTAATATGATCCGACATACAATACAGGAAAGGATCATAACCCCTTAATCTTGCCACGTGAGTGGTTTTATATACACTCATCCCTTTCGTAAAAAAACTCTTAGAAAGTCCGTTTCCAAGTATACTTCGGGGATAGAGCGAATTTTGAACGATGATAGGAAAGTTTTAATTCCCCCTTGAATGTTGTTTTAGTAGGTCCTTCAAGTTTTTGTGTCTTTTGTATGCTATGATTGGAGGTTTTGAAAACATAATTTTTGTTGTTTCATTTTGTTCAATTAGGTACCAATGTTTTTTGATAGCTTTATTTAGTCCATTAAAGGAAGGATTTAATTTGGTGGCTAACACTAATGGAGGCGGTACTCTTTTGTTATTAATTTTGTATCTTAGATAATCTTTTCTTTCCTTATGTAATGCCTTTGTTATAATGGGGTAATTATCCTTTTCAGAATATCCCCTCATAAGAAGTTTTGTTTTGGACGTTTCAACTTCTTTTGTTGTATCATCCTTGTTATTTGATGACACCATAAAACACAATATTTCAGCAGTAATGAATCCATTGAACACCGAAGATGGGTGAGCTGATGTTCGTTCAAGATACTTAAAATTATCAGTAGGTTTACGATATAGTTTTACGTCTAATATGTTTTGGTTTAGAAATCTGTTACCTCTAAAAATTGTGACGTCAAGGAACTGAATGCTCGAATGTGATATTTCATGTGTGAATTGAATTAACGGGTGTATATTATTTGCAATGTTGAACAATTCATTACGATTATCCCGACTAGAATTCAAAAGAATGAATCCATCATCTTTGTATATAGATAATAGTGCTAAATGTTCCTTGAAAGGGAATAAATCAAGAATATTTGCAATAATTTCAAACATTCTTAAATCAGCCAGGGATGGGTTCATTGGGCTCCCATTGGGATTCCACATTTTTTTTTGAATAAGAAGTCCTTTTCATATATATAATTAGGTGGTAGAGGTTTTTCATGTGTATTACCGCATATTTTGTACCATGCTCTGTCTACTGCTTCCAGTATGTCTTCGTGAGTTAAGTAATTGTACATATTAGTAATATCAAAAGTGAACATAATTCCCTTACTTGTTCTATTTTGTTGATAAATGAGGTTGTGTCCTATGTAGTCCATAATTGGCTGACTACTGGTTTAAGGAAGTAGTATATCTTCATGATTAATTATGTGAATTTTTGGCAACATATAGAGTTGTCCAACTCGTACATTGGCATTATTGGTTAGGTATTTATATGTTATGTCGTCGATACATTCTTTCTTGTGTAGTTGTTTTATCATTTCTTGAATTGTATCTGATATTTTGTTCGTGTTAAATTCATGATTTTGTTCATAGCATATGCTGTTGTTCCGGTAGTTCAGTGTTTGTTTTATATATATACTTTTATCCAGAACAACGGTAGATGAGTTTTTGTCAGCTATCTTAATAACCTATAACCATAGTAATGTATCTGTTGAAGTCTCTTTTGAAGAGATCAACTTTGTTTTGCTTGTATAATTATATCAACTCTATTTGAGAGATGAAATGTATGTATATAACTCAATATAAACAAGCATTCTGTGAGTATTGCCTGGCAATACATAGTCCCCTACCGGTTAAAAATTCATTGTACTGGAACAAAATGCTAACTTAATTTATAACTTTTCATGGTGTTAACTATATAAAAAATATCAATTCAATATCTTTAAGCATGACGAAAAAAAAAGTGTGGAAAATTGATTATTTGAGTGAATTTTCTAAGTCCAAGGACCATAACTCTGCACAAAATCATTAGACCGGAACAAAATTCGAACTTGATCTGTAACTTGTCATGATAAAACTATATACCAATCATCAATACACATTTTTTATCGCGTCACATACATTTTATTTATAAGAGGGATATTTGAAAAGTTTATTAAATGTATTTTAAATAGGTTGGGCTCCCCCAAACATATCTAACCCCGCCAGATTCTGTATATGCCTGTCCCAAGCCAGGAACCTGTAATATAGTGGTTGTCGTTTGTTGCTGTATATCATATTTGTTTTTACATACATCAGGCCGTTAATTTTCTCGTTTGAATTGTTTTCATTTGACATTTCGGGGCCTTTTACACATAGCTGACTATGCGGTATGGGTTTTGCTCATTGTTGAATGCCTTACGGTGACCTATAGTTGTTAACTTTTATGTCATTTGGTCTCTGGTGGAGTGTTGTCTCATTTGCAATCAAACCACATCTTCCTATTTTTATTTTGAACAATGTTTAATAGTTGTCGGATGTATAGTTTGCATGATATAGTTGTACTTATTGTTATTTTATTTGTATTATATACACCACAAATTATTGAAAAGAAGTAGAATTACAAAACAAAACAAACAAATAAATATATTATTATCAAACGAATCTGTCAGATTCGTGAAAATATTTATATAATACACGCATGCATGCAATTTTAAAATGTAATTAATGTATGTTGGCTTTGAATCTTTCAGTAACTGCTCGTTTTCTTAGAAAGGTACTTTGTGTCTTTTGTCATCTTTCTAGTTCTATTTTGAGCTTCGTGTCGATCTGATGAGTTAAACCCTTGCTAACTGATTTAACAAATTTCTTGTTTCAGGTCATGAAAAATCTTACTATGTGAAAAACCATACTGATTCCCACAACAATTACACTGAAGATGATAAAATCCTAGACTTTTTGATCGACAACATATTTGTTGAGTTTGTTGGATGGAAAATTCAGCAGACAGTTGTATTTCAAAGGGTAATAATTTTGAACAACTGTTGACCGACTTTTTTTTTGTAATCACACGAAGCAGAATTAATACAGAATCGTCTCAAAGACAAACAGAAAAAGCATCTTTCAAATTCTTTAATTAGATATATTGATGATGTTCTGTCACTCAATAACCCATATTTCAATAAACTTGAGATGATGATACTACCGAAAGTAGAGGATATGCTTCATGTCTAGATCTTTTCCCAATATTGACACAGATGGACGGCTTCAAATTAGAATCTATGACAAACGTGATGATTTCAACTTTGTAAGTTTCAACTTCCCATTTAACAGCAGTAACACACTCTGCTCCATCGTGTGGCGCTTACATATTTTCAGTTGATACTCTATGCTCGTGCAGATTCACCCTGTACGGACCTCTTTAACAAGGGTGTGCTCCTTTAAAATGATATAGAAGATCGACTGAAATTTGAACTACTTTAAGTAAGTACGTTTTACGATCTAAACCACGAATTGGTTGGCCAATATGATGTGTCGTTGTCTCAACATACAAGCGACCTTTTTTCGTGGTATTGGATCTTTAAATACCGGTATAGTCGTCTGAACTGTAATTTAATCGATTGTTTCCATTTCCGATTGTGACATTTTGACAGAGTATGAATTTGCATGGAGGTGAAGCATGCATAGCAGGAGACGCTTACCCTATCGACCCTCCCGGTCTCGCTCCTTTTGGAGTTCATGCGATTCCCTCTGTGTTTTATTTGTTTCCTGGATTTGTCTCTAGCGGTAAACTAGTTACAGTTTGAAGATATATTGTGCTAATACACTACTAACCAAGGTAAGGGGAAGGGATAAGCACTCACACACACATGTTCAACCCCGCCACATTACGAGCTTGTCCCAAGTCTGGAGCCTGTATTTTAATTGCTGTTGTTGGTTGCTGTAGTCATATTTGTTTTTCCTTAACTGTTTTATTTTAAACATAAATCATGTCGTTACTGGTGTTTTCGTTTTTACGCTTTTAATCTTATAGGATTTCTCTTGTTGAAGCCCGGACAGTGCTAAAATCAACGTCATTAGATCTCTGGTGGATAGTTGTCTAATTCGTATTTTTATCACTTCTTATTATTTTTATACTTACTATGCCAAAGCTTAAAGATTATAAAGCAGTTCACAGGGGAACACTCTCTCTTCACACTAAAAAAATCATCGCAAAAACTTTTCGTGGTGCCCAAAGAAGGCTTTTTGCTAGGCAAAATTAATATACCATTAAATATTCCTATGCGCTTTTTCAATTGACAGAATAAATCAGCCGTCTTTTATCACGGCCAAATCATTGGAGAACATACAAAGTGGATATATTGTTGATTTATTCTCGCCCTGAATAATGAAACATTTGCCAATAATCGTTGATCTAAACATTAATTATTTTTGCGTCTTTATACCTCTTTACAGTGTTAGTATTAATTTTTTTTCTAGTGTTCATGCCAATCGTGGCTGCATTTATTAAGAACACAATTATAAACAGAATGGCAAATTTTCATAATACATTTATAAAATAAGTAGTAAGAACAAAACCCAGTAAATCTACGACCTTAGACAGTGAAAAATGTGTTTGAGTACAGAAACATTTAAGTTCGATTAGAAAAAACACTGTCTTTAAAAAGTTACTGGTTGTTGTCATGCCTGAGACGGTTATTGCAGAAGTAGACACAGAGGGATGATAATCCAAAAGATCTAAAAGATTCCAAATAAAATAAACTGAACATGTAAACATGATGACATTAAAAAACCCTCATCAAAGGTTTTTGTACCATAAATGGACGAGCGTTTCGTCTACAAAAGACTCCTCAGTGACGCTGGAATTTAAAAGGTTAAAAGATCAAATAAAGTACGAAGCTGACATATATTGAGGACCCCAGCAAATCTCAACAATTTTGAACATTTTATTTTATTGTTGAGAATGAACTTGTTAGGCAATACGGGAAAATCGGAAAATCCGTCCACAGATTATGAAGTTTCACTTGTAGAAGCTAAAATCTCTTCCTTCCTTTCTTATATTTGACCCCAACAAGTACGAATTAGTACCAGACTTTTTTTTTTATTGTATTAGAACAAACAAAACGACGGATGCTACTAGTAAAGTTGAACTGGTCACCCATCTGGCACACCTGAGTAAACTTCAGTTTTAGATGTGACTTGTTAAATCTAAACTTAGTTATATCTGTGTATGTTCTTGTGAACTGTTGATTGTCTGTTTGTCTTCCTGCATGTGTGGTCGTAATGTCCACTAGAAGAAAGGGGATACGCATAACTAGCATCTCAAGATGGAAGACTCTAAAAACAGGTGTTAGGTGAATATATTTTGTTGTGCCATTAAAGTATTATAAATAATAAGAGGAAAAAATCGTAAATAAGTGTGTATAATATTAAGTCCAATTCCATCAGACAAAAAACTAAATTGTAGAAGAATTTGTATCTCTAAAAGGAAAAATCAGACCAGGAACATTGATTAAAATACTCGTAAGTGAAATATTGTGGTGTAGGTATGCCCGTAACTTTGTTAAGATAAGCATAAATGAATCAAGTGCCAAATGTTTCATGCATATTTTAGACGAACACAAGTGCATAACATATGGAATTATTGAGTATAAAATCGTACTAGACCTATTGCCACAATGTAATGTGTAATATCAAAAGGTTACCAATTCAACACTGTAATTAGATCTTTGAATATTGTTTTTGTTATCAGTCAAATAAAACCATACTAAATATTATTATTATATTTTATGCAAAATTCTGATACTATTATCCGTTCATTTCAATGGACACGCAGCATTTGTTAATTTTCACTAACCTTTTATTAGCCCCGCCCACCCATAGCAACATGTGATAATATTAGCAACGGGTGTAAATGCCTAAAATTAACACCCGCCTGGGGCCGAAGTTTGCCGATTCGGAATAATTAACACCCGCTACGGCCGAGGTTTACCGATTCTTATTTCTACATCATTTCCGTCGTTTTGTTGTTGTTCGTTATAAGTAAACTATCTTAATTTATGACTTTATTTTTTTACAATTGTCCTACTACTAACATAGAACACACTTAAATCATAAGGCATTCAGTATGATAAAAACATACTGCCCTTGGATGAACATTTAAATATCACAATAGCAGATTTTGTAAAAGCATCTTGCTTTACGTAATTATTTCTCAATATTTTCATGTAGGAAATTAATGGTTTTAAATTACACCTAGAACATTATTTGAATTTTATGATTGTTCATTCATCTAACTCTCATGTACGTATTCCAGTTAATAGATTAATACCCTAGATGCCCTACCCAAATAAATGAATAGAGTACGAATTAGATCCAGGGGTACGTTTGTGTACTAGCCGTTCTGGTAAGCCATGATACCACAAATCAACCCATGAATCAATCACACCAACAGAAGCATACACACGACAATCTCTCGTTTCTCCTGGAATCGTGATATACACACCTTGTGCATCTCGATTGTGCGTTGAACATTCACTGCGATATTTACCGCTTATACAATGTACATAGGCGCCATACCCATTAGATGCTGAAGTACATACTTGCACGCAAGTCATGTATGTTGTGGTTATTCTACTTATTATTTCATCTGCAGTCGTCGTATTGATTGCATCTTTAGCTTGATCAACACTTGCCACTAAAACGTCCCTCCCATACATTCCATATCTCCGGTATCCTTCACAAATATGATTGATATGATTTTTCACTCCCGATATTGGTCTGTAAACAACTAATAACCAGTCACGCCAGTCATATTTTCGAACTAGAAATTGGTAGAGATTTTCAGAAAATAGTTGGTTAGGCACATTTTTTCTCGGATACTTCAGTGAAAACAAAGCAATATCTTTCTCTGCTTGTTCATGATATTTACTTTTAATTTCCTCGTTTATTTTTTGCATTTTGTGGTAATATTAAAGAGGCGAACCTTCCACTGCTTTCTGTAGATTATACAAGCTGTCTCACCATGGACAAATTTCTGATAAGCTAATTCATTAGTTATTCCTTGGATAAGGAGTTTCAAAAGTCCAAGCATAAACGTTTGCATTGTTGGACGATCATTTTTCGATGTTTCCATTGCAGCTTGTAAAATGTCATCAGAAAACCCTTTATTGACCCCCATGATTCCATTATATAGTTCTGTTGCGCAAATCATGCATGTATTTTCCATTGTATGAATAAAATCCTGTTTTCCATTTTCTCTGAGTGCCAAAGGTTTTTCATAAATGTTCCGTAGAAGCATATCTATTGCGGTAATATGGCGCTCTATCCTACTATATTGGTTTGATACTCTGGTCCAGTTAATTTGTAAGGAGATATCATTTAATCTATTATCAACTAGATCAAAACGTCTGTTCATTTCATTGTACATTCGCTTTATAGCTAATAGTTCCTGTGATTCACTGTTTCCAATATGTGAAAATATTAAGCTCAGGAATTTCAAAGTTGCCGAAACAAAGGATATTGCTTTTGTTGCAGCGCTTCCCAAAAATCCGACAAATTCAATTGGTTTCATTGCGTCGGCTATTATTTCAGCAAATTTTAAACCCTCTTGAATCTCCTTCATTTGGGTTCCACCTGCCGTATCTGATAACTTCACTGCAAACAATGATAACAAAAGAGTACACAGGAATATTCGAAGATTCATCTTTCATTTTACAGACAAAAAAAAAAAAAAAAAGAAATATGATAAACAATCATAACTACAATAATAAACAAGGAATAAGTTGTTAACTTATCTGTTTCATTAATTCTTTATCAATCACAGATAAAATTTTAAAAGTCTACTTAGATGAAGAAATATTAAACAAAAATGTAAGAACAAATCAATTCTCTTTTGAACATATTATTAAGTATTCGGCCCCAGCGTCTACAAGGAGAAGGTATAATAAGGCCCTTTTTTGGTCAGTTTAATTCGAAAATTAAAATCATACTTATGTTTTTTAATTTTGTCTAACATGTTGGCATTTGGGCTTTAAAATTCTTACATCTAATTAAAAACAGCAGAGATCTTGTCATTTTCATTTGGATATGAGCAAAAGCTTTACCCAAAAAGATGTTTTGCCACAAAGATGTTAATGTGTAAAAAACATAATTTTAGATAAATGCTATTGTTCATATATATTTTGTCCAAAACTATGCTTTCAATGAACATTTTAAAACCTAGTATCTAGTCCGCTGATAATAGTACAGAAAATAAAACAAACTCGCAGATTGTAGAAACAACTTTTCCAGTTCCATTTACGACATAAGCTATTCCAAAAAGCGTATTATGCATGAACCTACATCAAAATAGGAAGACGTGGTATAATTGCCAATAAGACAACTCTCCACCAGGGACCAAATGTCATAGAAGTTAACATCTATAGGTCTACAGCCTTCAACAATGAGCAAAATCCATACCTCATAGTAAGCTAAAAAGGTCCCGAAATAACAAATAATGTAAAACAACTCAAACGAGAAAACTAACTATGTTGATATACCAATAAAAATAATAACTCATTAAAGGTCTAGGCTAACTTTTTTGTTAGCGTCTTTGTCAGATTTATTTGTATGTTTGTTTGAATTTTTAAGTCAGTGGGGTTGTATGTCTGTGATGTTTGTTTATACAGATTTGGATCAGATTTATTTGTATGTATGTTTCAATTTTTCGTTCAGTTGTTTTATATGTCTGTGATATATGTGTACACAGTTAAGGCTGCTGGATCGAAGCGATGGTCACGTTAACCAATTACGTCTGTTTGGGTTGTTCAACCAATTTTGTCAATATTACGGAACTATAAACATCTGTCATACAATGTTTAGCCAGCTATAAAACCACGTTTAACCCACAATTTTTTTCGAAAAATGCCTGTATCAAGTTAGAAATATGACAGTTGTTTCCCAGACGTTCCCTTGTTTCATATAGTCAAGCGTTTGATTTTGTCAAGTTTTATAGCCTCTTCCCTTTTTGAATATACTTGGGAGTTTGTTTATTTTTGTTGGTTAATACGTTATCTCGTCTGCACAAAATTTAGCAATGGGCTGAAATCTGAACAGTTGGAATGCCAAATCAAATATAAAAATTGAAAAATAATAAAACCCAAAAAATTCCTAAGAGTTGTGCAAAATACGAATATGACCATCTATATCTGCGTAAGGTTTATCGAATAACACAACCATTAATAACCAGTACTCTTACAGAAAATGAACATATCAATGATATTTCATGTCAACACATCGCCCTGAACTTGCATGAAATATTTGCCATTGGACTTTAAGCAACCAACAATCAAATGTGTTAACTACTTGGCGGGTGATTACCCTCAGGAACGAAACGTCGAAAAGCAGTGGCATCGACCTAGTGGTTGTAAAACTGATGAAAAATACCAGGTTTATAATTTGGTTCGCCAGATGTACGTTGCTCTGAATTAGAGGCATCGGTGGCGCTCGATTCCAAACAGCTGGAAGACCAAATGAAATACGAAATTGAAGAGCATTAAAAACTAAAACGATGAAAAGTTGTGACCAATACGCATGACGCCATCTATGCCTGGTAGTAGAAAAACATTAGTGTTTCGAATTCTAAATTTGAAAACAGAAGATTTACAAAACATAACCATATCATAAATATTTCTTTTTAACTTAGAAGTGGTGACTACTGGGCTGGTTTCCAAGCGTCCACTAGCAGTTCCGTATTACTTGCGGTTGTAAAAACTCACCAAAGAAATCAGGCAGAAAATTCAGCCAATATTAAAGGAGAACATACATGAACAAGCAGTGAATACTATCAAGATCACGTACGAAACTTAATGGGACGCATATTGATTACTTCCGAAAAGAAAGAATGAAAAATACTATATATATTTTTAATTTACATATAGAATGATCGTTGATGAGCTTCTTTGGTAATTGTTAGAGAAAAAACATAAAAAACATAATAATACCATTAACGATTCAAATTCTATCGCACCAGATGCGCATTTTGACAATGAATGTCTCTTAAGTGATGCTAGATGCCAAAATATTTGATAGTCCAAAATCTAATATAAACGTTGAAAAGCCGATAAAACCAAATAGGACTTAAAGTAATAAGGATCATATTACTTATATTACCGAGTGAAAAGAATGAAAATTAGTGGGTCTTTTCATAAAGTTTCAAATTACAAATGAAATATCCGTTGATGAGTAGCTTTGAAGTATTTGTATATCTATAACTCTGTCCGTTGACAACTTACATACAACACATGACATTAGTAGTATAAACGTTCTATGACGCATATTAATTTTTTCTGATAGAAAAAAAAAGGTATCATATTTACATAAAATTACAAACAAAATGTCCATTGATGCGTATCTTTAATGACTGTTTCTGTCTATAACCGATTCTATTAACAAATTATAACCATAACATTGCAAGGCATCTTACGTAGTGTAATGTGACAATTGATAATTGTTTCCGAGGGAAAAGAATAAATTTACTATATATTTTCAGAAAGTTAAAAAAAATCATTGACTAGTGTCTTTGATGATTTTTTTATATATCTTTATCTAAGCCGTTCGACAATTTATAAATTAAACTTTGTCGAAAACTTGATATACTAATTTTTTTCTCGTGTTTTGAACGATTAAATCAACCAATATTTAAAGAGAACATAGAAAACCAGCATTGAACACTCTCTAAGTTTAATGTTTACGTCGACGACGTTCTGTCGTTTTTCGTCTGTACAAATATATTTAATTTCTTGTATAGTTAACAAAAATCTCCAAGTCCCCTACCCAAGTCTTTTTTTCTCAACATGTGACCGATAAACACTAAAATAATAAACTTTTTTTGTTATTAATATCCACACTATTCTTTTCAATGAAATATAAAGAGACGAGAGATTAACATCAATGAGACAGTTGTATACATGTAGCATGTTTACCATTAAAGACATGTAGATGTCACAGTTCGACTAAAAAGATATACTTAAGTGTTCTGTAATCTTGAGAGTCATGCAAATTTAGTGGTTGGAGGAGAAGTGTTATCAAACTAGCAAAACAATCGACAAAAACAAATCAACGGAACAAGGAACAACCTTACCACACTCAAAGTCAATGTTTATAAACACCGGGTCATTTGCAATAGTCGTTACAAACGGTCACACTACTTTATCATTTGGAGCATGGATTTACAAAAATATATCATTCCTTTTATGATACTATCTTATGCCAAAGTTTTTAAACTTCCTTAACCAAAACCTCTCTTGAGAATCATTTCCTTCAATAAATCCATGCTGCATCATTATAGTGGCAAAAATTTGGTTGAAATGCCTAAGTGATCAGAATAATTCAAATGTCGTCTGAGAAGAATGTTTGGCTTCCAATCACAGTTTATATTTACTATGGTTGCCATTCATACGTTTTAAAATTGCCGTTCTGTTTCGACGTTAACAAAAAACAGTAAGTCTTGCAAGTAACATTGAAGATCATGGTGTTAAGTGTTGCTGCGTGTCTATGTAAGTCGTGGTATACACAATTTCGTTACTGTGACCTATACAAGAAGCTGCTGAAGAAGACCATAATTGCGAATGTAAATTAGTTCTACCAAGCCTTTGATACTTTTGGGTCCATGAATAACTACAACGGGAAACGCAGGGAAGCTCTTGGATAGTTGAAGCTGTTTTTCGATTTCCAAACAATTATCGGATAATGTGTGACAATTTGTCAATATATAAAATATGGCAGCACAAATGGAATAACTTTGTTTATTGATCCTTTTCTCCATATACCTTGAAAATTTATTTCGGTGGATATTGTTTGAAAAATTAAACCTTTATATTTTTTTCTGAAAGCCACTCTGTAATAAATGCTACAATGAAATTATTTCGTATTGTAAAAAAAAAGTAACATACGATAGTACCTTCATATGAACCGACATATAAAGATATATAATATTGTATACAATGTTTTTATTTAACTGAACTAAAGTGCTAAGCTCTTACCTCTGTTGTAAATTTCACTGACAATGACCGACCGCACAAAAGTTGTTTATTCATACAAATTGATAAAACCTTGACCTGACTATCAATGTTTATACATCAACAAGGCTGAACAAATGTTCGTTCCCGTAATATACGTCGGAAAATCTTATCATTCTTTTACTTTTGTCCTATAAAACATAAACAAAGCTGCTCTCTCAATATAAAAAAAGGTGAGATTTGATTGCTAATGATACAACTACCCATTAGAGACCAACGGAAGAGGATGTAAGCAACTGCAGGTCACCGTACAACAATTAGCAACACCAATACCATACTAAGACCAGTGCCATCCTTTAAGTAACTTATGGGTATAACCGTTAATTCACAGCCCCAAGGCTATCTATGTTAAATCCTGATATTTCAAGCATTCCTAGATAACAAATTTTAAGTTCAAATAAAGTCAAAGTCATTTAATGTCAAAACATCTTTGCTGATGCTGAAAAAATATCAACATACATTGGGTTCATCAGTGATACCCATTCCTTCAATTTTCATTGAATACCACATTACCAAAGTCATTTACATATTTTCAAATTGACAGCTATACGTACGAGCTATTTTGTTTCAATTTTATTTGAAGTCATAATCTGAGATAACGCACGATATAAACATGCGTATTGGAAGATGTCTATTAATTGGCCATTGTAAACAATACTTCTCTACAAAATGTGTTCGCAAATGGAAAAAAAATTGTGAGCCTTTATTCATTGATTGGATGCACAACTATTTTAAAAATACTAAGTCGAGGATTATGACAGACAATGAGCAAAACACGAAGAGAACACTCTTTCTGAGTGGGTAAGGATGTGAGGTACATCTTCTTATTTATATTAATAAACCGCTTGATAAATTAATTAGTTATCGACGGTGTACTTGGAAACCCACCATGTTTTGTATACTCCTACTTCACCTATTAAAGAAGACATCCCGAACAATTGTGTTTGTGTGCTTTTTCTTCTTCTTGAAATTTAGACCAAAGATAGAGAACTGGGTCTGACAAATGCCCCCGAAACCCTTTCCAAATTATTGATTCCTATTTATGGTATATCATGACCGGCTTCACAGTAACTGTGAAACTACCTATTAAAACATTTGACATCTCTTGTTTGTTAAAACGGAATTGACCATGTGGATACAAATTTCTAGTTTCAGAAACAAGCAAATCATACTTTGGAGAAAAAAGTTCTCTCAAACTGACATCATAAAATTATGAAGATAATAGAAATTAAAATGACAACATATGTATTGGCACCAATATTGTCCCTCTTCTTGCTGACATATTCCTTATTTCTTACTGCTAAATTGTCTAACTCTTTACAAAAACAGATCAGCTACCAAGTAAACAAAGCACACGGACATTAAAAAGCAAATGATCACACAATGCAATATAAAAACTAAAGCAAAAGCAGCACTAACACTGCTAAAACTTGAGGTAAACTCAGGTACTGTGGTAATGTAAAACTTTACCGTTCAACTTGTTGCACCAATCGTGTTACTCATTGCATGATGATGGGATTGTTGTTACAAATGTAAACTATCCGGGGTCTGTGACACAGATTTTCAATAGAGGTTAAGTCTTATTTTATGTTGCCAATCATTGGCCCTTGTCAGGCAAGATACATAAACATCATGATACACTAATCATTATCAAATATGCGAGTTGTTACTGAAAATACACAATACACAAATGAAATAAAGTAAAATATGAGTAAAATATGAGCAATATAGAATATTATAACAGTAAGTGTTAAGTGTAATGAGGTCGATTTTTTTAAAAATCGATATAGAATATGTACAGAACAAAAAATATAGTTAATAGTTCTTCTCATGACCAATGCACAGCAGTGATGAACTTTACAACACCACAATGCAGAGGTCATCTAGGAGCAGTCGTTCAGAACCAGCTACAAATATTATAAGATTATCCCTAAAAATGGTTCTCCTCATGACTAATGCACAGCAGCTAAGATTGAGGCATTGCTCCTGTGCAAGATTCACCAAGGGACGTTACTCTAGAACTCATTAAGGGAAAATTCTAAAGTTCAATTAATAAGAAAAAGAGGTAGATTATTTTATATTATCTGAGATATATATAGTCAACATCCAAAATGGGAAAATTGAGATAGATGTGTCAACCATATAAAAACTTTGTATCTTTCTAAATGGATATGCATGATTCTGATAATGATTTTCCATCTTAACTATTCATTAATCATATCAGTTTTATGGTAGGGTCTAGATTTAAAAAAAATTTGCAGCAATTATTTATCATTGTTATCATATCTTTTCGTTGGTCATATAGACTATAACAGTTAAAAGGACAACGTGTTTCATTTTCTACCTCATTACTACAACATCTTTGACATACTCTATTGTGTCGGGAATAGTTATTATATCTTCTTCTTTTCATAAGTATATGGTGAGCAGATATGCTTAATTTTGTTAGACGTTGTCTTTCTTCAAATCTTTTAACAATATTAATATATTTTTCGCAAACAAAATTGGATTAAAAAAATTAACATATGTGCGTATATATAGGTATTTCTGCATCACATACATTTTAACTTTGACGAATAAAAAATGTATGTTTACATACATAACACATCTATTCGAAGACAAAGACAGGAAATATTACACACATGTAGAGTATATTTCGTCCGTATCATACTACATAAATGACTCATAAAAGTAACCATTTAGGCCTGAATTTTCATTTGATTTAAATACTTCGCAATAATGAAATATTTGTACATACTCATTTTACAAAAACCTTCTATGATTATTGATATGTATGTATTCGTTCGATAGACAGGAACACTTGTGTCTTTCAAAGAATTTGTGGATAGTCTGACTTTGTGGATAGAAGAACCCGTTATGGTCACATCTCAAATTAGTTCATTTTTTCTGAAATGTAAAAAACAAAATAATAACTCCGTAAAAGATGACACTTTAACAATAAAACAGAATTTTACAACACTATAGACGGTAAATTAAAACATTATATCTGTCGACACATTTTAAAAATGTATCAGCTCTTGAATTTCAATCAGTCATCACTTGTTTTCATTTTGACTTACGCAGTTAAGCTTTGACGTTTGCAATAAATCATATATTTGTGGATAATTAACATGTTTGGAATTTTTTCCCATAAAAGTTGTTGGGAATCACGGTTACAGATGTTATCTTAACATCTGCAGTTTAGCTCTGTTGGATGGCCAACAAACCTTTGTTATTCCTACAGCCGATCATGTTTTCTAAAATGAAAGTTTCATCTACACTCAATAACAGCTTAAATTTTGAACAATACATTTTGAAACCTCACATACATTCATTCTTACAATAAATAAAATAAAGGAAAATGTCCGGTAAGGGCTAGTTTTTGACCTATTATTCGAAGTACATCTAATGAAAGATTTTTGACATTTTTTAAACACTTAAGTGTCTACCTCAATCGATTCAATTAGTTTATGTAAAAGATTTGGACTGATTTGGTTATTAAAGACGCTCAAATTCAAGCTTAATTATGAAAAATCTATCAAATATGCCATAAAACGTCACTTTTCAGATGGTGTATGTCTAAAATGTAAGTTGCCGCATTCATGTTCAGTCTCAACCTTTATATATGTTGTGTTTTATCATCAAATACAACATATATTTAAATATTAAGACTGAACACAAATGCGGCCACTTCAATTTTGGACAAAAACCGTCTTAAAATTAGCACAAAAGCTAAAATTGTGAAGATTTCAGTAATATTACAGGAGTTTATGATGCTATTACCTGATGCATGTGCATTGTATTGTCAAAAACAGCCCATATTTATGGAACAGAAGTATTCTTCTTTCCAATAAATAGCTTAAAGTTTGCATTTTAACAAATTGGTAAAAATGCTATATTTTGGGGCCAAAAAGTGGTGTACCGGACCTACTCCTTTATCGGTCACATCAATACCCTTTAATATACTTTTCTCAAACTAGAACATGTGTCCTTACTAAAAAATATATTACAAGATCTGCCTATTCAATAACAGGGTGGCAAAATCTGAACCATTTAAATCAACTCTTAGAGTAATTATAGAATTACTCTGACCATATCTATGATTACAAAAATATGAATTGAGGCCAATAAAACACCAACCCAAATACATACAAGACTCATGAAGACAGAGTTAGAAAACAGTATTTGACACAAAACAAATGTTTATAAAGTATGCCAAACTGTTCATCACATTCATTCTAGAAAAGTTATGAATTAATTAAACACAGATTGTAAGAGACCTATCGTCGACATCCAATTATCAAAAATGGGGAAAACATTAAAGTTTATTGCCAGTGCAAAGGCACTGAGTATGGGATATTGATGCTTGTATTGACTTTCAATTTACCAGCAGTGACAAGGACTCAGTAACAGAAATACCCTATTTTGATATAACGTGGTAATCTAAAGTAATACCAGCTGGTTTAAAAGATGTATATTTCATCGGTGATGCTAGAATCCAGAAACTATATATAAAAGGACAATAATCGTAAAGAATCAATATGCCCAAAATATAACGAAGAAGGTTACCGAAAACAGCTGAAGAACATCAATGTACCTGGAAGATAATTTTATAATTAAAACATGCACTCACATTTAATTACTTTTATTTGTCATTCCAAAATTAAAGGAAATTGCAATCAGTATACAGTATACTTAAAATGTCCTGTACCAAGTCAGGAATATGGCAGTTGTTATCAAATACTTAAAATGTCCTGTACCAAGTCAGGAATATGGCAGTTGTTATCAAATACTTAAAATGTCCTGTACCAAGTCAGGAATATGGCAGTTGTTATCAAATAGTTCGTTTCTATGTATGTTTGCGTTTGCTTTTGTTGCACTTCAGTGTTTCTGTTGTTCCTTTGTTTTCCTCTTATAGTTGTGTTTCCCTCGGCTTTAGTTTGTAACCTGAATTTGTTTTCTCTCAATCGATTTATGACTTTTGAACAGCGGTATACTACTGTTGCCTTTATACTGAGTTATTTAAATATGATGATTAACATTAACGGTACGTTTTTTTTTTCTGCACCATGTGTATGACTTTGTTTGTAGCCAAAGATTCTACTATAAAGGTTAGGAATATAGATCGTTAATATCTATGATATCATAACTTGGGAATTTTAACAGGGACAGAGTCAGATCTAAACAACATGTTAATCATTGCAACGCACGCATTTCAAAGTGACATTTTCTTACCTATATTTGAGGCGAAAAGCTGTAACAGTCCTAATATCTACAAAATGTGACGTTTACCAAAGATCTCAATTAATGTGTAGAATATTACCAGCTGCATCGCCTAATTGTCAAAGATATTGAACAAACACAAATGGTGGTTGTTTGAATCAGGAGAATATGTTGTAAACTCGTTTAAACTGAAATTATTTAAAAAAATTTTAACAATCAACTATCCCAAGAACTGATGCCATAGCTATGATAGAAGTTAAAAAGAAAAACAACATCAATTTAAGAGAAGTAATCGTTTAAAATTTACACCTTTTTAATTTTTAAATTAATTTTATCATGGATTATGAAGGTTGGAGATACATACATTTAGTATTGTTATTGTTTTGTACACCAATCACAGAGCTCCGCTTGAATGGTAGTCTTGAATTAAGGCTACGATAGTGTACCGATGTTCAAATCGTGTTAATCGGTCAAAAGAGAAAAATCAAGATAACATTGCTCTATTGTGTTTTCTCGTGTTCTCCGTTGATCTCTGCTCAACTGTCTCAATAGAGATCAGATACAAAGATATGTTTCCTCTAATATTTTATCACAATTCAAATTTAGATTTACCCATTTCTTTCTTTTACACCTTTTCCGGCATAAAAAATCTTTTTAAATAATTCGTCAACAAAAAAAATGTAATTTTTTTATTTTCAAATGTACATCCGTATCAGAAATACTAAACAGTGTTTAAAAAAATGTGTCCTCTTGGATAACGATAGCAGGACTGTTATCGCTTTTCCAAATAGTTATGAAATAATCAAAATTTTCGAGTTTCTTTTATCTTGCTATCAGTACAGTTAAGATTACAAAGACTTGAAGAAACTTAAATTTTCTATAAACAGTAAAGTTATTAGGAATATTCATGACGAATATATTTCACTGTAATAATATCAGAAAGATAGAAAATAAAATAGTTTTTGGAACTGTTTTACCACCCTTATAGCCATAGAATCTCAATGCAAAAGTTAATCATTGACTGCTTGATTCAAAATGTTTAGCCTACTATCAATTGGTTGATTGCTTACATCCTCGCCATTTGAACTCTTGTGACAATTATTCCACATGTCCTTACTTTTACAAAGCTATGTATTTGACATGAACTAATGTACCTTTCCAGCAAAGATGCGTAAAATATTTCAGGTTTCGGGCATATGTCTAAAAGGATATTCCAGGAATTCTGAACCTGGAATTATATGTTTGTTATTCATTTGATTCATATACATTATGTTTCGGAGTTTAGTGTGACGTCCATTTCACTGAACTAGTACAAATTTTGTTTAGGGCCAGCTGAAGCCCGCCTCCGGGTGCGGGATTTTTCGCTGTGTTGAAGACCCATTGGTGGCCTTGGGCTGTTTTCTGCTCTGTGGTCAGGTTGTTGTCTCTTTGACGCATTCCCCATTTCCAATCCAATTTTACAGATAGCGCTGTCGACACCCTTGTTCTGCTCCAGTTGAGGTTCGTGCGATTTTGATTAAGTTATCCATTTTTACCAGGACTGGTAATAATTGACTTGACCATGGTGTATATAAACTTCATATTGTAAACATCTTAAATTTTCAAATTAGAGCAAGATAAGTTTTAAACTAACGATTACGTGCAAACAGACCAACGAGCTAAATACTATGATTTGCTATACTATAAATGATTCTTCATCCATAAAGATTAAATTACATTATGCGTTATTCAATGACTATTTAACATACCTCACGGTTAATGTATTGATATAATTATGCATAAAACATAATAAATTCCACAATTTAATAGTATGATGAAGTCGCTTTTGAAAAAAAAAAAAACCAAAAAAAAAAAAAAACATTTTGTGTCTATGGAAAAGAAAATTTCTGTTTGCTTTGCAATTTCCATATCAAACAAAGGAAGTTTCCTGATTATCAATTTGAGATTATCCCAGGATGTCAAAGTTTGGAGGACCTGATTCACCTGAGCAAACCATTATCGTTAGTTATCAGATAATAAAAGTGTTTTTCTTCTTTAACATCTTTTACAGAAATTGATGTCCAATCGTACAATATGATTCATTAAAAGTCCTTTTATATCAACTTTCCCGGTAGTAGAAATTGTAAGACCTCATGCTGTTATATAATGCAGCTCACAAGCTGTAAGCTTAAACAACTTCTACTAAGTAAAGAGAAAAGAGCTTGATCTTGTAAAATGGTATGTCCTAAGCATAAAGGATTTTATAATTCAATTACATGTACTTTTAAGTTTTCAGTAGTATACTATTCTGCTAGCGCCTCAGTTCAGTGGTTAAATTTTGCTTTATTTAAATTTTTCGGTCTTATTTACGAATTTCTAATATACAAAAGAAAATATATTTACAGTTATTAGAGAAAAGGCATACTGAAAAACACGGCGTTATTTGTCTAGGTCAATTTAAATGTATGATACCGATTTAGGGGGAAAAGCAGTTGTTTTCTGAATAACATTTATTAGTTACGCCTGAGACCAAAATGTATTTTCGAATATGATAAATACATTCATAATTTTAATTACTTTTATTTGTCATTCCAAAATTAAAGGAAATTGCATTCAGTATACAGTATACTTAAAATGTCCTGTACCAAGTCAGGAATATGGCAGTTGTTATCAAATACTTTAAATGTCCTGTACCAAGTCAGGAATATGGCAGTTGTTATCAAATACTTAAAATGTCCTGTACCAAGTCAGGAATATGGCAGTTATTATCAAATAGTTCGTTTCTATGTATGTTTGCGTTTGCTTTTGTTGCACTTCAGTGTTTCTGTTGTTCCTTTGTTCTCCTCTTATAGTTGTGTTTCCTCGGCTTTAGTTTGTAACCTGAATTTGTTTTTCTCAATCGATTTATGACTTTTGAACAGCGGTATACTACTGTTGCCTTTATACTGAGTTATTTTAATATGATGATTAACATTAACGGTACGTTTTTTTCTGCACCATGTGTATGACTTTGTTTGTAGCCAAAGATTCTACTATAAAGGTTAGGAATATAGATCGTTAATATTTATGATATCATAACTTGGGAATTTTAACAGGGACAGAGTCAGATCTAAACAACATGTTAATCATTGCAACGCACGCATTTCAAAGGTACATTTTCTTACCTATATTTGAGGCGAAAAAGCTGTAACAGTCCTAATATCTACAAAATGTGACGTTTACCAAAGATCTCAATTAATGTGTAGAATATTACCAGCTGCATCGCCTAATTGTCAAAGATATTGAACAAACACAAATGGTGGTTGTTTGAATCAGGAGGATATGTTGTAAACTCGTTTAAACTGAAATTATTGAAAAAAAATTTTAACAATCAACTATCCCAAGAACTGATGCCATAGTTATGATAGAAGTTAAAAAGAAAAACAACATCAATTTAAGAGAAGTAATCGTTTAAAATTTACACCTTTTTAATTTTTAAATTAATTTTATCATGGATTATGAAGGTTGGAGATACATACATTTAGTATTGTTATTGTTTTGTACACCAATCACAGAGCTCCGCTTAAATGGTAGTCTTGAATTAAGGCTACGATAGTGTACCGATGTTCAAATCGTGTTAATCGGTCAAAAGAGAAAATCAAGATAACATTGCTCTATTGTGTTTTCTCGTGTTCTCCGTTGATCTCTGCTCAACTGTCTCAATAGAGATCAGATACAAAGATATGTTTCCTCTAATATTTTATCACAATTCAAATTTAGATTTACCCATTTCTTTCTTTTACACCTTTTCCGGCATAAAAATCTTTTAAATAATTCGTCAACAAAATTTTTTTTATTTTCAAATGTACATCCGTATCAGAAATACTAAACAGTGTTTAAAAAAAAAGAAATGTATCCTCTTGGATAACGATAGCAGGACTGTTATCGCTTTTCCAAATAGTTATGAAATAATCAAAATTTTCGAGTTTCTTTTTATCTTGCTATCAGTACAGTTAAGATTACAAAGACTTGAAGAAACTTAAATTTTCTATAAACAGTAAAAGTTATTAGGAATATTCATGACGAATATATTTCACTGTAATAATATCAGAAAGATAGAAAATAAAATAGTTTTTGGAACTGTTTTACCACCCTTATAGCCATAAAATTTCAATGCAAAAGTTAATCATTGACTGATTGATTCAAAATGTTTAGCCTACAACTGGTTGATTGCTTACATCCTCGCCATTTGAACTCTTGTGACAATTATACCACATCTCCTCACTTTTACAAAGCTATTTATTTGACATGAACTTAGGTACATTTCCGGCAAAGATGTGCAAAATATTTTAGGTTTCGGGCATATGTCTAATAGGATATTTCAGGAACTCTGAACCTGGTGTCATATGTTTGTAATTTATTTGATTCATATACATTATGTTTCGGAGTTTAGTGTGACGTCCATTTCACTGAACTAGTACAAATTTTGTTTAGGGGCCAGCTGAAGCCCGCCTCCGGGTGCGGGATTTTTTCGCTGTGTTGAAGGCCCATTGGTGGCCTTGGGCTGTTTTCTGCTCTTTGGTCAGGTTGTTGTCTCTTTGACGCATTCCCCATTTCCAATCCAATTTTACAGATAGCGCTGTCGACACCCCTTGTTCTGCTCCAGTTGAGGTTCGTGCGATTTTGATTAAGTTATCCATTTTTACCAGGACTGGTAATAATTGACTTGACCATGGTGTATATAAACTTCATATTGTAAACATCTTAAATTTTCAAATTAGACCAAGATAAGTTTTAAACTAACGATTACGTGCAAACAGACCAACGAGCTAAATACTATAATTTGCTATGCTAAGTGATTCTTCGTCCAAAAAGATTAAATAATATTATGCGTTATTCAATGACTACTTATTATCACTCACTGCTGATAATTTATTGATATAATTATGCATAAAACATAATAAATTCCTCAATTTAATAGTATGATGAAGTCGCTTTTGAAAAAAAAAAAAAAAAAAACCAAACATTTTGTGTCTATGAAAAAGAAATTTCTGTTTGCTTTGCAATTTCCATATCAAACAACGGAAGTTTCCTGATTACCAATTTGAGATTATCCCAGGATGTCAAAGTTTGGAGGACCTGATTCACCTGAGCAAACCATTATCGTTAGTTATCAGATAATAAAAGTGTTTTCTTCTACAACAGCTTTTACAGAAATTGATGTCCAATCGTACAATATGATTCATTAAAAGTCCTTTTATATCAACTTTCCCGGTAGTAGAAATTGTAAGAACTCATGCTGTTATATAATGCAGCTCACAAGCTGTAAACTTAAACAACTTCTACTAAGTAAAGAGAAAAGAGCTTGATATTGTAAAATGGTATGTTCTAAAGATAAAGGATTGTAAAATTCATTTACATGTACTTTTAAGTTTTCAGTAGTATATTATATTGCTAGCGCCTCAGTTCAATGGTAAATTTTTGCTTTATTCTTATTTACGAATTCCTGATATACAAAAGAAAATGTGTTAACAGTTATTAGAGAAAGGCAATACTGAAAAGCACGACGTTATTTGTCTAGGTCAATTTAAAAGTATGAAACCGATTTAGGGGCAAATCACTTGTTTTCTGAATAACATTTATTAGTTACGCCCGAGACCAAAAATGTATTTTCGAATATGATAAATACATTCATAATTACATTTATAAAAAAAAAACGTTATACAATTATGGTTCACTGAAATCATCCATCTAGTGTTTTGCTGTAGTAGTTTAGATTCTGATTTAGAACAATAAATTTTAAAAAATAATAAGTATTCTTTATTTTAAAGATTTGACTCCAAAACAAGCAAAATACATAAACTTTGATTAAAACATCAAAATAACTAGACTTATGAGTGATTGAAATGAAGAATTTAATACGTTTAAAATAGATTCGGGTGTTGTTTTGTCATTTTTGTCATATTTATGGCATATTTGAAACCTTGTGCTTATCCAATCCCAATATATTCCTATTTATGTTCTATTAAGTTCAAAAGTGGACATATTCTTATGTGTCTGTCTACAGACATACAGTCAAGAGTCTGTAATTTGCTGGTCTCTGTTGGGTTGTGTCTGTCATACCAATTTTCTTAAATTGTACTGTTTTAAATTGGGCTTTTAGTCTTCTTGTTGGAATTGATTCACATTTTTCATGTCGGGGCATATCAAAACTGACTGTACGGTATTTTTTTTTTTTGTTGAAGGTTGTACGGTGACCAATTGTTGCTTTGGTCAACGTCATTTAAACTCTACTGGATAATTGATTCATTGACAATTTTACCACATATCCTTTTTTTGAAACTGTATCATTAATTAAGAAACTTAGCACAATACATGTATAACATCATCTGCAATGGGAAACAGTCTCTATGGTTTTCCCGTTTGAATGGTTTTACACTAGTAATTTTTGGGGCCCTTTATAGCTTCCTGTTCGGTGTGAGCCAATGTTCCGTGTTGAAGGCCGTACCTTGACCTATAATGGTTTACTTTTATAAATTTTTACTTGGATGGAGAGTTGTCTCATTGGCACTCATACCACATCTTCCTATATCTATCTATAGCCGCGTAACATGTACCGTTATTCACAATAAAATTATCTTTGATTGATAACAAATAGTTCCCATCTTTAATGCATATACCAAAACGTGTCCATACCTACAGTCATTAGTTTGTAACCCGGATTTGTTTTCTCTTAATCGATTTATGACTTTTGAATAGCGGTATACTACTGTTGCCTTTACTCATACTCCAGACTTGGTACGTGGTACAGGCACTTTCGAATAAAAGACGTGGGTTGAGTAAGGTTCTTACAAATAGGAGGCTTATGTATCTCTGAGTTAATAACATTGATGAGGGACGGCTGTGTATTTGGAACATATAATAACACAGCTCGCACAACCAATCGGTCGGCGGACAAAACACTGCATTTTTTTTTAAATTAAACGTATTGTCTTTTGTATTCATATTCTACAACATATAATTTGAAGCAAAGTAATTTTGAATTACAAACATGAATCACACTATAATGAATATGATTCACACGATAAAACGAAAGCTGAAATACAAGTTATAACATGTGGAGCAGGATCTTCTTACCCTTCCGGAGCACCTGAGATCACCCCCAGTTTTTGGTGGGGTTCGTGTTGCTTAGTCTTTAGTTTTCTATGTTGTGTCATCTGTACTATTATTTGTCTGTTTGTCTTTTTATTTTTGGCCATGGCGTTGTCAGTTTGTTTTCGATCTATGAGTTTGACTGTCCCTCTGGTATCTTTCGTCCCTCTTTTATAAGTTTATTTTTTTAGAAGGTACCTTTTCGGTTTGAAATGACTTGAATCGTATTGTGGATTATCCATCATATACATTTTCTAGATACTAAATATTACAAAAACATAATCACTAAGTGCAGTCTGAGCAATCTTTTCCATAGCATTATTTAATTCGTTCTCAATTTGGCATATGATGTTTTAAACAAATTCCCAAGAAATACTCATGATGAGGTGTAAGAAATTAGGTATGTGACAAAAAGTCAAGGGGAATTGGGCACAGCATCTTTCATTTAAAAGTTATAGTGCAAGTAATGCACTGGCAATAAAAAAGTATAACAAAAATATCGAACTCCAAGGCAAATTCAAAAAGAGGAAGTCTATAAAAACTGACAAAATCAAACGTTACCAATCAACGGAACAAGTGAAAAACAACTGTCATATTCCTGATTTGTTACCGGCATTTTCCGAAGAAAATGGTGAGTTAAACCTAGTTTTATAGCTAGCTAAAATAGTAGATACTAGAATATTCCTGATAATGTACCTTTGAAGTAATGTACATGAATCGAATTCACAAAATAAAGAACTGTGGCATAATACAGAATATTATTCTATTTCATTTTAGGCAGCCCTATTGCGCCTGTTCATTTTATCAGCGATGAGTTTAACTGTTTTTGGGTCAAGTAATAATCTTAGCAAAATCCAAAATCGTCACATCGGAGATATCTTACGTTCTAGAAGAGGAACATCTCAAGATTGCATTCAATGCCATGACGATATTATCAAAGACGCTGTTTGTCCTTGGATACATAGAATAAACACAGATGACTTCAGACAACCATGGGCTATTCCTGAGATAGTTTGTTACAGTGCTATACCAAGATTCGGATTTCATCATGGTTTCAAATGTCAGGAAATCACGACTTATATGGATGTCAAACGGCAATCACATTTTACGGGCAACTTTACGGCCACAAAAGAAAGAATCGGAGTAGGATGCACGCCTGTTATGGATTGCTCCACTAGAACCAGTACATGCTGATGATATATCCATTAACGAATAACATTTCAGGGAATAATTTGAAAATAATTGGATGGTAAAAAATATGAAACTACAGGAACCAAATTGTATTTGCAAAAGTGCTCTACCAAGATTTGGATTTCAGCATGGTTTCAAATATCAGAAAATCACTACTTATATGGACGTTAAACGACAATCATTTGATAGAAGCAATTTCACGAAAACAAAAGAAAGAATCCGAGTAGGATGTACGCTTGTTCCTGATTGCCCAAGTAGAAGCAGTACATGCTGATGATATATCGATATCAATTAAAACGACCAACAATCCAGCGGACAATTTGAAAACAATTGACGGATGGTGTTTCAAACAAGTAATTGGATACTTTTAGATATGTTAAGAATGGAAAAGAGAACGAAAAAAAAAACAAAAAAAAAAAAAAAACCCAAAATATTTAATATTTTTAAATTTACGTCATTTTTGAAAAAGCTTTCTGATTGACGATATCGAACCATATTGAGGTTTGTATGTTGATAGTTCTTCCTCTAATATTTTAAATGCTATCTTGAAATCCATCTGAGAAATTTGTAGTCATTTTGTGCATTTTGTGATCAAATTAAACTTTTGTTTTAATCTTTCTCCTTAATTTCTGAGTAATGATGACACCCATAATAATAGAGTGAATTCATACAGTTGTCCCAGTTAGACAGGACTTATCAAAATAAAACAGTTTTGCTTGGTTTGAAATATAGTTGTGGCTGATAATTCTAATAAATTATTTTTCGGAAGTTTTTATGTGCAAGTAAATGCGTATGAATATTTAAAAAGACGAAACTATATATTTGTACCAAATGAAGTTTGCAGTTATCACATCACTTTTATAAATATAAGTCTTTTGTTGGAAATAAATTCTACTTGAAAAGGGATAAAATGCTTTTTTATTGTGAATTTTAACGGAATAATTGATCTTGATATGTATCTGACGTAATTTGTATTCATAATTTGATATATAAAAAGGGGGGTCCATTATTATCTTTAGAACTATAATAACATCAGATTTCCATATCTAATATAAATGGACAACCTTTGCACTTAAACGGAAATGGAACATGAAATTGAATAAGATGCAAAGTTTACTTTCGACAGTTTTTGCTATATTCAAGCCGATATGTTTTATAAAGCTACTAATGTATAAATATATGTTTTGGTTTTACCAACTGTTTACTAAGGGTGTTCCTCGGGGGTTTCTGGTGAAGAAAATTCAGAAATAAACATCGATAGAAAGCAGCAAATTTTGTAAAATTTATTCTGATTCAAACATTCGTTTTTCGAGTGTGTTCATGTTTTGATAAAATATATTAGACATGACAGTTGATAAGATTTTGAAAATATATTCTGGACCCTTGAAGACAACAATATGAACGAAAACATATAAGACATCCGTCCTCTCAATACGAAATACCCATCAATCAGAAGAGTCTCTTACATTTTAAAAATATGTTTATTTATTGTATGATTGTTACACATTGTTCCACTGATCTCATGTTAAAGAATTGTGAACTTATATATATATTTTATTTATTAATAAGTAAGTTAATTGTCATATACAATGCAGTGCTGTAAACCTATTTATTTGTAATAATTTCGTTTGTATTTGTATTTTATTGTTGATATATATATATATGATTTGCAGATTTCTTTTGTAATAAAAAAAAACTTTATTTGGTATTTGCGTGTTACATGCTTACAAAAAAAGTCAACACCAACGAGACAGAAGCCAACATGAAGACATGTTCTCTTATTCTGGTTGCCTTAAAGCCGGATCTTACAAGTTTTTTTAAATATTTTTCACACCACTCGTTGATTAAATCTGTCCCGCTATATCTATATGGAACATTACGCTAGGCATATTCCTCTAAATCATAAGAGAGTAGATTTTACCAATTTTCCCACTTTGATTACAATATTAATCCAGTCTCGATAGTTGAATTTTCACACTTTGATTATTTCGAGTGAATCAAAATTGTAATTAACGGAGCTGCGTGGTAAAATCTATATGTATTCGTTTCAATAATGATTATTTAGATACCAAAACAGAAGTTTCAACTATTTCAAATGACGAGACGACAAGGCATCTAAATACTGCAAAACTAAAATCGTACATTTAATGGGAATATTAAAAATATTTGAATTGCTTTAATAGGGTGAAATTTCAATATCCCTTTGAAATGTAAGAACCGTGTTTGCAGTAAATGATTTTGCGATGAATTATTTGATTCTTTACTTTATCATGCAATCCTATGTCGTTTTATACTTTAAATATACAACACTTCTGCATTGAAATGAATTATCATTGATATGATCATAACTTTAAATCAACTGGTTACACAACTTTGAGTTTTCCAGAATACTAAAGATGGTCTACCCAAGATTATCTTAGATGTATTTGACTAAAGGTTACGGAATTTTGGGTCCTTAATGCTCTTAAACTTCGTACTTTATTTTGCCTTTTTAATGACTTTTTTTATTCGAATGTCACTGATAAGTCTTTTGTAGACAAAACACGGGTCTGGCGTACTACATTATAAGCCTGGTATCTTTGATGAGTTTAAATATCGGATAATCTTTACAAAACTTATGTTCATCTCATTTTAATATATCTATTTCTCAATTAATCTTAGAGACGGTTAAATAGTTGGCATTTGAAGAATAACAATAAGTTTGTAATTACATGCATTATGTATATATGGATACTTTTCATAGTTCTGATCACAGACAATTTATATGTTTACAAATGCTTTATGTTTTTGCATTGTATTTTTTAGTTGCAACACAAGACGTCGTGCAATGTCACGAAATGTCAAATATATCAAAGATAACATTTTAGTTTTTGTTAAAGCTTCACAGATGCTTGAAGGATAATGTACGAAATAAATCACACAATATTAAGTCAAAGCGACCACTGTAACATCGACTTCGTCAATTGATATTGGATGATATTTATCGACAATCCGAAAAATGGTAGACTACTTATTAGTTCCTTATACACAATCTATTATTCGTTTCCCGATAAGCTCAGAGTTTTTAGTCCAAATTTGGATTGTTAGTGGTTGAAAACTGTGTAATACTTTCAGTGTCATATATGAGTTTGAATCAATTTTATGTACTGGACAATTTATTACAGACAGACGTAATTTTTGATAGGTTCTCGATTTATTTTTTCGTCTTTTTAGAAATCCTTTTGTTAAACATTGTCAAAGTTGCCATTTACCAGTTTTCTGTATATTCGGCGCTCATATCATTTATAGCTCCTTTTCTATTAATCTTCATTGACTTTCCAAACATTATGCCTCTGTTTGTTCCTGATAAAAATTGGTAAAAGTTCAATGCATATTCAGGGCGATGGCAAAAGAGGATGTATAATTGTTTTTTCTAAAACTCACCAACATAATTACATTGATCTTCCAACTGTTATGATTCGTGCACCACAATGAGTTTTAGGTAGAAGAATGTTTGTCTGTCGTACTTAATTCTAAAATTAATACAATGCCACAAAATATATTATGTTGAATCGAAAAAATGGGTAAAAATCTTGTCTTACTGATAGCTTTTGCTGGACATAGTTTCTGAATATCAATCATATTTTTCAAGGTATTAGGCAAAACTGCTTAACACTGTGATTTTGGGGCAACAACCTTAAAATGACTCATTTGCAGATCGGTTTTGCTGCTCAAATTTACAGTTGATATAATTTATAACGTTTAAATGCCAAACATCATTTCAGGTCACTATCTCATATCTTGTTATTTGTTAATCTAGTCTTGTTGATAATGTTTTGCTCTTTACAGCTCTACCATAGTGTTTGCTGATAAATTTTAATGTTAACGATTTTTCTCTATCCACTTCAGGTTTAATAAAAACGCAAAATGGGTAAAATTCGTCATTGAAGGAAACACTCATATAACGAGTCCAATGAAGATCAAGGCCTTTTCATTTATTCGAAGAGATTGTCTAGCTCATCATTTTTGTTATCTAAAGAATCTCTCTACCCATTAATGTTTTCAAGATCATAGTCCAAAACAAATATAATGGGGAAAATACAAGACTCTTTTTTAATAACTAGTCAACAAATAAAATTTCTATTTTCAAATGAACATCCGTATCAGAAATACTAAACATTGTTTTCATAAAAAAAAGTATCACCTCTCGGATAACGATAGCAGAAGTGTTATGGCGTTTCCGAATGGTTATGAAATAATCAAAATTTTCGAGTTTCTGTTTATATTGCTATCAGTAAATGTAAAGATTAAAAAGACTTAAAGAAAATTAAATTTTCTGCATACAGTAAATGGTATTAGGAATATTCTTGACGAATACATTTCCCTGTAATAACATATCACAAATGAAATTGTCTTTTCAAATCTTGTACACAATTTTAAGAAAGGTTCATTTATGATGAAGTCGCTTTTGAAAAAAAAACCAAAGCATGTTGTGTCTATGAAAAATGAAATTTCTGTTAGCTTTGCATTTTCCATATCAAACAACGGAAGTATCCTGATTACCAATTTGAGATTATCCCAGGAAGTCAAAGTTTGGAGGACCTGATACACCTGAACAAGCCATTATCGTTAGTTATCAGATAATAAAAGTGTTTTCTACTTTAACAGTTTTTACAGAAATTAATGTCCAATCGTACAATGTGATTCATTAAAAGTTCTTTTATATAGACTTTCCCGGTTGTAGAAATTTCAAGACCTCATGCTGTTATATACTTGGCAAAAAAAGAAACGTTACATGTTTGTAAGATCATTTATATTTTTATAACAAAAAATTGATAACAATAAGTTAATAGTCAGCACTTCTGTGTTGACTTGAGTTATCATTGATATGTTCATAATTATAAATTAACTGTTAACAAAACTTTGAATTTTTGAAATACTAAGGCTTTTCTACCTCAGGAATAGATTACCTTAGCTGTATTTGGCAAAACCTTTAGGAATTTTTGGTCCTCAATGCTCTTCAACTTCGTACTTTATTTGCCTTATATTTTTTGATTCGAGCGTCACTGATGAGTCTTTTGTAGACGAAACGCGCGTCTGGCGTAAATATAAAATTTCAATCCTGGTATCTATGATGAGTTTATTTAATGGAATAGTTAGCTTACATCATTTTAAAGAGTTTTCTCTATTTGAAACAATATCGGACAATTTTAAAAGGACGAGTACAAAATTCACGTTAACATGTCAATGCCGTGTATGACCACCTCTTTGCATTTATGACAGCCTGACACCTCCGTCGCAATGAATCAATTAAACGTCGAATAAAGTCTTGAGGGATGTTGTTCCATTCCCTGAAAAGTGCTGTTCAGAGCTGGGCAAACGTTTCCGGTGGATTTTGGCTATTTCTGAAACGACGTCCAAGTTCGTCCCAAAGATGTTCGATTGGCGATAAATTTAGAGACATTGCTGGCCATGGCAACACACGAATGTGATTATTCTCCAAAAAGTTCATCAAAATGTGTGCCACGTGACAACGGGCGTTGTCCTGCTGAAAAACGTGGTTAAAGCGATGCTTTCGGAGAAACGGGAGAACATCTGGAGCCAGAATTTCGTCCCTATAACTTGTTGCATTTAGGTTACCATAATGATTTCGAGCTCGGTGCGTTCCTGGTAGGTTATTCCGCCCCATACCATAATTCCGCCACCACCTGTTTCCTGTACGCACAGATAAGAAAATCGTTCATTGCGCCTCCGGTTGACCCTTGCTCTGCCCTCGCTAAATTTCAAGTTGAATTTCGATTCATCGGTAAAAAGAACCTGTCTCCATGTTAGCCTATTCCATCGAATCCATACCCGAGTCCATTGAAGTCGCACCACCCTGTGACGCTGCGTAAGGATATGTCTCTTCAACGGACGACGTGCTCTTAGATTAACTTCACGCAATCGGTTACGATCTGTTTGGGCAGATATTCTGTTGTTATTTCTTCCGTGGTTTTGTCGTGCTGTTTGTGATGCGTTTACAAACCGATTCTGGAGATGAATAATGCGGATGTGCCTATCTTAACTTTACGTCGTTTCACGTGTCCTGCCACTTCGGGGACAATCATTTGTCGTGCCAGTATCTCTTAGACGAGTCTTAAGCCTTGCAATAGTCATTCTAAAGACATTAAAATGATTTGCAACCTGCATTTGAGTCATTCCTGATGCCAACATCCCAATAGCTCGTTCTCTGTCATTTTGGCGTAGACGGGGCATTGACTTACGTGTAACTTTTTAATTTTTTAATGCAACTTTTGTTAACCATAGTGTTCGTGTCGAAATGTGTCAATTAATGACCAAAAGGACAACTCGATTCCATCTCTATACAGGTAAACTTTTGAAAAAAAATGCTTATGTATTTGAAATCAGAAAATGACGTTACGTCATTTCCGAATTTTTTACCAATGAGTAAATTTGATAGATAAATCATTCAGGTCACTAGTTTTAATCTTGAAAATATTTGAAATTAATATATATGATTTTTTTTCAATTTAAAACCATTGTAACGTTTCTTTTTTTGCCTAGTATATAATGCAGCTTACACATTATAAGCTTTGATAACTTCTACTAAGTAAAGAGAAAAGAGATTGATCTTGTAAAAGGGTATGTCCTAAGCAAAAAGGATTTCATAATTCAATTACTTTGTAAGTTTTAAGTAGGACACTATTCTGCTAGAGCCTCAGATCAGTGCTCAATTTTTGCTTTATTTAAAATTTCTATCTTATTTACGAATTCCTGAATTACAAAAGAAAATATGTTTTCAGTTGTTAGAGAAAGGGCATACCAAACAGCACGGCAATATTTGTCTAGTTCAATTTAATAGTATGATTCGGGGACAAAGCACTTATTTCTTGAATAAAATTAATCAGTTACACCCTAGACCCAAAGTATTTTCGAATAAAACAGCTTACATAATAACAATGATAACAACTTAAAAGAGGGTCAACTGAAATCATCCATCTTTTGCTTTCCTTCAACAGATTAGATGCTGAATTAGAGATCATTTTTTTAAAATGAAATATATTTCTTTCGGGTTGGTCATACTTTAAAGTTTTTACTCCAAAACGAGCAAAATCCTAGCGGCTTAACAGTAACTTTAGTTAAATCATCAAACTAACAAGGCTTATAAGTGACTGAAATGATGAATTTGAAACGTTTAAAAAAGATTCGGATGTTGTATTGTTATATTTTATGGCATACTTGAATCTGTATGCTTATCTAATCTCGATATTTTCCTATTTATGTTCCGTTAAGCTCAATAATGGATATTTTCTTATATGTCTGCCAGTAGCCTATAATTCAGGGGTTTCGTTGTGTCGTTTCTGTCATATATTTGTTTAGTTTCACAGTAGTTACCTCTTTTTTTATTTTTATATAATTTGTATTGTAGTGTGAATTATGCGTCTTTTCTATTTTAGAGACAAATAAGAAAAAAAAATCCAAAATATCATCACTAAGTGCAGTCTGAGCAAACTTTTGCATGCTGAATTCGGTTACATTTTTGCAATTACGACATATTGTTTAAAAAATACCCCAGAAACACCCAAGAGGATGTGTTAAGATCTAGAGACGTTTCCTTATCCTTGATCCTTGATTTAGAGACGTTTCATTTCAAGTTATAGTGCAACTAATGCATTGGCAATATCATATACTAGAATATTGCTGATTAGGTACAAAAACGTTCCTTTGAATGTGTCTGTACCATGAATCGAATTCACACAAAAAAAAAAACTCTGTCATTGTACAAAATAATATTCTATTTCATTTAAGGTAACCCAAGTGCGCCTGTTCATTTTATCACGACGATTTTACTTGTTTTTGGCTCCAGTAATAATTAGCAAAATAAATTTAGCAAAATAAGGAATCATCATTTGGGAGACATTTTATGTTCTCAAAGAGGAACATCTCAAGATTGCAATCCATGTCATGACGATATTATCAAAGACGCTGTTTGTCCTTGCATACCTAGAATAAACATAGATGACTTCAGATATCCATGGGCTATTCCTGAGATGGTTTGATACAGTGCTGTACCAAGATTTGGATTTCAACATGGTTTTAAATGTCAGGAAATCACAACAAGTAGAGCCATTACACGCTGATGATATACCGGATTAAATTAATGACCACCAATCCAGCGGACAATTTGAAAGGATTGATAAAAGTTAAAGTTGAAGTTAAAGTTTTAAACACATAGTTGGATATTATTAATTATATTAAGAATGCAAAAAGGAAAGAGAATGGAAACTACGGAAACAAAATCTTTCACATTTAAAACTTCATGTCATTATGGATAAGTTTTCTGATTGATGATATTTAACAATGTTTAACTAGTTGTGGTTTGTGTTTTAATAGTTGCTCTTAAATTCTAAATGCCATCTTACTGTAAAAATGGTTGTATTTTGTTTGTGCATTTTATGATCAGATTTAGCTGATTGTTTTAATTTATCTCGAGTATCGATAAAATCCCTTATATAAGGGGCATCCATACAGTTGTCCCAGTCAATCAGGACTTATTCAAAGAAAACGGTTTTGCTTGGTCTAATATATAATTGTGGCTGATACTTCTGATGAATGATTTGCACAAGTTTCAATGTGTGTAAATGCGTATGAATATTGAAAAAAAAAAGAAACAATATATTTGTAGTAATCACATAATTTTTAAATGTAATTCTACTTGAAAATGAGGATTAATACTTTCTTTCTTCAAAATAATTAAGGAATAATTGAGAGTTGTATGTATCTGGCGTAAATTTGTAGTCATAATTTGATATATAAAAAGGAGGATCAATAATTAACTTTAAAACTATTATAATTTCAATATCTAATATAAAAATATAATTTACAACCTTGACGACAAAAGTCTTTACGAAAACAGAGAAGACACCCCAAGCTGTCCTATCAATATGAAGTACCCATTGAGCATAAGAATCTCATTCTAAATATTTATATATGCTTATTTATTGTATGATTGTTACACATTGTTTAACTGATCTCACGTTAAAGAAATGTGAATTTAAACAAATGGATTATATTTGATTAGTAAGTTAATTCTCATATACAATGCACTGAGATAAAAAAGATGCCTATTTATTTGTTATTATTACGTTTTTACTCTATATTATTGTCAGTATATTTCTTTTGTTATAAAAATAAAATTTATTTAACATTTGCTAGTTGCATGTTTTCTTAGAGATAAACACTAATGCAGCAGAAGCAAAAATAGAGACATGTTCTCATATTCTGTATGCATTTTAGCCGGTTCCGACCAGTTGGTTAAACTTCGATGCACTACAAGTTGATTAAGTATGACTCTTCCACTTTTGCACATTGATAGCAATATTAATCCATTCTCGATAGTTGAATTTTAAAATTTAAAAACGGATTAATATCATTATTTTCTAAATTCTCTTCATTCAAACTAACATAAATAATTTATATACTAGACTATATAATTGCTGTATACTGACTGCCTCGTCTGTTTCTCATCTCATTTATATTATTAACAATAACTGAACACTAGTTTCAGATCTTGAAAGGCACGATGACCATTTTCTTTAATCGAACATTGCAATATCAAACGATAATATTATTTATAATTGTAAACAAAGTCCACACATATACAGATTAAGTCCTCTGCTGAAATACATGAAAAAATGTTGCACCCAACAATCTACAAAAGAAAAAACAAATCATGTTACAAAAAGCATTTACTACTGTTTTCGAATATATATGTACATAAGTATATCTAACAAAAATACGTGTGTCCTGGCGAATAGTCAACGCCCTTGTCGAAAATTTCAAATCGAGTCCACCTGATTTATATACTCAGGTTGATTAAATTGGTTACAATTCTATTGATATAATAATAGAACTATCATACGATAAAAGTCATCCGCCATGTACATTAAGATATTTATCAAAGGGATTGCGTGGTATAATCTATATGTTTATGTTTCAATAATGAATACTTAGTACTTAGGCACCTAAATATGAGTTTGAATTATTTAACCTAATGAGACGACCTGATCTAAATACTCCAATACTGAAATCTTAAAAAAATGAAAATATTTAAAAGCGTCTTCAATAAGGTGAAATTTCGAAATCCCTATAAAATGTAAACACCGATTTAGCATAAAATATTGTCGCGATGGATTATTATATAAATGTACATACTTCTATCGGATAACCTTTACAAAACTTATGAGATTGTTTATCTATATCTCAATATATCTGAAAAACGGTTAAAATAGTGATCGACTCTTGAAGAATAAGGATAATCTAACAATTGTGTATTTCAGGATACTCTTCATAAGTTCTTATCATAAACAAATTTATATGTTGTCACATGTTTTATATTTTCCTATTACTAGTATATGTTTTGGTCGCAACACAAGACGATGACTATGTGAAATGTCACGAAATGTAAAAAAAAATCAAATGATATTTTTAAAATTGTTCTAAGCTGAAGAGTTGTTTGAAGGTTTTGAACAATGAACGAAATAAATCAATAAATATCAGATCAAAACGACCACGGTAGCATCGACTTCGTTGATTGATATTTGATGATATTTATCGACAATCCGACAACGGTAGACTACTTATTAGTCCCTTATACACATTCTTTTATACTTGGCTCTGTTTGTTCCTGATAAAAAAATTGGTAAAAGTTCAATGAATATTCAGAGTGATGGCAAAGGAGGAGGTACAATTATTTTTCCAAAGCTCATTAACATAATTAAATTGATCTTCCATCAGTTATGATACGAGCGCCACTTATGAGTCTAAGGTACGCGAATGTTTGTTTGTCGTACCAATGTTTATTAAAAGGGCATTAGCTGTCAAATTCATGTCAATCGATTTGACTCAAATTCTCATATTTGATTTATAACATACTAAAACGAATATTCAAATTATAAAAAGTATATAAAAAAAAATTAACAACGCATGGACTCGATAATATGAATTAGCATTTCGTGTGTGTTTTCGTCAAGACGCCATCTAATTAACCATCGAGATGACCTCCGAAAACTGCCGATGGTCATTTAACCCGATATAAATATAAATATAAATAGATAGCGAACACGTGCAATTAGATTTTTCTTGGTCTGTTTGATTTCATCTTATAGGTTAAAAAACATGTTAATCATCGTTTTTATCTGTATAAGAATGACTTTTTGTGGATCGAATAAGTCAACCAAATGGTTCACCTTTGTTTCACTTTCAATGTTGACATTCTTTTCCTTTTAATAGATGAACACGTCTAGTTCATGCGTAACCCATCTCTAGCTAAGGGTTTAAGATAAAGTTCATATGAATACGCACTCAATGAGGTAAAATTATTCACTTGCAAGTCAATACCTCATCGATGTTTTGAGCTTATTTTGACAAATCTGGGTCAAACTGACAGCTTATAGCGAAATATTATTTCTCAATTCCGCTTTTATGAATACTTGAAACAAAAATAATTGTATTTTATTTTAAATTTCCGTCAAAATCGTAGCTAATGCTCCTTAAATGAGTGTTTAAACATGCTTTTAAAGAATCTCTAGCTATCAAAGATTCTGTAAAAAAAAAAAAAAAAAATGATAAAAATCATTTTTCAAGGGCTATAACTTCTATAAGGAATCAATTGACATTTTTGTTTAAGTTTGACTTATTTGTATGTCTTACTTTGGTGAACATTTTTGCTGTTTGAAGTTTGTCTCTATTTATCATAATTTCTGCGAAAAACTAAATCAATTGGTAAAAATTATCTTAAAGGGCAATAATTCCTTTAAAAGATAAATTGACGAATTCCGTTCTAAAACTTAGTGGTAGATTTAACTTTGCTAAACATTTTTGCTGTTTAAGATTTTTCTTTACCTATGATAGTTGTCAATAATAGAATATTGCTATTTTTGCAATTTTGTAGCCCAGATAACAGCTCTTATTATGAATCCTCCTTTGATAATAATTGCGTAGTTTTGACATATTTTTTGTAAATAGCAACAAAAGTGTTGTTTAACAGACACACTCTGTGGCAAGTTATTTAGTTGGTTTCGCATGCCCTGTATATTTGACCTTAAATTTATCATGATTTACTTATAAGTTAGGGTTGCGGGAGTATTCGTTAGATTTCCAAAACAAATGTCAACATAAGCAGTTTATTTAACGTGTTTTACAAACAAAACAAGATATAACATGATATCTAAGGGCTTTACTAGGTATCTCTTTATACAATAATTTGTATTACATATAGGTGTTAAGTAGACATAGTAGAAAAGCCATCATGTTAATATAAATGCAATTGTTACGTCATATCAACCCTATGATAAGCATTGATGTGAAAATGCAAATATTTTGATTGGCGGTTCGTCACCCCTAGTTTGAACGTTTTTTCTTCCCCTAGGCATAGATTGCCTAAGCCGTGTTTGGCACAACTTTTCAAAATGTTCCTTTTATAATGCTCTTCAATTTCGTATTTGATTTTACCTTCAAACTGTTTTGATTACAGTTAAGTCTGATGTAGAAGAAACGCGCGTCTGGTGTATACAATTATAAGCCTAGTATCTTAGATGAGTTTTTATCATGGTGTTCATGTTGTTAAATCTGAAATCGTCTGCGCAGTGTTTTGTAGACTATTGTTTGGTCTTCCGTCATTTTTTTAAAGTCATAATGTTTCTGCGACCTTGTTGTATTTGATTGCTTCCCCTTAATGCATTTCCTCTTCTGAAATAATTTTGGGTAGGTAGACTAGACTGACAGTCTTGAAAACTTGATTGCAACTGAAAAAATGAAGGAGTTTTAGACGGTGACAGATGTATTATATTTTTTGAAACACTGTTGGAAATCAAGCAATTGCTTAAAATTGTGCATGAAATATCTTATACATCATATACTTTTTTGACATAAACGCCACAAAGGAGGCAGAATTAAACTAACTAGCATTTTAATAATTAAAATGCATTTAAAAGTGACGTTTTCACACCTATATTTGAGGTGAAAAAGCTGTCACAATCCCAATTTAAAAAAATGTGACGTTTACCCAACATCTTTATCAATATGTATCTCCAATTCCATTGCAAAATTATCAAAGGTCTTAAATAAACAGTAATGAATGTTGTTTGAATCAGTAGAATATGTTATAAACGGTAAATTCATTTAAATTGAAATAAAAAAAGATGTATGACGTTCTCACTTTGCTTAACTATCAACTATCCCAATAACTGATATCATAATAATACTAGAAATAAAAGAAATACCTAAGTTTAAACAAAGAAATCATTTACAATTTACATTATTTTCCAAAATTTTAATTTGTTTAGCATTATGAAGGTTAAAGATAATTTACATACATTTAGTATTGTTATTGTTCTGTACATCTTTCACAGAGTTCCGCCACACTGTAGTCTTGAATTAAGGTGACAGTAGTTTACCAATGTTTAGATATCGTTAATTGGTTAAGAAGAGGCAAATCAAGGTAACATTGCTGCTAGGTGTTTTCTCGTTGACTCTCCGTTGATCCCCGCACAACTGTCTCAATGGAGATCCTCTAATATTTTGTTATCACAATTTAAATTTAGATTAACCCATTTTTTCTTTTACATCTTTTCCGGCATAAAGATTCTTTTAAATAACTCGTCAACAAATAAAATGTCATTTCTATTTTCAAATGAACATCCGTATCAGAAATACTAAACAGTGTTTTCGTAAAAGAAATATCTCCTCTTGGATAACGATAGCAGAAGTGTTATGGCTTTTCCGAATTGTTATGAAATAATCAAAATTTTCGAGTTTCTTTTTATCTTGCTATCAGTGAAGATTACAATGACTTAAAGAAAATTAAATTTTCTATAAACAGTAAATGGTATTAGGAATATTCTTAACTAATACATTTAACCCTAATAACGTCAGAATGATTGAAAATAAAATTATTTTTGGATTTCGTTTACCACCCTTATAGCTATAGAATCTCAATGTAAAAGTTAATCACTGACTGCTTGATTCAAAATGTTTATGATGAAGTCGCTTTTGAAAAAAACCCAACTCATTTTGTGTCTATGAAGAAGAAAATTTCTGTTTGCTTTGCAATTTCCATATCAAACAACGGAAGTTTCCTGATTACCAATTCGAGATTATCCCAGGATGTCAAAGTTTGTAGGACCTGATATACCTGAACAAGCCATTATCGTTAGTTATCAGATAATAAAAGTGTTTTCTACTTTAACAGTTTTTACAGAAATTCATGTCCAATCGTACAATGTGATTCATTAAAAATCCTTTATTTAAACTTTCCCGGTAGTAGAAATTTTAAGACCTCATGCTGTTATATAATGCAGCTCACAAACTAAAAGCTTCATTAACTACTACTAAGCAAAGAGAAAAGAGCTTGTAAAATGGTATGTCCTAAGCAAAACGACCTTTACAATTCAATTACTTTTAGCTTACAGTGGGACACTGTTCTGCTAGCGCCTCAGTTCAGTGCACAACTTTTGCCTTATTTTAAACGTTTTGCTCTTATTTACGCATTATTGATCTATAAAAAGAAAATATGTTTTTAGTTGTTAGAGAAATGGCACATTAAACAGCACGGCAATATTTCTCAATGTCCATTTAAACGTATGATCCCGATTTCGGGGCACATCAATTGTTTCTTGGATAACATTAATCAGTTACCCCTAGAAAGAATATTGTTTTGAATACAACTAGTACTTTCATAATTAATTTTATAAAGACATGAATTTTTTTCCCTTTTACTTCTAGGATGAGGTTAGATTCTGAATAAGATGACGACAGCATTTAAATGAAATATGTTTTCTTCCGAGTTATCCTAACTTTTAAGTTTTGACTCCAAAACAAGCTAATATGCTCTTCTGTATTTTTAAAGTTATGGTGTATTTATTCTTGAGATAACTTCTCTTATGAGTGCCAAATCATTCTCTCAATTTTAGGCCAGTTTGTGTACAAACATTTTTATAAGACGCACACCACCTATTCTTGGTCCTCATATCTATCCACGTTAAATTTTTCACTTCAAAACATTTTATGGAAGCGGGATCAATATACTTGTATTTATACATCAGACTGTACTGCACTGGTTACCGGAATTTTGGATAAACCAAACCAGGCACTTCATATCTGAGAAACAGGCAACATATGTCCTCAATTTTAGAATTCATTCATACATTTTTGTATTATTCTAAATTATCAGTAAATTATGTGTTCTACGAGGATCACCAGTCCTTCGCCTTTCATCTGATACCTTAATTACTAAAAGACATAGTTTTAGATTTATACCTATGCGTAGTAACTATTTTGTTTTAAATATGTACTACTTTCCAGTATGTTCTTTTTGATAACCCGATAAGATGGTGTTACATCTTACAAAGTCTATCCAAATTTTTTTTGCAAAGAATTCCGCTCAAGCCGGTGCTAGGGGCCGTCTTAAACTTGCAGTGAGGTAAGAGTTTTTTTGCTCCGTGTTGAAGGCCTCATTGTGACTTTCAGATGAAGAACAGCAATAAAAGCTCTGTTCGTTTGCTTATTGTGTGTGTGGTTTTTTTTTGCTGTGCATGTACTGATTTTGTGCCTTGGATGGATATCCCATATCCTTTGTTTTTCTATCAAATCGGACTATTAGTGTCGAAAAACATAGCTTTTAGTTAAAATAATCAAAGTAAACAAGCTTTAGATTGACTGAAATGAAGACTGTAATACATTTAAAATAGATTAGGATTTTTTGTCATTTGTATCATATGAATGTAAAATTTTGTGCTTATCCATTACCAAAAGTTTCCTTTTTAGTTCAATGATGGATGTAACTATATCATCAATTAAGAACGTTAGAACAGTAAATGCATAAAATTATTTGAATATTTTGAAGTTAATATTCTCGTTGAGGCGTAATACAGTCTGAGAAATGAGTTGCAAGCTTAATTCGATTACATTTTCCAAATTACGACATGATAATTTACATAATCCATCAAAAATACTCATGAAAATGTTTAAGGATTGAGAGTAGTGAATTTGGCACCACATTTTTTATTTCATAGTTAAATTACAACTAATGCACAGGCAATATAAGATACTAGAATATTCCTGACAAGATACAAAAACCTTCACTGAAAGTGTCTGTACCATGAATAGAAATCACAAAAAAAACGAACTGTGTCTTCAAATAAACTATTAATAGTATTTCATTTTAGACAACCATAGTGGGCCTGTTCATTTTGTCAGCGATGATTTTGACTGTGTTTGGCGCCAGTAATAATCGTAGCAAAATCGTAAACCGCAATATTGCAGATATTTTACGTTCTAAAAGAGGAACATCTCAAAATTGCATTCCATGTCATGATGATATTATCAAAGACGCTGTTTGTCCATGGATACCTAGAATAAACACAGATGACTTCAGACAACCATACGTTATTCCTGAGATGGTTTGTTACAGTGCTATACCAAGATTTGGATTTGAGCGTGGTTTCAAATGTCAGGAAATCACAATTAATATGGATGTAAAACGGCAATCATATATTACGGGCAACTTTACGGCCACAAAAGAAAGAATCGGAGTAGGATGCACGCCTGTTATGGATTGCTCCACTAGAACCAGTACATGCTGATAATATATCCATTAATGACCAACAATTCAGGGAACAATTTGAAACGATTGCATGGTAAAAATTATGAAACCACAAGAACCAAATGGTTCATATATTTAATATTGTCATTATATTTTGTTATATTCTTTCAACATTATGCCTTTGTTGAAAAAGCTATCTGATTGATAATATTAAACCCATTGAAGGTTTTATTTTCAGACTACAAGTTATTCGCTTAGAATTACTGAGAAAATTATGGTCATTGTTGTGTAGCTGTGATCATATTAAGCTTGTTGTTTTAATTTCAATGTTTTGTTTTTATTCCTTATAAAGGGCGAAAAGAAGTTTAACAAAAATACCTGACTCCAAGGTAAATTAAAAAGGAAAGTGAAAACAACTGCCATATTCCTCACTTGTTATAGGCATTTTTCGAATAAAATGTAGAGTTAAACCTGGCTTTATAGCTAGCTAAACCTCCCACTTGTATGGCATTTGTTTATAGTTCCGAATCCATACAGTTGTTAGAGTAAGTAAAACGTTATTTGAAGAAAAGAGTTTTTTTATTTATTTAAGATATAGTTGTAGATGATGATTTGTAACGCAAGTTTCAATATGTAAGGAAAAGGTATCAGTATGGGGGAGAACGAGTAATTATATATTTGTACCAAAAGAAGTTTGCGGTAATCAAATAACTTTTCACAAAATGTCATTGACGCCAATATAAATCTGCTTAAAAAAGAGGGGAAATACTTCTTCCATAAGATTTCAATATCTAATATAAGGACAACCTTTGCCCTAATTTATATGGAAATGGAACATGACATTTAATAAGATTGTTAAGTTGACCTTAGACGGGTTTCTCAATAATCAATCCTTAATTGGTTTAAATAGTTCCTGATTTATTAATACATTTTTGGGTTTTACCAACTTTTGGCTTAGGATGTTCCTTATGGGAGGGGTTCCTGGTGAAGATAAATGCAGAAACGTGCATCTACAGAAAGAAGCAATTTCGAACGAATTAACTTCGATTGAAACATCCGTTTGTTTCTAATGTTAATCATTTTTGATAAAAAAAAACATATTGAACATGTCAGTTAGTAAAATAAATAAATATGATCAACAACATGCAAGAAAAAACTCTGAATGGAAACTGATAAACTTCCCAGTCCGTCCTCTAAATACGAATTGCGCATCAAGCACAAGAATCTCTTACACTTTAAATGTATATCTATTTATTATATGATGTTTTACTCATTAATTCACTGATCTCATGTTAAAGAAATGTGACCTTTAAATAATTTTATTTGATTTTCATATACAATGCTATAAATCTATATTATATATGATGTTTATAAATCTATTTATTTGCAGTTATTATGTTTGTATTTGAATTTTATTGTCAATACATAATTTGCAGATTTCTTTTGTAATAAAAAAACCTTTATTTGATATTTACTTGTTACATGCTTACAAAAAGAAAACACAAATGAGACAGAAGTCAACACAGAAACACGTTCTCTTATTCTGTATGCATTTAAGCAGGATCGTACCAGTTTGTTATATTTTGATACACCACTCGTTGATTACATTTGTCCCGCCATATGTATTCGGAACATTACGCTGGGCCTTTTCCTTTAAATCATAAGAGAAGCAGATTCTACCAAATTTGCCACGTTGATTAAAACATTATCCATTTTAGATAGTTGAGTTTTCAAATTTCAATCATCCCGACTCCATCATAAGAAATACGGTCGCATGGTAGAATCTATATATATTCGTTCCGCTAATAATTATTTAGATCTTAATAGGAGTTTCAACAGGAGTTTCAACTATGTCAACTTGAAAATCGACCAGACATCAGTATACTGCAATAATAATCGTACATTAAATATGAACACTTGAAAAGCATTGGAATGGCTTCAGTGATACGCTATCATGTAATCCTATGTCATTTTATACTTTTAATATTCATACTTGTGTATCAATAACAGATAAACATAGTTGACCTATGATTAGCTACGATAAGTTAACAATATTTGGATACACTTCATAAGTACTTATAGAAAAAAAAAATTTATATGTCTGCAAATGCTAAATGCTTTCTCATTGTATGTGTTGGTTGCAACATAAGACTGCGTGAAATGTTTTAAGCTGAACAGTTTCTTAAAGGTGATTCACAATGAACGAGAAAAAAATTCACACAATAAACGACCATAGTAGCGTTGTCTTCGTTTTTACTAATTGATATTTGATGATAGTTATAGATAATCCGAACAATTGGTACACTACTTATTAATTCCTAATATACATTCTATTATTCGTTTCCGGACAAGCTCGGAGTTTTTAGCGCATATTTGGACTTGTTAGTTGTGGAAAACTGTGTAAAGAAATCACTGTCATATCTGAGTTTGAATTACTATCACTGCAAGTGCAATGATCTTATTCAACAAATTGTAAGTGCTTGTGCACTGGACAATTTATTACAGACATACTTACTTATGACAAGACTTTCAGTTCATATTTTCGTCTTTTAGAAACTAAGGTTCTCAATCATTCTTTCAAAGTTAATATCAACCAGTCTACTGTTAATTAGGCGCTTATTGCGTTTAAAGATCCTGCTCTTTTTTCATTTTGTATCTTTCCAAACATAAGGCTCTGTTTGTTCCAGATAAAATAATTTGGTAAATGCTCAATCCATATTCAGGACGATAACAATGGAGAAGGTACAATTATTATTCAATGTTCTTCAACGTTATTGATTTGATCCTCCAGCTGTTATTATTCGAAAGCCACTAATGAGTCTGCAATGAAACGCGCGTATGAGGTAGTAAATTCTGAGCCTTGTATATTGAATGACTTACAAGGGCTTTAATTGGTTAAAAAAGAAATGTAGTATTACAAGACTATGTACATTTTTGTGTCAAAAAGGTGAGGGTGACAAAGGGGCAACCAAAACCAAAAGGACAAACAAAGACTGACAGACAAAACATTGATCTTAAAATATAACAGACAAAATGTCAAACAACACAACATAAACATTTTTTACAATTAAATATCTATATTTAGGTGTATACTTAAAGGGACATTAGCTACGATTTAGACACAAATTTAAAATACGATATTTCTTTGTTTCAACTATCAATGAAAAGCGGAATTTTGAAATAATATTTCGTCATAATCAGTTAGTTTGGCCCAAATTTGTCAAAGTAAGATAAAAAAAATATCGCTGATGCATTATTGACCTGCAAGTGAATAATTCGACCTCATGTGAATCCGTATTCATGCGAACTTCCATTAAACCCCTTAGCTGGGGATGTGTTACGCATGTAATAGGCGTGCTCAGTTATTTAATAAAAAAATGAATGTCAACATTGAAAGTGAAACTAGGGTGAACCATTTTGTTGACTGATTCGATTAAAAATAATCATTATAATACAGGTAACAACGATGATTAACTTATATCTTTAACCCGTAACATGAAATCGAACAGACCTAGAAAAATCAAATTGCACGTGGTCACTATTTATCTATATTGATATGTATGTTTAAATCGGGTTATATGACCGTTGGCAGTCTTCGGATGTCATCTCAATTGTTAATTAGATGGCGTCTAGACTAACCTGCACACGAAATGCTGATATATATTAACGAGTCAATGCATTGTTATTTGTTTATTTTAGACTTATTGTAATTTGATATACGTTTTAGAATGTTATATATCAAATATGGGAATTTGAGTCAAATTGGTGAACATGAATTTGACGGCTAATGCCCCTTTAATAGAATACAGAATGAAAACGAATTACAAAGTCTTGAAATATTGACTGCAACTGAAAAATGAAAGAATGCATGGTATTGTAAGAAATTTTGCAAAAGGTCCCCATTGAACACATCAGAATATGATTGAAGAATATTTTACTTGATGCGATCTTGAAATTTTCCCAAAAAGCCAGAGAATCAGATTTCGATGCTCCATGCAGACATGACAATATAATCAAACAGATCGCAAAGCCAAACAGACATTGTAGACAGTGGCGTAGGAAAAGGACTGAAAAGGTGGGGAGGGACCGGGCAAACTTCTGAAAGTGATCAGCATAAAAAAGGGTGGGTACAATTGCCCTCGGCTCCTACGCCTTGATCTACTGAGTAAAAGTTTAGGTAGCCCAATGCTTAAATGTAGCTATGTTGCTACACCCTTTCTTACATAGGGTTGTTTTACTTGTAATTTTGACTTCACCTGTGCATGTTTTAACGTAGGTGTATTGTCATCTGCTTTGTACCTTGACATTATCTAAAAGTTGACATTAAGGACACAAAGCTTTACGAGCTGATTTTATTTTCCTATTGTGATCTTTTCGTTTTGATGTAGCAATATTTCATCAAAACCGGCATAGGGAGTTAATATTTGCCAGAAGAAACGATAGTCCAAAACTATATTTCATTAATACACGGTTCCTGCTTACAAGGATTCCATTGAACAAAGGGTTCTAAATGGTTCTCTCTGTAGACGTATTGCTGGTGCCATAATCATTTGGTTGACTATAGTGGAATATCGATATCTGATATCATTCTAAATCCTGTTATTTTATTCTTGTTTATTACATTATCGAAGTTGACTGCGCTCCACGATGGATGCCACCAGTGCAGCATTAAATGTTGAACTGAGATCTCCTTGATTTATTGTGGGGTTTGTGTTGCTTAGTCTTTGGTTTTTCCAGTAGTGTTATGAAGACTACTGTTTATCATATCATCGTTTTCCCTTTTGTTATGAGTTTTTCGGTCTCTCATCAACTTGTGAGTTTGTTCTCTATTTGGTATCATCCGTCTCTTTTTTACCCTCGCGGAGTACAATTCACACCCGGTATATGTATGAGTTCATGTTAGATTGAAATAAGAAGATGTGGTATGAGTGCCAATGAGACAACTCTCCATCCAAGTCACAATGTGTAAAAAGTAAACAATTATAGGTCAAAGTAGTGAAAGTACGGCCTTCAACACGGAGCCTTGGCTCACACCGAACAACAAGCTATAAAGGGCCCCAAAATGACTAGTGTAAAACAATTTAAACAGGAAAACCAACGGACTAATCTATATAAAAACGAGAAATGAGAAACACTTATATACCACATCAACAAACGAAAACCACTGAACAACAGGTTCCTGACTTAGGACAGGTGCAAACAAATGCAGCGGGTTTAAACGTTTTAACAGGCGCCAACCTTCACCCTAACCTGAAATAGTAGTGCAACATTACAACATAGAAAGACACACTATAAAATATCAATTGAAATGGCTAAACTCAATCAAAAGACATATTAACAAAACAAGTAAACATACAAACGAACGTAATCTATGTATTACTGGTAAATTATTAAGTCAGGGATTTCATTACCACAAATTGCTTAAAACTTTTACTAAATTCTTCCATAGATATTAAGATTTGGTTTTGAAGTTCGGTTGTACCTGTAGAAAACTTATTTCAAACGGGATAGCACATCCTCATTTTACGGAGATGTTGTTTACCGTGCTCGGAAATTTAGAAAACATTCCTGGTAAACTCATCGATCCTTTAAATAAACTTATTCTAAAGGTTACCAATTCAACACTGTCATTAGATCTTTGAATATAGCTTTAATTGGTATTAATATTGATTTTGTTATCTGTAAATTAAAAGCAAACTAAATATTATTGTTATATACATATGCACTTTCATGGATCTACAATCTGTTGATCTGTTGACTGACCTATAATGGTTTGTATCTTGGTTGTCTCATTGGCACTCACACCACATCTTCCTATATCATAGCACAAGGTCATGTTTTTCTCCGACTGTTTATGACGTCTTTACACTAAATCCATTGGATGTTAGATGTGTACTGATTGATAATTTAGTCTTAGATGCATGATTTTTATACTAGTTGTTATTGGCTTTGAACTAGCGGTAAGTAACTGCGAGTACTCCCAGATCTGTACTTAGTGTCTTTTTGTTGTTGGGATGTACAAGTACCCAGTCACGTCCACGTGTTTTTGTTATATGTATTTCTATTTGTATCCATCTGATGAGTTAAGCCTTTTTCAACTGATTTTTATAGTTCGTTCTTATGTTGTACTGTTACACCACTGTCCCAGGTTAGGGGAGGGTTGGGATCCCGCTAACATGTTTAACCCCGCCACATTCTGTATGTATGTGCCTGTCCCAAGTCAGGAACCTGTAATTCAGTGGTTGTCGTTTGTTGCTGTGTTACATATTTGTTTTACGTTCATTTTTTGTACATTAATTAGGCCGTTAGTTTTCTCGTTTGAATTGTTTTACATTTGTGATTTCGGGGCCTTTTATAGCTGACTATGCGGTATGGGCTTTGCTCATTGTTGAAGGCCGTACGGTGACCTATAGCTGTTAATTTCTGTGTCATTTGGTCTCTTGTGGAGAGTCGTCTCATTGGCAATTATACCACATCTTCTTTTTTATATACACTGAACGAATAAATTTGATATATGACAAAATATAAATACAATATTAAATAAAAAGGGGGAGTTGTAAAACAATATCAAAAAGACAATTATAACCTTGGACAAAATGGCGTTAAATAAAATAACATACACAAGTATTTAAATAAAATAGAACTATTCAGCGGTATCAGAAATGAAAGTCAAAAGTAATACAAGAAGGCCTTTCAAGAAAATATTTCCTACAAAAATTAAAGGAAGTATAGTTATAAACCAGATATTTTCCTCTTTCTGAGGAATTGTGTTACAATAAAGAACATCAATTATAAGACACAGATGTTTCCTATTCACTTCATGCAATATTGGTTTTTAGAAGGATCTAAATTACTTCAGATTTCCAACAATCAAAATCAGTTATGAAGCTGAAAATATCTTTTTATTTGTCACCCTTGCTCTTTTTTGCAGGACACCGGGTAATTACCCTATCCATTTATGATTTTAGAGTCAAACATATGCGTTTGTAGATGAATTTCTTCAACTGCCTTCAGTGGAATTGTCGTGAGTATTTTGTGATAATAAATTAAATAGAAAATTGTGTTGTTTTTTATTTTCTTTTTTTTTATCATTGGTTAATAAAGATAAACAGCTTGGAAATCAAGTTCAAATTTTATGTCAATATGATTTAAACTTTTAGATAAAGCGTATATGTGTCACTTAATGTCATAAAAGAAGATTTCCCCATTTTCGTTACAAACTAATAAGCAATCAGATTGTTTGTCCCACATCACCCCTATTGGCGATTGCATTCCATCAACTTCAGACAGAAGTTTCCTGTTATGTTTTCCGTCGGGTGAAATAACGACAACAATATGATTTATTACGTCAGAAACATAAACGTTTCCATTCCCGTCAAATGCCATAGAGAACGGTTGGGTAAATTCGCCGTTGTTATCATTAAATTCCCAAATAAGTTTTCCGTCCAAGTCTAGGCAGTTTATGCTAGGAACTACAGACCCACGCTTATGAAACATGGGTTCAGCTATAAAGAATTTACCATCCTCAATCGTAAGGTTTGAAATACGGTTGATATTCGGAAGAGAGATGGTGCGCACTATATCTCCTTCCTTTCCCATAACTTCTAGACGGTTGTCCATAGAAAGGACATAGATATCATCGTTGTTACATGCTATTCCTTCTGGTGGTAAAGTGCATTTCCCAAACTTTTCTTCTTCTTTTGTAATCATGTTTAAGATGACAATACGATCCGTAGTGACGTTATTATCGGGATAAGTGATTCCAACGTGTTCTTTATCGATGACTGTTAATAAAAATGGTTTACCTGACAGATTTAAACGATCTTCACGAGTTCCGTCCATATTTTGCACAATCAAACCATTAGAATTAAAATCAGCAAGCAATAACTTGTTGTTCATAATTATGGCACAGTAAGTTACGAAATCACTCTCTGTCTGCTTTATCTTCTTGCGCAATATGGCTTTAGAAGGTAACGTTGCGGAGTCTGAAAAATACACAATTTAAATATGTTTTGATAATTATAATAAGTTGCGTTTTAATTTAGTTTTCAGAACCATTAAAAAAAGATAGATTTCTGCAAAAACAAATGTCTGTCTAAGACTGAGTAAAATATACTATTGTCGTCTTCTCAATGTTTGTTTGTGACTAATATCTTTATGTAATATAGTTAAACTTGACATGCGACCATATTAAATTCAAACGATTCTTTTCATAGCTTAGAAACAAAAGCAAAAAAAAAAAACAAAACAGAAGCGTGGTTAATTGAAAAAAAAATAAAATGTGTATTCAATGAATCAGATAAAAAATGATTTTTTTTTACAAGTCGAACGTTTGCATAACAAAATATGAAATAATTAAAAAGAGAACACCAATTAATTGCCTGATTGATAATACACAAAGGAATGAATAATTCGGACAGCTAGTAACCAACGATATTTACTTGGTTACCGGATTCATGTTTAAGATATTCACACAAAGAATGTGACAGGGCTTAACATGTTTTGTGAGCACTCAACCCTCTCCCTTGGCCTAATCCGGGACATGGATGCAACAACACAATAAAAGAACATTTTGTAAAATTCAATTGGAAAGGGCTTGACTCAGCAGATCGATACTTTTATTAAAAAAAATATTGAAAAAGAGGAAATAAAGGCAAAAGAACTGTTTTAAGAATAAATTCATTATTATAATTTTGACAATGAGGCAACATGCTAATCACAGCATGGCACTTTTTGCATTTTTGATTAAGGGAAAGGGTCAATTTTTTGTTTTAACTTTTGTTTGCATTATATTTAAATATAATAAAATAATCTTGAATGAAGCTTTTTACAACAAAATTAAAGTTTTGTAAAGTGTTTCATTAAACCCTGTTTCTCGCGTTCAACAACTGCTATTAATGTCAGTAAAATACAATTCAAATACACCATACATTTATATCTTGTGACACAACATAACAAAATAAAAATAAACAATATGAACATGATCATCAATATGCATAATAAAAGTAAATATTTCAAAACCCCCCCTGTCCTCAGTGGGTATTACATCTATGGTTCTATAGACTGTTTAAAAAAGGATCCGAGCTTATTTACCTAAATGTGAGATCTTGGGTTGAGTATATATGTAATTTTATCTATATCATTTAATTGTGTAAAGTGCATTTTCTCATTTATCAAAAATCAATATAAACCTTATTATTATTACTGTTACTATCACAATATAAAAAGAAATGAATTTTCTCTTCAATGTTTTTGCAATGTTTGCATAATCTTTCTTCTCTTGGCATTTTAAGATATCTTCCTTTTCTATCAATAAATTGTGGTGACTTATTCTAAATTTTATAATTAGTTTTCTAAATCTAAATTTTGAGCAAGTTAAATATTTTTCTTCTGTATTATTAAGTTTTACATGTTTATAAATAGTAAGTTTGATGTTATCCTTTATATCTGATATTTTATCATTTACTAGCTTTTCACACTCTAAAATTGTGTTTAGAGCCTAAACACTTTCCTAAACACATTTATGAAACCGATTTTTGACATGTTTTAAATCTAAACATGTTTAATATTTAATGTGCTAACAGCCTAAACGTGTCAAGCTATAAAGTGCTTAGACTGTAAACATGTTTAGCTGTAAAGTGTTTAGACTAGAAACATGTTTAGCTGAAAAGTGCTTAGACTGTAAACATGTTTAGCTGTGAAGTGTGTTATCTGGAAACATGTTTAGCTGTGAAGTGTTTTATCTGGAAACATGTTTAGCTGTGAAGTGTTTTATCTGGAAACATGTTTAGCTGTGAAGTGTTTTGTCTGGAAACACGTTTAGCTGTGAAGTGTTTTGAATGTAAATATATTTAGATCATAAAGGATCGTGAAGAAACATGTTTATCATTTTAAAGTGAGAAGTCGTTACTTCAATAGGCCTAAATTAAACTTTTCCGGTAGCCCAGACTGTCAAACGTTTTTCCGGTACCCCAGACTGTCAAACGTTTATTAATAGATAGATTTCAATAAAAAGGTTTTCATACCATCACAAAAGAAGCCAATACATCAAATTAAGAAAATGAAATTTCCATATCAAATTGAATGTGACCAATACCTTTTCAATCTTAATGAGTGTTTCTTTACTTCAATTCACGTCATTTGACTTTCTTCATTTCAAATATTCGTAAAATAGTAAATGTCATGTCTAGAACTTTTGAAATGAAATTATCATAATACTAAATCTAGTTTTAAAACAAAATTACAACATATAGAACAAAGGAATTAAGTATCATTTATTTCCAGTTAATCATTGAACAATTAAACATAAAGTTCATAACAAGGTACATGTACATAATATTGTAAATGACCACTCCTACTTCTACTTGTACCCCATCCCCTACAACAAAACAATTTGAAACTGTCCTGTTTTCATTTTGCAGGACAAAAGTCATGGAGCTTCTCCTTTCTTAGTACCCAACTGCTGGTCACTGCATGGCCTGAAATACAGAAAAAATTGATAAGCAACTAAGTAGAATTACTATTAAAATATAAGTAAACAAACTACAACACCCTAAAAGTAAAAGCATGATTTAAGATCCAGATAACAACGTTAAGACCAAGGATGTATAAAAGCATAAAATTACTGATGAATCAATTAATATATATATATATATTAATATTAAACTTCTTTTCATGCTTAATATTATTCATTTATTCAAATATATATATTGGTATTCTAAAAATCAAATACACGTCTGATTCTTACCTGGCAACAGATTTGCCACTGTTCTTTATCTCCTCTTGTAGCATATCAAGACAGATGATGATTCTTCTGCACTTCTCTCATCAATCTAGAATAAAACAATACAGTCATGTATATAAAATTATAAGAATAGCAAAACCTCTTCTATCTATTGAATTAAACAAGCATCATTCTATTTATTTTGAAGAAAAGTGTTGATTCTTCATCTCGGAAGTGCTTACGAAAACAATGAACTCGAAATGACGCCGGATTTGCAAATGATGCACCTCATCCTGGTAAGACTCGGCAGATTCCGCTACCCCTCATGTTACATTATATTCTGCCGAGGAGTACCAAACGAAAATTATCCTTACAAAATCCTTTTCCAAGCACATAAATTAAAAATAAGTGAAAACTTGCATGATAGAACATTAAATAACTCTTAATATCTTTACACAAGATAGTTTGAACACTTAAAATCTCCTACAAGCACTTGTTTCGTGAGATGGTATCCCCATCCCCCTTTTTTCTCCTGCATTGGCTATACGGTAGTGTACTTGTAAATAATGCTTATAATTGTCAATAATCATTTAAAATTGGCAGTACAAAATAAAAGACAGTATAATCATAACTCCTTACCTTCCTGAAACAGTCAAGTTACGGTCAGTTATGGTCAGCAGTAAACAGCGTGGCCCTTGACCTCGGGTTCTTTGTTTCTTCTTCCCGCTCAAAAATTATCACGTGATATGTCTTCGGCCTAAATGTGTTGTAATTCTAAACGTGTTTAGGAAAGTGTCTTAATATTGAAAGTGCTTAGAATTAAAACACGTTTAGCTTCATATACTTGACGAAGTAGCTAAACATGTTTAGCAAAGCAACACGTTTATTGCGAAGTGCTGAGAGCCAAAACATGTTTATTTTTTTATGTTTAGAAATTAAACACTTTCCTAAGCACATACGTCTTGCAACACGTTTAAATTCTAAGCACAATTTTTACAGTGCATGAAATTGCTTCAATTTTTAATGTTATTTGTTCTCTTATAGTTTTAGTTATCTTATGTGAGGAATATTTCTTCAAAGTGTCCAAATCCATACCTTAAATACAGAAAACATTATTATTTTTCTTCAGGTGTCATTTCTTAATCAGGAAAAGTTTTCTGTCGAGCTTTGTAGATATTTTACGGATCGACAAAGTTATAATATATTGATATATAAGAAAATGAACTTTACTCTTTTTAAATGTTAACTGCAAAAATTAATAAATCAAATATCACAAAATATGAAAAAAAAAACCGAAAAACTCGTTCATAGATATTCTATAAATCTTAAATTTGCTTCCATATTATCGCGTAATCATAAAGAAGCTTCCGTCCAAGTCTTATAAAATTCTATTAAGGGGTGACATAGCTATTGATTTCTAAAACATCTTTAACACAAATTCTACGACTGTATTACAATGTCAACCGCAGAATAAACAAAGTCCTTTTATCACTAAAATACGGAAAGGAATAAAACATATCTCAAAATTTGCTCCGGTTACATATGTACTTTTGAATACGAAGAAGCTTAGACCATGATTCGTAAAATCCCATGAAGGTTTGACAGAGTAATTGAGTTCTTAATAAAATGCTCCGCAGGACGCAGCTTGATACGACCGCAGAGGTCGAACCCTGAACAGTTGGGGCAAGTATGGACACAACATTCAAGCTTAATACAGCTCTGAATTTGGATTGTGATTAAATATTTGACACAGCATAGGTTTCTGACACAGAATGAATGTGGTCTAAGAACTTAAAATTTCAAATTGGACATTCACCTATTATGGTCCAATATCCAAAATCTAAATACATGGTTAGATTCAGCATATCAAAGAACCCCAAGAGTTCAATTTTTGATGAAATCAAACAAAGTTTAATTTTGGACCCTTTTGACCTCAATGTGGACAAAGTTGATAACGGGGCCCAAAAATCAAAAATCTAAATACATGGTTAGATTCAGCATATCAAAGAACCCCATATATTCAATTTTGTTGAAATCAAACAAAGTTTAATTTTGGACCCCGATTTGGACCAACTTGAAAACTGGGCCAATAATAAAAATCTAAATACATGTTTAGATTCAACATATCAAAGAACCCTAAGAATTCAATTTTTGTTAAAATCAAACTAAGTTTAATTTTGGACCCTTTGGACCTTAATGTAGACCAATTTGAAAACGGGACCAAAAATTAAGAATCTAAATACACGGTTAGATTCGGCATATCAAAGAACCCCAATAATTCAATTTTTGATGAAATCAAACAAAGTTTAATTTTGGACCCTTTGGACCTCAATGTGGACCAATTTAAAACGGGGCCCAAAATCCAAAAACTTAATACACGGTTAGATTCAGCATATTAAAGAACCCCAAGAGTTCAAGAATAAAACCCCATTGAAATTGGTCAAGAAATAAGCAATTTATACAAAGTATCTTCTTTTGCACAATACTTTGCAATTGAATATTTCTTGCAATTGCGCAATACTGTGCAATTGAATATTTCTTGCTATTGCGCAATACTGTACAATTGACAATTTCTTGCTATTGCGCAATATTGTGCTATTGGATATTTCTTGCTATTGCGCAATACTGTGCAATTGAAGATTTCTTGCTATTGCGCAATACTGTGCAATTGAAAATTTCTTGCTATAGCACAATACTTATTATATAATAATTTACACATCCTGTTTGGTGTGTATCTCCTGCCATATCATTATTATTTGCTTTTAAATATAAATCAGAAATAACCAACTTAAAATGGAAAATTTTAAAGAAAAAAAAGGAAAAAAAGGAAAAAAAAAAAAAAATCCCCCTCAAATTTTTTGAACCCCCTTATGATTCATCACCCCCAAACTCAATCCCAGCCTTCCCTTTGAGGTATGGTACCTTGCAGTACAATTTCAGAGAGATCCATACACTTGAACACAATTTATTGTCTGGAAACTAGAAAATGCTTATTTTTTTGGCCCCTAATTCCTAAACGTTACAGGCAATTACCCCAAACTCAATTCCAGCTTTCCTTTGTGAAATGGAACCTTGTAGTACAATTTCAGAAAGATCCATAGACTTACACACAAGTTATTGTCATGAAACTAGAAAATGTTTGTTTTTGCCCCTTTTTTGGCCCCTAATTCCTGAAATTTTGAGGCAATTACCCCCAAAAATCAATCCCAGCATTCCCTTTGTGATATGGAACCTTGTGGTACAATGTCAGAGAGATCCATACACTAACACACAAGTTATGTCTGGAAGTTACAAAAATGCTTATTTTTGGCCCCTAATTCCTTAACTGTTGGTACCATAACCCCCAAAATCAATCCCAACCTTCCTTTTGTGATATTGAACCTTATGGTAAAATTTCATAGAGATCCATTCACTTAAACTAAAGTTAGAGTGCGAAAACCAATGCGTCTTCGGACGACGACGACGCCGGACGACGACGACGACGACGACGACGACGACGACGACGCCAACGTCATACCAATATACGACCACAAAAATTTTTTTGCGGTCGTATAAAAACGACAATTGATGGTTACTTGTATGACTCACTTGAACTCAGAAGAGCGTAACGTGTATGCAATTCCCTTATGTAACAATATATGACGGTCCTATGTATGCAGATCCATCAAATTATTATTGACAATATTGTCATGCACATTGTCATGAATGAAAACGACACATAACTCTGAAACGTGATAACCAGTACTTATAAGCGTTTTTAATAATTAATTGTTTAAAACTAATTATGATTTACCTCCATTTAACATATTCAAAATACTTACCCATGGCTTAGAATATGATAGTTTATAAAAACCAGTCGTCAGTAAGCTATAATATCTGAATAACTGTAAAAGAAAGTAAAAAAAGAACATATATCTACTTGCAGTACCGGGTGACAGATGCTAGTGTGTCATAGGGAACTTCTGCAAAAGTACATACATGTATACCTACATGCTGTACCGGGTGACAGATGCTAGTGTGTTATAGGGAACTACTACAATAGTACATATACCTACATGCAGCACCGGATGACAAATGCTAGTGTGTCATAGGAACTTCTACAAAAGTACATACATGTATACCTACATGTGGTACCGGGTGACAGATGCTAGTGTGTCATAGGGAACTTTACAAAAGTACATATACCTACATGCAGTACCGGATGACAGATGCTAGTGTGTCATAGGGAACTTTACAAAAGTACATATACCTACATGCAGTACCGGATGACAGATGCTAGTGTGTCATAGGGAACTTCTGCAAAAGTACATACACTTATACCTACATGCTGTAGTACCGGGTGACAGATGCTAGTGTATCATTGGGAACCTTACAAAAGTACATATACCTACATGTAGTACCGGATGACAGATGCTAGTGTATCATAGGGAACTTTACAAAAGTACATATACCTACATGCAGTTCCGGATGACAGATGCTAATGTGTTATAGAGAACTACTACAATAGTACATATACCTACATGCAGCACCGGATGACAGATGCTAGTGTGTCATAGGGAACTTCTACAAAAGTACATGCATGTATAGACGGGTTTATCCATGTCTTATCTCAAAAACATGTGCGCTGCCATTAAGAGATCACGTGGTACGTCGGCCATAGCACTCGTGAATGATAACGCACGTGCAATCAATAATCTATATAGTCTATATAATTATCGGTCATTTATAACGTTTTTGTTTCACATATTTCATGTACATATGACCATGGCAAATAACGAAAAATATAGGAAAGGGGGTGGAAATTCTTGTGCTGTTAATGGATGTTCTAATAATCGTCGTAAATTAAATGATTGGAAAGTATCCTTTTGTGAATTACATGGACAAAATCACGAAGACTGTTCTTGTTTGGTTCCATTTAAATTACATGTTATGCCCGCTAATGAGACAAAACGATTGCAGTGGATTAAAGCTTTAAATAGAAAAACACTTCCAAAGCAAGTATTCGTATGCTCGGATCACTTTTTAGACGGAGCTCCGACTGAACAAAATCCTTTTCCGAAAATAAATCTTGGGTATGAAAGCCAGACAACCCCGGTAGACGTAAACTGTCGAGACAAGAACCCGAAAGTAGAAAAAGAAAACGTTTACTGGAAGAAAGCAGTAGTACCGAGATGTGTGTTGACATTAATCAGACTGAAGGGCCGTCTAATTCTGAACCGCTTCCAGAAGTTTTTTTGTGATTTTAATGTGGTTAATCCGCCTACGGTATCAGTTGGAACACAATATGTCGATTCTGATTATATGATTTCACAGGATCACATGTATTCAAAACCCTGGACGGACACACTGAATACCTTACCCAAACGAATACGGTGTTGACTGAAGAAAAGGGGGTTCAAATCAAAATTGAAAGTAGCGCTATGTCCGCATAAAAAAGTATAGTAACGGACAGTGACTCTTTGTTACATACTGGCGTAAAAAGTGTTCTTTACGTTAGCAGAGGTTATGTCAGAAGTAAATACATTTAACTTTCAACTTGAAGTCGCCGACCAGTTACTCCTAGTGTTGATGAAACTTAAATTTAAACTTGCTGTTTGATGACTTAGCTCGTAAATTTGGAATTTCTAAAAGTTTAGCTAGTAAAATGTTTAATGCTTGGATGCCAGTCCTTGCAGAAAAACTGAAGGATTTAGTGGCATGGTTGCCGAGAGAAACAATACGAGCATGTTGTCCCGAATCTTTCCGAGAAAATTACCCTCGCACCACTGTAATAATAGACTGTGCCGAAACATTTATACAACGGCCTACGAACTTAAAACTAGAAGTGAAACTTTCAGTAATTACAAGTCGCACAATACCGCAAAAGTACATACATGTATACCTACATGTGGTACCGGGTGACAGATCCTAGTGTGTCATAGGGAACTTTACAAAAGTACATATACCTACATGCAGTACCGGGTGACAGATGCTAGTGTGTCATAGGGAACTTTACAAAAGTACATATACCTACATGCAGTACCGGATGACAGATGCTAGTGTGTCATAGGAAACTTTACAAAAGTACATATACCTACATGCAGTACCGGATGACAGATGCTAGTGTGTCATAGGGAACTTTACAAAAGTACATACAGTACCGGATGACAGATGCTAGTGTGTTATAGGGACTACTACAATAGTACATATACCTACATGCAGCACCGGATGACAGATGCTAGTGTGTCATAGGGAACTTCTACAAAAGTACATGCATGTATATCTACATGCTGTAGTACCGGGTGACAGATGCTAGTGTGTCATAGGGAACTTTACAAAAGTACATATACCTACATGCAGTACCGGATGACAGATGCCAGTGTGTCATAGGGAACTACAACTACTAATCGGCATTTTATCCCTATGTTCTATTTTTAGCCATGTCGGCCGTCTTGGTTGGCAGGCGGGCTCATCACACAAATTTTAAAACTACATACCCTAATAATGATTGTTGCTAAGTTTGGTTAGCCCAGTAGTTTCAGAGGAGAAGATTTTTGTAAAAGTTAACGACAACGGACGACGACGGACGACGGACACCAAGTAATGAGAAAAGCTCACTTGGCCTTTCAGCCAGGTTAGCTAAAAATGAAATTAAACATATACATACTAGTAAATATGGTAAAGTAGTATGATTACTTTTCGCTTTTTAAAACGGAACAGGTTTTGAATCCCAACAATCCATCCTTTCGTTTGCGTTTTTATGACAAATAGTATTGCTATAAAATTTCAGACGTACATCTACACTTACAAATTAATTCGTCAGCAGACGTTGACGTCTGCTTCGATCATAGCACATAACGACTAGCACACTTAATAACAACAGTAAGAAAGAAAATATCATAACGAGAAAATATCAATATTATTGCCAATAACCTCAGGTATATGTATGTGTACTGTTTTAAACCTCAATAACAACATGAACGAAGTAATATATATACATATCATATTGATGATATTATATTTTTGTACAATAATTATTTAAATAAATAAAATATTGGTATGGAGCTGTATTATATCTAATACAATTCCCTTCCTTTTAAAATATGTAAAATACATCGGCTGCACTAATTGACCCGGATTATTTGGCCTTCGAAATCATAAAATAATTTTTTATAAACATAATATAGTGTATACAAAGAAAGTAAAATACATTATCCGCTTACCTATATTGAAAGGCCAATTTACCACAATTTTATATATCGTCTTTTAAGCAATATGTAATGAATAGTTTATTGCTTCACCTTACCTTCACTTTTACATATATATATATACATACATACACATGTATCATCGCATCATGTATCAAATGAAAGAAAGATAACTCTGGTTTCTTAAACGTACAACTTTTTTTTTTAAAAGTATACCGGAATAAAATGCACTACAATTGTTTCGATATGAGCCGATGGTAAAGCCGTTCGGATAAAACAAAGAATTGTGACAAAAAAGATAAACCCTAGACTAGGTTCTTTGCGAAATATTGTAACTTGTAAATAAATGCCATTTCCAGAATATCCAATAGTAGCTAGGTCTTTTGGGTGTTACTTAATGGTGGCATACGTTGTAACCAATATCATTGCGACAAAAATGTCGTTGGTTCATCTTTCTAGTAAATTGTATTGTTATAAATTAGATCGTTAGTTTTCTCGTTTGAATCGATTCACATTTTTATGTCGGATCCTTTTATAGCTGCCTAAACTGTATGTGTTTTTCTCATTGTTGAAGGCCGAGCGGTGACCTATAATTGCTCATATCCACGTCATTTGAACTCTGGTGGATAGTTGTCTCACATCTTTTATTTCTATATAGATATAGATATATAAATTCATCTACCCAACAGTCGGTTTTCAGCTTACCAAAAGATATAAAATCAATTATTTTATAATTATCCTAACAGTAAGAATTGAAATTTTCAGATATCTTTCACTGTTTTAAAGTTTAAAATTTATTTGAACTTAAGTTTTATCATTTGAAGGGTTTAAAATGAAATATTTTATCATTTGAATGAAAATGTTTTGTCATACTTACTTTCACCACTAGATAACCTTGTGAATTTCACATTGGATATAGACTAATGCGTGTCAATTATTCTAAATACTTTGTACTTAGCTAAATAGATCATGTGCTGAATTGGCCTAAATATATATGTAGTAAGACACAAAAACTTTACGTCCGTAAATGATGAGTATTTTTAAAAGGTCTCAACGGGCGCATTTTTTCTTTAATTTAGCAGCATGGATACTTTTTTTAAATTATATTTAGATAAGTTGATTATCAAAAGAATGTAGTTTTATGATACAAATAGAAAATGCATATACAAAAGTATTCATCATATTTCACCTTTGTTCGTTTGCCAACTGTACAGTGGCAAATATTTCAGGCATATTTAGAATCGGAACAAATTGAATAAAACATAAATTGGATAAAAATTAAAATATTGGATAAGATGTTGGAAATCTGTGTGAAATAAATTCAAGGGCAATTTGCCTTATCTAATATATGATGTAAAGCGGTAACGAATCTCGTATACACATCAACATATTTTGTGCAAGTTTAGACATAGATGTTTCATATAGATTTCATCATTTTTATTTGCAGACAACAATCAATTGCTGTTTAAAAGTCACGTTTTATGTACCCAGAATAAAACGTTTAATCAATGACCGCTTGATGTAACACGTGCTTTCTTTGTTTTACCATGTTTACATTGAAATGCAATTATAAGAATTGTATGTTCCAAGTTTTTAGGTGTATAGAGTTGTAACAGCGTAACTATAGTTGTATATTTTTGTATGAAGCGCTAAATTTCGTCAATCATACAAAATGTGCTGCGATTAACCCTTTTGTACTCCAACATAACTTGAAAAAAACCAGCGTTCAACAAATCACCGATGTATTTTTTTTTTAAGTTAGATATTAATACAGAAAAAATGCCGTTTTTTTCTTTTTAAAATCATAAAAATTTAATGAAAATGAACTGTTACTTGAATATAAAGCTCACTTATGTTAAGAAGACATTCCAAATGTTTTTACAAAAATCTCTTCGAAATGTCTGTCCAAAGGATAGATATTTCCAAGAAACCGAAGTTTTGAGCAAATGTCTAAAATTTGGACCCCATTTATCTCTTAAAATAGCACATAAATGTATATTTTTTATTACATATCTATCTATAAATATATGGAGTTTATTGTGAACCTGCATGGATTTGCATGAAATAATTGCCACTGGAAGTTAAGCAAAAAGGCAATTAATCCACCATGTATTTTTTCATGCAACACTTAATCTTCTTTCTACGAGTGCCTTAAAGATCCCAAATTAGACCGAATGGACATTATTATTGCAAAATTTGTTGTAATAGTTCTTTAACATACAAAGCTTGACATACACCTTTATGTGTCTCGTAGTTTACATGGTTAGCTTCCATGACGCTATAGCATCTGATTGTTTATGATTAAATATGTACATTGATGTTTAGTACTTTATTTCTATAACACTCATGCAAACATGTACAAAGCAATGGCTAATGAAACAAGACCAGTTATTCCTTTTTTTAGTTGTTTAACATTGTTCAAATTTGTCATGATTTTCTTGACTTATTTTAAGAAAAGTCGACCAAGAAGTGGATTTGACTTGACATTTATAACGTAATTTTGCACTAATAAGCCAATTAGCCGACGCTTCAAAAAACTAGAGAAGATGATAAATAGTGCTGCCCATGACGGATGCTACTGAACCATCACCAGCTTTGGGTTATGGAACATATATATATATATTTTTACTTTCCATTTATTGAAAGGGGAAGGTCATTGCTATTGGTACCATTGCTTCACCGTTTTCTCAATGCCCCTCAACTTCGTTCTTACTTTGCATTTTTATTTTTTTTATTAGAGCGTCACTGACGAGTCTTTTGTTTAAGAAACGCGCGCCTTGCGTACACAATTTTGTAACCACTTGGTCGATGCCACTGCTGGTAGAGGTTTCCTCCTCGCGGGTATCACCAATCCAGTAGTCAGCACTTCTGTGTTTACATGAAATGTCATTGGTATAAACCACTGACTGACATTTTTGTCTTACCATTGTGTGTTGTGATTAATTCCTTTTCAACAGAGTTGACATTACCTACGTATTTTTTTTAATACTGAACCAAAAAGGAAAATAATTTCAAATTTTTTTTAAGTATTGGTGTGTGCATTCAAGACCTGTCATTGGTTGGAAGTTAAACATCCAAATCAACGAACCGTATTAAACACTTCAGCCATTATCAACTTAAGAGCTAAAGTTTGATGATAAAATTCACCTTCCTGTCCACATTGAAAATACTACATTGTATCAGCTAAATAGTATATTAATTGTTTGTTTCCTTTTGCGATAGTTTTGTTTTCGGGACCCGTAAAACACCTGCCTAGTCAAATTGGTAAATTATTTTTTTTACGGAGAAGCGATTGAAAAGTAAAAACAATGATATTACAGCTATATTACTAATCTGTATATTTCTTATTTCTAATTGTACACATACAAAATAATATATAGATATAAGAAGATTTGGTATGAGTGCCAATGAGACAACTCTCCATCCAAGTCAAAATTTATAAAAGTAAACCATTATAGGTCAAAGTACGGTCTTCAACACGGAGCCGTGGCTCACACCGAACAGTAAGCTATAAAGGGCCCAAAAATTACTAGTGTAAAACCATTCAAACTGGAAAACCAACGGTCTAATCTATATAAAAATGTACAGATGATTTGGATTTCTAATAAAACATTAGATTATGTTTATTTTTGAATATTTGATTAGTTATACAATAGTGCACTTTGAAACCAGTTGTAATAGCTAGTATATAAACGCTTGTAAGAAATACACATGTAAGACATGGCATGTCAATAAAAAAACAACATTTCAACGACTTGTAAATTCAAATAGGTCAGGCCATTTTCCCTGAATTTAATTCACACAATGGCTTTTTTGAAGAATAAAAAACCCAGTCCTGAATACAGTTGACAAGGACATGTGAATAATTTGAGGTTCTAATATTTCTGAACTGGTATGAATTGTGAAAAAAATTAGTATGTCTCAGGCCGTGGGTTTTCTCTAAGTATAAAATAAGAAGATGGGTATGATTGACAACGAGAAAACTATTCATTAGAGTCTAAAAGGATTTAAGCAACTATAGGTAAACATACGACCTTTGACAATGAGCAAAACCCATATCGTATAGTCAGCAATTAAAGGCCCCCAAATTACAAAATGTGGAAAAATTCAAACGAAAACATCAACAGCCTGATTTATGACAAAACTATATCAAATGAAAAACAAATATGACAGACAGAAACCAACGACAAGTACTGAATTGCAGGCTTCTGACTTGGCACACGCACATATCATATATAATATAGCAGGGTTAAACATGTATGTGAGCAGTCACACTCCCCCTAACGTGGTACAGTGCTGTAACAGAATAACATAAAAACTGTGAAAATCAGTTTTGAATGGCTTGTCCTATTCGAAGCACAACAAACATCTAAAGACACAAAGAACCGATTAGGAGTACTTGCAGGTAATAAAGCTATTGATCAAAGTCTGAACTATAACTATTGAATACATCCTGTTTGCAGGTCTTTTGACTTGTTCTACATTTTTCATTCTAGGGCCCTATAAATATCTGAATATATAGGATATTGGTTTTGCTTCTTGTTAAAGGCCATATGTTGACCTGTATTTGTTCATCTTTGTCTTTTGGTCTTTATGGGAAGTTTTGTCATTAGTAGTCATACCACATCTCTTTAGTTTAATACTACATTTTTATACATGTATACTTTTTGTTTATAACTAAACTTCGAGTTACCTACCCTTTGAAGTAATAACGATTTTATTTACGTACAACATGTACTTGAAGACACAAGGTTCAAACTCCCTCAGACTGGGTTGACCTGAGATAAATTTGGCTTTTCTGGTAAGTAGATATAGGAAGATGTGGTATGAGTGCCAATGAGACAACTCTCCATCCAAGTAACAATTTATAAAAGTAAACCATTATAGGTCAAAGTACGGTCTTCATCACGGAGCATTGACTCGCACCGAACAGTAAGCTATAAAGGGCCCCACAAATTACTAGTGTAAAACTATTCAAACGGGAAAACCAACGGTCTAATCTATATAAAAACGAGAAACGAGAAACACGTATGAACTACATAAACAGACGACAAGTACTGAACATCAGATTCTTTTTTCTGTTATATAGGTCATAACGTTACAGCTTATCAATTAAAACACATACATGACTTTCAAATGTGTAGGTATGAGCGTTCCTACATGATGAGGTAAATCCAGTAAAGCTCTTCTGATGCATGTAATGTATAAAGTGCTTATTTCATTTACCAGCATGGGGGTCAACGATGAACTAATCAATATGCATTATCACAATTTAGACATCCCCAGTCGTTGACTGTCAATTCATAATAAGAATTTCAAAACAATTTCTAAAGATGACAAAAATGATGTTATTATGTAGATACTTCCTCTTCCTATTATAAATGTACCCCATTTCTTGACGTTTGCACAGGGAGATAACAGCTTTCTCAGGGTTGACATCATCAAGTGATAGGCTAGTATGTAGTGAGTTTACCTGTTCAATCTTGTAAAACTATGTTAGTATGTTAGACTTTATCGCTTTAAAAATGATAAGAACATACAGCAATGAAATAGCATTGCCTTGTCGAAACACATCATGATGATAAGATTCCGTCATTTTGAAAGTTTAGGCAACCATTGTTAACGAATTTAATCTTTAGGGACAATCAATGATTCACGTTATTAAATCTAATATAAGAATTTTGGATTGGCTGAGAGCTAGTGTATTTGCCATGCATTTTCTTTAATCAGATAAATGTAGCTCTTATTTCGTCACTGCCGTGGTATATGCATAATGCCATCTCTTTTCACCCTAAATGTCATGATATTAGCTAAAAAGTATGCCTTTGTTTCTTTATCATACTACATGTTACAAATTGCATTACAAAAAATGTGAATCAGGTTCTGCTTACTCTTTTAGAGCACATGAGATCTCTACCGTTTTGGGTTTTGTTTCTTTCTATGTAGTGTTATGTAGACTGTCGTTTGTCTTGTCTTCGTGTTCCATTTTTGCATTAGTAAAAAAGTTTTCTATTAGATTTATGGATTTATGGGGAATTGAAATTACTGTATCGCCTACAAAGAAGCGGGCAGATGGATAAAGTATTCCCCCTCTCAACACTTTTAGCCAACACTTTAAAAAAATAAAGTAAAGCAAATTTCCAATGCTATACCGGATTTGTTTTCTCTCAATCGATTTATGACTTTTGAACACCGGTATACTACTGTTGCCTTTATTTATTACGTTTGAAGATGATGCATTGTAACAAGTTTTTGATAAAATGAAAAACAACTATACTGTCATAGTTTTCCCTCTTAACTGAAAAGTGAATTCAGAGGCTAATGGTGTTTTCTACTATATTCATGTTTGCGCAATGAATCTGCAAAGAATCTTGGATAAGTTAAGTACAAAGGGTAAAAAGGCAGACGAACCATGATTCTATGTTACATTCCGACGAAATACCAATATGGCTACACATATATTACACACAATGCAAGTCCATAACTCAAATCCGTTTAACTATATCTTACGAATTTTTATATAAATTTAATTTCAAAACGAAACATTTCTATGCCAAATAATATTTTATTAAAAAGTAGATATAACGGATTAAAAAATATAAACAACAAGAAGAACTAAAATGATAAATGCAACAATATAATATAAATGAAAATAAATAAAGTTCAATCGAGATCACTTCCTTTAAGAATTTCAGACAACAATTATTCATCGTAGGACAGCTGTACATCCCACGCGTATATCACTATTTCGCCATTGAAATTTTCCATTTAAGGCAAGTTGTTTAACATGAATTTCGGCTGATATAGGATGACAGGATAAGCCGTGGGTTGGCAAAATTCTAGGCGTATCACTATCACAGATTGCCTCTGGTATGCCTCTTGGGCGTCTGTATTCATTGAAGTTTATTCTGTAATGCCACGGACAAATTGAATTCCTGGCTATATTATTGAAACAGCTAATATTGTCACAATCAGATGAGCGTCTTGTTCTCAATAGATTTAGCAGAACACTGTTTTCCTGGCTGTTCTGTCCATATACTGACAACATGTGAGCAAATATCACTGTCATTAACACCCATAAGTTTGAGTTGATATCCTAAAAGCAAAAAAAAAAAGATTAAATCAACTGTAAACATGTCAAAATATTTAAATTTAATATTTGGCTTGAAATTTAAGCATTGTTTGCCTATATATCGTATGAACGTATTGAGTATGATAACAACGATGTTAAGACACGATTTTTATTTTAATTTGCCTAAGAATAACCTTGCAATTATAAACCGAATGCATGGACTTTTGATTAGAGTTTGACGATTTTAATCTTCAGGCGTCTCTATCAGCAGTTTATTATGTATTCAATAAAAATTTCAGTAGTTTAACTACTTCTTCCTCTTGATAATAATGGTAATGATAATAATAATAGTAATTGTAATAATTACCGGAATGATAATGATTTTAAAAAAAATCCACCATTTATGGATGAACATATTATTGCTTGTCAAAAATAAACATTATTGAAACTCCTGTTTTCAATGAAGTTCTGCATATGTCTTTACTACTGTTTTCATAAGTCATTGAACTTTCATTCATCACTGATAGTTTATGACACCAGAAGGGTGTTTAAATTTCGTCTGCATAAGACTCACCAGTGCCACTCGCATCAAAACTGTAGAAAGTCCAAAGTCAATTACGAAGTAGAAGAACATTGAAATGAAACGTTCTGACTAAGGCAGTCTATGCATGGAGGGAGAAAATGATTCGTGTTTTGAATTATTTAAACGCTTTATGAACAGTAAATATGCATGACAAATATTTATTACCAAAATGCGTCTAAGAATTTAACTCTGCACTGTTGGGAATAAAGGATATGGAATAAACGGAAGATTATTTCCGAAACCAAATGCATATATTTAATCAACCATTACTAAATCCAGTCGCACTTTAATATGTTGTTATTGTATATTGATAGCACCAAAAAAATAAATGAACAAAAAAGAAGATACAAAATAGTGTTTTTGAAAAAGACGCACTGTTAGGAGACTTTATTGATTCATCTGTTTTAGCGAATATAACATCGACTTAAATGGGTTTTCTTACCATTGTATATATGTATGTTCGAGATCACTTCTACCCTTTGGACAAAAAGGACACAACATTTATATTGAAATGCCATCCTTAATCATTAATGCTAAAGAAAAAGGGGAAACAGTTTCAATAAAAATTAAATATAAGTGTTGGCACTCAAGGCCTGTCATTGGTTGGGTGTTCAAATTCAAAAAGCAACGAACCGAATTTAACACTTCAACCATTATCAACGTGAGAGCTAAAGCTTGATGATAAAAGTCACCTTCCTATCTATATAGCTAGTATTTGAAATATGATATATAATAAATATTTATTTCCTTTTCCGATAGTTTCGTTTTCGGGAGCTATGAATTCACCTTAATATCCATTCCGGATGAGATTGTGATTTTCAAATTAATTGTGCCTCAATATCCACCTGTTTTGTATTCTGAAAAGAATTCTCGTATCAGTCAAACCAAACAACAAATTCAAGAAAAAAGGGAACATAGGTGTCAGCTCGGCTTCATGCAAAATGACATGTACGTTCGCTCTGTGCATTAGAGATAAATTATTGGTTCAAAACCTTTCATTGGCGAACATGTCATGCTAATTGATGGATTGTTGCTTTCTTGGCATGATATTTCTGAATGAAAAAAAAAAAAAAATAGAATAAAAATTCAAAACCTTGGGCAATAAGGATGGCGGGAAATTTAGACTGCCACGGGAAAAGGTGTTAGTTGGAGCAGTTTGTAGCATATTCTTGCAATATGCTAATTAGGAAATTTTCAAACTATTAATGTTATTGTTATGACTCATTTAAATATAAAGTGTTTGATAGTCTCCCCAAAACGAGACATCGTATTCAACGATCCCATTCTGACAAGACGAGGCTGCGCATTTAAACATTCCGCACAGCCAATTCGACGCCCCTTTTCAGTATAGATTTCTTACTACCAGACGGGAGAAGTAAAGGTAAATGTATATACATAACAATACCACATAATTCTTGAGTTTGTCGATTTGAAGGAAAATGAACTTTGAATTGATATGAACATACAAGTGGGGAACCGGCTCATAAGCGGACATTGCATGCCTATTTGTTAGTTTCTTGCTTTGCATGAATTTTCTGAACGAAAACAAATAATTTTAATATATAACTTCAAAAAGTAGGCCGATAAGCCCTGGAAAAGGGAATGTCGTATACAGATTGTATCATAGCCTCGAAATAATAGCACAAAACATTTTCAAAACATTTTTATAAGGTTGTATAAATTCTTCTCAAAACGTTGTCGAAAAAATATGTTTGTGATGTTATGTGAATATTGTATTCTGTATTTTTAAAACATTTATTTAAAACATTTTTGAAATTTTTTTGCAATACTAGTATGATTTAAAAATATTCATGAAAATGTTTTCAAGAATTTTTAAAGATATGTTGTTTGAATCTTTTATAAATGTTTAGAAGATATGTAGGTCCTACCTCTGAAAAACATATGGGTAAAACATTCTTAACAATGTTGTTCCTATTTTTTTTAAATTGTTCTCAACACATTTCATGAAATGTTTTAATAACATGCCTTTTTGATATTTTAATCACATTTCTTTATATTATTTGATGAAAACATTTTAAAACGTCACGCATTTAATATTGAGAAAATATGTTTACAAATCATTTCGTTTCTTATATTTTTAAATAATATTATGAAAACGTTACGCAAAAACATTTGATAGAAAATTTTTAAACAATATTTAGCAAACATTCATTTAGATTATGGAATAAAATCTTTATTTTATCAAATGACAGAAAGCTTAGAGGTGATTGAAGCGGAACTTTATAGATATAGCTAATTATATAGTTTACGTATCGCTATTATCCGGATTTTCTGTTCCAGTGCCGATAACGAACGTTTACACATTTTAAATTTAACAGTTCGATCCCGATGCCTAACGAACATGACCAGAAGCAAATGTAGAACTAGTAACCGGAAATTTTATTTACCGCCTTGATGTAAACAAAGACAAAGAAACGTACAAACTAAAGAATAACCTCAACATGTGTTAACAATGGTAAGATTTGACACTAGTTCACATTTTTAAAACATTGTAATGCTTCTGAAAATATCTTAGTTAATTTGATTAATATATTTCAAGAATTAACACGAGTGTAAGCAAATACAATGCAAAAGGGGTGGGGGTAATGAATTAGTCAGTGCCTATATGTTATGATGATGTTTATGTCCAGTATTAAAATTTATACAGAAGGAGTTAAACTTAAAGGTTATTTACATGATTTTAAACTTTATGAATGAATGCAATTACTTGTAACCAGGACTTCTGTGTTAGCCATTTAACATGCTGGTCTATTAAAGCAGTACTTCCCTAGCTCAACCACTGGCTACGTATCTGATAGTCAGGGAATTCCATCACACAATGATTATTATAAAATATATGCATAAGCATAGAGACATCTGAACAATACTAAGCTTTTGCTATGCGATAACTTGAGAGTCGTTGCCTCTATAATATATTGTTTATGTTACTCGTACATTTGTATTTAGTCTAGTATTATGAAATAGTGAAATATTGCAGGCATTTTTAACTGGTAGATATTTGCATTCACGAAAGAATATAAATTTTAATCGCTAGCAAAGTTATAAATTAAGCCATTAGTTTTCTTGTTTGGATTGTCTTTCATTTTGAATGTTATGGCCTTTGTAGCTGACTAATACAATATGAGTTTCTCTTACCTGTATTTTATTAATTTATTTTTTATAACTGTTAAAGGATCAATTAGAGCCAACATTAAGGATAGACTCACTATTTATTTTAGGGCCATACATTTTAACGTGATTTTGATATTTTTACGATATTTTTACAACAATATTTTTACACAAAATATTTTAAAACAGCAACACAGAATGTGACTTTGTGTGTAAGTATGATTATGAAAATATGAGTGATGAATGAACCATGTACATCTGAGTCCTCCATGAAGTTAAAGTTTTTCGTAAAGAAATTCTGGCAGTGCTTGACTCCAGAGGCGACAAAAGATGAGGTTAACTGGGTTGATAATATTTATGCATATATTGACAGACGAAAAGCCAATTATTATTGTTTCTTATACCAGTAGAGTTTCTTGCAAAATAATCATTTTTAATACGAAGAAACATTTGCATTATCAAAACAACAGAGATGGACGAGTGCTATATTTAGAACACAGAACATCTAAAAATTGTGGAAAAAAAAAAGAAACACAAAAAAAAATCACTGTTTTTAACCTAGCATTATTTTAACGTGTATTTTAATGGTACAACCGTAAAGCCGTCGTATAATTCTTCAATCGACCCGATTTACTCTTTGAAGAAAATTAGTAATAAGCGATATACTTTATTAAACATATGCATTTTGTCATAATTTCAATTCCGGATATTTGTCACACATGAACCAACACTATACTGGTTTCGAGCTATAAACCCATCGTTGTAGGGTGCGTTTGGTTTTCAGGTGTGTTCGATCAGTTTGATATTCAAGTAAAAGGATAATAACACAAGTTCATTGAAACTGGCTCGCGTACGATGCCAAGAAAATGTGCTCTGAAGTTGGAGTTGAAGAATACATTACCTGCAATTTGTTTTTGCTGAAATTTTGAGAACAGCAACATAATCTAGAAAAGAAAGTCTGCTAAATTCTGCTGCAGTGAGACGTGATGATTTATTTATTAATTCCAATGATCTATGTAATGATACGTAAACTGATTCAACTATATTTAGGTATCACAGGTCTTGTTTTAAAAGCTACACAGGTAAACAGAATTTGAAATCAGCAGCACGGCTGAAAAGGAAGTACCAAATAAGAAGCATGATTTATCCAATTCTTTCTTGGTTAAAAGTAACGTGACCCGGCCTCTCAATACATTAAAGTGTATAATTTGCAAGAAAATGTCTCAAAGAAAGTGAAAACATTACATACCATGCTTGAAGATTAGCAAATCTAAGTGACGGTGCTGTTAGAGCAGGCGACGCTGATATGATATACAGAATAAAGCATGAGAATTTGCTCAATAACGCAGTTTATCCTGCTGCATGTTTGACTACATGCTTGGCATAAAGATCAAATTACACAAAGAGTAGATAAAATTATAGACAAAGACCTTATTCGTGACAAAAAGACTCTTGTTTTTCTTACCAACTAACATTAGTTAACCCTACTGCATCTATACTCAATGCTAAACTTACCTTACTCACCGAAATTCTGCCGATCATTCATGCCTTGAGTGGTTTTTATTCCACTGCAAGTTTTTGTTGAATCGGTGAAAAGTCGGTATGCAACCTCCTTTGGACGAAAGCAAGACACAACAGTAATCTTGTAGCATTCCCACACGGTGATGTTGATAGTGCTATAGATAATGCTAGGGTGTTTGTTACTGCTTTATACGACTTAAAATACAAGTTCAATAAATCGCACATCGATTTAAATTTGCTAATTTGCTGACAACAGTTGGCTGTATATATATAAAGATAAAGTGTAATAAAACTTCTGCCATGTGAGTTAGTGTTTAAGCAACACGCAAAGTTTGGGTGTAGGCAAATGTTAACAACCCAAATAATGGCACGCCATGTGAGTTTGGTAGGAAAATTTTGCAAAATAACAGATAAGAGCCAGTTTTCTTTGAAGGACAAATGACATCAAACTCTCTACAAGACCTTGTTTGTTCCTGTAAGGGAGAAAGCATATGCAGGAAGCATGCGTTAACAAGGAGCAGCGATTCATTTGATAACAATATTACGAGAAAAAATACTCATAAGTCATTAACATTTCAGTATAACTTACGATCAATTTAGTCGTAAGATTTCTTAGTAACTGAGTCGTAGGTGGCCTGATGCAAGGCGAAAGTTTTGTCCTCATTCAACATACCCTCATGTTTCAGTGGCAGTTCAAATTTCCCCGACCTTCATCCCGGACGTCCTCTGTTACAGGACCTACCTATTGTATTTATAACTAATGTGTTCTCCTCCTGAACATGCATGAAATATTTGCCACTGAACGTTAAGCAACCAACAATCAATCAATCAATCTTTCTTGCACGAATTTGTATTTTGTCAAAATTTGGGTGATTGTAACAATGTCCAGACCGTACCAGCAGACATTCATTACAGTACCGTCGAATGAAAGTTAATCGTAGTTGTCACTTCAATAACTCATGCTTCTTGTATCATCTGAAATATTATTGTGCATTAAGACTAACAGTGGGGATTGTTTTCAAGAAAACTCAGTGACATGCCGAATCCTGGAAAACTGAGACGAAATATAACCTGCAAACCTATTACTAGTATTCTCAAATGTATATATATCTTGTCCAAAAATGCTATTTATCGAGGTCGAAAATCAAGGTCATTCTGTTGTAGTTATTTATTAGGTCTTAAAAAATCAATTAAACGTGTTACCTTCGAAATAGTTAGATAATACGTTATTCTGACGTCATGTGGAAATATGAAACAAATTTAACTCGGAACTTTAATAAATAGCATAAATCGGAGCATTAATAAATAATACTACTTGCATAATTTATTGAATGGATTATTGATTTTGAAAAAATCTGCAGTTTGTTTCTCTAGATGATAAAAGGATTTTTTTGGTTATGACCTTCGACCTTTATTTAAGGCATGATGGCACCAGCTTTCATATTTACGACACATATTTTCAAAAAGTACACGATTTAAGCTTCCCAATGAGCTATTATAATGCCGTGAGGTATGTAGGTAATCAAAATTTCTAAATTGTCCTACTATGCATTCAAGATATTAACACATATTTCTAGAACACAGTCTAGAATCAAACACTATTTGTTACAAAAGGGCGCTCAAGAAGTGTTCAGATTCTTAAGACTTTTATTTCCCGTGTAGTTTTGTCATTGTTAATAAGGCAAGTTTAAAGGTTGCACTTTGCAAATACAGCTGTTTCACAAGCCACGCCTCTTTTGGGGAGATATTTAATATTCATAGATATTTAATTTTGTTTACATACTGGTTTTCAGATATGATCTCTATGTTTCATCTCATAGAGAAATAACTTGGGAATGTTACCAGTATAAAACAGATGGTAGCGGCAATAATTGAATTCTGACGGACACCCAAAGTGGAGGTAGGGATAGTACAGAATTTTAGTATAAGTTTAAACTCTTAGAAGTTCGGGGCATATAAATGTTGAAAATATGCCGCACAGCCCTATGTTTTGACCTTTGAATAATTAAGTAGTGCATATCAACTTTCCGTTCTAGGATATAATTTTTTACGAAACTTCATAGTAAAAGTGGCACAGCTTTAGCCGCAAAGGGAGTTCCTATGGGATATTGCATTGTCTATTTTTACAGAAGTGCAACCTTTAATGTTGATAATATAACTTCGAGTTCCCTACTCTCTGAACTAATGACTGTTTTATATAGGTACTATAAGAAATAAGGTTCCAACTCTCTCAGGCAAAGTTGACCTAAGACAAATTTGACTTTTCTGTTTAGATTCTTTTTGGTCATATAGCTTCTAACGTTATAACGTATTTACGCATCCCTGGCTTTCAATTATTTAGGTTTGAGCGTTACAGTCTGATAAGGTAAATCCAGTAAAGCGCTTCGGACACGTGCACACGCAATTTATAAAGTTTTTATTTCATTTACCACCATTGGGATCAACGATGCACTGAACACCATGCATTTTAAAAATTAAGACATGTCGTTGACTGTCAATTCATAATGAGCGTTTCAAAACTATTTGTGAAGATAACAAAAATCAGATATACAAGTTATATGTAAATGCTTCCTCTTTCTGTTATAGATGTACCCCATTTCTTGACGTTTGCACAAGGAGATAACAGCTTTCTCAGGGTTGACATCTTCAAGTGGTAGGCTAGTTTGTAGTGAATTTACCTGTTCAATCTTGTAAAAATATGTTAGTATGTTGGATATTTATAACTTTGAAAATGATAAGAACATACTGCAATGGAATAGCATTGCCTTATAGAAACACATAATGATGATTAGATTTCGTCATTTTGAAATTTTAGACAAACATTTTTAACGAATTTAATATTTGGGTAGAATTCAATGTTTTGCGTTATTAAATCTAATATAAGTATTTTGGATTGCTTAAAAGCTATTGTATTTGCCATGTATTTTCTTTATTCAAATAAATTTTGTCTCTGCCGTGGTTAAAGCACAGGGCTATCTCTTTTCACCCTATATGTCGTTGCATTAGCCAGAGCGTATGCCTTTATTTCTTTCAACCATATTGTTCACCATCCGTTCATACTCTCTAATAGTCTAGTAGTCAATTCACCCATACATACACTACAAGTTACAAATTGATTTACAAAAAATATGAATCAGGTTCTGCTTACCCTTCCAGAGCACATTTCTTTTCGTCATGTTTCGTTTTTGCTATAGTGTTGTCGGTTTCTGTTCGATGTATGAACTTATGGAGGAATTGCAATTGCTATATCGCCCTCAAAGAAGCTGACAGATGGATTTATTTACCTCTCCACACTTTTAGCCAAAACTTTTAAAATATAGTAAAGGAAATATCCATTGCTATACATTTAATGTTTTAAGATGATGCTTTGTATATGTTTTTAATAAAACAAAAAAGAAAATAATGAAATTTCATAGTTTTCCTTTTAACTGAAAAGTGAGTTTCGAGGCTAAGGGTGTTTTCTACTATATTCATGATATGCACGTACGAGTTGGTTGCCCAAGGAATCTGCGAAGAATCTTGAATACATTAAGTACAAAGGGTAAAAGAGGCAGACGGACCTATGTTACATTCCAACGGAAACAAATATGGCTACACAAATATTACACACAATGCAAGTCCATAACTCAAATCCGTTTGACTATATCTCACGTAATTTTTATATACATTTAATTTCAAAACGAAAAATAACTATGCCAAATAATATTTTATTAAACAGTATAAATATAACGGACTACAAATATTAACATTAAGAATTCACTCCTAAAATGATAAATGCAACAATATAATATAAATGAAAATAAATAAAGTTCAATCGAGATCACTTCCTTTAAGAATTCCATACGCCAATTATTTATTGTAGGACGGCCGTACATCCCACGCGTATATCAGCATTTCGCCATTGAAATTGTCCATTTAACGCAAGTTGTTTAACATTGATTTCGGATGATATTGGAAGACAGGATAATCCGTGGGTTGGCAAAATTCTAGGCGAGTCACTATCACAGATTGCCTCTGGTATGCTCCTAGGGCGTCTGTATTCATTGAAGTTTATTCTGTAATGCCACGGACAAATTGAATTCCTGGCTATATTATTGAAACAGTTACTATCGTCACAATCAGATGAGCGTCTTGTTCTCAATAGATTTAGCAGAACATTGTTTTCCTTGCTATTTTGTCCATATACTGACAACATGTGAGCAAACATCACTGTCATTAACACCCATAAGCTTGAATTGATATCCTAAAATCAATAAAAAGATTCAATCAACTGTTAACATGTCAAAATATTAAAATTTAATATTTGGCTTGAAATTTAAGTGCCAAACTGCCTAAATCAGGCAGTGGTGAAAACATGACAAACAAAAACCCACTGAAGTTGACATTAATGTATGTTCAAATTGTACAATGGTGCACGAATATGATGTTCTTTTACTTTTCCTAATCTGGTAATTGAAGATATAATTTGGTTGGAATGCACTAGAAATTAACAGTTAAGGGGAGCTAACTCCGTAATTTGCTATCGTTCTAACCAAAAGTTATCTAGAGATTTCTCGAATTACCAGACACGCAGAAACAAAAGACCTACCATTTCTAACTTAGGATGATGGTAACTTCAAAATAGAATGATTAGGTCGGTGGTTTTTTTCGGCCATGTTTTGAAACTTTTCTAAATTGCCTGATTCTTACAAAGTCTGGCACTTAAGCATTTTTGTCTATATATCGTATGAGCTTATTGAGTATGATATTAGATATATGATGACACGATTGTTATTTTAATTTGCGTCAGATTAACCTTGTGATTATAAACCGAATGCATGGACTTTTGTTTAGAGTTTGACGATTTTAAATCTTCCAGAGTCTCCTTCGGCGGTTTATTATTTATTCAAACAAATGTTGAGCCTTACCCTCCTTCTTTCTCTTAATAATAATGATAATGGTAAGAATAATTGAAATTGTAATTGTAATAATTACCAGAATGATAACGATTTAAATAAAATAAAAACCTCCACAATTTAGGGATGAACATGATATTGATCGCCAAAAATAAACATTATTAGAACTTCTCTTTTCAACGAAGTTCTGCATAACTTTTATGTCTTTACTACTGTTTTCATAAGTCTTTGAACTTTTATTCATCAAAGATACTTGACTTATAGTTTATAACACCAGAAGGGTGTATAATATTCGTCTGCATAAGTCTCGCCAGTGCCACTCGCATCAAAACTGTTGAAATTCAAAGTCAATTAGAAGTAGAAGAACATTGAAATGAAACATTCTGACTAAGGCAGTCTATGCATGGAGGGAGAAAATGATTCGTGTTTTGAGTAATTTAAACACTTTATGAACAGCTAATATGCATGACAAATATTTATTACAATAATGTGTCTTAATGTTTAACTCTGCACTATTGGGGAAAACGGATAAGGAATAAGCGGAAGATTATTTTTGAAACCAAATGCATATATACTTAATCAAACATTACTAAATCCAGTCGATATTTGTTGTTATTGTATATTGATAGCACGAAAAATATGAAAAAAAAGAAAATACAAAACAGTGTTTTTGAAAAAGCTGCATTGCTAGAAAGACTTCATTGATTCATCATTTTGTTTTAGCGAATATAACATCGACTTAAACGGGTTTCTTACCATTGTATATATTGTATGTTCGAGATCACTAATACCATTTGGACAGAGAGGACACAATATTTATATTGAAATGCCATCCTTAATTATTAATGCCAAAGAAAAAGGGGAAACAGTTTCAATAAGAATTAGATGCAATCGAGTACAATCAAGGCCTGCCATTGGTTGGGTGTTCGAATTCTATAAGCAACGGACCGTATTTAACACTTCAATCATTATCAATTGGAGAGCTAAAGCTTGGTGATAAAAGTCACCTTTCTATCTATATTGATAATTTTACATTGTAGAAGCTGAAATATGATATATATAAAATATTTATTTCCTTTTCCGATAGTTTCGTTTTCGAGAGCCCTGAATTTACCTAAATATCCATTCCGGATGAGATTGTGATTTAAAACAATTATTGACCCTAAATATCTACATGTTATGCTTTATCTGAATGAAGGGGATTATTGGATCAGTCAAACCAAACATCGAATTCAAGAAAAAAGGGAACATACATGTCAGCTAGGCTTAATGCAAAATGGCATGTACGCTCGCTCTGTTCATTAGATATTAACTATTGGTTCAAAACCTTTAATTGGCAAACATGACATACTTCTTGATGGATTGTTGCTTTTATGCACGATTTTTCTAAACGAAAACACATATTTTTAAAGTAAAACTTCAAAGGTAATTCGATAATCCACTGGCAAAAGTGAATGTCGGATGCAGACTGTATCATAGTCTCGATATAAGCCAACTACGGCTTCCTCAAATTATAAAGGTAGAGAGCGTAGTACTCTCAAAAACGAGGCATCCATCCAATTCTGACAAGAGTGATTGTGTATTTATACATATCCTATAGCCAATGAGACTTATTTTGCTCGGGTTTTAATACTAGACGAGAGAAGTTCTGGTATATTGCATTCAAATACGTATAAATAGGATTTAATATGCTCTTGATATCTTGATATTCAATTTTTTAGATGTGAAGAAATAATTTTAACCAAAAAAGGCTGGGTACATTTAAAAGATCACAGATTGTAAAATTTTAGACCATCCGTGCATCCGTCTATCCGTCCATGACAGGTAGAGTTTAATTTTCGTGGTTTTTTTTTTATTTTACCAGATTTTTCCAGATTTATGGTAGTTGCATTTTATTTGATTGTTGGAAAAATTAAAAATTTGTGGTGTCCGGATTATAAATGCAGTACCCATTTTTCAAATTGATTGAAATATTAATGTAATATGCTATGCTGAATCCCGCCTCCGGGTGCGGGATTTTCCCGCTGTGTTGAAGACCCATTGGTGGCCTTGGGCTGTTTTCTGCTCTTTGGTCGTGTTGTTGTCTCTTTGACACATACCTCGTTTCCATTCTCAATTTTATACCACTAAAGACAGGTTAAGTTCAAATGTCGTTTTTCGGTTCTAGAGTGAAGGTACTTGATTGTTAAAAGAAAGAAAAATGTTGTTGTTTCCGGATAATTATGTTGAACCCTTTTATAAAATTGATTGAAATGTTAATGGAATGATTTGGGACCTCTAAGCAAAATCATGATCTCTCAGTTGTTGCGGGCGGTGATAAATGTGATCACTAGTCAATCTCTCTAGTTTTGTATGTCACGATGATGACAACTTATCCGATTTTTTTCCTTTTACAGATATGACCAAATTATATGTTTTTTTATGCACGGACAATGTTCTGTGATAATTTTCTTATATGAAAATAATATGTGGTGTGATTGTCAATGAGACAACTCTCCGCCAAATACCAAATGACATAGAAGTTAACAACTATAGGTCACCGTACGGCCTTCAACAATGAGCAAAACCCATACGGCATAGTCAGCTATAAAAGGCCCCTGAAATGACAAATGTAAAACAATTCAAACCAGACAATTAACGGCCTGATTTATGCACAAAATAATGAACGAAAAACAAATATGCTGTACAGCAACAAACGACGACCACTGAATTACAGGCTCCTGACAACTTGGAACAGGCACAACAGGATTTGGCGGGGTTAAACATGTTTGCGGGCGCCCAACCCTTCCCTAACCTGGGATAGTGGTTTAACAGCACATCATATGAACAAACTATAAAAATCAGGTGAAAAGGGCTTAACTCATCAGATTGATACAAAGCAGAAAAAACAAGTAACAAAAACACAGACCAGAGGTGTCAGGGTGTATATACATCACCACAACAAAAAAGACACTAAGTACAGATCTGAGAGTACTCGCAGTGACTGACAGTTAGTTCAAAGCCAATAACAACAGATAAAAAATCATGTATCTAAGACTAAAGTATCAATCAGTACACATCAAACTTCCAATGGATTTAGTGTAAAGACGTCATTAACAGTCAGAGAAAAGCATGACCTTGTGCTTATGTCTTCTTAATGTTTTTGATTCTTTTATATTCTTCAGCAAACGTTGCTTCATTGGAATGAATCAATGATTATTGACTTTTGGTATTAAAACTCATTAAGATTCCTAAAAAAATATGTAACTGGCAAATTAACAGTTTCGTACCATAACGGACTTCGTAATCACTAGACAAGGATACGACAAATTTTTCTTCGACTTCGGATTCCCTCGACGAACGTCGGAAACAGCATAATATACAATGTTGGGTTACAAAATGAATAAATAAAAGGATATATTGGATATACGTCAATGAAAGAGCAACTGGTTATTTAATTTGCACATATTTCAGTGTCATCATCTTCTTTTATATTAACTATTTTCATTAAGATACAGATTAATTAAACACAATGTTTGCTTTTAACTTTCTTAGCTTTTTGAGAAGATGATTTTATTGTAAACTCTGTCTGTGATATACCCAACTGCAATCATTACCGGCTGTCAGCTTATCAGTAAATTTATATCGGACTCCAAAGCAAAAGTATGTGTTAATGTTCGATAGAAAGCATCATCCAGGTACTACGGTATAATTATCATTGAACCTAAAATGCAGATAGTGCATTGTGTTTATATACATAGCGCAATGCAACACAGATTAGATATACGAAAGCAGTATACATAGAGCAATGCAACACAGATTAATTATACGAAAGCAGTATACATAGAGTAATGCAACACTAATTAGTTACACGAAAGCAGCATACATAGAGCAATGCAACACAGATTAGTTACACGAAAGCAGCATACATAGAGCAATGCAACACAGATTAGTTACACGAAAGCAGCATACATAGAGCAATGAAACACAGATTAGTTACACGAAAGCAGTATACATAGAGCAATGCAACACTGATTAGTTACACGAAAGCAGCATACATAGCGCAATGCAACACAGATTAGTTATACGAAAGCAGTTTTATCTACTACATGCTATACTTTCATCTAACAAAGTCCAACAACAAATGCAAGTAACATTCAAAAACGTTTATTTCTTTTGAATTTCATTTATTTCAAGTATAAAAAAAATATTTTCCTAATTTCTAGTGAAAACATTTGCGCATATTTAGGACAATATGACACACATGGGTCACTGGATTTTACGTTTCAATTCCAACTTAGGTATCGCAAATAGAGAAAAGGATGCCAGTATTGATATGTAACTGGCGGAAGGTATTGATAAAAACACTAGTACTTTTTTATCAATAATAGAAAACACAAGGGGTATGGGGTATCCATCCATGACACAAAATCAGTACATGCACAGCAAAAAAAAAAAATAAATAAATAAATAAAAATAAAAACACACAAAAAGCAAAGGAACAGCGCTTTTATTGTGCTGTTCTTCATCTTGCTTTAATTATCTGCTCCCTATTTAACTTGTTCATGTCAAAATCTGATTATATTTCAGCGATCAGTGTAAATGCAAAAATTCGACTATATGTTGGTTTGTGAAAAATAAAGCACGATTTCACGATTGCATGCTGTACGCTAAAACCACGAAACCGACGAGTTAAGACTTATTGATCCCATTCCGATAATGTGTTACGTTTGTGATTACTGAATTTATGAAGATTTCGTTCCAGATTATGAAATTTTTAAATTCGGTTCAAAATCAATAAAATTGTTTTTATGATCTTATACGTCTTGCGTTTTTGGACATTCTAAAATCAGACTGGTTTAAAAATCAGGATGTCTTATTACTTAAACTAATAATTTCAACAGTAAAAGCAGTATAAATGTTGATAATTTATTTAAATAAAGGCAAAGATTTTGATGTCAGTGAATGCACTGGAAAAAGTTACTAGACTGGAAGTGTCAACATCAAGTGCATGATATGATTCCAAGATAAGCTGATTTAAGTTAATGAATATGAAACAATAATAACGCATGCAAAAGAAAGTATTTGAATGAAACAATGATTAATTACCATCAATTTTACATCATCGTATTAACCTAAAGAAAAGCAACAACTATAAAACAGATTCATTTGTCTGCTCTTTGGTCGGGTTGTTGTCTCTTTGACACATTCCCCATTTCCATTCTCAATTTCATCTTTCCTTAAAATTTCAATTAAATTCAGGTGCGGATATGTAGTCTTTTTCGTCTTTTTTGTGAAAACTTTATTAAGCTAGGTTCAATAGTTTTGCGTGAATTTAATTCTTAGAATGATAGGCTCTGTAGTTCTTTGACTTAATATCTGATCGGATTGAATTCATTCCGGTGCTTAGAAAATAGCCCATGTCATGTTCAAGTAGTTTGTATATTTTAATGTTGACGTGAACATAGTTCTAATTATGATAATACAACGGGTATTGCGACTCAGCCGAACATGAAACTCTCTGGAATTGTTGTTTTGATGCATCCGTTTAATTTTGAAAGTTATTGTAATAATTTGAATAAAATTGGACGCTTTAATGATATTTCAAATACATAGAATGTGGAATTCATGGATGGATTGGTGTTTAATGTCCAGTGGAAAATAGTATATACTTTTCAAGACGAAAATGTGCTGATATGAAACCTGCTTTGTAGGAGACACTGAATGTGCTTGTTCACAATGTTACAAACTGCATGAATCATTTCACACTACCCGACGCGTCAAGTCGACTAGTAGTTGCTGTTACTTCGAAATGATGCATGCTAAGCGGAGAACCAACACATGTTTCGTTTGACCTGACCGGGGAACGAACCCTCCGACACTCGTGTTGAGCACGCTGCGCAATAAAACAACCGTGGCGGTTGAATTGAAATTCCTGCAAAATATATCTATTATTACTAGTTTACAAAAGTCGTGTTATAAGATGTCTTCTTAAAACTGACATGCTCTTTGTTATGAATCATAACAGAAAACAACAGACCGATATGAACATCTGCTTCGAAAGGCAAAGCACTAAAGGCAAACTAGTTAACTAACTAAAATAATATAATAATTGTTTTTTAATATTATATAAATTAATTGTTTATACACTGTGGCAGCCAAAATATTTATAAGGTAAAAAATAATTTAAGTTGTTCCCCTTTGTACAGAAAAGTGTCTGCATATTTACAAAGAACCAACATGCTTGCTTGCTGCTAGTGTCACATTAGATTTAGAGGAAAAATCAAATTCCAAATTTCCAATGAAATTTGTCTATTTGAACTTTTCATAGTTTTAGCAAAAATGTCTAAAACCATATTTTGATATTATTTCAGAATTTTCTTTCACGTTTTTCAAAAATATTTTTAATATACGTGTATACGAAATAAAATCCAAAAATCGGGTTAAAACTGGCAAAGTTTCAATTAGTAGTGTTTAAATATATACGTTATCGAATAAGTATATTCTACGGTTTCCAGTATAAATGAGTAATAATACACGGTTCATACTACACTTCCAAGAACAGGTTCATGCAATTATATACTGGAAGCTAGCAAGAGAATTTAAGGCAAGTTTTGACTGCAACTGGAAAATAAGGGTATATGGGATAAAAATAGAATGTTCATCTTTGAACAGTCCATGCCAGTCGTGTAGCTAGCTAAAATTTAAGTGTATGCAAACCATTTGAAGAACGAGGTTGTTATGCGACAGGAGTATGGGGCAGCTATAGCAACCTCTGAAGCAAATGTAGCAAAATCCAGCTCATAAAAAAATCCATATTTAATTACAATAGCTCCAATTAGGAATCTTCCCAATGTTATGTCTAACTAACAGTAAGTCTTAACTTTACCAATACTTTTTGCTTTTGCCGGATTTCCCGTATCTTGTAAGTTTTAAAGATATTCATTTATAACCTGTGCTTAAGTAAAGCGTCCATGTGGCAGTGCAGGATTTATGTTAAGCAGTCAATTCCGGTCGGAATGTTGTAGAGAGAGTGCCACCCGGGGAGGGGGCTTAACATGCTAAAAAAACAGGAACTCTTTGAAGGGTCGGTAGATTGCATTTACAAAGGCGATATTCCCTCTTTTTCCATTGAAAGACAAATTTCCCGTAAATTACTGGTCTATTCACCTTCAGACAACTAGAAATGAAGAAATATTTTCCATGGAACACTTAGCAAACAACAATCAATCAATCCTTGAGCAGATGTTTTCATATAGACAGAAAATAAAACACATTTACTGTGATAAAAACGGAATCTTTGTGAACTGAACTATATAAACTTCTTTTGTTTAAAAACGTAATGCGTTGCAATTAACATTCTAACAATCAAATTAGTATATACCTCATGTCCAACATGTTCTGTTGAAAAAAAAAATGATAGCATTCTTTTTAATCCTATTTCGTCTGTCAAAACGTAACATAAAAAGTCTTTCTAAAACAACTTCTTGAAGTAAAACACCTTTCAAACTTAAAATAGTTTACTTCAAATAAAAGATGTTAAAACAAAATACGCAGTGATGAATGACATTGTGGAATCACATGACCGGATCATTATTCAACATGCATATGTTCTTTCACAGACAGATGTAGATGTCATCATTAGGTACCACTTCAGTAGAAACTTAGACCGTCCTGGTCACTTAATTTGTTACTCTTACATAATTATGTTCCTTTCAAAGTCATTTGTGTAGATCTTATCGATTAGCACTGCTTCAGTCGACGCCAAGGGCCGAACAACGCACTGATTACTTTGTAACTCTCACATATGTTCCTTTCAAAGACATTTGTGTAGATCTTATCGATTAGCACTGCTTCAGTTGACGCCAAGGGCCGAGCAATGCATTGATTACTTTGTTACTCTCACATATGTTCCTTTCAAAGACATATGTGTAGATCTTATCGATTAGCACTGCTTCAGTTGACGCCAACGGCCGAACAATGCACTGATTACTTTGTTACTCTCACATATGTTGTCTCATATACATGTTTAGATGTTGACGATGAGTACGGTTGCCTATAGTTGCTTAAATCCGCTTCATTTGGACTCTATATTGGATAGTTGTCTCATTGGCAGTCATACCACATCTCCTTATTTTATATTAACAACAATGCATGTATTTCCAAATACTAGTATTTCGGTAAGAATGGTATATAATTGATCCTCATAATATTATTTCTCAGTCTAATTTCAATTAGACCGACTTAATTTCATGGGTAAATTAATCTCACGTAGAAAAATGATGCTAATAATGGATTGGTGTCTAAAGTCCTATGACAAATATTACATGCGTCTCAGGAAGATATAGGTTTCAGAAAGGCTATTACGTGCACGTTTTTGATCATAATTTATATTGCCGTGTAAAGCCCGAGCTTGTGATTTTATCTGAGAACTTCAAAGGTCTTATTATTAAACCTGTTAACTACTGGAGCACATGTTTTGGCTTTTCCTCCTATATAAAACATTTCTATCTATTTGGTATGATTTTTGAATAATTTTAAGTCGCATATACAATTATGTCAGACCTTATGGTATTCTTCTGACAGAACTACAACTCTTTGACTTGAAAGCTGTCACTGTCTTATAAATAGTCCTGATTTATATACTTATTGATACAGAAGACAAGCTATGGATATGTAGTATGTATCTAGCAAAAAGTCAGCTACATCTTAATATTTTAAGCACACGCTACCGTAAATCTTAAGTGTTTTAATGTCTTTGATTGACAATGTAAACATGACTTGTCGATCGATAGAAGTTTGATATTAATGGCAAATATCACATGCATATTCAAGAGAAAAACATATTTATGCATTAGAATTTACCAAAGTCCAAAGTAAACAGCTAAGTAAACAGATTTTATACAATTGTATACACCTGTACAAATCATGTCTCTTATCAAACCAAATTACATCGCAATAAACATTGTTGGGTGATAAAGTACAGCTGCTTTAAACAAAAAAGTGCATGATAATAAAGTTTACATGTAAAGACACCAGTTTTAAAAGTAAGTAGGCAAAGAACAAATGCTTTGTTTCCTATAATGACCCTTTAATGATATCTTCAAGAGCATGATAGCCTTTCATGGTCGGTCGGTTTAATATCTTATAATAAGTTCATTTTCTTATTAATCCATACTTCTTTATTTGAATGTCTCGTGTTAAAAAAAACTTGCAACGACTCTCAGAGGGATCCCTAGGTGGCTTAATGCAAAGCAAAATATTTGTCCATACCAACTTGATGGAAAATAACACTTTCTAAATTTTGTTCGTCCGAAGAGCTTTTCTGGATTTACCGTCACCATGAATGCTCATGCTGAAACATTCGAAAGCCAGTGATATATAAATACATAGAAATGTTTGGAGCTATTTGACCAACAGGGACCTAAAACGAATAGACAAATTCATCTAATGCAAGAGGGAGTTGGAACCTGAGTTTCAAAAATAATTTAACGGTGAATTAGAATAAAAACGTATGTTTTGAACCATTTAAGTACCGATGCACCATGTATTCAAGTATATCAAATATACTAGTATTCGAAATATCTTCATTTTCTAGTGACAGTTTGAATTTCCCGTCCTTCATCCAGGTCGATCCATGTAGAACATATGTATTGTGTTAAATGTTAGTTTGTTCTCGTCCTAAACATGCACGAAGTACTTGCAAATGGACGTTATGCAACTAACAATCAATCAATTACTCACCAGTATTTAAACCCGAGCATTGTATACGTATCAAAGTATTGCAACTGTAAATCATTTGAAATTAAGAAATGTTTCTCGCTCTTGCATAGCTCTGATTCCTTGTCCTGTTACGGTCGTTTCTGTTTTAGTAGCTCTTCCAAATTTGTATTAAGTTTTTAGATTTTCAAATATTTTGTCCTAGAACATTACTAAAGAGATATTTATTGTCGAAATGCGCAACTGGTGCAATAAAATTGGTACCGCTCGATGTTATTACTATACGGGATTAAAGTTATTAGCTTATCGCATTCCTTTGGTTGTCTTTTTTGTTTTGTTTCACATATTGTTATCCCGGTGCACTTTAAAGTATACTATATATGTATTGTTTTTGCACATTGTTGATACCGCACAGTGACCTAACATCCTTGTTCTCTGGGTTTTGGTGGATAGTTGCCTCATCTGCACATCTCAAGAAATATGTTTTGTATCATCGAATTCTAACTGGACGCTTGAAAATTTTATACCTGGGTGAGAAAAATAAAATCGGATTGTTTGGGAAGGTAGAAATCCGACTGTATTCTTCATTTTATGATAAGTTAGAAAATATTTCTGAATGACTAAAGAGTTCGGTTTACCTGCAACACTTAATTTTTTCATCTTTACACCTTAGTTACAAGTAACAATAAATTAAGTGATAAGACACATTTTAAAACAAATTCCTTTTGGAATAATGTTTAAAAAAAAAATGTAAACACATTTTGATTTTGAATTACAATGTAGGTCCTCGATTACACTATTTTTACACGTCTTATGTATGTAGTCTTTAATGCACTGTTCACTTCTCTTATAAATAAAAATTAATCTCTTAAACTGTCACACATTATAACAGATCACATCAACCACCAACGCCCAGCTGCTTTGAAAAATAAGACATACAAAACAAAGACCAACAAAAACGAACCACACATGGCTAGGATAGCTCAACCTGTTCTCGGTATATAATTCATATTTCCCCAAAATGGTTTTAACAGAACGTTTCAGACCTTAGATTATACATTTTAGTCGAAATTCTTATCCAGGCTTATCTTTTTTCTAAGATAATTTGAAATATAAACTAGTTAAACGCGCCACATTCTGTATGTGCCTGTCCCAAGTCAGGAACCTGTAATTCAGTGGTTGTCGTTTGTCGCTGTATATCATATTTGTTTTTTCGTTCATTATTTTGTACATAAATCAGGCCATTAGTTTTCTCGTTTGCATTGTTTTACATTTCTGATTTCGGGGCATTTTATAGCTGACTATGCGGTATGGGTTTTACTCATTGTTTAAGGCCATACGGTGACCTTATAGTTGTTAATTTCTGGGTCATTTGGTCTCTTGTGGAGAGTTGTCTCATTGGTAATCATATCACATCTTCTTATTCTTATGCTTACACGTCATCTGTTATAGTTTAAAACAAGCAGTTCAATTGAAAAACCTAATATCAAGAAAGATTTTCTCAGAATCGTGGATAGTCAACAGTTGTGAGTGTCAAAGTTAAGAAGAAAGGTCTGTTGACTTTTTTTATGTTGCTGTTGAAATTTCGTGTTGATAGGTGATTTTAAATAGTCTATGTTGAAGAAAAGCCTTAGTATGATACTTCTATTTTTAGACTAGTGTGACAAATTGTATAGCCACTCGTCTATTGTTAGATAATATGTCGTTGGGTTGCTATCTCATTGGCGCATACTCTTCATTTCTTTGATATCGTATTCATCACATAATATACGAAAGAAAATTCGTATGAAAATAATTTTGAAACGTAAATCAAATCATCAATTGAATTAACATTCAGCATTTGTTGAGCTTTTCTCGTTTGGTTGCCGGTTCATTGATGTTTACCCAACATTTCCCTAAATTCTTACTAATCACAGATCTATAGAAATTCTTTTTAATACTTCAGACGAAAATTCGTATGAAAGTAATTCTGCAATGTAATCGTCAAACGACATTCAGTAATAAATGTATACAGATATCCCCTTCTGGCGTATCGGCAGCCTGATCCATCAAAACTATTACTGATTAACTCCATTACGTCTGATTATATAAAAGCCAATCAACTAAAAACCAAAAAGTAATCTCTTATTAGTTTAAAGTGCTGTTTTGGAGATTTATTAATCATTCCATTGAACATTGCATCATTTTTAGGAGGGTGGATTGCCGTTGATTTCAAAACATGCCTGGCGCTCCAGAGATTTCTTTGAGAAATGTTTATGCTATAAAGAGTGCAATCATTTCTTTTTTCATTAACGAAGATATAGTTAGAATTTTACAAATAATATTCTGTTTTGTCAGAATGTTTGCACTCATTGAGACAGGTTGGCTTAATTTAATTTGTTTACCTTCTAAGATGCGAAGAAAGCTATCAGTCACAGAGATGAATTATCTCGAAAATACTAATGGATCCCGTTAAAAAGAAAAGACACGAAAAGAAAAGAAAAAAAAAAAAGGAAATCCCTGATTCCTAATTCAAACAAATTTCAAGACTTAAAATGAAATGAAACTGAAATTTAAAATAGTAAGTTGACAGCTCAATTATTTGCTCTTTTAATCTCGTTAAACAGCACCTGCTTCGTTTAAACTATTTCGGGAAATTATCTCACAGAAATAAAACTTGTTTGAGGGAGACAGGAAGAAATTTGAGCCAGTCACATTTTAATACACGTATACCTAACAACAACATTATTTTCATTTACCTGTGTTTAAAGTTATTGCAAATGGCTGATATTTTTGTTCGAGCATATTGTTTTTCTTAAATTGTTTAACTTTATACCGATATAACATGTTACTTTTATTATTCTTCCCTTAGTTTATTTATTTTGTATTTGCATTGTATCATAGGTCAAATTTATTTGTTCAGTGTATGTTCAATGGTGTTAATATGTCCTTTGATTGAGTTAAGCTATTTCAGTTGATATTTTATAGTGTGTCTTTCTATGTTGTGATGTTACACTATTGTTTCAGAAAAAGGGTGAAGGTTTGGTACCATTAAAACGTTTAAACCCGCTGCATTTGTTTGCACCTGTCCTAAGTCAGGAATCTGATGTTCACTAGTTGTCGTTTGTTGATGTGGTTCATAAGTGTTTCTCGTTTCTCGTTTTTATATAGATTAGACCGTTGGTTTTCCCGTTTGAATGGTTTTACACTAGTAATTTTTGGGGCCCTTTATAGCTTACTGTTCGGTGTGAGCCAAGGCTCCATGTTGAAGACCGTACTTTGACCTATAATGGTTTACTTTTATAAATTTTGACTTGGATGGAGAGTTGTCTCATTGGCACTCATACCACATCTTCTTATATCTATGTAAGCGACTCTTAGAGCAAATGGTAATACGGGATGGGAACCAAGATTGACTATAAACTTTTCAATTTCGACTTATGTATACGAAGATGCGATAACTCCAGTTTTACTTCTTTAATTTTACATTCTTTACATTCGATAAGAATAAAACATTGGACAGACTTGGCTTAAAATTATCCCATTTTAAACGATTCTTGGTTGTTATGTTGTATGCCAATATTTGATATAAAAATAAGTAGATGTGGTATGATTGCCAATGAGACAACTATCCAGCAAAGTTCAAATGAAGTGGATGTAAGTATATTTGCAAGCTGTCATCGGATGTGGCCTTTTTGTATTTAGCCCAAAATTTATTTAATTAATACTAATTATGTAGGTGTGAAGTTTGGCTGGAATCATTACATACAAGATGTTATTATGCATTTATCTTAAAATAAACAACATGTAAGCACTCATTACAAAGTTTATGCGTTGATCCAAGAATAATTTACAGCCGGTACTGCGTTATTTTAAGCTTGCTAAATTTTGAGCGTAGTCAGAAACCATCTATGCTTTCTTGAATCGAACTGTTGCAGTTACTGATCCAAATGACATCGTCTGAAATAAAAGAGAATTTTGACATGTTAACCATCCTTATTAAGGCAGATTTCAATAAACACGTGCTCCTAAAAAGTTAAGTTAAATTGTGAATTTCGAAACTACTAAAAGAGGGAAGAAGATACAGGTACCAAAATAATCAAAACAATCAAAATACCTCCTCAAAGAAAGATAGATAACAATATGGCTAGATAAAACTATAGGCTCGAAGAAGCATGTACCCCTCAACTGGCATTTTAGCATACAATTGATACAATGTAATACAAATTTCCCGATAGTTTATTGCAAAAAAGAAAAAAAAATGCATAAAAATCATCATTCAAGGGTGACGACTCCTATTAGGAGTCGACTGACGATTTCGGTCATGTTGAATTATGTGTAGAAATTGTATTGCGTATATCATCTTTGCTCTTTGCAGCTTCTCCTCATCTACAGATATAGTTTTCACCAAAAAAAAAAAAAAAAAAAAAAAAAAAAAAAAAAAAAAAAAAAACCACACAAATGTACACATAAATCGTCATTCAAGGACAATAACCTCCTATATAGAGTCGACTGACGATTTCAGAGGATAGCATTTCAAAAGTTAACGGACGACGAAGAACTAGACAAATGATGATAGTATTTAACAGCTGACTGGAGACAGTTTGATTTAGTGTTATGCTTCTTAATCAATATTGTAGTTCGTTTCTTAGAATATTAATAGATTTTTATGGAGAGGGCTTACATATGCTTTGCCTCTTACCCAATCCAATTCAATTTATTTGAACAAAATACTGTTTAAGATAAAAACTAGACAAACGCCCAGTGACGTAAAAGGGTCAAATGGTCCTTTTCGCAAGGTGAACTAAAAAGAAAGGCAATACATAAAAAACATTAACTACAGATTAAACACATACGAACCCCACCCCAAAACCGGAGGAAAACTCGTACTGCATTGACAAGATCGTTACCAAAAATATTATCTAGCATCACCTGATTCTTATGCCAACGTATTTCATTATAACAAAAAGGAGATGTTGTATGGTTGCCAATGTCTCATTGGCAATATCAAAAACGACCAAAAGGACAAGGTTATAAACAAATATATATAGGTCACCGTACGGCCTTCAACAATCAGCAAACCACATGGGGGTATAGTAAGCTGTAAACGGCCATGGGATGCCAAGATGTTTAACAACTCAAAAGAGAAGGCAAACGGCCTGTAGGTGTCTGCCATTTCCATCGCTGGTATTATGCATGTATGTTCTACTTATTCAACAATAGATGGTAATTGACTTTGGCTCATATCGGAGGACATTTGACTGAGATGGTTTATTATGTATTTGAAAATAAATATAATTTCAAAAGAATTATTGGGAGTATTTGTGAAACTAAGTATAACATATGGTAGATAGCACTGCTATTATGTAACAAACCGGGGTTACATTGCCTCAGTGTAAATAAACTGATGGCGCTATATGTTCATATTTCTAATCAATTTGAGGTTCAATGGTAATTATCCTCTAGAACTATGTGTTAATGTTTCATATACAGTATAAACAAATACTTTTGCTTTGAGAGTGTTTACGATAGTCTGAGATCAATTTACTGATTAGTATGGAACGCCGCACCTGACAGACGGAAATGATTGCAAATGATGTTAGTGCATGGTCAGGCGATGACCTCCCCACAAGTATTTTGGGTTTACAGTTACAGTCACTAGGAGTTTACCAAAAACTAATGGCTGAAGCCATGAAGCAACTAGTAGTACATATTTGAAGCTCTGAATGAATCAAAGTATAAAGGAAGAAAAGGGTTATCAATATATTTGAGCGAAGTATTTTTACCACTTGCAGCCATTTTTGCTGTTTTAAAGACCATCAAAACACAAGTTAACGAATTTGAAATTAACATTTATAAATCTGGTGCGTTCGAAGATTTTGAAAAGATATGATGTATAATCAAAAATTTACCAATCGTAAATAAACATGCATCATAATGCAGCGTATATGTATAAGTTTACCAAATGTATTCTCGACACGCTTTTCCTGATTCTATATCATGTCATAATCAATGGAGGGTGTACGTTGACTGAACTTTATTAAAATGTGGAATTTAATTGAAATATGGCTACATACTGAAACAAGTTCATCACCGGACACTGAACGAGTGACAATAACTTCATTTTCGCCCTCTTTTTGTGTTTCCACCATTTTATCTCCATCCATTGTTACAACACACTAAAAAAGTACAAATATACAAACATAATTATATTGAAACAACTACACTAGCCTGATCAATAAATTATAGACAATAATTGTACTCGCACAGAATCATTACAAAATTTTTCATTATTTCTAAAGTTTACACAAAATTGTAAACTTTTTTGTTCATATTCAACTGCAGTCACTTTTATCCTAAAAAAAAAGATGTTTATTGCTGCTATTGGCGATTGACTGGAAAGTCTAAAAACCCCAATCTGGTATGACAGGATACTCCATGCGTGGTCATCTTCCTTCATTGTCTTTCTTTTTTGACAATCTATAAATAAAATTATATGCTATACATTATTGTAGTTAATTAAACTTATTTCGTGAGTTAAAAATACTTTTCAATTTAAAGTGTTTTAGACTTTTTAAAGTTTGGTGAGATCAAACAGAGACAAATATATTTACTATTTATGTCTCTGGATTAAAATAGAACGTCTATTTTTGGTTCACTTGTGTTGCTAGAGTGCTGTCATAATAATTTGTTATCAAAATCTTTTTATAAATTATAAAGAAGACCTATAATATTATGTAATCTAGATAACGTTTTGTATCTTTATTTAGTTAAGAGTGTACTATCTATTTGATGTGTGCCTTTTTTAATAGTGTTTGATTTAGCCGTACAATAAAGTACTGTCAAGTGCTATCGAAAAAGACAGAACTTCCTTGAAACAGGAATAAAAACCACAGGAATAGCTGCTTACCGGTAAAACGACTATATTTGATGTCACTTAGCCTATCGAAACAATTCTCAAGATAAACAAGCGGATCATTTTGTCATATTAATAAGGAATATGAACAAGAATTCATAGTAAATAAGGAAAATGGACAAAAATCCATAGAAATCCCAAGATATTATTTGAATAATAGATTTATTTCCTTATATTCAAATTATTAACAACTGGGAAACTAGGACACAGTATATACATTTTAAAGAAAATACATGATATTAAATCAGCGTAGACAAGGTACAATATTCACTACGGATAGGGAAAATCTATGGTTCACTGCATATTTCACATTTTAATTTTAATAGACTAAAGTGTACAAATATTACAGTTATAAAAATGACCAAGTACATTTTTAAAGAGTTTCGGCTTCCCAAGACTCGATCGTCAGTGGCTCTCGTATCAAACAGTTCGACTGTCAAAATTAATTTGAAAGTTAAAGAGCATAGAAAACCAACAGCTTGTGTCAAATCTTTAATATAAGTTATGGCCACTCCATAATACTACTTCAAATACTACACATTTTTAACACATAATCATTAAGGATAGCCATTATGTAATTCATAAGAGCAACCACATTAAAAAACATAGTCATAAATATTCACAATTTATAAATATGTGAGGGAATCTTTCTAGGGGGTGAAGAGGGGGAGGTGAAAAACAGAAATGTTCAATTCACGTCCTTTTTTCATTTTTCTTCAAAAGTAAATAGATAACGTCACGGTACCCAAATTGCACCTATTCAACATAAACAGCTGAGAAATTCTTAAAAGTTTTCTTTGAGACTAAACAATTTGTATTTTAGTTATTTGACATTATACACGTCTTACAAAATAGGTGAATATATTCAAATACACACTAAACGTTCACTGTTTATATCAACAGCTGAAGCTTTCACTGGAAAAGAAAAATGTACGAAATCGCCGCCATGCGACGTTCACAAAAAGTCATCTTTTAAAAATGAACAAAAAAAATATGTTACAAGCATCCCTTTTAAAATAAATGAATAGTGAGCATGTACTAATGTCAAATTGTTCTAAATATTTGAAAAAATAAAACAAAACATCTGTTATTTGATTTTTAATGATGTGAATTTAAGCATGGATGCAATTTGGGTACTCCTCATTACGGAATCATGGATAGTTTGGAGGTCGATTCAAACCCATTTTTCTATGACTCAATAGGGATTAAAAATCAAATTGGTGTACCTATATAATAAAGAAGGATACGGCTACAAAATAAACACAGAATGGAAATTTTTGTCTTTATCATAATAAAACTTAGGTGAAAAAACTGTCAAAATAGGTGCAATTTGGGTACCGTCACGTTAAATATATATATATATATATATGCATATAACTTTGCACCTCAACCCAGACAAGTCAGAGATATTCAATGAAAACGGTGCAGTCAAACTGGTCCTGTTTGTTGTTATTGGTAACATTTGGTGGATACCTGTCCTGATGGACTGGTAGTCCCCGTAGGTATCAACTGCCAGTGCCAAAGAAAGTCAGTACTAGCATGCATGTACGGGTATCTTTTAATTGAAAGCTAAATAAAAACTTAGAAATCATTTGAAATAAAGAAATGTATCTCTCTCATTCAAAACCCAGGTTTTGAAATTATTTTCGATTATATCCGCTCGTCAACGTTTATATTAGAGTTTTGATTTTCAAGCATTTTGGTCTCGAACATCCCCGATGAGATATAAATTGTCAGAATTCGCCTTGGTGCTGTTTAATAAATACCATTTTAATGTTATAATAATCCCCAATATAAAATTAGGCAGTGTTTATAGGCCATTGACTTTGTTAACCTTAGCACATTTGATGTCAATATTTTTTCAAACTGTAGCTTCACTCATTTTCTTGTGGGAGGCTTAATACAATATATAGAAACTTCAAACTGAGAAATTATTAATTGGTGTATACGAACCAACAAATAGTTTGATAAGTGTACATTGGCACTCATACCACATCTTCTAATTTATATGAACCAATATAATGGTAGATTGGTGTTCTTGAATAGATTACTTTGCGAACCGATAAACTATTACTTGGTATTTACTGAATGTGCAAAAAATGAAATCAAGCATTTTATTTGTTTGCAAAACGAATCAAACATTTTATTTGTTTGCTAAATAAATCAACCATATTAATTGATATAATATGCAGTCAATAGCGTTCATATATGTAGCCTTTTGAGGAACAATATATTCTAAATGTGGAAAAAAAAAAAAAAACTCAATTTATAGGAAATCATTTTATTTGTAAAAGGATGAAATGTTGTTCTGAAAATAAAAGTTCGTTGAAATGAAATGAAATTGAATCACCATTTTTTGCTGTTTTGATAGTTTTAAGGTCAGTAAAACTAGTGCTGTCGTGTTTTCACATCAATCATCATACCTTATCGGTGTATCATATGAAAGGTTACACACGGAGCTTGTAAAATGTGTACTAATATCTCAGTGTTATTGTTTATTAAACGTTTATTTCTTAAATCATGGACCATTTGCAACGATTATTTTCTATACCAATGAACTGCAGTACACAAGACATGTTATGAAAGATGCCTGTTTTTTTTTATTTATATGAACATGTAAAGGTTGTCAGACAATTCAGAAAGTTTTCAGGAACGTCAAGGAAGAGCAATGACTTTAGGTTAGCCCCGGTGGATTGGATGTCTTCTCAATATTTCAAAGATAGTAAAAGTTATAAGAGTAATTGACTGAAAAAGGCTCAAATATGATAACAAAAAAATCTGTAATGAAAACAGAGAAATCGCACATTCCCCCGACCCCCCCTCCAAAAAAAAAAGACAAAATTTTGTTAAGTCATCAATACCCTCCGTAATCCGGTATTATCGTAAAGTATTGACAATTTGATTAGCGATAGATTTTGGAAAAGAACCAGAAATAAAACAGAATAGTATAATCAACGTACCTTTAAGGGTTGACCAATAAGGGAAGTAGATTGAAATTCCTGTCCTATTGTAAAAGTACTGTCTTTAATTTTGTCTCCTACTATAGTCTTTATACTCCAATTGTCGCCATTCTGTGAAATTTCCATAGTTGGCTGGTTCTTCCTGGCAACCTCACGTAGATTTTCTGGCACACCTTTAATTTAAATTGCAGTGTCATTTCAAATCTGTTTTAAATCATTTTTTGTCCCCAAAAGCTTGGTTATTATATTAGCTAAATTATTTTTTATAGATCTATCAATCTATATTGCTCGATTCTTCGTTCGTGGTTTTATAAATACCATTTTATAAAAACAACAAAATTCACCATTCACCAAGTTTTGCAATATCTCGGAATAAGAAATTCGGAGAGAACATACAATTTTAGGGGCCAGCTGAAGCACGCCTCTGGGTGCGGCATTTTCTCGCTGTATTGAAGACCCATTGGTGGCCTTCGGCTGTTTTCTGCTCTTTGGTCGGGTTGTTGTCTCTTTGACACATTCCCCGTTTCCATTCCCAATTTTATTAATTGTAGCTAATAGTGTTTAGTTTGCTGTTGATTGTGTACGTTCTGGGGATGTATGGTGATTGGTTACAGATGGGGACAAGTTCCGATCGGGACAGCTCTTAACTTTAGATAAACACTATTAATTGATATTTTTAAATGATTATGATATTACTTTTAGTAAATTACAATTTCTTGATGATCTGTGCCTTTTATAATAGTATTCAAATGAACTCCAAAACCTCTTAACACTAAACAAAATTAAATAAAAGTGTATTGATTTCTAAAAACACTCTTATATTTGATATTTTTTGGGGTTGGGGACGCATGTTTCTGTTAGGGAGCGCATTTTAGCCCATTTGGCTAACAGTCGAAGCTAAATGCGTTTATTTTCTGATATTGACTTGAAGGGTATAAAATCAGGATTTCTGTTTTGGATGTTAGTCATGTAAGACGGATTGAAATGCGTTCAAAGTATAAATTGGGTGTCAATTATATTAAGTACAATTAGTTGACTTTATACTATTTGATATTTGTGCTTGTACCCTGTACTTGACTTCACGTACTCTTAAGACACACAGCGGATATATCTATCAATATTTTATCTGGAGAGTTAGTCATCGGAGATAAAACTGCAGCACTTATCTGATTAATCCGAATATGTACAAATTAGTCAAATTCAGATAAGAAGGTCGTACTTAGGTTATTTTGGGTTGAAAACGAGGTTCGATTAGAATATTTTCGTCTTCAAACTGGACCAGGAACGTTAAATAGTTAATTCTAAACACACGTGTACTTGGAATATTTGATGTATTCTTTCAATCTGTTTCATAAATGAATTGAGTAAACAGATATCAACTCGACTTTAACCGTTTTTATTCTATTTAAAAAAAAAAAAAAAAACTAAAGGGTTGAGTGTGGTAAAGAAATATATATCTAACTGGACTTCTCTTATCCAATAGCAAGGCATGTACTGAGATACATCGCGCGAGTTTGCTGTGCGGAATGTTTTTATGCCGAGCACGACCGCTCTAAAAAATGCCATTAGCTCAAATGCCTCGTGTTATGAGTTTGCCACGTATCTGCACGTGACAGAACCTTTGCATTTTTTTATGGAAATAGTTTACAGGGTTCATAATTGTCTTTGGGAAAAGAAAAATTCTTTCCCTGCTTAAATACAACCCGTTTTTTAAGGAGCAGTCCAAATCTCCCGCCTGTCATGCCGGTCGACTTAATTTTAGCCCTAACGAATCGATTTATTATTGATTTGTTCTAGTCCTGAACATTAAAAAAAAAAAATGTTTTAAAGAAAAGACATAATCTCAAATTTATGTTGAAATATATAATAATTTGAAATTAAAGAAACTTGGGACACTACTGAGCTACGATGTAGGTTTTTGTGTGTGTAGAACAATAGATATTAAGCAAACAATTATCTCTTCTCTTTCAGAAATTAAATACACAGAAGTTTGAAAACGCGGATTTATATATATTTCTCGTCCTGTCATATAAAGAAGATGTAGGGAAGTACAAAGTACAATATCAACGTCTTTGGTTGGACACGAATAGAATATTTGAAAGCATACATGTACAACTACCTCATAGATTTAGCTGTGCATCGGTACCTTTATTTATTGTACAGTAAAAAGTAACTCTATTTGAAAGACAAGCCAATATGATAGACAAGAGACTATATACATTGAAGTTTTAAGTATGGCAAGCTGTATATTTCATATATATATAGTGAACCATGGAAATGTATATGTAAGGTCATGTAATAGATTGGTTGTATTTTTTTTTTATAATTTTCCTGTTACAATCATAGGAAACGGAAAATACAAATATTATGCACTTACTTGTACGGAGCTACTTGTACGTTAAATTGTTGTTAGATGACTAATGTCAATATATGAAAATGTAAATATCAAAATATATAAAAAATGTAAGAAATTTCCATTTTGATTCATATTTTACTTACCAGTTGCCTGCATATATTCCTCAAGTTTGTCAGCAGACACATATTTCCATGTTCCTACCAAAGCCATTTTGTCCAGTCCTTAAAATCTACCACACTACGATCCTAACGTGCTGCAATTCAAGTTACCGGCAATTGCTATGATTAATAACACAATTCGATTAGCTAATATTATAATTCACGTGACTTTTTGGCTAATCTTTGTACAGCCTTTGAACGTCAGTTTGTTGACTGATGATATTGAACTGTCCTCTATAACCGATAGTTATATTGGTATATATTGCATATTTGTACACGCTCTTATTTACGATACACATTACTATAATTGAGATAGAAGTACATGTTTTCCCTGAAGCAACCACATCTTAATATCAATTTTCATAATTAATCATTAATAATGCAGTATCATAAATCACATTCATATAATATTTACACGTATCCTAAAAACGAGGACATAATACTTTTTTGTACACACATTCACATTTGAAAGCGACAAATTAAAAGCACTTAGTTTTAATTAATACTGTATGTGTTATGCCATTTAAGAAAAAATGATTGAACACCGATATTTATTTTTATTTTATTAAAATAAATTAAACGTTCATATTAAAATTAAATTAGAAAAAAAATCTGACCTTATTTGTCTTTATTTACTTACTTTGACCACGGATAATGTGATGGGCCAGGATTACACTATCGGTTTTAATGGGAGTTTGCATTCATTTTGCCACAGATTCAGTTTTGTGAACATGCCAGTGTGTACTTCATGTATTGCCGCTCGATACCGGCCTTATATGTTATAGCACTTTCGTTACCTATTTATCTGTTATGAATTTTCAAACTCTTGGGCCAACCATATCTGACAAAGGTAATTTCGGTTACATATGTGTTTTCGTTTTTGAAAGTTTAATTTATATTCCCGTTAAAGACAGACGTATTATTGAATTACATATATTATTATTCTTTCCGCCCATTCGTTCGTTCGCACTCTTCTCAAATATACTTAAAGGGGCATTAGCTGTCAAATTCATGTTCACCGATTTGACTCAAATTCTCATATTTGATTTATAACATGCTAAAACGTATATCCAAATTATAAAAAGTCTAAAATAAACAATTTACGATGCACGGACTCGATAAATTGTATCAGCATTTCGTGTGTATTTTAGTCTAGACGCCATCTAATTAACCATCGAGGTGACCTCCGAAGACTACCGACGGTCATATAACCCGATATAAACATAAACATAGATATAAATAGGAGGGTTTCTTATCGTCGAGTTACGAGTTGAAAAGGCCGAGTTGCGAGTTACAAAAGTCGAGTTGCGAGTTACGAAAGTCGAGTTGCGAGTTACGAAAGTCGAGTTGTGAGTTACGAAGGTCGAGTTGCGAGTTACGTAGGTCGAGTTACGAGTTACAAAAATATTATGTTTCTCTAATTTCTAAAGAACTATACATATATATAAACGGTCGTGTCGTATGATTTTTGAAACAGAATTTTCAGGTTTACTTTGCATTTATTAAACAAAGCATACATGTACCCGAACTTAGTTATAAGGTTGAATAAAGGATATTCATTAGAATACCAAGTGCTAACTCTTCGTCTTTCGCAAAGGTTTAGGGTGATATAGGCACAATTGCACATTTAACTTAGGAAAATATCTCATGAATTAGTCAGAAATGTGATATGCTATGTGCTTTATGTGATAAGTTAAATAATTTTGAACTTTGTTAACTTTGTGATTCAACCCCAAGCGGAGAGTGCATATATATACCAAATAGTTAATAATCGAGTGTATATCTGAATGCTTCAATGCAAAAATAAGCATGCTATAGATGTCTTTCTTTGGCATTATGGTAACTTCCTGGCATAGGAGATCATAATATTTTTTTAATTTGGAAAGCTTATACTACAATGTATAAGCTATACCGCTATTACAAAAATAAAGGAACAGTTTTAAGGAATGTTATGGCGTGTGTTTTACGGTATGAGCACGGAAGCCTTGTCTGTCACAGAATGCAGCCTTGATACAAATGTTGCAGTTTCAGATATCAGCTCGGTATTGTACATAAGTGAATAATTCATTAGCGATGTGTCTTTGCTTAATATTTTGACAAAACTAAACCAAACTGGCTGCTAAAAGCGAATTATTATATCACCATTTCACTTTCATTAATGATTGAACATAAAAAAAAAATCAGAAAAAAACATACTTTATTCTTTTCTATATCTCGTAGCTAATGCCCCTTTAACAATTTGTATGCACAATAAAGACTCTAATCATACTGTTTTTAAATTGGTCATTCCAGATTTATCGGACTTTGATCGTCAAAATCTAGGCAATTTTTCACATTACGTTGATACCTCAAATATGCTGAAACATAGGAATATTTTCACACAATGCTGGGTTCGATTTTTATGAGTCGTTCAGCAGTTATTGCACTTTTTAATCTTTAATAATTAGCTAACTTTTTAAATGTCTGCTGATAATTTGTTTGATTGATGTTTGCCCGTTTAATGGCCGGTGGCAACTAATGCCATTAATATTAAAGACGAGAACAAACTACTAATAATCACAATAGGAAGTTATTGCGAGACAGGTCGACTTGGACGGATGGAGGTCTGTTTAACTTCCTGTTACAAACTAAATGCAGAAATTCAGGACGAGAACATGATAATGTGATATGAATATAAGCCTTGCTTTGTACTTGACGGACACGCTGAGCTTGATTTTCAACATGCTACTTCACAAGGTAACAGTTCGGTAGGAAGACATGTAACCCTACTGGGACACATTATTTTGACTCATATCCAACCAAGTCTTTGCTCTTACTCCTAGATACCGCGTGCTGGCTAACACGCTACCACGAAGCCACATAGGCGGTTGGTTCGAGTAGGAAGAAGGTCATGAAATTTGAACTGCAACTGACAAATGAGGGTTTGACGAAGAATGGCATGCAGACATTTTTTTATTGCAAAAAGCCACCTACGGACCATCAGATATCTGTTCCAAGGTTTTTTTGTCGTTCAAAAATGGTAATACTTTCATTGCATGATGCCTCAGATTTATTGTATAGATTCCGATCAGTTTTTATACATCCCGTATAAATAAACAGACACTCAACTTTAGGATTAAATCTGGAAATTTTCTTTTTTTCGTCGATTTATAGGATATGCTAATTTCCTTAGTACTATTTATTCATTTTTGTTTTTTCCCGAATAACATATTTTTTTGTTGACAATTTCACATTTGAAAGGAAAGCTTAGTTTTGATTTTGATTATTATCAAATTAATTCTGCGCTAGAGGACATAGGTCGTCTAAAACTGAGACATTTTTCATTTGTCAAACAATATCATAATCATGCAAATTCTTACACACTGTTTATGCTGATTCAGTAACATGAAAATTATACAGAATGCCAATTTCACTATGCGTGACAACTTGCTTCGATATCACAACTTTCATTAAATTCCTTTACTATTATTCGATTCAAGACAGTCACAACTAAGGTTTAACTGAGATGAAATTTCTTTTCAAGACAATAATTGATTCTTGCTTTCTTGACATCACATGTCATTGGTACACATTTATGAAGAGGATAGTCCAGCAAAATTGCGAATCGGATTCATGTTTGTTGCGAATAAAGGGAAAAGAAAATAAAATTACATCGAGTAGTTAAATATGAGCTTTCTACAGAAAGGGTTATCATGAGCATTATTCAACCATCAAATATATATAATTGATGTATAGAAATATACTAGTCAAAAAAAGAAACGATACCTGGCAATGTATTTTCCTTATATAATGAAATTGGATACACTGTACCAAGTTAATAATTGTACAATTGGTCTAATATTTACAGTGTTATTTTCTTATCAAAACCATTGATTTAAGGTAAATATGCGAGTTTTTTTTTGCAATTATTGTTATTTCAAAAATCGTATTTTCATCCAAAAATTAAAAAATCGATATTAGAACTTAAAACTTAAAACTTAAACATGGTCTGCTTAAAATTTTGAATGCTTTGCAGATATTTGAATACTTAATTCTCATCTTCGAAATTAAGTGCCGACTTTTGTCATCATTTTCCGCAAAATAAAGACCCCTATGTGCAATAACACGGTATTTTCTCACATTCCAATTCGGTCAGATTCTTTTAATCATATGAATTTGCTTTGTAAATGAATGTTTTTCATTGGATAATTTAACAGTTTTTCCTATTTATTATATTTTATGATAAATTGGACTTCAAACTTGTGTATCGTTACTTTTGTTGACTAGTATATAACTACTGTCACGTTATCAGCTGCTCACAGTCATGAGCTATTAGATTGTAACGTCATATGCTTAAGGGTATTGACCCTTGTACTTAAATATTCCGAAAACGATCGTACACCTCTCATCTCATTTTATTAACATCATTTACATACCTGCCAACCTCTGAAACGTTCAAAGAGGGAGAACTCCCCCTCATCTATAACAGCTGAGGGGGAGATTTTGCGCGAACGACATTTTTAAGTTAAATATATGACCTGTTTACGTATTCATCTACAAAACACCAATAAGAGTTAATAAATATACTTTATTTCTTCAATTCATGATTATAATCTATACAAGGAGTTTTTTTTTTAGCCTTTTTCAATACCTCCGAGTCTCATAAGACATAACTCATAACATTCATGTTATGATTTTGTTGTGAGTCTCACAGATGCTTTCAAACATCGTACAGTCCACCAGAAGTAATCGAAAAGTTGATTGAACATTATGTGCAAAAAGATTCATTGCCAAGTGAACTTGGTCGTAAAAATTGAAAATCTTTCATTCAAATTTGCTTGACATTTCGATTTGCAGGTATCTATTTCTTCTTTTTTACACTGCCGCGTGGTCAAGACAACAACCTTTGTCTTGTTGGAGTTGACATAGCAGAACTGAATTTCGATTACTTAAGTTTTCAAATGGTCGCCGATTGTTTATTTCTATTGAAAGAAACGAAAAAGCCAGATAATTAGGAACGCGGGTTATTCCAGGTCAAAATATCCGAATTTTTCCCTCTCGAAAATATCAATAAATGCAAAATTTTAAGAAAGTAAGGAGCAAAATGAAAGATGCGATTTAATTATTCATATCCCAAAATACTATGCAGATGCAATGATTACGAAAAAAAAAAAAAATGAAATCATTATACTTATCGATTGTTTAAAAGTAAAAAAAAGAAAAATCGAAACGTACAGTTTGAGTAATTTATTGATGTCTACATCCCATTTGAAAAGATGTTTTGAGATAAAAATATTGAAATTAAATTTGAGATTTCAAATTCAAATACTTAATTTACAAATATGCCTTGGTACTAGCTGATATGATTTGTTTGTTTGACGTTAGTTTTACATCTTCACCTTTTGCAATTGATTGGTTGTTAATGTTTAACGCCTCTTTGAGCAATCTAGGCTATATAATAAAGGCCAGATTTTGTTGGTAGTGAAAGTCGGAGTACCCGGAGAGAAAACCGCTAATCTGTAAATCCATATCAATTAAGACCGGAGTCGAACGCACCCTGAAACAAGCTATGTTCTAACTCACAGCCTTACCGTTGACAGCCAGTTTTTATGAACTTCTAAGACCACTCGGCCACCGCGGCTCTTACGACTTACATGAAAAACTTTTGTTGAAACTGAACATCTTCAAGCGTTGAGTGAAAATTACAGAGTCATTATCAAGTATACTGCATGATACACAACACGCCTTATAGATTCGAGCAGGTGTACCACTTCTAAATTATTTGTCTTTATGACAAATGCAATACTTCCGTTAAAACCTACTCTTTTCCTCTTTGTCACTGTTCTAACTTTAAATCTAAGGAGAACGCATGTTGTCACGAATTAAAAAAAAAAAGTTGATTTGTTCGGTCAGTGTAGCTTGCTTGCTATGATTTAGTTACTTGATCTCTGGTGGACATTTCATACTGTCCATTATACTAAAGCTTTTTGAGTTAAGTCTTTTTCAGCTGATTTTTATTGTTTGTTCTTATGTTGTACTGTTACACCACTGTCCCAGGTTAGGGGAGAATTGGCGCCTTCAAACTAGGTTAACCCCGCCACATTCTGTATGTACCTGTCCCAAGTCAGGAGCCTGACATTCAGTGGTTGTCGTTTGTTGCTGTGTATCATATTTGTTTTTCGTTCATTATTTTGTACATAAAATAGGTCGTTAGTTTTCTCGTTTGAATTGTTTTACATTTGTCATTCCTGGGCCTTTTATAGCTGACTATGCGGTATCGGTTTTGCTCATTGTTGAAGGCTGTACTGTGACCTGTAGTGGTTAATTTCTGTGTCATTTGGTCTCTTATAGAGAGTTGTCTCATTGGCAGTCATACAACATCTTCTTAATTTTCTATAGACACTATACAATGATACAAAGTTACATATGTTGAGGAAATAAACAATCAACACAATAGAGATACATAAATATGTTTATATGTTAAAATGTGTAGTGTGTATTAAATGGAAGACCTTAAAATATGGAGGAGAGGGAGAATTTTAGTTGAGAGAATCCACTTCATCGTTTATAACTCTAATAAATTTACACAAATTCTTAAGCTGAGATTGTATAGTTGTATTCGTAAGTTCCCTGAACTTAAAAATATTACAATTTTTTGTGAATTTTTCATCTAAGTATTCTTTCCTTTTTGTTGTAAAAAAGTTGCATTTTAGGAGATAATGGTATTCATCACCAATATTACAGTCTTCACATAAAGGAATCAGCTATTACATACTATCATTATATACGTTTTGCCACTTCTAGGATAGGCCAAAAATTGGAATCTAGCTGAAATATATACAAATAAAAATAATCATATTGTTTGAATAGACAAATTATAAAAGAAATATAAGTTTTGTCCATGTCTTGAAGGAACATTATTTTTAAGGTGCAACATGTCAGATGAAAAACTTTGGTGTTTGATAAAAACATGTACAATTTGAGAGAGTGGAGGCAGGGGAAAGACAGATAGTGTCATTCCAGGACTTTTTAGAACTATCATGCATGCATTTTGCTCAGTTTTTATCCCGTATGGTTAACCTAAGTGAAACAGAATAATAATATGTTCCAAATGAAACTAACTTTAACGAAGATAGCCTTGCAATAGCACAAAAGTTACTCTGAATTATGTGTCCTCAATGCTCTTCAAAGCCGTACTTTATTTGGCATTTTAAAATTTTTTCAATCGAGTCTCACTGATGAGTTTTTGTCGATATAACACGCGTCTGGCGTACAAATGTTTAATCCTGCCATCTTTGATGAACATATTTACAGGGTTAAGAGAATGTCTTAAAATTTGTTTCTTGTCGTTATCGGCATCTTGTTTGTAAATATGATGTTTCTCGTACAAAAAATATCAGACGATATTTCTCCCTCTACTCTTTCTATATATTGTTATGCCATTTAATAAAACTAAAACATTAAAAAATGATATTTTCAAACTCGGGATTTTAATTATTATCCATAAGCAATAAGCAAGGATTAGAGACGTAAGTAAAATATGAGATTTCTCCTGAAAATCGGACGATTTAATTAAGTACGCAAAAAATGCCATTTTCCTGTAAGTTTTATAATGCCTTGTAGAAGTGTAATTTTCTTCCGTGGCAGTATGCCGTTTTTCCTTGTTCAAGTTAATGGTCATCATGTTGGTAGCTGCATGTCTGCATGTTTTTTGTTGTATTTTTTTTAGTTTTACTATGACGATCCAGACCGGTAAAAGGAGGAAAGGGTTTACAAACATAAAACTGGTGATATCAAAATACTAAATTGAGAATTTCCTTTTTCTTGCTTTTGAAATAAATATTCTACTCATATCATGTGATCTTACTTATTGCATAATTAATTCCTATGTTATATTTTTTCATATTGATTAAACAGTTTACCTTTTTATGTTTATATTCTGTCTGATATTCCAAGATGTGTTTCAAAGCCTACAATAACACATAAGAATAAAATGAATCTTCTCATACTATCTCTAGTATCATCATTCTCCACCTGTTTTTGATGCCATCTTTTCAGAAAGAAGAATATTGATTTGAGAATTGAGTGAACACTAATGATAAGGATAGCTTTGTCAAGACCATCAATTTAAAGAAGTTTGATATAGACACTTTTTTGCAAAAATAAATCAATAAAAAAAGGAGATGTAGTATGGTTGCCAATGAAACAACTATCCACCAAAGTTCAAATGAAGTGGATGTAAGGAATTATAGGCAACCGTACGACCTTCAACAATGAGAAAAACCCATACCGTATGGTCGGTTATAAAAGGCCAAGACATGAAAAATATGAAACAATTCAATTGAGAAAAACTAACGGCCTAATTTATAACAAAATAATTTACGAAAAACAAATATGGCAAACATGAACCAACGACAACCACTGAACTACAGGCTCCTGACTTGGGACAGGCGCATATAAAGAATGTGGCGGGGTTACACATGTTTGTGAGCGCTCACCCCTCCCCTAACATGGGGCAATGGTGTAATAGTACAACACAAGAACAAACTATAAAAATCAGCTGAAACAGGCTTAACTCATCAGATGGATACAAATAGAAATGCATCTAACAAAAACAGAGTGGACGTGGACGGTTACTTATACATCCCAAAAACCAAAAAGACACTAAGTACAGATCTGAGAGAACTCGCAGTTACTGACAGCTAGTTCTAAGCCAATAACAACTAATGAAAAAAATCATGTATCTAAGACTAAAATATCAATCAGTACACATCCAACATCCAATTGATTTAGTGTAAAGACGTCTTTAACAGTGTTGAATAGGTAGATCTAACCTTTTAGAATAAAAGCAAGCATGTTTTGAGATTAATTTATGACGTAATAACGTATTATTTTCTTTTCGTCCTTCAAAAACTTTACCAAATGATCTGCAGTGTCTGCAATTTTTTTTATTCTCCAGCACTGTTCGAGACGTTGCTTATAAAAACTCCTCGGCGGCAAAGCTTCCGATTTAAAAGTTAAATTAGGCATGCAATCCATTGAACTTGCTTTCATTAATTGCGAAACAGTGTTATCATAACCCTTTTATTTGTGCCTGCGTTGTTTTATGAACTTCCCTGACGACTTTAAACGAGAAACAGTTTGATTAAACAAAATACTAGTACTAGTTTAACCTGACAGATGCAGAATGCAAATCACATCGTCAGTGGTTAATAAGGCCTTGGTGTTTATTTCTCTACAGAAAATAATTTTGATGTCAAACTTTTGGAAATCTCTGATCAATTTGTTCATAAATGAAATAATCCTTGGTCAATGAAGAGACTGACATACGTTTCTGGATTGAATTATTTCACATTTTGTCATGTCGGGCCTCTTTATCCGACTGTGGGATATTGGTATCAATTATCGTTGAAAGGTTGACGGAGACATATAGCTACATACATCCACGTCATTTGAATTCATTCAATTGCATTATTATCATCTTCGTGGATTATTGAGAGGAACAATTTCTTGAACTGTGTAAATGGAGACAACTCTAAGTTCCTCATTTACTGAGTATGTTCAACGCATTTTCACCGAACAACGCAATATAAAGGTTGAACTTTTCCAGTTAAAAAAAGTAGAATTATTTTACTTCCATTTGATAATTCGATTTAAATCTCAGTAGAAAAGAAAACCATAAGCTATAACGTTTTTATTTTGAAAATTTAAAGATATACGATATGTTTTAGAGTATTTTCATATTTCAATCAATGCCATTGTTTATATGTACAACAAAGGCAAAATTGTGATTATGTCGTAGCTTCTAGTACCAAAATCGATTGTCAGAATCAAACGTTATATTCTTTGTTTCGAATACAACTTTAAATACAGATTTCGTATAGCAAATAAAAGCTACTTTCAAGACGATATGAAATATTCGGGACATGATTTTTAAAAGACAGAGATGATTTAATCCCGAAAAAAGAACAGCCACTGTCCAATTGAAGTACGACCCAAACCGCGAACATGCACGATTAGTAGTTTCGGTTAAGTCTATATAAATTAAAAAGTTCGTACGAGAAAGAGTTTTCAGCCGGACAGCTAATCTCATAATGGCGTTGATTTTATTATTCTGGTCACGTGATTTTCAGTTCAAAAAAATAACATTTTTTAGCAACGGCAATGACGCCACGAAATCGACGGCGTAAAGATATGTATGTATCATGCTTAACCAAATATATCATTTGATATGGCAGGTTTCAAACTTTCACTACGTTATTCTTTTAAGAATGAAAATGTAGAATTTCCTTGATTATTTGATTGGCAAAGATGAAAAAACGTGCCGCGGCCGTGACACTTCTCAGTAAATAAATGTTAATTGAAATGACACACGGAATGGTAACGTATTTTCCTTAAGAGGGATGATACCTCCTGATATTATGAACATGAAATGCCTATTGTTACCAAAACTCGCCAGGTAAACCGGCCGTGTGTCAATTCAACAGGTCCAAAATTGGCGACCGGCCAAAGGGAGATAACTCGAATGAAAAGTTGTTGAAGGGCGGCTGATCAGAAACGAGAGAAAATAAGCATCAATTTTAGTAAGGAAAATATAGAAATCCGATGCGATTGCAAAATAAATATATCTTTGAAATTATAATTAATCATTGGAATGAGGGCACCTGTCAGATCACAAACAATGATCAACAGTGAGAGAAATTATTACAGAATGTATGTCTGCTTTAGTAAATCACTATTTAATTGAAATTTTCAAAAAAAAAAATCTTTAAATTATCTAGAAATGAGGGATATTGCTAGGAAATTGCCAATATTATTACATTCAGTTTAAAAAAAAAAAAAAAACAAACATTGTTTTTGAACTAAAATACTACATACAATTAGCTTCAGAAGAAATAAAAAAAGTATGTGGTATAAAATATTTACATAAAGTGAGGGGTTTTGGACCAGTAAATTATTAGAAAAAATACTGATTCCCAGCTTTGGTGAAAAAAAATCCAGCATTAAGGGGGAAAATGTTTCAGCATTTTCCCTGATTGCATGTTTATCTCTATTTTTTCATACTTTGATTGAAATAATTTGTTTCAAGGCATACATCTTCTTAGAAGAATCAAGCATTATTCTTGAATACACATAAATATTTCATTTTGATTCAGCATTCAGTGATTTTTGAAACAGATTTTTTTCTTAGTAGATCTTCATGAAAAAATATTTTATAAAGCTTATGGGTTGAAATGTACATTTTGTTTCATATATTCTATTCTAGAGTAATATTTTAGAGAATTTCTGTTAAGACCCATTGTCAGTTATATCTGTGAACTAAAGGATTATTTCAATTATAGATGGGTGTTACATATGTTTATATATGCGATAGTTAAGTAATTATGTATCTGAGGTCTAATGATAAACACTGAAATGTAACAACTCTGGTCACTGGCATATGATACTCATGACAATGTTTATTAAAAATGGAAATATCAAGGAACTCTATAAAAAGGCTTTACCCAGTAATTTCTATGTGTATGTAAGTAGCAATATTACAAGGTAATAAAAATTGAGAAAAATTAATAAATAATAAAAATATAATCAGGGCTGAGTGAAAAAGTAAAATCTTTTCCTGAACAAATTAATGTCAAAACTGCATTTTTTATTGAAAGAATTTTGTTCTTTGCAGTGGTTTTTCATTCTAACTATATTTTGACCTTTTGCCTGACAGTGATGGCAAACCTGTCATTTGTTTTGTTGTGTGCTGTCTCATTTCAGAAAAGGGGTTATATTATAAAAAAATTTGTTTTTATAAAATGTAGTAGTTTCTGTTTTTAATCATTCAGAACTCGTCATAACTTAGAAGATATAGAGCTTGGCATATGACATGGATACCCTCCACCATTTACAGTCCCCTTGAGTTGTCATGTCTGTATTTAACAAGATAAAATAAATAATTTCATATTTTTAAGAATAAATAAAAACTTCCAACTCTTATTATTAAATGAAACCACCAGTCCTTCGTTTGCTGAAAGCTTAATAATATGATAAAGGAAATGACACCTTGTTTTTCTGAGTATAGAAATATAAACAAAAAAATGCACTTCCAGGCTCCAACAGAAATGTCAGGTTTATTTATAGAACATGTGTACATGTATATGCAATAACAGTTATGGTCAATGCCAAGAGTATCAGGATGTATTCTGGGTGTGACAGCTACACGTTTTTGTCAACTAAAAACCCAATCCCCAATCATGTATATCAAATAACTAAATATTGCAAAACATGCTATAAACATGATAAAAGTTACATGCCAATATACTGTAAAAAACTAGCACTAATTATATGTAATTTTGTATCTTTTAGTGGATATTAATGTATGTAATCAAATTAAAAAAATCACATATAACAGGGCCTTGGGTGTGAAAATAATTATATAATGAGTATGAAAAGCTTTTTTAAGTCTAAACTGTACCATAAAACAATCTCTGGTAACATATACTTATTTATGTTTAATAATGAAGAATTAAAAAAAATTGCTATGTTGACCTAATATATAAATCCTCATCAAATGCAGGTACATGCAGCTAAACAATTGTCAAAATAGAATGGACTAAATCATCACAAAAAGATTAATTTAGGTAAACTGGGTGCAGATTGAACAACCATCTATGGAACAACTAATCAATGACTGCTTGAAGAATTAGATGAATAGGGAATGAGCATAAACAATATTATATTGTGATGTGATATCATCTTCATTCATTTGAAATTACATCTGTAAGCTACAAAATAAAGAACTGACTCTGTTCAAACTGTTTTTCCTCTGTCATTTATCAATGACATATCAGATCTATGGATGTTTACACTAAAGTCATTTCATTCAGGACAAAACCTGACATGCTAACATATCACACTAATTTACTAATCCTGGTATCTATGATGAGTTTATTTACACCTGGACTTCCCAAAAAAAGAATGCACTGATTTACGGATATAAGTTGTAGGTTTATAAACATTTTCTTATATGCATAATGTGCTGAATTCATAATATCTGTGTGAATAGTAGAACAACTTTTGTTCATTTTTTGTAATCTTGTGTACTGAAAGACATCATTGAGGCATGAAAAAAGGAAATAAATCGCCAAAAAATAACAGATTTTATTCATTTCAATGACATATTGACTGTCTTTTCCTCTGTGACAAGTTTGTCATATTTCTGAGCTGTTTTTGGTCATGAGCAGAGAAATTTTAAGAAATTAAATAATAGGGAGTCCCTGCGCGGCCTTACCAAATTGTGATGTGTACTGAAATTATGCTCGTATGTAAACAACGAATGGTAACGTCATGTGACCATTCAAGTTCTGTTCTCCATGTTCCAGTTTATCAAAATTAACCAGTCATATTTATTTTTTCTTAGGAAACCAGGCCTGTGTCAATTCGTCCCGAGCTGAAAATTTGTCAATGACAGTCGAAGTTGAAAAATGACAGTTCTGAAGACTGAAAATTAATGACTTGAATTTCTTTTTCAACGATACATTATTTCGACATCTTATATTTTTCAAATAATTTTAAATCTTATGATGTCATGTATACCGCTCATGATACGTTTGGTTTCTTAAAATATCATAAAATCACGATTTCCTACCGGGTCGTCTTCCGCGGGGAAGTATTTTTTCTGCGCAGCGACATCTGTCGACGGCTTTCTCAGAAATTATCTCCACTTGATTCTCGGATAAAAATTCCGGGGCTTAAACGGACAAATCAGGAATTTGCTGTCCGGCTGTTTGTCATACACAAGTTGCCAGTTGAATTTCAACATATAATCTTTGGTCTGGCCTATATCCAGAATCTTATGGATATAGATTTTTGAGGTTTAAAGTGGGAGAGATGCCTCGACTATGTTGACGACATCACTGTTTTTGGTAAATTTTTCGAAGAAAAAAAAAATGGATAATTAAGCTGTTGTTTATCGACAAATTTCATAAAGCGAACTAAAAGCTACTTTTAAGGCGATATGAAATAACAGGGACAAGGCTTCAGTCACAGGGATATAATTTTATCCAGAAAAAAATAGCCGCTTTCCAAATATGGTCAACACCGGAAACTAAGAGTGAATAACGCAGAATTATTTGAAACGCCTAATAATATAGGAAGCTTATACCTTTTTGCAGAGTTTGCAATTGGTTTTCCGTTAATCCAACTTGCGCGGGTAAATATAGTTTATATATTTATTTTACACACTTAAACATGCACTTACATTGAATAAGTTTTGGATTTTAAATGTTTTGGCCTCAAACATCACCGAAGAGATATTAATTGTCGAATTGCGCATCTGGTTGAGAAAAAAATGTAACGTTAATGTTATTACGTCTAAGCAAAATTAGCGTATGCAACCAGAAACCCTTCATTCGTCACAGACGCTTATGTTATCGTTTACGGAAAAGTAGCGCTGCCCATATAACCGAGAGTTCTTGTTTTGTCCAGATTGTCTTCCATCCATTGAGAATAAAGAACCCACCATGGGAGCTCTTACACCGAGGACTAACCTAAAAACGAATTGGCATATCATTTCTCGATGCTACCAGAAAATGATAACGAAGTACTAAGACCTTTCAAATAAGATTGGATAAAACAACGAGCTCCGCCAAGCAATTACAAAAGGAATATGATGGAATTGTTACCGTTATTCACTTCCTTCAACAAGATAATTCATGACCGCCGTTACGCAATCTAGACTGCTAAGACAGTAGGATCAGTTGTGTCTGGAATACGGGTTACTGTGATGCCTCCTTTATATTTTCCCCAAAGGCTGCGGACTACAGTATAGTCTGCTAGATTTATTGTCAATATTTCCACCATATATGACACAGAGTAAGCGTGATTTACAAAATAGATTTACATAGACTATCCAATTTAGCACATATTTATAACTCAAATAATCTTTTAATTGGTCTATTGATTGTTCATTTTGGCTGCCTTCTTGTTCCAAGGGTTTTGTAAAACGGTGTTCATTATCTAAGTTTTATGTTTTGAAAATTTACTCATTAGTGATTTTCCAGACCACAAGTTTATGAAAATATAATGATTTTAAAAGGCCCTTGAATCCAGAAGAAAAAGATGGTAGCTGCTGATGTAAGTAAATATATTAAGATAGAGAGATGTCTACTTTTTTACAAGGTAAAATGACACAATAAATATGCGATCTACATGTTTTAACATTTGTCAATTTCTCAGTAAAACTAAATTATGTTAAATTGAAAAAAAAAAATATAAATAAATATGACCAAAAGATAGTCTAGCCGATAAGCATTCATCTTCGCTAGCCAAGATTTACGATCTAGTCTCCTCTCCACGAGAGAAGACTGATTCCTAACCCTTGGCTAGCGAGGATGATAGGCATTAAAAAAGCTAGTAGCAAAAGATCAATTCTAAGATTACAGGTTTGCTTTTTATATTTCAAAATATAAACCAAAAGCTTTTTTTTTGTTCACACATTGTTGTCAATATAATGGAATTTTATGCGACTGACTCTCATACAAGTGAGAGGTTTAGCTAGCTATAAAACCAGGTTCAATCCAACATTTTTTAAATAATGCCTGTACCAAGTCAGGAATATGACAGTTGTTTTCCATTCGTTTGATGTGTTTGAGCTTTTGAATTTGCCATTTTATAAGGGATTTTCCGATTTGAAATTTCCTTGGAGTTCGGTATTTTTGTTATTTTACTTTTCCTTCACCATGAATCGAAAAATCCGTAATAACATAAAAAAAGATCGTTATCATCACCATCATCATGAAGTTGCTTGAATGTCCCTTCACAAGGTTTCATAGTACATACATTTTTGTGTATAATCATAATAATTTTACTGCATGGATGATGAATTACCACACTGAATTTTATTTATTCTTTATATATTAATGAGACTTGTATTTTCAAAAACTTTTTTTAAAAGAAAAGATTTTAATAGCAGGATAGATAAAAATCAACGTGAAAACTACCGCGGTAATTACAAACTCTTTTTTTTTAAATCCAGTTAAGTTTTAAATTTTCTAAAACATAAACTGCATTTGAATTTTATTTATCTAGGGCATGCTATGCCTTAAAACTTGTCCAGATGCACAGATTAATTTGTACTCAGAGTTAAATTTTAGGTGAAAACACAGCCATTTTAGCCAAAAGGTCCACATGAACTTTAATGTCTATTCATAAATTGGGATCAAAATATTTGAAAGTGAAAAAACTTGTACAAATGTATGATACAAACGTTAGCTAATAAAACCCCAAGAAGTCCAACAGTATGTAGACTTACCAATGAGGAAGATATATATTCCTTAACTTAAGGTTAATGACTCCTTCTGTAGGCCTGTGTATTACTAAATATTCAAAGTGCTACAATATCAAAGCATTAAAATAGAGAATAAAAGTGACTTGCTATTTTACATATATATATCAAAGGGAAACGTTGTTCAAAGCAATACTAATAAATATTTCATTCCATTTAATAAAAAATGGAGATTCGGTGGCAAATTAAGCCAATATTTTTGAAAATAACCCGAATACTTTATTACAGAGATTTTCGTCATATACTTTTAAACATAGATTACTCACTTGTTTGTTCATGGTGTGCCAGCGTTCATTGTCTTCAAAAATCCTAAACCACCCATGCCGAGTCACTAAAGTCGGGCGCATCCTAGAAGGTGTACTTGAATAAGTCTTTTTTATACTTGTTTTGATCAATATCTTTATTTATATAATTGTTTTAGAAAAAAGGTAAAACAACAAAAATACCGAACTCCAAGGAAAATTCAAAACGGAAAGTCCCTTAACAATTGGCCTAATTAAAAGCTGAAACACATCAAACGAATGGAAAACAACTGTCATATTCCTGACTTTGTACAGGCATTTTCTTATGTAGAAAATGGTGGATTAAACCTAGTTTTAAAGCTAGCTAAACCTCTCACTTGTATGACAGTCGCATAAAATTCCATTATATTGACAACAATGTGTGAACAAAATAAACAGACATAATAGGTAAGAATATCAAAAATAGGGGTACAGCAGTCAACATTGTGTTATAATCTCAATTACTATAAAAACAAACACATATGTCAACAAAGAAAAACAAAATAGCATATAGACAAAGCACATACGCAACATTGAAACACAAGAATTCTAAAAATGACAACAGCACATAAACAAAATGGCGGGATGTACAAGTACCGAGCCACGTCTAAAGGATATTACCAAAAATGGACCAAACAGTAAACGTTAATAATTTACAAAGACAAATAAAAGAACACTATAACACGTACTTAAGATGATAAACAACGTCAGTAACTATAATCTATATATCAAGAACATCATGTATTATTTGTGAAGTTGATACGGAATATTTATCAACAAGGTCTTGGTATCTTCCGATGAACTTTTTTAGAAAAAGGACGAGACGTTCGACATAACCCTGGTTCATCAACTTTTTGCTCAGACACTGGTGACGTTTTACAAACTCTGAGTAGCAGCTGCAAGCTCTTGAATACCGAATGAGTTGGGAAATATATATCCCATATGCAGGTGAAGTTGGTATATTGCTACTAAGTTGGGGGAAATTGATAATTTCAAAATGAAAATCGTCTCGTTTGTCATGGATTCTGGTACTGAGACGACCGCTAATGTCGAATTCGAGGTATTAGTCTAAAAATGAGGCGGAGGAAGCCGTGTCTGTTGTTTCTTTAATTTCTAGTTTTGGAGGATATATTAATGGAACCCAATCAGAAAAGTTTGGATTGTTTATGGAAAGAACATCATCAATATATCTGAATATGAAATTAAATGATCTGGCTTCTTTGATCTTCTTGTTTTTGACAAGTGTCTGAAGGAACTCCGACTCATACGATAAATAAGAGGAGGTCGATCAGGAGAGGCGCACAGTTCTTTCCAATAGGAATGCCGACAATTTGTTGAAAAAGTCTACCTCCAAATTCAACAAATATTTTGTCAATAAGAAACTCCAGCATACTGATCACTTGTTCCTCTGTGTAGAATGTTTTACCTTTTTGTTCACCATGAACAAAATATGCCGTATGGTATAACAAAGGCAACCATTGCATGCAATAATTCTCTATCTATAAAGATCCGAATTGTCAAATATAGAAGTGTAATGGAAATGAAAAAAATGTAATAAAAACAACCTGAAATAATGCTGCTACTTTTTGTTTGTTTAAAAACGCGACAATTTAAAAGTGTTAAGAAGTTAAACATATTCTAATGTTAGGTTCAATATTCGATTCAAAGCTGTTTTAAGTGTTTTCTCCTTAAGCTGTTAAATCACAAATGCAGGTAATTGTGGAAATAAAGACATTATTAGTAGTTGTGTTATGAAATATATGAAAGGTTGAATATCCTTCCTGACCACAAAAGAATATTCACGGATTTAGTTAGTGTTCGTTTTTACATTTCGGTGCTGTGTTTTGTGGACTGTTGAACGTTTTTTTTATTTTGGTCTTGATGTTATCTTTAGTTCCTTGATTCATGGTTTAAGATAGTCCACTTGGTTTCATTTTACGTTAAAACACTTAGTTGCAGTAATTAAAATTGAAAAAAAAAATCTCTTCACAATAGAGTAAAGAGGACTAAACGCAATACAATGATATCCTCGAAAATTAATTTGATCACGGTGATATATAACAAATTCGTAATCATGATAAATTCAAGCACAATTTAAAAACTTTCATTACTAAAAGAGAGGCGAAAGATATAAAAAAAAAAAAAAAAAAAAAAAAAAAAAAAAAAAAAAACAAAAAAAAAACAAAACAAAAAGACCGAACTCCAAGGAAAATTCAAAACGGAAAGTCCTTTATAAAATGGCAAAATCAAAAGCTCAAACACACCAAACGAATGGAAAACAACTGTCATATTCATGACTTAGTACGGGCATTTCCTTGTGTAGAATATGGTGGATTAAATCTGGTTTTATATAGCTAGCTAAACCTTTCACTTATATTACAGTTGTATAGAATTCCATAATATTGACAACAATGTGTAAGCAAAAGTGTGTAAGACATACTAGGTAAAAATGTCAAAAATTAGGGTACAGCAATCTTCTTTATTTTATAATCTTAATCACTATAAAAACAATTAACTATTTCAACAAAGAAAAACAAAATTGCATATAGACACTAAATAGACAAAGTATAAAAAATAAAAGACAATAACACAAAATTGGCCATTGCACAATAACACAATAACCCATTGGCGGGATATATAGATACCGAGCCATGCCATATGTATATTCCAAAAAATAAACTGAACGGTAGAGGTGAAAAATGTACACACCTAGAATCTATTCTTCCAAACCATCATGTATTATTTGTGAAGTTGATACGGAATATTTATCAACAAGGTCTAGGTATCTGCCAATGAACTTTTTTTTTTTGAAAATTGACGAGACGTTCCTTGACATACATAACCCTGGTTCATCAACTTTCTGCTCAGACATTGGTGGCGTTTTGATAAAGTCTGAGTTGCAGCTGCAAGCTCTTGAATACCGAATGAGTTATGAAATAAATATCCAATATGCATTAGAAGTTCGTATATTGCTGATAAGGTAGAGGGAATTCATAATTTCAAAATTAAATTAGTCCCGTTTGTCATAGATTCTTGTACTGAGATGACCGCTAATATCAAATTCGAGGTATAAGTCTAAAAAAGCGGCAGAGGAAGCCGTACCTGTTGTTTTTTTAATTTTTAGTTCTGGAGAATATATATATATGGAACCCAATAGGAAAAGTTTTGACTGTAAATGGAAAGAACATCATCTTTATATCTGATTGTGAAACTAAATGATCTGGCTTCTTCCATCTTCTTGTTTTTGACAAGTGTTTGAAGGAACTCCGACTCATACGAAAATAAGAAGAGGTCGACAAGGAGAAGCGCACAGTTCTTTCCAATAGGAATGCCGACAACTAGTTGAAAAAGTCTACCTCCAAATTCAACAAATATGTTGTCAATAAGAAACCTCAATTTAGGATAGACTCTTGAATTTTGAGGAGTCAAAATAGGATGAACGGATCATATAAACCCGAAGGCAAATATAATACAAGCCCAAACGAAAAAATATAAACAAGTCTAAATTGAAAACAACGTTCAAACCTATGATTGCGTTGGATAAAAACCGCAATATATATATATATATATGTCGTATTAACATTATGAGAGGTCAATCATTTGGTTGAAAAAGGGGCCATGGAGGTATTTTCAATGTTGACTCGGAAGTTTTATATTTATGTTCCCGTTTTATCCATTTCATTTATGAAAATTTACAGCTATTTTCTAGTTCCCAGATGTTTTCCTTTTCACACTCTTGCAGCGATAATTCAAAATTAAAATCCTATACATATCTAACACCCAACCCTAAAAATACACACTCCAAAGAAAGGTTAGTTTACATCATACCTGTACAGACGCATTCGTCACTTTTGTCATGAATATTACACAATTCTGACATCAGATCGCAGTTTTTTCCACCAAACACTGTTTGGGCAGCCATTGATATTATCAGGTAAAACCACATGTACTCCAACAATCTGATATGTGAGATGTTAATGTATAATATATATGAAATTTTAGAATATGGACAATATGGTTAATTTGTTGCTTGTTGTAAATGAAACGATCCCTTCCTCCATAATGCTGATTTGTATGTACATGTAATTTTAAGAAATTTGAAAGCAGGGAATACTCTGATAATTGTTAAAGATAGTTGTTATCTTTTTAACTGATACTAATATACAAATAAAAAAAAAAAGGAGGAAAGTATCAAGGGACAACTTTTATTTGCATAATAACATTCATTTTCATGATCGAAATGTTTGCCACTTAAAAAAATGTGCAGTTTTTCCATTACTTGTGAATTTTCATGAAAAACATCATCTAAAATTCAATTTCATTTTTATCGATTTTTTCTCTTATTTAGTGGCAGTCCTCAACCCCAATTTATTCCATCTAACCACACCAAGTAAAATCTAAAAACATTTTTAAAAAGCTATCTTGCACATTCTTGCAGGTTTCTGTACTGTTATTATAGTAATTTTTCTAAGCATTATTCATACATAATAAGTTAACATTTCACAACCTATATTTATACTTGAATACTACGGTAATGAACATCTGATCAGACATAGCCTTATTTTTACAAAGTAAAGACACTTTGTACCAAAGAAATGGCGTAAAGTGAGTTTACAGCAACGTTTTGTAATATGCTGGTATTAGGAGCTAAGAGTAACGGCATTCCATATACAAAACATTGATCAGAAAAAGCACTACATAGTAATAAAAATAGGAAAATTTCTTTTTTTTTTTTTTTTGTTACATATTTTCTAAAAGTGATAAGAAATCGAACAGAACGGAACAACTTGAAAAATCCTTTGGAATATATGAAAAAATACAAAGTATTAATTGTTCTTCTGTTAGTCTGTCAAAAGTAATAACAAATCTAATCGCGATAGAATAAACAAATTCAACACGTGGGACAGTACATACATTCAAATCGGAAGTGCAATGTTTTACGGGAAGTATAAGTAAAGAATTAAGAATAAACAAAGCGTAGCACATGTGTTTGGCTATATATTTTCGTTCAGTTATCAATGTGAAAGGATTTTATTGTAGACAATTATTATACAAATAAAGGGATGTGGTATGATTGCCAATTAGACAACTAACCACAAGAGACTAAAGGACGTGGATGTTAGCAACTATAGGTCACCGACCGGCTTTCATAGAATGAGCAAACCCCATACCGTATCGGAATCTATAAAGGCCCGACATGACAACATGTAAAACAATTTAAACGAAAAAACCAACGGCTTGATGTATGACATGACAACATAGATAAACGAAAAACCAACAATGCTAAAATAGATAAACGAAAAACCAACGGCTTGATGTATGCTAAAATAAATAAACGGAGAAACCAACGGCTTGATGTATGCTAAAATAAATAAACGGAGAAACCAACGGCTTGATGTATGCTAAAATAAATAAACGAAAAAACCAACGGCCTGATTTATGCTAAAATAGATAAACGAAAAAACCAACGGCCTGATTTATGCTAAAATAGATAAACGAAAAAACCAACGGCCTGATTTATGCTAAAATAGATAAACGAAAAAACCAACGGCTTGATGTATGCTAAAATAAATAAACGACAAACTAAAATGACAGACACAATCAACGACAAACATTGAATTACTGACTCCTAACTGGGGACACGCACACAGAGAATATGCCGGTTTTAAACATTTGTGTGAGCACTCAAACCTGCTCATAACAGTTTTAATACGTTCTTTATTTGATGTTATCTAGTATTCTTATCATTTCAAAATTTTCCCGTAAACAAGGAATTACACAAATAGGCCAAAATATTTTCTTCTTGTATACAATTTATGATGCTCGTGATGTTCAAAACATTCTTATCTTTGAACATGTCTCAATCTTTAAATTTCATATTCAGTTATTGAATGTATTCATTTGGTACATATACTCAAAATATTTGCCGAAAAAGGTTGTATGGGGAAAATTTGATAAATCAAAAGTATAATGATCAGTCGGTTTATTCCCAGTATGCACATGATTTTGGAGAAAAGGTTGATTTCTAGATAAATTAAATAAAATTAAGCAGTAGCATAAGTTACTTTCAAAGTAGTGAACAGGAGAGGGAAAATGTTATATTTACTTGCCATGCAAAATACGAGAAATAAAGTTGATATTCATAAATTCAACCAGCATATCATATAATGATCCGCATGTATTAACCAAATAAGACTTAAGGAATAGCTAGTACACGATTATTGCTCCATTCTTTGTGTGTAACTTCTATTTACTCTTTATATCAGTATATTATTATAAGATTGCTTTTAAGCTGGAATTTTACATAATTTTTGATTTTTGACTAAAAATGCGACTATATTTCCCTTACAACACCTTACTTCCGTTTTGTTGTATATGTGAGTTACAACGGCACACATAAGTGCTTCAGCTTTATTTGTTTGAAATATTTAAAAATCAAAGTATTGCGATAAAAAAATAGTATGATGATTCTCAAATCTTTACTATGTTGGACCCACTAATAGATTTCCAGTTAATATAAGATGTTTCTAAAGTACCTAGCCACTTAAGCATCGACTGCTCAAGTAAAATTAATGTAATATCATAAAAAAAAATATTTCACTATGCTTGTCTTTAATCTCAAGTTTACTGGGATATGCGAGAAGCAGGCACACACTGAAATATGGACAGTGAAATTGAAGAACTTTGCAAGATGTTTTCGTTTCTTTGTTTCTTTATGAAGGTTTTTACGAATTTTGCTTCATATGAGTACAAAAAGACTGCCGGTAGGGGTGTACAATTAATACCCATTGGAATACCGACTGTCTGTTATAATATCAATCCACCAAACTCAAAAAATATGTTGTCGATCAAATAGTCCAGCCTTTTAATGATAATTTTATCTTCCTCTGTGTATTTGTTTTGTTTAATCAGTGTGGTTCTTCACAAAGTAAGGTTTTTCATGATCTAAACAAGAAATTTATATCTGGGATCCCTTTTGTGTAGCTCTGTTGAATGAAACGATGTTTTCGGTTAAACATGGGGATTAGTTATGTAAAGCGTAGAAAAATCAAGAGTTTTTTTTATATTAGTTCAAGACAGTAAAGAACACATATATTCATATAAAAGTATACATCAATAATGAAACTGGTGGCAATTTGTACTATAAATGAATAAATATTGCTTACCATCTTTGTTCTGCGAGTTTGAATTAAATTTGGAAATCACATGTTTTCTGTGCATGATATTATATAGGTACACATAACGACTTCTACACGCAACTGTGTAATTTAAGTATTTTGACATTTCGTTGATTATAACCTATTTTCTGTCATCACGGCCTATCAAAAATATTTTTAAAAATCGTTATGGACAAAATTCGACATAACAGAAATTGGTTCCAAATCGATAATTACATTTTTTAAATTATTTAAATCGAAGGTGCGAATTCAATTAAAAAAAAAACGAAAATCGTTATTTTCAAATGCATTATTGTGGTTTCGCAAATTATTTGATTTATCTAAATAACTTTTTGTGATAGTGGAGATTTAAAAAAAAGAAACCTAAAACTGAGCTTGTTATTTGAAAAAAATGGAATCCATGCTTGCAAAACTTGCGTAACAATGCATCACCAAGTTTTTCTTTCCACCTATTTATAGGATTCCATCTTCCCTTTATCCAATTTAGTAGGTATAAATTCAAGGAGATGTGGGGCGTATGTCAAAGAAGCAACAGCCCAACACAAATAAACAAAAGTCATCTATAGGTCAACAAAATGCCTTTAACAATGGACAAGTATCTTGTACAATATAGTTATTTCTAAATTACTCACGACTATTGAAAGGCAATATTGCTTATATGTTTAATATTTACAGCATGTAATACAAATAAAATTAATGTTTAGAAATGAATTTCTTAGTCGAATTGTCCAAGATAAAAACGAGGGATGCACATTTAGTCTGAATTAATAAGGATAGAAAAGTCTCTTGAAGTCTATTTTTCTATTTTATTATTAAGAAACTGAGGCTACAACTTCCTCAGGCAAAAATTACCTTAAATTTAGGCGAATTTGGCTATTATTTTCGGTCCGTTTTGGTCATGTAGCTCCTAATGTATTATTTATACTTCCTTGGCTTTCCAACTTTCGGGTTTTGCGTTCCTGGTGAGGGTGACTAAAGACAAGCCCTTCGGAAGCAAAACATCCATAAAGTATTTTCATTTTACATCTAAACTGAGAGGTTCAACGACAAATATAATAAATGATAAACAACATGAAATTATCACCGCCTTAGCACATAATGAATACTATCATTGCACAAGATAAGGAGACATTTGTGTTTGAGTCAATAAAACTTCAAAAATGAATGATTACAATGTACAAATCTATGTTATATATGCGGTATAGCTGGTTTTAAAGTCTATAATAGAAAAGAAAGAATATGGGGCATCCATCTATGACACAAAATCAATACATGCAACACAAAAACACAAAAAGCAAAGGAACAGCGCTTTTACTGCTGTTCTTCATCGCAGTCATAGTGAGGCCTTCAACACGGAGCGAAAATTTTCACCTCACTGCAAGTTAAAGACGTCTGTCATACACTTATCCAGGAATTACCCTTAACCCGGAAATTTACCTTTATCCCATTACCCTTAACCAGGGAACAAACATATTCTGTGACATTTTTTCAACGAAGCAAAATTTGTAAAGTATTTCTTTTTAATTTGATTTACAGTAAACTAGTAAGCATTTATCGGTATAAAGTATTTCGCTTATATTTTTTTAATAATGCACAAATACTGAAATAATTATTATTTGTAAAAGGAGAATACATTAAAAACTTGAATTTCAAGGAAGGGAGACAACTGCAACGTATTACTCTTAAACGGAAACGCGTTTACTCGTATCCAGAAAATGTAATGTTTTATTATTGACTAATTGTCAACACAGGAAGGCATATACAATATTAAATCAACTAAAAATAAATAGAAACAAATGAACACAGTCAAATCCAAATCCAATTGTATTTCCTCAATAGACTTGAAGCTTTAAAGTCGAAGAAAATTTTATTTTTGTCATTATCATCATTAATGAGACAATCATTTGATTTTCCAGTTTTTTTTTGTGGGGGAGTGCAGGAAGATTTAGAAAATTTACATCCTGGCCTGGAAAGAGCCGAAAATAAATAACCTTGCATAAGAAAGGATTTAAATGAATATTCTGTAAATAAACACAAAGTGCAGGAAACAGTTGTGCAAAAAAGTGAAAATAAATTTTCGGCCAACAAATGTAATTAGCGTGCATAACGTTATGATAGATGGAAATGAATAGCCAATCCGCAAATACAACCACTTAATTTGAACTTTGGAGGATGGTTGTCTCTTTTGGCAATCATACCACATTTCTTGTTTTTTATCCTAAAGTATTTCAGGACCTTCATGATATCCTGAAATATTTCATGACCTTTACAAATAATCGGTAAAAATTCAATATTTAAATTTCAGGATATCTTTAATGTATATGGATGAGCGCGATAGTATATTTGTTTGTTCGTGTTTTTTTATCTTCTTAAACCTTAACCATCATGGCTACAATGACTAAAAACCAAGTTACCTGAACATAGGAATTATATGAATTAATTGTCTAATATCTAGGAAACCATAATAGATAGAGAAATAAATCATTCGCGCCAAAAAATGCTCAGAATATCAATTTCTACTAATCCCATTTCCACCTACATAATCAGATGTCTGTTTTGAATGACTCCTTTCAATAGTACTCCCCTAAAATGACGACTTTGACTTATTCGCGAGGTTTGCCTTTTATCTCGAACTTTATGATAGGTTGGAACTATAAAATAATCAACAACGCAAGATATATTTTTTTGCGATTCAGGCTATCTTGTAATTTTAGTTTAATGAATAAACACTTATCCGATAAATGCAGCAACATATTTTCTCTCGAATATATGAGACAGATTACAATGTATATAGAAGCTTCTAAATATAGTCTACTATTTTACTGTATGTCAATACTCTTATCCCGGAAATAAAAAGTGAGTTCTCATTTGACGGAAAAACATACGACCAACAGCTGTTTTAATTTGCAGAACTACAAAATATACAATAACTCCTCTACTGCCAAACCCTTGGTTCCATAAGAAACGGATCACTATATAAATTAAGGCTGATATAAATAAAAAAAAAAAAAAAATATATTTTCTGTAAACACTTCTCACAAATCATTTTACGTATTCAACTCACAATTATATGGAAATGATATTTTCTGTTGACCCTAAGCTTCGTTTAAAACACGTACGAAATAGAAAACAATATTATGTATATAGATAAGACTATCTTATAAATATTGAGATGATACTTTCATCTGAATTAGTCTGGCTTTAGTCTGCAATTTTATTCTTAATGTCAGTACTTTTAACCCGTCAATATTTTATTAAAGAAAAGTACATGTATGATTCAGTAAAAGTGGATAGTTGCTTTGATGCTGTTGATTTTTCTCCTTTCTTTCCGAAATGAAACCAAGTTTCTTGTAAACTTGAGAAACTGCTAGCATCATACATGTCATATTAATAAAGTAATTGCGCCTTGAACTGCGCATTGAGAAGTGTGGACAGAATAATGCATATATACCTCCAAACATGTTTGTAAATGATGTAAAATAACAACACTGTTAACGGAAAAAGAAACGATAAGACCGTGGTATTATTGTTCAGATCATACCTCTTTCTGAAGAAGTCTGCAATTTGACTTTTTATGTTGGTACTCTTATCCCGGAAATATGATGTAAAGAGAAAGTTTGTGTTGCAGGGAAAGCTGCGATGCTTTTCGTTTTCTCCCTTTTCTGCCCAAATATGACCCAATATTGTTTCTTATGTTCTGTACAACTACTCATATCATACCTTTTTAAATACTTAAAACTTATAAAAGGACAGCTGTGTGGAAAGAATGAGTCCTATATACCCTAAAACTTGCTTGCAAGACGTTACAAAAATACGAAACAATTAATAGAAATAACGATAAAACAATGAATATTTCTATATTAGACTTGCATGTGAATAAGTTTGCAAACATTTACCTGCAATAGTATTTTTTATGTCTGACTGTACTCTTATCCCGGAAATATGCAATGGAGTTATGTAAGTATTAGTTACAATGATTTTTGTTGTCTCCGCTTTTTGATAAAATAACACAATACTTTTTTTTAATATTCTTAAAAAAAAAAAACACAATATAGTAAATAGAAATATCGATTAAACAATACTACAATCTTTTTTATTATACCTCTATCTACACTACACAGCGTTTATATCCTTAACAAAATCCTAAGCACATTCTTGTCCCACTTTTTGAAACGCCAAAATCATCTAAACACTTTTATCTTATCAGTCTGAAAAATCATATGTCGGTACTCTTATCCCGGAAATATGTTATGAAGCGACCAGTAACTGCGATGCTTTCAGATGTCTTCCCTTTCTCATCAAAAAAACATGTTTGTATATATATATTCATATATATCTATTTCGTATATTCTGTGCAAACTGCTATCATTTTTTTTATTTTAAATGCTTTTCCGTTTTAAAGTCGTGTGTCCAATATGATTCCAATAAACAAAACATTTCGCTTTCAAGTCATATATAATGCGACGATGTGTATACCTTTATCTAAATAAAGATTAACATTTTTTTTTTTTCGGTTGTACTTTTATCGAAATTTATTTGAAAAATTTCGCTTACAATTTTACTTAATATGTCGGTACCCTTATCCCGGAAATATGTAAAAAAAAAAAAAAATATGTATATGCTCCTTTTTTTTTTTTTTTAGTTTTTTGCTCTGTGTTCAAGGCCTCAATGTGACTTTGAGATGATGCAAAAAAAATCTTATTCCTTTGCATTTTTTTTTTGCTATGCACATGCTGATTTTGTGTCTTTGATAGATATCCCATATCATTTACTTTCTATCAGGGTAGTAGCTCCGATGCCTAAGTTGTGTCCCCTTTTCTTTTAATCACATTCTTTGCAAAGTGCTCACATCATACATTTTGGAATATTTGTACGTTCTAAACGGACACTCAAGCAAAAAGAATATATTATCTTTTACCCCAAGCATGTAAGCAATACGCAGTAAAACGAAATAGCGACTAAACAGTGCTATTTTGTTTTTAATTTGACCGTTTTCCATATCAGTCTCAAAAATTTAGCCTGTAATTTTATATCATATGTCGGTACTCTTAACCCGGAAATATGTTATGAAGGGAAAATATGAAATGCAGGGAAAAGTGGCCAGTAACAGCGATGCTTTCATGTAACATATTTCCGGGATAAGAGTACCGACATATGATATAAAATTACAGGCTTAATTTCTGTTTTAAAGTCATATGGACAGTATAATTCCAATATACAAATCATTTCACTTTCAAGTCATATATAATGCGACTATGTGCATACTTTTATCTAAATAAAGATCATACAATTTTATATCTTTTTTTAAAAGATTATATCTAAATCGAAATTTATCTGAAAAAATTAGCTTACAATTTTACTTAATATGTCGATACCCTTATCCCGGAAATATGTTATAAAGAGAAAATATGTATTAATACTCCTTTTTTTTTGTGTTATGGCAGTCCAAATTCCAAACCATTCATTCCAGTCGACATACCATGCAAAACGTGCCTACTGTATTGTTCATAGTTTCTCTCCTGAAAATTCATAATAAATTGCAACTGGAATTCGGTGTGAGCCAAGGCTCCGTGTTGAAGGCCGTACTTAGACCTTTAATTGTTTACTTTTAACACATTGTGACTTGGATGGAAAGTTGTCTCATTGGCATTCGTACCATATCTTCTTGTTTTTATTTTAGCAAACAGCAATCAATTAGTCATCCAATTTGAATTATAATTACTATTTTTTTTATCCCATGTATTTCATACCAAATGATCAAACCAAAAAATGATCCCACTTGTATCATTAAAAAAATCTATTTCATAATCATGGATTCAGTTAAAAAAACAGCTAAATACAACATTTAGAGAATGAAGCTTCGAAACCTCTTTAATTACATTTTTTCAGTGATCAAACTGCATACAAACCAAACAAGGTCTGAAACAATCGTTTTAAATACTAGTAGCTTGTTTGATGTTATTGCTGTTGTACGAATTAAGATGAAACCATATGAATGTATAAATAACATTGTATTAACCTATCATGACATGCTAAAATCTAATAACCTACATATTTATTATTATAAAGATATCTTTTCAATACAATGCAACTTAAAATACCCAAGATTGGAAACTATAATAAACCGTTTGTCTGTATTTGTAATCTCAAGACGCCGACGAAGCTAAGATGATAGTAAATATTGCGTTACATTAGGTACAAAACATCTGTTTGACATCTCCAAATTACACCTCTATTTCACTTATGTTTCAATCCTAGTAAAAGTTTATTGACACAAATCTATTCTTCTGCTTCACCTGAATTGTAGTCTTCTTCTTGGTCAGGATTTCTTATCCTAAGTAGATATTGAACAAGATCATAATTACTGTCTTCATTCAAAGTAATTATACAATTGATATAGATATTAGACATACATGTGTGATTGAACAACGAAGCCCATCGACGAACATCATTGGTGAGGTATACAACATAAAGTCCACTGATAATTAATGCCATATATGACCGAAAGTCGTCATATAAATCCATAAACGGGTGGTTTACTAGTATGAATTCTCCGTCAATCTCTTGTATAAATGATAAAAAAAATCCATGTAATTTTAAAAAGTGATAAAACACCATTGACCGCTCATTTTTTGATAGTAGAATTCCTTTGCCGAAAGATTGATCTTCAAACTCCAGTAACTTATGCTGGAGCCACTTCTTTATCAATTCGAAGTTTTGGTCATTTGACAAAAGAATATCTTTTTCGTGAAGCGTATCCCTTGAATGATTTGGTCCTTTATGTGGCTTACCAACGCTTATTTCATTGTCATCATCGGGGTCAAAGTTTTCTTCTAGCATACTGCCAAGGGTAGTATTTGAGTCCAGATCAACATCAAACTTGTGATCGTGGTCTTTAATGAGGTCGTCTTGCTTAATATCTTCAGAGGAATTGAATAAACATTGATTTTCGGTGTGGATTATTCCACAACGATGGCATAATATTTCATTTGTGTTATTCAAGCAATTACACGTAATACAATTAAGGGTTCCGCACACTTCGCACAAAATATTATGGTCTGCGCAATCAACGAGTCCGCCAATGTATTGTGCTTGATCGGGTACCAAACTTAAATAGTGAAATTCAGCTATATGTCCTAAGTATAAAGTCTGCTCAAGTGCAACATCTCGTGGTATTAATCTTATTGGTTGAGAGTTTGGTAAACTTGATAATATTAGAATTGGAATGCGGAACAGACATGCGGCGACAACAAGCACGGTATTATCACCCCATTCTCCATCACGTTCCATTCTTTCCAAATAACCATTCCAGTCTACATCGACCGTAAAATCACGAAAATCAACAGTTCCATCAGAAAAAATCAAGGACAGGGTTATTACGTAAAAAGTCAACTATCATATGACGTAATCTTGTGTAAGAAATTTGAACCCCTATTCATGAAAGTTGCAAGGACAGCGCATGAAACATACAGTTACCATCCGATGGTATATCTCTGTCGACATGTAGATCTTCTTTCGCTGCATTTTGTTGAAGTCCGATCAGTTTATCATGCAAGGCTTCCTTGTATGATGTTGCCATTACTCTGCTTTCGGTAATTATATCATTTAACTCCTAAAGGATATTAAAAACTCGTTCATTTTCGCCATGCAAGTTTATGTTTTCTCTTTTTGCGTTTTCTTTTGGTGTCTGTTGTTTTTCTTTTTCTTGACTTGCTATCTTGGAAGTGATCATATCTACTCTAAACCAAGCACTGGAAATTGTTTTCTCCTGTGTTGTATACTTAACCTTATATTTGTGTAGATCTTTATTTGTCGCAATTATTATTCCTTCTAATACTCGTGGCGCTGCAAATGATGCCCCTCCTCAATACACTCTTTTGTCTTTGCCTATAAATTTTTCATATACTTCATCGCCAATACTATATTCGGATGGTGGAAATTTTGCCAAACCATGTTTCTGCATATTTGCGCTGGCTTTTTTCGAAATGTTAAATGTCTGACTTCTAACTTTTTTAATTTGCCTTATTCTTTCTGCACAGTCTTCACTGGGTTTGAATGTCATATTCGACTCGTTTGGTAATTCAATTGGTATATCTTCTAGGTTTGTATTTGTGAAATTACATTTTTGTGTTACAGAATTTGGTTTGATTCCCAATAAACATTCATAAGGTGATATTCCCAAAGACAAGTGAACTGCGTTATTGTAAATACTTTGTAAATTGGGAAGATTCGTCACCCAATCGCAAATGCCTCCGAATTTTGAATTAATAAGATCAAAACGAATTTTGTCTTTCCAGGTCCCATGGGATCTTACTATTTTCCCCTGGCTTTGCGGATGGTTACTTGAACTGTATATCAATTTGATGTTCATATCTTTGCAGGGGCGTGTAACAACACCTTTGAACTCTGAACCTTGGTCAATTTGTAATATTTTAGGGTTTCCAAATTCCGCGTATATCTCACGAAGCTTAGCAGCAACTTTTCCCAAGCTCTTATCAGACAATGGTCGCAACCAAACGAATCTTGTGAACACATCCATTGTTGACAGAATATATTTATACGAAACAGCGTATTTCTCTACTATGAGCTTACGCATGTCCACAAGGTCAACTTGGTGTCTTTCCATTAGCTGTTTGGCATCAACGGGTATAAGTGGTGCTTTATTTGAAAACAATGGTCGTTTTTGTCTCTGCATATCGTTATTAGATATGTATCTTTGTATCATAGGCTCCTCGATTCCAAAGTAATGTTCTTTAATTTAATGGTAGAGTTTTCTTGCCCTATCCGCTTTGCTTAAAGTGTAAAACTTTTCTATACACTTATCCAATTCCTCCCACGGAAGAACAATTTTCCCATCAATCGTAATCCTGTTAATTTGTTTACCTACATATGGATCAATTATCAGTTGCTTTTCGAAGTTGAAATGGCTTATCTTTTTATACAGTCTTTTTTCCAGACTATTCCTTTCTTTTACGGGAATAGCTTCCCTCCTTGACAAAAAATTCATCAAAATTTGATAATCTGGACAACTTAACTTTGGAGTCCTTCTTCTCTGTCCCTGAAAATAAAGATTAATGATTTCACCGTTGGGTAATAATCTTTAAATTTAAGGAAAATAAGAACAAAGCAAACTTTTAATAAAGGTAGCGACAAATATGCCGACGGTAATGACATCTAAACGATGACGTAATTTTCAGGGGATCTATAAACGCTTCTTTTATCATTTGTTAGTTTTTGTATGTTATTTTAAAAGGCGTTCAGAAAAAAATAGAGGTTTCACTAAAACTCTATCACTTAAAAGGAAACAACTACTAGTATTTTTATTGAGTATGTTCGGACAAATACGAATAGTCAAATGCGTTCTGTCAAAATATTCTTTTTCACTTTTTTGGTCTTTTGGAAAATGTTGTTTGTGCTGTATTTAGACCCCTCTACCAAGAAATTTGTTTTGCATGCACATGTATAAAAATTGCGGTTTTTATTCAACGCAATCATAGGTTTGAACGTTGTTTTCAATTTAGACTTGTTTATATTTTTTCGTTTGGGCTTGTATTATATTTGCCTTCGGGTTTATATGATCCGTTCATCCTATTTCGACTCTTTCAAAATTCAAGAGTCTATCCTAAGTTGAGGTAAATTATATGGCCTTCCAAATACCGTTTCGATTCCTAACATCACTGAAGAGACATTAATTGTCGAAATCCGGATATGGTGTACAAATTTTTGCACCCATGTTAGCGGTATACCATCTTTTCCGCAAGTTTATTGTTTTCTGTTTGGTAGTAAATTATTATAAGATCCATTTTGCTACATCTGATGATCCGTTTATTTGGCAATCGCCAATGGCAGTCAGCAGGGTTTAAGAACATCAGTTGTTCGACCTGCTAGTCAAATGCGTTTTGTTAAAATATCCTTGTTCACTTTTTTGTCTTTTGGAAAATGTTGTTTGTGCTGTATTTAGACCACTCTACCAAGAAATTTGTTTTGCATGCACACGTATAAAAATTGCGGTTTTTATCCAGCGCAATCATAGGTTTGAACGTTGTTTTCAATTTAGACTTGTTTATATTTGTTCGTTTGGGCTTGTATTATATTTGCCTTCGGGTTTATATGATCCGTTCATCCTATTTCGACTCTTTCAAAATTCAAGAGTCTTTCCTACATTGAGGTAAATTATATGGCCTTCCAAATACCGTTTCGATTCCTAACATCACTGAAGAGACATTAATTGTCATAACCGGAAATAGTGTACAAATTTTTGCACCCATGTTAGCGGTATACCATCTTTTCCGCAAGTTTATTGTTTTCTGGTTGGTAATAAATTATTATAAGATCCATTTTGCTACATCTGGTGATCCGTTTATTTGGCAATCGCCAATGGCACTCAGCAGGGTTTAAGAACATCAGTTGTTCGACCTGCTAGTCAAATGCGTTTTGTTAAAATATCCTTTTTCACTTTTTTGGTCTTTTGGAAAATGTTGTTTGTGCTGTATTTAGACCCCTCTACCAAGAAATTTGTTTTGCATGCACACGTATAAAAATTGCGGTTTTTATCCAACGCAATCATAGGTTTGAACGTTGTTTTCAATTTAGACTTGTTTATATTTTTTCGTTTGGGTTTGTATTATATTTGCCTTCGGGTTTATATGATCCGTTCATCCTATTTCGACTCTTTCAAAATTCAAGAGTCTATCCTAAATTGAGGTAAATTATATGGCCTTCAAAATACCGTTTCCATTCCTAACATCACTGAAGAGACATTAACTGTCGAAATCCGGATATGGTGTACAAATTTTTGCACCCATGTTAGCGGTATACCATCTTTTCCGCAAGTTTATTGTTTTCTGTTTGGTAATAAATTATTATAAGATCCATTTTGCTACATCTGGTGATCCGTTTATTTGGCAATCGCCAATGGCAGTCAGCAGGGTTTAAAACATCAGTTGTTCGACCTGCTAGTCAAATGCGTTTTGTTAAAATATACTTTTCACTTTTTGGTCTTTTGGAAAATGTTGTTTGTGCTGTATTTAGACCCTCTACCAAGAAATTTGTTTTGAATGCACACGTATAAAATTGCGGTTTTATCCAACGCAATCATAGGTTTGAACGTTGTTTTCAATTTAGACTTGTATATATATATATATATATATATATATATGTAGGACTCTAAAGTGCGATGGGGACGCTAAAACGCGATGGTCACGCTAAAGTGCGATGGCTTGATACGTTAAAGTGCGATGGTTTGAGACGCTAAAGTGCGATGGTCTGTGCTATTTTATGGAACACGCTAAAGTCCGATGCCGCGATACGCTAAAGTGTGTTTTCCGCGAAAGTGCGTTTGTTCGCGAAAGTATGGACGTTTGCAACGTTAAATAGCATTATGACGCTACAAGCCGTTTGTACAAACAAAAATGGACATGTCGGTAAACGAGAATGTTTGTGCAGATGAAGGATTTTTACTAGACAAGAAAAGAGAAACAAATGATCCCAATCCGGAACATTTTTGATCGGTGCTAGAAGAGTGTGTATGCAGAGGAGTTACTTCCTAAAAAATCATCCACAATAACAGAAATGCAAACCTTTGATCCCGTTGTGTCGGCTGGGACAAACGTGTTTCTGTCAAGATATTGGAATAGGGACTTCTCATAAACATAGAAACTGACGATAGTAAGGGGAAAGTGTATACCGTAAAAGAGAGCGAAAACGGCAAAGTATCAAAGTATTTTAAAAATTCGTCCAAAATTAATTTAGAAACTCCTTCTATGTTTTTAATCCCATGTCATTTACTTGCGTGAAATAAAAGCTACTTTTAACTTTCTAATTGGATTATTTTATAAAACAATTTTTACAATATGGTTCGTCATGTCTGTGAAAGAGATGGATACTCGTCAACAAGACAGTAGCATAACGACCAGAGGTGTAGTATCATAATATGATTGCCAATGAGACAAGTCTCTATCAAAGGCTAAATGTCATTAATGTAATTAACTAGGTTACCGTATGGCTAACCCCGCAGATAGTATTCCATAACGACCAAAAGGTATCAAAACGACTAGTGTAAAACAATTCAAACGAGAAAAATAACGGACAGATTTATATACAAAACAATAAACAAAAAACAAATAAGAAGATAAGGTGTAATTGTCAACGAAACAACTATCCACCAAAGACCAAATGCCGTTAATGTATGCACCTAATAACATTATTACCTTCAACGTGGAGCCTTGGCTTACGTCGCATAGCAAGCTATATAGGACCACAAAATGACTAGTGTAAAACAATTCAAAAGAGAAAGACCACGGCATGATTTATAAACAATACAACAGTCGAAAAAACTAATATGAACACAGCAAAAAACAAAAACCATTGCCTGAACCCCATTCCCGTTACATTATCGCACTTTAGCGTGTTAAACCAACGCACTTTAGCGTGTCATATACCATCGCACTTTAGCGTGCCATACCATCGCACTTTAGCGTGTCATCTTATCGCACTTAAAAACAAACAACCATCGCATTTTAGCGTCTGACACCATCGCACTTTAGCGTAGACCATCGCACTTTAGCGTGACCATCGCACTTTAGAGTACCATCGCACTTTAGATATATATATATATATACATACATCCTAATGCCTTGCATATCATGTACTGCCCCCAAGGGTGACTGGGGAATAGAAATATGGTCACTTGGTCTTCTTCCGACCGGCAGTAAAACCCTTGCTAAAGTGGGGTGTCCGTTTGGCTGTACGGGATGTATCAAGTTTGCAGCCAAGTTCGGTCAGAATGGGGACTTTAAATCCGATGCCTCGTGTAAAGAGAGTGCCACGCTCTTTGCACGTAAGAACCCTTGAAACAACTCTTTGAGGTGTCCGTAGGTGGACTGTTTCAAGGCAAAATTTCTGTCCCTATCCAATATACCCTCATTTTCTAGTGGCAGTCCAAATTTGCCGGACCATCATCCCGGATGGTCTCTATTACAAAACCTACCAATTGTATTTATTGTTAACTTGTTCTCGTCCTGAACATGCATGAAATATTTGCCACTGGATGTTAAGCAACCAACAATCAATCAATCAATCAATTATCATGTACTGTGTTACGACGCTGGATAAAAACTGACGAGGAAAGGTAACACCCAGCCACCGAAAGCTTTATTATTGTAGAGCCTAGGTGGTCTAGCGCGTTGGGCATGGTGCAAGGCGATTTGGTGCCACGATATCTCAGTAGCAGGAGTTCGAATTTCGGCCAGGAAAACAAAAATTTGCTCCCGCAAATTTACAGATCTAACATTATTGGGGTGATATTTAGACGAATTATTATACATTATGAAAATATATATACATATAATACAGAGAAAAGTTGTCACATGTTTAGGCGTATAGGCATTAATATGTATATATACGAGCTTAGTGGCATATATAGTATACATAATACATATAATACGAATTTCTAGTACAAGAATCATATGATACGGTTAACAACGGAAGTCTGTTTAGGACCTCTACAAACTATAATTTTAATACGAGATCACGAATTTGATTTTTTTTTATCACGGATTAAGTTCGGGGTAAAGAATAACGGGAGAGTAACAAGAAACATCTCTTAAAGTTCTCGTAAGTCATAGTTTACGATAGCAAAAAGAGTGCGCTAAGAATCTTTAAAGAGTGTAACCAGAACCTTTCTTTGCTCGCCCTTTTCTTTTTCTTTACATCCTTTAAGAATACCATTTAGACGGTCTTATTCTAAGTACACTTACTAACTTTCCGTCCTGTCATTTAACGTTTTCTTTCTTTGATTTAGTCATTGCCAAATAAAAATCTCTCGTGCCTTTTGAGGGAACTGGATTTTTGCTTACATATTCTGCTAAATTGTTGATCCTGATTAAGTTTACAACGTGGGAATATTTAAGAGAAAAGAGAATATTTTGCAATTGGCTCAGTGCAAAAGACCACGAAAACCGGATTTTAAACAAGAGGATATACCCCCACCCTCCACAATGGGAAAATTTGACATGACCAGTTTATTATCGGTGCATTTTTATTGATTATCTATTTGTGAATAAAGGAAAGATTTCATTCATTTTCGTAACCCGAACTGGCGAACAACGATGTTTTATAGTTTTGCTGGAAATTTGAGGATCATTGAAAAAGAAACAGTATATAAATAACACATAGCTGAGAGGGTGATAGAGCAGATTGTTACTCCGAGAAAACATTGTCAACTGAGGCGAAGCCAAGGTTGACAATGTCTTTTGGAGGGGTAACAATCTGCTCTATCACCCTCTCAGATATGTGTTATTTAATTTATTATACTGAATGTTCTGTTATTATTGTCGATTAAATTTCAAATTCAAAGTAATAAACTATGACGTCTTGTACATAACAACCATCCGTATTTAATAAAGCGCACACTTGATCAAGCGTCTCCATGAAGGGTACTAGAGTAAATTAACTCGTATTAGCCAATCAAAATATGGCATTTTAACGTGAAGTATAATAAATGTAATTGGTATGATTGCCAATGAGACCACATGACGTAGACTTTAACGACTATATGTCACCGTACGGCCTTCAACAATTAGCAAAACCCATACCACAATAAGCAATATTAGGCCCCGAAATGAAAAAAGCAAATCAATTCAAACGAGAAAAACTACGGCCTGACCTATGAACAAAACAATAAATGGGGAAAATTTGATATAAAGCAACAAACAACAGCCACTGAATAACGGGCTCCTGACTTGGGACAGTGTTTTAATTTTTTTTTTTAATTTGAGGATAAGTATATATAAAAGAGAGTGGTTCGAAGTTTTTGGAAAACAAATTGAGTATAAGTATATATAAGACAGCACATAATAGTTTTGGGGGAAATTTGAGGATCAGTATATATAAGACGGTATTTAATTTAAAGAAGAAATACTCGGAATAATCATACCGTTTATTCAGTTAAAATGCAGTTATTCTTTTTTCATTTATGGAATAAACTGTACCGATAGATCGATATATATAGTTGTTGATTGTATATGAGTTTTGATTGAAATTTGAGGATCAGTATATATGAGATACTATTTCCTAGTTTTTGGGAAAAATTTGAGGATCAGTATATATGAGAAACTATTTCATAGTTTTGGGAGAAATTTGTGGATCAGTATATATAAGACAGTTGTTACAAATATGCATTAAAATAAAAATTTCTTTAATATTTTAGTGTCTAAAAGGGTCTCTTTTGTGGATTATCAGGAACAACATTGGGCTTGGTATTATTATGGGGTGTTAGAAGATATAGCCATACATCATATATGCTTGCTATGTCTAACTGACAGTTCTTGATAATTTGTCAATCCGTCACAACATCATGAGGATTTCAGCTTCATGGAATAAACGTCTTTAAAAGTTATCTTGATTTCTTTACCTTCTTATTATTACTTATATGTAAAACAAGCGCCATTTTCATTCAGAGAGTAGTTTAGGGGTAGGTAGAACCACACTTACATTAAAATGTGTTCAGTAAGAATCGTGTTACGCTCGTAAATGCTTAAGTTGATGCAAAGAGTTCTTACTAAAGGACTAAAACAATCAGATGTTTTCGAGTTTCAGTATGATAAGGGGATGCAAAGAATTCCCTTAAATCCGGAAGAAATTGAAATGTCCAAAGGGCTGTCAATCATTCTAAGATTGATATAAGATTGCTTCTTGTTACACTCGTATAGTCACCAAGACAGTCTTAAGATAATCTTAAGTGCTAAGAGAGCTTCTCGTTCGCGGCCCCAGAGAAATTACAGTTATCACAGAATTTTGTAATTCTTAAATTCGTTATTGCAGCTTTTCGGATTAAATCCATTGAAACGAATTATAAAAATCTGTGATGAAATTAAATCTGTAATCATTCATTACAAAAACAAGAAACAACTTATTCTACAGATTTGTTATCACGATTTAATCAGTGTTTTTTGTTTTTACCTCATGTTGATGGTTTGAGTCAAGCAACCAAGGAATCAAGTGCTTAAAGTTACGACACAGTGAATTAATATACTAGTCAACAAAAGAAACGACGATACAACACTTTAATCAAAAATAATATTTTACCGTTTAGTAGAAAACAATTACAAAAAGATAAAATATGTTATTTTAACGTTGTACGTGACAAAGTAACAAAAAATAACGTTCCAGACAGTTCCTGGACCGAATACTGACGAATCAAAGTCATTATCCGGAATTTCAGTTTGCGGAATGTAATAGCGATGTAATAGCGAGTATGACCGCCTCTCGTAGCTACCACAGCTTCACACCTACGACGCATAGATCCAACCAAAGTTATAATGTTGGATTGGAGGATATTTTTCCACTCCTGTATGAGAGCAAAATGCAAACCTTGTAGCGTTTGCGGTAGATTTTGCCTTACTCGAACACGTCTGCCAAGTTGAAACCATAAATGTTCTATAGGAGAGGGATCCGTTGATAATGCTGACCAAGGGAGAACTCGAATATGGTTTTGTTCAAGATAGTCCATAATCCATGCCACGTGACATCTAGCATTATCCTTTTGGAAAACGTGGTTGAAACCGCGTTCCCTATATCTCAAATCGTTCAAGTTATTATCAACGATTTTTTACTGTGTGCGTCCGTTGTGACATATTCAAACCCATACCATCACACTTCCGCCTCCAAAACAGTTGCGCAAGTGTAATTGACGTATCGCGCGATCTTGACGTTGTGACGTCTCATGGGGTCTGCCACTACGGAGTCTATCATTTGTTGGGCCAGTTTGCCTTAGACGAATCATCAAGTCTTGATATTGTTATTCCTGCCCCATGAAAATGATTTTAATCCGTAATCGTGATTTTTCAAAGTCGTGATCTCGAATTCAAAGATTTCTTAGGGAGATCCTTTATAGACTTATGTAGTTCATAGACTAAGTCGTTCATTTGTCATTTATAGGACTGTACATACTACTTCTAAATAGCAGATAGACCAATGTAAAATTGTAAAAATTATTAGGCATACACATAGGCGTCCATTTTTCCAATTTTTATTATGATCGGGCACATGCATTTCCAATATAAAGTACAACAATAGGGGATAAAAAGTAACTTCAGAGAAAGTAAACGACTAGATTTCGTTCTAATGTGCTATTATTAAGTGTGCCGAAAATTTAACCATTTACCATTTAAATATACAAACCATTCAGATGCAAACTTTTGCTTATGTTGAATTTCAGAAGGAGCAGCAATAAAACGATTGTATATCAGGAATTGAAAAATTAAATATCTTTTTTAAAACCAGACAACTTTGGGATACATTATGATTTTTTATAGCATTTACATTATTGCTTTGAAAAATAGTAAAAACTGAGTTGATGAATTAAAATTAAAAACTACTACAGAATCTTAAGCATTACAAAGTAACCTTGTGGACGATTTTGCTAAATATTTACAGGAAAGCATGTTTAACACCGCGATGGCAATATAGGATTTATATAAGTACACCGAATTTAAACTTGACACCTATTAGATTTTTTTTTTCGGAACGCATAGTGTATTTAGTTTTTATCATATGATAACCTATTGAAGAAAGTTAAAATGTTTGAAACACGATGCTAGATTACAAGATCGTTAATGGCTCTCCATTCACTTTATTTATTTGAAGGCTAATTAGTAATGACTGGTTGTTGACAGATTTATTAATTTTGTAATGGTTGGTTCAGTTGCTTATATACTGCTTATTTCGATATATTAAAACAAACAAAGGGGGTTTAGAGTGGTGGTACCTTTATAGTATAGCTCAAGATTTGTTTGTTAACACTGTTAGTGTATAAAAAAATCTATCTAATTACTTAATTTTTATTCCAGGAAAATACGAATGTCCATATATATATATCAAAATTTCCATTTAAATGAGAAAATATTTTTTTAAGTAAAAAAATCCGTCGTATTTGTAAACTCATGTTGTAGAGTTATTGAGAAGGGAAAAAATAAATGATATACTAGTATGAGCTTACCATGAGTTCATTTAAATACGAGCACGCTCAAACCAATCGATCCGCTCTTTTTTTATGTATTATATAATTATACACGGTGTACCCTCTAAATAATAATATAAAATCCCAGAAGAAAAACAAAACAAATATGATATTTTTTTTTATTTCTGTCGGATCAGTAACATTTGAATTTGATTTGTGATAATGTTTGTGTTGCTGTACAGTATTTGAGGCTGTACTTTCCGATTGAATAATTACTTCAAATGTTTAATCACCGGCAAAATTGAAATATCGAGTATAAGGTATTGTAGAATCACCTGTGTTAGATTTCTTACAAAAGTATGCACACATTTTCTCTTATTCACAAAGAATAAAGTTTTAAGTTACAAAAATTTTAATCCCCCCCCCTTTTTACACCCTCGCAAAATAAAATTCTCGTCCCATTGTCATATAAATGTTAGAGTTTGATGTTCAAAATCATAGATTAAATAAGTTATGAGCTTTAGAACACTCACCTATCTAAACCTAAGATATCTTACGACTTTTTCTTCCTCGACAAACCATACTGAAGTTTTTTCTTGAACCCTCACAATATATTTTCGGTATTTTCGGTATTTGTGAAATTGTCAATATAATCAAATAGGGTAAGTTGGGTTATAATTGGAGCGATATAAGTAAAAAAAAAAAAAGGTTTCTTGTTTATCTCTAATCATTGGGATTTAATTATTTTGACACGAGTGAATTTTATATGTCAAAACGATTTCGGCATATTACTTGCACTATGATGATTAAAATTGTGTGTACAAGGTTTTTATCAATTAAAAAATAGCCACAAATAATTAATACATACCTTTTCTTTTTCATTTCTGTGAGTGTTGACATTTTTCATCAGAAGAAATAATAAAAAAATCAACAGCATCAATATTGTTGAAAACTTCATCTTGATAACGGACTTCGGAAATAGCGCGAACTAGAGCTGGTTCCTATTTCAAGTTTTCTAAGGGGTAACAGATACATGGGAGACATTATTTTAGATCTCGGCAGCTATGATTCTTATTTCGGTATTAGTTAAATGAATTTGTAACTAAATTAAAAGTAAATGCATAAAAAATACAATTCATCAATACAACTTAGGATCTCAGATAATAGAACCGCTTCTTAATACTTGTAAGTATATTTTTTTGAAAAAAATGAAATTTCCAGGATAAGAGTATTTCGTAAGAGTAAATTATCGGGCTAAAAGTAATTCCCGGATAAGTCTATAACAGACGTCCCCTAGCACCGGTTTGAGCGGAATTCTTTACAAACTGACGATCACTCCACAACTGTGAATTAAAGAACAAAGTTATGGAGAAATATCAATAAAATAAATCTAGCAAAGAAATAAAAAATTTACTGTCATAATGTAGCCCGAAAATCACACTGAAGCGTGCAAAAACACAGATATTTAGACAACCATGGGGCAGATAGAGATATATGTTACATAACTTGGCTGGACATTACGCGTATGTATAGGGCAAATAATTCGGGTAGACTTTGTAAGCTGTAACACCGCTTATTATAATATTTGTAAGATTCATTGCTTTTCATTAAGGGTTCATATGTAATGAAGTTTGAAACATCTCATAATAGTTTATACATAATATAAACAAAACCCAGGAGCGTCGGTGACCGAGAGGTCTAAGTAGTTCATCTACATTATCACTAGCCTGTTAACATTGAGGTTCTGAGTTCGAATCCCGCACGTGGCAGGTGTGTTCGACTCCGATATCAATTGACTAGGACTGCCACTTTTACTCCCGAAGGTCGTTGGTTCTCCGACTTCCTCGTCCAATAAAAAATGGCCGCCGCGTTTTAGCCATTAGTGCTGAAAGTGGGGTTAAACGCCAACAATCCATCAATCGACCAATCACAAAATCGAAATCTATAAAAACGTAAAAACATGTATAGTGTGTATATGTAAATGAACCAATAACCCACCAAAACTTAAACAAGTTTAGATTTTTTAAAAAGGTACGCAGTGCTTCGCAGAATCAAAAATTAGGTCAACATGAAGTGTTATAGTTGTTGATCGGGTCTGGAATATCGGTACTCCAATTTTACTCCTTATCTTTCGTAATTAAAATCTTCTCCAGTCCGGGACAGAAAGACAGGTACAAGTAAAACAATACTAGAAAATACAATTCCAAAGAAACTCGAAGTACGTCTTACTTTGCTGACTTTTTAAATATAATATAATACGCTGTACTTTGATTTTATCGGCAATGTGTACATTTTCCCTTTGATCTTACTGCCTAATATTTTTCTATATGATGGACAGGACCTGATACTCGAAATGTTAGGCAATGGCGTCACATAACAGTGCAGTTACGTCACGTGTTCATGTACATCCGCATCAATTTATCAATGAAATGCACGTGACTTCATTCATACAACCAAGCAACTATCACAACGTTTTGTACGCGTAAAAGAAGTTTTACTAAGAAATTCATGTTATTTCATATTCTCAACCAAATAAACATTTTGTTAAGACAAATCGCCGATAAAAAGAATAATGGCATTTTATTTTTTGATACTGACTTCATCAGCTCGAATATCGGCTCTCCCTAGCGGGCTTGCTTGATATTCTTGCTGATAAAGTCAGTATCAAAAACATAAAATGCCATTATTCTATATATATTACTTTCAATAAAATCATAAACAGAGCGGAATAATGCAGTCTTCTCGGATGTCCAACGAATATTTTATTCAGAATTTAAATACATAAAATATTATTAGATGAATATATAAGGACAATTAAAAACCCATGTGAAAAAAGTCTCACACTGTATGGCTTCAAGTAAGTATGTTGGTACTTGATAATTACTATGATCCACTGAAATTTCCGAAGTGCCTCACTCGTGTACGGAAAAAGTAGGCAATTATTTCGAATAAAGAACATAACGAATACGCAATTCGATTGAAAACAACATGATTTACTTATTCTACTTTCTTATATTGATACATAATCTAAATTATTAAAATGCAAATGACGTACTTAACAACAAACCATCACCAAAAAATAAGAAAAAAAAACTATATTTTTCCTATTATCTTTCAAAAATGAGCCAAGGACAATGAAGTTGCACATTTTTATGACGGATTGATTGTTTTTTGTTTAACGTCCAGTGGCAATTATTTCATAGTTTTTTTAGAATGACCCATTGAATTGAACGTATGATACAAACGTCAATGTGCATACGATGTATGCTGGATGAATTGTGTGGCTCTAATTTTTTAAGGTTTGAACCAAAAGGATAAAATATAATGAATCCGAGAAGTTATTCCTAACAGCAAGTAAACAAATCGGTTAAAGTTCAATGTAAAATCCATTAAAAAATAAAAATCTAAACATTGAAAGGATTGACATAAAATAAACAAAAGTATTAATGAATATTTAGAGCTTGAAAAAGAAAATATTTTGACTCTAGTATCATGACAACCATTGAGACACAATGCTAAACTATAAATAACGTTGTTGGGATCACATCAAAAATTATGAAACGAGTATTAGTATCTGTATACATTAAATATCAAATATGTGGATCTCATACAATTGTAAATATTCTATTCTCTAAAAAATAAGAAAAGGTAATTTCACATATGTCAATATAATTAAATAGTATAACCCGTAAGTGTTTACATTAAACTGAACAAAAACAATCATGATAATCATTTTCTTTCACGATTCATTATCTTTTCATGAAGCTAACAGAACCGCCTCGGTGGTCTCGTGGTAGCTTGTTCGCCTCGAGTGCGGGAGGTCGTGGGTTCGAACCACAGCCGGGTCAAACCAAAGACTTTAAAATTGGTATTTGCTGCTTCTCCGCTAAGCACGCGGCATTAAGGAGTAAGAGCAAAGACTGGTCGGCTCGGAGTCAGAATAATGTGTCCGGGTAAGGTGACATGTCTGCCTGCGGATTGTTACCTTGTGAACTAGCACGTTAAAAATCCGGCTCAGTGTGTCGGTCTAGTACAAAGCAGGGTTAATATGCATATTACATTAACATGTTCTCGTCCTGAATATGCATATCAATTTGCCGCTGGACGTTAAGCAGCCATTCATCATCATCATCATCATCATCATCATCATGAAGCTAACACAGTTACTGTAATAATTAAAAAAAGTAACTCTCCATTTTAATGAAGATTTGCCGCCGCGATTTGACGGTCGCAAATGCAGTTTTACTTGCGACGCGAAATATAATATGTTTTATTCTTTTAAGAAATATATCTAAGTGTTATAAAAAGATACACTAACTAATGAATTTCTTACATTTTTTTATCTGCATGTCGAAACAAAACGATGTGATTCGAAATTTAACGAAACTTAAGCTTGTAATGAATCTAACTCTGGACAACGTATGAAAAATCAAATGCGTAACATAATAAAACGAAAACAAAAAAAAGTAAAAGTATAATGTAATATATAAACGCAACGTTAAATTTGCGCGATCATAAGATAATAGAAAAAAAGACGTATCTTCAGCTGTTTACAATAATTCATTTTTTTTATATTTGTCAAATTCATTACTTTTTCCTGCTAAAAACTATATCAAATATTTTTTTGCACATTTTCTTTGATTTAATAACAGATTTAGTATTTTATAAAATTTAAAGGTAATATAAAAGGCAAAAATATGACTATAATTTAGAAATAAACTATAATAGTTAAAACAACAATCTCTCCTATGTTTACATATGCATGTAATTAAAAGTGGGCAAACCAGGATGAAACCGCTATAAATATAATTGGAAACAAAAATACTTTTGATATATTGACTAATAAAATGGCTATGTATATAATTGAACGGTAATATTTTCTTGGCCATGGACAAAATTTATCTTTTTTAAAATTTTCAACTGATCAAAAATACTTTCATTTTTATAGTTTTTTATATGCGGAAATAAAAGTGAATATGACGGGTATTCATAACCATATGACGCATAATTCGTACATCTAAGGCTATTAAACATTTGCGGAAATTGACATACACTAACGATCAGTTTCAGGTAGCCTACAATTCTCGGTTCGTCTCAAAGCTTAAATATAAACCGTCGTGTTCAAAGGATATAGTCACTATAGAACCATTGATGTTTGTTAAATAATTGAAAAGGGATAATTAGAAGTGGAAATATATGTAGTAATGTGTTTACATAAATTATTTGAGGAGGATTTTTTTCTAACGGAAAATTAATTTTCACCTTTCTCGAATATTGCTCACATTTTCACTTTTGTGTACAAATTTTCCGGCAAAATATTCATTTCCATCCTGTTTTCGCAAGGTTTTTTTTGGTCAGGTCTCTTAGAATATCAAATGCGGTCTTCCCCTTTTAATCACATGTGACATGCAGATCAGCTTACGCTTGTTGAGGATAACAATAAATCATTAAAGTTCATGATTTAAATTCTGATAGACTTGTACGAAAACATACCAATAATATAAATAGCTTTGGAAAGTAAAGTCACCAAAAGCACGTGTTAAATATAAAAGATAACAGAGAACCTGCATGTTCGAACAGAATGACAAGAATTATAACAGGACAACAAAATCAATGCTGAACTGATAAAGAGCTTAGGGAGATTTCACCTGAAATTATTTCATACGAGGGCCGTGTCTTAAAAGTTAAATCTTTACCGGGATAATCCGTCATGGTTAACCAGCTTATTATTTATACTTTGAGCTTTTAACAACATTTCAGATACGGAAAGTAAATAAACCCTACACTAATAATCCCCCCTCCCCCCATTTGTTTCTTACAAACGAAACTCCATATTTGTGTTTTGTCGCAACTTTACAAACTGACTTAAATTATTTACTAAATCGAACACTAATCGATAAAATTAGGAAATAGACTACAATTTACTCTGAAATATTCAGCAATTAAGTTGCATGTAATTAAAAGCTGCGCACAAACGTAAAAAAAAAAAGAAGCCCCAATTGCACGCAAATTTAATGCGCGCTTTAGCGAACACTTAAACAAATAGATAACCAAAAAGTACAATATAATGAATTTTGACAATTTTGGAAATCAAATAAAAAAAAGTTAAGAAATTAAAGTTTAGCAGTTATAACAATAACTCAAATTATCTATTCAGGGCACGCTTTCATATCTTATAGATCATCTTCACATTAGAATAACCCAAGAGTTCGCAGCCAAATTGGGTTGGATGAGGACTTCAATTACGATGCTTCGTGTAGTGAGAGTTATTTACTCAGTGGTTAGCACGAACGTATGCAGTTATTACAAAATTAAAACAAAAAACAAACAAAAAAAGCAAAAACAAAATTCTCAGTTTCATTATCACAAATTTGCATGTAAATTTATATTTACTAATATTTTTCATACTTTCATAACCTATTTCATCGATCCTTCAAATTGTAGTTATACTATCCATCAAACAACTAATAGCGGATGTAAATACCCACGTCTTACCGGAAAATACAATTGACATAATTTAATGCAATTATTTCCGTAAATTGTTTTATTACTCGACATTAACCATGTTTACACGAAGGTAAGTAAAGCAAGGATTTTAAAATTACTTCCCTATAACAGCTTTGTAGACTTATTGTTTTGCTCAGTTCTTATAATTATAAACGAAATTTCATATTTTCTATTTTAACCCATCTAGCTCTTATCTTGTTCGACCGATTTCACTGAAGCAGCGCCAGCAATGATGATTCGGTTTATATACGATGGTGCATTGTAGTTAAACGACCGATCGCGAATTCTTTGTATACTTTGAGGGGTTCAATGAGGGTTGGGGATTTTTTTTTTATAAATATTTATTAGAAATCTTCATTATCTAGAAAATGTAAAATAGTCTTTTATTTTACTATATATTATATATGCTTCATCAGCTCACTTAGACTCCCTTTCAGAAGAATACAGACGGTGCTCAAATTGTAATCAAATTTAAGTCCATGAACTCGTGTAGGAGTGGTAAAGTACTTTTCCGTATCGCCTGCAGATATTGCCCACACTTTCAACTATACACAACTACATAACATGTATGTTTCTTTCATCTTTGCTAACCAAGGGTTAAGATCCAATCCCCTCTTCTCCACCCCTGGCGGATTGAGATAGAATTTCGGATCCACAGGTAAATTATTTCCATTGGTCGCAGTTGTAACTGGCTGCATCCAATCAATAAGCGCCTTTAAGATGATCACGTGTAAAAGTAGAAAATGCAAATAAACAATTGCGACGTCCTGATTGTTCAACAAGTCTTTACCCCAAAACTTTAGAATGATAATTATTAACAATTTTAAAGTTCTTAATCAACTAATTAAAGTTCCTGGGTATGTTTCTCGCGCAAATGATGGAATGTCAACGTATTTTTTCAGTTCCTGCTTCACAAAATTTATAAACACTAGACACAACCATTTAACACCTCCACATTGAGGAGAGTTCAAGTGCTGTCATTGGTCAAGAATAATGTAGTCGGAATGGGCGTGACTTTTATTTACAGGTTGATGGCGCAGCATTGTAATCACAAATGATGGCTTAATCTGCCAAGGGTGGAGAGGAGTGGACTGGAACGTAACCCTTGGCTAGCGAAGATGGTTTCTTTAGAATCCGTAATTTTGATTGGCTGACATCAATTGTCAGACACTCCCATATCAAATATTTATTTCCGTATAAAATACAACAGCAATGACTGCACGTGCTATCCCTGACAATGTTGAATATTTTCATTGAAAGCAAACGAACAGCTTGATATAACTCTTAATTTTATGGTTGTAGCATAAAACCGTAATTATAAGAATTGAATGCTTCTTTTTATAATTCTATATGGTTGTAAAAGCATTGATCGTGCGTACATTTTTGATATGAAAGTGGAACAAAAAAAGTGCTTCGGTCAATGCTTTTACACCCCAAAAATTATAAAAAGAAGCATTCAATTCTTTCATTATACTGTAGCCTCGTATACAAGAAAACGTTATTTTGTGTGTTTGTTTGTTATTTCTTAGTTAACTTTGAACTATTATGTGCTTGCTTAACTTAATCATATATGCTTTTGTGCTTGACTACTCCTTTTTATGTGATAACTGTGTATTTGTACACTATTGCATGTTTTGTGTTGTCTTATTGTGTTTTGCACGCACTGTCTATAATTTATTCATGTATGTCAGTTCAAAAGCTCTCTATAGGCTTATGTTGTATTGTTATTTTACTTGTCGACTTTAAATAAAACGGATTTGATTTGATTAAAGTCATGTTTTTTATGATAAAAGAGATCAACGCGCGCCTAGTTGTGCATGTAATTTTTATTTATTTCATTAAGATCCACCTTAATAGTAAGAAAGGCTAACATGGATAAACGTTTCCTTCTTTACATCTTAAACATGATATTTTTCGTGTCTCACAAGGACCATAACTGGTTTTGTCCAAATAAACAGAAGCCCACTTTCACATTTTAAGAGCCGCTAAGTGATATATGTTTCTTTTAGTTGATAAAATAAAACTTAATGGTTGACATGATACATTAGCTGTTTTGTTCTGTAACTTTCGTTTTGTCCAAAGCCCAGGTTAGCACTATGTGTGCGCAGTAAGGGTGATATCTTTTATGGATATAGGCTGCATGTTTGATCAACAGCCTAACTGTTTTAAGGTGCTTGTTAACTAAATTGAACAAAATTATTTAACTATCGGTACTTTAATTTTTCGGATAGGTTTTGTTGGTCTTTTGTTTTCTTCTAGTTCGTCAAGTTCTTGATTTTAGTCTTCTTTGTTTTGTCCGTGTGATTTTTTGAAAATACAAATAAGACGTACTTAAGCTTTTGCAATATACAAAGCTTGCCTGTCTTAGCGTGGAAGAAACCTGTTTGTGTATGGGGTTTATCAACTATTGCTTTTTGTGTTTTTTCGAAGAAATATGGAGTCAACTACGAAATGATGTTTGTTGAATATGTTTGTTCAAATGACTGACCTAAACAAATACTTGAAACAACTTTCCTGTAATACAAAAAAAAAAAAACCCAAAAAAAACTGTAATACATGTAACGTATATGTTTACCTCACACAAACTTCGGAATAATCTTCTGCAATTAAGAGTTAAATAGTTTACTATAATGCTACTAGTTGAGTTAGGCCCTGTATGTTTTTTTTTCAAATGTACCTTTAATTTCTTTACTTTTTTTAATAAAAGAGGGCAAAAGATAATAAACTTCTTGCCAAGTTAAACTGAATGTTCCTATCAGTTCAGGACGGATGATAATATCTTAAGTCAAGGTACTGATTATCATAATTTTCTTTGCAATCAGGTGTGTAATTAATATTTCATATCATAAAAAAAGTATAAAAAGAATGTTCATTCAGCTCCATTATAAATATTAATGAATTATTAAAGATATTAGATATAAACAAAAACTATCTTGGCTTGATTTAGTTTTGGTCTAACAAAAAGAACAATCTTCAAGGTACATTCTGTGCATGATATTGATATATTGGCCAAATAATTCCTTTCTATGAATTTGACTTCGATTTGAGATAGCGAAACAGGAATTTGATTAGAGAAGATAAGAATTGACCTCCGATTTTGAGTATTGCTTAATTATGACGTCGTACCAGACCTAAATTTTAGAAACAGACGTCAATTTGAGACCAGGCGATAATCTTAATCCTACCGATAGGGTAAAGTGGAATGACCTTAAAATGTTGTGATACTAGTATTTTAATTATGTATAAAACCTTACCAACTACCTATCCATCCATTCATCTAAAACATGTGAAAGTCATATTTGTGCATAATTAGGAAAATATACTATGTTGATCTCCATAAATCTGTTTATTTGTTTCTCAATGTTTTAGACCACTACATCTTCTCTTATTCCAAACACCTACAGTATGCATAGAGTATTTGCAACTAGGAAACGTCAAATAAATTAAATTTAAGGCTTGCATGAATTATTTCTCAAATAACCACTAGAAAAAATGTGTCCAATCCTTATAATTCTTAACCCAAACAATTTTTTATTTGTTGGCTACTATTTACTGTGTCAAATCCACAGTTGGCATCTTGTAACTAAGGAGTGAGCCGCCACGTTGACTTGCTGAAATCCATGAATGTGTGAATGATGCAATAGAATAGAAAATGAAACAATACCTACCTCAAAATTCCATTTTAATGCGATATTATCCGAATTTTATACAATAGAAAAACAAAGGATATGGGTTATCCATCCATGACACAAAATCAATACATGCACAGCAAAAAACACACAAAAAGCAAAGGAATTGTAGCGCTTTTATTGCTGTTCTTCATCTCAAAGTCACAGTGAGGCCTTCAACTTGGAGCAAAACAAATTCTCACCTCACTGCAAGTTTAAGACGGCCCTTAGCACCGGTTTGATCGGAATTCTTTGCAAAAATAATTTGGATAGACTTTGTAAGATACAACACCACCTTATCGAGCCCGGTAAAAAAAGAACATACTGGAAAGTAGTACATATTTAAAACAAAATAGTTCCTACGCATAGGTGTAAATCTAAAACTATGTAGCATATATTTTAGTAATTAATTTATTAGATGGAAGGTGAAGGACTGGTGATCCTTGTAGAACACATAATTTACTGATAATTTTGAAGAATACAAAAATGTATGAATGAATTCTAAAATTAAGATCATATATTGCCTGTTTTTCAGATATGAAGTGCCTGGTTTGGTGTATCCAAAATTTCGGTAACCAGTGCAGTACGGTCTGATGTATAAATACAAGTTTATTGATCCCACTTCCATAAAATGTTTTAAAGTGAATAATTTAACGTGGATAGGAATGAGGACCAAGAATAGGTGGTGTGCGTCTTATTAACATTTTAGTACACAAACTGGCCTAAAATTGAGAGAATGATGTAGCACACACAGGAGAAGTTATCTCAAGAATATATATCACAGATTATTTTTAACACTTAACAAATAATTGAAAATTTATTTTCATTTCTTTAGTTTCTTATAAAATGGGTTCGCGGATCAGTGAAGAAGAATCAAACTACCTGAAAGTAGTTTTAGTACTCCTGCGAATCGCAACCCCTTTAGTAAGAATTCAATTTGATAAAGAGTTTCATCCTAATCAGTTAGAGGAAGAACTACGAAGAGCTCGAGCTCGAGGTAAACTTCACGGTTTATTAAGACCAGAACAGAAGGATTTGTTGTATCCTAAGACAGGTTTGTAACGAGTGTTTTTGTTTATTTAGAGAAATAGTTTCCCCACATACCTTGAGCCTAAATCAAAAATTAGAAACGAAATAAAACATTTAAAAAAATCTTATGGATCCTGTGGCGAATTATGTCGTACAAAACCTAAACGAAAAGATGTTCATGCTCTTCCGAAAAAGGTTAAACATGTTATAGCTCAAGGTCGTTGATACATATAAAACAAGAAATAACGGCGCTTTCATCACTCAAACTACATATATCCCTGTTCAAAACTTCAAATATTGTTAGATCTCTGATACAGAAATCAAATGCTGCTCCATCGTTATGTTTTTGGTTAGATCCCGAGAGGAACGATATCGGAAAGGATTTCTGCGCAAATGCGGAAGTCTGAAAACTTAACGATTTTAGATTCAATTCGTATATTGATTATTATATTGATTTTTGCTTTTTCTACTGTTATTGAGCACTAAGTCTTCGTCTTTATCATAAGAGGCAAGTGCTACTTGTAATAGAATATGAAGTCAGTCTCGATAATTATTTGAATACTAATTTTTGCAATTTTAAAACAACAGTTTAGTACTAAGACTATCAAATATCTTTGGATTTTACAGATTATGACATAAACAGATACAAAAAAAAAAAAAAAAAATCACGTTCATTTGAAAATAATCCGTAACTTTTGAGATATCCTACATCACAAGCTCTATAACTGTGGTCTGAACAATAAATAATTCTTAAACAAATTGCAAACAAAATATATTAATTCCAAGCATTTACTCTGTTGAAAAAGTTACTGAAATACGGAAATGTTTTCGATGTTGGTCCTGTTGTTAGGAATTTGATTAACGACGTAATTTTCAATGTAAACAAAGAAACGCTATCTTTACCCAACTCTTTTTTTCTCATTTTAGTATTTAATTAAAAGTGTAATTATGTGTACATTTGTACATACAACATGTTAAAATGACGAAGATATTAAGTCTACTAATTATTATTAATCTTAGTGTATACGATACTAATAGATTCATTTTGATACGGAATTTATTTTTCGTTGTTTAGCTTTCAATATTCCATTTAGTAATCATATAGATAGAATATAGATTCTTTATTTCTAATAAAACCAAGTTGATGGTTGAAAGAAAGATATATTTACATATAATAACATACAGATAGTAATCAGATAAAATAAATTTGCATGAACTTCCTTATGTTTTACGCAAAGTCCGGAAGAGAGAAGCGATACCGATAATTAATTCTGCACAAATGAGGAAGTATAAAAAAGAATAATAAACAAATAATGATTTTAATTCATCCGTATAATAATGATTTCTATATTGATTATTCTAATGGTATTACTCATATTACCTTTATACAAATACTTATCATCTAAAATGACAATTTGAAATTATTGAAAATGAAGATCTTGTTTCAATTTCAAAATTTTACATTCGGTCCAGTTTTAGGGTTAGAAAATTAACATGACCGATCGTTTACAAATTTGATGATGGGTTATATACGAGTCAATTATCAATCCGCTAATGCCAGATGCCTCATCACTTAAGATTATAACTTATCAATGTTGTTTATAGGAGTAACACGAAAGTTGTCGTAATCATCCTTTTAAGACATCTACTTTTTTTGTGATAAATGTACTATTTTCCACTGACAAATATGTCCCGAGATGCCTGAAATAACTTTTGCTTGATTAAAGAATGTTTTGTTATTACTGAAAAAAGACGTCTAAAATATTGATATGTTGTTTATATCAAGAAGGTTCGATGATATTGGAAAGCTTTGACGTTACGCACGATATTGCGTCTCAATTAGTAATGTCAAAATTTGACGTTTTACTCCGATAATGGAGGATTTGTTTTTGTTGGAAAATTTTTCTGATCAATATTGATACTTCTAAATGAATATGCATGACATATTTCCCACTGGAAATTACGCAAGCTACAATCAACACATTAAATGTATTTGGGTAAGATTATATGGATTAGAACGTAATTATATTTAATGTTTTCTCCCATTTAAATCCGAGAAAAAGGAGGAAGTTCTCCATTTTGCTTTAATAAAAGAAGGTGTGTGGGGGATCACATTCAAGTTAAACGAATCATACTTAAAAAGTTTAATATAGAAAAAATATTCAGCACTTTACCATTTTCAAAAACGGAACAATTAAATTAAAAAAAAAAAACGATTGTCAGAACAAATAGGTACATGTATATTCATCCAATATGTTTACAAGCTTTGCATTACATTGAGGTGTATACGTAATTCTTCAAGTACAAACATTTTATTTTCACTTTCAATATAAAAAATGTGGTATGATTGCCAATGAGACAACTCTTCATAAGAGACACAGAAATTAACAACTATAGGTCACCGTACGGCCTTCAACAATGAACAAAACCCATACCGCATAGTCAGCTATAAAAGGCCCCGAAATGACAAATGCAAAACAATTCAAACGAGAAAACTAACGGCCTAATTTATGTACAAAAAAAATGAACGAAGAACAAATATGTAACACATCAACAAACGACAACCACTGAATTACAGGCTCCTGACTTGGGACAGGCACATACATACAGAATGTGGCGGGGTTAATAGATATAGGAAGATGTGGTATGAGTGCCAATGAGACAACTCTCCATCCAAGTTACAATTTATAAAAGTAAACCATTATAGGTCAAGGTACGGCCTTCAACACGAAGCATTGGCTCACAACGAACAGCAAGCTATAAAGGGCCCCAAAAAATTACTAGTGTAAAACCATTCAAACGGAAAAACCAACGGTCTAATCTATATAAAAACGAGAAACGAGAAACACGTATGAACTACATGTTTAAGTTCTATACATATGAATCGTATTGCAGAGGAATAACAAATCTCAGTGTTCACGCTTCACAATTTGAAAATAAATGTCTGATTTTGTATCTTTTCGTAAAACAGCCCTTTCACAACTTCAGAACCTCGGCTAAACGAACAATCCAATTCATCTTAATATTTTTTTTTTCATCGTTTGTGGTCTTAATCTTTATCGTCTGCAAAAACCCGCAATTACCATGTTCTTTTCAACAATGTCTTATTATACAAGTATTATCATTTGTATCGCAATAGTAATCATTAAGTTTTTGGAATTCAAATGATTTTTACCTTTTTGAAATTTGAAATAAATTGCGTTTTCTCACAATCGTTTATTGCTCCATTAAACAGTTATCACAATTGTAACACGATAAGTCTCGGACAAGAAGATTGGTATCAAAATTTGTGGATATTATTTGGCTTATTTAGCGATTCCGTTCCACGGGTTTAAGTTTAAGATGATAATGCGGGGACGGAGCGGTCTATTTGGTTCATATAAAGTTACCATGAACCTGTCGAGTCTGAAATACGCTCGTGGCGAGGTTTGTTCGACTTCGATATTAATTGACAATTATTGTTAGTTATCTCACTGAAGGTCATCGGTTCTTCGACTCCCTCCATCAATGAAAACTGTCCAATACGATACAACTAAGGTCGCTAAAAGTGACGTTACTGAGTACCAAAACAAAAAAGAAACAAATATTTCAATGTGATTTTAAAAGACTTCAATAGCTTTCGGAACCGATGTCACATTCATAACATCAAAAAATCACTTAGTGGACAAATTTGCAAGACATTGTATTTTTAAAAAAAACAAAGTCTGGTTGACTACGCAAATTATCAAAAATTATGTAACTGTTTCGTAGGGTTAACGTACAATTACGGAACAGCACTATTTCGTATGCAAAAAATCGAAAGTTTTAATAAATGACGTCGCAACTGACAGTTTACTTGTAAAAAGCGACGAAATTTGACATTTGACATTCTTGCAAGACATTTGCCAGAAGCCGTTGCGTTTTTATTTGCGGTGAAAGCACTGTAAAAATCCAGTTTTGAAATGGCATATCTATTTACATTTGTGAGCATAATTTATGAAAATGAAATTCATATCGTCTTATACTAAAAAAAAAAAAAAAAACAAAACGTAAATTTTGGTACTTTACCATATTCCGAAATCTGACCATGGTGAAGACTATTTAATTTTGCAAAAAATCAGCTTTGGCCGTTGCATCAACGAAAATTCAGTAATATAGCGTCCATTTTTGGACGGTGATGTTCCTTTGGCACCACCTTACGGTGTTAATATATAACAACTCGTTCGCCATGCCCGTGTCTGTTGTGACGTTTAAGATTTCAAGGAACGTGATCTATGTATTACTGGTAAATTACTAAGTCAGGGACTTCGTTACCACAAATTACTTAAAACCTTTACTGAATTCTTCCAAAGAGATAAAGATTTGGATTGGAAGTTTGGTTGTACCTGTAGAAATCTTATTTTTATCGGGATAGCACATACTAATTTTGACGGAGATGTTGTTGAAAGATCCCGGAAATTTAAATACGATCCGGGTAAACTTATCATTCCTTTAAATAAATTTATTATAAAAGGTTACCAATTCAACACTATAATTAGATCTTTGAATATTGTTTTATTGGTATTAATATTGATTTTGTTATCAGTAAATTAAAATAAAACTAAATATTATCTTTATACATGTATACATAATATGCACATTCATGGCTCTACAATCTGTCAATACCTGTATCTTGGCATTGCACAAGGTCGTGTTTTTCTCTGACCGTTAATGACGTCTTTACACTAAATCCATTGGATGTTGGATGTGTACTGATTGATATTTTAGTCTTAGATGCATGATTTATTTATTAGTTGTTATTGGTTTTGAACTAACTGTCAGTAACTGCGAGTACTCCCAGATATGTACTTAGTGTCTTTTTGTTGTGGGTATTTATTAGTACCCTGCCACGCTCACTCTTTGTTTTTGTTAGATGTATTTCTGCTTTGTATCGATCTGATGAGTTAAGCCCTTTTCAACTGATTTTTTTAGTTTGTTCTTATGTTGTACTGTTACACCACTGTCCCAGGAGAGAGGGAGGGTTGGCGTGCCTTCAAACTAGTTTAACCCCGCCACATTCTGCATGTGCATGTCCCAAGTCAGGAGCCTGTAATTCAGTGGTTGTCGTTTGTTGCTGTATATCATATTTGTTTTTCGTTCATTATTTTGTACATAAATCAGGCCGTTAGTTTTCTCGTTTGAATTGTTTTACATTTGTCATTTCGGGGCCTTTCATAGCTGACTATGCGGTATGGGTTTTACTCATTGTTGAAGGCCGTACAGTGACCTATATTTGTTAATTTCTGTGTCATTTGGTCTATTGTGGAGATTTGTCTCATTGGCAATCATACCACATCTTCTCATTTTTATAATATTTTTTTTATATGATGCATATGATTCATGCGAATATTTGCAGATTTTACACTGCTTCGAAGAGCACAAACACCCTGTAAAAGTTATTATGCTTATAATTTGTTACGTCTGACACGCATATTTTTGACGTTTTGCCAATATTTTGTCCTTATTTTAAACTATCATAAAAATTTTATAAAACAATTATTTAATTTTTTTGGAAACTAAAATATCTGCCTATTCTATATGAATATACATTTTATATAGCATAGCTGTTTTCATTTTATAGAAAAACTGTAACTGTACATGCCTTGCTTTTTCAGGTGTTCCTGATTCACAGACGTTTGATGTCACACTTATGATTTTGTTGATCAAGAACTTGACTAAAATTGAGATATCCGATGTTCTTCCCTTCAGACCCATACCAATCTTGGCACTCATTTATCTAGGATAAAATTTACAGAAATATGATAGCCCATTCTAACCATGGAACAATAAGCAACACAGATTTTGCCGAATGTTGGGAAAACATAACAATTGTAAGAATAATTAGCCGTACTTAAAATTATCATTACGAAAAACAGTTTAACAACGCGCATAATATTTCAATGATGAACGTGGGATAATCTTCTATTCTGTTGATGCTTTTCGTACTTGATTTGGCTTTTTAACTTTTTTAATTCGAGCGTCTCTGATGAGTATTTTGTAGACGAAACGCGCATCTGGCGTACACAGTTATAAGCCTAGTGAGTTTTGTTTTCCATATTTAAGTTTCCTTATTATATATCTGTCAGTTCAAATATTACTTGTTTTCTCTTTGAAATCATAAATCTACAAATTCGATTAGTATTTCGGGTCCTTCTCCACTCCATACTGCAATCACATTTATCATATTTTTTGAATTTTGTTAACACTCGTGATGTAAAAATTCAGAGAGAGTCACATGAATATAACGTTGTTTATCAAAACATTATACCGACTGGTGGTACATAATGTAGTGCAAACAACTGCTGCTGAGCTGACCTGATAATAACTTGATGACTACTTCCGATAATAAATCGACTTTTTACAGGGTGTAGACCGGGTAAAACAAAACAAAATTAACTAAATTCCTTAAAAACAGTCTCTTAAAGCCTACTCAACTCTTCATTGTATCTATCATAGGTCAGAGGGAGAAGTGATTTCTCCATAAAAGTTAAGTGAGCCATATGACACCTAAGGTAAAATTTTTCAGAGGAGTAAACATTTTAGTTTCTCAATAATTTATAATATTTCAACGGAAATTTACAAAATATGTTAAAAATTACATCAGTTTCCCAATCCAGAAAACCGCCTCGGATGCTTGAAATGTATAAAGTTTTGTTTTCATTTACTAGTACTGTATCGATACATCTGCTGCCGGACGGTTTGTCCTCGATGGTATTTACAGATCATCATAACCGATTCTGTACTGATGTGATTTTTAACATATTTTTGTAAATTTCCCGTTGAAATATTATAAATTACTGAGAAACTAAAATGTTTACTCCCTAAGACAAATTTGACTTTAGGTGTCATATGGATCTCTAAACTTTTATGGAGAAATCACTTCTCCCTCTGACCTATGACAGATACAATGAAGAGTTGAGTAGACTTTAAGAGACTGTTTTTAAGGAATTTAGTTTATTAAATAGTGATATGACAGGACACAAGAGAGACAAAACTTTTGTTTCAGATAAAAGAGATAATATGTCGCCCTCTTCTCCCTGATGGTGAGACCTTGATAACTTTGGCTTTATTTTTAGATCAAAATAGGTCAGTGAACTCCAATTGTTGCTTATTTTATTTTTAATCAACTATTTTTTTAATTACTGCCTGCTAAAATACACAAGTGACTATCTAAGGATTCTTAGAGTTAGACCTCAGATATTCTATCTTGTGCAATTTTGCATTTCAGATTTGCCCAAATTTTATTTTTTTGACGGAGGTCTGCTCTTTACGTTTAAACTTCTCCAGAAGAGGTTTGAGTAAAAACGACAGAACGACTCAAATCGACACTACAAAAGTTTTTACGGTGACCATCCCTAATTGGTTATTGGTTGATCAATAAGTTTTGTATGTGTCTCAACTCTGTTTTCGCGGTGTATCATTTTAGATATCAGAAGTATCTTCTGATCTGTAAATGTACCAATTGTGTCCTATTCCAAAATCTAACATTTGACCATAGTATGCCTTCGGATGGGAGATGATGCAAACAAATCAGGTGACGCTTATTCTATCCTATCTTATGACACACTCAGTCTCGTTCCGTTTGGAGTTGCTGCGTTTCCCTCAGGATTGTTTATTTTCAATCTAACTTTGTATATTCTAATGAATTAATTAGATTTGAACATTGGAAAACTAGAATTGCCTCTTATTGAATATAACCAAAGAAAGCTATTTTCAACAGGTGGTCGCTTAAGACAGCGTAAAAGTTACATTTTTCGAAAATCAATTCAAAAAAGAAATACAAATATACATTGAGAATTAGATCTCTTAAAAAAAAACAGGAAGTGAATCACAATCGGTTCTTGAAAAAGGAAATTAGATTTATGATAATCTAGATTGGAATGTAATTACTAATTGAGAAAAAAGAAAACTCAATAACAATAAGACATATGAACATTTAACAATAGATGCAAGCCAAGCACATGCGCTGAGTCATTTCGGACTACACTATAATTATATATCGACTACTGACAGTCTTTTTTTGAAATATAAAAACAAAGTTTCATAACTCCGATGCGTCATAAACGCATCTCTAGATTTCACCAGGACCTAAAAGAAATGCATACATATATATAATGTCAACTTGCTTGAGGAAGTTAACACCTTGCATTTTTGATAATTTGTAAATTTCTACTGTCGAATATATTCTCGTTGATATATGAAAGTTTAAAAATCATTGCTCTTATCAGTCATAAAAAGTATATTGTAATATGTAATTACATGTAAAACATTAAATTTCCTTCGAATTTCAGGCTGTTATAGGTCTTGGTGGTGATAGGAAAGAGTGTGATGAATTAAAGATAAAAATAATCAGTGCTTATGAATTAAGCTTTGTGCCAGATGAAATCAAACTTAAAAATGAGCTGAACGAAGTACTTGATAAAGTTATTGTAATTGTCGAAAAGGTAACTTCGAATGAATCACAAGGTTAGTTAAACTAGTTGAAATAAGAGCTGTTGATAATTAGAAGTTTAGGCTCCTGGATTTTTCAATTGAAATATATGGGATACCAATTTGTTTTATTTTTTAAAAGCTATGATAAATAGATAGAAAAAGAGAGGTGAAAGATACCAAAGGACATTCAAACTTCGAAAATAGACATGACAATTAAAACGGATCAGCAAGATAAATAAGGCAGCATGGCCGAAATCGTCAATTGACTCTTTATTGTAGTTATTGCCCTTTAGTGACGATTTTTTCCAATTTTTTGCGTTTTTGCCTGACATCTTAAAAATTATAATAGATAGGTAGAAACTTTAAACAGAATAAATGATCAGCAAGCCAAGATCTTTTTATAATTATAATGGCTGAATTTGTCAGTTAACTCTTATTAGAGTTATTGCGTTTTTCTCTACTTCATTTTGTATCTTAAAAACTATAATAGATAGATACATACTTTAAATAGCAAACACAATTAGCAGAACAAGACCTACAAATAAGTCTTATGGCTTAAATCATAAGTCGACTCATTATTGGAGTAATTGCTGTTTAGTGATGAGTTTTACCAATTTGTTGTATTTTTCTCGTTTTTGCAGATGCGCATAGACCTAGTTAAGCGACACAGGCTCTTTTAAGCCTTTAGGTTAAGAATGAAATGCACATGATTATATTAACTGCCTCGGTAGTGTAATGAGATCGTTCCCGCTTTATCATTGTTTATGTACGAAATTTCGTTGTTCCACCCCTGGTTTTGTCAAACCAAAGTCATTAAGATTGGTATTAGCTCCTTCTCTGCTAAGCATTAAGAATTAATTCCGGGTAGGGTGTTACCTTGTGAACTAGTACGTTTAAAATCCGATACAGTGTAGTACATTTTAATGTTTTCTTCCTTAATATACATCTAGATGGCATTAGACGTCAACCGGTTATTCATCATAATTAAGATAACCTTTAATTACAACCCATCTCAAATTTGATAATGAGTAAATCAAGCTTGTTACGTCAATTTTATTTTGCAATTATTGTTATTACTGCTATGATTATTCTCAATAAAACTTTTTTTTCTATTATTCTTAATTATTATTAATCTATTTTTTCTTATTTAATATGTTTTCTTGGTCATATGGAATTAAATAAATATTGCCGAAAGATATTTCATTTACACAGTTCAGTATAGTTTAAAGCAATCATAATACTTTCACAATCCTTGTAACTGTGTAAGAGGAGGAAACATTATGATTTTTCATTGCATTTTCAGATGATGAAGATGACTTTTGTGCATCTGATGACCACACTCGATTATGGTCACTTTTCACTGATATCGGGAGACAGGTTCTTTACCATTTTGTGGAAATAAGACTTCTTGACATTCACGATGAAACGTATTCTTTACACAAGTTTTTAAACAAACATAGAAATATTTTCCATCAGCAATGTTGTTCGTGCCAACGGCAAATTTCAGAGGATGGACTTTCTGACGAAACTAATGGGACAAAATGTTTTCCGGAATATTTTGATAATATTAACATTTCTGTTGAAAATTGCGACCTTAATGACTTGATTGGCTTCCTAATGAAAACTGGGAAATGCAACGAAGAGGAGAAAAATTGTTTTGAAACGATTATGCAATTCATACACGCTGAAATTTCTTGGGATGATCTTGAAAAGATCAAACATCTAGCAGAACCTGTCAGATATAAGAACATTGTCCAATTACAAATTGATACATTGAAAATGGTTGTTGAAGAGTATAAATTACTTTATCGAAAAAGGAAAAAAGGTTAGTTATTATATAATTGCAGCAACCGTCAGGACAATCAAATAAATTAGTTTTATGCCCCTTCCATTATACATATTATTAATCTTTCATGTTGAAGTGAAAATTCAAAATTTTGAATTGTGAATCGTGAATTTCAACTTTTAGAACTTGTATAAACCGTCACACCACCTTCGTAGAAAAAAAACCACGTAAAATTATCATATTCATTTAATATCTGCTTGTATCGTTGTCTTTGTTTACTTTTATTCTTGTATATTTCAGTTAAATATTTTTTTCGTGATTCTTATTGAACGTTCTTGTATTTACTATTGACAAATCGATATGTAAAAGCAGGATGGCTTAGGTCTCTAAATACTAAATACATATTCCCATATGTTCATCTTCCTGTCATATACCAAGACCATCGACAATGGATCTTAATGGACTACAAAAGATGTGTATGAACAGTTCTGAATTAAGATTAGTGGATAGTATGAAAATTGACTGCAAAACTGAACATGAATTGTTAATTGTTGTACTTTGTTCAGATCAAAATGACGGTTTCAGATTAAGATTGATTTATTCATTAAGTATGTTGATTATACATATCTTTCATATTTTGAAATATATATTAAATTTATATATAATTTTTGAATTCGCGTCGAATTTGAATTTGGTATATTGTTTTAGGGATTTTTCTATCTCTGAAACCTGAACGTTGATTTTAAGCATTTTATTGAATTAATAATCAAAGTTTGTCAAAATCTGCGTGTGTTTTTGCAATCTGCAGGTATTAGGTCATCTGTTTTAAAATAAGACATAGTTTTTGCATAATCCTCAAGATACACATATGGATCTGTGATACTTGAAATTAAGTATAAAATTGAAATTTAGATGTCAAACGACGATACTAAAGTTGCAATTATATCAAGGTAAGAATATTTTTGAATTTAAAAACTTCCAGGTATATTTTTTCCTTTAAGTTTAAATCGTTGTCTTTATAATTTACAAATTGCCTGTCTTGTTTTTAAACTAAACAATGCATTTGTCATTGTCTGACACAACCAATTGATAAGGCGAAAGACGACATACATGTGACATATGACTAATAAGAATAAATCATGTGAAAATATAATCCGCGTATAAGTATGTCATTTATGTCTTTTAACATGTTACCATATGTTTGCATCACTTAGGTCGAGCTAACAACCTGAACAATTGGTCTATCATAGTAAAATATTAAAAAGTAAGAAACAAACCCAATCACAAACAACTGACTCCTCAAGAAAAGCTAGACGTAAATGGTCCTGGTAGTAGTCTGACGATGTACAGGCACCTAATGCTGCTTTACCTATCAACACAATTTCTAAAACAATAAAAACAAATGCACTTAAACAAGGCAACAAACGAAACGACGACATTTCATTAGAAATCGTCTCATTGGTCAAATACTTTAGTTAAATTTTGCAATTTGCTGAAAAAGACATATATCGTTTTTCGAATTATCAGTTTGTACATTATCATGGAAATGGGGGATGTGTCAAATATGTCTGTTTGTTTTGTTCACACATTGTTGTCAATATAATGGAATTTTATGCGATTGTCATACAAGTTAGAGGTTTAGCTAGCTTTAAAACCAGGTTTAATCCAACATTTTCTACATAAGAAAATGCCTGTACCAAGTCAGGAATATGACAGTTGTTTTCTATTCGTTTGATGTGTTTGAGCTTTTGATTTTGCCAATTGTTAACGGACTTTCCGTTTTGAATTTTCCATGGAGTTCGGTATTTTTGATGTTTTACTTTTTACTCCTTCTTATACAATTTGTTTAGAACAACAATAACATGACACTGATCTGATTATCCTATAGACCGTGCCTTAAGAGCACCAATTATATTTTTCAGGTTACCTAAGATCTTAGATCTAAGACCTTATTATTGTGTTTCTTGCGTTAAGGATTGAATGTGCACAAGTGACTGTTAAAGTTTTAAGTTTGAATGGGCTTCCTTGAATAAATCTACGTCACTTCCTTTCGTATTGATTAAAACTATCAAAATCTGCATTTAAATCTTATAATCACTGTTAATATGAATTAACATGATATATATAGCAATAGACAAAAAAGATTAAAAAAATACAATGGATTTAATTAAAAACACGTAGAATTTTGTTATGTCAACACAAAACTGTGTAGTAATAAAGAAATTGTAGACCTACTGTACTTTAAATTTGTTGTTTCTGATGAAGAGAACATAATCGTGGTTTCAGGACTACACAAAGAAACAATGTTATTGACAGAAACATTGACAATGTTCGTGTACTAGGCGTGGATTATCAATGTGGAGGTCAATATCAATATACCAATTGTAGTCTATGTATCGTGGTAGTTTACCCTTCATAAGAAACTATAATATTATTTTCGATACGAACCATTTATATATGGACATGGCTCAAAAATATCGAAATGCATGTACATGATATTATCCTCGCCTTAGTATATTTCTAGGATTTCGATTGGTTAACGCACGTCGTTACAAAACCCATAGCCCCGGGTGTTGCTAACCCATATACCCGGACGTTGCTACCCATTACACTAGGGGAACTACGTGCGCGTTTTCCTCAGTTCCATGGTTGTTCCTTGTGAAATATTGAATTCTGTAGATTATCCATGATGTCTATAATTCAATGTCTAATCCACTAACGATTTTATCCTATTATGCCGATCATTTGCACTCATTTTAGTAAATGCATCACTTGGCTGCCACCTTGTCAATGAATGGAACTACTGACCTAGCTTTGCAAATGATCCACGTTGACGTCACACCGTCTATGACGTAACTCTCACAACATTGAGCGCCAAATTTGACCCATTCCAGTTTCTCTGTCTCTGGATTAAAAACGTCTTATATTTGACTACCTGTAGGGTTTCTACCAAATGTCCCTACACCCGTTAAAAATATGTCAAATCCCCAAATTTGAATAAAAATTTTTAAATAATGATCAAAAACGTTGCTTTCTCGTTACACTTTGTGGTCAAATTCTTTAAAAATCGCCAGATTTGGACTAAGACCGGGGATAAATTCGTTATCAACGTCATATCCGTAGATATGGATATTTTAACACCCTTCAGTACCCTGTACTTGGATACTTCGGGGTGTTAAAATATCCACGGATATGAACGTAGATAACTTATAATATCCGTTATGGTTATAAAATATCTATATCTTAACATATAAGTGATAGAACGTTTCATTTCTCAGTCTTTACTGGAGAAGTACGATTAGGTTTTATATCATGAAAGATTCGAGCAATGACTATTCAATGTATTTAATCTTGATTTCATATGAACAAATTTGCCTTGATGAATATATTTGCTAAGTTTCTTTAAAGAGACGGTGTTTGGTCTTTTTTCAATTGCTATCGTAAAAAAATGGTTATATAGATATTTTACATTTATTTTTGCTTTTTGTTTTTGTCAGACATTTCCATGATTTTATTTGTACCTAATTTTAACCTGTATACCATGGTAGGGCCCTAATATGACACTGGATATGCAGTTTGGGATTTAAGTGCTATAAACGAAACTTTTCAATTTTGTATTTGTCGTTTTCTTCTGTCCTTTAATTTTATGGCCAATCTACAATTTAACCTGTCTTAATCAATTTTTCTTACCAAGAAATCAGGGTCACTTGAAACATTTAGTCAACATCTTTAACTGCATGATATCATAATTTTTGGAGTGTACGTAAACAGTTGCATTGAACATATTGAATAATATAAACAGTACCAATTTCACTGCAGTAGATGAGCATTTCAATAAATGAACAAGTGTCGGATTGAACTTTGTAACTATGAAATGTCAACTGTAACAACACAACAATAGACTCACGATTCGAGACTTTGCTCTGCATGTATTTGTTTCAAACTTTTAGATGAAGTTTTAATATTATAGAACAAAACTGGTCTTTTACTGTTAAGTCTGTTTTTTGTGATATCCATTTGACGTGACTCTGTGCTTATTTATCCCGTCATACTTTGAACGACAAAATTATTTTATATCTACCTGTGTGACGTCAAACGCGCGATTCTACGCTAGTACTTAAAACCTTCCATCCTTTATGGGTGGATTTTACATAGATAATTAAAATCGTATAATTAAAAAAGAAAAATGAGGATGTTAAATTTGATGTATGCCTTTTGTGCTTCTTTGTTACATTTGTTTGTTTTATAGTGATTAAGATGATAACACAATGTTGACTGCTGTACCCCTATTTTTGACATGTTTACCTATTGTGTCTGTTTGTTTTGTTCACACATCGTTGTCAATATAATGAAATTTGATGCGACTGTCATACAAGTGAGAGGTTTAGCTAGCTATAAAACCAGGTTCAATCCACCATTTTCTACATAAGAAAATGCCTGTACCAAGTCAGGAATATGACAGTTGTTATCCATTCGTTTGATGTGTTTGAGCTTTTGAATTTGCCATTTGATTAGGGACTTTCGTTTTTGAATTTTCCCCGGAGTTCAGTATTTTTGTGATTTTACTTTTTCTAAACAAAAACTAATACTAGATAGGTGTATATTCATATCTGTTCAGATGTAAAGATGATAAAATAATGAGAGAAAAAAAAACTGTTCTTAGAACTGTTTGTTAGCATGTTATGGATAATCTCACCATAGATACCTGTATTAAACATGTGTACGCCAGACGCGCGTGTTGTTTCGTCAACAAAAGACTCATCAGTGAGGCTCGAATCAAAAAAGTTAAAACGACAAAATAATGTATGAAGTTTAAGAGCCGTTAGGACATATGATTCAATTGTGTTAAACATTAAAATAAAATGTAATGTAACAATGATTGATTGATTGTTGGTTGCTTAATGTCCTAGATTGTTTGAAGGTTTAATGCCAAAGTGACTAATCTGATTCCACAAAAGTGTACAATTTGCTTTTTCTGCTCTTCTGTTTTTAATGTTCGTTTGTATCGGTATTTTGAAGGATCTTTAAAAAATCTTTTGATTTGAAACGTCAATTTAGATCCGAATCGACCAAAACAGGCAAACAATACATTATGTCAATCTCAGTTCGACGGTCTTTTTTCAGAAAAATTTCCGTATTCAAAATACATCTCGCGCATTATTAAAAGAGTAATAGGAAACAGCAGCGTACCGATTATTGAATTGTGCAGATCTTTGGGAAACAAAGAAAGTGAAAAGAATCTTTCGACGAAATCGCATAAACTCTAATTAGATCGAGAACAAATGTTGTCGACCGGTTATTCCACGCCTCTTTTCATGCTTTAACTGCAGTGTGGATAGAAGATTAAGACAATACCAGCTGAACATATCAGTCTGAGAAAACATGTCTGTTTTGGGTTTAGCCAAAAAAACGTCGTATCGTCCTATCAATTAGTAATATTAAGCATAAACATTGTTACGTTTAAAGTTTGTTCTTCCGCATAATACTACTGTTGTAAATTTTGTGTATAAGAACACGCCTGGTAATGAAATTCATATAATGCAAACATTAACGCATTTAACGTATCAGCGGAGATATGTAATTGCCGTACGACGAGGCAGATGGTATGTTAATACTGAAAAATGAGAAGTGGACAATAAATGCTTAAATTTGATTGACAGGACCTCCTGTACATTGATACATGATGAATCTATCTCTAAGCAATCAATGTATTCAAACATGTCTTGTACTATATAGGACTTTTATCTCACAGAGAAGATAGACACAAGAAAAGTGCAAAAAGACAAGATTATTTTAACTTAGACAATGACGGTAAGTTACAAATTATAGTGTATAATTGAACGTGTTATATTTATAGACAAGACTTATTTTTTTATATATCATGTCAGGTGAAAGTTGTTAATTTCAAATACATCAATCATTTTGAATTCATTTTGTTCGTTTACGTGTTCATTGTTCTCTTCTTCTCGCATTATTTGTAAGCATGCTGGAATATTAATCTGGGTTGTTCGATCTTTACTTCTGGAAAAACAACATACTTTTATTTTGTATATTCCTCATTTTAGTGAACGCTATATATTTGTTGCATTAAATCTTATTTGATTTATTTTTCTTTCATTAATGTCTTTTTTTCTTGGTAATATGAATATTGATGGCTTGAAATGCTGATACTCACAAATAAAACATGTTGTTAATAATTTCAAGAATTGAGAAATCACGTGGCGCTTATTGTGAAGCAATCGATCAAATATTGCCAATGATGAAATTGAACTTATCTCTTAAAATGGTTTTACGAACGCAATTGTGATTCGTCTGATCGTTATATGATACATTTATCTGTGTCACAGATATCAAAACTAAATTTTACTTTTTGTATATACAATCCCATCCTGTTTCCTCGACTGTGACATCTCATCATGCCACTAGTGAAACAGGAACGGCTTACTCTAACGTAGCAAATCCTGTTTTTGGTTGCGTTCTTTTTGCTTAATCTATAGTTTTTTGTGTACCATTTTGTAGAATTTTTGTTCGTTTTTGTCATCGTTTTCCATTTGGTTGCAATTTTATCTTTTTTTCTTCGAGTCTTGGTTTTTTAATTCCCAATTTAGTAACTTTTCTCCATGTTAACCTTTAATAAATCTTTACGTTCTTAATGAAAAAAGTAATGAAAGTGAGGAGGTAAATAAATCGTTGTTATATTCAAATTTAACTACATCTTTGAATCTTTATATACTTGAATGGCTAAGTTTTACTTTAAAAAAACATAAACTTTCTTATAAAAGATAGACTTTCTTATAAATGATAGACTTTCTTATAAACGATAGACTTTCTTATAAAAGAAAATCCTTTATTTATCCAAATCTCCGAAAGAGAACAGCTATTGCATTACTCTTAGTCACTGACAGATTTATCCGTATGCAGTGAACTTAACCATGTCACTTTTCATTAGAAATTCGATAAACGCACAGCGCAAGTGCGATGGAAGTAATGAAGTAAAAGGTAAACAAAGTTAAACGTAGAAGGGAAATATAGTATTGACCGATTTTGAATGAAAAAGGTTAAAACACCAAACAACTGTTATGACAAAGTTTGATTAACAACTGAAAACGCATGTAAAAGATGAGAATATTTTCACATGCTCTACGATTCTGTGTCCGTTGTTTATCAATAGGTTACAGTCCTTAAACTTCGGTACCAAAACCTGAAAGTTAATTTTCAATCAACAATCACAAAATGACATATGTTTTATCGTTTATAAATGGTGGATCAGTAATAGTCCTAAAAATAACCGTGCATGAGACTTAGTTTAATATATATTCATGCATTGTTTCTGTAATTTGAATAACATTTAATTACGAAAAATTCGTTCCATTTGATTTAAATTAATTTAATTTCATTCAGACATAAATGGATGATACTTTCGAAGTATTTTTAAGTTTGAAGCTCGTATTTTTCTTAAAGTTTATAGAATTAAGTAAATCTGTTGATATGCCAGACCTCTGTTTGCAACTTATTTTTCCTCATGACAGAAGAGGTTCCAGGGATTACCAAGATTCGTTTGTATACAATAGTAAATGGTCAGAAACTAGACAGCAAGTAAAACGAGATTATGGTTTCAAAAATTTCCCATTACAAGTAGCTGTGAAACAATAACATGGAACTTCGTACAAATTGTAATAAACATAGTTTTTGATTAAGTATTTGAGCTTTTATGTGTATCTGTCTTTTAAACGTATATTATCAAATTGATAGGATGACATTATTGTGGGATAAGATAAGAGTGTTCAAATGCTTTTTTCTTCAAAATATTCAAAGAACATCATTGAGGATAAACTATAAAACTCGGAATAAAAATCCTCAAACATAGCAATGCAAATCGAAAAAAGGTTTAAACCGAATATCAAAATATTGGACAGTGCATCAGAGCGCAATACACACGAACATCCGACTCCTCCAGAAACTAGGCATACAAACACAGACAAACAGCAATGAACAAAACAAGATCAAGTCGTCAAAACTGCTATATGCACAAATTATAATGTTGATAAAACAGTTTTAAATGCGTACAAATCTCTACCTTTTCCTACCTAAACCATATGTCATAAAAAATACACAATGAAACAATGCATAATGCAGATATTAACTGGATGACCACTATCAAGAAAAAGAAAATGAATGAGGACAACACTCTATAAATTTCGTGAGACTAAATAAGACCACAGATAATCTAGAAATTAATGTCAAAATGTTATTGCTACTTCATGTGTATGACGACAGCTAAAGTATAGGTAGCCACAGTTGCTGGTGGAATACTGCCACACAAAAAAGCAAAAAACAAATTTGAACAACACTCTGATTGAAATCAATAGTATTTGTGAGATACAAGTACAAACATCAAACCATTGGTAGATAAAGAATGAACAAAAAATCCTTAATTGACTACCAAACATGCCCAAAGGCATTTTGGCTAATATATATTGATAGGCTTCATAGATATGAGAAATCCCTAAACATTCGTCTTAATATTTCCTAGAATGGTTGGTTTGATCTGTCGTACAGAAAGTGTATGAAAAATAAAAAAAATGTGATGAAAGATAGACGGAAAATACCAATAGGATAGTCAAACTCATAAGTCGAAACGAAATGCCATGATGTGATCCACTTAAAGTTACGATTTCAACAACATATATCGAAGGAAGTTAAGGAATAAAACGCAGGTTTGAGTACGGGAATTAATGTTTTATTTTACGCGCAATAACTTTCTTATTGTGAGTGCAATTTTCCTGAGAAGTTTTGGTATTCAAAATTCTTATTATTGAAAAACATGCCTGGAAAATTTGTCAATATCATTCCAACAATGTTTAAACATAATTTTGTTATCTTATTTTCTATTTTCAATCTTCAAAGATAACCATTTTTTTTAATATCCATTTTGTACATTTGAAAATCATTTTACTACCACAAGTTTGGGATTTAACACATTCTCATGAGGAATGGCAGAAATGATTAATCGTTTTGGACAAGTGTTCATGTCCATTATACGATTGGTGTTGGTATTGGACATTGAGGCTGCCATGTTTCACATTGACAAATTGTGCAATGTAATGTTTTCTAATTTTACTAGCAAGTAGTTAAAGATTGACTGTTCCATAGCAGATCTGTCTTACCAAGCTTAACTAGTACACCTATCAAAGATAAAAAAAAAGTACACCTATCATTAACTGGTCACAATTTTATGCAGGATTTGAAATTAAGGACAAAAATCGAAATATAAATTAAGTCCATGACTTGTTTATAATATTTCATACAGGAACGTAATTGGTAATTTTATTACGCAAAATATTATTTGATGGTCTTTAACTCTTTGTATCTCTGTATGTATATTTTGAAAGGCCAGGTTGTTACAATGTAGCTATGCTGAATATGTTCGTTATCAATGTATAACAAACACATGTTTGTCAATATTTACATATATTTGTAGACAATACGGTTTGGATTTAGAAATAAACATTTATGCTGTTTTTATCCTTACAGCATATTTAGAAAGATTTAAGAAAAGGTCCGCTATCATCAAGATTAATAGAAGAAAGCTAGAAAATACGGAGGAATGGAATGTTAATATATCAACTCCAACAGGTAGGACATGCTATTATGCAGTAATGTAAATTTGTTACCATTGTTTTATGAAGGAAAAACATATAATATAAAGATCAATAAATTACTGATTAATCATGAAAGGTTCACAAATAAACACTGAAATGAAATTTTGTCTTACATTAAAATTGCTAAAAAGGAAAACTGAAGTTAATTATTGTTAAGCGTACGCTTATCCGGACACAAAGTGTGTGCAAAAGCACACATGGCTCATAAGGCAAGGCAACATAAAATAATTCTGAAGCAAGTCAATGTGCACATATATTAAAAAAAACTCAGAAAAATACTAGGTTCCTAATTTTTAACAAATCCAAACAACCTCATCATGTTATGCAATTATTCAAATGAAAGCCTTTCATAGTTAAATAATTCTGTATTTCAGAGGAGAAAAGGCAAAATGAGAATTGATGGTCTGGCTGAAGAAGAAGAAACAAAATTTTAAACTATGGAGATCTTCACCAATGCGAAATAGGGACAACATTAGCATTAAAAATAGTAAATGTGAAAAAAGGGTCAATACAGCTTTACCTACATGCTGCTCCGAATGTATTTAAAAGTCATAAATCTTTTAGATCATCAATTCGTGCTGTAATTATGAGAGTACTTGAAGTAGGACAGGTTGACACAAGCATTGAAGGCACTTTGCATGTACAAGTTACCTTTGATAGTGGTGAAACACGAGGTAAGTAATCCATACACTTTACCATCCAATTATAACTGTTACACCAGTCTTCAAAAATGAGAATATATGGTCTCTGTCTTGTACATTCTATGAAATATAATGTAACTTACATGAAATGTTCGAATTGTGAATTTCATGTAGAAAATGAATGTTGAAGGTCATTAAAATTCAAAGAAAACAACCTTTTTTTTACAGCTGAAACATAATTTGCTTACTTTACAGTTGAAATATACACCTTTTAATATCGAATTTTACTGCACCATATGTTAAAGTCGACATTAATGTCTGTAAAATGATGTTTACAACAAACATATTTGTTTTATTAGGAAGATGGATTCATACCTTAAACCGTAAAACTCGTAATGAAACACTTGTCATATGCAAAAACGTTATCGCATGGAATAGATGATTCAGTCAGTTTGCATATTGCAATGATACAATATTAGGTATCAACAAAACTAATTATATAGCTAGTTTTATCATTGTCAATACAATATGAATAACGGTTTAGAACAAGAAATAAGTGCAAATACCAATGAAATAAACATGCATTAGCGACTTGCATGGCAACTTGGTATACACACTTTCATTAAAAATTTATTTTTGGAACAGGAAACTGTATTCGATGTTGATAAAATAGCGATAATGCTTTGCCAAATTTATGTTTTTCCAATTTTTTGCTATAAGTATATTAAATGGCAAATAGTGTAGTACATTTACAAAACAATTCAACAAATCTGGTTTATAAAAAAGAGACAACCATACATGTTTAAATTGGTGAAGTTTGAATGTTGATTGCTTCACACAGTTATAATTCTAACCATATCTGTAAAACCTAAAGATAAGACAATTGTATAAATACGCAAAGATGTATTTCAGATCGTTTTTCCAAATGACTTTATGAATATCAAAATCAAAGAGTTTTTTCAAAATATCAATTTTTTCACATATTTGTGTATTGTTGATGTACTTTCGTTATCGAGCATCATTTCAAACTCTTATTCAGCAATTACTATAATAGTTCGACGTTTTTGTTGCGCACAATTCAAAGACACGCATTAATCAATGTGTTCATTTGAAATATCCAAAAATTGGCCTTGTCTGATCCTTCTTACTTATTGATTAATCAAAAAATAATACAGCTCGTCGAAGGAGAACACGTACCCGAACCTCTTTCTTTAAAATTGGAAAACATGTTCAATAAAATTGTATGTTTGCAAAGTAAAACATTTACTGTTGTAAATAACGTGAGCAAATGACTACAACCTATAAAAGAAAATACGTGTGGCGGAAACTTTACGACACAAAACGATGAACCCCTATACACTACATTAGGCTCAAATTTATTGAAATATTCAACAAACGCGTATGACACAAAATTCTTAAATGAAAAATTAACATAAAGAGGAAGCAATAATTAACGAGAATCGGGACCTTCCACATCCCCTTACAGATCAAGCGCCAAAACCCTTGTATGTGAAACTCAATCAGAGTACGAAACTGTCAAAACAAATCCATATGCTTTAATTGAACTTTTAAGCTTTATAAAAAAAAAAAACATTGCATTTAACAGTTATACATGTTATAATCACTAAGTCTTGGATTCCGTTACCGAATACAAATTTCAACCATCGTATAAATCAGAAACATGCAAAAGAAATAAGTCGTGAAAATTTTTTATATTCAGGCGTATTTGAGTATACTATTAGCTTCAAATCCACACAATGTAAAGAACAAAATATACCGGCAAGGCGAAAGGTTTAAGTAACGATTGGTGCATTCGATTACAATTTACTAGATTATTCATTCGTATATAGGGTTATTATCGACAAGGTTACTCACTTTGTATGTTTTTAATGTACATTTAACATTTATATATAAACCAAAAAAATAATAAATAGACCTCTGCATCCAAACGTTTTCATATGACATTTGTATGAACGGTAGAGCTCCGAGTAAATTGATAAAAGCTGTCACAAACTGTCAAAAGTCATATAAAACCTATTCGTAGCTTAACAATTTAAACAATAATATGACTCTTTTCTGATATATAGTCTTACCCTCTGAACTTTTATAACCTATTTAAACAAATTCCTTATTTAAATCGGAAAACTTTATTGACAATATAATCGTTGACATTTGATATACAATCACTTAGGCAAAATTTATAAAATACACTGCATATGTATTTCATTGTTTGTTCCTTGTCTGCCTTATTATATATATATCTGTGAAATATTGAAATAAAATTGAGCATAAATTAAGTCATAAGATTATACCAAGTACACGTTTCTAAGGTTATCATAGATTAACTATACCAGAGACAGTATAACAAATAAAAAAAATCAGTATAGAAAAACAAATTGCAACTTATTTAATCGTTAAACATGCTAAAATAAATCACTTAAAAAAGAAGCTCGTACAACCTGAACTACTACATAAAACCGGAAGTGAAACCAGACTTTCCAGAAGGATACGCATCTTCTAATATGTACTTCTTTGTTATTGACAAAGAATCTAAACAAAAAAAAAAAAATATATTTCTCCTCAACATAAAAATACAAACAATACAACAAAGAAATTTTCACCAGATCATCGGGATATATTCATTTGATACTCGACCAAGTCTTAACCAACCTTCGTATTTTGAATGGTAGTTTCACGGAGATATAAATCGCGTCAACTATTTACGCAACCGTCAGTAAACAGAAAGCTTGACTAAAATATCAAAATATGAACAAAACGAATGCAGAGTCAAATTTCTATAACAAAAGTGTTTTCTGAATCTCCTTATTTTGTATAAGAGGCTAACTCAAAGTCAATTATGATAATTAACTCAAAATCATATATATTGTATATAGGTTGTTGATTCCAGCTACGTTTTGAGTTTATAATCCAAGTATGTTCAGAAAATAATCTTAATCCCAAAATCCAAAGTTTGATTAATCCATTGATCATAAAGTTAACAAGAAAGTTGTCAACATATGATGTATTCGACCAGTTATTTTATTATTAGATACCACAGATGCTATATATTCCCCATTTGATAATAGGTTCTAATATAAGGAATAATCAAACCACACAGTAAAACACATGATGATATTTAGAATTTGAATGGAATGTGTTATCCAGGTTCCTTATACATGTTATATACTGACTAAAGCAGAAAGTTCTACAATTCAAATTTCTACTTTAAATAATCATAAAGGTTTTCATTTGTCTATTCTAATATAAAAATAAGGAGATGTGGTATTATTACTAAAGAGACAAATATCCACCAAAGTTCAAATGAAGTTGATGTAAGCAATTATCGGCAACCGTTCGGCCTTCAACAATGAGAAAAACCCATACCGTATAGTCAACTATAAAAGGCCCCGACATAAAAAACATGAAACATTTCAATTGGTAAATTAACGGCCTAATTTATGACAAAACAATTCACGAAAATCAAATACGACAGACATGAACCAACGACAACCACGGAACAACAGTCCCTGACTTGGGACAGGCACATAAAGAATGTGGCGGAGTTAGGCATGTTTGTGAGCGCTCAACCCTCCCCTAACCTGGGACAGTGGTGTTACAGTACAACATAAGAACAAACTATAAAAATCAGTTGAAAATCACTAAAAACCAGTAAAAGTCTGAAATGGTCTATATCTGTACTCGACTGAACTGATTTTTACTCGACCAGTCTGAATTTGTCTGAAATTTACTTTATATTACTCGACTGTAGTCTAACCTGTACTTAACAGTCTGAACTTGTACTCGATCTTTACTCGACCAGTACTTAACCATTTTATACGAGTCTGAACCATACTCGACATAGTCTTAATCATTCTCGACCAAGTCTGAACCATGCTCGACCTAGTCTGAACCATACTAGACCTAGTCTGAACCATACTCGACCAAGTCTTTACCAACCTAGACCTGTTTTTATATCTATCTATCTATTGTATGTCATCAATTTAGGAACTGTTATATACATATATATATATATATATATATATATATATACAATGTATAACACATTTAAAATAAAAATAAAACAAGATGATCAAAGAAATTAATTCTCGGTTGGATTAAAAAATATCATGTAATAAACTAAGTTTTCGATAAATGAATTTTTATGTACATGATATCATGCTCACATTGCTTTATGTACATAAAAATACTAGAACTTTTAACCATTATTCAAATATCTTAAATGTTATTCATTTTTTATCAAAATATATATAAAATAGTATATGAAGCAACTTAATAAATGTTAATATTGACACCTTTGTTTTGTAAAACTAAGAATTTAATATAATAATAATAATAAAACTTTCATAGCAATCCTTGTGAACCTTTTAAAAAGGAAATGCATTCCAAAGTTGCAGTAGAAATTTAAATTGATTAAATTTAAATACATTTTGTCAAAATTAAAGACTTGGCATGCAAGAAGCACTTAAATCAGGTTTAATTACCTTAGGACAGGTGTGTTTTACAGGTAATAAGAAACCCCTATTGTTCTTAAACTCGTGTATTACTTATCTAATGAATTCAAAAGGCTTTGTGATTTGAGTTTTACATGATGTTGTAATTTTCAATGGATGTTATTTAAAATGTATTACTCTCTGACCAGATGTGATCTTTTTAATCAGTGTGACCTAAGCAGGATGTATTACTTTATAGTTTAACCCTAATCAGAAGAAAAAAATTATTCATTTCTTTAATTTTTTATCCCTTTTTAAAATATATATATATCCCAAATTATAATAAGAATAGATATATTTCTGATATAAAAAGTAAAATCACAAAAATACTGAACTCCGAGGAAAATTCAAAAAGGAAAGTCCTCAATCAAATGGCAAAATCAAAAGTTCAAACACATCAAACGAATGGATAACAACTGTCATATTCCTGACTTGGTACAGGCATTTTCTTATGTAGAAAATGGTGGATTGAACCTGGTTTTATGGCTAGCCAAACCTCTCACTTGTATGACAGTCGCATCAAATTCCGTTATATTGACAACGATGCGTGAACAAAACAAACAGACACAATTCGTAAAATGTCAAAATAGGGTTACAGCAGTCAACATTGTGTTATCATCTTAATCACTATAAAAACAAACAAATTTTAGGAAGAAGCATACATCAAATTTTACATCCTCATTATGCTTATATCATACGATTTTATATATCTATGTAAAATCCACCTATAAAGGATGGAAGGTTTTAAGTACTGGCGTAAAATCGCGCGTTTGAAATTCGCACAGGTAGACATAAAATAATTTTGTCATTCAAAGTATAAAGAGATACATAAATACAGAGTCACGTAAAATGGACATCACAAAAAACAGACTCAGCAGTAAAAGCAATATCAATAAATAAAATAATAGTGTGGTTCAAATTATGACGGGATACACAAGCACAGAGCCACGCCAAATGTATATCACAAAAAAAAAAAAAAAACCAGACCCAACAGTAAAAGTGATATAAATAAATAAAATAATTTTGTCGTTCAAAGTATGACAGAATACATATGCACAGAGTCACGTAAAATAGATATCACAAAAAACAGACTTAACTGTAAAAGCAATATTAATAAATAAAACAATAGTGTGGTTCAAACTATGACGGGATATATGAGTACAGAGTCACGCCAAATGTATATCACAAAAAACAGACTCAACAAAGTTAAACATTGTCAGTAATTTTGTTGGCTGTTGTAACCTCATTAAATAGATAGTTATATAACTATTGTATGTAACCATGAAACCTATGTAGTTTTTATTTAGGAATTAAGGAAAATAAAGTTTTGTTTAAAAAACACATGCCAAACTAAAAGCACCTTAATAAGGTTTTATTACCCTCAGTTTACGTGGTATAGGTGTGGTTTTCAGATAAAAAAAAGTCCTTTTATTTAACAAGACTCAGACTTTTAAATTAGATAATTTAACTATCTCGATTTGATAAATCTGAGAATCATGTAAGGATGTAAAAATCTGTTTTTAAATATATATATCTTTATTTTATTGTGGCTGTTGTCATATCAGTTAAAAAGAAAGTTATTTTAACAATCAAAATTATAAAAAGTAGAGGTTATTTGGTCGAGTATGGTTCAGACTGGTCGAGTACTGTTCAGACCTTTGGTCGAGTATGGTTCAGACTGAAAAAAATAGGTCGAGAGCCGGTCAAGTATTGGTCGAGTACAGCCAGGTCGATAACGGGTTAAGACTGTTTCAGACTGGTCGAGTAATATTTTCAATAGCAAAGATAAAGGTCAAGTACAAAATAGTTAAGTCGAGTATGGTTAAGACTGGATTGAGTAATATTAAGTAAAATTCAGACCAATTCAGACTGGTCGAGTAAAAATCAGTACAGTCGAGTACAGATATAGGCCATTTCAGACTTTTACTGGTTTGTAGTGAATGGCTTAACTCATCAGATCGACACAAAGAAGAAAAACATCTAACAAAAGCACAGAACGGACGTTGCAGGGTATTTATACATCCCTAACAGCAAAAAAGACGGGAAGTACAGATCTGAGAGAACTCGCAGTTACTGCTGTTTTCAATTAGATTTGGTCAAGCTGACATGTTGTGACAAAAGAAACATAGTCAAAATTGTTGACTGACTATATAATGAATAAAAACAATGTATATATCATTATACTCTAACAGGTATATACCATATTAGGTCGTGAGTTGTGCTTGGAACAAACTGTTTTTGTCCATATTTGATAAAAAAAAACATATTGGCAAACGTAATAATATTCTAATGCTTTCTTTCAAACAGACAAGATCGGAGTAATACAGCAATTGATATATCAAAATACCATGGATGAAGAATTGGACAGATGTACAGGTTTGTTTCAATCAGTCTAGGCAGGATATTAGAGGATAAGTTCATGTTGTATATGATGCTAATTGTACGAAACAAATAAATGTTGTCGTGCATATATCATTGCATTATTTTCGATAATGTTAAACACCACACATTTCGAAGTAAAATATCATTTTTCTATAACCACACAGCTTTCTTTATATTCAAATGTAATATTTTTTTCTTACATCACCCAGGAATATGCCGTTTGAATTTATGATACATGGTTTTGAATACCCTGTGCTTTCAAATGTTTGAGTTTTATCATTCCTAAAAAGGTAACTGCAGAAAAGCACTTCGGAAGTACGAAGTTAATCAAGTGTAAATTTCATTTACTAACACAGGATGGATACCTGTGCCGATGGACTGTTAGTCCATAACGATATTATCAATTCAATAGTCAGTGTTTAGTACTGGTATGATTTTTAACAAACATCCCTTCAATTCTCTAATGACATGTTAAGAAATTATTAAGAAACTTAGGTTTGACACTCTCAGGCAAAGTTGTGCTAAGATGAATTTAACTATCTGTTTTGGTTCCTTTAGTCAAATAGCTATTCACGTGTTAAGGTTTTATAAGTCGTTGGCTTTTTAAATGTTTGGGTGTGAAAATGTTTCGAATGCAAGATACAATGAAGTAATATTTTCATCTATTACAAGTCAATTTATCTCATAAAAACGCTTCTCAATATCTCATGTGAGGTCAAAGAAAACATGTCTTTAATTCATGTTCATGTGACACCTGTTCCGAAAATAACATTAAATTAAGGGGCCACTGATGACTATTAAACGTTTCAAGGACAGTACCGTTTCTTATTATAATCTGTAATGGGGTTAAAACAAAATCAATGCATGTTTCACGTAAAGGTTAAACAATACTTGATCATGTTTTATGAAGATTTAAAGCCCAAGGCGTAGCCGAGGGTTTTAAATGTTCATAAAACATGACCAAGTATTGTCTGACCAATTTAGAACATATTCACACCTTCGAGTGACCTTACAAAATTATCCTTTCCATTGTATTATTCAAACCTTAGTAAGAATTTACTTTTTATAATGAAGTGTTAACTTGGTTAATAAAAGGAATGTATATCATATGTTATGGTCATTTCAATGGATGGAATGAAATAGCACTGACAAAGTTTTGTGAGGACAAAAAGGATAATTTATTCAAACATTGAGTTTTTCTTCTGTTTCAGGTAAAATTTAATACTTATATACCTTAGATTTCTTGATTATAAAAAGCATGCAATGTTATATAAATCAGCTTTTTGAAATTTGTTTGTTTTTGGCAATTATAAAACTCACTCAATAAATATTAGAATTACGATCATTCAACATCAGATGCTTACTTTTTATTGATGAATGTACATGTATTTTTTTTTTTCGAAAAATTTCCTTTGCTTTATATATCAGCAGTCTGGGTCTGGTATCAACATTAATTTAAAGATAACTTTACCTACACCTTTGCCCCCATTTCATTTTTTTTCCCTTCTCTTTGTTCCATATATGTACCATGATAAACATTTGCAATTTTCAAAATATTTTTTTTTTATAATTCTATTCTCTTTCATCTTTAATCAGTAGGCTGTTTTCCTATGGAAAATGCCTCAGGGGATTGTACACTTCATTAGTGTTGTTATTAAGAGTTCACTTTCATAATTAATCTACAATGAAAAGTCATTCATTTATAGCATCTCATAGTGCATGGAAAGCCATGTACTATGAAAATTAGAAGGCAAAAAACTGATTTTCTATTTGACGAAAAGGGGTGAGTATGTTCTAATCCGCATACGTGTTTGTAATTACAGAGAGTATGCATGTTGATAGTTTATTTTCAATACAAACTGTTCTTTTTGTTGCTGGAGGCCTTGTTCACACCAAACTTCGCGTAAACTGTTTACAATTACTTTCATGTAATGAACACTATTCATACATAACATTTGTTCTGATCTGTACATCGGTTTTATTACATGCACATAAGTTTTGTTCACACGAATAAACTAGAATTTATATATAAATGTAACTTACATAAAATTAAACATAATGTTCTGTCAGTTTATCCAGTAGTAATGAAAAATCATTCTACTGATATGGAGTAGGTCACAATGAAATACTTTGAGAGAAAAGTGTTATAAGGATGTTACGATTACGTATTGTAAAACGAAGCGACGAGAAGAGGTATTAATTAATTGTATTAGACAGTCACAATCTCAATTAATTAATCTACCACAAGACGCACTATCAAAGAAAAAAGTCATCATAAAAATGTATCAGGATAAAATTTACCAAAATAGATGTTCAATTTGTCTTTACTCTTCATAGATGCTAACATCTAAACGGTTGGTAAATCAAAACCATAACAACCTAATGTCGAATAGAGCATTCCTTAAAACGTTCACTATGGCCTATGTTAAAGGATAATGTTTTATGCTTTTAAGCGCATTTAACTGTAATTATAAGCAATAAAGTAACTTAGTGCAATCTTCTGAATCGTCAACTCGATATATTACTTATATACATGTATACCTCGGATTCTTTTCAGCTTTCGACCTTCTTGGTAAAATTAACACATAGATAAATTCCTGCAAAATTTCATCTTTATACAAATATTCTAAATACATAAGTCATGCAATTTTAGTTCAAGCCACACTGAGAAGAAAATAGATGGAGGCACAGAATCTCCGAAAGGAGCGAGACAGTAGTCTTGAAAAATGAAATTTTAAAAGATATGAAGAAGTTATCAACTGAAGATTTATCAAATCCACCAAGTATGGTTGTACATCACTTGCTTTAGTCCCATGTGTTTGCCATTCCATTGTCCTTGTTGTTTTTTCGATATTTTGTTGTTAAAGTGTATGACCTGACCTCGCACTGCTTTGCAGTCCTACTCGTTCATTTTATTTCAGCTGCACTGCTATGATTTTCCGTATTAGCTTCTTCCTGCGCTTACTATTTAATTGTTTCATCACACGGTCCTAAGGCAACACATGTGTTCAAGCACCAGTTTCGTGGTGCGTTCACTTAACTTGGAAGACATGTTTGAGAGAATGATGGATGATATAAGTATAAAGAATATTTTGAGTTACAATTGGTGTTTATGAGGCTGCTTAAACGTTATTATAAAAACAAAATGCATAGTATTTTAAGTTTTAAACAAATAAATCGGTATGTCACTTCATTTAGGATATTGTTATAATCATTTTTATCTAAATGAATACTCTTTCCTAAATATTCATAATACATTTCAAGTTCTGCGGCTCTTTTCACAAAAAGAGTAAAAATACTCGTAAGTCATACACATTTCAGTATAACTTACGATCAATTTTAATCGTAAGATTTTTTGTGAAAAGAGCCGCTGAATATCTACTTTTATATACACTAACTGTCGACTTCATGAAATCAAAACCTAGTGTAAAGTACCTGTAGATATTGATTTTGTATCGATGAGAACTTATCAGAGTGTAGTTTCCGTGTTAAGGAAACCAACATCAAACCGAGTTTGACTAGGCTCAATGTGAACATGACCTGAAAAGATGGACACTTGACATTTTAATTTTACATTATAAAATTTTATCAGTGTAAAATTACATGGTATCAATTCAAAAGTAAAACTGCTTCAAAGTAGCTCTGTTATAGCTTCTCCCTATAGGTGTGCATACGTGATAAAAAAGAAACATTAAGTGTTGGTTTCAGAAAATAACCACAAAACTACAAACAATAAATCAGAGACTTGAAGAAACAGCAAACCACCTGAAAGGTATGTGTTGAAGTAATGCCATTGGGGTTTGGTTGACCGGTTCAGAATATGGCCACAGATATGTTTAACATGTCTTGACACCGATAACGGCATCATTTATTCGGTTGTGAAAAGTTCAGAACTCGACTTATCACCATATTTTTATTGGAACAAAAACCACTACATGTGTCTCTAGAGGAAGTGGGAATTTTTTTCTTGTTTTTTGCGGGTTCGTATTGGTCAATCTAAGTTTTCTGTTAAGTGTTTTTAATATTGTTTTTCGTTGTTTTCATTTTTGCCACGGTGTTGAGTGATTTTTTCATGTTCCTGAGGTATTTCCTCTCATTTTACAATTTTAAGGATTAGATACAAATAGGACATTATGTAGTATGTGCGTCTGTCTTTCCTAAATTTCGTCCATTTTTGTGTTCGTTTGTCTCGTAACAGATTCAAGTTTTTGGTCAACTTTCTGTTTGAGTTATAAGTCAAAAGCGATCGTTTTAATTCAAGTGCAATCAATTGTATATGAATGAAATATATATAAATGGAATCATGTCTTTCTGTGACTGACATTTTTTTCATAGAAACATTTGTTTTGCAATGAAACGTAGGATCTATTTTTCACAAAAGTGAATGTGTAGTAATTTTTTATGTACCTTTTTTACATACAACCTCTAGTGCTGTCATTGTAGTATTACACCTGAATACAATTTTGCGGAATGTTTCGTGTAAAATTACAGCAACTTTTGTAGCGGTGTTAATAACTAAATACTAAATACTGTTGGTAACCAGTACTTCACTTTAGATATAAAACTTATATTACTGTTTTGAATTGGTTCCTGTAAATGAAAGTATATATCTTCAATGATTGTTTAGGTCTTTCCTTTTCCAAAAGGGAAAGACCTTAACGTATTTCTTCTGATTATTGTAATTATTTTTCCGCCAAAAGTTGACAAAATGTGCCTTCGTAACCGTAAGACATGTCGCTTTCAGGTTCACGTTTTGTACCGGTATCACAAAAACTTATCCGGGACTCACCTGTGAGTCGTAAAAAAAATCTTAGTACAGAGTTATCTGCCCAAAACCAAAAAAACCTTCCTATAATTCGAACACCGTAACCATAATGGGTATACAAAAACCGAGGAGTGGAATTTGTTGAGGACCAGACCCTGGAACTTCATTATATTTGGGCCGAAAAAATGCAAAGACTCATTTGTAGGGTTATTCCTTGTGAAATTTAACCGATGCCGGTTAGCCATTTAAACTCATAAACCGTAAACATGGTAAGTCGAAGACACATAGGATATTCACAAATAATCATCAATTCATGTTACTTCAAAAATGCGACAAGGTCATTTTTTTAAAGTTAACCTTGACCTTTGACCTGACACCTTATTATGGAATAATCTCAAAAATCATTGAACTTAAAGAAGTCTTGACTAAGGAAAAATGTTTCGGTCATTAGACGCATTTTTTTTACATTTTGCCCGAAGAGATTTGACCTTTCCGTAAAGGGTATAACACCGTTAACGGTTTCGAAAAAGACATAATTAGCTTTAACTCTTAAACAAAAGGTCCTAGACCATGGGGTCTTATGTAATGACATCGGGGACTAATGGCCTTGACAAAGGTCATAAGTTTAAGGTCATGGTAATGTCCAAGATAGCAAACTTTGTACTTTTGACCCTATTTTAAGGGTTTATCGTGTGTTTTAAAGCTTTTCAATGCATCATACGTCTATTCAAAGTTATATTTTACATTATGAAAAGGAAAAAAAAACTCTCAATGATTCACGGACAATTGACATTTTAATCATATACTGTGTTTTTATAAATAAAAAATGATTTTCATTTAAATGTACGTTTAACAGGGATGTAAATATTAGGCATGAATGACAGGAACTAAATAGATAAAACTTAAACACAAAAATAAGAAGATGTGGTTTAATTGCCAAAGAGACAACTCTCGACCAGAAACCAAATGACATAGAAGTATGCATTTTATGTTTTAAAAAAATAAAAACTTTCCTGGATTTTGAGGTTTATTTTTCCCCAAAACCTGCAGAAGATGACAACAGAAAGAAATACCTACACTTTGATTTCATGTGATACGATTCACTTATAAACAGAGTTAAACACCTATTGTTTTGAAGATATCTATTGTCCATGTCAATCAATGTAATTTACTACAACTTTTACATGACTGGATGTCTCATACATTTTCCAAATGCAGTTTCATTTGGTACCTGCTGTTGGGACGAATCAAAAACAAATTTCTAGTTTCTGTCATACCGTGAAACTTTACTGTATGCACAGTTTGTTTTGTCTGTACTCAGATCAAAGCGTTGTAGTTTAAACACTGCCACATTATCCAACTTCTTCTGATGGACCGTAAGGAAAAACAAATAATATATATTCCCTCTTCAGATTCAATTATTTGTACATATTTAAGGCTGAACATGGATGAAATAACATACAAAAATGTACATTTTTTTCTTTAAGTGCCAATCTGCCTAAGAATCAGGCAGTGGTAAAAACATGACAAATAAAAACCCAGTCAAGTTTACATTAATTTAATTGCAAAATGTATAATGGTGCACGAATATAACGTTCGTTTTCTTTTCCGGTTCTGGTAATTCAAGATATAATTTGGTTTAAATGGACTAGAAATCACCAATTTAGGGGATCTAACTCCGTAATTTGCTATCATTCTAACAAGAAGTTATCTAGAGATTTCTCAAATTACCAGACACGCAGAAACGAAAGACCTACCATTTTTAACTCAGGATGAAGGTAACTTCAAAATAGGATGGTTAGGTCGGTAGGTTTGTTCGGTCATGTTTTGAAATTCTTCTAAATTGCCTGATTCTTGCAAATACTTAATGTTTTCCATTAATTTGATTTTACTGATATGAGATGAAGAGTGAAGCTAGTGCTACATGTAGTGTTAATAAATTGTCTCAATTAGGTTTTAAATGAAGCGAAAAGAAGCAAACAATAGTAGTTGTTTATTTCAGAAGAGAATGAAGACATACAAATAAGATACAGGCAACTAGAAGAAACTGTTAGCCGCATGAAAGGTATGTTTTGAAAATATTGAAATTTACATTTTCGTTTGGACCGTTTTATGTTTGGACTTTTCATGTTCTCATCTCATTGTAGGGTTGAAGGGAGTTAAGAAAACATTTTTATTTGTAATTTGTTAACTTAAAATTTCGATACAAATCTTGATAAACCCTTTGCTATTTCAAAGTCTTTTGTTTACAAGATTGCGGTTTTGATTTTTTTTCTGATTATTAAAAGATATCCAATCAACAAAATATTATATTTAAGGAAGGAAAGTTATCATTGGAACGAAAAATCGTCCCTTTTGTCGTAATTTTTGTGTAGAGTTTCCCGTGCAGAATTGAAATATCTATCTCTAGGAAAAGACAGTTATTACCGTTTATTTTTAATTTTTTAAAGTAAGTTCCTTTGTGTAAATTGTGGGAGTATATTTAGAAAATGCTTGATTATTAAACGACAAAATATCATGAAGTGTCGGTAGGGTTGTTAGAATTACCAATTTAATGGAACCTAGACGGGTGTTTACTGAATTTGCATGCATCACCCGCCATGCAATTTCAAATTCGTCAAATTTCAAAATTCTGTTTAATGAGTTTATGTAGTCGATCTATCAGTTGAGTATGGAAATAGTATATTCAGCGTTGAAAATTAAAAGTTTTTTATAATCTTGTTAAATTATGAAGAATGTGATTCAAGATTTTCGGATAGGTCTTTTGAATATTTAAGAATTCAAATTTGATTGACACCGCTGGTTGAATATAACTCATGACAATACTTCTGAAGGCCATATTTTACCGTATATAGAATGGTAGTAAGAATTTTAATATAATGTTGATACCGAAAGGAAAGGAGGACGGATTTGAGTTTTTAAAAAATCTCATCTTTCGTGAATGATTTAAGGTTATTTGTAGGATTCCCAGTTTTGCTGTGAATTCCCAGTTTTTTAGTGAGATATGCCAATGGTGTTTTCATATAAAACAACATCATTTGAGGCTTAGTGTGCTGGAAAAAAAAGAACATCTGTCATGAAGGGAATATACCTCATCCACAACCTCTGGCTTCTATAAAGGGCCAATAACCCTGGAGCTCATTAAACATCGTATATTTTGAATGCTTGACCGAACAGCTTTGATTTATTTTAGGTAAAATATGCTTACATTTTTAAAACTGTTTAAAAAGAGACCATACACACAAGAAATATACTTTAGAAATACAATTTGATTTATTTGTTTTAAATTGGTACTTGTAAATGTGATATAATTCCATAATGATTAATATTTATTTAAAATGTCATGATACATGTAGCCATAATCAATTAAAATGAAGAAGAAAAAACATAAATAGCATGTTGTTCGTTTCAGAAGAGAATGAAGACATACAAACAAGAAATAGGGAACTAGAAGAAACTGCAAACCGACTGAAAAGTATGTTTGGAAAATTTGTTGTTTTGTTTCGTTTTAGTTTTGCAGTTTACCTACTCTCTTTTTAATGACAAAAAGTTATAAGGAGGTAACAAAATAATTTCAAGTGCAATTGTTTTTAATTTGAATTCAAATTTCGATAAACGGTTACGAATTCTTCTCTGGTTTTTATTCTTATCTTTACATGTTTATAAATTTTTCACACTATATTTTTTCCTTTTTATTTTGATAACCAATCAAACAATATATTGTGTTTTAAGATTTATAAACAACCCATAAATAATTGAATTCAACTGTCTACTATCTACAATATATTTTAAAATCGTCCAGTGACATTTTTGGAATTTTCGTTATCAGGTACCAATTTAGTTTTGCCCAAAACGTTCCTGTTATTAACTAATTGAATTCAACTGTCTACTAACTACAATATATTTTAAAATCGTCCAGTGACATTTCTGGAATTTTCGTTATCAGATACCCATTTAGTATTGCTCAAAACTCTTTTTAATTTAGATATATTGCTTGTATACGTATTTTATAATCTATTTTCTGTTTGTTTTCCAATAAAATACATTGTTTGCAAAGTTGAGGTTAAATTATACGGAAACCCATTAAAAAGATTATAATGATGGTAAGATTGTTTAGCAGGATAGTTTTCATTGCTGATGAATCGGTCCCAGTCGCTGCTGGTGATCGTTGAAAATATATGAACAAAAGCAAACATCATTGTTTTCTTTTTTTACATTTTCTTAAACAAAAGATGGAAAGAAATAGTTGTGATATTTTAATTTTGTTTCTTAACCATTCAAAGGCAAACAAATAAAATGTTACCATCTATGCTGATTTAGTGATCGTAACATAAAATGTTGCTTTTTAGAAAGTTCTCAATGATAAAAAAAAATAATGAAAATAGCCTTGGTTTCTTTCTGTTTCCAAATGTACACGACGACATTTGCTAAAAATGGAGACACTTCAAGGGAAATCATTCGAAAATGGGATATATTTTATTTCCTGAAAATTGCTGATCCCCAATCCCCCATCCCCACGAAAGTTTCAAAGAAATTCGATTTTTAACTGCAAATGACACATACTTTTTACCCACGTACTTCAACACTTTAAGATTCAGTTGGTTGATAAAAAAGAACAAGATCTATATAACACAAAGAACTTAAGAACTTAGCCTTTTTGCCAGAAAATCGAGATCAAGGATACTAAATGTATTGCCTAAAGTTTTGTATGGAGTGAAACATACTGGATTTCACCCCAAAAGATGACTTCAACTTCAAGTAGATATAAGAAGATGTGGTATGAGTGCCAATGAGACAACTCTCCATCCAAGTCAAAATTTATAAAAGTAAACCATTATAGGTCAAAGTCAGGTCTTCAACACGGAGCCTTGGCTCACACCGAACAGCAAGCTATAAAGGGCCCCAAAATTACTAGTGTAAAACCATTCAAACGGGAAAACCAACGGTCTAATCTATATAAAAATAGAGAAACGAGAAACACTTATGAACCACATCAACAAACGACAATCACTGAACATCAGATTCCTGACTTAGGACAGGTGTAAACAATTGCAGCGGGTTTAAACGTTTTGATGGTAGCAAACCTTCACCCTTATCTGAAACAATAATGTAACAATAGTGTATAGTCATTAATTAGTAAACATTTATTTTTTAATCCGAACAATATATTAGATCATTAACTTCGTATCGAGACTAATTAATTCATATTTCAAACACCGGTAAACTATTGTTGCCATAAATTAAAGAATAACACTTGATTTGTACAAGCTGGAAAATTTAAAAAATTTTATGACCACAAGACAAATGCATAGGGTATTGTTTTAGTCATCCTGCACTTTTTCTTTTTCCAAATTTGAAAACGAACAAAACGGACATCTCCTTGCTCATCTGAAATAATGCAACCACCAAATATAAATGCTAGATGTCTTTACTACAAATTATACGAATGTTCTAAAAATGATATTGAAAAGTTTCAATTTTATATGTCATAAACCTTGCGTACGTTTGACGCATGGATGAAAAAGCGATAAATAGAAGAGCTATTTAATTGACGTTTTGATACAATATCAACGAACTCGCCAACACAGAATAAAGACTCGCCCGCACCAATCAGGACTAAATCATCAGCACTGAACATTAACTCGCAGAACAATATAAGAACCCTGATTATGTTGAAAGCATAAGGTGAAACATGCCAAATGTTTTTTTTTTTTTAAATTTTAATACTCTGACTTTAAAATGATATATATTCGGCGTTGAAGACGTTGGATGACCTCTAGATATCATGTCATTTCCACCTATATTTTGTAGTTGTGTTTGTGTACCTTATCATTCTTTACTCATATTATCTGATAATAATGAACGTCATATTTATATTCATTCAAAAGGAACTACAAACAACTGCCACGCAAGTGTGAGGTTGAGCTAGTTTTAAAAGCAGGTTTAACTCACCATTTATTTCGGAAAACGCATATCCTTGTCAGGAATATGACGTCCTTTTGCTTGATAAAGTCTTAAGTTTGATTTTGTCATTTTTGACGGATATTTTTTACCGTAGTACCGTAGGTTCGGTATTTTTGTTGAAATTTTTAAAGCATTTTTATTGAGTTTTGTTTCCATTTCTACACGGAATTTTCAATGGTTTTAATGATAACAAAACAGTTATCATTCCAAATACAAAAGTACCTTTGTTTTGAATTTATACGTGCAAACTGAGTTTGACCTGTTCACTAATTACTAATTTTGTAATTCCAAGCAGCCAAAAGCCGTTTCAAAATGTTCATTATACAATTATTAAGCAGCATCAATATCCCACACTCCAGAAGTACCGATATTCAAAACTCCAGCAGCAGCAGCCAAAAACACACAACACACAAAAGATGAAAATGAGAACGACCGCAGCAGCCAAAATCATTTCCGATAAAAGTCAAGAATATATAGAAATAAAAACTCCTAAAGACACCTGCGCAAATAGCATAACATCCACTATTGTCAAAACTATCACCACCTAAGATAATGCCAACTTCCTCCCATGGAAAATTTATAGCAAAAAAGAAATCACAGTTATGATCTTTCGTTATCATAATAATCGCGAAAAACAGAGAAACGCAGTAAACTCCCTTTGTTACATGACAAGAGAAAACCCGCGGGAAAGATATATTTGGATTCCCAATGGTCTCATCTAAAAAAAAAAAAAAAGAAACAGGATAAAACTGGGGTTTATTCAAAGTTGAAAATGCAGATTTTAGAACAAACCACTATTTGGAATTTGAAATTATTGAAAGGATAGTACACCCACGCTTTAATAAGTTTTAAAATTAGCTAAATTTTTCCGTAAAAGATATTTTCATTGGTTGAATTTACAAGGATTTTATTGGTCGACTTATTGTACAGCTTCAATACACTTTTCTGCAATTTTGGCACGAAATTGTACAATTAAAACCTTAGATAAAATCCCGAGATACATACTCATTATCTTCATAACCGAGCTTTTCCAAAAAAAAAAAAAAAAAATGGCATAAAATTTTCAGTCTTATTCTATTTTAAAAGGCAGGAAATAAATCGTGAATTCCGGTTTGCGCAACATTACCATCACTAATCCATTTAATGAATCAACATGAATGCGACTCATTTCATTTATCCTATGCTAGTCAATAATTATGACAAGGATATTGTTTATTTATACTCCATAAAAACCAAGACTAGATATGAAATGGGTCATTATGTTTGAAAATGTAAGTATCATCTAAGTTACAGAGAACACAATGCGGTTAAAATTAAGACAATTGTGTCAACTATCACACAATGTCCTATGTATATATAAAAATAAGACGATGTGGTATGATTGCCAATGAGACAACTCTCAACCAGAGACCAAATGGCACAAAAAAATACAGTAAAAGAAATAGAAAATTAATATAATGGAATATGTAGACAGCTCTCTCACAAGTAAAAAAAAACCCTAACTGTAAAATATAAGGGCATACACTACAGACACGGGGACACATTCTACTGCATCCACACAGCACGAGTAACAAACCCTGCAGTAAATATACAAATAAGAAGATGTGGTATGATTACCAATGAGACAATTCTCCACAAAAGACCAAATGTCTATATGAAATATAACTATCAACTCTGTATAAATAGATGTCAACACGGAATCGGTATTGTTCCTGTTTCCGACACGTTTATAGATCAATGATTTTTCATATTGAGTTATTGAAATTAACATCGTTGGCACATTAGAGCTGTACCGCTTGTACTTGTTTGTGAATACTATATATTTATTCTATTATATCAATATGTTGTCATCGTGTAGTGTTATGTGAGATTAAAAAAAAAATCCATTACACCATTTCACTAAGCTCAACACTTGTTTAATATCGTTAACGAGTCGATTTTGATAAAGCACTAACATTGGTAAAGATAAAATGAGTGCAAAAAAAACCAAAAAACATCATGTACGTGTCATACATTAGAAATGCAAATAAAAGAATGAAAAATGCTAACAGGAGGTAACGTTTACAAAAAGACTATGCATTTTGAAGATATCCTTTAATAGAACATTTATATCAGTATATAAGATGTCTATTTCAGAAGAAAACGAAGACATAAAAACAAGAAATAGGGAACTGGAAGAATCTGTTAACCGACTAAAAGGTATGTTTTACAGTTTTGATTTGTTTTTGTATCGTTTCAAACTGCGGTTTTCATTTTCTCTTCTCAGTTAACACAAACACATTTTTCGTTAAACGTATGGCGGTATAAATATTTTTGCAACCTAGTCTATATAACATTAAAACTGAGAAGATGTGGTATGAGACCAAATGACACAGAAATTAACAACTATAGGTCACCGTACGGCCTTCAACAATGGGTAAAACCCATACCGCATAGTCAGCTATAAAAGTCCCCGAAATGACAAATGTAAAACAATTCAAAAGCGAAAACGTACGGCCTGATTTATGTACAAAATAATCAACGAAACACAAATATGATATACAGCAACAAACGATAACCACTGACTGAATTACAGGCTCCTGACTTGGGACAGGCACATACAGAACGTGGCGGGGTTAAACTAGTTTGAAGGCGCGCCAACTCTCCCCTTCTAACCAGGGACAGTGGTGTAACAGTACAACATAAGAACAAACTATAAAAATTAGTTGAAAAGGGCCAGAAACTCATCAGATCGATACAAAGCACAAAAACATCTATCAAAAACACAAAGTGGACGTGGCAGGATACTTATACATCCCCACAACAAAAAAGACACAAAAAGTACAAATTTGAGAGTACTCGCAGTAACTGACAGCTAGTTCAAAGCCAATAACAACCAATACAAAAAATCATGCATCTAAGACTATAACATCAATCAGTACACATCCAACATCCAATGGATTTAGTGTAAAGACATCATTAACAGTCAGAGAAAAACATGACCTTGTGCACTGCCAAGATACAGGTGTCGACAGATTGTGGAGCCATGAATGTTCATATGTATATAAAAATAATATTTAGTTTGATTTTAATTTACTGATAACAAAATCAATATTAATACCAATATAAACAATATCCCAAGATCTAATTGTAGTGTTGAATTGGTAACCTTTTAAAATAAGTTTTTTTAAAGGATCGATAAATTTACCCGGATCGTTTCTAAATTTCCGGGCTCGGTAAACAACATCTCCGTAAAATTAGAATGTGCTATCCCGTTAAAAATAAGTTTTCTACAGGTACAACCAAACTTCCAAACCAAATCTGTCCTTTAAAACGTCATTTAAATGTTACTGAATTTTGAAGATAATGTTTGGGATTTTGTTTTCATTTAAGTTTTTAATTAATGTTTAAATATGTTTGTTTATCGAATAATAACAAAACATTTCTGAAAAATAAAAACAAACAATCTCTACAGCATGTACAGGGTTAGAAAATGTTCATTAACATGTAAATAAAATGTTTTATAATGTTTGAAATCTCAAAACATCATTCAAATGTTAATGAGTACCAGTATAACAATAATTTTATTTTTTTAAACACTCATAAAAATAAAAAAAAAAAATACAGCTGTTGTCATACTGACATATACTCTACATCTCCTTTAACACTAAATATCTGTTGTTGAAGACTGGTGTATCCTGATATCTTTTGGTTGTTTTTGTCATTGGTTTGTTTTCTCATTGACAAATAATTGTTACTTCTTTTTATTTATATCGTTATTTTATGGTCCATCATAAATGTTTTCAGATTTTGAATATTTTTGGTCTTTGATGTTGTCTAAATACTGAAAAACCAGTTAGTTTACTTATAGTTCACTGATATTTTAAATAACGTTTTTAAAATGTTTTCATCAAACATTATATTGAAATATTGTTGAAAAATCAAAAAGCATGCTATTAAAACATTTCATGGAGAACCGTTCAAATAATATTTTATAAAATACAGAACTAGCATTGTTAAAGAATGTGTGTTCATTACAGTTGTCTGAAAATGTACAAAATATTTTAACAAAATATCTTAAATAAACTCATCTAGAGACCAGGATTGAATTTTTATATTTACGTCAGACGCGTGTTTCGTCTACAAAAGACTCATCAGTGACGCTCGAATCAAAAAATATTAAAAAGGCCAAATGAAGTACGAAGTTGAAGAGCATTGAGGACCAAAAATTCCTAAATGTTTTGCCAAATACAGCTAAGGTAATCTATTCCTGAGGTAGAAAAGCCTTAGTATTTCAAAAATTCAAAGTTTTGTTAACAGTTAATTTATAATTATGAACATATCAATGATAACTCAAGTCAACACAGAAGTGCTGACTACTGGGCTGGTGATACCCGCGGGGAAATAAATCTCCACCAGCAGTGGCATCGACTCAGTGGTTGTAAATAAACTCATCATAGAGACCAGGATTGAAATTTTATATTTACGCCAGACGCGCGTTTCGTCTACAAAAGACTCATCAGTGACGCTCGAATCAAAAAATTTAAATATGATAGAACACTGTATTTAAACAACTAAAAGATCAAAACTGTTCCTAGCTACCAGAGTTCGAGTCCACAGAACACGTATCCTGTGCACATCAAATGTTACCGGAAAATATTCTTTCATTTTCATTTTCATTTTTCATTTTCATTTTTTTGTGTCGTATTTTTTTAAAAATGATAGATATCGTTTTATGCTTTTGTTCATATCAAACGTTATTAATACACGTAACAGTTTCATTAAAAGAAAATTATCTAACGGAGTAATTCAATTTTTCGGTTATAATTTCTAAAGAAATATCCAAGGGCTTTTAGCAATAACGAAATATCTATCATACATAATGCACAAATCAGTATTTAACAAGAGTGCATATTGTTTGGTTTTGTTTTTAGTAATTGAAATGTATATCTGTGTTTTGAATATATACATCAAATCGAATCTTCAATGCTTATAAGTTAAATAATTCTATCAATGGAAAAAGTATGTACATCAGATTAGTTTAAAAATGATAAGATCTATAAAAAAAAACTATTTCTTGTTGAAGAAAATGAAGATTTACACAAGAAAAAGACAGAAGACACAATGAACCGACTGAAGGTAGCAACCGGTATGTTTATTCTGTAACAGATAAGCAGTTTTGATGGTATTCGTATTCTTATAGTTTTAAACATTCAATTGTTAATATCATTACTAGATATGAAATAAGTCATTCTGTTTGAGAATTTGAGTGTCAGTTTTCTTATTGATGAATCAACATAAGCATACTCTTAATATTCAACAAAATTTAATTTAAGAATATAAAAACCCACTGGTTTGCAGGACTACCTAGATAAAGCACATACATTATGTTTGTTAAATGCAGATACATATATACAAACTTGTAGTGAGGAGAGAGTTGTTTTGCTTCGTGTTGAAGGTCTCACTGTGACTTTGAGATGAAGATCAGCAATAAAAGCGCTGTTCCTTTGCTTTTTGTGTGTTTTTTTGCTGTGCATGTACTGATTTTGTGTCATGGATGGATACCCCATATCCTTTGTTTTTCTATTGTATTAGTCAAATAAAAACCTTAACTTCCATAGAACATGTGCAGTTGAATGTATCCTTGGCATTCCAATATTCGGTTTTGAGCGTTCCTGATGAAGTAAATCATGTAAATGGAGAAAAACGATTTGGACGCATGAAATTTATATTATTTATTTAAGTGTTGTTTTCAATTATTGTTTAAATTTAGACAATTTTATTATCACAATGCCCAAGGAATGCATATTTAAAACATAGGTATCAGCTTCATATAAGAAAATATCAACGGGAATGTTGTCTTTCTGAATTATTTATATCTATCTTTCTTTTCATTTTAAATTAATGCACTTAAGCATATTGCAGCACAGTTCTCACAGCTGATTTTTTAACACTAAATAGTTTATTACCACAATTAACACGTTCATTTAAGAAAGCACAAGCATATGGTAAACATAATATAAACACAATCAAAAAGTAAAATAACAAAAAACACCGAACTCCAAGGGAAATTCAAAACGAAAAGTCCTTTATAAAATGGCAAAATCAAAAGCTCAAACACATCTAACGAATGGAAAACAACTGTCATATTCATGACTTGGTACAGGCATTACCTTATGTAGAAAATAAACTGACAATGCCATGTAAAAAATGAAAAAAAGATCAAAAGACAAACAGTATACTAGTCAAAAGATAGAAAACTAAAGACTGAGTAACACGAACCACACGAAAACACCGTGGTTGATCTAGAGTGTTCCGGAAGGGTAAGCAGATACTGCTCCATATTTGGCACCGTTGTGTGAATTCGGTAGGTTACATTCGGAAAAAGGAGGTCGGGATTATGGTTACCATGATAGGAACATATCCGTCGTCATCTGTGAAACTGATATTCCATAACAATCAACAAACTCGTGATTGGATCCGTAAAATTTTCGAAGGGATGATTTCAACTTCACCCTTCACCACTTGGGACCCTTTGTTTAATAACTTCCTTGTGAGCAGCAAATCCTCTATCAAGGAAATCACGATAGGAAACGCAAACCCTGAAATTTGTACCAATTGGAAGATAAATAAGTGACATGTAGGATTTAAAAACAAAAGTCAATATTCATTATTTTTTCTGCTGTAGACACGTGTTTCTGGAATATTTGTAATTGAGAAGTCCATGTTAGAAGCCAAACGTCTATGGTACATGTACACATAAGATAAAAGCACACGAAATACATTGTATATGCAATGCAAAATTGCAACGAACACATGGTTCAACTAATTTTCAAAACAAGAAACTACGGTTAATGATTATGTAGCTTTAATTAATTTTTTCTGAATTGTCTTAAATTATGCGAAAGTAGTGAAGGGTATTAAATGTTTGTTTCAGACAAGAATGCAGCATTACAAACAAAAAATAATGAACTGGCAGAGACAACGAACAGACTTCAAGGTTTGTTTTATCGTTTTGTGTTTTTTTCTTTCTTTGAAAGCTAGTTCAAGGTCAATATAAACAAATAAATAATTCATGTTCTCTTCTAACGATAAAAACAATTAGCTTTTATTGCAATTTTTAAGTGTTTAAATTTCAGTCCCGATAAATCATGTGTAATCATTTTGACTAAGATTGTTTTCTTATCCCTATATGCCTGCAGCTAAAATTGTTTCACATGGACAAATACGTATTTACTGATTGAGAAATTTAGAAATGACGATTTATTTAATTTTAACTGAACTTTGCTAACTAATTTTAACGATAAAATAAATTACGTCATATGTGTTTTAATGACGTAACAAGGAGTAGAAAGTATTAAACATTTGTTACAGGAGAGAATGAAGTCCTTCAAAAGAAAATTAGAGAACACCCGGTAGACAGATTCAACCAGGTGGCGAAAAGTATGTTTGTTTTCATTAAAACAATACATTCTGAAAGTTTGCCGTTTTGATTTGTTTAACAAATGTTTTATTAACAGTGATTAAAATAAAAGTGTAATCATTGAACTGTCAAGCTACACATCTACAGGCGTAAACGGCACAATAATATTCTACTTGATGAAATTATTATAGAAATTATGTGTCGCGCTAGATAAAGAAATGGTTGGCGATTTCAGTGTGTATGGTTTTTGCGTTTAGAAAACCAGTCAATAAGGGTTCATTTAGGGGAAACACATGGTACATGCGCCATTAACATACTAAACATACATTACAGAAGCAAAACCTGAACAGGGTACACAATGTGCACACAAACGTAGTTCAGTCCACATATACTTGTAGATATATCAGGTCTTACTGAAGTTTGGTCATGGTTGGTCATTACCAATGTCGTGTTTCATATTTTGTTAATGTATTTCTTTGAATTTGTATTCTAATCTTTATTTCTTCAATAAATACAAACATTAATCAATATATAGCTAATGTCATATTAACTTAGACTTATTAGCCTTAATAACAGACCAAGGAGAAGATTCAAAAGTTGCCGCAGAAAATACATTCCTAACTTTGTTGGCAGTATTTTCAGTTCTTGCTGAACTTGCAGTTCTTGCAGGTTTAGTAGAACTGGTAGTTCTGGCAGGTCTTGCAGTTGTTAGAAGATATGGTACTTTTTTATTTTTATTTTTCAATTTGACGAATAATACCATCACAAATATATGTGATATGCTATTCGGAGTAAACAACAGATTATGACACTTGATTTGATATTGTTAATGTCATTAAATCAGACAGTCCGGAACAAGAAAAACGTTTCTTTGTATCTGAAAGACAAAAGATGGGTTACAAAACATAGCGACGACTTTAGTTTAAAATATCTTTCATTTTAAATATTGGCAAATTTCTCGGTTGATTCTATATGATTAAGACATTGCATCGAAGACCGTTGATAAATTCATGTCTGAAGGACAAAATAGTTTATGAAACATAGGTATTGAATTTGGTATTTTGTTTGCCATTTCTTTCCGTTTCATTTTGAAAAAAAAATCAAATAGAATTGATATTATACATGTATTTAAATTAGATATAGTGCGTAAGAATTTTGCCAATAACTGCAAAGGTTAGCTCTCTTGGTTCTACGTTTATAGTTACGTCAAATATCGGTATGGCCAACATGTACATACGTCAATTTGCTATGGTACGTTTTTAGTGAAGAAATAATTTATTAATAAATTGTGGATATAATAATGTCAATAAATAGCAATAACAATTACGATTAACACTACCATTTTAACAGCGCTAATGTACAATTCGACAGTAAATATACTTTCAGATATGGTCGCAGCTAACTTTTTTCAAAATACAAGACCGAATAAAACGTTAAAGAGCTGATAAACCAAAAAAAAAACACGACTCTGCAGGTCTTTATACCCTTTTCTGTCATACACAAATGCAACCACGATAGGTCTTTATTTCATTAAAAGGTACCATTGGTAAGTTTACATGGACTCAATTTAGATTGGCACAATAACATTTACCGGTAGTTACTCAACACAACCTTTTATTAATTTATGAATTTGTGAAATAATATTATATCAAAGATTGCTTGCATTTTGCAAGTTCATAAAAAAAAAGATAGATGAGTACGATCTGCTGATATAATAATAATGCCTTCTTAGTCTATCTTCAAATTAATATGTTTGAAAAAAAGTATGATAATGATACTTGTCCTTTTTCCATGTTGAAATTCATTGATAGTATTTATTTTTGTAATAAGGCGACATTTAATAGCAATAACTATGTTTGTCTGCCTGGTATAAACGGTAACTTGAAAACATATTCAAGATACCAAGCTAATACATATGTACCAGACAAACTTAGGTGTATCGACAAAATCAAAACTGATCTTCCTGGAATTTTTTCAAACGAATGCATCGTAACTTTACATCTTTAATATGACATATATACATATCTAGGATATTGTTGTATGTATGGACAAGGTATATATTGGAGCTTATTTTGGTCCTGTAAATTACCCAAAATGAAACATTGCCTGATGTTATTAATGTTTACTTTTTCAAGCATCAAGTGAAACTCATCAAAGATTCTAGGCATCTCACTTTGTACACAAGATGCCAGTTTCGTCTACATAAGACTCATCGGTGGCGCTCGCATCATAACCGTTAAAACGCCAAATATATACGAAAACATTGAAACCTGAATATTTCCAAAAGTTATACAAAATACGTCTGTGTGAAAGGATTACCAGAAAACTTATTTTCACGGATACTTTATTTCGCATGTAGCACTTTCTAAAAACTTCTTGGCGATTTCATTTCCCGATTTTGAAATTAATTCGATGTAGTTGAATATGAAAAGATCCAAGTTTTACATATTCAGGACGATTTACATAAACGTTCATTTTCTATTCGCGAAAGTCGCGAACATTTGTCAGTTTTAAGTATTAATATTAGCCTAGTCCTGATGACACACTTTGAATATAACGTCATTAAAGGGACACCGTCATCACAATTTGTCTGGTTTTAGGCAAATATAGGCTAATTGTAAAAAAATAGATACGAAATACACTTACTGTTTGAATATATTTTTTGCTACGGTTGTGCCCTAAATTATTTCTTAGCATGTTCAGATAAAAAAATCTCGATTTTGTACAATTGCACCATTTTACTGAATTTACTGTCATTTCATGGCTATAAAACTAATAGAAAATGTATATAGCATTATTTTATTACGTTGTACATTCATCCTACATTACAGTCTGAGAAAGTTTGCAATCAATGTATGTGTCGATGGGACCAACGTGCCAACAAATCGTAGCTTGCTTTTGTTGTTACAAAAAAACGTTTGAAAACATTTTAAATAAAGGAATGTATCGCCCTCATTCATAGCTCTTGCCTTACTTCTGCTTTAATGATTGATCAGCTCATGGCCTCGAACATCATTGAAGAGACAATAATTGTTAAAATGCTCAACTAGTGCAGTAAAGTTGGTAACCGTTTATATTGTTACTTCAGATACATCCAAATCTTTGTTCCTGATTATGTCGTCAATATGAAACATTGAAGTAAACAAAATTGAAGGACTTCATTTCCAATTCCAAGTTAAAGTGATTTTTATTTAATATCATTCACAGGCCAAGGAGATTATACAGGATCTGCTCTAGAAAATGATTTTCTGAAGTTGCTGGCAAAAGTTCTAAAAAATGGTACTTCTTATTTTATTGTTTTTTTATTCGCTACAAATCTGACATAATATGTCTTTTTTTGTATCCTTTTGAATATACCTTCTTAGGTATACTGAGTTGTTTGAATGTACCCTGAAGAATGAATCCCCTACCACCTTTTATTCAAAAGAGTTCGAAAATATTATTTTAAAATATGAATGATCACAGATGGCAGATGCTGTGGGAATCCGTTTTACTCTGTCGAATTGAAACAACGTCCGTTTCGTTAAATTCTAGAATTGTAAAGGTTAAAATTGAGAATGGAAATGGGAAATATGTCAAAGAGACAACAACCCGACCAAAGAGCAGACAACAGCCGAAGGCCACCAATGGGTCTTCAATGCAGCGAGAAAATCCCGCACCCGGAGGTGGTCCTCAGCTGGCCCCTAAATAAAAGTGTGTACTAGTTCAGTGAAAATGGACGTCACATTAAACTCAAAACATATAAATGAACTAATATTAAAAAACATACAAGACTAACAAAGGCCAGAGGCTCCTGACTTGGGACAGGCGCAAAAATGCAGCGGGGATATACATGTTTTTTGAGATCTCAACCCTCCCCCTATACCTCTAGCCAATGTAGAAAAAAGAAACACATAGCAATACGCACAGTAAAACTCAGTTTACAAGAAGTCCGAGTCCGATGTCAAAATAGGTAACAAAAGAAACTAAGCAAAATGACAACGATACATAAATAAACAAAGGACTACTAGCAGTTACTGACATGCCAGCTCCAAACCTCAATTCAACTGATTGAAAGATTATGTCTTCATCATATGAAAATCAAGTACAATCCCTCCCGTTAGGGGTTTAGTATCATACCATCATAAAATATATGAGAAGAACATAACCCGTATCATGCCAACAACTGGTTTTAGAATAAATGTGTTTATTTTCGATGCAAAGACCCTATGAGTGAATCAATATTAATACCAAAATATGCAATCCTTAATGACTTGACAACAGTATCGTAACTATATCCTTTCCGAATAAGTCTGTTTAAAGGTTGTATTGATATACAGCTATCTCGTAGTTAGGAATCTGACTAAAAGAAATAATTAAAAAAACAAACTGATATGAGTGTCATAAAACTGGACGTTCGTCGCTATGTTAAAGTTAAATAAATTACGTTCACATTATTATATTGTATGTATATTGTCAGAACTTGGAAGGTCGATTGCTATTTGACTTCGTGAAAATATTTTATAAGATATTCCTAAATACACGCCAGTTTATCTGGGATATTGATCTTTTAAACTACACTTTCGATTATCGTTTGGTTTGTGTAAATTCTTATCTAATAAAGATAAAATACCTTAAATTTAGAGTATATTTTGTGTTAAATAGATGTTTGCAAATCCTATTCGTGTTATTCACTTTTAACGCTAGAATGGAAAGTTTTACTTAAACTAATAAATGGGCAATTGAAAAGTGAATTAATATTGTTACTTCAGATACACCCACATCTTTGGTCCAGATGATGTTGTCAACATGAAACATCGAAGTAAACAAAATTGAAGGGTTTCATATCTAATTCCAAGTTAATGTGATTTTTTAATATCTGTTACAGGCCAAGGAGATTATCCGGGATCTGCTCTAGAATATGATTTTCTGAAGTTGCTAGCAAAAATTCTAAAAAATGGTACTTCTTATTTTATTGCATGTTATACACCACAGATTTGACACACATCGACTTTTTTCAAACAAGAAATTTTTGCTGGCTATAGTCCTTTATATATATATATATATATATATATAGAAAGATCTAGCTTCAATCATGTTAATTTAATGTGTTTCTTTGGTGGCAAATTTAATGGAATTGTTCAAACAATTCTTCTGCAAGTTCTGTAAGCAGTACTGTGTATAGTAATGTTGTAGATAAATCTATGAACTGATTTATTTTCCATGGTCCTGAAGCCATAAAAAGCTTTCATAAATCTAGAGGTCTTCAACAATGGACAAGTGTATACAAAATATATAGCTCAAACTCGCAATTAAACGTATAGTCGGTAAGTCTCTACCGTAAAACCAATTACCCAAAGGAAAACTATTAAACAAAGTATTTGAGTAAGTTTTATCATAACAAATGGAAATATAATTAATACAACAGATACAGTTACACCAAGATTTTTCGAAAAGCAATTTTATCAAATAAAAAGAAAAGAAAAATATTTGTATAACTACAATATATATATATATATATATATATATATATATCAACATCTTCATTTTCCGTTCATGATACAGTTTATATATTGCATCGAAATAGTTAAAAAAAGTAATGAATTTATATCTATTTTCCTCTTAATTTAGTTTTGTTTAAACCTTTAGTAGAGCAAGGCAAAGATACAGAATTTTCCAGGTTTCTTGAAAAGAATTATGGTACTACATATTTTAATTGCATTATTTTTGCTACAGAAATTACAAAACGTGCTTTTTTTTTAAACAAGGAATTTTTGCTTCAATTGTCTCTTTATGTAAGTTGTCCTTGTCTTAATTTAAGGTGATGAGGTGAGCGATTTAGACAAACACTTCTTCTGCGAGATTCTGTTACCAGTCCTAATGATTGGCCTGCAGGAGACGAGTTTGCGCGGTCGTGTTCATAAAGAAATGATGCACTCGACTATCAATCAGAAGCAATTTGACAAAGATTATTCCCAGGTCTCATGCGTTTAAACTAACATTTTTTTCATTTAAAAAAAATTACAGTAAGCGAAGATAGGTAAATTTTAGTTATGTGTTTGGAGATGATATTTATAATAAGCGAAAGTTAATAGAGGGTGTTCATCAATGAGACAGAAACTCAACGAGAGCAGAAAACTTAAAGATATATAGAGGTAAACAATCAGTCTTCATACATGAACAAGTGTATATATACTAAACGTCTAGCTTCAAAGGCATCTTGTCTAAAAGTTTTTGAATATAACTATTATTACAGATCTGCAATCAACATTCCAGTCCCATATAACACAAACATTTAGAAATAACAAAAGACATCAATTTACAAGATTCTTCAATTGAGACTTCAACAGGGAATGTAACATCTTTAAATCACTTGTTGATATACCAAACTCCCTCCAATGTTTATCTTTGAACTGTGAAATAACAATGTAAATAAAAGAACGTTACCCCAATAATACACAATACTATGTGAAAAAATGAAGCTTGAACGACTTTACTTGCTGTCATGAACTCATGCCGTTCTTATATAATAAAAACTGTAAAGACTGTTTTATTACTTCGATAGACCAAGTCGGGGAAACTACATATAGAATAATGGCATTTTTTTTTTTGATACTGGCTTTATCAGCAAGAATATCAAGCGAGTCCGGTAGGGCGAGCTGATATTCGAGCTGATGAAGTCAGTATCAAAATATAAAATGTAATTTTTCCTTTTATCGGCAATTTGTCTTAACTCTATGTTTTTTTTTTGGTAGAGAATATGAACTACAATGAAATAGTTAGTAAAACTACTTTTACGCGTACAAAACGTTGGGATTGTTGCTCGGTTGAATGAAGTCTCGTGCATTTCATTGATAAATTGTCGCGGATGGACTTGATCACGTTTCTTGCTGCACTGATACATGACGTCATTGCCTAATATTTTCGAATATCAATACCTGTCTATGATCGCAAAAATATTCGACAGTAAGATCAGAGGGAAAGTGTATAAGTTGTCGATAATTTCGTATATTATGTAAACGATATGTCGATTGTACTGTCATATAAAAAAATAAGAAGATGTGGTATGATTGCCAATGAGACAACTCTTCATGACCCGAATGGAGTTTAAACCGTGCCAAATAAAATAACAATGTTTGGGTTGAGAATTAATAGCATTAAACGCATTTATTTAGTGGGTATAGGAGAGTTAACTGGGTCCCTCACTCATAAACTGTAGATAAAAGTCCTACGGGCTCTTAGCATGCTTAGTCAGTTTGTTATAATAAAATTTTTAATGAAGACATCTACCAGAATAGGTTTAATTTATAAAAAAAAAAACATGATAAACATACATATCTTATATACTTGATCAACAAGATTATTAATCTGTTGTTTTGTTGTTTTGGACAACTAGTAATATCGACAAATCTAAAACAAAATTGTTATGGAAAAATTAGTTGCTAGAATTATCTCTAAAAATAAATCCCCTATATCCCTTTTATTCAAAAGAGTTCGAACATATTATTTTAATAATATGAATGACATGAATGATAAGGATGGCAGATGCTGTGTTTATCCGTTTTACTCTGCCGGATCGAAAAAGTCACAACAAAATCCGTTGTGTTCAATTTTAGAATTCTAAAGGTTGTATTGATATATAGCTATATCGTAGTTGGGACTTTGACTAAAAGAAACAATTGAATAAAACTGATACGAGTGTCATAAAATTTAACGTTCGCCGCAAAGTTCAATTAATCACGTTCACATTACATAGTGCATGTACATATTTAGGACTTGGAAGGTCGATTGCTATTTGATTTCGTGAAAATATTTAAAAAAATGTTCCTAAATACATACCAGTTTATCTTGGATATTGATATGTTAGACTGCACTTTGAATTGTAGTTTGGTTTTTGTATATTCTATTCCAATAAAATTATAATACCTTAAATCTAAAGTATATTTTGTGTTAAACAGATGTTTGCAAAAACTATTCGTGTTTCTTACTTTAAATGCTAGAATGGCAAGTTTTACTTAAACTAATAACCGGGCAATTAAAAAATTATTTCGATAACATCAAATAAATTTGATTTACTACTTTATCACATTTTTTTACGTTTCTACGACGCTGTATCTACTATATGTATAAAATTATAAAAAGCGACTTTATTCAACTTTTGTTTATGCTTTGTTGATCTTCAATTAAAATAAATGGCTGTAATTATCAAAGAAAACGGTGTTCCTATTCCATTATAATGACTATCTAAAGATTAAGACAAAACAGATGCATAAACGATAGGTGAGAAATTGATGACTGCTGAATAGACTGAGTAATGATCCATAACAAAATGTCAAAATCCAACATGTTTTGCAATATTTCTTTCAAAGTTCAATTATGAACCCTTTAGTACTAACGGTATCGTTCGAAACTAAAGCAAAACAAAAAACATAGTTTACTTTCCTACACGTGATATAACAAACTGAAAAAGAGAAAAGTATAAAATATCAGACAAAGTTCTTATTCATTTTTAGAACTTTATTAAAGGCTTAACAATCTTCTAGTTTGTAATTGTGACATTTACAACCACTACGCAACGATTATGCCAATTTGTAAGTGATGCAGATCTATTCACTTTACCTTTCAACACAAGGAAATAATGATTGCATTGAATGTTTCTCAACGTAGTCATATGTACTGTCCAAAATCAATTGCTAAAATCTCTGTTGATGATAGGTGAGAACATATGTTGTAAAGTAAAATCCGTCTGCACTAGGACGGACAATCATTATTTAGGTCCATAGATATTGATTTGATTGTTGGTTGCTTAACATCCAGTGGCAACAAACTTAGTGTGTAAATATTTGAAGATGATTAGATGTCATCAAGCACTTCAAACAGATATTCTTGTTTATTATTTTACCTTTAGAAATTAGTGTTTATAATCTACAAGCAACAATAGATAATGAAGGGTGAAAAGTGAGGAGTTTAAAAGAATGTTTATCTAATATAACCAATTCAGAGGGCCGAATAACAAAATCTCATTTGAATAGTTTAACTAATAGTGTTCTGCCGATTTGTCTAACAAAATTGTAAAGATTGATAGCAACACGTATGAAAAATATCTACAAGCTAACGCAAATGCGGCATTTTTTATGATGTGTCATCATATAATATGGAACATTTCTATGCTTTAACTGTATGTTTGTCGTTCTTTCGATCAACCGATTACGTTCCTTGGACAGTATTTCATCATCATCAGTACTAGTTATCTTACCAAGAATAAGAAATGGTGATGTAAATTAAAATAAAAATAAGAAAATGCCAAGCAAATTATCATGGTTTGATTCAGACTTACGAATGAAACACGTATGACATTTATGTTATACAACTGACTACAAATTCACTAATTATGCTTTAAACATGGAGAGGTCACTTTTTCTACCGGAAATCATAAAAATATGAATGCAACAATTATGCAGTGGTTGGTCTTTATCATAAATATATATTATTTTGATAGGAGTAAAGAAGAAAACAGATATTACTTTTGAGAAAGTTTTGTATTTTATTTTGAAGACAGAAATAAAGAAGGTAATTTACATATTCTTATTATTTCTCCGTAAATTTATATACTTGTATGCATTTCCCTTTTAAAAAAGAAGTAAAATATACACTGCATTTGTAAAGATTTTACATTAGGTTTCCCCTTTTCTTCAGTTAATTATTAATAAGTCAGAACCATTTTCTAGATTTGAATAGGTGTTCACAGTAAAACTCTGTCCATGTTTGAAGTTTTTATACCATCAATATTTATACATTTATTGAACATGTTGAAAGGACATTACATGTTCATTTCTTTCTAATGTCACTGGAATTCGAAAATATTTCTTTTTTTAAATCATTCAGTGTAAATGAAATACGTGAAACAAATGTATTTTTGTGGGAGGAGGACAGAAATAAAACCTTTTTGCTGATGGAGGACATATATTAACCTTGTTGATTGATTATGAATTGCTTAAAGTACAGTGGCAAACATTTCATTCATATACAGGCCAGGGGCAAATGCTTAAATACGAGAGGTAGGTTCTGCCTAGTTTTGATAGGCGAGAATTCTGAATGCCATTGCAAATTGAGAGTATGTGGGAAATTTTACTCCCGAACTGACTCCACTCTGACCCCTCAGAGAAATGTTCTAATTTTTTTTAACGTGCACTCCCAAAAAAAAAAAAAAACTGTTGATTAAATTTTCTCTGTTTCGTATTTATATCTTCTCGCAGGACATCGGACAGCACTCTTTGTCATTGGTTTGACAGTCAAATTGGATTATTCCATGGATGGGTATTTTCTACACCCTAGTAATTTAAATCTGGTCTCTATAGATGAAAACGTATAAGATATGAAAGATAAATATAAAATGAGATTATTGAGTAAAAATTACCAATCTTATGTACAGTAACTTAAAACTAAAAATTAAAGCTTGGCCTATACGTAATTATGAAAATATAGTATGGTAACTTTTCTAATAATTATGAAAACATCTTTATATGGCTTCGAATAAGATTTGCCGTCTGAAATGAAAAGTGCAAAGCAAATTAGTTACAAAACTAACGATTGGTTATAAATATAGGTGTATATAAAATATAAATAAAAGAGCCATATGTATTGGAATTTTATGAAATAAGTTTATATATTTCTCATCTTCGATTACATTGTTAATGAACTAAACCTATAGGTAAGTTATTATATAAAAATAATATGATAATGAAAATAATTCTTTACTACAATTATTTCACATTTTTTATAAAAAGTGGTTTAAATAAGAAAAGTTGACATATCGTTCGTCTTTTAATATTTGAATAACATGATATTTGGGTCATAAATCAATAGGCTTTAGACAGATGAAAATTGTAAAACTCTATATCTTCCCGAGTCCAAATATATGTGGCTATTTTCGAAAAGATAATTGGGAAATGAACATAAACATGCGGCGGACGTTAGATCTTAATCATCATTTTTTTCATCATGATAAGTGATCTAAAGCTCTGTTACCTTACCGGTCTTTAGTTATTTATACTTTGTCCTTTTTGGCTTATACTTTCTTCATTTTTTGCCTGGTTGGACGAAATCCAAAACCACCTAATAGCATGGCGATGTTGGGCGGGCATGCGAGGAAAAGTGGGTACGTAATTTGTGGAATCAACTCTTCCTACAGTTTTACAGCCAGTTCCCTGAAGCTTCACAGGAAGATTGCACATATGTTGAAGTTATGCATCTGCCATTATGGAATTGTTTCAGTACTTTTTCTCATTATTCCAGACATTGCAACTCAACTAAATCAAGTCAGAAATATTGCAACCAGGCCATTTGAGACTTTGACAATAAGTTTTGGATTTTCAAATAATTTGCCCTCGAATCTCACTAAAGAGAAATTTTGGTTCGAAATGCGCATCGGGTGCAGTAAAATTTGTACCAGTAATAGTACTATCCAACCAGCAACTATAGCCTTCTTCGCTAGCTACCTGTAGTAGCAAACATATTTTGCAACTTCTTCTATATAATAAGCAAATATTATGTTGATAAAGTAAGCGTGGATGCTGTTGGAAGAGTGCAAGCTTTTTATTCTATGTTTGAGTTTTGTCCAGACAAGGCTGGATGTTTGAGTACTCGAAACCTTTTTTAATCCGGCCACATTCTATGACCTAATTGGTAAATGTCTTATTCGTTATTGTTTGTATTTGTATGACTGGTTTTTTTTTAAAGTCGGTTGTAGGAAGTTGATTTAGTCTGTTGAACTGTTTGATATTATAAGCGATGCTGATAAATATCTTTCTTATTTCTCATTCAATAAAATTAAAAACAGAATAAGCACTAAAGGTAAATGAAGGAATCACTAAAATTCAGTAGATTTTTTTAGAGATTTGCCAAAGTGTAGTTTATATCATGCTTATTTTAAAAGAAACATAATAAAAGTTTGGGTGATGGATTTTTTCAAGCTACAGGGTGTGCAGAATTGGTCAGATTTTGTACAGATTATACAATTTTGTGTGGTAGAAATAAAAATTATCGGATCAAAAGTTAAAATAACTTATAATAATTTGACTCTGATAATGTGCTCTCAGAAAATAAAGTAAAACGGGGTCACGGGACCAGTTTTCTTGCTACAAAACCTTTTGAATCAAACAAAAATTAATCGGTATCGTACAAACACTGGCAATAATAAGCTACACACATATTTTTTTTCATTAAGATGAAAAATCTCATGAATAAATTACATTCCAATATCAAAATTAGCATATTTCATTGGGGACCTAGACCGACTGATTGATTCTGTTTTACAATCCAAGATGGCGAGAGACATTTGACCTACTTTTACCTTACAATAACAGTATGATAGGCCTCGGATGAGTCGAATACTTTGGTCCGGTCCCTTCGACTTCGACACAACGAGGTTCGACTGTAGTCGAAACTGCATTAAGTTCAAGCACAGTGGGAACAGGGAAACGCAAAAAACTGCTTTTTGAACTGAAACAGACATATTCTTCTTAATCGATATTCAAATACAAAAAATATATTAACAAGTCAAAATTATTCTGAAGTTCGATTTCATGTCATATCCTCCCAAATCACTAAATTCAGTGCTACTATTCAGACAATTTTCCTACAGCCAGTTAAGATCTGTTCACTCTAATTGATGTTTGGTTAGCAGCTGTAATCTATTCTTGCAAGACGATCAAAACTGAATGAACTATGAACATCTTAAACAGCTTTGCAAGCAAAATGTGCGAATATCAGTACAGTTATGTTCGGATATGTCCGATGACGATAAGATCAAAATGGCTGTTTCAGATATTCTATCTACATGTTTAGGTTTCTCCTCTAATGCATGCATCAACCAAAATGCAATTTTGAAGTATTATCAAGTGGACAATGACATTGTTCAGGATTACAAAAACGGTTATTGTGTATGATGAACAAGTCCGGGAATGGAAAATAAGATCAGGTTTGTATCAGCAAATAATTTTTCCAGTTCTAGCACCATATCTTTCTTTGGGTGTGCGCTTAAACGTATGATTCGATTATTTTGCCAAAACGTTCGATGTTACTGCAATACCACGAAGTCAACAAACGCCTTTATAATATGCGCTTGATACCAGTTTGTTTGAGCATCAATATCAAAATAAGCAAAATAGAACCATCGAAGCTGTCTTAAGTCAACCATCAATGAGGTATATGCAATCTTATGTTTTTTTTTCTAATTAACATGGTTAAAATGTTGAAAAACTGTTTCAACTGCCACTATTGAGCCACTATCTACCGATTTGAGTTCAAAAGGTCAACGGTCGGCTCACTGAAGATATTAACAGACTAATTTTGGGCAACATTTTGGTTTTCGGATGTGATCTTTTGAAATTTTGCATTATAGTTGCACGATTTGCATCGATTTTGGGTCTATAAATCAAAGACATAAGTCACGATGGCATCTTTGTTTATGTACTTATGTGTTGCTCCTGAAACTTTGTTGTACTGAATGTGTACGTTAGTTGATTCTCTTCTGACTATTACAAACTCCCTGTCTAAAATATTCCAAATATAGACGGTATAATGTATAAACGATATTCAATTTGAATCCCCCCTTTTCCTTGGAAAATAAACATAGATGTCAGGGCAATAATTAAAATTGTTGGCCAATTTTCAATCATTAAATAGAACGGAAACTTAAAGGCCTCAAATAGAAATCTATTTTCGTTATCTAATTATTGCACATGACTCTCACAAATACATGAAGGGTTCCTTTTGACCTGTGGGGATTATTATTTAAAATGCAGGTCAAAGCAAATCAAAGACAAACGTTTTTATATTATATATCTTTTATAAAATTCTGTTTTTATTTGTCCTGTTTGGCTGAAATAATGTCACAATATGCAGTTTTTGATTTTGACTGTTCATCGTTTTAACTTCATAATAAAAATATTTATTTGTTTAAGTTGAACATCATTCTTGTTATTGATTTTGTTTGCTTCTACATGACATATTTCATAACTAAGGTATACGCAATGAGTCATGTTCGCAATCGAACTGTCGTATGCTGATCTCAAAAAAAGGTTCAGATTGGTTCAGTGTTTTCTAGGACAAAAGGATCAAATATGAACTCATATAAGGTTTAATTTAGCTTGATGGTCACCATTTGGTCATTTTAAGATAACAGAATATTTGTACAGGTATTTAAATATTCACCAATAAAGTTTGAAAAGACTAAGATGTGTGTTTCAAGAAGACAAAATTAACAATAGATCTATGTGAATATCATTTATGTCGAATAAAAATATAAACTGTTAACAATATTTACAATGCGATAAAAAAAAAACCGTAATATTTCGGTAGACAAACTAGCTTCATCGAGAGTGCATCTATCCAAGTGAAATCGGATGCAGATAAGAAACTTTTGCAGCTCATTGTACATGAATTTTGCTGCCTTGTAAATAATTCAAAGTTTGGATGAAGTTCAAGATTATTTTTAAATTACAAAATTTGTGGTTGAAGTTTGCAACGTCCATTGGCCAATATTACAGAGATATAAAGGACGATGCTGTATAATTAATTATTCCTTATCATTCCAGTATCTTTTCTCGTCTTTTTCATTAAGCCCATCAGGTTCTAAAGTATGGAGCTGGTGGATCCAAAAGTTTTCTCTTCTCCTTCTCGCCGTGGTGTCCCACACAGTGTTCACTTCTGTAATTTGGAAAGTAACATTATCAAAAGGATGTTTCTTTGAGCGAAGATGTCTTGTGAGAGGACAGTTTTTGTTGGTTTTGTACAATGATCGATGGTTATTTAGCCGAATATTAAATTTGTCCGTTGTTTCTCCCACATACTGAATGCCACAGGTGTTACATGTTAATACATAAATTGAGTTCTCCGTTTTAAAAAGATTCACGAAATAGCTCATTTATTCTCGTACTAAAATTTATGAAATATTGAGCTTGATGTCGTTGCTGATATATGGCATAGATGAATGTAAACCAAAACCAGTTCCTTTGTTTCCTAAACAAAACCATAAACTTAAGACTGGATATATTTCAAAACCTTTATAGCGTTGGGTTCATGTAAACTTATCATGTGCAAATAAACCCATTTTTAACCGGTTTATTTCAGCTGCTTTGTATATCATTAAAGACTATTGCATGTTTTAATGATAAATGAATCCGAAAACGGAACGTATAACGGCAACATTATTCGAAAATAGAAAGAATTTCCGTGGTTCTTATGCTCCTCTGAATGTAATATTGAAAACCATTGACGGACTCGCGAAGGACTCACATGAAAAATACATAAAGTTGTCTTTTCTACGCCTTTCTGGTATACCTGACATTGAAATGAGTGTTTGCCTTGGTTTTTTTTTTTGCAAACATCAATATCATATAGATATTTTGTTTCATTCATATGTTCATATATATATATATATATATGAGTCTAAAAGATTGTGTAACAATACCGATAGATAGATGGAAAAAAAACACTAAAAAGTGTTGAATATCATCGCACAAAGATGTTTTGTTTTGTTTTCCATCTATTTATCGGTATTGTTACACAATATTTTCAATCCCGGCGAGGGAAGAACAAAAAATTTGCGAAAGCAAATTTACAGATCTAACATTGTTGGGTTGATGTTTAGACGAGTTGTATATATATATATATGTTTTCAATTTAGACTTTTATATATATATAAAAAGTGCGAAATATTTCAAAGTCAGAAAGCCAAGCCATGATAAACTTAAAAGACCGTGATGACATTGTTATCAAACAAGCGGACAAAGGAAGTGCCGTTGTTGTGATGAACAAGGCAGACTACATCGAAGAAGGGAATCGTCAGCTCTCCAACACTAAATTTTATAAAGAATTAACATGTGATCCAACCAAAGAAATCAACAAAAAAATTAATGACGTCCTCTCAGAAATGAATAAAGATAAACAAATTGATGACGATACGTACGATTATCTACGCCCAGACGAAACTTGCACAGCCGGTCGATTTTACTTACTTCCAAAACTCCATAAAGAAGGGATTCAGGAGACCTATAGTATCAGCTAATGGCCATCCCACCGAAAAATTTCAGAATTTGTTGATTACCACCTTAGACCACATGTTAGACAACTGCCATCTCATATTCAAGATACAACTGACTATTTGAAAAAAATGAATTCCTTAAGTCCATTACCTAATGACACAATTTTGGTTTCGATGGATGTGTGTTCTTTATACACAAATATTCCAAAAGATGAAGGAATAGCCGCGTGTGAAAAGTATGGAACACTCGAAAGGATAAACATCCACAAACTGACTGTCTAGTTCAATTGCTCAAGCTAGTGCTTGAAAATAACAACTTTATTTTCAACGACAAGCACTTTTTGCAGATTGACGGAACTAATATGGGAACAAAAATGGCACCTTCTTTCGCCAACATTTTTATGGGGGATCTTGAAGAACGCATCCTTTTGAGTGTGCCATACAAGCCCTTGTCATGGCTCCGTTTTATTGATGATATTGACATGAAATGGAACGATACTGCAGAACATTTACAAGATTTCGTAGATCATTGTAATCAGTTCCATCATTCAATTAAATTTACATCTGAATTTTCAAGCGAGAAAATTGTTTTCTCGACACCACCACATTTGTAAAAACGGGGTCATTACAACTGATCTCCACACAAAGAAAACTGATAAACACCAGTTCCTTTCTCCAAAAGTTGTCACCGAAACACTGCTCCAGGAGCATACCTTACAGTCAAGCCATCAGACTAAAGCGAATTTGCTCCTCGGAATCCAAACTCAACTATCGTTTGGGACAACTAAAAACAACTAAAATCAAGAGGATACAAAAGCAAAACATCACAGACGCTTTTGATAAAGCCCAAGAAAAGATCGAGATATCCTCATGGAATACAAAGATAAGACGACCCGCGCAGATAGAATTCCGTTTGTTGTCACCTTCCATCCCGATTTGACAAATATTTCATCTACTATCCGCAAGCACTGGCGTCTTATCGAAAATGACTCTTCCTTAAAAGAAATTTTTCCATCACCTCCTGTTATTGCCTATCGCAGACCAAAAATCTCAAAGACATACTTGTCACATCTAAAGTAAAGAAACAAGAGACTTCTAAAATTGGGTGTTACAAACAATGCGGAAGAACCAATTGTATGTGCTGTAAAGTCGCCAACACTGACCACTCTTTCAGCAGCACAGTAACAAAGCAGCGATACAACATCTATGTTACATCTAATTGCAAAACGGAAAATAGTATTTATATTCTTACTTGTGGAACTTGCAAGCTGCAGTATGTTGATGAAACAGAAACGAAATTCAACATCAGACTTAACAATCACCGGTCTTTTTATACAAAAGGAAGAAACTGTCCAATTACGAGACACCTCTTAAGAACAGGGCATACTTTTGAAAATATCACCTTTCAAATAATTGAGGTAAACCAAAATTGGGACTCCCAAAGGAGAAAACAGAGAAAGGTTCTGGATGCATCAGCTACGTACTCTTGAACCTGATGGACTTAATGAGAGAGAAGAAAACAGTTCTACCCAAAACCAAAGGAATAAATCCTGAACTTCATTCTATTTAACTAAAACAACTATTTGTTTTGATTTAAGAATTGCTATGTACAATAAGCGGCAAAAATATTTTTATATATTCTAGACAATTTACAAACATATATTTTTATAGAACATCAATAAATTTTGTTAAACTTTTACTCAAATTTTGTGTAGTTCAAGCTACAAAATATTTTTTGTCATGCATCCGATTTCACCTTGAGAGATGCACACGCCGGATGAAGCTAATTTGTTTAGCGAAATATTGCGTGAATAATATAAAATATAACAACTAATTTTATAACACTCATTAGTGTGTTATAGTTACATTCTTAGGCACTATATATATATATATATATATATATATATATATATATATATATATATATATATATATAGTCTCTGATTGTTTGTATAATAAAAACTATAACACAAGTTTCCATACGTTTCGGCCATTACGGCCTTCTTCATTTGAATAAATTACAACATTGAAACAACAATTACATCGCTTGGATACATTACGTAACAATTACTTCTATGACGTTCATTTGCCGCGCTTTTTCCTTTTTCATAATTTTGTTTACTATCGTTCGTACATAGTGTTCAGTCCGTCAGGCTCCAAAGTTTTTAATTTTTTTAATCCAAAAGGCTTCTTTAGTTCTTCGGTAAATTTCTGTGCCAAATACTCTTTCTATAGCAGTGTCTTTTAGATTTTTCATCGAATGGTTATGTTGAATGAATTGGTTTACTAGTGGATCGTCTGTTTTGTTTGTTCTTATTTTTGAAAAGTTCAGTAACATTCTTTGATACAGTGTATCTCCTGTTTGTCCTTCATATATAAGTTTTCCGCATTTTGTACAGTTTATTGCATACACTACGCCCACAGTTTTACAGTCTATTTGTCCATGAATGGGTTCAGGTGTTATCACAGAATACTTTGGCTTCATTAATGTGTGAACATAATGCACAATTTTTCCGCATGGTCCACAGCTATTACTCTGTTTGTAAAATAACAAATTATGTTTCTTGTGCACTAAGATGTCTTTTATGTTGTTGTCGCGTTTGAACGATACGATAGGCGGAACGTGGAATACTTTCATACTTTATTTGACCTTTTTAAGTTTTATTACTTAAATGTCTCTGCTAAAGTCTTTTGTATACGATCACACGTCCGGCCTATAAAAGTTTTAGCCTGGTATCTATGTGATGAATTATTTACGAATTCTTTTATGAAACCATATCACTATGTTTTTCTTTTAATTATTACGTCTAATTATGTGCAGCCTTCTTCATCGGATAACCAATGACGATAACAGTTACAATTCAAGCAATTATCTATAAGAAGAAATTCAACTCTTTTTACCTCAAGTATATCCCATATTCTTGCGTCACTTCTTATGTCTAATGTCAAGGCTTATGTCGATTTTAACGTATAAAGTATCGTGTTTCCCATCTAATATCTATCATCATGCTTTTCGACCAACAAAAACTCATATCAGGCTTATATTAATTTCGGTTTATCTTCTCAAGAGGCACTAGTAGCCAAATAATTAAGTAAGTTAAAACACTGAAACCCTAAAATTACAAGAAGTTGTGTTCAAATACTCGAAAATATATTTTTGATTCTGGCGCCTCTGATGAGTTTATGTAGATGATTGAGCGTTTAAAATAAAAGAAATTAGAATCCTGTGCTACTTTTAATTGTTTTCGTTTAAAACATGATATAGGATTGTATTTTTTTATAAAACAAATTACTGTTATTTTATCAATGAAGAGTAATACATATCTAAAGGTGACGACTTGTCAGGTCTGACGAGTAAACACACACAAACACATATGTATGAACATACCTATATATAAAAAGGGAGATACTTTATAAGAAGTTAAATAAAAAAAAAGTGTTTCAACTTAAAATCGAGTCCCTGCAATTGAAAACGCATGTTTACTTTCCAAAATACTTACTGATAATTGTCATTATACATTTTAAAGTTTTAATTTTGTTGATGCACACATGCATTTATTAATATTTTATTTATATTCGATGTCGGTTTTTTTTTTCAGACCAGAAAGATTCATTAGATAAGGGGACTGTCGAATTCTTTAACAACAAAGTAAGCGAACCAGAAGGGAAATTGGGTATGTTTTCATTATAAAACTTCTTACAGTTTTGAAGTTTTCATTTTTCAACCCTAAGAGTTAGTAATTTGCAACAACATTCCAAGAATCATAACAGATAAAACAAATTAAATGTTTATGTATTGCTATATAACATTTCAACCTGTAAGGCATATAGTAAAAGCCTCCAAATGACAAGAGGACAAAAGTTGTTCAATTCTTATTTGTGGTGGCTGGTTTTATTCTATTCTAATGATCGCCCATCCCTCAAGATAAATAAGGGGACTGCTTTATTTAATTGTTTTCTTAGGTTTCAGTTTTAATAACTGCACTTTTGAGACTGGTTATTTTAACACCACTATTCTTTGTTTTTTTTATTACAACTTTTTCATTAATTGATTTTTGTTAATTTAACGTGTTAACTCTTTCATCTTTTAAACAAAGAAACACATTGTCTTATGGTTACATTTTATATTTAATTTGAAATTGGTATAGCTATCCGTTAGAATCAGATCGATTATATTTCGTTTCTATTTATGAACGTATTACATTCAGTATTTTTTGGAATAATCACTATTTTGAAAATTGGCAAATATGATTATTATAATTTTTAGTATAATTTGCAGAAAAGTGTAATGTTCATTTGGTTAAAATTTACAGCTAAATTTACAGCTTTAACGGTTGATTACATCAGAAGACTTTCAGCCAGAAAACCCAATTGTATAGAATACTTATACGTTTGTTTTCAAGGTAACAACATGCTTGTATTAAAAAATTACGAATATGAATATATATAAATGTGTGTTCAGACGACAAGTAAAGGTATTACTGACTCATGAGATGCAACAAGGCTTGCAAGAATGTTGAAGTACACACATGCAAACATAAACTTATACACCGTGTGTTTCATTGTTTTTTTTTAAGGTAAAATGAACGGTATTTCATTAACACGCCACAATACATCATAAAGTGTATTATAACCCTATATAAAACGGAAGAAAAAAGGCATTACTCGACCAACGAAAGTTATATGTTTTAACAGCAAATTTGTGAGAATTGTCTACTGCGTGAAAAACAGTTTAGAATAAATGGGATTTAAAAACTGTTCAAAGACATCAGGCTTCAAATTGAATACACCGGACTCGCGTTTCGTCTTCATTAAAAACTTTAATGATACACCTTTGATTGTCACCGGATTTATTTTGCTCTTTTAGTCCTTATATATTTTTACACTATTTTCTTGTATCGGAAATCGCACCACTAGTAGATTTTTTCCCATTACTTTGCAATCTTGTTCTAACATGTTCCGTCACTTTCTCCTGTTTGACAGTTTCAAATATCGGTCTATTGAATTTATTCTGTATAGAGGTCATGCGTAGCATGATGTTTTCAGTCCTCTTTTTCTTGGTTTCCAAAATGCTTGAATACGTAATATGTAGAAGCAGAAACTGTTTGAGACTGTTGTTCTTGCTATTGCTTTTTTTAATGTTTTAGATGGGTTCATTCCCGGATACATGCTCAAGCAACGACAAAATGTAAATGTCATTAACTGTACCGAATATCAAATGAAAGCTATATAAAATGTAATGGGCTTACCTCTTTCAGGACACCCAAACCTAAAAGTATGAAAGTCAAAGTTGTGTAATACTATAGGAGCTATATGTCAAAAAGGCACTGTTAGAGAATAGACAAAGTCGTTTCTGATTACTAGCATGTTCACTTTGGCAACGCTTTTGTAGTCTTCTGGTGACTTTCTTTAAAAATCCTCTGACATTTTTTATTGATTCAAATTGGTTTTTTTTCAGTAACGTTGACGATCTATCTGCCTTTATACATTGCAATACAAATAAGAAATGTTGGCAAATATTTTGTTGGTGGTCAACTATTAATGCAGTTTTTTTATGGAATATTAATTTCGTGAATTCCTCGGTATGGGTAGAAAACACAAATGTTAGAATTCAACAAAATACAGAATTCCTTAATGAAACCTTTGTCTGTCTGTTTTGTTCACACATTGTTGTAAACATAATGGAATTTTATGCGACTCTCCTACAAGTGAGAGGTTTAGCTAGCTATTAAACCAGGTTTAATCCACCATTTTCTACATAGGAAATGCCTGTACCAAGTCAGGAATATGACAGTTGTTTTCCATACGTTTGATGTGTTTGAGCTTTTGATTTTGCCATTTGATGAGGGACTTTCAGTTTTGAATTTTCCTTGGAGTTTTGTATTTTTTGTTGGCTTTTTGTAACCAAAAAATCAGCTTTTGCGCGAACATCCATTTTTTCTTCAATCCACGAATGTTGTGCCCGAAAAATATACGATTCCACACTAAATAATGCTAATGTTATTTTTAATCCCATATTTGTTATTTAGCAAGATTCTGATTTAAAATGAAACACTATGATTATCTTAACCAATTCATTAAGGATATGATTGCCGTATCCACAAAAAGTCGTTATTTTTTTTTTTTTGTTTTGCCTTTTTTGCTATGAATGATTACATTTGCTTATAACGCCATCTTTGTACAGAAATAATCAAAAAATGGCAAATCTTGCTATTTTCGAAAACGCAAAATTTGATCAAATGTTTCAAATAACCTAACGCGATTTAACAGAGTATTAATGTGTCAAGATTGAAAAGGTTCATGTATACATATACTATTATAAGGGGTACTCAAAAACAATGCATCAGTCGAAAATAGACAGACAACGCCATAACCGATAGAAAACAGTCTAAAACAATCACAATCAACAAACAATTGAACACATTACGCTCAACATGCTCAAGATAGAGCATATAAAACCCCATCGAATCAGGGATGAACTAGTGGGTCCCGGTAAATTTGAAAAGAATTTTTTTTTAACTCAATTGTTCAATATCAGATATTTGATGTCCTTCGTTCTATTTTATTTATACAACCAATCCATACGGCAAAAATTAATATGTATAATATCTTATTTTACCAAATTAATTCACAGAAAATGTGTATAACTAATAGATATACATACCGTGCTCGACCACGCAACAAAAACTTAGTAAACCAGTTATAAAAGAGTATTTTGAACCATTCAGAAAGTGGGGGGAAAATCTGAAGAGCGAGATTTACGCCCATGTGTCTATAAATTAACAAAAGAAGCTAAAACTACATTTTCAAAGACTTCATAGTACCAAAAAAAAAAACAGACTTTTTGAAATTTTGGTTTAAAGTGATCTCTAAATACTTGATAGAATAGAGAATGGAAACGGGGAATGTGTCAAACAGACAGCAACCCGACCTAAAAGCAGATAAAAGCCCAAGACCACCTATGTGTCTTCAACGCAGCGGGAAAATATCGCACCCGGGGTAGCTTCAGCTGACCCCCAAACAAATATGCATACTAGATCAGCGAGATGGATGTCACAATAAACTCCGAAACATACTTGAACACGTCTTGTAGACGTTTTTTCAAGACTCTTGTTGAAAACTGAAATAGGAGTTGATTAAATATCAATTTGAAATATGCACTGTGGATACGGCTTTAAACTTAGATATGTACACATCAAGACTTGTGTATACAACATAAAAAAACCAGGAAATAACAAATTTCTTTTGGAGCATTAAATATCTGCTACCGAAAGCATATAAAATACTATTGTCAATTTCATTTGTATTTTGTATTAAAGTATTGCGCATGTATCACGACCACATAAGTTTCGACCAATGTGTATGTTAATATATGAAAAAAGTAAAATAACAAAATTACCTTGCAACACATTCCGATATTTAAATTTGAACGTATATTAAGAACAATTAATTGGTGAACTTTGATCTTTCTGTAGACTTGTTCAGAGAAATTAACGGATATGAATATGACGAAATGGAAAGCAGCTGGTATTTGAATGAAGAGAAACAAAACAAGGTCTTACCTCGAAAGAATATGTAAGAAAACGATAAAGAATATAAATCAGTTAGTGCTCGTAGGTGTAAAAGTTTACTTTTTGCTTCATTTCTGAATATGTTGAACCCATGTAGTATAGGACAGTGATATCTTTCATTTGATGTGTTGTTTTAGATAATATAGCAACATTTATATAAATATCATAACAAAGACCATTCCGACAAGAAAATGTCGGAACACTGCCACATATTTTGTTGTATTTTTATTTCAGTTTTTGCATCTGACACAGTGTATGTTTTATGTTTTTGTCTTTGATTTATTTTAATTACCCTGCTGCATGTACAGCGCCTTAGAGTAATTTTTATTTTTTATATAGGGCGCTTTATAAATTTTCATTATTATTTTTATTATCACATATACATTGATAAAAAAGTATCGTAATCGTATAAGGGTATTCGTATGCAAATATGGTAAAAGAAATGTAATTTATTGCAATGGCAGCTATTATAAATGCAGCTATCCACCGACATTGTGTTCCTCTCATATTTCTTTTATCTTTAATTGCAATGACATTGTATGTCATATTTAAATTCATGATAGGGAGAAGGTGTGCGAAGACAACTTCTGACCCTTGATTTGAAAAAGTAAATATTAATATACTAAACAGCATCTTTAAGATCATCACATGTTGTTGTATGTATATATGAATTCAGTACAATGTATATGTATTTTTAAATTGTATGATATCATCATATGTTTTTATTAAAATGAAAATAAAACCTTTGATACCTGATATAAAAGAGACTCGTATATGATATACAATTCATATGTCCATAAAATCAATGTTATGACAGTACTATGTATTTGTGATGCAGCCTTGCAACAAGTCGCCTTTGGGTTTCTCAAAGTTTCTTTTATTGTGTTCTATAATATGCATATACTGTGGCATTTCTCCCTAAACGAGGCATCGTCTTTAACGTTCCAAATACGACTGGACAACAATGGGTATTTGCACGACTCCCATCGTCAAGAAAATGACTAACTTAAGCATGACTCCCATCGTCAAGAAAATAACTATCTTTAACATGAGTTTTACTGCTGGATGTGAGAATTCCAGATTGATAATATTTTTACACCCCCAATCCATTGGGTTCTAGAACTATAAGAATTTACACGGTCAGATATGTAGCTTTAGAGTTACTCCTTTAGATTTTTATAGATCTACGTTGGTATGTCTTACGCAAGTATGGCAAGGTACAAAGTCTTTTATCATGGCTGAAAAGTTTTAAATCGGTCTATAAATTATTTCCATATATGTTATTTAATATTTGTCTTGACTACTCAGGCTTGACAATAGTAGGTGGGTTTTTATATTTTATAAGAATAGTTCTTATCATTACAGTCAAAAATAGATTACTAAGACGTTTTGAAATAGAAGTAATCAATCGTATAAATAACAAGCTTTCACATGAACTTGACTGTTGTCACCAGGCGCGAAAGAACAATGGTTGGAATTAATGCGGCAACGGTGGATCATACATATTCTTAATGATTTGAACGGATAAACTCTATTTAAATAGACAGGCAAAAGGTAAATAATTGACTGTGTTGATGCAAATGATGATTGGTAGTTTTCCCGTGGTCCCGAACTTTGTTCTATATAAATATATGTATTTCGACTCCTGATGAGTCGAAATTTCGGATGACTCGAACCAAATTTACGGTCCCAGTGTATGTAATGTGCGAATCCTAAAATGTCATTTTTACTGTATCCGTGATGAATTTCTGATGTAGAATGATAAATAAACAGACGACAATTTCAAGATTTTTGAATAAAATAAGAAATAATATATATTGTGTACTGTTTCTATAAATTCGTGATAAAGGTATGAGACGTGGACGCGTTTTCATCGCGCCTACAGCCATCCAGGTGCAAAATTGATAAACAAATAGATAAATATTAAGAATAGTTCACGAACAGAGTGTGCAAGAGATTTAAAAGTAGCAGTTAAGTTTCATTTGCAGAAAAATGTACCTTTTAACATAATTATTAATGTTGTTTAACTTAAAACAGGTTTTGTTATTCAGCTTGTTGATATTGAATCAAATTCCACTATGCTGTTTTCGTTATGCGATTCATGTTTACTGTCGAATAATGATACTAGACTTTCATTTTCACTGTAGGGCGATTCATTTCTATTGTATATGCGATGCATTTTCACAGAAGGAAATTAATCAATTTTCATTATATAAAGTCTTAATCCAGCCGACTCTCTAACAAAAGTTATGAAGTCAGAAGGATTGATTATATATGCATACTTAGTGAGTGAAAGTCTGAGGTAATATATCAATAAATTCCTTAAACATGGTATTTATTGCTAATATAGTCAATTCTATTTTCTCAAATAATTTGTCCTGATCTATATGTAGGATAAAATTTATTCTTTCCTATGACACGTCATCATTAAATACATATATCTTGGACAGTTAAGCCAATCCACGTCACCGGAAAAGCAAATTTCTATTTCGGTCTAAATCTACATCGCATACTAATAAATTAAACGTCATTAGAGCTAATTTCCTAATGCTTGTAGTTAAAAGGTGTGGTTGGCCTTGATTGTGTAAATGTTGCCTAAGCATTGTAATTAAGATTGAGCAAACGTTTATACAAACAAAGCAAGCAAGCCAACCAAACCTTTAAACTACAAGCGTTAGGAAAATCGCTCTAATGGATGCATTTGAGATAACAAAGAGCATTCACAAAACGATCTTCATTTCACGATTGAATGAGTGAAACGTTTTCATCTTGCACAAACAATTGATCTTGGATGACTGGATAATTGATATTTATTATGCCATTGTGTATAAATCTTATACGGTAAAGAAAGATCGAGCAACTGTCGAGTCACCTTAATTATAAGAAAGAAGATGTGGTATGATTGCCAATGAGACAACTGTCCACAAGAGACCAAAATGACACAGAAATTAACAACTATAGGTCACCGTACGGCCTTCAACAATGAGCAAAGCCCATACCGCATAGTCAGCTATAAAAGGCCCCGAAATGACAATGTAAAACAATTCAAACGAGAAAACTAACGGCCTTATTTATGTACAAAAAATGAACGAAAAACAAATATGTAACACATAAACAAACGACAACCACTGAATTACAGGCTCCTGACTTGGGACAGGCACATACATACATAATGTGGCGGGGTTAAACATGTTAGCGGGATCCCAACCCTCCCCCTAACCTGGGACAGTGATATAACAGTACAACATAAGAACGAACTATAAAAATCAGTTGAAAAAGGCTTAACTCATCAGATGGACAAAAATACAAGTGGACGTGGCAGGGTACTTGTACATCCCAACAACAAAAATACATTAGGAAAATATGCTTGAATTTCTTATAAGTCGGTGTTACAAATAAGCCAATACGCAATTGTAAGAATACAAAGAAATATTGAAAACAGTTTATTGTTATATGTTGCATATACAAGTACATACCACGGGGTATAACCGCAATACAGTTGATTCCGCGGTACGTCTAAACACTGCTAAGGAGTCCTTAGTGCACTAAGGACGTATACTATGCCACTAAGGACTAGAAGGGTGCTGTAACGTGTATTATTTTTCCATATTAAGTTAGAGATTGATATTTAATGCATAAATTAAAATTTAATAGAAAATAATCACAAATAAACGAGTTATTAAGCATTGTTTAAGCACGTGCCCGTTTTCTTTGATATGCCGAAAATCAGTGACCCGATTGACACGTGCCATATAACATAACAACTGATTAAACAATCATAATCTTTTATTTTAAGTAATTAACAATTGTATTGTAAAGATTAATGCTTAATAATTTATAATTAAATATGTTGTTCTTATTTGCAATAATTAAAAGGACAAATAATTTTATTTATTTTTATTTCTTTCTGGACAAAGTTATTTGCCATTTGTGCACGACTTTGATGTGCGTCAACTAATAAGTTAAGAGTGTGGTCAGCTTGTTAAATGTTTATGTTAGAGCATGGAAGTAATATTTAGAGATACCAAGACAAAAGGAATAGATATATTTATAAGTTTTTTGTTTTAATTTTAATTCCGACAAAGATGGATGTAAATACAAATGGTTTCACTAAAAAATATGAGTAAATTCTGAAAAAAACTATCAAAACCTGGTGTTTGCTTTTCCACTTTCTATTACTGCTTCATACTTAGTACGAATTACGATTGAATTGAAAACAAAATCATGTGACGTCCTTGGGGTTATTCAAAACCACTAATTTTCAACCAGTTTGATAGTTGTTTACAAAAGTTTCATACCGTACTTATTTTTTTGTAATTGTTCGACATTTGTTTTTTTCTAAAAGTATAAGATCTGAAGTTTAAATATCATTTATCGAACTTTGAAGTTTCATTTTCAAATATATAAAGGAGACAAATGTTGTTTTAAAATGTTCCACACTTTTAACACATTATTTACGAAAATTATCCTGTATTTGTTAATTTAGAGCTAAAGATATAATTTTGACATAAAAAGGTTATGCTTCGTACGAATGCCTTGAAAATATGCTTTTACTACACGATGTGAAAATAATCATTTTTTGTAGTACAAGATAATTTGAATACTTTATACCTAAATCTATCACGTGTAAAAATGAAAAAAACAAGGATTTGTATAGTATATTATTATACAAATCCTTGAAAAAACCAACAGAAATATTTTCAAATACAATTTCTTTAATTAGATATAGGAAGATGTGGTATGAGTGCCAATGAGACAACTCTCCATCCAAGTAAAATTTAAATCTATTTTTCTTTAAGAAGAACAAGTATGTCAGAAGGAAATCCGATTTGTATTTTTTTAACCAAATTGTCTGTTTAAGATACTGTATGAAATAATGACTATGTGGTATGGCTTTATTCATTATTGAAGGCCGTACGGTGACTTATAGTTATTAATTTCTGTGTCATTTTGTCTCTTGTGAAGAGTTGTCTCATCGCCAATCATACCACATCTTCTTTCTTATATTAGTTGCATGTAGTAAAAATTTATCATCATATTGAATTCGTTTTTGTCCAGAAATATATTGCTCAAACGTTTTCTTCATATGATAAAATTTTAGAAAATGAACCATAGCAAAGGCATAAGATAATCTCTGCCCAAACAGTTCATATATGAAATTAGTGTGGTTGCATGTAGTAAAGATTTATTATCTTATTGATTTCGTTTTGTCCAGTAATACATTGCTTAACGTCTTCATATCATAGTTCATATATGACAATAAATTTAGATATATTGCTCTGGAAACAAATCTATTATTTACAAGAAATAATTACAAAATACTCTTGAGAACCTGAAAAAAAACATGAATAAAATTTCAACTTATTCAGTGCGAAGTCAAATCAAAATTGATCACTGAAATATAATCTGAATAACAATTCATGTATTAGTATCCAACTTTTCCAATATTGTCGATTAAACACAACAGATAGCAGGATTCCCGTGTAATCAGTTATGTAATTTGACACGTGTCTAACGGTTCATTGATTTTCGGCATATCAAAGAAAAACAGGCACGTGTCTAAACAATGTTAAATAACTCATTTATTTGTGATTATTTTTCTATAAAATTTGAAATTTATGCATTAAATATCAATATCTACCATAATATGAAAAGAAATTACATGTAATAGCACCCCATCTACTCCTTAGTGGCATATCATAAGTCCTTAGTGCACTAAGGACTCCTTAGCAGTGTTTAGACGCACCCTTGATTCCGGACGTTAATCGCTACATCGCGATGCAATGTTGGTAGATATACCGTTTTTAAATTTACACCAAAGACTAATTGAATAAATGTTCAGTTAAGTATTCAATGTTTATGAAAACAAAGTTTACTGCTCCTGGCAGCATTGTATATCATGAATACCATGTGACTATTTTAAATAGACAGGTCTGTGAATTACTTGTAAACATCGCGAAACAAACACTATGTGTAACTCAAACTTGATTAAACTACAAATAGAGCATAGTTGGTTGGCTCTTTCACTAAATGCGACCGTGTATTTTGTGCTTTGTTGTTGTTAAAATACATATTAATACGAAAGAGAAACCCGTTGTTTTAATTTTATTTGAAGACATTTACTTGAAAAACTGACCTCTGAATTTTGACGCTGTACGATTCATTCTCTTTGTAGTTTGTTTTATTTCTTTAGTACCGTTCGTTGTACATTCTTGTACTGTTCGTTGTGCAAAAGCCTATCAATACGGTAGAAATATGTATGACACGGCGTGACAAATGTTCAAAGCTTTTTTAAGCGAGTTATAAAACTTTTCAAAGAAAATTCGTCGTAGAAAAACGTTATATTCATGGATGTTCTGCTCCAGTAAATTTTCGGATCCATGACAAGCTAATAGCAAACTCACCAACAATATTTGAATATTCATGATATGAACGTGGTTATACCCGTGTATATTCAAGTAAGCATCTACGACTAGCTTGCATTTCAAACTGTAAATATCATCAATATTAAAGTCATTTAAAAACTATTTTCAGTTGTTGTATGTCGAATAATCATATAAAACGACAATGAAAATTCATCGCACTTCCAAAAATTCCACATCAGAAATGATTGCACTTACATTGATAATTCATCGCATCTATAGTTAAAATGAATCGCATTCAGTAATCAATATTATGGATTCTGCTGCTTAAATAACACTTTATGGACTCTAATCCTGTTGTTATACATTAAAAAGTTATATTCTAATGAAATTCTGTTAAAACATACATTCAAATCTATTATTTTGTATTTTCAAAAAGTAAACAGACGCAGTTTTTCCCATCATCCTTTATTCTACAATAGACATATGTTTAACCCCGCCACATTATGTATGTATGTGCCTGTCCCAAGTCAGGAGCCTGTAATTCAGTGGATGTGGTTTGTTTATGTGTTACATATTTGTTTTTCGTTCATTTTTGTACATAAATAAGGCCGTTAGTTTTCTCGTTTGAATTGTTTTACATTGTCATTTCGGGGCCTTTTATAGCTGACTATGCGGTATGGGCTTTGCTCATTGTTGAAGGCCGTACGGTGACCTATAGTTGTTAATTTCTGTGTCATTTTGGTCTCTTGTGGACAGTTGTCTCATTGGCAATCATACCACATCTTCTTTTTTATATATACTCGCATACAACAGTGAAAATGAACTAACTGGATTCGCACTTTATATACACTGGGTCCCAAGGTTAACAAAAGCATTCAAATTGCATTATTTATCTCAAAATAATACACATATGTCAAAACATGACCTCGGGAAATTAAAATGTATTGAGAGTTCACCTGACAATATACGTGTAATTAAATTTCCTGTGACTGACCACTGTATTGATTTATGACATTCATTTTCCACGAGTGTTTACGTATTAGATACAATACAAAGGTAACAAAGAAACAGGCCGGTAACAACCGTTGCCGGATAGTTTTTCTGCACGAGTAGTCAGGTCAAGGTCCGAGGCGCTGGCCGAGGACCTTGACCTGACTACAAGTGCAGACAAACCATACGGCAGGTTGTTTCCGGCCTATTTTTGTTACCTTTGTTTTGTATCTGACTTGTACGACGTTTCAGGAAGGAAGTAGTACATTTTGCATTTAGAAGAGGTAGCAAAACTAAACACATTAGAAACTTCAATGGCCATATATCAGTTAATGTAAGTTACAATTTAAACACATTTTTTCACTTCCTTAAGCCGAGAATTTTTTCTAAAAAATTTCAAGAATTTAATAACTTTATAAGAAAAGAACCATTTCAAGGAAAAGATGAATGTTGTTTACATTTGAGACTTTTAGAATGCAACTTCGCTAGTAAGTAATTCATAAAAAAACAAAAAACAGAGCTACCATTTGATTTTTATTTATTGTGGAAAAACGGAAGGAAAGCGGGGAGGACGGGGCTTAATCCATTTAAAATAAACAGAACTGATATTAAGTGAATGAAATGTTATGAAAACTGGATTTTGTCTTGTTATTTGATATATATGTAGACTCATCAAGTTGGGCGTAAATAACATCTGAGTAAGGTTCTATTGGTTTATTATAGTAATCTCAAATAAACACCCTGTAACATATAAAACACACAATAAGACACAATACATACGTTCAAAGAACGATAACTCTAATTATTATCTCCATATTAATAAAATAAAATATAAATTATCCAAGTAGTTAACTTCAGTTCGAAATATACCATATTTAATTAAGTATGTTTTACTACAAATCATAAGCATCTATACCAAAGTCTATTTCCGGTAACTGTTCAACATGCAATTCTACAGATATCAATAACACCTTGTGTCAACGATCATTATCTAAAGTAATCAGTTCTAATACACTATTCTATTCGGAGATATTCGTAAACTAACCAATAACACATTACAAACACAGACAAGACACACATTAATTAAAACACATCAGTACAAATAGACAACACGTAAATAAATAAACATGTAAACACAGAACACAGCTTACCGTGTATATAATACAAGGGCTGAGCAGTGCTCCTCTATAAAGTTACTGTATACTCTTATACTTCACATACTGGAATCTGAATATAAAGAAATATGACTTCATAAGTCTTAATGTCAAAACTAGTAAATTATATAGTTAAACTCAATGCAAGACAATATTCTATGCTGAAATCTAATAACAGCCAAATATGAAAAATAATATAATAACTGTAATATTCTTTCTGTCTTGCAAATACCAACTTAAAGTAAAAATATGAACTCTTTCATACTCATGGGAATCAAAGTGGACTTTCATACACATTTTCATAACACATTCATATCTTTTATACCAAGATAAAATATAGAAATACATGCATCAAATACTAATGTAAAGAATATAACTGACCTGAATATAAAGAATGGTTTCCAGAATAAGAAGAATAAATATCTATAAATCACAATAAAGTGTCAGTGTTCTATATCTCTGTGTAGAATTTGAAAAGAGTGCCTCAATATCAAAGGAGTTCACAGAGTAACCAATCAGAATAAAGAAATAGAAAAACCCAGGATGTAAATACCCAAGTGAATAGAAAATCAAAGTACTGTCATACTGTATACTCTGTCAGAGTCAGTCAACAAGTCAATGCATGAACAAATATATACAAATACTATTTATTAACATAAATGATAAAATCAAGCTGTACTATATATATATATATATATATATATATAGGCATATATTTTGGATTTTTTTTTTAATAGTTCATACATATAGGTTTTTTTTTTATATGTCTCTGATAGTGTTGATCAGGATTTAACACGTGTCACTATATGATCCAATCGCTGCTTACCGTTCAAAATTGATGACATTAGTTGAATGATTTTTCTTCACGATTTGCTGCATATTTGAACATGTATTACATGGACACTTTTTATTTATAGGATCAATCGTGCATTGGTGAGTTGATAGGGATTTTATCTTTTGATTAGATTTGATTTTTTTATATACATTTCCTGTCTTTTTTATTGAAAAATAAACGTTGGTACCAGCATTTCTTTACTTTCAGCATTGTCCAGAATACTATTTATGTCCATATGTTGAAGGAAAAAACAAAACACTTACGGACCGACCATTTAGCTTCAAAAGGGGGTATCTTCTTTTCTGAGTAAGAACATTATTTATTTTTTCAACGCTATCACCCAACTATTTTCATTTTTTTTCGAAATTAGACGATTATATACGGTATACGGAAAATCGGGAATCAGAACATTATTTTGTCATCTGCTTGACCACAATATATTTTTTCTCATAAAATTGGGTATCAAAATATTTTTTAGAAAAAAGACATACCCCCCTTTTTATTAAGTTAAATGGTCAATCCCTTAGTGTACTGATATGAATAGTAATTTACTGGAATTGTTTGAAATATAGTTATTGATGCTAACGTAAATATTTTAATCAAAAAGACAGGAAATATGTTCAAATCTAATTGAAATTTAAAGTGCCCATGAACTCTCTGATCATGCACGAGTGATTCTATTCATAAAAAGTGTCCGTGTAACAACTAAAGTGTCCGTGTATCATCTTAAAAGTGTCCGTGTAACACCCGTTAATGTACTGTTTTTCTATAGCTCTGCTGGGGGTAAAGTCGTACAATTAGGATTATCTTTGATCACTATGATAAATAATCAGTGATTACATTCTTATAATTTATGAAAAATTATTTAAAATGTTTGAAAAACAATTAACCGTAATCATACAGTTATGAGCTTGGTTGTACATAAAGTAAAATTAAGACTTCGTGATCAACTCAAAACTACTCAATCGGCGTCTTTAATCTTTTTGTATTTTATTTTGAAGAAAAAGATTGAAATAACAGAAAATGAAAAGAAATCTAGATTTTCATAAATCTCATGTTTATGAGAATGAACAATTTAAACAACTTTAGATAACGCTAAGATCGATTTTAAATTACTCTCTCGGCTAAAACCCACAGGAATAAATTATAACTGTACAAAGGAATGAATAAGATACGAAAAAAAATATCGATCACAAGACCAGAATATCGATCCCCTACCCATATTCACCTGTATTTATTTTAGCCTTACCAGGCTAAGCATGAGTTTGTGTCCCTTGGTCCGTGAAACTTCAGGTATTCGTTTGAGTCGAACTACGGGTATCTCGAAATATTTCTCTGATCCGGTTGACTTCGAGATAACGAGAGTCGACTGTATTTATATGTAAAAATATTTTACACATTTTTCAGTTCAAAGTTGACATTTATCACTTCTAACTTGCCATTTCTTAGTTCCAAGTTTACATTTCTCAATTCTAAGTGGGAACTGAGAAATTAAACCGAAAACGAATTGTCAAATGGAAATGAGAAATTTAAAAATAGAATGTCCCTACCAGTATTTCGTATGATTATAAATTATTTTTTGCTCCTCTTTAATTAGTTACATTCGATTACACAAAATTACAAGGCTATAGCACCTGACGAGGATGATCGGCCTTAGTCGACACTTTTAACCTAAATTGAGATCCGAAATACTTCAGTGAGAAAGAAACTGATACTTAATCAATTAAAATAGTATAGCAAAATAGAAAATATTATTTAATATCTATGACATATAATTAACAGCATTATACGCTTTATCCAATATTTGTAACATTTTGCTTGGATTGGTATGGACACGTCTTTTATTAAAATATTAGTCTGTAAATATTTTAACTGAAAAGTGTTGCATGTTTTGGGAGGAGAGAAGGCCTTGTGGCAAATACAGTCTTTTCAATTTCTGTTCTGCTGCAAATAAATTTCATTATGTCATTATTAAAAGAAAAATGAAAAGAATTGGTATGATTGCCAATGAGACAACTCTCTACCAGAGACAAAAATTACATATAAGTTAACAGCTATACGTCAACGTAATCTTCAACAATGAGTAAAACCCATACCGCATAGTGATATACGACAACCACTGAATTACAGGCTTCTGACTTGGGACAGTCACATACAGAATGTGGCGATGTTAAACATGTTTGCTGGCGCCAAACCCTCCCCCTAACCTGGGACAGTGGCACGTGTAACAGTACAACATAAGAACAAACTATCAAAAGCAATTAAAAAGAGCTTAACTCATCAGATCGATAAAAAGCACAGATACACAAAAGACACAAAATACAGATCTGAGAGTACTCGCAGCTACTTAAAGCTAGTTCAAAGCCAATAACAACTAACAGAAAAAATCCTGTATCTAAGACTAAAAGCCTTGATTTTCAGCTGTTTTCTTAAGCAAATTTTACTGCATTCATATGGGTTTTATCTGTTTGAAATAGAATGAGAAAAAACTATGCAGACATTTTCTGCATTGCTTACACACAATGAATAGCCAACCAAATAACGTATTTATTTATCCAAAGACAATATATATTCCAAAATTAATTTCACCAGTAGAAGATTGGCGGAAGATACCAAAGTGATAGTCAAATTCATAAGTAAAAAAAGAACTGACAATGTCATGGTATAAAACGAAATACGACCAAAACGACAAACAACAGTCTACAAAACACAACATAGAAAAACTGAAGACTGAGCAACAAGAACCCCACAGAAAACCGGCGGTTCGGAGATCGTGCTCTACAGGTGGCAACCGTCGTGTTGCTTATGTTAGTAATAACCCGTTGATAAGTCTAATTCGGTAGGTCACATTCGAGTAAAAGTGGACGGGATTGTGGTTTCGACAATTTGAACATATCCGTCGTCATCTGTGAAACAGATATTCAATTACGGTCAGCCAACTCGTGATGGCGTCCTTAAAATTTTCAAAGGGATGGCTTCAACTTCACCACGTGGAACTCCTTGTTTAATAGCCTCATTGTAAGCAGCATCCTTTATTAAGAAAATCATGATAGAAAATACAAGCTCTGAAATATCGTATCAGCTGGGAGATATATAAAATTGAGAATGGAAAAGGGAATGTGTCAAATAGACAACAAACCGACCAAAAAGCAGAAGAAATCAGCACAAGGCCACCAATGAGTCTTTAACATATGCACGCGCTGCTGAAATGTTGCTACACAGAAATTGAAAGTTCACAATTTGGAAGCTGAAATAATTTCTTTTGTCGTAAAGTTTGTTAGAAATATAGAAATATTTATATTGAAGTAATTTGAAGTTTTAAAATCTAATTCATTCTTGACGTTACTTTCAACATGTTGTGATTGGTTAACAACGTCCGAAATCAAAGCACTGACGTACTGTTTAATCAGATGATTCAATTATCGGATTGCTAACAAATAAATGGTATATTTGTATTCCACTTGTTTGCTTGCCGCCCAAATAATTTATAACCGACATATCCACAACGATTAAAAAATTAACAATTATTATACATCAAATAGATAGGTTCTGCAAAGTTTGACAACCTTAGTGAGGGAAGGGAAATTCGAACTTTACCTGAAAAAGAGTATGTTGGAAAAGGACAGGCATCCGCTGACCCTTATTAGAGTTGTTGAAACAGTTCTTTAACGTCTAGAGACAGTAGTACATTGCCTACACGAGGCATTGGATTAAAAGTCTCCATTCCAACTGGATGTGGATATGTTCTAATACATCCTGCACAGTCAAAAGGATATCCCGAAAATCATTCTGGTAGGTGTTATGTGCACGATGGTTTGTTAGTCGAAATAAATTAATGAAAAAGAGTGCATACTTATATTAGAAAGGTAAATAACTTGTTTTTGAACAAGACACTAAAACCCGAAGTAGTTTTACGGTTAAAGCGATTGGCCCTCTCCATCCGAACACAGGATCGATATTGGTCATACTTCTATAATCACGTCCCAATTGCCCGATGATGTCTACTGTATGCGGCGGTCCTCGAAATGCCTTTGCTTATTAATATTGTTCGCCTTTTCCCAAAAAATCAATAACGTAGTTGTCTTTTATTGTTGTTTGCTTAGTTCTAAATATTTTTTTTATTTGAAAGCAAGACGTCATCTTCTCCCTAAAGTTTGCTGTTTTCAAAACATAAATGAGCAATGCTGAGAAGTATAGAAAAAACAATGTGCTAATTTAGTTTACAAACATTTCCAGCTGTATATTTGAGTTTAAATACAGAAATGTCGGAAGGCAAAGCAACTTTAATAATTTTTATATTTATATAAACCAAATATTTACCTTAAATCAATAGGGATTAAAACCCGCTAACCGCTGACTCTTTATTGAGGAGCTTCAAAGTACTGGATATTTATTGGAGTCAAATTTTAAGTTCACATATTCACAATTTGTTTGTATTCGTTTTTCGTTAGTATATTAGTTCAGATAACTAGCATATCGTCTGAATCCGGCCTCTTTAAAAGTCTGATAAATCAGTTTACAATTTTTGTATTTGGTGTGTCTGGTAAAATATGGAACTCAATATCAAGCTGACGAATTCTTGACGTAAGATTGTCCTTTAAGATACTTTCAAGAGCCTCCCATTCATAAGATTCTACATCCATCTTCAAAATATCAAAGTATTTCTGAAATACAAATAAAGTAAGCATATCATTATATAATTCTGTCAAGTTTTCAATATGATCATACCCAAGAGCCATAACAATACGGTTATGTCGAGTCGTTCCTTTACCGTAAAATTATTAGATTTTTCAATAACATGCATGCAGTTCTTTTAACGGAAAATAGTAGTATTTCATTTACCTTGCATGTGATTTTCCTTTTTGTATCCTTCTCAGGTGAATGAGGTCGACTTTGAAGTGCTTTGATTGGATGTATTAATATAATATATATTTTGGTATTTATCTATGAAAAACTGCAGTATGCATATTAACAGTGAAACTTTTGAAACACATGATTTGTTTTAAATTCTTCGAAATTGCTTCACCAATGTGATATAAAATGACGGCGTTAAAGGAAAATGTCCTGTCGTAATCTTACTTTAATTTCTAAAACAGAATAATAAAGTGTTTTCCATCATACAGAACTTTCATGTCCTGATTTTTATTATAAAATGTATTTAATTCAGAAAATGTAAGTAATTTCGTATGGCGACAAAATATACTTTCGTTATCCCTAAACAGTCAGTACCGCTAGCCTATATTCCTGTCGATTTCAGTTTTTCATGGGAAGGGTTTTGCATTTTAATTATATCAGATATATAGACTCCGGAGATCAATTCTCTATATAGTGAATAAAGTCAGTGTAGGATTAGTAATACAGAATTGTATTGATTGTTCGAAGCGAGTCATGCATAAAGGCTCATTGCTTTCCTTTATACAACACTATTATAAAAATTATCTGACTTTAAAACATTTGGATAAAACTTGCCAAAAATGAATAGATTCCCATAACAAACATATTAAAACCTCAAGACTTCGCACCGTTTTTATCATGTTTATAGAGTCGTGAAGACTGATAGCCTATTAACTAGAAGAATACATTTGTTTTAACTAACAGTGTTTCAAGATTTTTTTTTTTTTTTGCTAAGTTGTATGACATACTTAGCAAGGGTTCCTTCTTAAATGTGTCTCTAATTAAGAGTCTTGTTTTTGCAAGGTTTTTAAATTTTTTAATGCGTTTATACGCTATGATAGGTAACTTTTTGAATATTGATAGCTGTGTTAAGACTTATAACTATAAGTTATATTTAGTTACCAGTGTAAGTGGAATTTCTCTTTTTCTAAATTTATCTGACAGTATACTCGTCTTTTAAACTTGTGTTTCAAATCTTTTATGTTTTTTTTTTAAGTTTGTAAGTTATCATAACCTCTATCTATAAGTTTATTCTCCAAAGTCATAAGATGTTTGTTGAGATCATTTTCGTTGTTATTGTATTTTATGTGAAGAATTGTTTCACCTGTTATAATACTTTTAAAAATATGTCTAGGATGTGCACTAGTAATTTGGAGATACATGTACTGAGTTTCAGTAGGTTTGACATGTAACCTGATGTCAAGGACACCACTTGATTTTAAACGCTCCCCTTTGTACACTTCGGTATCTAAGTACGTCACTTCTTATTGGAGGTATCATACGTAAACTTAAGTAGAGGGTCAATACTAATTGCAATTGCAAAGAACACATCAATTTATGATTTGTTGCACTCTGTAACCATGAAGCCATCATCACGATATTGGCAAATCATACTTATGCTATTTCTGTATTGAAATCTGTCTATGATTCTTGTAAGTATAAATATCAGAAATACTGATGCATATCATTTTTGATATGATGTAGAACACAAGTTTGTGTACAGTATGTCTAGAGCGCTGGACACAGTGCAGGCGGTGTTGTCTCGATAACCCAATAGCATGAGTTCGAATCCCGGCGAGGGAAGAACAAAAATTTGCTTCCGCAAATTTGCAGATTTAACATTGTTGTGCTGATATTTAGAGTAATTTTATATATATATATATATATATTCATATATATATATTCCTATATAGGAAATATATATATATATATATATATATATATATATGCAAGTCTAAATTGAAAACAACGTTCAAAACTATGATTGCGTTGGATAAAAACCGCAATTTTTATACTTGTGCATGCAAAACAATTTCTTGGTAGAGGGTCTAAATACAGCACAAACAACATTTTCCAAAAGACCAAAAAAGTGAAAAAGTATATATATATATATATATATTAATTCAATACTAGTAGCCTATCAACAATTACGAATGATTTTTTTCAGTCACTGTACTAATACCAACAAGTGTTTTTACATGTGATACTTTGCATCAGTAAGATATGAATTGAAATAGGTTAAGTTGCAATTGATATGTTTAATTATATGGCTGATGTAACAATAATTGAAATAAATGAAAAGATATCTAAGAAATGATTTCAACCCAGATAAACTCTAATTCTGCAACTAAAAGCAAACATTTCTTCCAAAGAAACAATAACACACGCGGGGGAGGGGGTGATGGCGTGGGGGGGCTCTTCCTTTATGAAGTTATACACAGGGGTACAACTGGAATGGGTCGCTTTTTTGAAATGTCAAATATATCAATGGATTGCAATTTTACCAAGGTAAAATGTCAAAGGGTAAATTATATTCATATTTCGATTAGATATTTGTATATATGTTTTACCCTTTTAAAATAAGTTAGGATGTCAAAATTGTATGTGGTAACTGAGAAATATATGAATGGGTTATGATTTTGCCATGCAATATATTAATGGGTCGTGATTTTCTCAAGACTTCAATATCTAAAAGGGATGGTTTTTTTAAATCCCAGCAACACGTTTGTCCCAGAAATTCAATGTTGAGACTCCCCACACCGTGCAATAGCAACGAACACTGAGCGATAAGGACTTTATGTGATATTATTTAGCAAAAACAAACAAACTTTTAGTTTATGGTTATATAAAAGTCCAAGAAAAACAACAGTGTTAGGGAGCCTTGACATCAAAATAACTGTAGTTATTGCATCATTAAAAAGACACCGTCAAGCGTTTTGTTGATTTACATGAGCTTTTGTCAGCTGTCAGTTAGTTTAAACCTATGAGAGTAGTGGAAAACATAAATATGTAACATTTTGAAAGGAAAAGTCTTAAATTTCTACCTTAAAATCTATTAAAATTTAAATTTCAACCGCTATTTAAAATCATTCTTCTGAGATAATGTGATGTTCACATTGGCACAAAAGTTTCATCAGATGATTTACAAAAAGCGAATGTACGACAAATGGCAAAAGCAAACAGCTAGAACACATTTCGTTGGCAATGAACTAAAACAAGACAAGTAACACTGTGTAAAATTACTTACAACCTGATGACCTAAAGATTCTATTATTTGTCGTAGTGTTCTTATTTTCCACACCTGTGTTGGATTTTTTTTCGTATACAGGTCATTTCTGGGAGAAAACAGATCGTTAGTACTTCCGCCAATACCAATGGGCTGGAAATGGACTCCATTAGGTCGGACATGTTCCATGGTGTTCCCCATGCTTGAAAGGAAATTTGAATCTGATAATTTTTATTAAATGTCATACAACACATCGAAAATAGACCAAACACAAAATAAAATGCAAAAATAATTTAGTTCTTTAAAACAATTACAGATCATCACAGTACGGGCAACCGCCCTTTGATTTTAAACCTTTACAAGTTATTTGAAGAATACGGATAAGCTTACAAAATAATTCCTATATCCCAATATATGCAAAAGCTAGAGGCTCGCCTGTATCTATGGGCATCTTCCTCAATGGCCACCCTCACGCATTGTAGACAAGAATTGAATTCCAATTTAAATCTCTTTTTTGTTGATTTTGTAATGCTGATCATTTTTTCCGATACAGTTTTTCTTTACTACTACTACTTTAGAGTTTTGCACAAAGCACAAATAGTTGCTCGTCAGTTTTTATTGGCTTTGAACAAGCTGTCAGTAACTGAGAGTACTCTCAGATCTGTACTTTTTTGTTGTTAGGGATGAGGGATGGATATATACCCTGCCACGTCCTGTCTGTGTTTTTGTTTGATGTTTTTATTTGTATCGATCTGATGAGTTAAGCCTTTTTCAACTGATTTTTATAGTTTGTTCTTCTGTTGTGCTGTAACACCACTGTCCCAGGTTAGGGGGAGGGTTGAGCGTTCACAAACATGTTTAACCCCGCCACATTCTTTATGTGCCTGTCCCAAGTAAGGAGCCTGTACTTCAGTGGTTGTCGTTGGTTCATGTCTGTCATATTTGTTTTTCGTAAATTGTTTTGTTATAAATTAGGCCGTTAGTTTTCTCAATTGAATTGTTTCATATTTTTTAGTAGTCCTTTGTTCGTTTATTATTGTCATTTGCGTAGTTTCGTCTGTTACCTATTCTAACATCGGTCTCGGACATCTTTTAATTTTAGTTTTACCCGTGTGTTTTGCTGTGTGGTTGTTTATTCCACATTTGCTAAAGGTATAGGGGGCGGGTTGATATCATGTTTAACCCCGTCGGATTTTGGCGCCTGTCCCAAGTCAGAAACCTCTAGCCTTTGTTAATCTTGTGTGTGTTTTCTTTTAATTTAGGTTCATTTGTATGTTTCGGAGTTTAGTATAGCGTCCATTCGCTGAACTAGTATACATTATGGTGTAATACCACCAAATCATAGTACGTCACATCCGGTTGCATACTTTTTGTCCTTATTTCTTATGTTTTGCTATAATAGAAAACTTTTTCCTAAGTAATACTTTAATAAATATATAGTTATTAGAAAATGAAATTATTTTTGAAGCAGTAACAACAAATTATTCACTAAAAGGGATGCTTGTTATGTCCCTCTCTGGAACGCGGCGTAAATTTAAGTTGTACGTAAAGACTTATTGAAACCTCCATGGAGTCAGTAAAATTTTATATGGATAGTTCATTCAGCTTGAATACTTCAATTACTCATTTATTATCACATTTCTTTCATAAATGAGTGAAAGTTACCAACATTTTTATTTATTGGCCTAAAAAGTTGAAATTTTGAGGAAATGAGAGGTATAAATGGACCAAAAGGGACCTTATAATGAAGACAAAGAGGTTCATTAGTGGTATTTATCATCCTAGAGTCATCTTTTGTATCATATTCAACTGTTTGTAGGTAGATGAGATGAATATTTGATCATTTATTGGTCCACACTATATTCTATCATGATGTGGCTTGATTTGGATTTTTCGAAGAAATTTTGCTCGAATCGCTGTAGATGTCGTCTTACATTATACTAGATTTTTCTCAAACTATTGAACTGATTATGACAAAACTTGACAGTAATGCTTGAAATAACCAGTATTACAAAGGAAAAACATCACATTCAGTTTATTCAAAAAATATCTTCTTTAGATGTAATACCACTAAATCATAGTACGTCACATCCGGTTGCATACGAAAAAGGATCGAAAAAATATTCCCTTGAATTTGACAGTTGTAGGAAATTAATCCTACATTTCATTGCAGTAAAAAATTTCTGAGTCATAAACATATATCTTGGGTGTTTCAAAGCACCATTATTTTTTATTTGGTGTTTCTATAGAATATTTTGGAAACGTGAGGTTACATGGTTACTAAAGCTTGTACACAGGAAAAAAGGAGTGAAAATTTGATTGGTTAACTTCCAGTGATGGTTATTTTCTTATATGCAATGAAATGTTATGTGAAATTTTGTCTATAGTACTGGACAGGATAAAACTTTACTCATGCCAAGTATTTCTTTATTTGAAAAAAAGATAAATTCTGCACATTTTTTTTGAAAAGTGCAAATTTAACAAAGACTAATAGGGGAAAATCAATGGTGGTATTACACCTTATTGTTTAGGGACCAGCTGAAGCCCGCCTCCAGGTGCGGGATTTTCTCTCTGCGTTGAAGACCCATTTTGAACTCTTCATGGCACCTGTACTCAACCCTGTTGTTTTACTGAGACAAGACAATGACACCATCTAAACCAAACCTTAAGCTGGGAAAAAAATCAGAATCAAATTCAATCAAAACATGTTGTTGAGGCTAAGTATACCTCCAGCTCGTAATTAAAAGTAATGGCAAGACGGAAATATATGTCCAACAGATCTTAAAAGCAATAATACGTTTGCATTTATCTCTGTTGAGCTGCTATCCAAATAGGAGTTCATTGTTTTCTGTAGGTTCTGAGAGATAATTATCTGTTGGACTATTAGACAGACAGACAGACAAACAGAAAGACAGACAAATATACAAGAAGATTGTATATAGCCCCGCTCCTATAGTGGGGGTATAATTCTTTTTTACCACCAAAAAGGTAGTTGTCTGGTGACACAAATACACATAAGAAAGTTAAGTTTAAACATTTTTAATAAATGAATAAATTATCCTCTATGAAAACAAAATAGGACAGTCTTTTGTCACTATGATCAATCAAAACTGACTCTTGTCAATAAATCATATAACTCTAGATTCTTAATAATTGTTACATTTCTTTATTTTTCACAGTTTCTTCAAAAATGTTGCATCTTTAATTAGTTCTCTGTATCCAGCTAATATATATTTGAAGCAATGGCCTGTACAATAAAGAAGATCATAATTGAAGTTTAATGGAAAACAACAAGTTAACATAATATCATACAGTAAGCCTTTCTTAAATGCTAATTTGTCGTTTCTATAATCATGTAATGATGATCTTAATATTTTTGAATAAGAATTCTTTTTGAACAAAAGTTAATTTGAATACAATGTGCAATAGTATTTTAGCATTTTTCAAATTTTAATTGATAATGTATAATTGATTAAAAAGTAGTACTGTAAAACATGTGCAACGTAGGCTCATTCTACAATTACACAAAAATAAAATATTTGAAAATCGAATATACGTTTTATTTTAAGTAGGTAGCATTCCATGAAGTTTTATTTGAGGTGGACATGCATGAATAGTTTTGCCAGTTATTATATTTCTTCGATGTTGCCCTCAATATGCATGAAGTATTTGCAGCTGGACATTAACATTAACACCAATAAATCCATCAACAGATTTTGATAATATCCCAAAAATATAAACAAGATGCTCTAAAGTGCGTGTGTTGTTCACCTAGGCCTATGCGCATCTTCAACAATGGATACGCCAACATGTTACACTAAAATATTATTCATGACTAAAATCTCTTTTTTTTTGGTTAAATTAATATTGCTGATCATTTTTTTTTCTGTTTACAGTTTCTATCTCCTATCGTTTTGGTCTAAAACTGAAAAAAGTGTCAAAATCGGCATTTAAGCGCAATAGCTCCTATAAGAAGACAACTGACAAGTTCATCTACATGTTAGCAGAACTATTTGCAGATCTTGTCTTTGCTTTTTAAAGTTTACGTCTTTCTTTTATAGTTTTCAAAATAATAGGCAAAAAAAAAACGGGAAAAATTTGTAAAAAATCATCATTTAATGGTAATAACCCCTATACCGTCATTTGACTTATTTGTAGATCTTGTCTTACTGATAATTTTGCTTTAAAAGTTTCTATCTATATCTTTAATTTCAAGATAATATGCAAAAACGCAAAATAAATAGTAAATCGTCTTTAAAAGACAATTACTCCAATTAGAAACCGACTGTCGATTTCAGACATGCCAGACTTATTTGTTGATCTTGTCTTGCTGATCATTTTTGCTACATAAAGTTTATGTCTATCTACTATGATTTTCAAGATAATAGGCAAACACGAAACTTAACATGTTTAAGGGTAATAACTACTACAGGAAACCGTCTTTTTAAATGTTAACATACAGATGGTAGATCCATCGTTCTGAACATGTTTGCCCCAAGTCTTATTTTCTCTATCTAAAGTGGTTTTAAAGATTATAGACAAAACTTGCATTTTACCCTGTTCTATTTTTAGCCATGTCGGACATGTTGGTTTGGGTGGGGTCATCGGACATTGTAAAAGTTAACGGACGACGACGACAGACGACGGACACCAAGTGACAGCTTTTGGTGCAGGTGAGCTAAAGATGATGAGCTGTCGACTGCATGCATTTTTACATTTGTATTCATAACACAGAATTATCTTTCGTGGTCTTACTTTAAACTTATATCTATGACAAGTAATAACTTACCATCCTTCAATACTGCAGTTACATCAACATTATGCCATTTCTTGACATTTGAATAATATGCAGACAGCTTTTCTCTTTTAGTAAAGACCTAAAATAAAGAATTCATTATAAATATGTTCACAGATATTTTTTAAATAATTAGTTTAGTTGTAATTTTGAAAGTAAACTTTGATATATGAAATAATTAGTTATTTTGCTGTACTTGTGTAAAACATCACAGAAGTTATGTTATGTCTAAATATTGTGTAAAGCCTCGGTCACACCTTACCGGATAGCACGAACGGATGCCTAACGGATGAAAATAAAAGTTGTCCGTTGACAAAATTGTTATCCGTTAGGAGTCCGTTGATGTACTGACCGAATAAAACGGACGTGTAACGAATGCATTACGGACACACACCGGATATGCAACGTACGAGAAACGGAAACGTACCGGACAGAACGGATGTCGAACGTACATCCAACGGACGAGTACCGCATAAAATGGACACCTAACGGAAGCGTACCGGATAAAACGGATGAACAAGATATACAGAAAAATTAAAGGCGACAATAATAAAACATGTAATTCGCATAAATATTCAAAATGTTTCTGTGTAACTGGTTTTGGTTTGTTCTTCAAAATGCCGCCAAAGGGCAGTGTCTGGCCTGAATAAGAGCTGCTTGATTGTGAAGACGTGCCCTTACTCTAAGATCGATTATGAATAATAAGAATTCATGAACCTTAAGAAATCTGACATACCAATAATTGGCATTTCTGACGCGAAATTTTCAATTGGCATTTATCCGTTTCAGATCCGTTCATCATCCGTTTTATCCGTTATACGTCCGGTAAACGTCCGTTTCTCATTCGTTCAACATCCGTTTTATCCGTTAAATGTCCGGTAGAAGTCCGTTGGTGAATTTATCTTCCAGACCTCAAACGGATGTATAACGGACACGTAACGGATACAAAACGGAAACGAAACGGACGAGTACCGTACAAAACGGACGCCTACCGGACGTTCAACGGACATTTCATCCGTTGGACGTCCGTTCAAAGTTTTGAACATGCTCAAAAATTTCCACCGGACAGAACGGACGTCGACGGATAAAATGTACGCTAAACGGACATGCAACGGATATGGACGGACGTCTAACGGATAAGAACGGACGTCTAACGGACATGAACGGATTGAAAAAAAGTTATCCGTTAGGCATCCGTTCGAGCTATCCGTTAAGGTGTGACTGTGGCTTAATTAACACACAGCGGAAACCGTTCACAGACATAAGAAGATATGATATGAGTGCCAATGAGACAACTCTCCATCCAAGTCACAATTTGTAAAAGTAAACCATTATAGGTCAAAGTACGGTCTTCAACACGTAGCCTTGGCTCACACCGAACAACAAGCTATAAAGGGCCCCAAAAATGACTAGTGTAAAACCATTCAAACGGGAAAACCAACAGTCTAATCTATATAAAAAACGAGAAACGAGAAACACTTCAACAAACGTCAACTACTGAACATCAGATTCCTGACTTAGGACAGGTGCAAACAAATGCAGCGGGTTTAAACGTTTTAATAGGTACCAACCTTCACCCTTATCTGAAACAATAGTGTAACATCACAACATAGAAAGACACTATAAAATATCAATTGAAATGGCTTAACTCAATCAAAAGATATATCAACACAAGTGAACATACACTGAACGAATAAATTCGATCTATGATACAATGTAAATACAAAATCAATAAAATAAGGGGTGAATAAGTAAAGGCAACAGTAGTATACCGCTGTGAGATGTTAAACAATTTCAAAAAAACAACAATAACCTTGAACAAAAAGCCGCCAAATATAATAATATACACAGGTTAATAAAAATAATTTTGTTGTAAGATATACAGTTTAAATGGAGAACGGAAATATTTTTACAAAATAAATAATTTTGTTGTTCATAGTACGAGGAAGTGAAAATTTTTAGTCATACCAAACACTTATCAAAACTGGTGAATAGACGAGATATAACCCTGAATAAGTAAACATTAAATAACAAAAAATCATTACAAATAGTATCAACAGGTCAAATTAACAAGAAAGTACGATTTGAGAGTACTCACAGTTACTGACAGCTAGTTAAAAGCCAAAAAGAATTAATTATAAAAAATCATGCATCAGAGACTAAAATCAACTAAAACATATTGTATTCTTTTCAGAGATCAGAGTAATTAGATAGTCTTCAAAATTATGTTTTAAGACTAAATAGAAATAAATTGCATTTTTGCAGCATTATTTGCGTAAAACTAGATCAAGTATTTGGGTTTTTTTTTTTTGTTTTTGTTTTTGTTTCTGTGTTTTATGATTTGATGAGGCAAGGCTTTTTCGACTGATTTTTATAATGAGTTCTTATATGGTGCTGTTACACCTTTGTCCCATGTTAGACAAGGGATTCTGACATTTTGTTTGTGTCTGTCCCAAGTCAGGAGCCTGTAATGTATTGATTGTTGTTTGTTGTTGTTTATATATCATATTTATGTTTTTCGTTTTTAGATTTTATCATAGATCAGGCTGTCGGTTGTCTCGTTTGAATTTTGTTACATTTTTTAAGTCGCTGCATTTTATAAGCTTTAATAATTGATATGCGGTTAGGGTTTCTCATTGTTGAAGGCCGCACGGTGACCTATAGTTGCTAACTTTATGTCATCTGGTCTCTAGTGGGAAGTTTTCTTATTGGTATAATACCAAACCTTCTTATTTTATACTAAAATTAAAAGCCAAATTCATCCAACGTCAACTTTGTCTAAAGGAGTTTGAACCATGACTGGACAAGATTGACTATTGAATTTCACCTACCGTAAGCATATATAGAGGAAAATAAAGTAAAAAAGGGGCCAATGTATACATATATATATATATGCTGATAAGTCCAGTACAATTTAAAAACATAGCAAGAATTCTGTCTTTTAATTATATCTTTTAGGTCAGATATTTGTCACTAACGTCATCGATATTTAAATAAATCCAAATTGTATTACAGAACAATTTTATTCATTTAATTCAATTTTAGTGAATTACCTTGTATTCTTGCAAAATCAAGATGCAGGCTGTCGAGGATCTCCGGAAGTTCTGTTAGGAAGATGGTTCTGGATATTCTGTTTTCCAAACTAATGAAGCGTTTGTCGACAGCTTTATAACTGTGGAAGACCTGCTAAAATCTCTTTTTCAGCCTCATAAAAAACAACAATAATCCAAAATATATTCTCAACTTGTCTTTATCGACATGTAAAACCAGTGGAGCCAGACCTGCATATCCTTCATGTGCATTTAAAATCAACCTGATTTTTTGTTTGTGGTTTATGTTGCCCAGTCTTTAGTTTTCTGGGGTTTTTTTCTTCTGTTGACTGGTTTTCTTTTTTTGTCATTGTTTTTTGACTCGCTATGACTTATCAGCTTTGATTGTCACTTTGGTCTCTTTTTTTTCTAAACTAACAAGATTAATCTACCACATGCAAGACATTATGCTTTTTTATTATGATGTACATATCATATTAAGCTCCCATTATGCATCTGAATACTCTCTCTCTCTCTCTCTCTCTCTCTCTCTCTCTCTCTCTCTCTCTCTCTCTCTCTCTCTCTCTCTGCAAATAATATTCATGTTCACCCCATTCATATTTATAAATTACACCAAAAGGGTAACTAACTCTAGCTACTTGTTTGTATATATCTTACCTTTATTTTGGAAGACCCTCCCCCCGTATTTTTAATGGGACACCGATCATTGAAATGCTCATTTTTTGGTTTTCTTTTACATGTCGGGAACACTACCTTATATGGATATGCATAAATTAGCATACTTATGTCCTCGCATATGTACTTGTTTATTTATGTATGACGCATTTTTTTTTTATCTGTGTTTTTGACCAATCCACTAACAATGCATGATGGACTACTACGTGTTTGTGAAAAAGGAGAAAACTTAGAGTGTGTCAATTATCTGTTGGGGTCACTAAAATTTCCCAGCTTTTCACATATTGATATGGTCATAATTATAAATTAACTGTTTACAAAACTTTGAATTTTTAAATTACTAAGGCTTTTCTACCTCAGGAATAGATTACCTTAGTTGTATTTGGTAAAACTTTTAGGAAATTTTGGTCCTCAATGCTCTTCAACTTCGTACTTTATTTGGCCTTTTTAACTTTTTTTGATTCGAGCGTCACTGATGAGTCTTTTGTAGACGAAACGCGCGTCTGGCGTAAATACAAAATTTCAATCCTGATATCTATGATGAGTTTATTTATGATTAAAAAAATCTTTTGAAATGAGGAAGGGTATGTATTTTTTTAATTTGTCTTTAAGAAACGAAACACGTGTAATCATCAATCGGGGCCATTTATGGCCGACCCCGGTATGGGTTTTTCTCATTGTTGAAGGTCTTACGGTTGCCTATAATTGCTTACATCCACTTCATTTGAACTTGAGTGGATAGTTGTCTCATTGGCAATCATACCACATCTCCTTATTTTTATATAAAAACACCTTTCAGAAAGATTGATCTTCCATTATCTTGAAAAGAGATATTTACTATATAATACTGTGTGATATTTTTATATTTCGAATTTGACAGGTACAGAACATGTATGAAACCTATATCATCTATCAAATTTCATCAAAACTGCTCAAGACATTTCTTAATTCTTGTCTGACAATGTTAACCAATTCTATAAGTATTGATTTTTTGGCATATTTCAGTTTTTTTGACTTTTTTTCTACTTCAAACTGTTCCCTTTGTTCTGAAGGCAATAAAGCAATATTTTCCTCAATCAATGCAAGCAGCTGTGGTTTTGTTTTGTTTTCATCTTTGCAAAGTTCGATTTCTTCTAATGCAGATATTGGAATTTTTGAAATTTTTAATGGACTTGGATATTTGCCAATCTTAATAAAATTATTTAGGATGTTATGTTTTTGTACGACAAGGACGTGAACTTTGATATGTTTTGTGTACATTGCAGCGTTGGGTCTAGACCTATTATATTTCTCTCATTTATTGGATACAGGTATTTTGTTTTTCTCAATTCTGCTCGAAATATGTCCCTTTCGGATTTAAATTCCTGTATATGTCTCGGTTGCCTCATATATTCTATTCTTCCAAGTAAAGAGTTAATGTTCTCCGTCAAAATTTCAAGCGTATCGTAATTCTTAGTTACGGTTTCCCATTTTATATTGTAAGCCACACCAGATATATGATTTTTAATGTTACGATTATATTCCTCTAATATGAAATCTAAACCCTGATGAGCATCGATGCGACCGCTACGGGAAAAGGACTCGTGTTTATTCAAACAATTTCGAATTTCTGGTGGCATGAGAAATCTATCGCAAAGTCCAAAACTGTCAATCAACATATATTTTGTGTGATGTCTTCCATACCAAATTTGACGAAATATTTTACGAGCCGTTTCTATTAGAACAGAATTGTTCTCTCTTACGCCTTTTCGGAACATGGATATCGATTCTAGACATGGTAACATAAGATTACAAATGAAAAGTAAAGTATTGTCATTATTACCATTAAGCCAATGAACATAACCATTGAAATTCTCCTCTACGCAACTTTCTTTTGTGTTTTTAAAACTATACACCAATTCCATCCAGACTGATTCCCTAAATTTGAATAAATTGTCATAGGCAATATGATGATCTGAGCATCTTTTTGCGAAAGCAAGTGCTTTAGGGGTTTTATATCCCTGAGTTTCGAAAAACCTTTTTAATATGAAATCAAAAAACATCTCTGTAAAGGATTTTACCAAGTTCATCTCCTCATGACCAAGACCTGTAAGTGGGACGACCCAAGAATATTTCTCTGGTTCCTCCATAATAAGTTGCCAAAGTAGTGTCATAGGAGAGCCATCGCATACTATATACACAAAATGACGTGATCCTGTAATAATTCTGGAATCTATAGCAATTTTATCTAAAACCACTCTTAGAGAGGATTTTGATGCAGGATTTACAAACACTGGATCTATTGGATTTATTTTTGTAGAAACATCTGTCGGCAGTGGCGCCGATTTTGTAGTGTACAACGGATGCTCAAGTGATACAGTATTGCTATGCGTTGAATCTATCTCGCTTACTAAAGTTACACTTCCATCATCCGAGAAGTTTTCTGTGTAGTAAATAAATTTGACCTTTTCTTTCTTTTTTCTGGTACAATCTTTGTTGATATAAGTGTCCCATTTCTCAGATTAATTTTACAAACATCACATTTTGTCTTGTTTTTACCAAACATTTTATTGCATTGATGGCACTGAATGAACTTAGCTTTGAAATTGTCATCCATGATTTTGTTTTGTATTGCATCCGTATCCTCAGTATATTGTAAAACTGTTTCAAGTGTAGTTTTTAAAACATTGACTTATATCTGTTGTACTTTCAGCGACAAATATTACATAAAATTTAGGTTGATAGGATAATTATAATATGAAAATCAGCTTCAGAACATTGCGACGCATTTAGTCGGGTATTAGCATGTGAGCTTACGCCAGTTCTAGTTTCATCATACATGTAAGTTATGCATTATATATTAATTTAAGTTTCATTTGATTATAACTGGTTTAGGAAGTCAAGAGTTGCGGATACAAAATATGCACTCCCAATAAAAGGAAAAGACTAAGTCTGTGGTTTGAGAAAAAAAACCCCAAAAATATTGTTAACCCTAAACCAAATAGGAGTTGCACAATTGCTTTATATAATAACGAATCTCAGAAAGATTCATTAAATCATGATAAATGGTTTAGGAGGAGTTACGGATACAATATGGGTACACCCGTATAAAGCAATGACAAAGCTCATCTTTAGAAAATTTTGACCAAAAACAAAATATGAAGTGCAAAATGGCATTTATTTGGTATTGGTTTGGTAAGGAATATGATATAGTTTCATTTCATTATGATAAGTGGTTCGGGGGTCAGAGTTGTGGATACAAAAGTGAAACCGTACCGGACGAACTAACGGACTAAAAGACGGACAGACAGTCGGACGGACGGACGGACGGACGGACAAGGGTAAATTGATATGCCCCGCGATATTTTGTCTGTGTACTTTAATTCCCGAAAACAATTTATTTTATATAGGAATACAAAAAAATATAGGAACATACATATATATATAATTTCAAATGCTTTTACTGTTTTAAGAAAAGCAGAAAATTAGCATATCATTTATGAATATCAATGGGGTAAATTTGAATATCATTTGCAGAGAGAGAGAGAGAGAGAGAGAGAGAGAGAGAGAGATGAAAATGGACTAAAATAATATTTTGTCTTGATATTTTTAACCAAATCTTACACCTCAGACTTACAAATTGCGTCATTAATGTCACTTTTTTACTCTGTTTTGAGCTAACCATGCAGATATAATATGCTCGGTTTGTGTAATTGCGTGCATAATGGGTAGCTAAATATGATATGTACATCATAATAAAAAAAAGCATAATATCTTGCATATATAGGAATACAAACAAATAACGGAACATACATGATATATAATTTCAAATGCTTTAACTGTTTAACAGGTCGGGAACTCTAGATTTCCTGACGTCAGAATGTATTTGCATAGAAATTTCCCAAATAGATGGTAAACATGACCTTGAAAAACTGACCAATCGACTCAATGAACTACAATGCATTGTGGGCTACTACGAGTTTACTACCACTTAAAAACACGTAGAATAAGTGGGAAAACTGTCAACTAATATAGTATCTGGGACTCTCATAATAACGTTTTTTGTTCAGCGAATGTGTTTGATGTAAAATATATAACATAATCTTCAATTTGCATGCTCAGATTAAAAAAATATTGTTTACTGGCTTCACGATTCCACTTTCTTTTTCGCCTTGTAAATGTAGTTGAACAGGTTTTGTCCATTGTTATGCATTGTACCTATGCATTAATTTCACGTGAAATAGTGAAATTTCCAATGAAGTGACCACTGTCCTGTATAAAAATCATTTGAGCTCTTTTAAACCTGTCAAAACGGTTTGAAGGAATGGGTTACACGTCTATCTAAATATATGCTATTGGATTTTTCGTATCCTGTATAATGCCATTCCAAAAACATTAATTGCTGTTTCGAAAAACACAAAGAACATGGCACTGAAACACTGCGTAATTTCAAGCATGTCCCCGTTGTGGCGTTTACAGGCTGCCTGGCAATATGGATGTTACGACAGACGCAGACTTATCTGCACTGGATGTGTAAACTTTTTATCCGGACCTGATGTTAAAGTAAGAATATCATATTTAGTATTTTAAAAAATTGTGTTACAAAAAGTCGGAACGGTAAAAAGGCTTAACATATTATGTATACTTTTGTCCATCGACGTAGTCCGTCTGTTGCGAATTTTATCCCAAAATATACTTGAGAGGTATTTCTATCGTTCGGCTTTGTCCTATTGACTTATGTGCAATATTTTTTAAATTCATAGTTGGTGCCATATTGCCTATTTAGGCTCTCTAAAACGTGCTTTGTATAAAGAAGTAAGAAAATGAGGTATGAGTGCCAAATGCGACATCTCTCCATCAAAGACACAATCTATTAAAGTAAGCAATCATAGGTTACAGTACGACCTTCAACGCTGAAAAGTAAGCTATAAAGGGACCAACAATGACTAGTGTAAAACAATTCAAACGAAAAAACCAACGGCCTAATTTATGTACAAAACGATCAGAGAAATAGATATAAGAAGATGTGGTATGAGTGCCAATGAGACAACTCTCCATCCAAGTCAAAATTTATAAATGTAAACCATTATAGGTCAAAGTACGGTCTTCAACACGGAGCCTAGGCTCACACCGAACAGTAAGCTATAAAGGGAAGTCTATTTGTCGTTTTTATAGTCTTTAGTACGTGATGGTTTGACTTATATTGTTTACCATTATTAACCAAAATATAATCAAGTGTATTATAAATAAAACTGCACCTTTATCAATAAAAGCTAAACCAGTCCATTACAGACTTACACCTGGCCATTATGAATGAGCCGGTCCATTCTGAATGAACAGGAATTATGGAATTTCAGTTGTTATCAATTTAAATATATATTATGGGAAAATGTGTGCATTATGAAATTCAGAGTTCCAAAGAACACATATCTTATTTGACCCATATGGTAAATTAATATCTTCTAATAAAATCTTTTTAGAATAAATAAATATGAAACATAGATTACAAGCCATAATTCACTCAACTTTTATTATTGTTCATTGAAACATTTTTTTGCAAGCGGGTATCTTTGATCACTAGATCACATATGTATATGTATTACCCCGCTTTCATGGTAAAGCGGAAGTTTATAGTGATGGTCCGTCCGTCTGTCCGTCCGGCTGTCCGTCTCACGGTCAGTCCGGCTGTCCGTATCACGGTCAGTCCGGCTGTCCGTCCGTCCGTCTGTTCGTTTGTCCGTCCGAATATAGATACATGATATGTCCGGCTAAACCTCTTACAGTTTTTGAGCTATAACTTTAATATTATGTCGGATGTTTCTACACATAATAGAGGTGTGCATGTCTACAGGAGTTTGATTTTTTTCAAATATTCTCAAAATGCCAGGTATTTGGCCATAGTCATGTTTTGGTACTAGCTGCATAAAGAGATCATGGATTGTCCGGCTATCTCCTCCTACAGTTTTTGATCTACAGCTTTAATAGTTTGTAGGTTGTTTGAACACATAATGGAAGTGTGCATGTTCACCGGATTTAGATTTTTTCAAATATTCTCAAAATGCCAAAAAATGGTCAGGCGTGGGCATCATTTGTGTCTAACAGACAGCGCAACAATTTAAAGTTGTACTTCAATATCACAGTGACTGTTTGTCAAATCTAAAGTATGTGGAACTATACTCATGAATATGGCAGAACAGAGGGGGCATCATCCATATCTAGTTTCATATATTTTGAATAACAAAAACACATACCCTATTACATGTTTTAAATGAAAAAAATATCTATAAAAGCTATCATGACTATGCTATTTTATGGAGAGATAAATAGATTTGACAAATATCTGCTGCATTTTCGACAGTGATTTTAAATTGCACTATGTGAAAAATATCGACATTTGATTAGTCTCATGATTTAATAGGCAAACTTGTCATACAGTTCATCTTTATTTGTTAACCTTATCTCATACAACGAAGCTGAAAATAGCGCCCTATTGCAGCGGCTTATACCTACCACTCTTTTCGTAGTAAGTGAACCCCATCCTCACGGAGACAAAATTAAAAGGTAATAATGTAAGATTGCCTTTTTACATGTACATGTATCTCAAGTATTCAAAACTATCAAATTGCTCTTAAAATATTTGGTGAGACGCATACAGTTATCAATTGTGCCAGTTAAAAAGACATCTCCATGGAAAATTATATAAGTGTAACCGTGTATAATTAATATTTTACGGGAAATTCAATAAATGTCCTAACTTCATAGTAATGCAACTACATTGTATATCTATTTAATTAAGCGAGGTAAGCAAAATTTATAAATTGTTATAATAATTTAAGAAGTAATTAAAATGACTAGTGACAAAATTTATTATCAAGAATAGTTTTTCTTCTTTTACAACACTTATACTTATAAAGTTAAACAGAAGAACTTACCTCCTCCTCCTCATCATCATCAGGTGAAATCTTCACCTCAATAGTTGCCACTTCACCCACGGAAACTTCAAGCACGGGGAACAGACCGGGTTTGTTGGTGCAGGCAAGCATCAATGTGTTGTTTTCTGAATCACTTGTGAACCACTAAAAATAAAAACGTATTGCTACTGCCAGAAGCCATTCTTTGCGTTTAGATTGATTTATTATCAGCGTTCGAATGGAAAGGTGCGAAATTATGAACACCACAACAAATGGAAGTTTTTAACGACCTTGACTGGATATACACCGACAGTGAAATCCAGTTTTTAAATGAGAAATTAATTATCCAATCATTTGGTTGACCAATTAGGTATTAGGTAGACGTGGTCATTCTATTTGTACACCAATAATATTAGTATTGATAATTGAATAATATGAAGTGAGAGGAGCTAAAACAAAAGAAAACATTTATTTATTTATTTATTTATTTATTTATTTATTTACAAGTTTGATCGTTTATATAAATATACATTGTTAATTTCCATTGTTTAATGCAATGTAGGCGTACATATAATAATAATTTTGCAGGTTTCTTATTGGTGCATTCTGAATAAAATTCGGATCTATCATAACTTTCATTCGTATACACCTCTATGTCTTGCATTTTTCTGGGCATAATATTCAATTTCATGTATGATAGTATAGGTACATTCTATTAAGCAATTGTTATGTTGCTCTTTTAGATGTCTTTTAACACTCTGTTTTGAACAAAACGATTTGTTACGTATACTGCACAAAATGGGTTCTCAACTACAATTTTAAATTCTCATATGCTGTTATAGAAATTATTGATATCTTGAGAATTTTTATGATCATTTTGTGTTACTTTGTACGAAATTTCACCATGTTCTGGGGAAAAGTTAAGCTTTTATTTTATTTTCTATTAAATTGTTTTTCTTTTTTATAATATCAACATATGCTAATCTTACTTCAAACATACGGATTCATTTCATCTCTATGGGTAGCAGATTCTGCTGAACAAATTTTATTATTGGTTCTAAAAATATAGGATGCTTATATAATTATTTCATTACCTTTTGTAGTTGATAGGTTGTTTTATACAATTAACAACTATTATTTTTGTATACAGAATATTTTTAAAATGCGTTGGCGGATTATAAAAAAAAAAAAAAAATGGAAATAGCATCTTCATCTTTGCAGGATGCTGATATGGCTTTATAAAGTTCCATATTGAACACACCAGCATTTGGATGCTGGCATCTAATATATATATATATAGACTTTGATATACCTTTTGTTTGGATGCTGGCATCCCAATTATATGCATGAAGACTCAATTTTCTTTTTGGATGCTGCCATCCCATTAAAAAAAAATTGGATGTTCATCCATTAGAGTTAATCTCCGGGATGCTGGAATCCCAGTTGTAAGTAAAAGTTATCTCAACATATCATAAATTGAATGCTGACAGTCATTTCCTTTGGACGCTGGCATCTGTCTTCTTTGGATGCTGGAATTCGTCTTCGTTAGATGTGGGCATCCGTTTCTTTGGATAAAACTATATATGTATGATAAAAGAGTTGTCGATGCTGGAAATGTTTCTTACACAAAAAATCATGCTATTGACCAACACATGGCAGTTTATATACCGCACGACCAAACGATCTATTATAAATCGGCATGATTTCCTCGTAGTGCCATGAACTATTTGTGTTTTCTTAACTGTAAAAGCAATGAAACAAAATAGACGTGTTTCAAATTTACCGTAGATTCAAAATTCATTCTAAGGAACATAATTTATGTTTTTTGTTTTTGTTTTTTTTTTTTGCATAGACATAACACTTAAAAATACCATTGGTCTGTTCTGTTAACCATGAAGATTATACGTAGAAGATAGAACATATTTCATGACGGATTATTTTGCTATTTTACAGAATCGATTTTAGAATTCTTTCATTCTTTATACAATTTTCTTAGGTTCGTTGTCGCGATAATTGGACGTTTTGTTTCAAGAAATAAAAAAGTTACAATATGCGTAAAAACTATAATTATATTATATGTTTTAACATGCTAGTTATTTTCACATACATGTACAACATATGTTTTCAATTGATTCAACACAGAATCAAATATTTTGCTTTACTATTATAAATTATAAGTTAACAATTAACATCATGATGAACGTAAAATTTACAAAAATATGTACAATTCTGCAAAATTTAGCAAATTGTTACAAATGCAATACACGTTTTCAAATGATACACTTCTCGCCTTCCAAACTTAACTATCTGTCTGTTTTCATCACATTTAAGCAGACCTTTATTTACTCTTTTATTAACTATTTAATCAATGACTTTTTTAATAGACTATTGTCTGTTTGACTTCTACATAGTTTCAGAAAAAAATTCTTAAAAATCCATTTTTCAAATCAATATTTTATTCTTGATGTAGGTTTATCAATGATATATACGAACTTTTGACTATAAATTAAAAAAAAAAAAAAAAATCGGGTCTATAATTTAAGAAGTTACCGATTAGGTCTGCATACATCTTATTGGTAGTTTTTCACTTGATATAGTTTTTTTCACATTTTAAATTAGTTTTGTAAAATTTCCGAAGAAAAAAAAAAAAAACGAAGCAGATATTTCTGATGGATGTTGGCAGTCGCTTATCTTAGTTTGTATAGTTTATTTCTATAGTTCCAAAAGATAAGGCAGTTATCAGTTTTTTGTTCAGGATTTTCGAAATTTTTGTACTGAACATTTTTTACAGTTCAAGTTTTGTTCTATTTACTTTAACAAGGGGAAAAAGGGGGGTAATCTGTTGTGTTCCCTGTGGATACAACAGAATTATAAAATATATCATTTTCAGTATCTTTCGTAGCAGTTAGCAGTACGCCTTTTCAGATCTTTTGAATTTTTATACTATGCTTTTACTATTTCTATTTGATTTTTCTTGAGATAATTTTTTTCTTTCAATTTTAACAAGAAATGATTGTAACAGGATGCTGTTACGAAGTCTCCCAAACAAAGTCCCCATAAGTATAAACCCCTTGGGACTCTCCCTATTGAATACATTGAATTGAAAAAAGTTCAAGGTCAAAGGTCATAATTGACCATTGACCTTTTGACTTTTCAGTAGGCCATATGTTCCCATGGTCGTTACTGAAGACCCCATGTGTCTATCACTAACTGTTCTCAAGTTGTATTCATTTGAAAATTAAATTTTAAAAAAATCCCATAGGGTTGTATAGTAAACTCATCCTTTCTTTTGGCCCCTCTAAGTACCCCTTTATAAACCCTATTGCACAAACAAAACCCTGATTGCACCACTAGACATGTTAGTCTAATATATAGTGGAACTCTAAGTTAATCTGATTAGCGGTTTTGGAGAATGAGTGCGGACAAGTTCAAATTTAAAAGTGGCAGAAGAGGAAAAAGAAGAAGAAAATAACTAGAATTGCCATTGCAAGTAATAGGGATTGGCACCCGGTCATCCATTGCCACGGTTGCACAGCAATTTTGAAAATTCCAAAGTCGAATGCCACATCTTCACATGCCAGTCTACATTTCTGTAGAAGTTTCATTAAGTTTGAAGCATTTTAAATATTTTCACATTTTTCAGTTTCCATGGCAACGCGGTTATTTTTGGAAATTCTAAAGTCAAATACCATATCTCCATATTAACATTTCTGTAAATTTTCATTCAGTTTGAGAATTTTGAAATTTTGTTTTTTCCATGGCAACGGTTGCCATTTTGTAAATTTTAAAAACTTTTTTCTCAACTATACATTAAAGATAACACGTGTATAAAATTTTGTTATATTTATCTTTTCAACTTAAAAAATATGCTACTTATGTGTTTCCCCATAGGGTTCTATGTTAAGACAATTCGAAAATTACCGCTGCTGTGTAGTTCCGAAAATCCTCAAAATCACTTTAAACCTGTATATAGTGGACACCTACGTTGAATAAGTTTCAAAATTTTTTGTTCAGGCATACTCAAATTAATCATCAAAAACAAAACAAAAATTTTCACATTTTTGGCGGTTTCCATGGTAACGGTGGCCATTAAAAAAATCCAAGGTCTAACTGCACATCGACAAATGATAGTCCCTGTTATGGTAAACAACCATAAAGATTGGTTTCATAAGCTCTGAGAAATTAAGCGGATAGGTAGGAACAATAATAATAAGAACAAAACAACGGAGGAAAAGCAATATATCACCCGACATTGTCGATCGGGTGACATAATATTAATAAGAACTGAGCAAAACCAATAAGTCTACGAACTTTGTTTGGGAGACTAAATAACAAAACAAACTATTTTTTCAATTGCATGAAAATGAAAAGACTTTCTTTAATCAATCTTGTTTCTATTTTGTCTATTTTTTGCTTGTTTCCCACTTCCTCCTGAAACGTTATTTATTTTCAAGATATTTTAACATTCAGATAAAGACATGCCTCCAACAGAAGATAAATGGTCGACGCCAACATGCGAATAATTCAGGTCTAATATATATCGCTTAAATCCGTTCAGAGTTATGGGTTATTTCAGACACGACATTGAAAATTCTATTCGTCGAACGCCAAGTGATAGCAAGATATCAATCTTAACAATTGGACAAGTCGTCCTAAACAAATGGGGGTCTCTTCCTATATGAAGGTATGCACAGACGTACCACTGGAATGTGCCCCTTTTCTTTTAAATATGTCAAATATATCAATGCCTTGCAATTTCGCCAACGTAAATGTCAATGGGTTCATCCTTCGATTAGATAACTGTATATGTATGTATGCTGCTTTATCCTTTAAAATTAAATTAAGATATCAACATTTGTTTATGTGATAGCTGAGAAATATATGAATGGGTAATGATTTCGCCATGAAATATATCTGTGTATTGGATTTACACAAGACTTCAATATACGAATGGAAGGAGGGGAGGGGGATAGGGGTGTTTTTGAAATCCCAGCTGCACGTCTTTACCATCAATCCAATGTTGTCCCCCTACCGTACCTTAACAGAAATAATCAATACTATTCTCATATCTTTACCTTTTGATATCATGTAAACTCCTTTATTCTTTTCTCTGTACAATATCGTAAACAAGGCTCCAATGGCAAAGAAACCTATCACCCATGTACGAGTGTTATTTCTAATTGCCTTTATACTTTTCCGTCTGTTTAAACAGTGCAATCAAATCAAATACAAAACTATAAAAATATAAAAATATGCCTTAACTGGCCCTATAATGCAATTAGTGTATTTAAAATCATAAATGAATCGATTGTATCATTGAATAACATTATATAAATAAATTACATAAAAACATCAAGATGCGTTCAATATAATAAAATCCAATCAATTGGCGAAGATTCACAAAAGTGCGTTTACAATGACTCTGTAACATCCTAAATTTGTTAGTTTTAAAAAAATATAATGGCTATTTCAAATGGCACTGGCTACGGTTACATGGAAATGTAACAATAATAAAAATATTATTGTTACATTGGAGACTAATTGCCGGAATGCAAAGTTGGGTAAGGAACCGATTAATTACGAATGTAACAATAATTATTGAGGCTACATTGCGTTATTGTTACACGAAAAACAGCAATGTACGCTAGATTTATTAAACTTAAATCTTCTATAGTTTTGTTGCTTAATTCTCACAACTCCTCGGCGCTGTCGAGTGCGTGTGTTGTCAGGGCAAGATAAATACAGACGTGTTCATGGTACAACACAGCAGTTAGCTAGACTAGTGTCGGATATGCCGATGAGACAGTTTAACGAGCATGTACAGAAACTTGAGCAAATAGTTGACTTGCTGAAAGACGGAAAAGAGTATAACGTCCAAGATGTACACCAAGACGATATTCTTGCAGGTAATGATCTTCAGTTATTATAATGTTTATGTTAATACTTTATAATATACTATGTAAACGATTTTTTTTACATTTTAATGGAATATTGAATGTGGTGTTAGATCTCATATATATATATATATGTATTTTTATTTATTATTTAGTACTTGATGAACTTTCGACAATTGAATTGCATTTTATGATTTTTTTTCAGCTATGCTAAGTTGGATACTGAAATGAAAAAAAAAAAAAATGGAAAATAATTCAACGGCACTATTTATTGAGGTAAACCTAAAATCCGTAATGGACGGCAGTGCGATCATATTGAAAGACGACATGAAACTACACCACATGCTTCCAACCAAAATATTGGATGAGAATATCAACACTGGTGTGTGATGGCTGCTTGGAGTGGTTTCATCAGAAATGTGTCGGACTTAAACATGCTCCAAAAACCACTTACTGGATATGTAGAAAATGTCATTGTAAATAAAAAATTAAAGAAATTGTATGTAATAATTGTATGTATTGTAAATATAAAATAAATGTCTTCAACTTTTATTATTTAGTACATATTACTAGTCCCATCGTACATTGCTGTTTTTCATGTAACAATAACGCAATGTAACCGTAGCCTCAATAATTATTGTTACATTCGTAATTAATCAGGTCCTTACCCAACCATGCATTCCGGCATTTAGTCTCCAATGTAACAATAATATTTTTATTATTGTTACATTTCCATGTAACCGTAGCCAGTGTCTTAAATGTCATTTCAAATACTCCTTCATTACATTTCTTTAATTTATAAAATTGTTACTCCGTTTTAAAATAAATTGATTTGCATTCGATATGAACATCATGTAAATGATGATTTATAAATACTCCTGTACTACGTTTTTTAAATTGACGAAATTCTTACTTACATCTGGGACTACATGTATTATACTAACTCAATATATATTGTCCCAGCTAACATGTACTTGTTTTTCAGATAAATTTTGTTAAACATTTCACTGCTTCAGAATCTAAAGGATTAAGGGTAATATCACTGTTTGTACACCAAAATAAGAATACGTTACTCCATTGATTGAGTACATTTGTTTCAAAGATGACCGTGAGGGAATTGTTAGTAATGCTATTTACAGATATTAAGCTCTTAGAACTATCAAGTTTTACTCATGTCGTTAGCAGGAGGAAAATCTAAAGGTATGTCATTAATTTTTCTTATTTTGTAATCCAGTTTTAAGATGGTGTGGATTGGGGTTTACTGAATAGAGAATAATGGGCAAAAAATATAAATCATGGAGAATATGATGAGGTGCTAAAATATTATGAATATAGAATAAGGGGCAAAAAGTATAAAGAATAGAGAAAAATGACATAAAAAATTAAAGAATATAGAAATGAAGGACCCCCCCATTCCAGACCCTCTTTAAACGATGATGATGTATTGGTGTTTAAGGGCATACGATACAGTTACAGGGGAGGTAATGACGTTGATAACGTAAATTGTTATTTTCGCGACGTCAAACTATGACTTATCGGGAAAAGATTCAGTTTTCGACTGATTTTTATCATTCAAACTTATTTCACTTGAAAACGAGTTCATGGACCCTCTTTTAAAATGCTATTTGGTTTGATTTCGCGAGAAGATTATGTATGCCAATTTTCATGAAAACGTAAATAGTGCAATTTTTTAAATTTGATAAATATACAGCAAAAATTATGTTTTTTCTACATTCATGAACATTTGATAAATATGAGTTATTTCTGAATAAAAATGTATAAATTTTAGGATACTTATAAAATACAGAAATTACAAATTATTTAACAAAAACTATTTGTGTTTATCTTTTAAAACAAAAAGTTATGTCTTTCTTTCGAAAGGAAAATACGGCCACAAATCCGAATTTTGAGCAAATATACAAAATTTCGACCTCATTTTACTCAAAAGTAGCACATGAAGGTATATTTTTGTTACATATTTGATTTAATCAGGTAAAAAAAGTCTATATGGAAATTTTATCAAAATGTAAATACGGGATCAAAACTGTATCGTATGCCCTTAACGTCCAGTGATAAATGTTTCGTGCATAACAGGACAAGGACATGTTAATATGAAATGATGCCTTGTATACTAGACTGATACGCTGAGTCGGATTTTTAAAGTGCTTGTTCACAGGGTTAAAGCCCGCAGGAAGACATGTCACCCTACCCAACACATTATTCTGACGACGATACCACCAGTCTTAAAGTGTCCTCTTACTCATTAATGCCACCTGCTCAGCGAAATAAAAGCAGTTTTAAAACAAACTTTTAAAAATATTGTCCCCACATAAAATGACCATCGTTAGGCATTATATTCACTCAAATGTTTAATAAATATAATACACTTAGTCTATTATTAATATGCGGGAAATCGTATGCTTTTCAGTTACAAATTTGCGGGTAATCGTAATATGCTCCTCATATACAATTTGCGGAAATCGTATGCTCCTTATGTTTCTAGGAAAACATTCTGAAAAGAACAGATCGTGTGATGACGTAAATGGACACTTCTACCATTTATACTCACTTCGGAGGCATATTAAAATATTATTAAACCAGAATAAAAAGACGTTAATATGTCATATTTCCATCCCGAGTTCTAAATTCTGATTAAGTCCAGCGGATTTTTATGAATTAGATACCAATTAAATCAAATATTTATGTTAAGGAAGGAACATGTATCCCTTTCTGCAAATTTCAGAAAACCAATAAGAGGAGAATAATGAGATGCCTTTCCGATCGGCATTGTAAATTTTCAATATCACATATATACATGTATATATAACCAATAGACTTATGGATTTTGGTTAACTTATTGTGTTAGATTGCTGACGACTCTTTCCTAACATCATCAAGATGTGTTTTATTACTTACCTGACATAAATAAAACAGCATAACAAATGTACAAGACCCAAAAGAATATTGAAAAGATCAAGATCCATTTATATTGGCAATTTAAAGGGGTTTAACTGTTCCCAGTTGACAATGAAAGTAAACATGCAAAAGTAAAGTCCGCAATCGAAAGCTTCTATTCTTCAGAATGTTTTAAAATTGCAACTATCAGCAAATATTAGGTAGGATCCCTCTTCTTTCAGAATATTTCTTTTTAAATAATGCTACAGTATCCATTACAGATTAAACTCAGCCGCTGTGACTATTACATTTTCATTTAAAATAATTTATTCAGCCCTCTAGGTCAATTTTTATTTTTAACATTGTATGAAACTAACAAATATATCATAGCCTTTTCATGATGTGATATGGGAAAATTTACAGAGAAGATTAGTTCTCGCTTAATTAGAAATATTTAGAACGAAGCAAACAACAATACAAGACAGCTTTGACAATGAAAAAAGGGGAAAGACATATAGTGGTAAGCAAAGTCATTAACATGTTAAGCGGACCATCGCATACAATAGGCATCAGCAACGATGACTTGAGTATAGAAGTATGTGCCAATATCCTGTCTTCGAAGAGTGCAAATCACTTTTACAGTTAAACGACTTAGGGTCTTAAGTGACCTGTTGCAAAGCAAATTTCTTACCTTACTCAGAAAACATTCGTTTTCACTAGTATCTTTCGATCTACCATCCATCTTGCCCAAAATCAGTAATTTATTTTTTATCAAAATGATAAGAACTTCTTATAAAAGATAAAAACCTGCTGGTGCTTGTCAAGCCTTTGTAGTCAAAATGAATATTAAATCTCAAATATGGAAATGATTGATAGACCCATTTAAAACTTTTAAGCCATGATGAAAGACTTATATTGCCCATACTTGTAGAATACAAAAAGAGTTGATTCTTTATATATATCAAAGCATTCCTTGAACAGAAGATTTGAAAAGCAAAGTTACTCCTACTGTTTACGTTAGTTGTTATCTAGAGCGACCGTCATTTCTGACGTAACGCACTATGTTGGTGACGTTTTCTGATTTCATGTACCTGTGACCTAAAATCTGCTTTAAATAATAAAAATACCGGAGAGTTCAACTCTCATTTTGTGTAAAAATCTTCAAAATACTTATGAAAATTAAGTTTAAGGTGACTTATTGGTTTTAATTCAGTTTTGTCTATCAGCTGTCAAAATACTTACGAGAAAAATCTCTGGCATAAACATAATTTCATAGAAATTGATCCAATATCCAACCATTTTAGTGCGAATCATATCTCTGAAATATTTCATAGTTCTATGAAATTAGGCCAGAGATATGATTCGCACTAAAATGGGTGGATATTGGATCAATTTCTATGAAATCATGTCTACAGTACATATCAAATAAAAATTGATAAAATGCGTTTGGAAATAATTTTGGTCGTTATATGAGTTTAAATCATGAATTTTTTGTTTTGTTTAAGAGTTATACGAATGAAGGAATTCAGTGAGGCAACACCAAACTATGATGGCAAGTCCTGTCTCCTTCTTGTCAGATAATTGTCTCACATTTCGACCTAAATTTCTGCAAAGGGGACTTAAATATTTGACAAGTTAATATCTGACAAGTTAGTTTTTTAAAGAGACACACTGAATTTAACTGAAGAAGAAAAGACAATATTTTGGAATGTGCAAGTGTATTTATACTTATTTAACGAATTGTTGGGG